>JAJQQW010000019.1:2906296-4283119 GCA_025583905.1 Ia io | reverse complement strand
CCGCGCTCGGACCGGACACCGGGCAGACGGGGCACCGCAGCCTGGCCGCACTGACCGCACCCGGGCCCACAGAAGCAGGAGGAGGAAGATTCGGGGAAGTCTGGGGAGCACGGAAAGTGCGGCCACAGATATTTGGGGGGCGGGGAAGGGTGGGAACCACAGCAGAGCCACCCCATACACACTCCGCCGTCCGGTGAGTCCCCGAGTCAGAAAAGACAAATAAAGAACCACCATCACCAGCGAGGGCACCTGCATCTCCCACGCTGGTTCCACACCCAGCTCCGTCCAGCGCCTCGCTCCCGTCCCCGCTGGCTGCGACCCCCGCCGCGCCCCGCGCAACCCCTCCCGGACCTCCGCCCGCGACCGGGTCGGCGCGGCTCCCTCAGCCCGCACTGGGGCGGGAGGCGACCTCCGGAGCCGCAGCTTGGCCGGGACCCCACCAGCACAGCGCCCACGTCTCGCCGCTCCCAGGCCGGCCCAGGCCCCGGGGGGATGCCGAGCAGGATGCGCACAGGGTTCCCGGGCGGCCCCGGAGAAGGCGCGGCGTCCGCTCCCGACCCTCAGCTCACCTTCGGGCCGCGCGGGCTGCCCCGGCCGGGCATCTCCGAGCCCGCAGCCCCGGCTCCCAGCCTCCCCGCGCGGCCCCCTCTAAAGCGCGCCGCACCGCGCGCTGCAATTGGCTGGCGATCGGGCGAGGGGCGGGGCTACGCTGGTCGCACCGCCCCACCAGCAGGTGCGTCCTAGCGCGCGCTGTGATTGGAGAGCACTCAGGCAGGGGGCGGGTTCCTCTGCCAACCCGCGCTTTCTGGGCGGGAATGGGCTCCAGGTGGGCTGTGAACCTGGCGGGAGGGTGCGGACCCACCAGGCTTAAGGGTGCTGTGCTGCCACTCCAGCGTCCTCGCTGGGGCTCGGGGTTCTGAGAGCACTCTGAGCAGGCCACACCGTGGACCATCAGGCTCCTGGTGGGGGAATTGCGGGGCTGGTGCCTTACCGGGGTGAGGGGGTCAGGGGGTGTCAGCCTCCAAGTGTTTTCCAAGAAAGCTCCTATGTGGTCTCTTTTGTCAGGCATCAGCTGGCATTAACTTAAAATGCAAACCCAAAGTAGGCTACGAATTCAAAATGAATACTTAAGGAATGGTTACACAATAATTTGAACCCCCAGGGCCCAGGCTGCAAGTGATTAAGAAAGCTTTCATTGAGCCTGGCCTGCGGGCTCAGGGGTTGAGCACAGACCTAAGAAGCAGGAGGTCACGGTTCTGTTTGTGGTCAGGGCTTGTCTGGTCAGAGAGCACACGCCCGGGGTTATGGGCTCCATCCCCAGTGAGAGCATGCAGGAGGCAGCCGATCAATGATTCTCTCTCATCATTGATGTTTCTATCTCTCTCTCCCTCTCCCTTCTTCTCTGAAATTAATAAATATAAATATGGGGGGGAGGGAGTTTTTATTGAGCCAAAAACGCTAGCCAAAAAGAAAGAATATGAAAGGAGATGGTATTTTTCTTTCATTGACTGGCTTATTTTACTTAATATAATGTTCTCCAGTTCCATCCAGGTTGCTACAAATAGTAAGAATTCCTTCTTTTTTATGGCAGCATAATATTCCGTTGTGTAGATGTATCATAGTTTTCTGATCCAGTCATCTGCTAATGGGTATCTAGGCTGTTTCCAAATCTTAGCTATTGTAAATTATGCTGCTATGAAGATAGGGGTGCATATATCCTTTCTTATTGGTGTTCCCAGTTTCTTAGGATATATTCCTAGGAGTAGGATTACTGGGTCAAATGGGAGTTCCATTTTCAGTTTTTTGAGGAAACTCCATACTGTTCTCCACAGTGGCTGCACCAGTCTGCATTCCCACCAGCAGTTCACGAGGGTTCCTTTTTCTCTGCATCCTCGCCAACACTTGTCGTTTGTTGATTTGTTGATGATAGCCATTCTGACAGGTGTCAGATGGTACCGCATTGTTGTTTTGATTTGCATCTCTCGGATAATAAGTGACTATGAGCATGTTTTCATGTGTCTCTTGGCCTTCCTTCTGTCTTCTTTGGAAAAGATTCTATTTAGGTCAGTTGCCCATTTTTTTATTGGATCATTTATCTTCCTTTATTAAGTTGTATAAGTTGCCTGTAGATGTTGGAGATTAAACCTTTATCACTGATGCCATTCGCAAATATGTTCTCCCATGCAGTGGGCTTTCTTGTTGTTTTGTTGATAGTTTCTTTTGCTGTAAAAAAGCTTTTTATTTTGATGTAGTCCCATTTGTTTATTTTCTCTTTAGCTTCCATTGCCCTAGGGGCAGTATCGGTGAAGAAGTTCTTTTGGCATATGTCTGAGATTTTGCTGCCTGTGGATTCCTCTAGTATTTTTATGGTTTCCCGTCTTATGTTTAAGTCCTGTATCCATTTTGAGTTTATTTTTGTGTATGGTGTAAGTTGGTGATCTAGCTTCATTTTTTTGCATGTGTCTGTCCAATTTTCCCAACACCATTTATTGAAGAGACTGTCTTTATTCCATTGTATGTTCATGCCTCCTTTGTCAAATATTAATTGAGCATAGTGGTTTGGATCAATATCTGGATTCTCTATTCTGTTCCATTGATCTATATGTCTGTTCTTGTGCCAGTACCAGGCTGTTTTGAGAACAATGGCTTTGTAATATAGCTTGAAATCTGGTATTGAGATCCCTCCTACTTGATTCTACTTTCTCAGGATTGCTGTGGCTATTCGGGGTCGTTTTTTATTCCAGATGAATTTTTGGAGAGTTCTTTCAAGGTCTGTGAAATATGCCATTGGTATTTTAATGGGGAGTGCATTGAACCTATAGATTGCATTAGGTAGTATGGACATTTTAATGATGTTGATTCTACCAATCCATGAACATGGTATGTTCTTCCATCTGTTTACGTCTTCCTCTATCTCTTTTTTCAGTGTCCTGTAGTTTTCCGTGTATAGGTCTTTTACCCCCTTAGTTAAGTTTATTCCTAGGTATCTTAATTTTTTTGGTGCGATGGTAAATGGGATTGCCTTTTTAGTCTCTCTGTCTGTAAGTTCACTATTGGTGTATAGAAAGGCCATAGATTTCTTGGCGTTAATTTTGTATCCTGCTACATTGCCAAATTCATTTATTAAGTCTAGTAGTTTTTTGACGGAGTCTTTCGGATTTTTTTATGTATAATATCATGTCGTCTGCAAATAAAGACAGCTTTACTTGTTCTTTTCCAATTTGGATGCCTTTTATTTCTTCTTCTTGTCTAATTGCAATGGCTAATACTTCCAGTACTATGTCAAACAGGAGTGGTGAGAGTGTGCATCCCTGTCTTGTTCCTGTTCTTAGGGGAAATGTTTTTAGTTTTTGTCCATTGAGTATGATATTTGCTGTGGGTTTATCATATGTAGCTTTTATTATGTTGAGGTATGAGCCTCCTATTCCCACCTTGATGAGAGTTTTTATCAAGAAAGGGTGTTGGATTTTGTCAAATGCTATTTCTGCATCAATTGATATGACTATGTGATTTTTATCTCTCAATTTGTTTATGTGATGAATCACGTTTATTGATTTGCGGATATTGTACCATCCTTGCATTCCTGGGATAAATCCTACTTGGTCATGGTGTATGATCTTTCTGATGTACTTCTGGAGCCGATTTGCTAGAATTTTGTTGAGGATTTTGGCATTTATGGTCATGAAGGATATTGGTCTGTAATTCTCTTTCATTGTGTTGTCTTTATCAGGTTTTGGTATTAGGGTGATGCTGGCTTCATAGAAGGAGCTTGGAAGTGTTCCTTCCTCTTGAATTTTTTGGGATAGTCTGAGGAGGATAGGTTTTAGTTCTTCCTTGAATGTTTGGTAAAACTCTCCTGTGTAGCCATCAGGCCCCAGGCTTTTGTTAGCTGGAAGCTTTTTGATGACTGCTTCAATTTCGTCCATAGTTATTGGCCTATTGAGCTGTTGAGATTCTTCTTGATTGATTTTTGGAAGGTTGTATTTTTCTAGGAATATGTCCATTTCCTCCAGGTTGTCCAGTTTGTTGGATTAGAGTTCTTAGTAGTATTTTGTAACAATCCTTTGTATCTCATGGGGTCTGTTGTTATTTCACCTCTTTCATTTCTGATTTTGTTTATTTGGGTCCTCTCTCTTTGCTTCTTGGTGAGCCTGGCTAGAGGTCCATCAATCTTGTTTATCCTTTCAAAGAACCAGCTCTTGGTTTTGTTGATCTTTTGTATTGTTTCTTTGGTCTCTATGTCATTTATCTCCGCTCTGATCTTTGTTATTTCCTTCCTTCTGGTTACACTGGGCTTTTCTTGCTGCTCTTTTTCTAGCTCTTTGAGTTGTAGGGTTAGGTAATTTATTACCATTGTTTCTTGTTTTTTGCAATAGGCTTGTAGAGCTATAAATTTCCCTCCCAGGACTGCTTTCGCTGTGTCCCATAGATTTTGGATTGTTGTGTTTTCATTGTCATTTGTTGCCACGATGTTTTTTATTTTTTCCTTGATCTCTCTGGTGACCCAGTCCTTGTTTAATAGCATGCTGTTTAGTCTACATGTGTTTGATTTCTTTGGATTGTATTTATGGTAGTTGATTTCCAGTTTTATGCCACTGTGATCTGAGAAGATGCTTGATATAATTTCTATCTTCTTGAATTTGAAGAGACCTTGCCTGTGACCCAGCATATGGTCTATCTTTGAAAAATGACCCATGTGCACTTGAAAACAATGTATATTCTGTGGCTTTGGGGTGAAATGTTCTGAAAATGTCAATTAATTCCATCTGGTCTAGTGAGTCATTTAGGATTGCTGTTTCTTTGCTGATTTTTTGTTTAGAGGATTTGTCCAATGGTGATAGTGGGGTATTAAAGTCTCCTACTATGATTGTATTGCTATTAATCTCTCCCTTGATATCCTCCAGGAGTTTTTTTATGTATTTGGGTGCTCCTATATTGGGAACGTATATGTTTACCAGAATTATTTCTTCTTGTTGGATTTCTCCCTTTAGTATTATGAAGTGGCCTTCCTTATCTCTTGTTATGGCATTTACTTTGAGGTCTATTTTGTCAGATATAAGTATTGCTATATCAGCTTTTTTTTCATTTCCATTTGCCTGAAAGATATTTTTCCATCCCTTCACTTTCAATCTGTGTGAGTCTCTTGTTCTGAGATGGGCCTCTTGTAGACAGCATATATATGGGTCATTTTTTTTATCCATTCAGCCACTCGATGTCTTTTGATTGGAGCATTTAGTCCGTTTACATTTAAAGTTATTATTGAAAGGTATTTGTTTGTAGTCATATCTATTTTTGTGTCTGTATTCCATCTTACCTGTTTATTTCTTCTTTTTACAGTATTCCCTTTAGCAATTCTTGGATTGCTGGTTTGGTGGTGATAAACTCCCTGAGTCTTTTTTTGTCTGCGAAGCTCCTGATTTCCCCTTCAATTTTGATTGATAGTCTTGCTGGGTATAGTATTCTTGGATTCAGTCCTTTGCTTTGCAACACTTTGTATACCTCCTTCCATTCACTTCTAGCTTGTGTTTCTGTTGAGTAATCATTTGATAATCTGATGGGTGTTCCTTTGTAGGTAACTCTCTGTCTCTCTCTTACCGCCTTTAAGATTCTCTCTTTGTCATTTATATTTGCCATTGAAATTATGACATGTCTTGGTGTGGGTCTTTTGGGGTTGATCCTGCTTGGGACTCTCTGTACTTGCGTAACTTTTATCTTTCCCATATCCGGGAAGTTTTCTGTCATTATTTCTTCAAATAGATTTTCTAATCCCTGCTGCTCTTCTTGTCCTTCTGGCAGCCCTATTATACGCATGTCACTTTGTTTCATGTTGTCCCGAAGCTCCCTTAGGCTTCCCTCCTGCTTTTTAATTTTTTTCTCCAATTGCTGTCCAGATTGAGCTTGTTTCTGTACCTGATTTTCTAACTCATTAATTCAGTCCTCTGCTTCTTGTAGTCTACTGTTGAACCTTTCCATGGTGTTTTTGATTGTAGCTATATCCCTTTTCATTTCTTCCTGATTCTTGCATAAGTTGTTGATTTTCTCAACCATCCGATGTATAAATTCCACGACCATTGTTCTGAACTCCTTTTCGGTCATGTTGCAAGCTTCAGTTTCACTAATTTCCTTTCTTGGCGACTCCACATTTTCCTTCCTCTGTGAGTTGTTTCGTTTCCCCATTCTGGCTATCACCAGAAAGCTCAAGCTTCCATTTGCGTGGACCTGGACCATGTGCTATGGGGACTTCGCTCCACCCGAGTTTCACTGAAGTGCTCTGACACTAGGACGTGTGGCTGCCGTTGGTTGGTGGGAACCAGACTTGCCCAGGGTCAGTGTCCCCAGTGTTCCATGTGGTCTCGTGTTCACACTTAGAATCAGGGCCCCTGTCTGCACCACACTGTTGGTATGTGCCAAAAATGAGATCCTTAGCATGTGTCAGGAGTCAGAGTTTCTCTGTGTCTGCACCAAGGATCGAGTGTCAGAGTCTCTGTTGCCTTGTGCGGTTTCTTGTTGAGAATCAGGGTCCCTGTGTGTGCATGCAGCACCAATTGGGGTCACTGGCTCTTAGTGTGAATGCGCTGTGAGTCAGGGATCCCAGGCAGCTGTGTCCGGCGTGCCAAATTCCTTGAAGTGGAGCTGCGTCCTGTGTGTGCTCTCTCTACTGAGCCAAACCGGCTAGGGCGCACACTCTCAAATTCCTGAAGTTGCTCTGGCTCCGTGCACTCTCCCAGATTCCCCGAAGGGGGGCGGAGTCCGTCCTGCGTGCCAAAACCCCGAAAGGGAAGACCCTCTGTGCACGCTCTAAGATTCCCCGAAGGGGAGCTGTGACCCGCAAGCCAAATTCTCCCAAATTCCCCAAAAGGGAGCCCTCTGTGTGCACTGACAGATTTCCCAGAAGGTGAGCTGCTTCTGTCCCGCGTGCCAAAATCCCTAAGGCGGAGCGCGTCCCTGCGCAAAGCTCTGCAGCTTGGGCAAGGGGCGGGTCTATCAGTTACTTTGGCACTGTCCCAGCGCGCCTGTGGGCTCTCTGCAGCTTGGGCGAGGGGCGGGACTATTAGTTACTTTGGCGCTATCTGCGCGCCTCCGGTGAGGGGGATAGGCTCTTTGACTCACGGAAATCTGCTGCCAGGAAGTCTGGATTCTTGTTGTTTGTTGGTCTGAAGCTGTGATAGCAGTTCTCTGTCCCCAGTGGCTGCAGGGTCCTGGTTTGTGTCAGAAGCCAGGATGCGAGTCTCAAGGCACCTCTGTTTCTCAGGATGGCGTGGTCTCCGCGTCCGCACCAGCCGCCGAGAAGTGTCCGCTTTGTGTGCGGGGCTCTGCCGTCAAGGACTGCCCGGTTAGGCAGCCCCTTGGAAGACCTGCAGAATCTAACTGACCCTAGCTCATACACACACACACACCACACACGTCTACACTCTCCTCTATGGGTTCCTCACTCACACTCTCTCTCTCGCTACCTTCCTGCCGGTCGCCATCTTTCACCGATCCATATGTTCTTAATATTCAGATAAGTCTATTGCTACTATGTAGAAACTGAATAGTGGGCACAACAAACTAAAATAAAATGAATCACAAAAGTGTGCAGAATATTATCAGAGCACTTAACAGGCCATATTGTAATAACCTCTTTACCTGTTTGTATTCCTCATGAAAATAAACTCTTTAAAAGTAGAGGTTGTATCATTTCAAGAGAATCAGCAATTCCTAGTGAGTGCCTGGCACTCTGTAGAGACATTTTCACTAAATAAATTAATTCATGCTATTATCATATGTGATGTTATATATATATATTTAAATGTAAGGAATTGGTTTGAAAGTTATAAAAACAATAATTTTGAAGGAGTAACAAAATATGATGCTTCCTCAAAGTGAAATTGAAAGCAACATTTCTGTGCTGGCGAGGATGCAGAGAAAAAGGATCCCTCCTGCACAGCTGCTGGGAATGCAGACTGGTGCAGCCACTGTGGAGAACAGTATGGAGTTCCCTCAAAAAACTAAAAATGGAAATCCCATTTGACCCAGTGATCCCTCTTCTGGGAATATATCCCAAGAAACCAGAAACATCAATTATAAAAGATCTATGCACCCCTATGTTCATAACAGCACAATTTACAATAGCTAAGATTTGGAAACAGCCTAAGTGCCCATCAGCAGATGAGTGGATTACAAAACTGTGGTACATCTACACAATGGAATACTACGCTGCGGTAAAAAAGAAGTCCATTTGCAACAGCATGGATGGAACTGGAGAGCATTACGCTAAGTGAAATAAGCCAGTGAGATAAAGATAAATATCACATGATCTCACTCATTTGTGGAATATAATGAACACCATAAACTGATGAACAAAAATAGATCCAGAGACAGAGAAACATTGATAAGACCGTCAAACCTCAGAGGGAAGATATGGGAGGGTGGGGGTAAGTGGGAGAGATCAATCAAAGGACTTGTATGCATTCATATAAGCCTAACCAATTGACACAGACAACGGGGGGGAGGGGCGGGGGTGAGGGCATGAGTGGGGGGAAGATAGGGGGTTAATGGGGGAATAAGGACACATATGTAATAGCTTAATCAATAAAGAAGTTAAAAAAAGAAAGCAACATTTCTGGTAAAAGAGTATATATTTATATGCAATGTAAATACAGTGTTCTCACAAATATTTGAGGATGTAATATGCTATTATTCCTGAAGAGTAGCCTTGAGAATCATTTCTCTCTTCTTTAATAGAGCTCTTCTTAATTAACCTGGTTATTGTTCCCACTCCATTTCAGAATTGCATTCTCTATCTCTCAAATACAGGAGCTATCACAATGCCCTGAATAGTTCCCAGCTTGGCCACTCTGCTTTGGCAACACTTTCTCCTACAATAAGTAAGGATTTAGATCGAGATAATTCAGTCCAACAGCACAAGAGTGGATGGTCACATATATGTACACAATGACAAGGAATAGAGAGGAAAGGGATGGATTGGTTCAAAGGCACCAAGGAGCCTCAGATAAAATGAGTGGATGGTACAGCCAAAAAATGATTAAAGTAAATACCACCACCAACTTCACAAGAACAATATAATAATGAGAATGGAAGCTACATAACCCAGGCTATACCAGGTCCTTTGGATCATTTGTTTCTCAGCAAGGGTAACCCTCTAGCTTAAAAATGTTTTAGATAGTACTAGAGGCCTGATGCACGAAATTCGTGCAAGAGTAGGCCTTCCTTTCCCCGGATGCTGGCACCAGCTTCCCTCTCCTACTGGGGACCTGGGCTTCCTTCTGGCCACGAGCAGGCACCCGGGACCAGGGCTTCCCTCGAAGCCCCGGCTTTGTCCAGAAGGTCATCCAGAAGGACATCTGGTCTAATTAGCACATTATGCTTTAATTATTATATTTTATATAGTGTTACTCTCTTACCCTATTAATTCTTATGTCCTCCTTAAGGAAACCTAATACTGGGTGTTTTAATGAGGGTGTCTAGCTTAGCCATCTCATTAGTAGTAAAAGATGATCCAAAAGTATATCTTAGATTACATACAGGGATGACTACCGCAATTAAGATATTATGGAAATCTCAGGAATCATGAGGAAACATAAAATATTGTAACAATACACCAGATGACCAGGGATTACACTCGCTGACCCTGCTCACTCCTCCTTTATTAAGTATATCACTAAATTCTCTAGGATTATAAACTCTACATTTATAATATAGGTCAAGAAACTTTGAAGAAAAAGACAAATGGGAAGCAAAAAGCACAAAATAATAATTCAGGTGATAGAGAGCTATTTAAACATGAAGGTAAAAATGCCTTCTCAGAGAAACCTAGTGCCAAGGTAAAACTGAAGAGACACTTGCAGAGCCCAGTGCTAAGTTATAAATGAATAACACTGAGAAAAGTAGAAGAGCCTGGAAGTAACAAAATACTTTGAAAATGTAATTTTTAAGGACATCTATTGTTTTATAGTTTCTTTTATTTGTATTGAGATTACTGGAGTCATATTGGTTACAAAATATAAGTTTTAAGGGTACAATTCTATAATACATCAGCTCTATTGTGTTCACCACCCCAAGTGCAGTCTCTTTCCACCACTATTTATAACAGTGTGCTGGTGGTAGCACTGGAAAATACTGCCCATGGTTACATGAGGTAAGAGCCAGAGGCAGGGCCTACTGGGCATAAGGAAGACTGAGAAGGCTAAGACATGGCCAGGTCTAATGTAACTGCTAAGGTTTGGAAGTAAATACATACTGCTCTTAAGGGAGGAGGCATAGTCTATAGTGGGTGGGAGGTAGAATGGAAAAAGTCTATAGAGTTCAAACCCGGTTTAGAGCCCAGCTGTTTCCAGAAGATATAGCTGGGGGCCTACAACAAGCCTGGAAATGAGACCTTCTGGAGTGACAAGAACACAATTCATGACAAGAGCCAGAGGCTCCCTCTTTTCCCAAGCCTCTGGGGACATGGTAAGGAAAAGCGTAGCCAAAGAGAAAATGGCTTGTTGTAAAAATGTAGGAGACTATTCCCCATAGTGGGGGGTACTCGATAAATGATAGCGTTGTGTGTAATTTTCAAATCCACATATATACACCAATATATACCTCACATAAAACTCATGTTTATACATCAGTTAAATAGAGCTGCCAATAGCATATATATAACAATAGCACTTTCCGTGAGACAAGCATGGTTCTAAGCCTCATTTTCTCAAGTATTGCTTAGCCTCACCACTGGAGAGAATTAGGAATGTGCGTATCCTACACATAAAATAATTGCCTTTTTTCATTCAAGTCACCTGTCCTCTAGTTTAGATATGAAGTAAACAATTTAAAAAATTCAAGTTAATGGCAGTGTTCCCATTGGATAAAGGGATCACTCTGGCCAGTGTGTGTGGTGGCCCTGCAGTCCTGTGAATACTAGCTGGGTGCCTGGGGTGCAGTGATGTCATGCACAGGTCATAGAACACCACTGAAACCATGGCGATGACTAGCATCATAACTGCCCTGGTGGTGTCCTAAGCACTGGTCAGAACAGTGACTCTGTGAGAGGAGAGGTCTCTCAAGTGTCTTATTATTGATAGTAGTTTGTTTATATCGATTGTATTTGTTAATTTGATTCTTTGTCATCATCAACTTACACAGGTCTCTCAAGTGTCTTATTATTGATAGTAATTTGTTTATATTGATTGTATTTGTTAATTTGATTCTTTGTCATCATCAACTTACACACTGAGAGCAGAGTTTGGGGGGAGAAAGGTATCTGATTTGAGTGACTCTTTAAAGAGTTGAACCATGAAGCATAAGAAAAAACAGAAACATCTGGAAGGCAAGTATTTCATCAAAACTGCAAGGATGTCAAGAGGTCTGTGTTACACACATTCTCGGGGCATAGGGAAACCAGGTACTGTTTTCTAAAGAAAGAGAGAGAGAATTTCTAGTTTTGATGATGGAGGGAAAGAGTGAGCGAGTTAGGAAGGAAGAGGGAGGATGGGAAGAGAAAGGAAGGGGAGCGACACGTGGGTGGAAGAGAGGAGAAGAGAGAGAATGAAGAGAAGGGGAGAAAGAAGAGAAAGGAGGGAAAGAGAGAGTGATGGGAGGGAAGGAGGGAGAGAGAGACATTGAGAGACAGAGATGTATGTGTGCATGTTGAGGGCCCAGGGATTATGAGAGTAAACTCAGATGCCCGGGTCCTTGTCACTGTGGTTTAGAGTGCTACCTGCACCTTGTCCCTCTGGGTTACTCTGTTAGAGACAGAGTGGTTGATTAGTATAATATTTCTTAGAAAATGTATTTCCCTGTATTTGATTTCTGCCTAAAGGCATCGGTAAAGTAAATGGTGTTACTAGTTTTCTAATAGTATATTTTCCTGTTAATCAAGAAGAAAGTCTGGCTCTTAGAGGTGAGGAATAAATTGGGGGGTGGGTGGACTTTGAACATTTAAACTCATTGTATAGGGATGAGAGTTTAATGTCAGATAGAAATTATTTACGCAGGGGTAAAAAAATTTTGTTTTTAGATTATGAAGATGTAAATGTGGGCCTTTTATGTGAAATGTAAGAAAAAATGGGGTACACCCACGCAACACACACACAAATAAATCAACCATTAACAATGATGGTTAAATTAAGGAGAAAGTTTGGCTCTTTCTGAAAAATGGAAAACTGGAATATTTTGGTTTCTATGGAGATTACAAGTAAACAAGTAACCAGTATATGGAAGAACCGTTGGTCAGGGGTGGGAAGGAGACGGATTGGAGCCAACCCCAAAGTTCCAATGGTAGCTCACATTCCTCAGGGGAACTGGTATTTCCAACTTGTTTGGGATTTCTGCATCCTCCAGGGGACCTTCGGAAAAGGCTGACTTCATTTCACTTTTAAAAAATAATTGCACATATTTAGAGATGTTATTGAGCATAAACTATGAGACAAGCAAATGTACATTCACACCTTTTCACATATACACACACGTATAGAATATAAATAAGCCAGGGAAAAATATATATTAATGTAACATAATTATGTACCAGGCCCACTTTTTTGCCTCTCAAAAACACGTTATATCTCTACTTGAAGTAGATTAGGCTTTAGTGACTAAGACACAAATGAATCTATCGCTTGCTTATATGTCAAATCAGCATATAGGTGCAGGCTACTAGGGCAAGTCTCCTGCATGGGATGATTCATGGACCTGAGCTGATGTAAACTTTATTATTAACATGCAGCTTTCAAGTAGTCCCAGGATATCAACATCCCAGTCATCTAGGAAAGGGCAGAGCAGAGAGGGGCACATGGGAGGTTTGTATGGTGATGCCTGGAATTGGCACTTGTCATTTCCATTCATTTTCTATCGCCCAAACGTAATCACATGGTCAGAACTACCTTCAAAAGAAGCTGGTAGATATAACATAGTTGTATGTCCAGGTAGGAAGGAGACAGCAGCCTCTGTTCCATTTAAAAATAACCTCCTTTGTGCAATCCCAGTCACCCATGATACTTTTTAAAAAATATATATTTTATTGATTTTTTACAGAGAGGAAGGGAGAGGGATAGAGAGTTAGAAACATCGATGAGAAAGAAACATTGATCAGCTGCCTCTTGCACACCACCCACTGGGGATGTGCCCACAACCCAGGTACATCCCCTTGACTGGAACTGAACCTGGGACCTTTCAGTCCTCAGGCCGACACTCTATCCACTGAGCCAAATTGGTTATGGCTCCCATGATACTTATTGACACAATAAATATTGCTGTGCATTTAATATTTTCATAAGAATTGTATTACAATATCAGTGAAGGTGGAGGCAGTGTATGGTCACTGAACTTGGCACATAGTACACACTTTTATTATTATTACTAATTTTTTTTTCCTTTTTTTTTTTCTTTCTTTATTGATTAAGGTATTACATATGTGTCCTTTTCCTCCCATTGTCCCCCCACCCCACCCCTCGCTCATGCCCTCACCCCCCTAGTGTCCGTGTCCATTGGTTATGCTTATATGCATGCATATAAATCCTTTGGTTGATCTCTCCCCCTTACCCCCAGACGCCCTTACCTTCCCTCTGAGGTTTGAGCATCTGATCAATGCTTCTCTCTCTCTGGATCTGTTTTTGTTCATAAGTTTATGTTGTTCATTATATTGCACAAATGAGTGAGATCGTGTGATATTTATCTTTCTCTGACTTATTTCGCTTAGCATAATGCTCTCCAGGTCCATCCATGCTGTTGCAAATGGTAGGAGTTCCTTCCTTTTTACAGCAGCATACCATTGTCCCCCCCCCCCACTCCCATATATGCCCTCACCCCCCAGAGTTTTACGTCCATTGGTTATGCTTATATGCATGCATACAAGTCCTTTGATTGATCTCTTATCTTCCCCACCTCTCCCTAACCTTCCTGCTGTAATTTGACAGACTGATGCTTTACTGCCTCTGTATCTATCTTTTTGTTCAAGTTTTTAATGTTCTTTATTATCCATAAATGAGTGAGATCATGTGGTATTTTTCTTTCATTGACTTGCTTATTTCACTTAACATAATGTTCTCCAATTCCATCCAGGTTGCTGCAAATGGTAAGAATTCCTTCTTTTTTATGGCAGCATAATATTCCATTGTGTAGATGTACCATAGTTTTCTGATCCAGGCATCTGCTGATGGGCACCTAGGCTGTTTCCAGATCTTAGCTATTGTAAATTGTGCTGCTATGAACATAGGGGTGCATATTTCATTTCTTATTGGTGTTCCCAGTTTCTTAGGATATATTCCTAGGAGTGGGATTACTGGGTCAAATGGGAGTTCCATTTTCAGTTTTTTGAGGAAACTCCATACTGTTCTCCACAGTGGCTGCACCAGTCTGCATTCCCACCAGCAGTGCACGAGGGTTCCTTTTTCTCCGCATCCTCGCCAACACTTGTCGTTTGTTGATTTGTTGATGATAGCCATTCTGACAGGTGTGAGATGATAGCGCATTGTTGTTTTGATTTGCATCTCTCGGATAATTAGTGACCTTGAGCATGTTTTCATGTGTCTCTTGGCCTTCCTTCTGTCTTCTTTGGAAAAGATTCTATTTAGGTCCGTTGCCCATTTTTTTTATTGGATCATTTATCTTCCTTTTATTAAGTTGTATAAGCTGCCTGTAGATGTTGGAGATTAAACCTTTATCAGTGATGCCATTTGCAAATATGTTCTCCCATGCAGTGGGCTTTCTTGTTGTTTTGTTGATAGTTTCTTTTGCTGTAAAAAAGCTTTTTATTTTGATGTAGTCCCATTTGTTTATTTTCTCTTTAGCTTCCATTGCCCTAGGGGCAGTATCGGTGAAGAAGTTCTTTCGTCATATGTCTGAGATTTTGCTGCCTGTGGATTCCTCTAGTATTTTTATGGTTTCCCGTCTTATGTTTAAGTCCTGTATCCATTTTGAGTTTATTTTTGTGTATGGTGTAAGTTGGTGATCTAGCTTCATTTTTTTGCATGTGTCTGTCCAATTTTCCCAACACCATTTATTGAAGAGACTGTCTTTATTCCATTGTATGTTCATGCCTCCTTTGTCAAATATTAATTGAGCATAGTGGTTTGGGTTGATATCTGGATTCTCTATTCTATTCCATTGATCTATATGTCTGCTCTTGTGCCAGTAACAGGCTGTTTTGAGAACAGTGGCTTTGTAATACAGCTTGAGGTCTGGTATTGAGATCCCTCCTACTTTATTCTTCTTTCTCAGGATTGCTGTGGCTATTCGGGGTCTTTTTTTATTCCAGATAAATTTTTGGAGAGTTCCTTTTAGGTCTGTGAAATATGCCATTGGTATTTTAATGGGGAGTGCATTGAATCTATAGATTGCTTTGGGTAGTATGAACATTTGAATGATGTTGATTCTACCAATCCATGAACATGGTATGTTCTTCCATCTGTTTACGTCTTCCTCTATCTCTTTTTTCAGTGTCCTGTAGTTTTCCGTGTATAGGTCTTTTACCTCCTTAGTTAAGTTTATTCCTAGGTATCTTAATTTTTTTGGTGCGATGGTAAATGGGATTGCCTTTTTAGTCTCTCTGTCTGTAAGTTCACTATTGGTGTATAGAAAGGCCATAGATTTCTTGGCGTTAATTTTGTATCCTGCTACATTGCCAAATTCATTTATTAAGTCTAGTAGTTTTTTGACGGAGTCTTTCGGATTTTTTATGTACAATATCATGTCGTCTGCAAATAAAGACAGCTTTACTTGTTCTTTTCCAATTTGGATGCCTTTTATTTCTTCTTCTTGTCTAATTGCATTAGCTAATACTTCCAGTACTATGTCAAACAGGAGTGGTGAGAGTGGGCATCCCTGTCTTGTTCCTGTTCTTAGGGGAAATGTTTTTAGCTTTTGTCCATTGAGTATGATGTTTGCTGTGGGTTTATCATATATAGCTTTTATTATGTTGAGGTATGAGCCTTCCATTCCCACCTTGTTGAGAGTTTTTATCAAGAAAGGGTGTTGGATTTTGTCAAATGCTTTTTCTGCATCAATTGATATGACTATGTGATTTTTATCTCTCAATTTGTTTATGTGATGTATCACGTTTATTGATTTGCGGATATTGTACCATCCTTGCATTCCTGGGATAAATCCTACTTGGTCATGGTGTATGATCTTTCTGATGTACTGCTGGAGCCGATTTGCTAGAATTTTGTTGAGGATTTTGGCATCTATGTTCATGAGGGATATTGGTCCTGTAATTCTCTTTCATTGTGTTGTCTTTATCTGGTTTTGGTATTAGGGTGATGCTGGCTTCATAGAAGGAGCTTGGAAGTGTTCCTTCCTCTTGAATTTTTTGGAATAGTCGGAGGAGGATAGGTTTTAGTTCTTCCTTGAATGTTTGGTAAAACTCTCCTGTGAAGCCGTCAGGCCCCGGGCTTTTGTTTGCCGGAAGCTTTTTGATGACTTCTTCAATTTCGTCCATAGTTATTGGCCTATTGAGCTGTTGAGATTCTTCTTGATTGATTTTTGGAAGGTTGTATTTTTCTAGGAATATGTCCATTTCCTCCAGGTTGTCCAGTTTGTTGGAATAGAGCTGTTCGTAGTATTTTGTAACAATCCTTTGTATCTCAGCGGGGTCTGTTGTTATTTCACCTCTTTCATTTCTGATTTTGTTTATTTGGGTCCTCTCTCTTTGCTTCTTGGTGAGCCTGGCTAGAGGTCCATCAATCTTGT
This sequence comes from Ia io, assembly GCA_025583905.1. Classification (NCBI taxonomy): domain Eukaryota; kingdom Metazoa; phylum Chordata; class Mammalia; order Chiroptera; family Vespertilionidae; genus Ia; species Ia io. Next base: position 4,266,448 of record JAJQQW010000019.1, on the reverse strand, counting down.
TTATCTTTTCAAAGAACCAGCTCTTGGTTTTGTTGATCTTTTGTATTGTTTCTTTGGTCTCTATGTCATTTATCTCCACTCTGATCTTTGTTATTTCCTTCCTTCTGGTTACACTGGGCTTTTCTTGCTGCTCTTTTTCTAGCTCTTTGAGTTGTAGGGTTAGGTAATTTATTACCATTGTTTCTTGTTTTTTGCAATAGGCTTGTAGAGCTATGAACTTCCCTCTCAAGACTGCTTTTGCTCTGTCCGATAGATTTTGGATTGTTGTGTTTTCATTGTAATTTGTTGCCATGATGTTTTTTATTTTTTTCCTTGATCCTCTGGTGACCCAGTCCTTGTTTAATAGCATGCTGTTTAGTCTCCATGTGTTTGATTTCTTTGGATTGTATTTATTGTAGTTGATTTCCAGTTTTATGCCACTGTGATCTGAGAAGATGCTTGATATAATTTCTATCTTCTTGAATTTGAAGAGACTTTGCCTGTGACCCAGCATATGGTCTATCTTTGAAAATGACCCATGTGCACTTGAGAAGATTGTATATTCTGTGGCTTTGGGGTGAAATGTTCTGAAGATGTCAATTAATTCCATCTGGTCTAGTGAGTCATTTAGGATTGCTGTTTCTTTGCTGATTTTTTGTTTAGAGGATTTGTCCAATGGTGATAGTGGGGTATTAAAGTCTCCTACTATGATTGTATTGCTATTAATCTCTCCCTTGATATCTTCCAGGAGTTTTTTTATGTATTTGGGTGCTCCTATATTGGGAGCGTATATGTTTACCAGAATTATTTCTTCTTGTTGGATTTCTCCCTTTAGTATTATGAAGTGGCCTTCCTTATCTCTTGTTATGGCATTTACTTTGAGGTCTAATTTGTCAGATATAAGTATTGCTACCCCAGCTTTTTTTTCATTTCCATTTGCCTGAAAGATATTTTTCCATCCCTTCACTTTCAATCTGTGTGAGTCTCTTGTTCTGAGGTGGGTCTCTTGTAGACAGCATATATATGGGTCATGCTTTTTTATCCATTCAGCCACTCGATGTCTTTTGATGGGAGCATTTAGTCCATTTACATTTAAAGTTATTACTGAAAGGTATTTGTTTGTAGTCATATCTATTTTTGTGTCTGTATTCCTTCTTACCTGTTTATTTCTTCTTCTTACAGTATTCCCTTTAGCAATTCTTGCATTGCTGGTTTGGTGGTGATAAACTCCCTGAGTCTTTTTTTGTCTGCGAAGCTCCTGATTTCCCCTTCAATTTTGATTGATAGTCTTGCTGGATATAGTATTCTTGGATTCAGTCCTTTGCTTTGCAACACTTTGTATACCTCCTTCCATTCACTTCTAGCTTGTTGTGTTTCTGTTGAGTAATCATTTGACAATCTGATGGGTGTTCCTTTGTAGGTAACTCTCTGTCTCTCTCTTGCCGCCTTTAAGATTCTCTCTTTATCATTTATATTTGCCATTGAGATTATGACATGTCTTGGTGTGGGTCTTTTGGGGTTGATCCTGCTTGGGACTCTCTGTACTTGTGTAACTTTTATCTTTCCCATATCCGGGAAGTTTTCTGTCATTATTTCTTCAAATAGATTTTCTAATCCCTGCTGCTCTTCTTGTCCTTCTGGCAGCCCTATTATACGCATGTTACTTCGCTTCATGTTGTCCCGAAGCTCCCTTAGGCTTTCCTCCTGCTTTTTAATTTTTTTCTCCAATTGCTGTTCAGATTGAGCTTGTTTCTGTACCTGATCTTCTAACTCATTAATTCAGTCCTCTGCTTCTTGTAGTCTACTGTTGAAACTTTCCATGGTGTTTTTGATTGTAGCTATATCACTTTTCATTTCTTCCTGATTCTTGCATAAGTTGTTGATTTTCTCATCCATCCGATGTATAAATTCCACGACCATTGCTCTGAACTCCTTTTCGGTCATGTTGCAAGCTTCAGTTTCACTAATTTCCTTTCTTGGCGACTCCACATTTTCTTTCCTCTGTGAGTTATTTCGTTTCCCCATTCTGGCTATCACCAGAAAGCTCAAGCTTCCGTTTGTGTGGACCTCGGCCGTGCGCTGTGGGGACTTCGCTCCACCCGAGTTTCACTGAAGTGCTCTGACACTAGGACGTGTGGCTGCCTTTGGTTGGTGGGAACCAGACTTGCCCAGGGTCAGTGTCCCCAGTGTTCCGTGTGGTCTCGTGTGCACACTTAGAATCAGGGGCCCTGTCAGCACCACACTGTTGGTATGTGCTGAAAATGAGATCCTTAGCATGTGCCAGGAGTCAGAGTTTCCCTGTATCTGCACCAAGAATCGAGTGTCAGAGTCTCTGTTGCCTTTTGCAGTTTCTCGTTGAGAATCAGGGTCCCTGTGTATGCATGCACCAACGATTGGGGTCGTTGGCTCTTAGTGTGAATGCGCTGTGAGTCAGGGATCCCAGGCAGCTGTGTCCGGCGTGCCAAATTCCCTGAAGTGGAGCTGTGTCCTGTGTGTGCTCTCTCTACTGAGCCAAACCGGCTGGGGCGCACACTCTAAAACCTGAAGGTGAGCTGCCTTTGTGCACTCTCCCAGAATCCCCGAAGAGGGGCGGAGTCAGTCCTGCGCGCCAAATTCCCCAAAGGGAAGCCCCTCTGTGCACGCTCTAAGATTCCCCGAAGGGGAGCTGTGACCCACAAGCCAAATTCCCCCCAATTCCCCAAAGGGGAGCCCTCTGTGCGCACTGACAGATTTCCCCGAAGGTGAGCTGCTTCTGTCCTGTGCGCCAAATTCCCTAAGGCGGAGCGCACGTCCCTGCGCAAAGCCCTGCAGCTTGCGCTAGGGGCGTGTCTATTAGTTACTATGGCGCTATCCGTGTGCGCCTGCGGGGAGGGGGATAGGCTCTTTGACTCACGGGAATCTGCCAGGAAGTCTGGATTCTTGTTGTTTCTTCCACTGAAGCTGTGATAGCAATTCTCTGTCCCCAGTGGCTGCAGGGTCCTGGTTTGTGTCACAAGCCAGGATCCGAGTCTCAGGCAGCTCTGTTTCTCAAGATGGCGTGGTCTCCGCGTCCGCACCAGCCGCCGAGAAGTGTCCGCTTTGTGCGCGGTGTTCCGCCATCTAGGACTGCCCGGTTAGGCAGCCCCTTGGAAGCCCTGCAGAATCTAACTGACCCTAGCTCATACCCACACACACACCACTCACGTCTACACGTCTACACTCTCCTCTATGGGTTCCTCACTCACACTCTCTCTCTCGCTACCTTCTTGCCGGTCGCCATCTTTTTCTGTATCTATTATTACTAATTTTTATTGCTTTACATATTTTAACTTTACTTTTCTCGTTTGTACTATTACAGATGTTGTCATTGCCCAACTCCCTTAATTCTTGTCCACCTCCCCCCGTACCCACTCCCCCTTTCCTGTGGCCATCACAACACTGTTTTCTGTGTCTATAGACTGTGCATATGTGCTCTTTGGCTAATCCCTTTTCCTTCTCTGATCCCACCTCCCCCCTACTCCTCTCTGAGAGGTGTCAGTCTGTTCTATGTGTCCATGCCTCTGTTTCTCACTTGTTTTTCAGTTTATTTTGTTCATTAGATACCACATATAAGTGAGATCGTATGGTATTTGTCTTTCTTTAAATGGCTTATACCATTTAGCACATTAATCTCTAGGTCCATGTCATTAAAGGTAGGATTTCCTTCTTTTTCATGGCCGCATATAATTTATTGTGTAAATGTACCACATATTTTTTTAATTCATCTGCTGATGTGAACTTGGGATGTTTCCAGATCTTGGCTATTGTAAATAATGTTGCAGTGAACAACAGTGCATTAGGATGTCCTTGTCTCCACATCCTCACCAGCACTGGTTGTTTGTTGATTTATTAATGGTTGTCATTATGGCAGGTATGAGGTGATACCTCATTGTGATTTTTTAAAATTGATTTTTAGAGGAAAGAGAGAGAAAGAAAGAGAGAGAGAGAGAGAGGGAGAGAGAGAGAGAGAGAGAGAAACATCGATAAACTGCCTGCTGCTTGAGCCCCAAACCAGCATGAAACCCCCAACATGGGTATGGGTCCTAACCGAGAATCAAATCCAACCAGCTGAGCCACACCAGCCAGGGCTCACTGTGGTGACTCTGTGCATTTCTCTGATGATTAGTGATGTTGAGCATTTTTTATATGTCTATTGGCCATCTGTAGGTCCTCTTTAGAAAAGTGTATATTCAGGAATTTTGCTTTTTTTTTTTAATTTGGTGATTCTTCTCCTGGTGTTGAGTTTTATAACTTCTTTATATATTTTGGAAACTAAACCTTTTATGATGTATCATTGACAGATACATTCTCCAATAGAGTGGCTTCTCTTTATTTTGCTGATGGTTTCTTTTGCTATGCAGAACCTTTGTGTTTGGTTAATGGGCAGATAAATAAACAAATAACAAACATAGACCACACCTCTAATACTTTTAATTTTTCAGCAAAGCTGAATTTACTAGAAGATGCTTTATAGCATAGAAATAAGGCAGTGGCTCTACCCGAGGGCCAGAAAGCATGGGCACCTTCTTCTTCCTCTGATGACTTATCCTGAATCCCATCTAAGGACAAGCTAAATGGTGCTGTAAGGGGGACTACTGAATAGGATGCAAAGGGAGGGTTGGGATCTAGACAGAACTCCGAGTTGAGCTAAGTGGTTCTTCCCCTTAGTGGAAACAAGGCTGCACAGTACAAACCTCAAATGCTTCTGCATCTTCTTTAATGTAATCATCAGGGGAAGGAATGTATTCCAAGGGAAAAACACTGAAAGGAATTGGATAAGTCCAAGGATATCACTGGAGAACAGTGTTCTATTTGAGGGTATAATGGGACAGAGGCTAAGTGAAGAGAGTTTTAATCAGAGAAACATAGAAGAATATGTCCCTGTGAGCCAGACAAGGGCATGGCATGTCACCAGGAACATGTGAAAGCACCAACAACTTAAAACACACCAAAAATGGCAGGATCCCCCAAAACTGAACTTTGGATGGAGTAGGGATATCCAGTTGAAGACCCCATCACATCCATATATTTTCATAGCCCATGTTTTCACATTCAGACCCTTTGCACTCACTGTCCCATCATTCATTTCATTGAAATCATCCACATGCATCTGAATTCTCCACACTCTCTACCATACTAAGAGTTACAATTTATCTGACTCCTAACACACTAGATTGGTATCACTGTTTTTAAATTTTAGGTAAACAGAAGTGCACAATACATACTTTGTGTCTGGTTCCTTTCCCGCTTCTTTATATTTGTGATATTCATCCATGTAGCATTTGACTTTAGTTTTTTCATTCTTGGTATCTGTATAGCATTGCATGAATATAATTTCTTCATTAATTATACTTTTCTGAGCATTTTGGTTGCTTTGTGTCTGAATTACATGAAAAGGTGATGTTCTGGGCATTGGATTGCAAGTATTTTTCAGTATGGACACATTTCTACTTGGTGAATGCTGAAGAGCTGGACCACTGGGCCTAAGGTGCCATATTCTATCTTCACTCCTTCAGAACTCAATCCTTCATACTTTCAACTTCTAAGGCAATCACATGTTACTGGCCTCCTAACTTACACACTCTTTTTTATACTCTTTGCCATCATTTTTAAAGCAAAGGTACTCTTTCTCTTATACAACTTCATTTTCACATCTTCACATTTTTTAATTATGCCCTCACATTTTGCAATTCCACTAGTTTCAAAGAGAACATTCTCAGTAATAAAATTCCATATCTAAACCACATGATATGAAAAACACACAAATCCTCCATTATAGGAAATGCAATATACACACATAAATATGTGCTGAACTAACACACAAAGAGCACATATACCATTCTCAGTCACAAAAAGCCCAACCCATATTCAGATTTGCAAACGCCAAATCAATCACACATTAAACCTTAAACCAGTGTTAACCAATACATTATAAACTCAAACACCACACACATTACCTTCACCATAGCATTTTGCTACAAATATGAATAATACACATAGCATACACATTCATGAGACATAGAATTGATGAGAATTGGGCTTGGCTGACATTGAAACTGGGACAGTGATGTAACAATATAAAATAATATCTTCAAAAATAAAAATTCCTCTTTTTGTATCTCTGTCTGTATAGCAACATCACTATAGGTAGCAATATACTGTAAATATATGGGTGCATGCAGAATGCTTCATGAAACTCCCACCACATACTTCCAAATTGTACACTTTTTCATGAGGAAATTGGGTTGATACCCAACGTTTAGTTCCTGCACACTGTCTTTCAGACATGATATTAGGTTGTTGATAATCCATATAGATCTCCAGAAATATCACATGCAAAATACCCAATCCCATTGACATCCACCAAACATACCATATAATAACTATTTAGTAATAGATTGGAGTAAATGGAATTTTAAGTGTGATAGTCACTTTAATTTCTGTGAGAGCAAGTGTCATTTGAAATGAGCATGCCTGACATGTAATATCCACTGAACATATAGTTGTTGAATTGACACAGACCTCAGAAAATGCCTCATGTCAATGTTCTTCTTCATTCCATTGCCCAGGACCATGGAACACCCAAGAGGACATGCCTCAGCGTCAGTCACCTGTGGAGGCCACAGCCTGTCGTCAGGCAGCAGGAGAAAGGCCTGACTTCTCTAAAGGTTTCATCTGTGTCTTCTCCCCATTGAAGCGTCCCCATGTTGAGAAGGATGGTAAGGAATACACAAAGATGGGATCTGAGCTTGGTCATGAGATGTAGCTCAATTCTTCAGGCTATTCTCTACTTAATTCACTTTCCCCTCAAAAACAGGATAGGGCTTCAGGGCAGAAGGACTAGTACTAATTCCTCTGCAGAGGGACAAGTAGGGAGTGTGCCTTCCAGAACTGGGCAAAATCCTTCAGAACAAATCCCCAACAAACAACTCTGGGACAGCTGTGGCTGAGGTAGAGGACCACGCCAAGAGGTATAAGAAAGTTTCATTAGAACCTAAGAATCAAATGAGTACAAACAAAGATTCTCACAAACTCACACTTCTGTCCTCTTTCATACCCAGTTAGGCTCCATTCTCCTCCTTTTACCTAGTTCTCTCATATACCCAGGCCTTCGCTACTCATCTATCTTTCCCACTCTCTAGCACAATTACCTAGATACACTCTTGTCTTCATTCCTTCAAACAATCATTTTCAGACTCACCCATTTACCCATTAATTCCCTAAATAATCCACACAGGTAACCTAACATGCCCTGAAGGAAATGAAATTTCATCTGCTGTGTCTCTAACCATATGGCTCCTCAGTGACCAGGCCTTCAGTCCTTCATAGAGCTGAACATTCCGAGAGTGCACACACATGTCCTCTAACATGCTCCCTCTCAAAATCTCAAGTAAGAACAGGTACCACTCCTGCACATGGTCACATGGGCTGTCACACTACATAGCAAAGATGCACACCCTCAGTCACCATCCCCTTTTACAGACATGGAAAACACTCCCAGATAAGTCCCACAATATGCATACCACTTGGCAAAAACTTGCACACAAACTACATTCTCATTCGCACATTGTTATACCATGTAATCACATCAAACAAAGTAACCCACACACAGGATTCTGAAATAAAATATATACATGAACTTTCACTCCACATGCTCACGTTGGTCATGGCCATCTTAACTCCTACCACCTTCACACACATCTTCTGGTTTTCTTACGTTTGAAAATTTCTTTCTGAGCATTCCAACAATCTCATCAAAACGTTGCCTGTCCTGGAACCTTTAACATGCCTGCGTCCCAGTCACCTAGGAAGCAGAAGAGCCGGAGGAGCACAGAGGAGGACTGTATGTGGATCCTGTCATTTCCCTTCATTCCCTGTTGTAGAAATGTAACCTCATGGCCAGTACTACCTGCAAGGGAAGCTAGTAAATACAACATAGTAGTATGTCCAGGTTGAAAGGGGACAGCAGTCTCTGTCCATTTTCAAAGAGCTCTTTGTGCAAACCCAGTCTCCCATGACATATATTGACACAATAAATATTTCTGTGCATTTAATATTTTCATAGGAATCATATTACACTATCAAGGAACATGAAGGCCATGTGTGCTCACTGAACATGGCACAAAGTAGACTCTCCTTGTGTGTTAAATGGACAGATAAATACACAAATAAAAGCATCAACTATATATCTATTATTTTTATTTAATTTCTCAGCAAAGCTGAACATACATAAGAGAAGATGCTTCACAGCACAGAACAAGGCAGTGGCCCTAACTCAAGGCCAGAAAGCATGCAAGGCCTCTTCTTCAGACAGTTTATCCTGCATCTCTTCTAAAGATAAGCTCAATGGTGCTGCTAAGGAGCGACTATCGAATAGGATGCAAAGGGCGGTTGGGATCTAGACAGAATCCAGGGTTGAGCTGAATAGTTCTGCCTATTAGTCGACACAAGGATACCAAGGGCAAAAACAGGAATGCTTCTGCATTGTCTTCAATAGGATCAACAGTGGAAGCAATACATTCCAAGGGAAAAACAAGTAATAGGACTGGAGCAAGCCTAAGGAGATCAGTGGAAAGCAGCATTCTAATTGAGAAAATAGTGGGAAAGGGCCTATCAGAGAAACGTGGAAAAATATTTTTATATGAGCTGGAAAAGGGCATGATGTGTTACCAGAAACATGTGAAGCACTAATAACACAGGTCCAAAGAGGTAGGATCCTCCAGACCTTAATTTGAGGTAGAGTGTAGAGATAACCAACGCAAAGATCCCATCACATCTATATATTTTCATAGACAATCTTTCCCATTCCCATTCATTCTATATCAAACTCCTAGGAACTCACTTTCTCCATCATCTATCCTACCTAATAAAAGAGAAACATGCAAATTGACTGTACCTGTTACACCCACAAGCCACACCCACCAGCAAATCAGGAGAGAGTATGCAAATTAATGTACCAAGATGGTGGCGGCCACAGAGCTGGAGCAAGCAGTAGGCTTGGATTGCCCAGGCAATGGAGGAAGCCAAGCTTCATGCATGCCCTGGCCAGCCCTGGCCTCCACTCAAGGCTACAATGTTTCAATTATAGAAGATAAATAAATCCCAGATACTTGCTTCCAGCTAGCCCTGACCTCCACTCAAGAAGGCGCTGGAAAAAAAAAAAAAAAAAAAGGAGGGGCTGGGAGCTTGGGTCACCGGGGGGTGATCAGGCCAGGAGGGGACGGCAGTTGTGGGTGATCAGGCTGGTGGGTGGGGGGGCCATTGGGGGTAAACAGATCAGCAGGGGGGCCAGTTGGGAGTGAGCAGGCTGTCAGTGGGGGTCAGTTGGAGGTGATCAGGACAGCGGGGGGGGGGTGCAGTTTAGAGTGAGCAGGCCAGCAGGGGTGCAGTTGGGGGCAAGCAGGCCATTGGGAAGGGAAGGTGGGGGCAAGCAAGCCAGCAGGGGTGGCAGTTGGGGGTGAGCAGGCTGACACGGGGGGCAGTTGGGGGTGGTCAGACTGGCAAGGGGGCCTTTGGGGGTGAGCAGGCCAGCAGCGGGGTGCAGTTGGGGGCGAGCCGGCCGGCAGGCAGAGTAGTTAGGGGCAATCAGGCAGGCAGGTGAGCAGCTGGAGCCAGCAGTCCCGAATTGTGAGAGGGGAGTCCGACTGCCGGTTTAGGCTGGATCCCTGTAAACCAGCAGTAGGACATCCTTCGAAGGGTCCCAGATTGGAGAGGGTGCAGGCCGGGCTGCGGAACAACCCCTCAGCACCCCGTGCATGATATTCATGCACCAGGCCACTAGTTTCCCAATAATATTCCATAAGGATAGAAATTCTGTACCATGCAGACAGTTATAATTTCTCTGACTCCTAAGACCCTAGATTAGTATCCCTGTTTTTGAATTTTATGGAAATAGAGAGGCATAATAATACTTTGTGACTACTTACTTTCACTCATTACTATATTTGTGTAATTTATCCACGTTATACCTGATGTTAATTTTGTTCCTTTTTGGTATATGTATATCATTCATGAATATTTTTTCTTCATTGATTATACTTTTCTGATCATTCAGGTTGCTTTGACTTGGAACTACTTGAAAATGTGATGTTCTGGGCGAATCTATTACATTTACTGTATTTTTTAGTATGGACACATTTCTATGTGGTGAATGCTACAATTAGACTATTAGGCCATAGGGACCATATTTTACTTTAACCTCCTCAAAAGTCAATCTTTCACATTTTACTTTCTAATGTAATTTCTTTTTACGGCATACTAAACCCTACATAATAAAGATTAATTAAGCTAATATGCAAATTGTCGTCACACACCCTCACGCCCTTGCACCGGGGCCAGGGGACCTGAGGCTGTGCCCCCCGTGCCAGAGCCCAGAGACCTGAGACCGGCACCCCTCTGCCTGCTAGGGCTTGACGGGGGGACCTGAGGCTGTGCCCCCTACACAGTGCCGGGCTGGGTGAACTGAGGCTGCGCCCCCACACAGTGCCGGGTTGGGTGAACTGAGGCTGCGCCCCCCACCCGGTGCCTGGTGGGGACCTGAAGCTGCAACCCTCACCCTGCGCATCTTGACGGGGGTGGGGCCGGCCGGGTTTGGGTCTCGCGCAATTTCGAGGCGCGAGCCGGTGCACGGGGACTTGACTCTGAGTCCCGAGGCATGCCCCAGACTCTGACAGGAGGGAGATTTTCATATACATTTTACTCATTTTCTTTCATCTCTGACACTTATATTATAGAGAAAGGGCAAATAGCAATATTAAAATATTTCCTCTAATTAATTCCCTTTTAATGTGCACACATTTCATGCACTGGGCCACTAGTATTCCAGAATATTCTCTGCCATTATTTTCAAAGCACAGGTATTCTTTCTCTTATACACCTTCATTTGCACATCCCCACATTCTATAATTATTCTCTCACATTTTGGAAATACACTAACTGCTCTAGTCTCAAAGAGAATATTCTTAGTAATAACATTCCTTATCTAAACAACATAATATATAAAGCACATAATTATTATTGATAATGCAATCTACACACATAAATATGTGCTGAACTCACACAGACACAAAAAGCACACATACCCTTCTCAGTCACACAAAGCTCATCCCACATTTACATTTGCAACACCAAATTAATAACACATTATACTTCAACCCGGTTTTAACCAACACATTATAAACTTAAACACCAAGTACATTACAATTCACCATGGCATTTTTCTAAAAATGTGAATAATACTATAGCACACACAATCATGGGACATGATGATAATCTTAAACAGTGAATTAAGGAGCAGTGAGCTTGGCTAAGATTGAAATGGACAATGACATAATAGTGAATAATTTCTTCAAAAATAAAACTTTATCCTTTTACAGCTCTGTCTGTATATCTATATCAGAATAGAGAGCAATGTAAATATATGGATATTCATTAAGAACTTCATGAAAGTCACACCATATGTCTCCTAAATGCACAATTTTTCATGAAGAAATTGAGTTGATATCTACCTTTTAATCCTTGCATACTGTCTTTCAGGCACGATTCAAAGTTGTTGATAATCTATATAGATAGATCTCCAGAAATATCACATGTAACATACCCAATCCCACTGACATCCACCAAACACACCATTTAATAAGAGTTTACTTATCGTTTGGAGTAAATATAATTTTAAATAGGTAAAGTCACCTTAATTTCTGTGAGAACAAGTGTCAAGTGAAATGATCATGCCTGATATGTAATGTCCACTCAACATGTAGTTTTTGAATTGACAAAGACCCCAGAAAATGCCTCATCTAAGTGTTCTTTTTTTTTTCCTATTTCCCAGGACGATGCAACACCAAAGATGATGCACCTCAACTCAAGTCACCTGAGAAGACCCCATCCTGTAGTCAGCCAGCAAGAGAAAAGTCTGCCTTCTCTGAACCTTTCATCTGTGTTTTCTCACCATCTAAGCATCCCTGTCTTGATGAGGGTGGTAAGGAATAAACAAAGGTGGGATCTGAACTTAATCAAGAGATGTAGCTCAATGGCTCAGCCTACTCTCTACTTAGTTCATTTTCCCCTCAAAAACAGAAAATGGGCTTCAGGGAAGAAGGACAAGGACTAAGGCTCCTGCAGAGGGACAAGTAGGCAGTGTGCCTTCAAGGACAGGGCAAGGTCGCTCAGCACAAATTTCCAAAATGCAGGCCGGGGACAGCTGGAACTGAGGCAATAGACAGTGCTGACGTGTGTGTGTGATATTTTACTCAGACCTTCCCCTCAGAGAAGCACAAACTGAGATCCTCACACACTCATTCACACATCTGTCCTCCTTCATACCAGGTAGGGCTCTGCATGTCCTGCATATCCCTTGTTCTCTCATATACACAGGCTTTCACTCTTCATCTGTCTTTCCCATTCTCTAGCAGCATTACGGAGTATACGCTTACCTTCATTTCATCACATAATCATTATCAGATTCACCCATGCACACGCGAATTCCATAAATAATCCACATCCCCTCACACAGATAACCTTTTTAGATCAAAATCTAATAAAGTTATATGCCCTGAAGAAAATTTACTTTCATCTGTTGCCTTTCTAATCTATATGGAACTTCAGATACCAGGCCTTCAGATCTTCACTGAACTCAACATTCTGAGATGTTAAACACACCTCCCCTAATACTCTCAGTATCACGGTCTGAGAGTAAGAACAAGTACCAGTCATGCACCATTCACATGTGCTGTCATACCACATGGCAAACATGCACACACTCATTCCCCATCCCCCTTACCAACATGGAAAACACTCACCATAAATATTCTAATACATACATACAATTTCAAAAATACTTGCATACAAAACTACATCCACATTCCCACATTGTTATACCATGTAGGCACACAACAAAGTATCTCACACACTGAATTCTGAAATATAATCTGTGCATGCACTTTCACTCCAAATTCTCCTGTGGACATCTTAACGTCTATAGCCTTCACACACCTCGTCTACCTTTCTTATGGTGGAAATTTTCTTTCCCAGCATTCCATCAACCATGTCAAAAAGTTTCCTGTACTGGAGCCTTTGAGAAGCCTGCATTCCAGACAGTTAGGAAACAGAAGAGCACACAGGGGCACTTACAAGGTTTGTATGGGGAAGTCTGAAATGGCACATGTCATTTCCATTCATTTTCCATTGTAGAAATATAATTTCATGGTCAGAAGTACCTGCAAGGGAAGCTCACAAAGATAACATAGTTGTATATCCAGGTTGAAAGAAAACAGCAATCTCTGTTCCATTTTCAAAGAAGCCACTTTGAACAAACCCAGTTACCCAGGACATATATTGGCACAATAACTACTTCTGTGCACTTAATATTTTCATAGGAACCACATTACACTATCTACCCAGGCTGTGTGTGCTCAATGAATGTGGTACATAGTAGACTCCTTGATTAATGGACAGATGAATACACAAATAACAATCATGGACTGCATAGCTATTATTTTTATTTAATTTCTCAGCAAAGCTGAATTCACGAGAAGGTGCTTTGCAGCGCAGACACAAGGCAGTGGCCCTAACTCAACACCAGAAAGCATGGAAGGCCTCTTCTTCAGAAAGCATCTCTTCTATGGACAAGGGAAATGATGCTGGTAAGGAGGGACTATTGAGTAGGATGATGCAGGTAAGAAGGGTCTATTGAGTAGGTAGGTGGGATCTAGACAGAACCCGGAGTTGAGCTGAGCGTTTCTGCCCATTAATCAACAATAGGCTGCCCAGTACAAACCGATACTCCAATGATTCTGCATCTTCTCAGTGGGATCAGCATAGAAGCAATACTTTCCAAGGAAAAACATTGAAAACAGCTGGAGTGAGCCCAAGGAGATCAGTGGAGAACAGTGTTCTATTTGAGGAAATAAAGGAAGAGGGCCTAAGGGGATGAGAGTTTGATCAGAGAAACATGGAAGAATATGTTCCTGTGAGCTGGCCAAGGGCATGTCATATTACCAGGAACCTGTGAAGCACTAACTTATCAAAGGCCCAATGTGGTAGGATCCTCAAGAACTGAACTTGAAGTAGAGTGCAGAGATACCCAGGCAAAGACACCATCATATCCATATCTTTTCATAGCCAGTGTTTCCCATTCACATTCATCCCATATAAGACCCCTTTGCTGTCACTGTCCCATCATTCATTTCCCTACAATCTTCCACATGCATCTAAATTTCCATGGTGGATTTTTGTCCATACCATGCAAACAGGTCTAATTTCTCTGACTCCTAAGACCCTAGATTAGTATCCTTGTTTTTACATTTTATGGAAATAGAAGGGCACAATATATACTTTGTGTCTAGCTCCTATCACTAATCACTATATTTGTGGAATTTATCCATGTTGCGTATGACGTTAATTTTGTTCCTTTTTTGGAACATGTATATCATTGCACGAATATTATATTTTCATTGACTATAATTATCTGATCGTTAGGGTTGCTTTCAGTCTGAACTGCTTGAAAAAGTGATGTTGTGGGTATTCTATTGCATGTATTTTTCACTATGGACACATTTCTATTTGGTGAATGCTTAAGAGTTAGACTGCTAGGCCTTAGTTCCCATATTTTACCTTAATCCCTTCAGAACTCAGTCATTCATACTTTTACTTATTAATACAATCATGTGTTACCACACGCCTAATGTTACCCATCCTTCTCTGAACTCTATGCCATTTGTTCAAAGCACAGGTATCATTTCTTTTATATGCCTTCATTTTCATATCTCCTTTCATTATTCCCTCACATTTTGCAAATGCACTAACTGCTCTCAGTCTCAAACAGTATATTCTCAATAACAATATTCCTTATCTAAACAACATAATATATAAAGCACATAAATACATCATTATTGATAATGCAATCTACATACATAAATGTGTGTGGAACTAACAGACATAAAGCACACAAAACCTTAACCTTTTCAGTCACACAAAGCTCATCCCATTTCACATTAGCAGATACCAAATCAACCTTACATTAAACCTTAACCCGGTTTTAACCAACACATTATGCATTTAAACAGCAAGCACATTACATTCAAATAACACTTTGATACCTATCCCACTGATATTCACAAAACACACCATTTTGCAAGTTTACTTATAGTTTGGAGTTAATGGAATTTGAAATGGAAAGCTCGTATTAATTTCTATGAGAAGTGGTGTCATGTGTAGTAATGATGCCTCACATGTCATGTCCACTCAACATGTAATTCTTGAATTGACACAGACCTCGGCAAATGCCTCATCTCAATGTTCTATTTTATTCCATTGCCCAGGACGCTGCATCAGCCAAGACAACGTGCCTCAGCCTGAGGCACCCGTGGAGGCCGCAGCCTATAGTCAGGCAGCAGGAGACAAGCCTGCCTTCTCAGAACATCTTATCGCTGTCTCCACCCCATCCAAGCGTCCCCGTCCTGATGAGGATGGTAAGGAATAAACAAATTTGGGATCTGAACTTAATCAAGAGATGTAGCTCAATGGCTCAGCCTACTCTCTACTTAGTTCATTTTCCCCTCAAAAACAGAAAAGGGGCTTCAGGGAAGAAGGACAAGGACTAAGGCTCCTGCAGAGGGACAAGTAGGCAGTGTGGGACCTTCAAGGACAGGGCAAGGTCGCTCAGCACAAATTTCCAAAATAGCAGTCCAGGGACAGCTGGAACTGAGGCAATAGACAGTGCTGACATGTGTGTGTGTGTGTGTGTGTGTGTGTGTGTGATATTTTACTCAGACCTTCCCCTCAGAGAAGCACAAACTGAGATCCTCACACACTCACTCACACATCTGTCCTCCTTCATACCAGGTAGGGCTCTGCATGTCCTGCATATCCCTTGTTCTCTCATATACACAGGCTTTCACTCTTTATCTGCCTTTCCCAGTCTCTAGCAGCATTACGGAGTATACGCTTACCTTCATTTCATCACATAATCATTTTCAGATTCACCCATGCACACGTGAATTCCATAAATAATCCACATCCCCTCACACAGATCTTTTTAGGTCAAAGTCTAATAAAGTTATATGCCCTGAAGAAAATTTACATTCATCTGTTGCCTTTTTTTTTTATTTTACTTTCTTTATTGATTAAGGTATCACATATTTGTCCTCACCCCCCATTTCCAGCCCACACCCCTCCCCACACATGCCCCCACCTCCCTTTTGTCCTTAACCGCTGGTTAGGCTCATATGCTTGCACAGAAGTCCTTTGGTTGATCTCTCTCCTTTACCCCCACCGTGCCCTACCTTCCCTCTGAGGCCCGACAGTCTGATCCATGCCTCTTTGTTTCTGGGTCTGTTCTTGTTTATCAGTCTATGTTGTTCATTATTTCCCCTAGATGAGTGAGATCATGTGCTATTAGAAATACACTTATAAGAACCGAAAATGAGACAAGCAATAATGGTTATGCTGACAGGCAAATGAATCAGTCTGTAGTGAGTTTCTTTCTGGGCCAACAGTTCTTTTGAGACCCAATTTCAATGTCTCACAGTTCCTTATGTGTACATGTCAGCCTTGACATTTCAGTTCTGGATGGTGGACAAATGGTGGTAATGCTGGTCTGACCCTCTCTGGTTTGGTCCTGGGCAACCTGTAGTGACGCACAGCTGTTAACTGCTAGTATGGCAAGGCGACGTCAGCGTCTTCCATCTCTGGACTGCTTCTCTTCTGTCTTGATGGCTGGAGTAGTCCTGTCGATACCTCTCTGTTGCTAGAATCTGCATGGTCTCGGAGTTGTTTTCTGAAAATATACAAACATATTCTCGAACAAAAGTTAATAAAGGAATATTTTCTAATCTATATGGCACTTCAGATACCAGGCCTTCAGATTTTCACTGAACTCAACATTCTGAGATCTTAAACACACCTCCCCTAATACTCTCAGTATCACGGTCTTAGAGTAAGAACAAGTACCAGTCATGCACCATTCACATGTGCTGTCATACCACATGGCAAACATGCACACACTCATTCCCCATCCTCCTTACCAACATGGAAAACACTCACCATAAATATTCTAATACATACATACCATTCCAAAAATACTTGCATACAAAACCACATCCGCATTCCCACATTGTTATACCATGTAAACACCTCAAGGTATGCCACACACTGAATTCTGAAATATAATCTGTGCATGCACTTTCACTCCAAATTCTCCTGTGGACATCTTAACCCCTATAGCCTTCACACACCTCGTCTAACATCCTAATGGTGGAAAATTTCTTTCCCAGCATTTGGTCAACCACGTCGAAAAGTTTCCTGTACTGGAGCCATTGAGAAGCCTGCATTCCAGTCAGTTAGGAAGCAGAAGAACACACAGGGGCACTTACAAGGTTTGCATGGCGAAGCCTGAAATGGCACAGGTCATTTCCATTCATTTTCCATTGTAGAAATGTAATCTCATGGTCAGAACTACCTGCAAGGAAAGCTCACAAAGATAACATAGTTGTATGTCCAGGTTGAAAGAAGACAGCAATCTCTGTTCCATTTTCAAAGAAGCCACTTTGAACAAACCCAGTTACTCAGGACATATATGGGCACAATAACTACTTCTGTGCACTTAATGTTTTCATAGGAACCATATTACACCATCCATCCAGGCTTGTGTGTGCTCAATGAATGTGGTACATAGTAGACTCCTTGATTAATGGACAGATGAATACACAAATAACAATCATGGACTGCATAGCTATTATTTTTATTTAATTTCTCAGCAAAGCTGAATTCACGAGAAGGTGCTTTGCAGCGCAGACACAAGGCAGTGGCCCTAACTCAACGCCAGAAAGCATGGAAGCCCTCTTCTTCAGAAAGCATCTCTTCTAAAGACAAGGGAAATGATGCTGGTAAGAAGGGACTATTGAGTAGGATGCAAAGGTAGGTGGGATCTAGACAGAACCCGGAGACAGAACCTTTTGCACTCGGATGTCGAGGGTGAGCACGGTTCTGCCCATTAATCAACAATAGGTGGCCCAGTACAAACCGATACTCCAATGATTCTGCATCTTCTCAGTGGGATCAGCATTGAAGCAATACTTTCCAAGGAAAAACATTGAAAACAGCTGGAGTGAGCCCAAGTGAGATCAGTGGAGAACAGTGTTCTATTTGAGGAAATAAAGGAAGAGGGCCTAAGGGGATGAGAGTTTGATCAGAGAAACATGGAAGAATATGTTCCTGTGAGCTGGCCAAGGGCATGTCATATTACCAGGAACCTGAGAAGCACTAACTTATCAAAGGCTCAATGTGGTAGGATCCTCAAGAACTGAACTTGACGTAGAGTGCAGAGATACCCAGGCAAAGACACCATCATATCCATATCTTTTCATAGCCAGTGTTTCCCATTCACATTCATCCCCATATAAGACCCCTTGGCTGTCACTGTCCCATCATTCATTTCCCTACAATCTTCCACATGCATCTAAATTCTCCATGGTGGATTTTTGTCCATACCATGCAAACAGGTCTAATTTCTCTGACTCCTAAGACCCTAGATTAGTATCCTTGTTTTTACATTTTATGGAAATAGAAGGGCACAATATATACTTTGTGTCTAGCTCCTATCACTAATCACTATATTGGTGGAATTTATCCATGTTGCGTATGACGTTAATTTTGTTCCTTTTTGGTACATGTATATCATTCCACGAATATTATATTTTCTTTGACTATAATGATCTGATCATTAGGGTTGCTTTCAGTCTGAACTGCTTGAAAAAGTGATGTTGTGGGTATTCTATTGCATGTATTTTTCACTATGGACACATTTCTATTTGGTGAATGTTTAAGAGTTAGACTGCTAGGCCTTAGTTCACATATTTTATCTTAATCCCTTCAGAACTCAATCTTTCATACTTTTTTTTTAGATTTTTTTACTAATGCAATCAAGTGTTACCCCACACCCAAGGTACATGTTACCACATCCCTTCTCTCCGAACTCTATGCCATTTTTTTCAAAGTTTAATTTCTAATGCAGGTATCATTTTACCCATTATATATGCCTTCAAAGCACAGGTTTTCACATTTTCACCCCCTTTCATTATTCCCTCACATTTTGCAAATACACTAACTGCTCTTAGTCTCAAAGAGTATATTCTCAGTAACAACATTCCTTATCTAAACAACATAATATATAAAGCACATAAATATATCATTATTGATAATGCAATCTACATACATAAATGTGTGCGGAACTAACAGACATAAAGCACACACAACCTTAACCTTTTCAGTCACACAAAGTTCATCCCATTTCACATTAGCAAATACCAAATCAACCTTACATTAAACCTTAACCCGGTTTTAACCAGCACATTATGCATTTAAACAGCAAGCACATTACATTCAAATAACACTTTGATACCTATCCCACTGATATTCACAAAACACACCATTTAGCAAGTTTACTTATAGTTTGGAGTTAATGGAATTTGAAATGGAAAGCTCGTATTAATTTCTATGAGAAGTGGTGTCATGTGTAGTAATGAAGCCTCACTTGTCATGTCCACTCAACATGTAATTCTTGAATTGACACAGACCTCGGCAAATGCCTCATCTCAATGTTCTATTTTATTCCATTGCCCAGGACGCTGCATCAGCCAAGACAACGTGCCTCAGCCTGAGGCGCCCGTGGAGGCCGCAGCCTGTAGTCAGGCAGCAGGAGACAAGCCTGCCTTCTCAGAACATCTTATCGCTGTCTCCACCCCATCCAAGTGTCCCCGTGTTGATGAGGATGGTAAGGAATAAACAAAGGTAGGATCTGAACTTAATCAAGAGATGTAGCTCAATGGCTCAGCCTACTCTCTACTAAGTTCATTTTCTCCTGAAAAACAGAAAAGGGGCTTCAGGGAAGAAGGACAAGGACTAAGACTCCTGCAGAGGGACAAGTAGGCAGTGTGCCTTCAAGGACAGGGCAATGTCGCTCAGCACAAATTTCCCCATAGCAGCACTGGGACAGCTGGAACTGAGGTAGCAGCACAGTGCTGACATGTGTGTGTTGTGTGTGTGATATTTTACTCAGACCTTCCCCTCAGAGAAGCACAAACACAGATCTCACACACTCTCTCACACATCTGTCCTCCTTCATACCAGGTAAGGGCCCATCATGTCCTGCTTATTCCCTTGTTCTCTCTCATATACACAGGCCTTCCCTCCTCATCTGTCTTTCCCATTCTTTGGCAGCATTACCAGGTGCACTCTTACCTTCATTCCTTCACACAATCACTTTCATACTCACCCATTTACACACTAATTCCATAAATAATCTACATCCACTATATTTGTGGAATTTATCCATGTTGCGTATGACGTTAATTTTGTTCCTTTTTGGTACATGTTTGTCATTGGATGAATATTATATTTTCATTGAATATATTATCTGATCTTTAAGGTTGCTTTCAGTCTGAACTGCTTGAAAAAGTGATGTTGTGGGTATTCTATTGCATGTATTTTTCACTATGGACACATTTCTATTTGGTGAATGCTTAAGAGTTAGACTGCTAGGCCTTAGTTCCCATATTTTATCTTAATCCCTTCAGAACTCAATCTCTTTAGGTCAAACTCACATAGATAACCTCTTTAGGTCAAACTCACATACCCTAATGGATACAAACTTTCATCTCTTGTGCCCCTAACTAACCATATCACTTCATCCACCAGGCCTGAGACCTTCATAGAGCTGAACACTCTGAGAGCACATACACACCTCCCCTAACACTCTCAATCTCACTGTCTCACAGTAAAAACATGTACCACTCTTCACTGTTCACATGCGCTGTCACACCACATAACAAGCATGCACTCACCCATTTGCCATCCTCTTTTAGCAACATGGAACACTTCCCAGATATGTCCAAGAAGAAACATACAACTCTACATGAACCTGCTAATCATCCTCATTCTTACAGTTATACCATGTAAATACCTCAAATATAGCACACCACACAGAGAATTCTGAAGTATCACATATATATCTGTTTTCACTGCACATGGTCACATATTGCACTTGTACCTTCACTCCTACAGTCCTTACATATATTTTCTAATCCTTTTATGTTTCAAATTTTCTTTCCTAGAAATCAAGGAGCTGCCTGTATCCCAGCACTCGGAGCAAACGGGAGGACTCCTCTGACCATTTACATACCTACATTCCGTCCCATGCACTTAATAAGAACGAGCCCTTTCAGTCCCCAGTACATGGGACAGATGTGAGGCCCATGAAAATGTTACTATATGCGTGTACAATTGAAAAGGGGTGTGGCCGTCTTATTCCATACAAAGGAAGGGTTGGTGCCTCCCTCAAAAAAGATCAAAATGGAAGAAATGACCTATCTTGGAAAGGTCCATAAAGATGTCCCTTTCTCTCACATGTCTGAGAAGAAACACCTAATTGCCCGTGAGCCGATGTTAGACAGCAGAGCCCAGGAGAAAAGGGGGGAGGCTGACCGTCCAGCACAGCCTCCAGCTGTAGGCGGGTATCCCAGCGCTAAGACGCCTGAGTGGCTGGTGGCCCTGGACAGTGGGTTCAGGTGCATGGCCTGCTGCCGGGTCTTCCCCAGCCTAGAAGTCCTCCAGGAGCATGTGGAGTGCGGGGTCAGGGAGGGCTTCAGCTGCCATGTTTTCCATAGGGCCATGGCTCATCTAAAGTACAAAGAGCGTATGAGGAAGAAGAAGGAGAGAAAAAAGAAGGCAACATTTAGATTCTAGAAGGAAAAACATTTGGCATGAAAACAAACTTGTACAACTAAACAGACTGTTTTTCAGCCCCTAAAAGAGAGGAAGTGAAGGTTAGACTCCACTGAGGAGGCTTCATTCCCTTCGAGCAGACATAGTATCCAACCTTTTTACTCATATCTACCACCACCATCTCTACACCCCTACCACCTGTCTCAGCAGACAGCCCCTTGTAATACCATCCACCACTTTCCTGAGGGACAAGAAGGCAGACCACACCATCCCAGATACTGCCTTTCCTCTATCCAAGTTTATTATATACCATCCTTGATGCATGTTTGATGCAAAAGACTGTAAACACTATAAAATTTTGATAGTACAGATTGTAATTCCCATCCCCTGTACCCACCCCCACTTTTCCATGAAATTGGTCTTTGTTAAAAAAATTTACATATTTTTCTATATCCCTTTCTTTAAATGAAGATATACCTTTTTCCAATATCTCCCTCTGATGTATTCACCCTCACAATTATTTGGCTGGAAGACAGACATTATGGAGGTATAAAAAGGTACTGCATGGATGAAAGCAAAAGCAACTATAATCCACCTCTAACCGTCTATGAACTTGTGGAAACACAGGTGCATATACACTTCTTATACATACATATCCATGGGGAAGAATGGAGCACACAATGAACAATTACCAGATACTCTAATATTTATATTAACATATGTGTATATATACAGGTTTCTAAAATGTCAGAGTGCATATTTAAGGTTAATAACTTTAGAAGGGTGAGAGCTACCAACTTGAAAAACACTATTTCCATTTTTATTTACATGCATGTCATTTATACTTACTTGACTTTGTACCTTTTGAACTGTCAATGTTAATTTTTCTCTCTCTGCCATCTTCAGAGGGTAAGAAAAAATGAAAATTCAAAAAGTATTATTTCTAATTCCAAAAACTATAAGGGAGAATGGAAATTAAAATAGATCCACTTTTAAATGATCTTTATAATTTTTAGCTTTTACCCTTTTGAAATTATTAAAGCTTAAACCTGTACTATGATATTTTGGATACCTTTATGTATTCATATTAGATTGTCTTGTAACTTTTCATTTTGTGCTGCATCCTTCCCCATAAAAACACATGTATAAAAACTATATATGCACCCGTGTGTCCACAAGTACATAGAAGCTAAGAGATGGATTACACTTGCTGTTGTTTGCATCTGAGTATTTTTTTACTTCTTCCTTTGAAAAGAGGCTCTGTTTTCTGCCAAATATGTGGGCAAGTCAGACTAGTCAAGTGAGGTCATTACTTCTCTGCCTTCCTGTCATCATCCGACCCAGTTACCCCAAGTAAACATCTATCCCTGACCAATCTGTACTGATAACTTGGAAGGTGAAACAGGAGAGAGAGAGAGATTGGATTAGTGGTAGTGGTGATGGTGGTGGTGAGTTATCCTTTGTTTGCAACTCAAATGAAAGGTTTTCCACTCTTCAATTCCTCTCTTTTGAAAAATCGGGCTCTTTAAACTGTGACTTTAAGTCATTAAGCCTTAGCACTAACTCTTCAATAAGTTCTTGTTTTTTTCCTCAATTAGCCTAAGCCATTTCCTGTTGTTTGTAACATGTTCTTTAATTAATTAGCTTCAACATAATAATTTCTTCCATTTGATTAGCTGAAGTGACATAATCTAGAAAGGAGGAACACATTACATTTCTCTGACTTCATATTGAAACACTAAGGGATATACTGGTAGCCAGTACATATAGTATGTCCTTGATTAATTAGGAAAGTGCATTTAGCATAGTAGCCAACATTTTTATGCACATCTACCACCACCATCTCTACAACCATCCCAGCAATATGAGCAGACCGCCCCTTTTAATACCATCTAGCACTTTCCTGAGGAAGAAAGCAGACCACACATCCCAGATACTGTCCTACCCTCTATCCAACTTTATTATACCCCCTACATATGCCACCCATGAGTACACCCATGATGCAAAAGAGTGTAAGCACCTTAGAAATTTAATAATATAGATTGTAATATCCCTCCCCTCTACTCAGCCCTCATATTTCTATGAAAGTGTTTTGTTAGGATAGCATGTACTGGAGTCTAGAATGTATTTGCAAAATAACATATATTGATCTGTTCCATATGGAATTTTGTTAAATGGATAAAGCAAATAAAATTTCTTACATGCTACCAATTCCATTTTTGGTATTTACTATTTGTCCTTATTTTCTATATGATGGCTAATAAGTCTATTATCTGTATATATTACACTAAGATATTTTCCCCATTTTATAAAAAAAAAAAAACATGTCTATATCCTGTTGAGATTCAAAATCCTCTCTATGCTTGTCATCATTTTCTGCCTCATTCCAGTATACCTAATACTAAGTACACTATAAAATATGTCTTAAAAAGTCTAGTACTTTCTACAGTGTCTACCCAAGAATGATTCCAGTATCTAAAATTATGTTTTGTATAATAAGGATAGCTTTTAATTTTCTACAGGTTAAAAATTGAGGACACTTTTTTCTATTATTGAGTTGTGCCTTTGTTTTAAAATTCATAGAGTATAATTTTTACATAGTATAGTAATATTTTGAAAGTTTTCTCTTGAAAATAGAGTGCAGGGGCCTGATGCGGCAGGGGCCAGTTATGGCGGGGATCTCCCCTTTCTGCGTCCCGCGCGGAAATAGAAATGAATGAACGGGTTCTAAATGGAGGTGGCCAGGGATTGAGAAATAATAGAAATAAAACAAGACGCAGAAATAGATTCATGAAGCTGGGAGCCTGGGTGGATCTTTCTGTGCCTTGATGAGGCCACAGAACAGATCCAGACTGCAAAGCTGAGGCTTTATCCTACTAAATGAAAATTTCTTTTGCTGATTTACTCAAGAGTCCTCAGACTTGGCTGTGCATGGCCAGAAACATGATTGAAGAAGTAGCTTCAACTTCTTGCTTTTCCACATTCTTCTGTGCTTCAGTCGTTTTCTTCAGATGACTCCATGTTGGCACCTCAGTCCCCTGTGTAGCTTAGCTTTCAGTTTTCTTCTTCTGCTGCTTTGCTGTCATCAGGGCAGCTCACAGTCCTTTTGAGTGAAGGGACACAGGAGCTTCTCTGGGTCCATTGTGGTGACGGACATAATGCTCTGTCACCCGAATTGGCTGCATTGCTCCTTCTGGAAAGATATAAAACACAACCTCTTCCCCACATTATTACTGAATCTGATAAAACTCTTGTCTGGTTTATGCTTCCTTCCACCTAGCTGACTCGGTGGAAGCTATTGTACAGGAGGCCTGATGCCTTTCACCTGCTGTACGATCCTTTGCATTATAATTCAAAATTTTTAAAGTATAAAAAGCATGACTGAGCATCTTTTGAGGTGACACATAACACCTGTCTCCCCCTTTTTGTTTTAATAAATCATTTTAAGAGTACGATTGGCTCTTTCCACTATTGAGTGACATCCATTTTGTCAGATTTGGTTAGGTTTAAGTCCTTGGGGATTTACCCCTAAAGTTGGCACAGAAAGGTGGATAACCGACTGAGGACATTGCTTCCAATAAAACATGAAAATTGTCTGTCTTTAATAACATTTTAAAGGCTGAAAATTAAATGAAAAGTTCCTCTGAACTGTGTGCCCTATAGTAGCTGTATCAATAATGTTGGCCATACTTACCACATATGCACTATTACTATAGGTTGAATGGGCTCCATAGCAAGATCCATTAAGGCATAAATAGGAGCTTGTATTTCTACTGAAATATAAGGGGTTTGAAGGACCTTTGCTTTCCTGCTGAAGTAGATCCAGCCTTTCCAGAACTGGATCCATCTGTAAAAATGGTTAATGCCTGAAGTATAACATTTCTTTTAATGTGGCAGCTAATACTATTCTCTGTGTTAAAATAAGGCAAGACCCTCAAGTCAGGGGTCCTGGTAGAACACAAAACATCAAACATTTTGACTTCTATGCAGAAGGGTGTGCACACATGGTCTGGAAGCGCATGCACACCGACCTTCCTTGCTCTTGGTCCTGGGCAACCTACAGTAATGCACAGGTGCTGACTGCTAGCATGGCAAGGCATCTTCACTATTTTTATTTCTGGATTATTTCTCCTCTGTTCTCGGGGGCCACTACTTATTCTGTGGCTGGAAACAGTCCTATCAGGTCCTCTCTGGGATCCGTTGTTGCAGGAATCCATATGGGCTTTGGAGTTTTCTGGAAATATAAACATATTCTTGACCAAAGGTTAATAAAGAACTCTTTTCTATAAATTAGACTTGGGATCCTTTTGATTTTTGTCCAAATGATTTTCCTTTGGCTTATTTTGACACCATAAGATTTTTTCATGGGTGCCTTATCAGCATTATAAATGAAAAATAATTTTTAAAGTAAAATTTTAAAACAATTAAGGCTTGATGTAATTTACTTACAGGATATTATTCTATTATCCTTTTTGGTTAATTATTATGAGGCTATTGTAAAAAAATTTTTAATGCAGTCTTGATGACTTTTATTTTAATTTTTGCACAATAATGTGACTGCTTTGGATTCATTGGGTGTTAAGCAATTTTACCATAAAATGAACTACCAATAGAAATTTTGGTTAATACTTTAGGAACAGCTTTTTGTACAATTAGATTTTCTTGAATATTCACTTATTTCATTTAGCCAATTTAAATTAATCTGAAAACTTGACTATTTTACTGTCAAAATTTTAATACTCTAACAACAATCTTAGTTTATCCTGTAAATATTAATGGAAAGGGTTATTTTGCATCCTTCAGAAAGCCCTGAGCATTCCTGGATTTAGGCTGGATTTAGACATAGGGCAGCTGCCATCAGCCAACTCTCTGTTGCCTGGGTCCCAATCCAAGCTGGGCCAAGTCTCTTTCAGTTATCTGGGTCCAGATCTGATCTGGGCCAAGTCTCTGTATGTTGCCTGGGTCCCGATCTGAGCTGGGCATGGGAAGTGCGAAGCAGCCATGGTGCAGGAGACCTCCCTCAGAAAGGGCGAGTGTTCAAGCCCCTGCAATGTTGGGGGGCGGTGAGGATCTGAGCCCCACCTCTCTTGAACCCCAAGATCTCTCCTGATGGCCCCTCTGCTACTGTGCCTGTCTTAGGTTGTTCCTCCCTTGAGGAATCTTACCCGTCTTTGACTAACCATCCATCCTCCGGGGCCAAGCAGGGTGATGTGAGGTTCAGTTCTGTCTCCTTGGTAGCCTATGCCCCTATGGCCTCCATGCCCAGCACCTGCCTTGGGATCCCCTCGCTTGCTGGTGGGGCCCTGGCATTGATCACATATCTTTGGGAACCCGGGTTTCTACTCCAGGGAGGGCCCAGCTCACGCCATTGGGAGAGACAGATCCATGGTATCAGCCACCATGAGGCTTCAACCTCAGCATGAACAGAAAACTCAGGCAACAGCTGTGGGCAATTGGATTGTGAGAAGAGGGTCCCTCTTGGCAAAAAGGGCAAGAGGGACCAATATAGAATGTTCAAGTGCCTCCCCAGGGGCCTTCCACACCGTGGAAGGGGTTAAATCCTTTCATGTCCTTTTTAAATTGCTGCCAAATATTCAAAGAATTAGTTTGTAAGTTTGTTTGGGATAAATGTACAATATGCTGTTGTAAAATATCAAAAATTATAATGAAATTGTAGAATAATATCATGTAAGGATATTCTTTGCTCTAGGCCATGGCAATTCAATTTCAAACTGGCTATCAATTTCTTTTTGTATAGACAAGGTTTTAACCAGTTAATGTCCCCTAATAATTTCTGAAAGTCATTTAATCTTTTCTTATCTCCACCTTCGGAAGCCTAATGCATTGGTTATCAATTACAATCCTTATGATATTTGAAGGAAACCTCTCTTTATTTCCTTCCAAAATAATTTTTCAGGCTACAGAGAGTTTCATTTAACCCTTTGCACTCGCTTGCTTTTTTCTCGATTCCTTTATTCTAATGCTAACCGTGTCGAGTCACACTCGACATCCGAGTGCAAAAGGTTAAAAATCTTTGCCACGTGAAACAATTTCTCTTAAGGTTATGGTGACCACTAGTATGGATTAGATTTAATATTTTAATAACAATCCTCAGTTTATCCTGTAATACCAGTGAAAGAGATTTCAAAATTTTCAAATTTCTCCTTTTTATTAAGCAAGAAATTTATTTTTTAAGAGTATTCCCATTAGCTAATTTGCATATACAGAGGGGTCATGGGAAGCCTTCAGTGACTTTCTTAGAAGACTTATTTAAATTGCTTACAAAGACATTGGCTTATTTAAAGGAAGGGGATTGGCCTTTGTTATTTCAAGATGGCGGTCCCCAAGCCACGTGAGGGGTAAGACATGTGGCCATCATGGCGTCTGCTCAATCTGTTCTTTTAAAAGAAAGTAAAAAAATCACATTTCAGACAATCACTAGCTGTTTTTGGTCTTTATTAGAATTTTTTATAAAATTATTGGCTTTTCATTAAGCTGAAAACCTTGATTATAATTTAATAAGCTAATTTATCTAAGTAATTAAAGTAGGTATCTTAATTTTAAAAATAAAGCAAAATTACGTCTGAATTCACAAGCTGCAAATGTTGCCCCACCTCTAGCTTAATGCAGGAGGCTACATAAAGTCAGGCAGTAAATGGTGGCTTCTAATCTGTTCTTAAATATTATTTGGATTCAATTACTTATAAAAAACATTGGCTTCTCATGTAACTTAATGTATATGAGACCTTGATTATATTTTAAAAAGCTAATTTATAAAGTAACTTAAGTAGGTATCTTTAATTTAAAAAAAAGGCAAAGAAACTTATTCAGTAAACTTATAGGTTTGATACTTTATTGGTCTGATCTAAAAGCATAAACAGTGTCCCACCTCCAGCCGATTCAAAAATGCAGGCTGCTTGAGGCTTTTGTCTTTCTTGAAATTCTACTGCTGTTGAAAATTTTGGCTATATTTAAGAAATATATTGTTTTTGCCCTTCTTGCAGGCAAAAACTTTCATAACATTTAATATATATGTATATAAGTAAAATATATTAATTAATTTTTATTTGATAAAGCTTTCCATGTGATTCCAGGTATCAATCGGTTTAATTAAAAAAATATATTTGTTTTAAGAGAGAAAAGACTTTTGAAACATTTAAGGGCCCGTGAAATGTCTAAAAGCTACTCTCAAAACCTTGAAATACACTTGGAAAGATCAAATATATATATTTATATATTTATATATGTGATTTAAAGATTATATACTTAAATTATATCAAAGAATATCAATTACATTTAAACTGGATCATAGAATTAATCCTCTTTTTAAATCAGACCAAGAAGTAACATATTTTGAATTCCTAATTATTTAAGAGAAAACACATTTTATTTTCTCAAAAACACGTTTTTATATTTTAGGTATTATTACCACATTTATATAATTTCTCCAAATTCAATTTGAACCTTAAACTTTCAGAGCTTGCAAGTCAAATATTAACAGTTCTTAGATTAACAACACTTTTATATTCTTATAAGTACCACGCGCTAACCGATTGCGCCACTGGACCTCCAACACTTTTATATTCTTAAGAATAAATTTTTAAATCTAATAATTAACTTTAAACCATGTTTTTTCTGCCCAGGGAAACTGAGAAGCAAACTTGTAGGTTAACCTTTTGCACTTGGATGTCGAGTGTGACTCGACATGGTTAGCATCAGTAGCAGCTCGTATGTCGAGCCACACTCGACACGTAGTTTCACCGCGGGGGGAAGGGGGATTTTTGTCTATTTTTCCAGTATCTTTTCTTGTTTTCATTAGCATGAAAGGACAAGTAAAATGTAAATGTCATCTCTACTGATGCCAAAAAAAAGAAAAAATGAAAAACCGATAACGCATGTGAAATTTATTAGGAAACTAGTACATGATCTTGTTGGAGAATTCAGAGATGGTACACTAACTTCCAGGGGTAGATTATTATCCACTAACTTAGGGCAACGTTTAGATACAAAGCTCCATAAAATCACACCTCACCCTAACAAAAAACACAAAGATTGTGTTATTTGTTCTAACAGAAAAATCAAAGGAGGAAGAAGAGAGACGATTTATATTTGCAAAACATGTGAATGTAAACCAGGTCTTCATGTGGGTGAATGTTTCAAAAAATATCACACCATGAAAAATTACAGAGATTAAAATTACTCTTTGAATGTATCAATAATTTGAAATATAAAAAAAATACAAATAAATAAGTTTGTATGAAAAGAAACTCCAGTTTTTTATTCTACTGCCACACTTTGTGAAATCTGGGGTATTTAAAAAATTAAATCCCGAGTAGAATAAAGGAATTGAGAAAAAAGCAAGCAAGTGCAAAGGGTTAAAAGAGCCACTTTTGCAGGAAAAACCTTTGGCCTAGCCACTTGACCTTTTCTGGGAAGGTCAGCTAGCAAAAGGTGTAGCCATTTAAATGAAAATTTAAAAGGGGTGTAGCTTTAAAACCTCTTTATGGCAAGGAAAGAGACCTTAAACTTTCAGAGCTTTAAATTTTAGGTAGCAAAATTAAATACTTAGCATTTCTCAAATCAATAATACTTTTACATTTTAAGGATACATTTCAAATAAAATATAAGGCATACTTAATTAATAGATTAACGTCTATCCTCTAGACTTCATGCAATGCATACTCAGATTCACATTTCAGTATTATAACAATTCAATACATTTAGATCATTTAAATTTATAATTTGATTTAGTAAACTTCCAAGTTCTTTTAAATTTCTATCTGATAGGCCTGGCCCGGCCTCTAAATTTCAAAATGGTCACAATTTTCCTGCTGGGGAAGTCAAGAAGCAAACTCTCAGCCATTCATATGTAAACTATTTCCTTCCTGCTATTTACTTGCCTCTGGCGGGAAATTTCAAGAGAGCTACTTTAGATGCCTTGGGAAACTAGCCTGTATTTCTTTCTCCGGTTCATCTTCGCCATTTTTAAGGCCAAAACAGTCTCGGGTTTTTATTCTGTACACAGCAAAGAGTCAAGTTCAGCTCAAAACTATGTGCACTCGTTTTTAAACTGGCCTTTTCCCTTTACATGTGCACAGAAACCCCAGATGTATTTATGAATCTGTAAAAGCTTTAAGTCATTCGCTGGAAAATAAATAAAGATGGCGAAGATGAGGCCTCTCAAAGTGGATCTCTTGGGGAGTGGCGTCCATATTGGATCACCACGTGTCTCCTTTCCCCCAGCTCCTTGTTTCTTCGGGGGAAGTTTCAGTAATGGTCTGGCATCTACTGTTTTTATTTTATTTATTTTTTCAATTTTTATTTTTATTTTTATTTTTTAAGGAAAGAAAAAGATTTTTTAAGATAAAGAATTATTGGCAGTTGCTGTGCTGAGAAGTTCCTTTTATTATTTTCTACTTGGTTACAAGTAGTTTACACATAGAGGCAGAAGAGGTGCAGATGGTATTCTTAAAGACTTGCACCCTTCCACTGCAGGCTGTAAGGCCATGGCTGTACCCCACTTAGACATTCTTAAACTCTCCTGTGCTGAATCAAGGCCATCACCAATTAAAATAGGAATTTTCTCTGGACTTTTGCTGAGTATTGGTCATACAACTGCTTTCTAACCTTTTCCCAGGTTTCATCAACAAAACATAAGAAAGAAATCAAGAATCTGACTACGCTTAACAGAGCATAGTTTAAAGCATTTTTCAGGATTACCCACGTTTTACACCCAGCTATTTCAATTCATTTCAATACAATACACTCCCCATTACCTTACATTTCTTAAATCTGTGGTGCGCGCAATTCTTGGGAGTGATCCCTTGCCTCTTACCTTTTGTTGCCACTTTCATGGCCCACGTTGGGTGCCAGAATGCAGGGGCCTGATGCGGTGGGGGCCAGACATGGCAGGGATCTCCCTTTTCCGCGTCCCGCGTGGAAAGAGAGATGAACGAACTGGTTCTAAATGGAGGCAGCCAGGGATTGAGAAATAATAGAAATAAAGAAAACAAGACGCAGAAATAGATTCATGAAGCTGGGAGCCTGGGTGGATCTTTCTGTGCCTTGATGAGGCCATAGAACAGATCCAGACTGCAAAGCTAAGGCTTTATTTATAATCAGGGACAAACAAAACAATTGACAATGTTCTTGTAAGTTTCACTTCTTTTTGGCAGCACTTGCTGCCCCTTCAACATCCCACTAGCTACCCAGGAAAGATCCAGGGATCAGTTACAGGATCAAGCTTAATTATGCTTAGAGGACTGTGCACTTCCAAGTTTGGGACTTGTTTGTGACTTTTCCAGCAGGTCAATCCGAGGCTTAACCCTATAACCGCTTCCTACAATAGAGTGACTTAGAAAGAGTTTGCTATTTTTTTTTTTTTTTTTTGAGAAGAAAAATAATGTCTTTTATTTGTGATACTCATGGTGTTAGCTTTCAATCTATGTGCCACCCAAAATCACCTCCTGGATATTGACAACTAGATACTAATTTCTAATGAAATAATCAGTATAATCATACTAAGTAAGGTGACAGGACTTACAGACTCTGATATAAAAATGTATATTCCTTTTCTCTTTTGAGAGCTCCTATTGGACAGCAAAACATTACACAATGGATGGCACACCATAAGTAATCAATGAAATTTTGTTGAAATAATTTAGATTAAATGTCATGTATAGATAACATAGCACAAAGGTGCTCTTCACTCCACCACGGAAAGGAGAGAGAGAACTACTTAACCAGACATCTGGAGAAGAGAGACCATGGGGAGACAAAGAAACAGCTCACATATGAAAGAAAAGCAGGCATCACCAGAAAAGGAAGTAAACGAATTAGAGGCCAGCAACCTATCAGAGAAAGAATTCAGAGAAATGGTCATAAGGTGGCTGAAAAGAATGGGAGACAAATTTGACAATATGAGCAAGAACCAAGAGGAAATGAAGAAGAACCAAGAAGAAATGAAAAATGACATCGCTGCTGTAAACAACTCAATAGAAAGCAGCAAGAGTAGACTAGAAGAAGCAGAGGACCGCATAAGTGAGCTAGAAGACAAGATGGAAAAAAATACACAAAACAGCTTCTAGAAACAAAAATTAGAAAGCATGAGGAGAGCCTAAGGGAACTTCGGGACAACACGAAACTAAACAACATCAGGATAATAGGGGTTCCAGAAGGAAAGGGAACTGAGCAAGGAATAGAAAACCTGTTTGAAGAAATAATAACAGAAAACTTCCCTGATATAGGGAAGAAAAAACCCACACAAATCTAAGATGCTCACAGAGTCCCAAGCAAAATGAACCCCAAAAGACCAACGCCAAGGCACATTATAATTAAATTGGCAAACACCAACGACAAAGTAAGAATCTTAAAAGTGGCCAGAGAGACACACAAAGTTACATACAAAGGAACCCCCATCAGACTAGCAACTGATTTCTCAACAGAAACTCATCAGGCCAGAAGGGAATGGAATGAAATATATAAAGTCATGCAAAGGAAGGGGCTAAATCCAAGAATACTGTACCCAGCAAGGCTATCAATCAAAATTGAAGGTGAAATCAGAAGCTTCACAGACAAAAATGGGCTAAGGGAATTTATCACCACCAAACCAGCAATGCAAGAAATGCTAAAGGGTCTGCTGTACAAAAAAGAGAAAAGAAAAGAAATAGGAATCGAAGAAGGAACACAGGGGTATAGAATAAAAATGGTGACAAATAAGTACCTACCAATAATAACTTTAAATGTAAATGGATTAAATGCCCCAATCAAAAGACATAGGGTAACAGATTGGATAAGAAAATAAGACCCATATATCTGCTGTCTACAAGAAACCCACCTCAGAAAAAAAGATGCACACAGACTGAGGATGAAGGGATGGAAAAATATCTTTCAGGCAAATGGAAATGAAAAAAAAGCTGGGATAGCAATACTTATATCTGACAAATTAGATCTCAAAGTGAAGGACATAACAAGAGATAAAGAAGGCCACTTCATAATACTAAAGGGAGTAAACCAACAAGAAGAAATAACTCTGGTAAACATATATGCACCCAATACAGGAGCACCCAAATACATAAAAAAAACTCCTGGAGGATATCAAAGGAGAGATTAACAGCAATACAATCATAGTAGGAGACTTTAATACCCCACTCTCACCACTGGACAAATCATCTAAACAAAAAATCAGCAAAGAAACATCAATCCTAAATGACTCACTAGACCAGATGGAATTGATATCTTCAGAACATTTCACCCCAAAGCCACAGAATATACATTCTTCTCAAGTGCACATGGGTCATTTTCAAAGATAGACCATATGTTAGGACATAGGGAAAGTCTCTCCAAATTCAAGAAGATAGAAATCATATCAAGCATCTTCTCAGATCACAGTAGCATAAAACTGGAAATCAACTACATTAAAAACAATCCAAAGAAATCAAACACATGGAGACTAAACAGCATGCTATTAAACAATGACTGGGTTACCAGAGACATCAAGGAAGAAATAAAAAACATCATGGCAACAAATGACAATGAAAACACAACAATCCAAAATCTATGGGACACAGTGAAAGCAGTCCTAAGAGGGAAGTTCATAGCTCTACAAGCATACTGCAAAAAACAAGTAACAATGGTAATAAATTACTTAACCCTACAACTCAAAGAGTTAGAGAGCAACAAGAAAAGCCCAGTATAAGCAGAAGGAAGGAAATAATAAAGATCAGAGTGGAGATAAACGACATAGAGACCAAAGAAACAATACAAAAGATCAACAAAACCAAGAGCTGGTTCTTTGAAAGGATAAACAAGATTGATGAACTTCTAGCCAGACTCACCAAGAAGAGAGAGGAGCCAAATAAACAAAATCAGAAATGAAAGAGGTGAAATAACAACAGATCTCACTGAAATAGAAAGGATTGTTTCAAAATATTATGAACAACCCTATTCTAACAAACTGGACAACCTGGAGGAAATGGACATATTCCTAGAAAAATATAACTTTCCAAAACTCAATCAGGAAGAATCTAAACAGCTCAATAGGGCAGTAACTATGGACGAAATTGAAGCAATCATCAAAAAGCTTCTGGCAAACAAAAGCCCGGGGCCAGACGGCTTCACAGGAGAGTTTTACCAAACATTCAAGGAAGAACTAAAACTTATCCTCCTCAGGCTATTCCAAAAAATTCAAGAGAAAGGAACACTTCCAAGCTCCTTCTATGAAGCCAGCATCACCCTAATACCAAAACCTGATAAAGACAACACAATGAAAGAGAATTACAGGCCAATATCCCTCATGAACATAGATGCCAAAATCCTCAACAAAATTCTAGCAAATAGAATCCAGCAGTACCTCAAAAAGATCATACACCATGACCAAGTAGGATTTATCCCAGGAATGCAAGGATGGTACAATATCCATAAATCAATAAATGTGATACATCACATAGACAAACTGAGAGATAAAAATCACATAGTCATATCAATTGATGCAGAAAAAGCATTTGACAAAATCCAACACCCTTTCTTGATAAAAACTCACAACAGATGGGAATAGAGAGATCATACCTCAACATAATAAGAAGCTATATATGATAAACCCACAGCAAACATCATACTCAATGGACAAAAACTAAAACCATTTCCCCTAAGAACAGGAACAAGACAGGGATGCCCACTCTCACCACTCCTGTTTGACACAGTACTGGAACTATTAGCCATTGCAATCAGACAAGAAGAAGAAATAAAAGGCATCCAAATTGGAAAAGAACAAGTAAAGCTGTCTTTATTTGCAGACGACATGATATTGTACATAAAAAACCCAAAAGACTCCATCAAAAAACTACTAGACTTAATAAATGAATTTGGCAATGTAGCAGGATACAAAATTAACGCCAAGAAATCTATGGCCTTTCTATACACCAATAGTGAACTTACAGAAAGAGAGACTAAAAAAGCAATCCCATTTACCATTGCACCAAAAAAATTAAGATACCTAGGAATAAATTTAAGTAAGGAGGTAAAAGACCTACACGTGGAAAACTACAGGACACTGAAAAAAGCAATAGAGGGAGACGTAAACAGATGGAAGAACATACCATGTTCATGGATTTGTAGAATCAACATCATTAAAATGTCCATACTACACAAAGCAATCTATAGATTCAATGCATTCCCCATTAAAATATCAATGGCATATTTCACAGACCTTGAAAGAACTCTCCAAAAATTCATCTGGAATAAAAAAAGACCCCGAATAGCCACAGCAATCCTGAGAAAGTAGAATCAAGTAGGAGGGATCTCAATACCAGATTTCAATCTGTATTACAAAGCCATTGTTCTCAAAACAGCCTGGTACTGGCACAAGAACAGACATATAGATCAATGGAACAGAACAGAGAATCCAGATATTGACCCAAACCACTATGCTCAATTAATATTTGACAAAGGAGGCATGAACATACAATGGAGTCAAGATAGTCTCTTCAATAAATAGTGTTGGGAAAATTGGACAGATACATGCAAAAAAATGAAACTAGATCACCAACTTACACCATACACAAAAATAAACTCAAAATGGATACAGGTCTTAAACATAAGACTGGAAACCATAAAAATTCTAGAGGAATCCACAGGCAGCAAAATCTCAGACATATGACGAAAGAACTTCTTCACTGATACTGCCCCTAGGGCAATGGAAGCTAAAGAGAAAATAAACAAATGGGACTACATCAAAATAAAAAGCTTTTTTACAGCAAAAGAAACTATCAACAAAACAACAAGAAAGCCCACTGCATGGGAGAACATATTTGCAAATGTTATCACTGATAAAGGTTTAATCTCCAACATCTACAGGCAGCTTATACAACTTAATAAAAGGAAGATAAATGATCCAATAAAAAAATGGGCAACGGACCTAAGTAGAATCTTTTCAAAAGAAGACAAAAGGAAGGCCAAGAGACACTTGAAAACTTGAGCAAAGTCACTAATTATCCGAGAGATGCAAATCAAAATGACAATGCAGTACCATCTCACACCTGTCAGAATGGCTATCATCAACAAATCAACAAACAACAAGTGTTGGCGAGGATGCAGAGAAAAAGGAACCCTCTTGCACGGCTGGTGGGAATGTAAACTGGTGCAGCCACTGTGGAGAACAGTATGGAGTTTCCTCAAAAAACTGAAAATGGAACTCCCATTTGACCCAGTAATCCCACTCCTAGGAATATATCCTAAGAAACTAGAAACACCAATCAGAAAGGATATATGCACCCCTATGTTCATAGCAGCTATGATTTGGAAATAGCTAAGATTTGGAAACAGCCTAGGTGCCCGTCAGCAGATGACTGGATCAGAAAACAATGGTACATCTACACAATGGAATACTATGCTGCCATAAAAAAGAAGGAATTCTTACCATTTGCAGCAACCTGGATGGAATTGGAGAACATTATGCTAAGTGAAATAAGCCAGTCCATGAAAGAAAAATAACACATGATCTTACTCATTTATGGATAATAAAGAAAATTATAAGCTGTTGAACAAAAAGATAGATACAGAGACAGTAAAGCATCAAACAGAAGATCAAATTACAGCGGGAAGGTTAGGGAGAGGTGGGGGAGATAAGAGATCAACCGAAGGACTTGTATGCATGCATATAAGCATAACCAATGGACACAAAACCCTGGGGGGTGAGGGCATGTATGGGAGTGGGGTCAGGGGGCAATGGTAAGATATGTACACATATAATACCTTAATAAAAAATGAAAAAAAAAGTAAAATACAAAAAAAAATTTTAAATGGAAAGAAAGAAAATTGCTGTGCTGGAGAATAGCATCAAGCAGATCAGTCATTTTTAAATAATTTACAACTTTACTTTTCTGAAAACACAAGCAGACATTATTTTTTACTTAAAATTACTGTAATATATGGAAGATGCTTTCCAAATACAGCAATTTTCAGAGAGCTATACATTTTGTGCTTTATGACCTACCTATCTTTACTCTTGCTTAGGTGAAAACTTGTGCAACCAATTCTGCATCAGTGCTAATACCTTGGAGAGCATTCCTAACAGTGACAGTGAGAAACAGAAACTAATATCAAATAGCGCACACAGGAAATTTGTACACAGTGTGGTAAAGATAACATCCTGGTCTTAGGTATCATTTTGTCCTTTGATGTTTTTAAGTAAGGGTGCAGCAATTTTCTATAATTACTCATTTATTCTCTAGGGTATCATAATAGTTGATAAAAAAGCATGTAACATTTTTAAGAACATCAGTAATTAATCTCAAGGTTGCAATAAAAATCACTGTAATCATTTTACTTTGGATTAGACAGATATGAGTTTTCCTCAAAATTACGGAGCAAGTCACAGAAGGATGGCCTCATCAGTTATTTTATGTGAGAGATGAACCGTGTTGCTCTTTCTCTGTTGAGGAGGACTAGTACTCAGTGTAGGTCATTCCCCAACTTTCAGGAAAAAAAAAGAGAGAGATGTCAGTAAAGAATTGGTATCAGTTGGCATAGCAATGCTAAGTTGAGAGCATTGATCTTCTTGAAATATCATAATTAAAAACATTTTTCCTTAAAAGAGAGTAAAGATATGATGTTATCATATTTTTAAAAGCCATAATCATGTTTATTCATCAATTCAGCACCTATTTATATATTTATACCATGATTGACTTTTAGCTATCACAATAATGAACCCATTTTTGCCCTTCAAATATACTATGGAGCAAGAATATAAAATACTGCTAAATGGAGAGTAGATATTAAATAATTTATCAGAATTGCAAGCTAACTTTTACCTTTGTGAGAATTACAGTGTTCAGACTATTAAAATGGGACAGACTCTACATTATAAGACAAACAAAAAAAGTGCAAGTATCATGTATTATGCCATTCAGTGTAAATCAAACAATCCCAAAATACCAGAGGCTCTTTTGGTGAAAACTGGACTATGAAGTCAGTTTCTCTCAACTACTTTGAACAAACAAAATAAAGTAAAACTGTGTTCCTACTCCCTTTCATTTCCCTTGGTATTTATTAATAAACTTGGGTGTAAATGAATCATTTAAACTAGGAAATATATCTTACTGGTGGTATAGTTCCCCA
Source organism: Ia io (assembly GCA_025583905.1). Lineage (NCBI taxonomy): Eukaryota > Metazoa > Chordata > Mammalia > Chiroptera > Vespertilionidae > Ia > Ia io. The sequence goes on along the minus strand of JAJQQW010000019.1, from coordinate 4,227,616 downwards.
AATCAGAGGTTTATGTACAAATAGAGACAAGAAGAATCCCATATTAGTACATTCTGGAGATTGAAATTTTCCAGTACATCAAGGGATCACAAATTCAGAAAATGGGAGCCAAAAATAATTTGCATACCTAATCTATAAGAAACAGACTACAGCTGGCTAGACAAAGAGAAACACGTTAGAGTTAGGGCCTTCAACAATGTTCCACGTCTCAAGTGGCAAACAAGTGGAAAGAGAGAGGAGCAACTCAGGCTGCAAGTACATGCGCTTTAGATAAACAATCACCACACTGTAATACCCTTCGTCTCATGCCAAAATGAGTGCGCCATACAAACAACATAAACAGCAGGATGCACCAGAAAATCAGAGCAAGCCCAGCAACAAGAAATATTTTCATAAAGAATTCGAGATTTTTTTAGCTTTAAAAATGAGTACTACCTCAGTCCAAAACAACACAAAAACTATGAAAACAGCATTTTGAATCATAAACAGGATGCAAGAAAGATATTCTACTTTCACAGCAGCAGCAACTCTTACTTTATACTTGGTTGTGAATATAATAATATTTGGAATATAAAAATAGCACTTGATTTTATGTATTAGTTAATTACAAATCCTTCAGGCATGAACGTTTTTAAGGGGGGCAGACAATTTGGTATGGGTAAACACACAACTCAGCTACTGTAGTGGAACTGCCCCTGTATGCTGAAGAGTAGGCCACAATCATGAGTCATCAGAGTTTTGTGGGCATTCGTCAGCACGTGTTGTAGAGGACATGAAGAATGTCATTTCATCGGACTAGCCTTTTCGAAAGAGGGTAACTAAGAGTCTCTCTCTCATGCACACACATACATACACATTTGTTTTATACGTAGCTATGTTTTACACTTCTGTTTTCATTTGTGTGTGTAGTTGTGACTTACATGGTAGGATAAGGAGTGAAGATGAGAAGAGAAAGAGTCCAGGACCGTGGTAGAATCTCATCACGGAGCCTTCCCACCTGCACTGCTCTGGCAGGACTGATACACTCAATACTGACTGCTTACAGCTTCTCTTTCAGTCCCTGAACGGTCTGCTCTTCTCACCAGTGCCATTCTTTTGCCATTCTTTGCCCCTCCAGGAAACCTGTCATGGTAGGAAGGATGTAAAAACAAATCCCCAGCCTGCAAGTGGCCCCATTAGCTGTACCCGTGCCTGTGCGGTATCATACATCCACATGCACAGCTGATCTGTGGCCCCGCAGGTGTGCCACATAGCTCAGCAAAAAGTGTGCTTGTCCTATTTACATTGGGATTACTGGGTTACTTTGGAGTTTCTTTTCAAAACATATCATTTAATCATTTCAGACTACTTTCCCTACTCTAAATGATGTAACAAACCACTGAAATATTTTAAGTTGCAATATATCTTAACAACTAAGATACATTAAAAATCACAGGATCCTCAAACTGGGTAAATATTTTTTTCAACCTGACACCAGAATCGCGAATCCAATGTAAACCAAATGTTTCTTTAAGCAAAGGCTAAAATTAAAGCAATATAAAATAACTGAAGCACTGTCTTCTTCATTGGCACACGTATAACGCAGAAACCAATACTTGCAGAAAAGACTGAAAATACAAAAAACCTTGATGGTTTTGTTTGTTTAATGGTTTGGACAGACTGTATCAATGAAAAGCATCAAATTGATGTATTTGTTTTGGTTACTAAACTTGTGATTCTATATTTCAACAATGGATCAGTAGGAAGTTCTTCTACTTCATTTAAATATTTGTATCCTCTATCAGGTGCAACAGGTAGTGTTAGCTGCACAGGTGGCCCTGACCCTGCATTACAAACTCTAGGGCACTATGGAATACATTATCTAAACACGTCTTGTTTTTTTGTTTTGTTGTTTTTTTTTTTTGTTGTTTTTTTTTTTTTTACCATTCCCTCATTCTGTACCCCAAGCAATGTTTACATCCCTTACATTTATCCCATTCTCATAAAACACTGAATCTGAATCCTCTGCCACAAGAATTATGTGATATGTTTGTCTAAATTAAGTGTATCTGCTTTGTACATTATCAACCTCAGTTATTGTGAAACTCTGCTTTGAAGTCTACAGTGCACCGTAGTTTTCACTTAGAATTGTAAGCTACCCCGCGGTAAACTGAGGTAGTAAATGGCAAGCCTATATTCTTACCTGTGCAGAGCCGTGGGAACTGGGGACTGGAGGCCGAGGTCTGGCTACCTCACTGGCTGCTGATCAAAGAACGACAGGCCAAAAGCTTCTCACCTTAAGTTCTTCTGGGCCTGCGCCAGCCCCACCCTCTCCCTGCTCATTTTCCTCAATTGCAGATTCCTGGCTCTTTACTTCAGATTTTGGTTGTTTTTCTGTTGGCTTCACTTTGGGCGAACATGTTAAGATGGGTGTTGGCCTATAATAATATTTCAGTTCCTCACACAGATTTTGACTTAGCTTTCCCACACTTCTCTTCAATAAAGATTTGTATCGCCAATCTCATCCTCAAGGTTTGTTAAGAAGAAGTTTACCAAACAAGATAGAGAGGGGAAAGTATTCAGAAATGTAGCAAAATTATTTAGAATATACCTCAAATCTCCCTTATTTTATTTTCTTTTTTTTTAAATGTATTTTATTGATTTTTTTACAGAGAGGAAGGGAGAGGGATAGAGAGCTCAGAAACATCGATGAGAGAGAAACATCGAATCAGCTGCCTCCTGCACACCTCCCACTGGGGATGTGCCCGCAACCCAGGTACATGCCCTTGACCGGAATCGAACCTGGGACCTTTCAGTCCGCAGGCCGATGCTCTATCCACTGTGCCAAACCGGTTAGGGCTATTTTCTTTTCTTTTAAAAGTTCTCCCAGATAGCCCCCACACATACCACAGCCAATCTTTGAAAACATTTCAATACTGCCTCCTATCACTCTAGTATCTTTTGTATTTGTTTACAGGTGGGATGGGAGGGCTGCCACACAAGATAATGAGTTTCTATGGGATACTACCCTTTACCTCTTTGCACACAAGATGCCACAATTGCCTAATCCTCACAGCTTCTAACTACACGGTAACATTTAGTCTAGCATAAGGTGACCAGATTTTAACATTGGTAAAGCGGGACATCATTGACGGGGGGAGGGGGGCGGCGGGGGGAGTTCTTTTTTTTTAAAAAATATATTTTATTGATTTTTTACAGAGAGGAAGAGAGAGGGATAGAGAGTTAGAAACATCGATGAGAGAGAAACATCGATCAGCTGCCTCCTGCACACCCCCTACTGGGGATGTGCCCGCAACCAAGGTACCTGCCCTTGACCGGAATCGAACCTGGGACCCTTGAGTCCTCAGGCCGACGCTCTATCCACTGAGCCAAACCGGTTTCGGCCCGAGGCGGGGGGGCGGGGGGGGAGAGGGGGGGTTCTTGATTAAAAATTTGGTCTGTATTGTAATCGCTTTTGGTTTTTTTAATAAAAGGAAATTCACTTCTTAAATCATCGTTGAATTTGCATCCTCTTTTCTTACTCATTATGTTAAAAATCTTAAAAAATAATTTAAAATTATATACATATTGCTTAAAAACACAGTAAGTAGGTACATAATTACATTAACATATTTTATTGTTAGTTTATAAATTAAATTAATTTGATTGTTATAAAGTAACTATATTTTAAAAATTATTTTAATCTTATATTTCTTTCTAAATAATAACAATACTAACTTGTATTATTTTTCCTCTGAATTTGCCGTAACGTAAGTTGTGTCACTTTCAAGGCCGGCGCTAGACATTTTGCCACCACTATAAAATATAAATAATATGAGTACTGTCTGCTAAATTCAAGAAAATTTATGTATTTATGAAATAAATAAATAAATTACTTACCTAAATTATCTGAATAGCTGATTTGTAATGACATCACTTGTTTAACTAGCTTACTAGCACGCAGTACGATGTGTATCGTCTGAGAGACAGTTACAAAATGTTTTCGTCGTTGCCAATCCCAAAAATGCCATTGTTCATTAAGTCCAAACAATGGTGGTCAAATTCTAACAACTGATCAACAATGCGAACTTTGATAAGCAGTTCTCGATAATCAGTTCTCAACAATTATTTGTTATTATTAAAGTTTAACATTATAAAATTAACAAAAATAATATAAAACTCATATCCTGGCTAAATAGCCACATGGCCTCCGAAAACCGTATATTCCCTTCCCATTTTCCCGCCGTTCCCTAGCTTGTCATGCATTCTTTCCAAAAATCGGGACTTTTTTAAAACGCCGCGGGACGCGGGACAAATTGTTAAAAATCGGGACTGTCCCGCCAAAAGCGGGACGTCTGGTCACCTTAGTCTAGCAGTGGTCGGCAAACTCATTAGTCACCAGAGCCGCAGTTTGCCGACCATTGGGATAGAGAATTCATTTTTGCTCCCCCTACAATAATGTTTGCCTACATACTACTACATACATGTGGAATTAAATTGAAGGGGAATATCTGCTTTTTTTAGGGAGATGGCAAAAATTATGTTTTTACTGGATATACCTCCCACCTATAGAGCATACAATGCCAAAACACAGCTGAGTAAATAAAGGATTCCAATACAAAAACACACCCTCATGGACTCAAACATACATTCCTGGTATGTAATCACTGGTACAAAATCTACTCATGTATTTCTGCTGATTTTACCCACTGAACAACCTCTGCCTCACCAGGAGTTGAGACTTTTCACTTCTGCTACCATTCTGCAAAAAAACAAAAGAACGTATTCCAGACACCGTTGCCACATGGCTGCCTTCCCAGTTCCCTACTGCTCAGCTTGGTACTGGACGATGCCACATGTAGCTGTCATAGTCAGTTCCCCACTGGAAATACTTCTTTATATAAAGGGTGTCAGGAGTAAATTAAATCATGGTAAATGCCCTTTATGTGTGTGATGTATTTATGTGTGCCTGTACTTGCAAGTTCCAAGGATAGTTTTTTAACACCACCCCCGCTCCTTTTTTTTTGGACTAACACTGAAAACCTATCTCTATTCCATGTATTCCTGGAGCACCATCAACCTCTGCAATTGCATTCATCATCTTTCAGGGCACGCGTGTAATCCAGGCTGGGTTTTCCTCCTTTGGGTCTGTGAGCAGGTATACCTCAGAGATATTGCAGGTTCGTTCCAGACCGCCATAATAAAGTTAGTCTCGCCATAAAGCGAGTCATACGCTTTTAGCCGGTAGAGGTTCCTGCCTTGATTCATAAAAAATACAACACCTGTGAAACACAGTAAATGAAGCAAATACAAGGGCGGTGCTCCTGTGTTCTTTCCAGCTGAGAAGCGTTTCTTTGTTTCTCTTCTTCCCCCAGGTGAATTGAGTTAGAATTGTTACCATCACTTGCATGTAGAGACAAATTACTGGTACTGTACTAGTTGGCTGGTAATCTCAGAGTTCATACTATTTACAGCCTACTTTAATCTTGAAAAGTTCAGAAAATGAACCTTCCAAACATGGAATGGTTAGATCTCACAAAATGGTGGAGTCTTTCTAAATATTACAGGTATTTTTATGAGAGTATAAACTAATTTTCTAAGTAAAAAATGTTTTAAAGCCAAAGAGACTGTCCGTTTGAGCTTTTTGTAAAGTGTTGTGCTCAAAAGCAGCAGTTAGCAGTGAAATATACATCTTACTTTTAGTACTAGATTATAAAAAAGTATTTGTCCGATTTTAATCCTTTTTGATCTTAGAGATAAAACAGTAAAATTTTACCTCCTGGCTCTTAACCACTTCTTCAATCCTATCATTCTTGACATACAGATAAGAAAAGACCTTTGGATTGATAAGTTTGAAGGCTAAGAAGAGAAAATGAAAAATAGATTGTACAGGCTGAGAACAAATTATGAGTAGTTGGCACCTTAGTACAGTGAATTACCAACTAGCATAAAGGCAGTTGAACCTGCCTGAGCATGAGAAGACCGTGAGAGATCTTATCCGCATAAAAGAAGATGTACATTGAAATGGATATTTCCCAGCCCTCGGGATGAGCAGGTGATATGCTTTAGTTCCATCTGCGCTGCATATACCAGGAGGGGCATCACTGTCTCTGTCTGACATCTGTTCTGATTGGCTGGTGCTCATAAAATAGCAGTTGTTAGGTTGTTACGTGTCTTAAAGATCATTCCAGAGCTCTAGCTTGGGACAATCTTGGTGTTGGTCTGGAGTGGGCACTTATGGTGTTTCCCTGCCTGCTTGTCTCTCACAATCTGGGCATGCGGCAATTTATACTGATTCTTCTAAGCTTCCATCAACTGATTTTGGAAAAATTACTTTTAAGACTTTTTTTTTTTTTCCAATTCCAAACTATCTTTGAGACCCACATCCCAAAAATAAACTGCCTGGAGGAAAGGCAGTAAATAATTATGTTTTGTATATCTAGAACTGAGACCAGAAATATACTAAAATGTTCAATAAATATGCATTGGAATAATTGGCAGCGGCCAAGGGGGCAGGGTGGCTGGACCACGCATGCGCTCTGCTGCCCACGTGACACTGCCGCCTGCGCTGCTGCCTGCTGGTGCCTGCCGCATCTGGTTTATTTTATTAAACATTATATTAGAACTAGTGGCCCGGTGCACGAAATTCGTGCACGGAGGGGATAGGAGGGGAGGTGTCTCTCAGCCCAGCCTGAATCCTCTCCAATCTGAAACCCCTGTGGAATCGGGCCTAAACTGGCAGTTGGACAACCCCCTCACAATCCAAGACTGCTGGCTCCTAACTGATCACCTGCCTGCCTTCTTGATCACCCCTAACCACTCTGCTTGCCAGCCTGATCACCCCCAACTGTCCTCCCCTCCTGGCCTGATCACCCCTAACTGCCTCTGCCTCAGCCCCGCCACCATGGCTTTGTCTGGAAGGACTTCTGGAAGGTCTCATGGTCTAATTAGCATATTATCCTTTTATTAATATAGATAGGATATGACATACCACCATAACTATAACATATGTACCAGTATTACTCTATGAGAATACATACTTCATGCGATAGGAAGGCATCTAATACATTACATTGTATATGTTGTAAGTAGTAGGAAATACTGTATTCGTAGCAATAGTATACACCCTGTGACTTCCCTTCCTGATTTGGGAATGGTTCCCCAGTTCTTTGAACGTTTCCTGGCCCCTAATGTATTTTTTTTTTTTTGTCATTCAGTGTAACTTTATTTACTGTTTATCTCACATGATTTGAGGTCTTTAATTTCTAATCACCAAAGACTCAAAGGACTATATTTTCCATGAAGTTTAACATTAACATTAGTGAATTCGTGTATTCATGTGTTTTTATTGTAAACATCTGAATTATTCACATTGCAATGGATCCTGAACTCATAAGCATGGACCATGCACAGGCTGGCAGCAAGCCAGGAAGCCATTCTGCAAGCAAACAGATACTCTGCATAAGGAGAAAAGTCATAGCACAACATTTAATGTCCAACCTGAGTCACCTCAGAATGTTGCATATATTGACTTCTTAATTCATATAGTATTGGGAACTCAACTGCTTGGTTGGTGACAGGGTTGACCTGGTTTCAGGAGGATTATTCCTGAAATAAGTGAGGAAAGGGGGGGCTCAATCTTTTCTTGGTTGCTTGCTCCTCCCCAGCACCTTCATCTTTCTTCTCATCCTCAGCTTCTTGGGCATCTTCTCCTTCTCCTTCACCTTCACCTCCTTCTTCTTCCTCCTTTGCATCCTCAAATTCTTCCTTGGCACCTTCTTCCTCTTCCTCTCCTTCCTCTTCATCAGCCACTTTCTTTTCCTTCTCCTCTTCTTCAGCTTCTCCTTCAGAGGGGTGTTCATCCTTAGCCTCCTCGGGTTTTGCAGCCTTAATGGTCTCCTCCACCTCGATCTGCTCCTCCTGGACGTGGCTGGTGTATTAAGAAGGGAAGGAGTGAGCGGACATCAAGTAGGAGCTAGTCTGTAAACCACCTTAGGCAGATCGACCAAAGATCTGGGAACTCTGGGAGTAGCCACTGGCTATGATTCCCACACTGGTGAAACTGAGCTGGGTCTCCTCACCTTCCAAGAGTTTCCTGTAAGCTGCAGTGTCAATGTCCAAAGCCACATTGAGGAGGTCCTGGTATTCTTTTAAATATGCCATTTCACTCTAGTTCTCAACTCATTTTCTAATTTGTTGATTGTGTCCTGCATAGCACTAACATCAGAGTTCTGCTTATCCTCCAGCTCTTGCAGCTGCTTTCCCAGAGCTTAGTTCACGCCCCAGCATGCTTTGATCTCCAGAGTCCTGGCCTTGAGCAGGCGGAGGCTTTCAGACACCTCCTCCTTGGTGCACACCTTGTAGGTGTTCTTGGCAGTGCTCTCGGTCAGCATGGTGAGCAGCTCTTGTACCATTCTTCGGCATTCTGCATGAGGAGGGGGAGGAGGGGGGAGGGGGAGGGGGGGGGGGGAGGAGGGGGAGGAAGGGGAGGGGGAGGAGGGGGGGGAGGAGGGGGAGGGAGGGGGAGGAGGGGGAGGGGGGAGGGGGGGAGGGGGGGGGGGAGGGGGGGGAGGGGGGGAGGGGGGGGATGGCTGCCTGGACACCGTGGGTGGCTTCAGGCGCTGCCCCCCCCCCCCCCTTGCCAGGTTACCTATCGCGGCCTCGACCCAGTAGGCGACATCAGGCTCTGCCCGCCTGGCCTGCCTGGTCCTCCATGGTGGACTGGACACTGCTCACCAGGCCTGCCCTGTTACCAACAGCGGCCTGGACCCAGCGGGCAGCGTCAGGCGTTCCCCCCGCCCCCTCCCGCTTACCTATCAGCTCGACCCTGCAGACCATGTCAGGCGCTGCCCACCTGGCCTGCCCGGTTCCCGATGGTGGACTGGACCCCGAGGGTGGCGTCAGGCACTGCCCGCCTGACCTGCCTGGTCCCTGATGGTGGCATGGACACTGCAGGTGGCGTCAGGCGCTGCCCGCCCAGCCTTCCTGGTCCCCGATGGCGGCCTGGACAGCCCAGGCGGAGTCAGGCCTCCCCCCGCACCCCACTCCCTCCGCTTACCTATCACCTCGACCCTGCAGACCATGTCAGGCGCTGCCCACCCAGCCTGCCTTGTCCCGGATGGTGGCCTGGACCCGCAGGCAGAGTCAGGCGCTGCCTGCCAGGCTTGCTTGGTCCCCAGTGGCAGCCTGGACCCCGCGGGCGGTGTCAGGCGCTTCACCCCCCCGCTCCGCCACCGTCCGCTTACCTATCAGCTCGACCCTGCAGGTGATGTCAATCACTGCCCGCCTTGCCTGCCTTGTCCCCGATGGTGGCCTGGACCCCGCAGGCAGAGTCAGGCGTTTCTCCCGCCCCCGCCCGCTTACCTATCAGCTCGACCGTGCAGATGATGTCAGGGGCTGCCCTCCTGGCCTGCCCGGTCCGCATGGCGGCCTGGACCCCTCGGGCAGTGTCAGGAACTACTCGCCAGGCCTGCCGGGTTACCAATGGCTGCCTGGACATTGCTGGCAGAGCCAGGCGCTGCCCGCCAGGCCTGCCGGGTTACCAATGGCAGCCTGGACCCCGCCCCCTCCCCTCTTACCTATCAGTTCCACCCTGCAGACCATGTCAGGCACTGCCCCCCTGGTCCCTGATGGCGGCCTGTACACCACAGGAGGAGTCAGGCGCTGCCCGCCAGGCCTGCCTGGTCCCCCATGGCGGTGTCAGGTGCAGCCAGCCCCTCCTGCATATGCAAGTTAGCTGCCATCTTAGTTGGGTTAATTTGCATACTCACTCTGATTGGCTGTGGACGTATTGAAGGTACGGTCAATTTACATGTTTGTCTATTATTAGGTAGGATGATCTATTCACACTATGGCTTATAAAATAATTGGTTCATTCTTACTGCTACATAGTATTCAGTGTTTTGATTCATCCGCAATGTATTTATCCATTCTCTTGTTGATGGACATTTGTGTTGCTTCCACTTTAGAGCTATTATAAACAATGCTGTTATTTACATTATTGAGCATACATTTTGGTGAAAACACACTTTATTTGAGCATATATCTTAAAATAGAATTTTTGTATACATACATTTATTTAGCTTTAATACTTATTGCCAACACATTCTCTCAAAGAGATTGTGCCAAACCAGGTAGGAAAGCACAGTTTATTTTGTATTTTAACAACACTTGCTGTTGCTATCTTTCCCAATATGTACAGGGATTTACTGTGTTTTTTATTTTCTAATAGTAATTGCCTTCAGAAACAACTGATTAGGAACATGAGAATATCGCTGCCTCATTTGAAGCATAAATGCTTCCATACTGATTCAAAAGCAAAGTACCCTCATGTTTGCCAATATTAAAAGAGATAGGAAGAGACATTTTTATTACATTTACTAGGATGACATTGGTTAATAGGATCATATAGGCTTCAAGTGTACATTTCTATGATACATGATCTGTATCTTGCATTGTGTGTCCACCACTCAAAGTCAAATAGTCTTCTATCACCATATATTTGGCTCTCTTTACCTTTTACTACCACCCACCCCATTCCTTCTGGTAACCACCATAAAGTTGTCTGTGCCTGTGAGTCTCAGTTTTATATCTCACATATGAGTGAATTCATATGGTCTTAGCTTTTTTCTGACTGACTTATTTCACTTAGCAGAATATTCTCAAAGTCCATCCATGTTGGCACAAAATGGCAGTATTTCATCTTTTCTTATGCTGAGTAATATTCCATAGGATATGTGTGCCACATTTACTTTATCCAATCCTCTGCTGAAGGACACAGATCTTTCCATGTCTTGGCCATCATGAATATGCTGCATTTACTTAGTATTAGAAATGTTTCTTGCCCTAATCAATTTGGCTAAGTAGATAGTGCATTGGCCTGTGGACTGAAGGGTCCTGGGTTTGATTCTGGTCAAGGGCACATGCCCCGGTTTTGGGCTTAATCCCCAGTAAAGGGTGTGCAGGAGACAGCCAATCAGTGATTTTCTCTCATCGTTGATGTTTCTATATCTCTCTCCCTCTCCCTTCCTTTCTGAAATCAATTTAAAAAAATACATATATATATATAATATATACACACTAGAGGCCCCTAACTGCCCTCCCCTGCAGGCCTGGTCCCCCCTAACTGCTCTCCCCTGCAGGCCTGGGTCTCCCCCAACTGCCCTTCCCTGCAGGCCCAGCCTCCAACTTCCCTCCTCTGCTGGCCTGGTCACCCCTAACTGCCTTCCCCTGCAGGCTTGATCACCCCCAACTTCCCTCCCTTGCAGGCCTGGTCCCTCCCAATTGCCCTCCCCTGCTGGCCTGATTGCCCACAACTGCTCTCCCTTGCTGGCCATCTTGTGGTGGCCATCTTGTGTCCACATGGAGGCAGGATCTTTGACCACATAGTGGCAGCCATCTTGTGTGTTAGAGTGATGGTCAATTTGCATATCACTCTTTTATTAGATAGGATACAGGCCTGGTGCGTGGGTGGGGGCCAGCTGGTTTGTCCCATATCAGGGTGGGGGTTCCCTTGGGGCATGGGGCGGCCTGGGTGAGGGACCTGTGGTGGTTTGCAGGTGGGCCATGTCCCCCGGCTACCCAAGCAGAGGCCCTGGTATCTGGGATTTATTTATCTTCTACAATTGATACTTTACAGCCTGGAGCAAAGCCAAGCCTTCTGCTTGCTCAGTGGCAGCAGCCATTTCTGTTGGGATTTATTTATCTTCTATAATTGAAAGTGTGTAGCCTTAAGTGGAGGCCTGGGCAGGCCAGGGTGTGTAGAAAGCTTGGCTTCCTCCATCGCTGGGGGCAACCCTAGCCTCCTGCTCTCTCCAGCTCCGTGGTTGCCGCCATTTCTGTTGGGATTTATTTATCTTCTATAATTGAAACTTTGTAGCCTGGAGTGGAGGCCTTGGCCGGCCAGGATGTGCACAAAGCTTGGCTTCCTCTATCGCCAGGGAAACCCAAGCCTCCCTCCTGCTCATTCAGTGGCCGCAGCCATCTTGGTTGGGGTTAATTTGCATACTCACTCCTGATTGGCTGGTGGGTGCGGCTGGTGGGTGTAGCAGAGTGATGGTTAATTTGCATATTACTCTTTTATTAGATAGGATATATATTAAAAGGCCATCATTTTATGTCTAAGTGATTGACTACATCAATTTCTTTCCTTCAAATTCAGGATGGGTCCTTCTATATTCAGACAAGCATTTTCAGCATGGTGGGTAAGATATAAGTTTCATAAACTGAATTAAAACATCTTGATCCTGGTTGTGCACATAATCTCTAGGGACTTTGCAAAAATGCTCACGTCTGGGCCTCACTTTTTTTTTGTCCTTCAAAAGTTTAATAACATGCAATTTTAATACAACAGAGCATCAGAGTCCAGAGCAAGAAACAGAATTGACATGAAAGGAAACAAATGTGCTGAGGGGTTCTCAGTGAACCACTTCCCAAAGCCGCACCACTGGACTTTTTCAGTACAACTTTCTCCTAATTTTCCTTCAGTTTTTATAACATTCTTCTTGGCTCCTGGCTCTCTGCCTCCCTGGCCAGCCTCTCTGCCCTCAAAGCCACACTCGTCTCCCTCTTGCTTTTTTTACTTTCAGAGTCTGTCTCTGGATATCTCCACGGGGAACTGGTTGCCTGCAGAGAAGCTGTGGGCCACAGAGACCTGCTCCTGGGATCATCTCTGCCCAATTTAAAAATTGTGCTGCGGTGAGCTCAGGGCTGGTGTGTAGAGACCCAGGACCAGCAGGGCCTTGGGCTTCACCCACACTTCCCGGTGCAATTATCTTCATGGTACCTGTGACATCGGAAGTACTTAAAAGTTCTCCTTCATGGCTGCAGGCCTGGAGACCCTGTCTCCTGCAGGCACAGATTTGCTGGGGCTTCTCCCAGGTCTCCTGCTGCCTGTGCCTGACTGTATTGTGGGGATGGGCATTATCCTTGGGACTGGACTCTTGAACATGCAGCTGGTCAGCCTCTAGGAAGTTCAGACCTTTTGCAACATTTCCGCTTGGTCTTGGATAAAATGCGTGTCTCTTCTTGACTAAAGTCTGGGGCATCATATTACTTTGGAGCTTTCCCAGAAAAGACTGGTTTGTCTTCCAGATCAATCCAGGTTCCCCCGTGGCTGCAGAGTTGTCTTGCTGACCCACTCCTAAGATGCAGACAGTCTGTGGCTTGCTGGAAACTGCCTGGGCCTCACTCTTGGTCAATGATTTAAAATATCTGGGGGGAAACGAAACTAAGTGTTGAAAAATTAAAGATTTAAAAATTAAATATTGGGAAGGAGAGTCTGGACATAAATACTTTGTAAAAACGTTTTAGTTGGTCTGTATGTGTAATGATAAGCAGCACACACCAGCACTGACATCATGACAAAGTACTTGTTGGCTATTGTGTACCCCTAAATCTTAGCTTAAAAACAGATGATATGATACACATGTACTGCAAAATGATTACCACAGGGTTAGTGAACCTATATCCCCTCACATATTACCATTGTGTGTTTGTATAACATTTATAATCTACTCTCTCAACAACTTTCAAGTATATAATACACTACTGTTAATTATAGTCACCATGCTGTAATTAGACCCCCCCCCAGAGATTATTTATCTAATAGCTGAATTTGTACCCTTTGACCAACATCTCCCCATTTCCCCCACACACACCCACAGCCCCTGGCAACCACTATTTTATGCTCTCTATTTCTTTCTGACTTTGGCGTGTGTGTGTGTGTGTGTGTGTGTGTGTGTGTGTGTGTGTTTCTTGCCTGTGGTTACATTTTCCATGCATTCACAACAGATTCCTCTTTTATGATAAAAAGCTTCACTTGACATGGAGTTATCTTATTTCCCACCCTTGAAATAACTTCCCTAAAACTGTTTCAGAGCCATTTCTGCTCTCAGAATGTGTATGTCTCTGACTATTAAATAGTTGTTTTACTCATTTATTTGACAGTGTTGAGAACCTATTCCATGCTACCTATCACAATTGGTGCTAATATTCAGACATAAGCAGAAAAGCTGTAGTGTTGTAGGTCAAGTGAGGAAAACACATGGATTCTAAAATAATTATAATAAAAATAAATAGATGTAATAAAGAGTCTGACTCCAGTTTTGATGTTGATTGCTGACAGCTTTCAAACGACTTACCACTTCCTCTTTCCTTTGTTGTGGAGCGAACACGAGTGAACGACCACTGGAGCCCAGACCAAATTAAAATTTAGGGAGCCTTTATTAGCTAGCCAGCAGGCCGGTGACTGCTCTTCCTTTCTCCACACAGGGAGTCCAGAGAGCAGCCGCAACCCTTTGTGTAGGACTGCTTTTAAGCACATTAACCACATCCTGTTTTTGCAGAGCAAGCAACCCAAGACAAAACAGTTTTTCCTAAGCTACATCAGGATCATGCCATTGACGACCATGTTATTCACAGGGTCATCCTGTTCTTCAGTAAGCTGACAGTGTTCTGTGAAAGAAGGCCTACGTGCTGGGAAGGGGCCATGAGCCCGTATCTCAAGGCTTGGCCTGGTGTCAGCACTGACAACTCTATCTGGGGCATGGTCCACGGCCTCTCTGGCTCTCCCTGCTCTCCCCGTGCGCACCCCCCCCCCCCCCCCACTTTTCTGTATCAAAAATTCCTACTCTCTAACACCTTTAGACTCTACTTCTGAGCAAGCAGGTAAGAAAGTCATATATATGGATATATAATACAGATATTAAAATGGCAGCAAGAAAAATTTATTTTATTTTTAGCAATCACTCAATTATTCCAGAAATTGAGCACCTTCTACGTTCTGGAGATGGTACCGCAACTAAACAGGAAACAAGACAGAGGTGGCCTCTACCCTTACATCCATTCCCACAGTGTTCCACTGATTTCTGCTTGCATGAATTAGGAAACTCATGTAGTTCTTTTGGGGTGTAGCTCACTTTGTGAGTCACACTTTCTAGCTCACCTTTAGGGTCCTGTGGGACTTAAGTCTAGTAAAGGTCTAGAAGCACAGAGGGGTGGTAGGGTGGGTTGTGAGGATCACCCCCATTGTTTTCATAGCAACTGTCTCAGGAGAGGCCATGACTGTTTTTTTCTGGCAAAGCAGAATGAACCTCTCAGACAGAAATGGAAGGACCCCTACCCCTGAGGGTCAGGAGACCTCCTTGCAAAGAAGATTCATAATTTAGGACTCAATGGCCCCAGCTTCAGCAGGATCCTCCCACACATCCCCAGTGCAACTTAAAGAACCCCATTTCCCCCCCAATCAACGCCCTCCTTTTAACATAGACACCTTAGGGGACTGGGAGCTCAGCTTGCATTGTAATTCAGCCAATCACAGGATGAGATCCTGCACTGGGTTTTCTCAAGAGTCAGCCCTGTGGATTCTGGAAGGAAGCTCCTAGCTCAAGCTGAGAATTCAGATACCTGAGCTCATCCTGTTATTTTAGCACTTTGTCCAGAGGCCTTAGGGGCCAATGTCATATTTCTTAGTGTTCCAAAACGTTCAAAAGTGTCACATACGGAGTTACGCAGCTCCTTGCTAAGTATTGATGAGGAGTGACCAATGCAGATATTTTGCATATCTCTATAAACAGTTCAAGCTATAGGCTATCGGGGCCCTCTTCACTGCTGGAGATAGAATCATTAGCATCTTTAAGTCTAATTAGATTAGAGGACAAATTCCAGAAAATCTAGAACCAATTAAAAAACTTTATCCTTAAAATTGTGTTCCTCTAGAAACACTCTTGGTACCAAAATCAGTATTAGTTAGGGTTCTCTGGGGAATAGAACCAATAAAACATTGGTTGAGATATATATAAAGAGACTTATAAGGGATTGGCCCTCATGATTGTGGAGGCTGAGAGATCCCAGGAACTGCAATTTGCAAGTAGAGTCCCAGGAAAGCTGGGGGCGGGGGGGGGTGAAGTTGGGGGTAAAAGTGGGGAGGAGGCTAGCTCCAGTCCAAACCGAAGGCCCTAGAACCAGAAAATCAAGGATGTGAGTCCCAGTCTGAGTCCAAAGGCCTGAGAACCAAGAACATTAACATCTGAGGGTGGAGAAAATGAATGTCCCAGCTCCAGAAATAGAGCAAATTTGTACTTTCCCTGCCCTTTTGTTCTGCCCAGGCCCTCAGTGGATTGGATTATGCCCACTTGTAATGGTGAGGGCAATCTTCTCTACTCTGTCTACCAATTTAAAGGATGAAAACAGCCTCACAGACACACCCAGAAATAAAATTTTACCAGCTACCTGGGCATCCTTAGACCAATCAAATTAACCATCACATATAAATACTTGAAAGATTGCAAACAGCGTAACAAACAGAGTTGCCTACCCAGTGGAGCCTGACAGCCTAATAGCTGGAAGGCATCTAGGTTTCTGAGAACTTTAACAATAACAAAGCCTTAAAGGTGTCAAGACACTAGAACAATTATTCCAAAGTTTAGTATTGTTCTTCCTTTTAAAATGCATTAATATCCAGATGTTCATTTTGAAATAATATCAAAAACTATAATCAGATTAATCTTTCAAACACTTCCAAAAATGGAACTTATAAGACATTCACAAATGTAGGTTACCTTTTATTCTTTTACAATAAACTATAAGTAAATATAGATAACAATAGGTCTCTATATACTAAAATTTGTAATGTAATCAAAAAAATTTTTTTCAGTGCCTATGACTCCTTAATTTTCCCCATTGTTTTCCTCTTTTTCTTCTTTATTGATTTTAAATGGAGAAAGGAAGGGAGAGAGCGGGAGAGAGGGAGAAAGAAAGACAGAGAGAAGGAGAGTGAGAGAGAAACATCAATTTGTTGTTCCACTTATTTATGCATCGTTGATTGATTCTTGAATGTGCCCTAACTGGGGATGACACCACAACCGACTGGGCTACCTGGCTAGAAATATATTTAGTATTTGTGAAATATGTACATTTTAAATATTAGCCTTGAAAAAAGTTGTAACTAAACATTAAATGCATTGTATCTTTTAATTATAACATACTTGAGGAAAATCAATATCAGCAAAATCATACTATTACTGAATACCTTAATCTTTGTAGATACATTGCCATACTTTCCTTTATGTCCTTTAAATGACTCTCATTTATAATAGAGGCAATATAATTTTGCAAATCTATATCACAAGGTCATCAAGAAGTATTTACATTATGATAATCAAAAGGCTTAATAAGAAGTTTAATAAAACTATTGGTAATCAAAGGGCTTAATAAGAAGTTTAGTAAAAAAATTTAAACTCTGTTTTTCTTTGAATCAACCAAGATTTGTGCAACTGCTTTGTTGTAGTGTTTTACTTTGCTGGTCCAGTGAATTTGGCAGAGAAACAATAAACAAGAGATTTTATTCATCTATTTTTCAAGACAGTGATGAGTTCCCTTATTGCTACAGGGTGTAAAGCAGGGATCCTCAAACTTTTTAAACAGGGGGCCAGTTCACTGTCCCTCAGACCGTTGGAGGGCCGGACTATAGTTTAAAAAAAACTATGAACAAATTCCTATGCACACTGCACATATCTTATTCTGAAGTAAAAAAACAAAACGGCAAAAACACCCGCATGTGGCTCGCGGGCCGTAGTTTGAGGATGCCTGGTGTAAAGCATGTGTTCTGTGAAGGATTCATTGACAAATAAATTTATGCTTTTCTGCTCTATTGATGACTTTTAAACATAGTAAGAATTGGTCTCTAAAATTTATATTTTGATTTGACAAAGACAACTAAGCTATATCAGGTTAAATTTAAATTTATTTTCAATTTGTTTAAGACATGGGCACATATCCATCAGAACAATATTGTGGTTGCCCATTGAATAAGTAGAAATAAAATATAATATTAAATTCAGATATTCACAATTAAATAAAATATTTTATATTTATATAAATAATTATGTATAGCAATAGTATAATAAAGATAGATGAAAGATGGTAAAGATTATTTGTCTACAATAATACCGAGATTTATTTTCTTTTAATAGCTTCATATTGAATAGTACTAGTTAAAAAGTAAGTCAATATAAGGAGACAATCTTAATATAAAAACCCACTGTGATAATATAAATAATATATATATCATAATATAAACAAAGTATGATATAAAAGTCATATAAATTTACCATTGTACAAATGTAATCATGTAGAGTTTTTTTTATACAGAAAAAAAGAAAGATTATTGAGAATTGAATAAACGTTAATTTTAATCCATCATGCTCATGTTAAGTATTCGTTGGAAGTGGGGGTGATAAACTTGTTTAACTTCATTTTCATCATCCATACAATGGTTATAATCATTCCAACCTTAAAAGATTGGTGGTTGAAATATACAATGTGCATAAAGTACATGACTAATGTAGTCAACTAATGGGAGTTCATGTTCCATTCCATTAATGAAACACGAATTCACAGTCACTCATTCTATTTTTTAAATTTAATAAATCTTTATTGTTCAGATTATTACAGTTGTTCCTCTTTTTCCCCCCATAGCTCCCCTCCACCTGGTTCCCATCTCACCCTCTTCCCTTACCTCCCCCGCACTGTCCTCATCCATAGGTGTACGATTTTTGTCCAGTCTCTTCCCGAACCCCCCACACCCCTATCCCCCTGAGAGTTGTCAGTCCACTCCCTTTCTATGTCCCTGATTCTATTATAATCACCAGTATATTCTGTTCATCAGATTTTTAATTCACTTGATTTTTAGTTTCACTTGTTGATAGATATGTATTTGTTGTTCATAATTTTTACCTTTTTCTTCTTCTTCCTCCTCTTAAAAAATACCTTTCAGCATTTCATATAATACTGGTTTGGTGGTGATGAACTCCTTTAGCTTTTTCTTATCTGTGAAGCTCTTTAGCTGCCCTTCAATTCTGAATGTCAGCTTGGCTGGGTAGAGTAATCTTGGTTGTAGGTTCTTGCTATTCATCACTTTGACTATTTCTTGCCACTCCCGTCTGGCCTGCATAGTTTCTGTTGAGAAATCAGCTGACAATCATATGGGTGCTCTCTTGTAGGTAATTAACTGTTTTTCTCTTGCTGCTTTTAATATTCTCTCTTTGTCTTTTGCTCTTGGCATCTTAATGATGATGTGTCTTGGTGTGGTCCTCTTTGGATTCCTTTTGTTTGGGGTTCTGTGTGCTTCCTGGACTTATAAGTCTATTTCTTTCACCAGGTGGGGGAAGTTTTCAGTCATTATTTCCTCAAATAGGTTTTCAGTGTCTTGCTCTCTCTCTTTTTCTGGCACCCCCATAATTCTGATGTTGGTACGCTTGAAGTAGTCCCAGAGGCTTCTTACACTATCTTCAAATTTTTGGATTCCTTTTTCTTTTTTCTTTTCCAGTTGAGTGATTTTTGCTTCTTTGTATTTCAAATCTTTGACTTGATTCTTGCGTTCCTCTCGTTTGCTGTTTGGTCTCTGTATAATATTTTTTATTTCAGTCAGTGTGTGTTTAATTTCTAGTTGGTCCTTTTCCATATCCTCAAGGGTCTCTCTCATATCCTCGTCTCACTAAATTTATCGGCCTTTTCTAGGAAATTCTTGAAAAACCTTATAACCGTGGTTTTGAACTCTATCTCCAGTCATTTGTTTTCCTCCATTTGTTTCGTTTGTGATCTGTTTCTTTGTCTCGGCATTTTCGCTGCTTCCCTGAGTTGGTAGGGTAGCTTTGTGTGCTAGGAGTCCTATATGGGCCAGTGGCTCGGCCTCCCCAGTTACCTGAGGTGGACACTCTTGGTGCACCCCTTTGTGGACTGTGTGTACAGCCTTGTTGTAGTTAAGTCTCAATTGTTGTTGGTATCAGTGGGAGGAGTTGACCTCCAGGCCAATTGGCTGTGAGGATCAGCTGTGTCTACCGAGAGACAGCCTTATTCGACTAGACTTGCAAATTTGCAAAAGCCTCTGTGCTTAGCTTGGATGGGGAAGAGTTTCAGGGTGGAGCCGACAGCCTTGGCTTCCCTGTCAGTCCCGACCTATGAGGTTCCTGTGTCTCAGTGTCCCTCAGTGTCCCTCAGTGTCCCTTGGTACTCGCTGCAAGCACCTCTGAGAGAAAGGCACCCTTGAGTTTCGCCTGCTGCCAAACAGTCTAGTCTCTCCCCCAATGAATCTGGATCCCCAGATTCTCGCGCGGAAGTGGGGTTCAGTGCAGTCAGAACTGGGATTCAGACAGCCCAGATTTCCCCCAGTATGAGCCTGGATCCCTAGGGTCTCGCCTGGAACTGGGATTCAGTACCGTCGGAGCTGGGGTTCAGCGCAGTCCAGAGCTTTTGTCTCCTTCCCGCTAGGGCAATCCAGTGGCCCAGTCCTCTGCGTGCATTCACGTGCATGCCACCGGAGCTCTGCCTTTTGCCGCTCCCCTGAGTTTCCGCCTTATGGCCCAGATTCCCCCCCGTATGAGCCTGGGTCCCCAGGGTCTCGCTTGGAACTGGGGTTCAGTGCATTCAGAACTGGGGTTCATAGGTCAACGCTCAACCTGAGCCACGCTGGCCAGGCCAAACACCTGTGATTTAATAAGTAAGTACATGAATGAATAATGAAAGTAATGAATGATTGTGCCCTACAGAGAATGTAGTTCTTTCCATTTGTTCACACTGACATTCAGACATTGGTCTGTTGACTCTCAGCTCCATTTTCACCTCTGCATTGACTTCCATGTCAGAAGGTCTCAAAACTTCAAACTACATAGACAAGGTACCCATGTCAATGGAGACTTGGGTGAGAAACTGGAAGATGGGAAGACAAGAAAGGCTTTTGGTTTTTCTGGTGATGCTTTCTGCAGTGGCAACATCAGTGGGGACCATGGGAAGACAGCAGCCCATGCAGAGAATTTCAGGATCTCTTGGAATTTGTGGGGTTTTCAGCCACAAGGTCAGTAATGCAGGCTCTGTGGCACCAGCACTGCCTTCAGCAACGTGTTGGCTGGCCAGTTTAGGGTCAAGGGCTTCAGCCCAAGCATGGGCGCAGCCTTCTGACATGTGCTCACATCCTCTTCTTCCCCTTACTCCCCAACCTTGCCCCTTTCTTTCTTTCATCCCTACCAGTGACTTTGTAACCAGTTCCCTGCTTTAATTTCTCCTCTGTCTGATGCCTAAGGCTGCTTCCATTTTCCTGACTGACACTGTCTGATATAGTCCACGTCAATGGTGACTCTGTCCTTATGCTGCAGCAAGATGACAAGATTAGTTCCAGGCACCATCCAGACATGACAAGGCTCACAGGGGGCAAAGGTGGCTCTTCCTACAGTGCTCTCAGCAGTGAGGATCTCTTCTCCAGAGAGCCCACACTGGATAGCTCTTCAGGCACACTGGGCAGTACTGAGTCTTCAGCGGTGTTAGCAAGCTAGACTGCAGGGAACAGACTCAAATAATCTTGTCTCTAAAGACAGACTTTAAAAAAAATCTCTAACAAACATTTCAAGGTAGACATTTCAAGACTAGTACAGTGGTTCTGGCATTGCATGAGACACAGCCTGGTTCTACTTTTTACTTCACTGTGCCTAGGAAACTGCCTGGGTTACATAGAGCAGGGCCTCTGGGTGGAGATAAGCGTCTGTGTCCAGGAGAGAAGGAACATCCAACACAGGAGCCCAGATACATTGATTAATGGTTCAGGAAAAACCCAGAAGAGGTGGTGGCATGGAAGCCATAAATAGTAAGTCCTTCAAGGAGGGAACAACCGACCCTGAGTGACAGGGATGAGAAATGCTCCTCATAAAAATAGGTCCCTAGGCTCCTTGTTTTTCAGAGAATGTCCATCAATCCGACGGAAATGGTCCACACTCCTTAAGAACAGAAAAAAGCGTCCAAGCTTTTTAGCACAATGGGAGTGATCTGGAACAAACAGCACTAACAAAATTGGCAAAAATAGGTCACTCCTCAAACCTGACGGCATTTACTCAAAATATAATTTCAAAAGTTCCATATATTTAAATAAAACTATTTTTATTAGAACATTTAAAAGATAAGTATTTGCCAATAATGGGAAAGAGCATCAACTTCTAATTCTTACAGTTATAAAATTGTTAATATAATCTAGTTGAATATCATAGGAACCCAGTAGACAATATGAGTTTTAGTAGTAAGTAATGCTAATGACTTTATGAAGAAAGTCAATGAGCAATCAATCATAATCCTAAATTTGATTTTCTAATATTCACTTAAGTACTTCAAGAGTATTGTGGTACTTAAGTGAATATTAATTTTCCCCTTCAATTAAAAATAACTATCAGCCCTAGCCATTTTGGCTCAGTGGATAGAGCATCAGTCTGTGCACTGAAGGGTCCTGGGTTTGATTCCGGTCAAGGGCACATGCCTGAATTGTGGGATCGATCTCCAGTGGGGGGCGTGCAGAAGGCAGCTAATCAATGATTCTCTCTCATTATTGATGTTTCTATCTCTCTCTCCCTCTCCCTTCCTCTCTGAAATCAATAATTAAAAAAAGTTAAAATAAAAAAAATAAAAATAACTATCACCAGTCAGCAGCTGAGAAAAGAAGTACCAGCATTTTACTACAGGGAGCCTAGCAAAGAACTGTAGATAGGATTTCTTGTCGATGTTATATACATATATAACTATGTACTACATTTATGTAATTGCATAGATTATAAAAATTATGATGGACTTTGATCAGGACTTTTAAATTAGTATAATTTAGGCAGTTAGTAGAGCTGCCCTCCTCTGTGAAAATAACTCACATGGATTCTACTCTTTTTTTTGTAAAAGACCACTTTTTCCAAGGGGTATTCTTCAAGTCACAGACAGGTACGTGACAGTCATTTGAATCAGTTTCATTTAACACCACAAGAAGGATTTGTTCACAGCTGTTTTCCTCTTTTCATCCTCGGATGATTAGCTGGGGTCACTTTTAAATGGAAGCTATAATCTGGAAATGGAAATGTAGGGCATCTCTTTCTTTCAGATCTCAGAAAGAAAGGTGTGTTTTAGTTTCCCTGTGGAAAGCTCTAGTATCTTGCCTCTCTTTTGAAAGAGCAACTAATCCAGCATTCCCTCTTCCTTGTCTTCTTCCCTTCATCATCAGGGAGGCCCTTTCAGCCCAGAGGATAATTTGTCTGATTCCAGACCATTCAAAAATGGTACATTAGGAAGAAAATGGGAAGAGTTCATGTTTAGGTATAAAAACGGAACAGCTATGGCCTTACTTCCTAAACAGTATAAAACTCTGATCCCTCACTTTCAAAAAGCCTTCTTCAGACTTAGGGTTCAATGAAAGGCAGCGAACAAAAATGTTTGGTGACTCATTCAACAGCTTTACTAAAAGGTTTTATTCATGACAGTGAATATAAGGCATATATTTGTGCTAGACAATTAAAGTCAAATAATGAGCACACATTTTAAATTGCCTAATTAACACTAGACAATTAATCTTAAGCTCACCTTTAAGGTAAAATGTACTTTTACACTTTACTAGAAGCCCAGTGCACGAAATTCGTGCACGGGTAGAGTCCCTAGCGGCTGCTGCCGGGGGCACCTCCCTTCCCCTGGCCGCCTGCCACCACCGCCACTGGCTTCGTCCCCTGATTGAACTCCTGGTCAAACTCCTGGTCGAGGGGACAATTTGCATATTAGGCTTTTATTACATAGGATAATTAGAAAATCAACAAAATGTGCTTATACGCAGAGACAATGTTAACTGATAACTTTTTAAAGTGCCTGATGAAGTATTTACATGCATTTTTTCATAGACCCTGAACATCAATACTTTTAACATCTCCATTTACAAATGAAAAAGTGCGACCTAGAGAGATAAATGACTTGCTGAAGACACAAATCTTGAGGGGAACAAGTTTAGACTCAACCCAGATCTCTGATTCTATCTCTCAGGCCTCGACCACTACCACACACTGCAGAAGGTCGAGGTGAAATTTGTCTTTGAAGCCTATTCCATCTCCAGCGAGACTCCTTCACCATGCCTTCATGTCCAAGGAAAAAACTGGCCTGTGCTGCCATGAATAATAACACTACTGTAGAGGAATGTTCTGGAGAGAAACAAGGCTATTTCCATTTATTTTTAAAGCTTCATTTTTTTGGTTTGATTTTGTTTCCTACTTTTCTCATGCTATGATTGGAAGGAAAACAAAGACTAAAGGAACAATACCAACTATATGTGTGTATGAATGCGTGTGTGTTTATGAATATAAAAATACAACATACAAAAAGGCAAGGACCAAGTGTGTATTCACGCAAATCGTAAACACACGGAGGCCAAGTCTCCACTACAATGAGCACTTTCCTTTTGTTCTGAATCAGCCGAGTAAATTTCAAATGAACTATATTTCCATAGAGCCACCTTCTCATTCCCTTCTAGTCATATCTGGTCTCATCTAGTCCCAGTTCCTTCAGATACTTATACTTTAGATTCCAAATACTTTCCCATACTGACCACTTTCTTCAGCATAGTAACTCATTTGTTGAATGTGGTATTTTAACCTGAAAGGAGTTGTTTACTGTTATTTGTAAAAAATTCAAACATAAAATTTTCAACCAACCAACAATTCCTTATTTGACTAATAAATATTCACATACACCAGTTGATTTGTAAAATAAAAGTCCCCAATTGTTTCAACCTTTAAGAGTGATCATAGCATGTACTTCTCTCTACAGTGCATTGCCTCGGGGTGGGGGTGGGGGATTTCCTTGATGCTGCCTAATACTGACATATGCGTGTGACTTCCTGCTATGTAGTCAGAAGTTAGACATTCAAAAGAATTATTTGTTCCCAATAGACATACATAACACAAATTTTTATTCTCTATTCCTGGAGTATTTCTCACTTTTATTATCCATCCATGGGCACTTAATGTGCATTCATCGAACAGCATCATAAACATCAAAGTCAACCACTTCACTTTACCTTTTATGAAGTTATTGTACTTAACAACCAATATTTGAGCTCTTAGTTTGGGCAAACCATGCCAGCCAGTAGAGCGCAGAGGTTCAGGGGATGGAGGTAAAAGTGCACACACCCAGATTTTAGCTGGTTATTTACTCTGTCTGAGCCATCTTTTTTCTTTTGTTTTGTTATCCTCACCTGAGGATATTTTTTCCATTGCTTTTTCAGAGAGAGTGGAAGGGAGGGAGGAAGGGGATGGGGAGAGAGAGAAATATCTATGTGACAGAGACATATCAATTGGCTGCCTCCTACACGCACCCTCCAACCGGAGCGAACCCACAATCCAGGTAGGTGCCCTTGACTGGGAATTGAACCCTCAACCCTTAGGTGTAAGGGCTGACACTCTAACCACTGAGAAAAATTGGCCAGGGCTGAGTCTTCGTTTTTGTATGTGTAAAATGAGAATAACGACAATATTGAACTCCTAAGGTATATGGAAGAAAACATTTATTTTACTACCTGGCAATAAAAATTTGTTCTTTAATTGTTAACATGATGATAATGAGGAGGAGGAGGAGGAGGAAGAAGAGGAAGAGGAGGAGGGGAGGGGGGAGGAGAAGGAGGAGAAGGTTATTAGCTGGTGTCTTGAGGCCTTCAAGAATAGGTGAATAAGAACAAGACCATGTCTGTGTACATGAGCTTTCTAAGACCAGACTGATTTGTCCCACTTCTCTTCTCCCAAGACAGCTCAGGCCCTCTCTTCTATGGAGCTTTTCTGAACTGCTCCTCTGAAATGAACTTAAAATATTTTGCTTGCATTTGCACCATGAGCAAATGTCCGCAGTGAAATGTATAATACATTATTGCAATTTTTGTCTCTATATCAGATTGCAACTCTTTTGAGGAGAGAAGGTGGGTCTTATTCCCACAACCTAAAACAGTGCCACGCACACACAGTAAGTGCTCGGTAGTTGTTTTGTTTAATAAACGAAGTCACGAGTAAAAGAAGGAATGATTGTTATAAGATACTCTGCTCCCTAGGAACCAGTCATAAATGCTTAGCTAAGCACATTGAAGGTATTTTTACTAGTATGTGACAGAAAACCCTTAAGGTCAGCCTCATGGATGTGTGCACAGTCTTCTAAAAGGATTTTCTCAGAACTGGTGTAATTCCATAGGTAGCAAGTGAAGGTTAATCAAATGGCTGGCTTACCTTTATTTGCATTTATGTAAACTTAAACTAACTTAAGGAAAGCCTTATTGCCCCTTGGCCCCACTCTCAGTAAACATTAAGGGTTTTACTATTTAAATAATGGTAAGACTAGCTTTCTTTTATAATTCTGTATCCTTATATTTAAAAAGAATGTCAAAAATTTTTTACTTCTTTGACTATCATCTCCTTCAGATTTAAAGTGTGGTCCTTACCATAATTCCAAGCTTTGAAACTAATAGAAGAAGGTGAAATGTCTGGAAATTTCAACCTTTTTTGGTCAGTCTCAACATTTCTTTAAAAAGAATGCCCATTGACCACAATACCTTAAGTTTCAGTCTTTTTTTCCTACTTAAAACAAAAAGAATTCATGCTAACAGTTCCAGAATTATCCACAAGGGGGCAATCATGGCTCACATACACATTGAAGGGAAAATTAGAAGTAATAAACTAGTTACATTGGAGGGGAAAAAATGAAAGTGGAGTCAGTAGCACGATTTGGCCCATATTAGAGAAAAACAGAACTGCGTTACATAGCTCTTTGAAGATAAGATGTTTAATCTTTGCTTTTTATTCCTATTTTCTTTTTTTAAAAAAATATATTTTTGATTTCAGAGAGGAAGGAAGGGGTAGAGAGCGATAGAAACATCCATGATGAGAGAGAATCATGGATCCACTGCCTCCTGCAAGTCCCCCAATGGGGATGGAGCCCACAACCCGGGCATGTGCCCTTGACCAGAATCGAACCTGGGACCTTTCAGTTTGCAGGCCGACGCTCTATCCACTGAGCAAAACTGGCTAGGGCCCTATTTTCAATGCTGAAGAAGTACACCTGAAAGACAGACAGGTGTTACAGTCAGGCAAATCTTTTTAGAGATAAGCAAAGCGCTTGAAAACATACTGTAAGCTCTGTTATACTTATTACTCTAACAACTTTAAAATTAAAAAGTAGTTTTATAAAATACATTTCTGAAAGGCTATCAAAAATGCCTCCCTCACTTCAGGTGATGTTATTGACTTGAGAGTCAAGAACTGCAGGTAGGAATTCAGCTGAAAGACACATGCAGAATTCCCATGTAACAGAGTGAGCTACGGGGGTTCTAGTGTGTTTGCTCCTAGCATACCCATTGTGAGTCAGGTTTTCTCATAAATGGGATCCAACATACAGTTAAAACCAAATGTAGTGCTCAAGGTCTAACTCCTCAGTTCCTGCTTACCCTGATTCAAATCCATGGTCCATTATTAGAAGCCCTCCTATGTATAGATTCTATGAGGTCCCTTGGCCTCACTCTTAATTGTATTGGCCATGTGAAATGCCAACTCTAGTGAACTAGAACTTCATGCCAAGTCAGCACCTGTACCAAGTAGCCAAACGTAACTAAGGAAGAATGAGCAACCTTGCTAATCGGCCTCATAATCATTAACCCTATGTCAACTCTTAGTACTTACTAGAAAACTAACTAAATCAATTTTCATTCTCTCCATCCTAGACAACAATTTCATGACTTCTTCCTTACATCTCCAACACGTCTTCCTCTCTCTAAGTTCTCAGCTGCTTCTTATTTCACCGAGAATACAGGTGGGATCAGAATAGAATCTCCACTAGCGCCTAACATCATGTCTACCTGGCTGTATGCTATGCCTTCCCTCCTCCTCTGACCTAAGGGTAAACCCTCTGCTTTGCACAGGTCCCTCCCCTGTTGCCTAATCAAGGATTTCTCTTTTGTGTCTCCGCCTTCCTGCACCATCAGTTATTTGCTCTCTACTAGATGTTCCCATCAGCATACCTCCCATTTTAATGGAAAAAACTCCTTTCTTTGCTCCCATTTCCCATTCTAATTACTGTCCCATTGCTCTGCTCCTCTTTACTTGTGTAAAACTATTCGAAAAGGGTAGCTCTGCCTAATGTTTTCACTTCCTTTCCTGTCATTTACCTATTTTGGTCCTCTCCACCGCACAGACACTACTCTTTTCAAGCTTATCTCTATGGTGCCAAATCCTAAACTAAATGACCAGTTTTCATCTTAATCTGCTGGAAGCATAGGACTAATAATCACTCCCTCCCTTTTCTCCTAACACCTTTCCACTTGGCTTCTGACACAATTCTTCTCATGCCCCCACTCACTTCTTCATACACCCTTGGCCAAATCCTCTGGACACTGGAGTCCCCCATGACTCAGTGCTCCGACATCATCTATTCTCTGCCTCCACTTACTTCCAAAGTGACTTGGTCTGGTTTAAAATTATAAATACCGTGATGATTCACACATTTCATCTACAGACATGCCATCTCTACCCCCCCCAAATTTCAGACTGGTATATCAGTTGTCTATTCACATCTCCACTAAGACTGACAAGCATTACAAGCTTAGCATGTCCAAGTGCAAATGCCTAAAGCTGTCTCTTGACCAATGCATCTACCTTTATAACCTCATCTTCTAACACTTTCCCCCTTAGATCATCTCACTACAGACAAACCTCCAGCTCCTGGAACACATAAGTATAAGCCCACCTACCTGAATATGCCAAGCCTCTTTCTCAATGTACTCATATGGTTTGCCCCCACACTCCTTTCACATTTCTGCACAGATGTCCCTTGACTGTCCTATGTAATTGCCCCCACCCTGCACTGTGACACTTTTCCTTCATAGCCCTTTCACTAGCTACCATGCCATATTTCTGCATATGGTCATCTCCTGCCACGGGAACATACGAGCCATGAGGAATAGATTTCTTTGTTCAGTCCTATCTCCAGTGCCTAGAATACTCTACTGAATGGATGATACCAATCAAACACAGTTCATTGCGACTTATTTTTAAATCAAATTTAAATGTCCTTTGTTTTATTAGCCTAAATTAGATGTGGGCAATTGAATACTCTTTTTTTTCATTAAAAATGAAGAATTATAAAGACACAATTCTATATAAATACTATTTAATAATCTATTCATTTCAAAAGAAAACTTTTCACTAAAGGGTGCTTTTCTGCAGAAGAGATATATTGGTTTTGTCAAATTCCTTAAAACACTTGAGGTTAAAAAAATATTGAGTATCACCTAAATAGATTATTTGACCTCATGACTTCATAATAATGATTAAAAAGTTTATCTGAGAATCACCTACACCACACTATTGACTGTATCATATGCCATTTACCATGCATTTCACTTAAGCGAATATACATTTCACAATAAATATGGAGTTCCAATTACAGAATATTACCTCTGTTACGTAGCTCTGTTATACATATGTCAACTCCCTACCAAAACAAGGGGAATTCTCAGCCATGCCCACAGAAACAGTTTCTATTCTGTTTTTAGTCACTTCCCCTTCTTTCACTATCTGATTTCTGTTGTAACTGCTGGTACTATTCAATGCCTAATACCAATCTTTATTTGAGTGTGTATTTTCTTGTATCAGTGCTTTCATATTAATGCAGAAAAGTCTTAGCCGATCTATAGTTACTTGAATGCAACTCTATTTCTATTACCATAGCCTTGCTGTCCCTGAATTACATTTGTATGTATTTTACATGATTTATTTTCTGAGCTCAGTGAAAGAGTAGACGTTTGTCATAAAATTGTAAGATTTCTATAAAGCATAATGAATCAACCCCAGTCAACCGGCCACCACACACACACACACACACACACACACACACACACACACACACCCACCCACACACACACTACTATTATAGAATCTCCTCCTACCCTTTCTCATAAGTCAAAATTATATAAAACAATATTGACTGTCGTGTACTAAGTGCCCAACTCTTTCCTGGTGAAACAAGTGCCCAGCTTCCGGCAGACCCCTGTGAAGTGATGAGAAGAGGAGGCCTGGCAGTCACTGGTGACATATGCTTGGGCCAAATCACCCAGACAGCTCCTCTCACGATAAATCTGAGAAGCTAATCTCTGCTGGATTGTTAATGGCTTTCTAATGAGATACTCAATACTTGGTTACCCTTCCCGATAGTGTATTTACATTTAAATGAGCCTCTTCTGGAAGGACTCCCTAACCCAAAGAGTGATTCTACTGCTGGCTGGCAGCTCCAGGCACACCACATAGGCCTCTGGCTTGGGTTTCACATGGTCCTTTGCTGAGACTCATGATATCATTAGGCCATTTGATCCCTAATTCCAGACAATCAGGAAGGAAGCATGACAGACCTCTAAGTCACAATCCAAAGACTGGTTTTTATAAAGGAGCGTGCAGTGAAAAGTCATAGAGTAAAACATTGATTTCTTTCACCCCATGCTGATTCAATCATCTGGCATACTGGTGTATGTCCAGTCCCAAGAAGGAAGACACACTCAAACCCTGTGATATAAGACATCTTTCGTTTCTCTATCTTTTCCTTCCTAGGTCCCTCATGCCTTTAGTCGTGACACTATATCTGCCCAGAGGTACTAAGATAATTAGTTCCTGACATTTAACATATTTCATTTTTGTCTTTTTCTCAGCACCATCTACACTAATTCTCTTCCATGAGTAAACGCCCCTGGCAAGAGTTGTTCCATGGGTGAAGGAGCCTCAATTATCCCAAGAAACTGTCTATACATCCAGGGGGTCTGGCTTTACAGAATGGAAACCACACCAGGAGGGATGCTAAGATATGTCTGGGACCTTCCCATGTCACCACACATAATCCCCACTGCCTCAGACCCATTGAAGAAAAAGCTAAACTTCTACTGTCACTCTCAAGGACAAACCTTTGTAATAGTCTTTGTTGTCCTTATTTCAAAAATGAGAAAAAGTCAGTCTGGGGATGGAAGAATGTGTTCAATTACAAAAACCCTGAACTCAGACATCTCAGTCTTCCCGTCCCCGTCACCTTCTCATCCTCCCTCCCCTTAACTTCATAGAACCTTTTACCTCCAACATCTAATACCTAGTAAACCCTCCAGCTAAATGACAAATTATTAACCACAAGGTTTGGCATGTTCTCTCTTCCAAGGTACTAAAACTTTAAAAGGAGATGGAAGCCTGCCCACATAGGCAAGGATAACATTTATAAGCATGAGCTCCCCCTATTGTCGGCACCAGGCAATTTCACACCATCTCACTTGACTAGTAAACTCACAGTGGTTGGGATCTTAACCTTTTTACTTGCCTCTGATTGTTTTTGACAATCTGGGGTAGCCCTATGTAACTCTTCTTAAAATAACACTTTAAATTCATAAACTATAAGAGAATTTCAAAGGAAACTAATGACCAAGTTAAAATGCAAATTTGTGACATACAAATATATGTAATGAAATAAATATTTAAACTCATTAAATAACAAGGTGTAACAGTGGCTCTATTAACTACTATGTTTAAAAATAGTGATGTTGGGGGAATGGGTTAACTCTATACACATGGACTAGAATTGAACAATTAACTAAATGGATGATGAATGGTGGGGGCAACATTTCTCACTATTAGAGAATGAATATACAGATAAGCAAAGGGTAGAAGCTAAAATGATTCACGTGTTAATGGATTAGAGTTGGAGAAATCAGTATGCATGCATTTAGATCAATACCAAAACATTTTTATATGAGTGCCCATACATGGGTTAGTATACATAATATTTCTTTGCTCTCTCAGTTAAGAGAGCCTAAACAAATGATGCCTCATTAGCAATTGGCAAACATAGAGCCCAAATCTTGGTTTCTATATAATAAAAGGAATTAGGGGTCCTTGAAGAAATGGCTGATTTTAGGACTGGGGCAAGAAATAATATAAGAAAAGCTTGGAGCATCTTGCAGTGCCAGAAAATAAAAAAGTGTTCACACACAAGCGCGTGCGCGCGCGCGCGCGCACACACACACACACACACACCCCTCCCCAAAGGGAGTATGCCAAAGGAGCCAACAGAAAGAGCTTCAATGGCCAAGGCTAGAATGTTAGAACAACAAAACAAAGCAGTATTGCATTAAAACCCAAACTATAAAATAAATATCCATGAGTTTATACTGACATAAGTAATTGAATAGATTAACATGGGTGTGTGTGTGTGTGTGTGTGTGTGTGTGTGTGTGTGTGTGTGTAGATAGACAAATACCACTGCAGAAGAATTCCAAACACTTCATGCACATACTCTGCCCTCAAGGAGGTGGATCCAACTCTTCACTCCTTCGGTGTGGGCTCCACATAGTGACTTCCTTCCAACAAGTACATCCCGAAGGGGCAGAGGGCAGAGGTGTAACTTCCCAGGGGAGAAATCCGGGACGCTACCTCAGCCAGGTGATCAAGGTCAACGACAGGCATAAATAAACCACATCGATAGTCTATACCTTTGACAGGATGTTATGAAAATGGTGCTTTAGCTCTGTGGTTGTTCTCCCAATAAACCATAACCCCAGTCTCAGCACGAGAAAAACATCAGAGAGAGATTACAGGAATGAGGTATGCTGCAAGAGACTTGACCAGTACTCCCCAAAACTGTTAAGGTCATCAAACACAAGAAAAGGCCGAGGAATTACCACAGCCCAGAGAAGCCTAAAGGGTCATGATGATTAAATGGGATGGGGTGTCCTGGATGGGAGCCTGGAAGAGAATTAAGGACATCAGGTCAACCCCAAGAAAATCTGAATAAAGCACTGACATTGGTTAACATTAATGTATGAATACTAGTTCATTGATTGTAACAAAAGTACTATACTAATGCAAGGTGTTAGTAATGGAGGGAAGTGGAAATGGAAACTTTACACTATCTCCTTAATTTTTCCACATTAAATCCTAAAACTATTCTAAAAATATAGTTTACTAAATAAAACAAAAAAGGTAGTGATGGTTTGATTTGAACATCAGAGTAATGATATTCTGAGGCATATATAAAAAGTGCAATAAAAATTATCTGTGGCTTCCATTGTGCTCCTACTATTAGTGTGGTTTGTTCTCTGCATGTGTATTTACAGGAAACGCCAAACTTCAGTTTAGTGAAACGAAAGATGTCATATTTCCACCCAGATCTCACATAAGCCTTAGATACAAGTTAGGAATCGCCTGAGCTGTGTTGATATTAATGGCCTAATGCTGTGAGTGTGGGGCTCAGAGACACGAGTTAGCTTGTTCTACCTTTCATAAAACATACATTCTAGGGCCAAGAATTCTCACTGAGTTTTGTTGGAACCCTGTTGCTACTCTACCTCCCAATTTGGGGGCTGGTAAAGGAGGATGGGAATACTTTATAGAGCAAAGGTGCTTTCTGTGTGTGCAATGCACTGTTCAGGTCCCTGGTCAAATCTGCATTTGAAGGCTGGCCTGGACCTGGTGATGGGTTCAAAAGCAAGGCAAGTTCAATGAGCGAACTCTAGAGTCAAGGACCCTCACTGCCCCGGAGGGAGTGTCTCAGCCACGGAAAAGAACCCTGGCTTGGCTATAAGACAGCAATCCTTGGCTCCCCCTTCCCCCCTCTTAAATCCCCAACTGCTGATCTGGTCAGCAGAGGAGGAGGAGGTGGGGAGAAAGATGGGGGCGGGGTGAGGGAAGGAGGGGGCTTCCATGCTGGTACGCTCTTCTTGTTCCGAAGGCCAAGTCTGTTAAATCCTTGGGGAACGAAAGAATGAAGCCATCTGTTAATGTGGGCTCTGCTCCTTCCTTCCCAAACGTTACAGCTGTCAGCAGTGCAGCCAGCCCGAGGGTGGGAGGGGGGAGGGGGAGAGGGCGTAGGTCGGAGGGAACATCTGTCCACTAAGTGCCCCACTGAACAGCCACCTATCCTGGGGTGACCCCCCTCTGCTTCCTCCGGTCGCTCGCTTCTCGGCTGCGGCGGGAGTTTCCCTTCCATGACGTAGGCGAGGGGGGCAGAGGTCCCCGCTTTCACAATTGAGAGCGATTCGGCTGTGCGTTCGCGTCGGGGGAGGGTGGGGCGCGCCACCAGGGGCTTCGAGAAATGGGTGGCCATTGTAAAACATTCCGGATCCTTTGAATGTTCAGCTTAAAAGACAAGCCGGTCTCGAATTCAGCGGAATGAACAATGCCGACCGGGAGCACGAACAGGGTGGGGAAGCCCACGCGGAGGCTTGGAGCTGTCCATGCAGCCCGAGTGGCGGGGGCGCGCTCGGCGGAAGGCGCTTTGCAGGGAAAGTCACTCCGGCTCTTCTCTCTCGGGCCACGATCCCGCGACGCGTCCCCCGCAAAAGCATTTTAATGGGAAATCACCCGAACCCCCGGAGGGGGAGCGGTGGTGGGCCGCGGGTCCCAGGCGCCCTTCCCCGCGGCCGGGGGCGGTCCCTCTCCCCCCGCGGCGGGCGCGGAGTGTGGCGATCCGCCCGGGCAGGATGACTTCATGCGCGCGGGCCGGCGGAGCGGCTGCTGCAGCCGGCAGGTGGGGTGCGGGCCGCGGGGGCCGGGGGCCGGGGACCGGGGGCCGCGCGCGGGCGGGCGGAGGCTCTGCGGCCGGGCTGCGGGCGCCGGGACGTGCGCGGACTGGATCCCGAGAAGGTAAGCGGCCCGGCTGTGATTAGCCTTGAGCACGCGGAGCAGGGCTTTCCGCTCGGCTGATAACGGGGTTTGCAAGCCCGCGGCGGGGACTGCCCCTGCGGCACTCTGCTGGGGAACGGGAGCCGCCGCTGGCATGGCGGTGGGAACCAGCCCCGGGCCCGAGGCTGGAGGCGGCGGGAGCGCGGACAAAGGGGGCCACAGCCGCTGTGTGCTTAACGACCGCCGCCCACGTCGGGGCCAGACTCCTTGGCCCTGGAAGGGGGTTCCAGATGCACAGTAACTGGAGTTGCACCTCCACCTTGCTACCTGCAGCCTTCGCTTGGGTCTTTCCTGGCTTGGGAGCAGCAGGTCCTTGGCAGCAGCCTGGGGAAGAAGTCAGAGACCGGCCTCTCCGCCCCGCCGCCGCCTCCTCTCCCTTCCCAGCTGTGGGATGGGTCTGTGCAGATTGCAGAGCCCCGCGCCCTCGCCCGCGCGGAGCCCGTAGGAAGTCTCGCACCAGAGGGAAACTTCTCTCATTGCACTCAGCTTCGCCCAGCAGTACCTGTCTGCGCTGCTGCCTTCATTTACAGCCTTCGCCGCCAGCCATTCCCCTGGCTGGGGAGGGAGGGAGAGCGGAGGGGGATGCTGTGCCCGTTCGCAGGCCGACCTTGCCAGCCCCTACCCACCACCTCTATTCCAGGACTGATGTCCAGGTCCCACAAAGGACGGGGCCCTACCTAGTCTGGGCATTCGCTCTCTTGCTACCTGTGCCCCCCCCTCAAATACATGACACCAGAAATTCTGCTCTTAGCCCAATACCTGCGTGGTTGGCGGCAACTCCCTGCACGGCCGTCCCTACGCTGCCAGGAGGGTTTCCCAAAAGCAGAATCTGCGGGGTGAGGCAGGAGGCCATGCCCACACAGGGGCCCTGTGCACGGGCAGAGGGGATTAGAGATGTGAATGTCAGTCTCGCCTGTTACTCCTGGAGCCTTTTTCGTCCGGGGTGGGGGGAAGGGGGTTGAGGGACATCTAGCTGTGGGGTTTGGGCAAGTCCTCCCCCCAAGCAGCGCCTTGTCCTCAGGCACCCCGGTAACCTCAAAGGGGTTTCCAGAGCGCCTTCCCCATGGCACTCAGAAAGCCAGTGGAGCTGGCCAGTCTGAGCCTCGGGTCATTTGAGCTTCAAGTTAGCCTCCCCATGAGGGGTGCTGACCCCTCGTCCTAGGGGTTCCCCGCAAAGCCCTGCCGCTGAGCCCAAATGCCTGTCCCCATTGCCACCTAGGGGTGCACATTTAAATAATATGCTGTGAAATGGTGAAGATGGCTGTGACGGGGATCCCCGTGTACCACTCCACCAACAGAGAACAGTTGCAATGAGCCAGACTGTGGGGAGTCTGTGTGCCAATATTCTATTTAAAAGGAGATCTGTTATCTTTAAACTTGACATGAGAGAGACATTCTGACTCAACAGCCATGCAATTTCATTTTAGCAAATTAAAACAGATCAATGAAAAAAGAGGGGCAGGGTTTATAGCTAGACATTTACCTCTGCTTACCTTCATTTTTGAATGCTGCTTTTAGACAAAGGTGTACTGGCTCTAAAAATTTATGTTAATTCCTATATATATATATATATATATATATATATATATATATATATACACACTATTGTTGCTTTTCTGATGACACATTTTCTTTAAAGAAAAAAAAAAACCCTTGAGAAATATTTGAGTTTGTTTCTTTGTCTCCACCTTCAGTACATGAGGCAGAGGGAGTGGAGGGGGTGGGCAAATCCCACACCAAGTGGCCCCCCCAAAACTGTTCCCTGGGATCATGAACACCTCAGGGCCCATTTCATTTTGGGCTTGTTGATGTTCTTGATAGATGTTGAATGTGGGCTGCGTTTGAAATATAACGTTTTCAAGAGCCTAGAATTTTAACTCAGGCACACCAGCTAGAAGAGGCAACAAAGAACAAGAACAACAAAGCCCTTTTTTTTTGTCACCTTTACCTCCTAACCTTGAAATATTTAACTATATAAATAATTATTCTGAACAGTAAGTGGTCACAAATATTAATACAACAATTCATTTTGAATAAGTTAGCCCCAGGCCTGGGAGCTACAGATGAGTGCGACTGACCTTAAGTGCAACCCAAATTTCTGTAATTTTAAGAGGCATCTTTCTGGTGAAGAACAGTGCATGGGAACATCCTATTGACAGAAAAGAAAAATGTCTATTGTTTGGTTTTTGAAGAAACTGAAATCTTTGGCAAGAAACGGGTCAAGATTAGTGGACTGTTGCTGCCTAAGCTGGCATCATCCCTGCCAGTGATCTTACAAGTGAGAAGAAGCCACTAAGCCATGGACTGGAGAAGTCAGGGATTGGAGGAGCCTTTCAGGAAGAAAGAAAACAAGTTAGAAAACGTGATTTTTCAATTCTGTGCAACCGAGAAAGACACTTATATTTAAGGGGTTACTCTGAGGAGAGTGTCTAAATTCAGAACCTTAAAGAGAAATCCGCATGATTTCCGACTAAAACTGGCTTTACGACTTTCTTCTTTTCTTTCACCGTCTCTAAGGGAAAGGAGAAGTTGATTGCCTGGTGTTCAGAAATGGAGAAATGAAAATAGGCTGATGTGCGCTAGTGGATGCTAAGTGAACCGAGGCGCTTCTGTAGGTTTGTCAGGATGGAACTGGAGTCAGTCTGAGGCTTTCCAACCACGTACCAAGCATTCAGTCTGGGGGCGGTGGGCGCTATCAGGAACTTAGTACATACATCCGAGTCCCTGTTCCCTCTCAGAACAAAGACATTTCTGGTGCTGCATGAGTACCAGAAGCTAGAGTCAAATGACCGAAGAGATTTTAAGAAATGGGATAGAAAAAAAGTAGGAATAACGAGGCTGACGAAGATAGGTCATTCCTATTTAACCAGGGCCCCTACTGAGAATGGGTAGAAAAGTACTATCTTGAAAGTTCTCATAGCCTCTTGATCGCCAGGCTCCTGTAACTTCACCCTGGTCACTGTGTATATATGTTTGTTATTTTAAAAATAGTTGGGTTTAAAAGTTATTACTAAGTTATATGTATCAGACACTGTGATATCTCTTTATCTAGTTTCCCACTAATTCCCTTAAAGTTAGCCTCTCCATGAGGGGTGCTGACCACTTGTCCTAGGGGTTCCCAAATGCCCATTCCTGTTGCCACCTAGGGATGCACATTTAAATAATATGCTTACCTTGCAGGTGTGTGAAACACACACAGAATTCTACATACCTTGCAGGTGTGTGAAACACACACAGAATTCTGCATGCCTTGTAGGTGTGTGAAACACACACACAGAATTCTGCATACATTGGAGGTGTATCAAACACAATTTTGCATACATTGTGGGTGTGTGAGGCCCCAAGAAAGCCCTCCTTAGAGAATTGTTTGAGGACATCCGCTCTGGGCTCACTTTGACAACACCCATGTCCTTCATTAGCCCAGACATTTCTGCTCCTCGTTCTTGTCCTCCCCACTGTAGGACCAAAGGGAGCTGTGTACTAGCACTGGCTCAAAGGCAGCTGACATACCAAGTAGCAGGTGCCTGTGCGAACAGCCAAAGCACCTCAAGTCAGGAAAAAAGAATCCCAGAAGGAGCTCTGAATGTTACACTTTCCATGTGACTGACTTAGGTT
The DNA here is from genome assembly GCA_025583905.1 of Ia io. Lineage (NCBI taxonomy): Eukaryota > Metazoa > Chordata > Mammalia > Chiroptera > Vespertilionidae > Ia > Ia io. The sequence continues at coordinate 4,189,505 of JAJQQW010000019.1, read as the reverse complement.
TTTCCTACCCAAACCATTTTTACCAAAGGGAAACAGTTCCCAGACGTAGAGTGACCACACCACCAAATACGCGGAAGAGCTTCCCTAGCAGTTGAGTGGTGAGTTCTACTTTGAAATGTATTCAGTTTCTTAGGCTGGACGTGTTTCTGCCTCAGAATGACTGTTTCTTTCTGGTAATGCTGTCTGCAGTGATATATTTGCTTTTGCCAAGTTAAGGAAAGAATGACAAGGTATGTCCAGCCCTCCTAGTTCCTAAAACGATTGCCAGCATAAAAATGCATTCAAATTCTGAGCTTACTATATACTTGAGGAGTACTAGCTCGCATGGTTCCTGCTGATGCTGGTGTTCAGAGAGGTGTGACAAGAACCACATCGATCTAGAAAAAGCAAAGATGGAGAGTAGGGAGAGAGGACAACGTAAGCTGCTGCTTTCTTAACGTTCCCCAAACTATGAAATAACTGCACATAGAAGTTCCTAAAATGAGTGCAATTTTATGGGAACTTCACCATAATATGCCTAATATGAGGCACATCTGTACTTTATTTGATAGTAGATTTTTATTGTGATAAAATATAAATAACAAAATCTTACCATTTTTAAGTATCTACCGTAATTCACTGGTTTTCACTGGTAATTCAAAAAATTGAGTAACCATCTCCACTCTCCATTTCCAGAACTTTCACATCATCCCAAATAGACACTTTGTACCCAATGAAAAATAACCTCTCATTCTTCTGTCCCCTCAGCCTCCGGTAAATTCTGTTCTATTTTCTGTCTATGAATTTGCCTATTCTAAGTTCCTCACATAAGTGGAATCATACAATATTGTCCTTTTATGTCTGACTTCTTTCACTTAGCATAATGTCCTCAAAGTTCATCCATATTGTAGCATATATTAGAATTTCATTATTTTTAAAGCTGAATGAGATTTAATTATATATATATATACTGTATATAATAATTTCTAGTTACAAAACACTTTCAGCATATCGCCTTTCTGTTATATTAATGTTACCTAATATATAACACTACCATATTACCTTAGCAGATGCCTAATAATGTGTATTATGAGTGTGCCATAATTTTATTCAACCAAAAACAATTGATAAGCATTTGCTAAGTTCCAAATTGTTTTATGATTTCAAATGGTAATGGACATAGGGGTACATGCCTTTATATATTGGTGCTGTTAGTTCTGATGGAAAAATTCTTGGATTGGTATGGAGTGGTATTATTGGGTCAGAGATTATGCACATTTGTAATTTGAATATGTACAGTGATTATCTATAATAACAAAAGCATAATATGCTAATTAGACCAGACATCCTTCCGGACGAAGCCGGGGCTGTGAGGCCTCTAGTAAAAATCATAAACTTCTTCAACAAATAGTATTTCTGTGTTGTCTGTAACCATTTCTATCTTTAAAATGAACGAGTGTAATATAAGGGAATCTATTTGACATGATTTGAACAAGGAAAGATTCACATTTTTTTCACTTTTAGTTCATGGAGAAAATATACTACTCACAAGTATTGACAGATTTCAAGTTTCTCAATCATCCGTTGCATCATTTCAGAAATATTACACATCCATTGCAGATGTCAGTAGAGACTTCTAGAAACAATGTGGGAAACTAGACACATCTATAGTTAGTTTTGTTTTGTTTTTAAGCTCCAGCAATGGGTCATTTGTATCCAGCCAAACCTTAAATTTGATCTATTTTTTTTGGTTCAAATATATGTACCTGCATTATGGTAAATCTTTTATTTTGCTGGATTTCCCTTCCTTTCTCTTCAGTGCATTCTTTTTAACTTATCCTGGAACAAAATAATTAAAGCCCAATGATGGAAGTGTCTTATAGAGGTAAATTGCACAATATTGGAATAGCTGAGGTATAAACCGAATTGGCAAGACTTTTAACTGCCCTCCGATGGAGACTGCCTGGATTTGCATTGTCCCACAGAAGAGAAACAGGGAGCTTGCTGGGGATTGCATCATGCTTTACGCGAATTAGACATTAACAAGCTAAAAGGGCAAAGCTCTCTAAAACGGAAAGGTGGCAAGAACTTAAACACACCCCAGACAACAGTATCGTAAGGTATGGCTTTTCTTTGGTTGATTGGGCTGGAGGGACCAATTAAGAAACATTTCTCCTATTATTTACTTTTGTCTTTATTGCTGTTTCATCAAACCCTCATTAAAAAGCAGACATAAAACCAATAAGCATTCCGATTTTTGCCCGAATAAGCAACAAGAAGCCCACATTTTCAACAGGGCACTGCGGTGGCTCTGAGCCTGGGGTAGAAGTGCTGGTGTTTTGGTCCTTGCAATAGTAGCGACCATGTAACCTGCTCGGTGCTTTCTGCTCAGAATTGCACTGAGTCAACACGGGGCCAGTCAGGCCATTCCTTACGCTCCTCTCCATGATCGCTCTTGCTCAGGTCCTCTGCTCATTGAAATGTAGTGAGAAACAACCAGGATGTTAATACCCTCTCTCCACTCACAAACGTAATCTTGCCAGGATTTGCAGATACTGGTATGTTGAATCTAAATTGGTGGTTGATCCCATTGGGTAATGGGTTCACTAACAATAATGGGTCAGACTCACCAAGTCCAAATTCAGACTTAAAGTCTATCAAATGTTAAAGATTGTAAAGATTTAAGGATTTTAGTATTTTCTGTGTATGGTAATATGTAAACATTTTAGGAAAGTAAAATTATATATATGGGTTTTTAATAATAAGGTATGTATGTACGCAGGAGAAGGATGTATTTTTAGAAGGATTCATTCTGAAAAGGCTGTATTAGCACATTCTCTAAAAAAAAACCACTGCCCTTTGAAATAAATTGTGACAAATCATTGTTCACCCAAGTTCATTTCTGCTCTCCAGGAAGTGAGTTGTTTTTGGGGAAACTGCTACCATGTAATGTGTGCTTCCCGCGTGGAAGAAGCTGAAGTGAAATGGGCTGGCATTCTGACCTATGCAGCCCACCCACACTTACCAGAATTACCTAATGATCAGTGCAGAATGGTTTTATAAGAAACTAGGGGCCCAGTGCATGAATTCGTGCAACTTGAAAGGAACTGTGGGCCGCGAGGTTGTGGTGGGCACAGGGCTGGGTCTTGGCCCATCCTCCGTGCCCCCATCTGTCCTCTCCTGCTGCAGGCCCCCCCCCCCACTCCATGTCTGCCAGCAGACCCACTCCCACACCACTGACGGCGTGGAGCGATCTGGACTGGAGCCGGCAGTGGGTGCGAGTGGGGTCAGCACCATCAGCGAGTGAGAGTGGCGGCTGCTGCCCTGATCACTCCTCAATTGTAGAGGGAGGTGGAGAAGCCCTCAGGGGCAATCAGGGCCGGCAGCCACTGCTCACACCCGCTGATGACACTGGCCCCGCTCGCACCCGCTGCTGGTGCCAGCCCCAATTGCTCCATGCTGGCAGTGGGTGCAAGTGGCGGCTCTGGCACTGGCTATGGGTGTGAAAGGGGCCGGTGCCAGCAGTGGGTGTGAGTGGTGGCTCTGGTGCCGGCAGCAGATGCAAGCGGGGCCATCGCCGGCAGCAGCAGGTGCGAGTGGTGGCTGCTGGCCCCGATTGCCCCTCAGGAGCAGGGGGAGGTGGAGAAGCCCTGAGGGGCGATTGGGGTTGGCAGCTGCTGCTCGCACCTACTGATGGTGCCGAGCAATCGGGGCTGGCGCCAGGCACGGGCAGCTGGTGCAAGCGGCAACTCCAGTACTGGCAGCAGGTGTGAGTGGGGCCAGCGCTGACAGCAAGTGTGAGCACCCGGTGGGAACATGGTGCGTGGGAGCACAGAATTTTCAGAGGCTCACCAATGACAGCGACTGGCGCCCTGCCTTGGTCTGGCGCCCCTGCTCACTTGCTCCACCATCCTGCCATGGCTAATGCCCACCATGTTCTGTGCTCTGCCACCCCTTGCCAATGTCTGCCATGTGCCACGCGCACCCCCTGATGGTCTGTGCACGTCATAGCGACGGGTTGTTTGATTGTTCGGTTGTTACGCCGTTCGGTCTATTTGCATATTAGGGTTTTATTTATATAGATAAATATGTACCTACTGAGACTCTCCACTGATAAAAGTTAGTTGAGACATGGAGCACTCTTCTAGAAGAGAAATCTAAATCACATTTCCTATATCATCTCCATGTTAGAGAACAACCCAGTATTGCAAAGAAGGCACTAGCTATGTTTTATAAAAGTTTAGATGTCTAGGGAGCTTATTGGTATCATATACTATGGTAAGCCCTCAATAAATGTAAACTATTATTTTAAAAGAGTAACATATCAAGATCATAAATATTTCTGCACCACAAATGGTCAGTTTTGTACTTGCTTTCATTTATAGGCATTTACAAAATATTTGTTTAAGAACAAAATGAATCAATACCATTTAGTATTAAAAGCTGCCTTCTGCCCTGAACAGTTTGGCTCAGAGGATAGAGCGTCGGCCCATGGACTGAAGGGTCCCAGGTTCGATTCTGTTCAAGGGCATGTACCTTGGTTGTGGGCACATCCCCAGTGGGGGGTGTGCAGGAGGCGGCTGATTGATGTTTCTCTCTCATCAATGTTTCTAACTCTCTATCGCTCTCCCTTCCTCTCTGTAAAAAATCAATAAAATATATTTTAAAAAACCCTGCCTTTTACACAATTGGTATTCTATGCACGTTCATTGTGATTATTTTCATAGGTGTGGTGGGGATGAATTAAAGATGGGACTATCCTTTTTCCTGTTTCATGCCAAACCACACTCTTCCCACTGAGGTTTTGGTAAAGTGGGAAATAGAGGTGATGCATATTAAAGTTGGAGATATAGCTAGTAAGCAGTTCAAGCTACTCAACGAAGCACAGTCCAAGGACCCAGGTCAGGCAAACATAGGTGACCCTTCTTCAACTACCATGGATTTGGACTTTCAGGTCATTCAAAATCAAGACATAGATTTTAATATGTTAATCAGCAGTTATCTTATCTCTGTGTCTTTTCAACCTCATTTATTGTGAAGAATACCATCAGAGAGTAAGCAAAATCATGGTCGATTGAAAATGTTTTCTACCTGCCTGTAGGTTTAAGATAGTGGACCGGTAACATTATCGTAGGGCTTCACGAAGTCACTGTTTCACCACAAAAATTAAATAAGACACTAAAATGATCTCACACTGAACAGTCTCCTGAGTAAGGGGAGGAGGATTGGCAAATTGGTCACCATCATTTAGAGGGGGAAAAAAATCACTATCCTGTTCAGGCAAAATACTTAAGTGGTTAAATTCCTACTTAAAAAATAAAATGGAAAATGACATAACATGGCAGTACAATGTTATGAAAGCAAAGCGATTGGGGTTGATCTCAAAATGTCTAACCATAAAATCAATGTTTTTGGTTCCGTGTGATAATTTTCTTCTTAGAGCTCTGGACAACTTTTGGTCATTTTCAAGATCAATTAAAAAGCTCTAAACATTAAGTTCAAACTATGCTGATCACTAGAGCTCCCTTTCCTTTTCTCTAATTTTTATTTTTGAAGTGTTGGCTACCACTTATAACCAAATCACGTCTTTCAGGAGGTGAGTCTGGGCCTTATATCCACCTGATGTGAACACCACCTGTACCGTTTTCTCATGCTGTGACTTAGGGAAAATTACTTAACTTCTATGAGTTTTTTCTTGATATTTAAGACAGGAAAATCAGTGTTGTGAAGATTAAAGATAACATAAAAAAAGAACTTGGTGTAGTAGCTAGAACATTAGTAAGGGTTAATAAATGCTTTCAATTTTTATTGTTTTAATTGGTCATGGGCAATTTGCAACCAGATCTCATTACAAAATGTTTATGAACATGCTTTCCTACGTCTCTCTCCACACTAGTTAAGCGAAGCCTTGAAATGACTCTGAGCCTCCTGGGAAGATGTCTAAATGCAGGTGATGGCAGGGAGGGGAGAGGTTGAGCCCATCACAGTTGTTGTCAGGCTCTGATCTGGCCATGGCTGTGGCAATTGGACTTAGCTTCTATTTTTAACTCTGCAAGTAGTTGATTGGATGACCTGGAAAAGTCAATTGGCTCTTAATTCTGCAATTTATTTTCTTTCCGAATTGTGTCATATGTCTAATCACTCTTTTCACTGACATGATCAGAAATGATATTAAGGTTGTTGAATAAGGGTGCTCATTTCAGAAGCAAGTGTCACATAAAATGGGAATGCTCCCTTACTTAAAAGCAACAGGTGACTTTTTTTTTTTTTTTTTTCATAATACAATGTTGAAGTTCTTGGAGAGGCAGCACTGATTTATAAAGAGCTGTTAACACTTCCTCTAACAAAAACTTTGAATATCCTGCTAATTATCTGCCTTATACCTAAATAGACTTTTGAATGTGTAACTATTGAAGAAGTTTCTTACTGTTAATCAATATCATTAAATTGTCCAACAGGAAAATTAATCTGTTACTCCACAATCTACCTTATAGAAAGGACTCTTTGGTAGATGTTATCTTTCTCTTTTACTGAAGCTCAAAGTTTTTAGAGAGCACATGTAAGCATTATAATATTCAGGCCATTGTTCATTACTAGGTGCTACGGAATTGATTTCACCAGTAGCAACACCTTTAAACAAATAAAAAATAGAACCTGAATTAATGTGAATCTTTAGTACCAGAAACAGCTGCCCATAAAACGTGCATTATTAGTATGCACACATGCTTTAGTCTGATGACAATTTCTGTTGGTCTTGAAAAGCACAGACTTATACATTTTTCTTTATATCTATTTTTATTATTGATAGGGACTGTTTTGGTTTAAGGAGACAAGTATAAAAGCTGCCTTACACCTATTACATAAGCCACAGTTGTTAAAAACTGAGAATTTTGTCATCAATCTTCAGCCAAATTTGCAATAATTTATTTCGATTGGTAAAGTCCTTCATGTGCACATAACTATTCTTTCAAGTAAAAAGTACAAATCATCAATAGGAGTAAATTATCCTAAATTTCCAAGCCTATAATGTTAATCCTTGTTTCAACCCTGAATTCATTAGCTATTCACTAAAGGCTTGAGGCATAGATTTTGGGCATAGTCTGATTCTAAGATGAGATGTTGTAAACAATGAAAATATCTGTTTTAAATATACATGTACATACATGTATACACATATAAATACATTCACATGTTTTATGTGTATTATATATTGATTGTATTTAAACAGTTATATCTGTGACTATATGTACATATATGTCCAATGTATATATGTCTATTTCATGAAAATTTTCCTTCTATTTAAAATATTTGATTATATTATCAATAAAGAATCCTGTTTTCAGAGTCAGGTTTTGCAAAGAAAACATTTTTTTTCACTGCCTTATTTTTCAGAAGTTAAAAAAATATTAAAATTTCAAAGTGATTTTTAAATATGTGAATATGTATCTATTTCAGATTGCTACACATGTTATGTACATTATATGTGTGCATATATGTACATGTATGTGTGTATATTCTTTAATTTGATCTTACTGGGCTATATCTACTATCCAGTTCTGAGAGAAGAGAGGCATAGTTGCCTTTCAGCTTGGAACATGCCCCTGCTTATGTGATTACATTTTATCCATTCAGGTCTGGCCTTCCATAGCGTTTCTGTCTGAGGAACACATTGTGCAATGCCTAAGAAATGCTCTTCTATGTCTGTAGGTCATGCTAATATTTACTGGTGTCCCACAGAATCCTGATGTGAACTGCTCTCATTTGAATCGTGTTTCAGAATAGGCTGGTCCCTCTGTGAATCATCACATCTGTTCCTTAGGCATTTCTCACTTTTTCTGTTGGAGAATGAGCAGAGAAAAGGGGAAGGAAACTGTTTGTATTAAGGAACATTCCAGTTCTTTTTCTGTTTGTACTTTTAAAACATGCACTTGCATAGTAACACTGGAAATGTGAGCGTGGTAGTTACACAGCCCCCAGTTAGGACATAGACCCAATATACTGTAATTTTTTTCAAGTGAGAGACCAAAGGTGGCCTGGCATTTATTTTAGGCTTCCTCACCACCCTAACACAGGTAGTGTTCTATTAACTCGATTTTTAAAATAGCCATTTGTTTGGTAATGATGTCTATTTTTGGTTCTGCTTCATTTTAACTTAGTTTCAGAGGCTGATAGTAACAAACGTCATGAGTGGGATTGTTGAGTTCCTCCTGCTTTATAACTGATCAGCAGTAGCATCCTCTCTAATAAAATGGTAATATGCAAATTAACCATCACTCCGCTACATAAGCCATGCCCACCAGCCAAGCCACGCCTGCCAGCCAATCAGGGCAAGTATGCAAATTAACCCCAGCAAAGATGGCTACCGCCACAGAGAGCAAGGTTTCCCAGGTAACAGAGGAAGCCAAGCTTTCCATAGCCATTGCAGGCCTAAGCCTCCACTCAAGCTACAAAGTTTCAATTAGAGAAGGTAAACAAATTCAAACAAATGGCGGCAGAATGGAGCTTCAGAGAGCAGGCCAGGGTTGCCCGCAGCAACCGGGAAAGCAAAGCTTTCCGCACACCCTGGCCAGGCTCACCCGCTTAAGGCTACAAAGTTTCAATTGTAGAAGGTGAATTAACTGCCACAGAAATGGCTGCTGCCCCGGAGGGAGCAGCAGGCTTGGCTCCGCTCCAGGCTACAAAGTTTCAATTGTAGAAGGAAAATAAATTCCAGATACCAGGGCCTCCACTTGGGTCGCCAGGGGGTGTGGCCGGCCTGCAAACCACCACAGGCCCCTCGCTCAGGCCACCCCACACCCCAAGGGAACCCCACCCTGATCAGGGACACCCTTCAGGGCAAACCAGCTGGCCCCCACTCCTGCACCAGGCCTCTATCCTATCTAATAAAAGAGTAATATGCAGATTGATCATCACTCCAACACACAATATGTCTGCCCCCATGTGGTCAAAGGTCCTGCCCCCATGTGGACACAAGATGGCCACCACAAGATGGCCAGCAGGAGAGGGCAGTTGGGAGGCACCCGGCCTGCAAGGGAGGGCAGTTGTGAGGGACCAGGCCTGCAAGGGAGGGCAGTTGAGAGGGACCAGGCCTGCAAGGGAGGGCAGTTGAGAGGGACCAGGCTTGCAAGGGAGGGCAGTTGGAAGTGATCAACCCTGCAGGAGAGGGCAGTTAGGGGTGACCAGGCCAGCAGAGGAGGGAAGTTGGGGGCAAACAGGCTGGCAGGGGAGCAGTTAAGCATCAACCAGGCTGGCAGTGGAGTGGTTAGGGGGTGATCAGGCTGGCAGACAGAAGCGGTTAGGGGCAATCAGGAAGGCAGGCAGGTGAGCAGTTGGGAGCCAGCAGTCCTGGATTGTGAGAGGGATATCCGACTGCCCGTCACCAGGATCGGGCCTAAACGGGCAGTCGGACATCCCTCCAGGAGCCCCAGATTGGAGAGGGTACAGGCTGGGCTGAGGGACAACCCCCCTCCATGCACGAATTTCGTGCACCGGGCTTCAAGTTATGATCATAAATGTGTAGAGGCCAGACCACTCTCTCTCTTTAAAAAATTAGGAATATAAGCACAATATAAGCAGTGTTTTGAAAATGAATTCTAGAATACACTTCTTTTAATATTAAAGATGTATAATCTTACAGAGGTGCATATATTTGGATGCTTTATAAAGAAAAGAAACATGATTAAACATATACATATATATATATATATGTTAATCCTCACCCGATGATATTTTTCCCATTGATTTTTAGAGAGAGTGGAAGGAAGGGGGAGAGACACAGAGAAAGAAACATCAATGTGAGAGAGACACATCAATTAGTTGCCTCCTGCATGCTCCCCAACCAGGGCCGTGGATTGAGCTTGCAACCAAGATACATGCCATTGGCCTGAATAGAACCCGAGATCCTTCAGTCTACACAGTGCTCTAGCCACTAAACCAAACCAGCGGGACAAGCATGTATTACCTTACACTACCAGAAATTCCCTCTGAATCCTTCCTAAGATAAACATATTCATACTATTTCTTTATTGTTTTCATTTTATTTTTTTAATTTTTTAAAATACATATTTTATTGATTTTTTTACAGAGAGGAAGGGAGAGGGACAGAGAGTTAGAAACATCGATGAGAGAGAAACATCGATCAGCTGCCTCTTGCACACCTCCTACTGGGGATGTGCCAGCAACCAAGGTACATGCCCTTGACTGGAATCAAACCCAGGACCTTTCAGTCCACAAGCGGACGCTCTATCCACTGAGCCAAACTGGTTAGGGCTGTTTTCATTTTATTAAGTTATTAAAGTATCATAGGTAATATTTCATACAAACACTGCATCAACTGCAATACTAGTTTAGGAATTTTAATTTGGTATGTAAATATTCTAACTTCTGTTGAAATTGCTACAACTTTAGGTTCAAAATTAATTTAATGGTTACTAATTGGTGTTATTATTCTTGTTTCTAATAATTGCTACCCCAAATAATGCATTATAAAGATAAAACTCCCTGCCTTAGAGTTTCTGCCCTATTAATCACATACTAAGATTTCTCTTGGATATCAGCACCATGATATAATTTAGAGCACAGCCTATGACATGACTTGCGAGTTGACAGGCAACCTTTAACTATAAGACATTCCTGATACTCCACTTTTGCAAATTCTACACAAATGTGATCTTAATAACTGACAGGTGACTATCAACATTCAATCATTCTCCATAATACGCTATTACAAATTATTAACAGAATATTGAGTAGCCAATAGTTCTATAGTATTTGTTCAGATTTCTATGTAAACTCAAGTGTAATTTACATTTATTTTTTCAAAATACTTTGTTGATTTTTTTAGAGGGAGGAAGAGAGAGGCAGCAGGGATATCCTTTATAGCCTATGAATTTCTAATATTTTAAGGTTATCTATGCTGAACTTCATTCATTTACATAATAACTCACAGGTAATCTTCGCAATTAAGTATGTTAAGATGCTTAGAGTAGGAAACAATATAGAAACTAATAACTAAAATTTCCTTTTTGTGAAATGTTAAGTGAAAAGAGAAGAATGTTAAATAATAAATAAAGCATATTTGCAACTTGGTTTTGAATATCACATACATGGAGGAAAAAGACCCAAAGGATGTTTAAAAATCAATTCTCCATGGCTAACTCAAGAAGCATAGCCCTGGCTGGTGAGGCTCAGTGATTACAGTGTCAGCCTGTGCACTGAAGGGTCGAGGGTTCAATTCCTGGTCAAGGGTATCTGTATCTCGGTTGTGAGTTCGCTCCCCTGGTTGGGGCATGTGCTGGAGGCAACCAGTCGATGTGTCTCTCACATCGATATTTCTTCCTCCCTCCCTCCCCCACTTCCACTCTCTGAAAAAAGCAATAAAAAAATATATCCTCTGGTGAGGATTAACAACAACAACAAAAAGACGTAGAGAGTCAGGGTGACCTTTATGTCCTCTTGATCTCATTCTGTATTTCCAGATCCATCGCGATGTGTATTGTTACTGTTTAAGAAGAAATGTGCTAGCTCGGATGTGTGTTTTAACATGTAAACAGTGCTGAGTGTTGTTAAAATGTTCAATTTTTTTGTAGATTTCTGGAAGACCAAGGCTGACCATAAAAATACTGAATATATTAGAAGAAAGGGAGTTTTCCTTTATCCTGAAATCACAATGATAAATATTTTTACTTATTTATTTTTAAATAAATATTATTTTTAAAACACTATATGATAATTTTCAAAGCCATTTTATGCCCGTCGCCTCACTGGACCATGCTAACTCTGAAGTGAAGCCGGGAAGCAAGGCTACCCTCATCTTGCGGAGGGGAAAGTGAGGCCCACAGTCCGCGGTGCCTGCAGTTATCAGTGGCAGCGATTGGCCTGTTTCCCTCCCTGGCCAATCTTTCCTCGTGACAGTGACTTTCAACCTTCTTCAGCTCATGGCACACATGAACCAGTTATTAAAATTGTGCCGATCTAACAAAAACTTAGGTATAATTTTGATTTATTCATATCAGACGGCTATTGTTGTGTTGGCCGTTGTCATTTTTTTTTTATTAGACAATCTAAGGGAAAATGAGGTCAGTGCCCCTGACTAAATAGTTAAGTATTGTGTGTTTTAAAAATTCTTTCAGCACACCAGTTCAAAATCTCTGACCTTTGCTATAGGAACTGGGCAGGTCTAAGAGGTAAAAGCAAAAATGGAAATAGGCCTGGCTCTGCCTCTAGTTATAAATTTGCTTTTGGTCTTCACTGGAGACTGAACCAGGACAATCTATGTTAAGTACTTGCTTGAACACAAAAGAGATGGACACCTTAAATAAGTTCTTAGGTTTAAAAATAAAATCTAGATTGTTGTTGTTTTTTGCCATATTCCAGTTTGTGTATCTGGTGTCTATCAACTTCTCTAGAGAACCATGCCTCCTACCTAAAGTATTGCATTACTTAACAAAAACAATTGACAATGCTGATGGCTTACCGGAGTTAAATAATATACCAATCTAGATTACATTGACATAATGCTGACATTCATGAGATTATATCATTTTATTTAGACACACACACACACATTTACAAAGTCTAACTTAAGTAGTAAGTTTGCTCCAAACTAGAATATTGCTTGTGTAATTTGCAACCTAATTAGAACATCTGACCATTTAATTAATTAAATTAAAAGATTATAGCTCAAATTCACAGAAAATTCTCTCCTTTAGCTACATTGGACAACTGTAAAGCACGTCTATGAGTTTAAATATAAAATTATTTAAAAGGTCACGTGTGAGACCTGCCTCAGAATATTGGTGCTTCTGAAATGTCACCACTATCACCTACTTTTTAAACAGCCTGACACCCACCGAGCGCTCCTTCATCTCCTACAAGAGAGCAAGAAAAAGAAAGCGTTTCTGTTTTTTTTTTTCCAATTTTTTTCCAATTTTTTTTATTAAGGTATTATATGTGTACATATCTTACCATTGCCCCCCCACCCCACTCCCATATATGCCCTCACCCCCCAGAGTTTTGTGTCCATTGGTTATGCTTATATGCATGCATACAAGTCCTTTGATTGATCTCTTATCTTCCCCACCTCTCCCTAACCTTCCTGCTGTAATTTGACAGACTGTTTGATGCTTTACTGCCTCTGTATCTCTCTTTTTGTTCAAGTTTTTAATGTTCTTTATTATCCATCAATGAGTGAGATCATGTGGTATTTTTCTTTCATTGACTGGCTTATTTCACTTAACATAATGTTCTCCAATTCCATCCATGTTGCTGCAAATGGTAAGAATTTCTTCTTTTTTATGGCAGCATAATATTCCATTGTGTAGATGTACCATAGTTTTCTGATCCAGTCATCTGCTGATGGGCACCTAGGCTGTTTCCAGAACTTAGCTATTGTAAATTGTGCTGCTATGAAGATAGGGGTGCATATATCCTTTCTTATTGGTGTTCCCAGTTTCTTAGGATATATTCCTAGGAGTGGGATTACTGGGTCAAATGGGAGTTCCATTTTCAGTTTTTTGAGGAAACTCCATACTGTTCTCCACAGTGGCTGCACCAGTCTGCATTGCCCCCAGCAGTGCACGAGGGTTCCTTTTTCTCCGCATCCTCGCCAACACTTGTCGTTTGTTGATTTGTTGATGATAGCCATTCTGACAGGTGTGAGATGATACCACATTGTTGTTTTGATTTGCATCTCTCGGATAATTAGTGACATTGAGCATGTTTTCATGTGTCTCTTGGCCTTCCTTCTGTCTTCTTTGGAAAAGATTCTATTTAGGTCCGTTGCCCATTTTTTTTATTGGATCATTTATCTTCCTTTTATTAAGTTGTATAAGCTGCCTGTAGATGTTGGAGATTAAACCTTTATCAGTGATGCCATTTGCAAATATGTTCTCCCATGCAGTGGGCTTTCTTGTTGTTTTGTTGATAGTTTCTTTTGCTGTAAAAAAAGCTTTTTATTTTGATGTAGTCCCATTTGTTTATTTTCTCTTTAGCTTCCATTGCCCTAGGGGCAGTATCGGTGAAGAAGTTCTTTTGACATATGTCTGAGATTTTGCTGCCTGTGGATTCCTCTAGTATTTTTATGGTTTCCCCCGTCTTATGTTTAAGTCCTGTATCCATTTTGAGTTTATTTTTGTGTATGGCGTAAGTTGGTGATCTAGCTTCATTTTTTTGCATGTGTCTGTCCAATTTTCCCAACACCATTTATTGAAGAGACTGTCTTTATTCCATTGTATGTTCATGCCTCCTTTGTCAAATATTAATTGAGCATAGTGGTTTGGGTCAATATCTGGATTCTCTATTCTGTTCCATTGATCTATATGTCTGTTCTTGTGCCAGTACCAGGCTGTTTTGAGAATAGTGGCTTTGTAATACAGCTTGAAATCTGGTATTGAGATCCCTCCTACTTTATTCTTCTTTGTCAGGATTGCTGTGGCTATTCGGGGTCTTTTTTTATTCCAGATGAATTTTTGGAGAGTTCTTTCAAGGTCTGTGAAATATGCCATGGGTATTTTAATGGGGAGTGCATTGAACCTATAGATTGCTTTGGGTAGTATGGACATTTTAATGATGTTGATTCTACCAATCCATGCACATGGTATGTTCTTCCATCTGTTTACGTCTTCCTCTATCTCTTTTTTCAGTGTCCTGCAGTTTTCCGTGTATAGGTCTTTTACCCCCTTAGTTAAGTTTATTCCTAGGTATCTTAATTTTTTTTGGTGCAATTGGGATTGCCTTTTTAGTCTCTCTGTCTGTAAGTTCATTATTGGTGTATAGAAAGGCCATAGATTTCTTGGCGTTAATTTTGTATCCTGCTACATTGCCGAATTCATTTATTAAGTCTAGTAGTGTTTTGACGGAGTCTTTAGGATTTTTTATGTACAATATCATGTCGTCTGCAAATAAAGACAGCTTTACTTGTTCTTTTCCAATTTGGATGCCTTTTATTTCTTCTTCTTGTCTAATTGCAATAGCTAATACTTCCAGTACTATGTCAAACAGGAGTGGTGAGAGTGGGCATCCCTGTCTTGTTCCTGTTCTTAGGGGAAATGTTTTTAGTTTTTGTCCATTGAGTATGATGTTTGCTGTGGGTTTATCATATATAGCTTTTATTATGTTGAGGTATGAGCCTTCTATTCCCACCTTGTTGAGAGTTTTTATCAAGAAAGGGTGTTGGATTTTGTCAAATGCTTTTTATGCATCAATTGATATAACTATGTGATTTTTATCTCTCAATTTGTTTATGTGATGTATCACGTTTATTGATTTGCGGATATTGTACCATCCTTGCATTCCTGGGATAAAACCTACTTGGTCATGGTGTATGATCTTTCTGATGTACTGCTGGAGCCGATTTGCTAGAATTTTGTTGAGGATTTTGGCATCTATGTTCATGAGGGATATTGGTCTGTAATTCTCTTTCATTGTGTTGTCTTTATCAGGTTTTGGTATTAGGGTGATGCTGGCTTCATAGAAGGCGCTTGGAAGTGTTCCTTCCTCTTGAATTTTTTGGAATAGTCTGAGGAGGATAGGTTTTAGTTCTTCCTTGAATGTTTGGTAAAACTCTCCTGTGAAGCCGTCAGGCCCCGGGCTTTTGTTTGCCGGAAGCTTTTTGATGACTTCTTCAATTTCGTCCATAGTTATTGGCCTATTGAGCTGTTGAGATTCTTCTTGATTGATTTTTGGAAGGTTGTATTTTTCTAGGAATATGTCCATTTCCTCCAGGTTGTCCAGTTTGTTGGAACTGAGCTGTTCGTAGTATTTTGTAACAATACTTTGTATCTCAGCGGGGTCTGTTGTTATTTCACCTCTTTCATTTCTGATTTTGTTTATTTGGGTCCTCTCTCTTTGCTTCTTGGTGAGCCTGGCTAGAGGTCCATCAATCTTGTTTATCATTTCAAAGAACCAGCTCTTGGTTTTTTTGATCTTTTGTATTGTTTCTTTGGTCTCTATGTCATTTATCTCCACTCTGATCTTTGTTATTTCCTTCCTTCTGGTTACACTGGGCTTTTCTTGCTGCTCTTTTTCTAGCTCTTTGAGTTGTAGGGTTAGGTAATTTATTACCATTGTTTCTTGTTTTTTGCAATAGGCTTGTAGAGCTATGAACTTCCCTCTCAAGACGGCTTTCGCTGTGTCCCATAAATTTTGGATTGTTGTGTTTTCATTGTCATTTGTTGCCATGATGTTTTTTATTTCTTCTTTGATCTCTCTGGTGACCCAGTCCTTGTTTAATAGCATGCTGTTTAGTCTCCATGTGTTTGATTTCTTTGGATTGTATTTATTGTAGTTGATTTCCAGTTTTATGCCACTGTGATCTGAGAAGATGCTTGATATAATTTCTATATTCTTGAATTTGAAGAGACTTTGCCTGTGACCCAGCATATGGTCTATCTTTGAAAATGACCCATGTGCACTTGAGAAGAATGTATATTCTGTGGCTCTGGGGTGAAATGTTCTGAATATTTCAATTAATTCCATCTGGTCTAGTGAGTCATTTAGGATTGCTGTTTCTTTGCTGATTTTTTGTTTAGAGGATTTGTCCAATGGTGATAGTGGGGTATAGAAGTCTCCTACTATGATTGTATTGCTATTAATCTCTCCCTTGATATCCTCCAGGAGTTTTTTTATGTATTTGGGTACTCCTATATTGGGAGTGTATATGTTTACCAGAATTATTTCTTCTTGTTGGATTTCTCCCTTTAGTATTATGAAGTGGCCTTCCTTATCTCTTGTTATGGCATTTACTTTGAGGTCTAATTTGTCAGATGTAAGTATTGCTACCCCAGCTTTTTTTTCATTTCCATTTGCCTGAAAGATATTTTTCCATCCCTTCACTTTCAATCTGTGTGAGTCTCTTGTTCTGAGGTGGGTCTCTTGTAGACAGCATATATATGGATCATGTTTTTTTATCTATTCAGCCACTCAATGTCTTTTGATTGGAGCATTTAGTCCGTTTACATTTAAAGTTATTACTGAAAGGTATTTGTTTGTAGTCATATCTATTTTTATGTCTGTATTCCTTCTTACCTGTTTATTTCTTCTTTTTACAGTATTCCCTTTAGCAATTCTTGCATTGCTAGTTTGGTGGTGATAAACTCCCTGAGTCTTTTTTTGTCTGTGAAGCTCCTGATTTCCCCTTCAATTTTGATTGATAGTCTTGCTGGAGATAGTATTCTTGGATTCAGTCCTTTGCTTTGCAACACTTTGTATACCTCCTTCCATTCACTTCTAGCTTGTTGTGTTTCTGTTGAGTAATCATTTGACAATCTGATGGGTGTTCCTTTGTAGGTAACTCTCTGTCTCTCTCTTGCCGCCTTTAAGATTCTCTCTTTGTCATTTATATTTGCCATTGAAATTATGACATGTCTTGGTGTGGGTCTTTTGGGGTTGATCCTGCTTGGGACTTTCTGTACTTGCGTAACTTTTATCTTTCCCATATCCAGGAAGTTTTCTGTCATTATTTCTTCAAATAGATTTTCTAATCCCTGCTGCTCTTCTTGTCCTTCTGGCAGCCCTATTATATGCATGTTACTTCATTTCATGTTGTCCCGAAGCTCCCTTAGGCTTTCCTCCTGCTTTTTAATTTTTTTCTCCAATTGCTGTTCAGATTGAGCTTGTTTCTGTACCTGATCTTCTAACTCACTAATTCGGTCCTCTGCTTCTTGTAGTCTACTGTTGAAACTTTCCATGGTGTTTTTGATTGTAGCTATATCACTTTTCATTTCTTCCTGATTCTTTCATAAGTTGTTGATTTTCTCATCCATCCAATGTATAAATTCCACAACCATTGCTCTGAACTCTTTTTCGGTCATGTTGCAAGCTTCAGTTTCACTAATTTCCTTTCTTGGCGACTCCACATTTTCTTTCCCCCGTGAGTTATTTTGTTTTCCCATTCTGGCTATCACCAGAAAGCTCAAGCTTCCGTTTGCGTGGACCTGGGCCATGTGCTGTGGGGACTTCGCTCCACCCGAGTTTCACTGAAGTGCTCTGACACTAGGACGTGTGGCTGCCTTTGGTGGGAACCAGACTTGCCCAGGGTCAGTGTCCCCAGTGTTCCGTGTGGTCTCGTGTGCACACTTAGAATCAGGGGCCCTGTCTGCACCACACTGTTGGTATGTGCCGAAAATGAGATCCTTAGCATGTGCCAGGAGTCAGAGTTTCCCTGTGTTTGCACCAAGAATCGAGTGTCAGAGTCTCTGTTGCCTTGTGCGGTTTCTCGTTGAGAAGCAGGGTCCCTGTGTGTGCATGCACCAACAATTGGGGTCGTTGGCTCTTAGTGTGAATGCGCTGTGAGTCAGGGATCCCAGGCAGCTGTTTCCGGCGTGCCAAATTCCCTGAAGTGGAGCTGCATCCTGTGTGTGCTCTCTCTACTGAGCCAAACCGGCTAGGGCGCACACTCTCAAATCCCTGAAGGTGAGCTGCCTCTGTGCACTCTCCCAGAATCCCCGAAGAGGGGCGGAGTCCGTCCTGCGCGCCAAATTCCCCAAAGGTAAGCCCCTCTGTGCACGCTCTAAGATTCCCCAAAGGGGAGCTGTGACCCGCAAGCCAAATTCCCCCCAATTCCCCGAAGGGGAGCCCTCTGTGTGCACTGACAGATTTCCCTGAAGGTGAGCTGCTTCTGTCCTGTGCGCCAAATTCCCTAAGGCGGAGCGTGTCCCTGCGCAAAGCTCTGCAGCTTGGGCGAGGGGCGTGTCTATCAGTTACTATGGCGCTATCCGCGAGCGCCTGCGGGGAGGGGGGTAGGCTCTTTGATTCACGGCAATCTGCCGGGAAGTCTGGATTCTTGTTGTTTGTTGGTCTGAAGCTGTGATAGCAGTTCTCTGTCCCCAGTGGCTGCAGGGTCCTGGTTTGTGTCAGAAGCCAGGATCCGAGTCTCAGGCAGCTCTGTTTCTCAAGATGGTGTGGTCTCTGCGTCCGCACCAGCCGCGAGAAGTGTCCGCTTTGTGCGCTGGGCTCCGCCGTCTAGGACTGCCCGGTTAGGCAGCCCCTTGGAAGACCTGAATTCAAGTGTTTAAAGCCCATAATTAAATGTACATCGGCCCAGATGATTTTTCAAAAATCAAGTATTATCAGAAAAAGTGCAAGAACATTCTTTAGGCTACTCCTTGATGAGCATCATTACCTATCCTTGAGGTGTAATAATAGAAGTCAGTGAGTAATTCATCAACTACAACCCCATGGGACTCAAAATGAATGTTTTTTCCTTCAGTCATTGACTTTCAACAAACATAGCCAAAGCAGTTCAACTTTCCCTGCCAAGAAATCACCAAAAAACAGCAGAGATGGTGTATGTGGGCTACTTACTGCCACAGGGCTGGAAAAAAATGAGTGAGCTGCATTTTGACTACCTGTCAAGCATTTTGACATCTTGGAACAGAAAGTGTTGTTTAAATATAAAGTGCATTCCTGTTGATTGCTCTTTAGTCATCCCTCTGAGGAAATGACCTATATATCAAGCCGTAGAACAGCGCATGGGAGAACTGCCATGACAGGTGATTGCTTCCCGCTAAAAAGACCTTAAAGTAACTACATGTTTCAATTTGTGGTTGTTTCCAATCATTTGTAAAACCTCATATTAAAAACCCAATAATAAAAAAAAGCTATTTGAATTTACTTTCCAGCATAATTTCCTGGGCATTCTGTCTCATTGATTTTTTTTAAATTTATTTTTTATTGATTTCAGAGAGGAAGGGAGCAGGGACAGAGAGATAGATACATCAATGATGAGAGATAATCATTGATTGGCTGCCTCCTGCACGCTCCACATTGGGGATCAAGCACGCAACCCGGACATGTGCTCTTGACCAGAATCGAACCAGGGACCCTTCAGTCCACAAACACAACACTCTAGCCTCTGAGCCAAACCAGCTAGGGCTCTCGCTCATTGATTTTATTCTCTCTTTCTCTCTCTCTCATCAAGAGAGCAATGGGTCTCAAGCTTTAGTGTGAATCAGAAGGCTGGTCAAAACAATAGTGATGGGCACTGGACATCTGCATTTCTAACAAGTTCCTAGGAAATACTTTTGCTGCTGGTACACTTGATGAACCACTGCTCAGGTGAAAGGTCTGGGGAATTTGGAAACTGGAATGAAAGAGCTATGGAAAGCTGAAGCCAGGCCCTCTCTGATCTTGCTCTCACAGCTGCCCAAGCTATTGGGAAAGCAATCACTGCTGCCCCAGAGGGCCCATTGAAAGTACATAGTCCTCTGAGGGAGTGACTGGCCTAGGCAGGCATCAGGCGGAACACTCCCACTCTTCCCACTCTTAAGCCCCGGTTTCCATTAATGAATCATTTCACCTCTCTGCTTCAGTCTTTCTCAGATTCAAAATAGTAATGGTAATTTCTC
Organism: Ia io; assembly: GCA_025583905.1. NCBI lineage: Eukaryota > Metazoa > Chordata > Mammalia > Chiroptera > Vespertilionidae > Ia > Ia io. Next base: position 4,169,181 of record JAJQQW010000019.1, on the reverse strand, counting down.
TTCTCTTTTATTAAACACACACACACACACACACACACACACACACACACATCCTACATAAAAATTTCTTTGGATTTACTCAGATGTAACAAAGAAGAGCTACAAAAACTCAGCAAACTCTTTCCTTGTGTGTTAAGCTTAACAATGATAGCTAAAAAATACCCAGTGATTGTCCTCTACTGCCTGGGGTTAGCCACTTCCTGGCCCTTAGAGGTGGCAGCCCCAAGAACAAGTACTTAATGAGATTCTAAAAAGCACTATCTATCTGCACCCCATCCACCACTACCAGCTCTACTTTATCCACGGTTCTCACTCATTCCACAACCAGCAACAGTGTCTCCCTATTATGCTTTCAGTACACAGCACTACCCATCCCAGGGCCCTTGCATTTACAATTTCATCTGCTGGAAATGTTCGAGAAAAGTAATCCATATTCATACCAACAGAATATTAAAATAGTGGGCATGATAATTGAGGGGATTAGAGTGCCCTCAAGTCTGTGGTCAAATGTCACCTCATCAGTGAGGCCATGGTCATTCTATGAGAACTGTGGCACATGCCACACTTGGTCATCCTATGAGAAGAACTGGTGCACACTTTTACCCGTGGCATCTTGCACTCTAGTCATTCCTGACTATCGGCAGTTCTTGAGAATCCCCATTGCTCATTATGCTTCTGCCTAGAATGTTCATTCCTAAAAATGTTTTGTTGTCTTTCATACTCCTGTGCTTTGGTCAAAACACAAATCCTGTTCTGCAAAGTATTTCATGATAGATTTCAGTTAACCCGTTCTTCACTCCATTCTGTCCATTGTTCACTGTTTCTGGCATCAAAAGCACAAAGACGGAGTGCCTGGCACATGGCAACTACTCATAAATGTTGAATAAGTGAACACCAATTCACTTAATTTTTTTTTCTCATCACGATAAGCTACTCTTCATTGCTCTACACTTTGAAAATTTCCCTGGGGGATAAAAGCATAATAAGGATTGACCCTAAAAACCAAGAGAATAGACACTCATGACATAACCAGTTTGAAGATCAAGAAAGTCACAGTCACAAAACGAAGGAGAATAATTCTCAAAGAACAAGAGAGAGGCATTGTTTGTCTTCCTTTTGTTGTTGTTGCAATGGTAAATGGGATAGCTTTTTTAGTTTTTATTTCTGAGAGTTCGTTATTGGTGTATAAAAATGCCGATTTCTGGACGTTGATTTTGTATCCTGCTACCTTGCCGAATTCATTTATTAAGTCTAGTAGTCTCCTGGTTGAGTGTTTAGGGTTTTCTGTACAATATCATGTCATCTTCGAATAATGACAGTTTTACTTCCTCCTTTCCAATTTGGATTCCTTTGATCTCTTCTTCTTGTCTGATTGCTGTGGCTAGGACTTCCAGTACTATGTTGATAAGAGTGGTAAAAGCGGACATTCTTGTCTTGTTCCTGTTCTTAAGGAACACTTTTACTTTTTGCCCATTGAGTATGCTGTTGGCTGTAGGATTTTTATAAATGGCCTTTATTATGTTGAGATATGATCCCTCTATTACCACTTTACTGATAGTTTTTATCAAAAAAGGGTGCTGGCTTTTGTCGAATGCTTTCTCGGCATCTATTGATATGATCATGTGGTTTTTATCTTTCAAATTGTTTATGTGATGCATCACGTTTATTGATTTGCAAATATTGCACCAGCCTTGCATTCCAAGAATAAGTCCCACTTGATTATGGTGTATCATTTTTTAGATATATTGCTGGATCTGATTTGCTAATATTTTGTTGAGGATTTTAACATCTGTATTCAGCCTGTAATTTTCTTTCTTTGTATGGTCTTCATCTGGTTTTGGAATTAGGATAATGCTGGCCTCATAAAAAGAGCTTGGAAGTGTTCCTTCCTCTTGAATTTTCTGGAGTAGTTTGAGGAGCATAGATGTTAGATCTTCTTTGAATGTTTGGTAAAATTCACCTGTAAATCCATCCAGTCCAGGACTTTGGTTTGCTGGAAGTTTTTAAATTACTGCTTCAAATTGCCTACTCGGGTTTTCTGATTCTTCCTGATTGAACTTTGGAAGATTGTATGTTTCTAGAAATTTGTCCATTTCACCTAGGTTGTCCAGCTTGTTGGCATATAGTTGTTCATAGTATTTGCTTACAATCCTTTGTATTTCTGTGGTGTCCATTGTTATATTGCCTCTTTCATTTCGGATTTTATTTATTTGGATCCTCTCTCTTTGTTTCTTGATGAGTCTAGCTAGGGGTTCATCACTCTTGTTTATCTTTTCAAAGAACCAGCTCTTGGATTTATTGATCTTTTGTACTTGTTTTTAGTCTCTATGTCATTTATTTCTGCTCTGATCTTTATTATTTTCTTCTTTCTACTTCCTATGTTGTTTTTTTCTGTTCTCTTTCTAATTTATTGAGTTGTAGGGTTAGATAGCTTATTAGTTCTTTTTCTTATTTCTTGAGGTAAGTCTGTAGTGCTATGAATTTCCCTCTCAGGACTGCTTTTGCTGTGTCCCATAGGTTTTGGGTGGTTGTGTGTTCATTTTAATTTGTTTCCAGGAACTTTTTAATTTCTTGCTTGATTTCATTGGTAACCCATTCAATGTTTAATAACATTTTAATAACATGCTATTTAGTATCCATGTATTTGAGTGTGTTTTTTTTTAAATTGCTGTTGATTTCTAACTACATGCCATTGTGATCCAAGAAGATGCTTGGTATTATATCTCTGAGGTAAGGTGGGTCTCTTATAGACAGCATATGTATGGGTCATGTTTTCTTATCTATTCAGTCACCTTATGTCTTTTGACTGGATCATTTAATCCATTTACATTTAAAGTTACTATTGATATGTATTTATTTATTTCCATTTTTATTTTCTTTATGCTTATGATTCTCTCTCTCTCCTTTTCTTCTTCTTAAAGCAGTACCTTTAACATTTCTTGTATTGCTGGTTTGGTGGTAATGTACTTCTTTAACTTTTTTTTTTTTTTTTTTTGGTCTGGAAAGCTTTTTATTTCACCTTCAATTATAAATGATAGCCTCACTGGATACAGTAGTCTTGGATTTAGGCCCTTGCTCTTCATTACTTAGAGTACTTCACACCACTGCCTTCAGGCCTGAAGTGTTTCTATTGAGAAGTCAGCTGACATTCTAATGGATACTCCTTTGTAGGTAATTTTCTATCTCTCTCTTGCAGCCTTTAAGATTCTTTCTTTGTCTTTAGCGTTTGCCATTTTAATTACGACGTGTCTTGGTGTGGATCTTTTTGGGCTCATCTTGATTGGGACTCTCTGTGCCTCCTGAACACGTGTGACATTTTCCTTCACCAGGTTGGGGACATTTTCTGTCATTATTCCTTTAAACAGGTTCTCTGTTACTTGCCCACCCTCTTTCCCTTCTGGTATTCTTATAATGCGGATGTTGTTACATTTCAAGTTGTCCCAGAGCTCCGTTAAGCTATCTTCCTGCTTTTTAATTCTTTTTTCTATTGGCTGCTCTAATTGGGTATTTATTTCTACCTTGTCTTCCAAATCGCTGATTCGATCCTCTACTTCATCCAATTTACTTTTAATACCTTCCTGTGTGTTCTTGATGTCAGATATATCATTTTTCATTTCTGTCTGGTTCTTGTTTATGGCCTCTATTTCTCTTTCATGGTGTTGTAATTTGCACTAAATTCCTTAAGCATTTTCATAACCATTGCTTTGAACTCTATGTCTGATAGGTTGCTTGCCTCCATCACATTTAGTTCTTTTTCAGGAGCTTCCTTCTTTTCTCTCATTTGGGGGTTGTTTCTTTGTCTCCCCATTTTAGCTATCTCTTTGTATTTGCTCCTATATATTAGAGAGAATTGCTATGCCTCCCAGTCTTTGTGGGTTGGAGGGGTCCAGTGTTGCAGTCTTGAGGGGTCCAGTGTTGCAGTCTTTGTTCACTTGAGCTGGATGCTCTATGCATGCCCCTTATGTGTTTTTGGGGTTCTCCTGTTATAACTGGGACTTGATTGTTGATATCCCCTTCATGGGAGGAATCTCCCATCCGACTTGCTGCCAGTGAGTTTCAATCCCAATGTTGCCATGTCAACTGTTATACAGATGCTTTGGGTCCACTATTTGTGGGGCTCACTGGATTTTTCTCTGGTGTTGTTGAATCGTTTGCCTTGCTGAGTCTATCCTGGGCCTCCTAGGAGCTTCTCTAGTTAGATGAATGTGAGTCACTGTCCCTTTCTGGCCCTGGGCAACCTGATTGCAGTCCAGAGGTTGAATCCCTTAGTAGTCCAGTGGTTGAGGACTCCTTAGTCCAGAAGCTGTGTCTGCCTTGAGTCTCACACCTTGATTGTCCCTCTTCTGAGCTGTACTCCCTTCCCCAGGGAGCTGGTCCTGCGGTATCAGCTGCAGGCGCTTGGGGTCCCAGTGGCTTTTGCCTCACTAAGCAGTCCGGGATGGACTTTTGCCTTGCTGAGCAGTCCATGAGGACTTTTAAATAGGAGAAATCTGATTTTTAAAATTCAGCATTTAATAATGCTACTTTTTCCAATTCCAGTCTCTGGAAAAAACTTTGGGAATATCTTTTGTAATCTTAGAAGATGAAATCTAGCAAGCAGACCCAGGTTACTTTGGGTAAGAGCTGAAGAATATGACTTGTGGGCTGAGCTAGAAATACCATTGTCATGGCAACCTCCAAAGATTTCATAGAAAAGGCTTGGATTTTTTTCATGGAGATGACTAACAATACCCCTTTTGAAATAGTTCTGATATAGTGAGGGATAATATACAATATGTTTGATAAACTGTTAAATTGGGACAAACTAGCATAATCTTAAGATCAGAGTTGAGAATCCCTAGTCTATGCACTGATTAGCTTTTAGTGACATAACAGTGATGTGATGCAAACCTGTCTTCACTGTGTTTGATGATTACTTAATAATAAAATATTAATAGTAGTATAATTAATTCAATAATGATAATAATGATTATTCTTAATAAAAGAGCTCAGTTTGCCTTGTCAAGAGAGACTTAATATATTTTTTCTGATTCTTCATAAAGACTCAGTTATGTGTTTTCAGTGTTCTTCTGTGATACAATATAAGCCTTTGCAACTACAGGCCTGTGGAAATACCAGTAGTGTCAATAGAAATTATTATAACTTCTTCCGCAGAAAGGGCATATTCCAGCAGTTTCAGTGCCTCATTTGTTAAGCTGAATTTCCAGCCTAAGTGACAAATCAGTTCAGTGTCTGACTTTACTGCAAGGATTTATGTGTTTAACCCCATTCTGTTCTAGTTTAGATCAAGAATGCCTCTAGTATTATTTTATGAGCCAGGCTTCTATAGTTTGCAAAAGCTGGTCCAGCCCACTGGCCATGCTGTGATTTTCTTTATACAATGACGTTTTCCTGAATAGCGACTAAAATCCATGTTGTCTAATTAGCAACTAATACATTAAAACTGCTAATCTTATGGCCATGCTAAAATATGAGTGGTTTCTTGACTTCACTGGGAAAATCCACCAAGATGATGGCGTAGTCTGGGTCACAGCTTTGTTATCTTGCACCAATAAGCAGCTTAGATAGAGGACCATATGGCTAAGGAGGAGGAGATTGTCAGTAATTCCATATGAGGAGAAAATTCTAAGTAGCATATTTTTTTAGTTTGAGGTTAAGGTATATAAATCTGAGTTTATCATAAATAGCAATATACCCCAAGTATCACATTTCTCATATCACATACTAACCTTTGACTCTGGTCCCTTGGTGTGTCTAGTCTCCTATTCGACATCAACACACTTGCGTGCGCGTGTGCGCACACACACGCGCGCGCGCGCACACACACACACACAGTCAAATCATCTATTACCTCAAAATAAGGGGTGGTGTGGCAGCATCGAGAAGCATTATGAAATAAGCCAGAATTAACAAGGCGTGGATCACGTTTGAAGCCCATGCAGGTCAGGCTATATCACTGGGACTGGAACCTGACTGTCTTTACAAATAATACCTGTTTCACTCAGCTCCCAAACCAATGAAATTTATTTACCCTAAATATCTTGGTTTTTCTAACCCGTGTAGTTTTCTAACCTGTATATGTTTTCTGAAGCCATCTTCTGCGGACAGCGGTCATGTTATCAATCAAATGGAAGTATTGAATTCTATTTCCATTTCGTAGCATTTAACTACAACATTCATCCTCAGATTCTTAAAGAAGCATGCAGTCATCGTGATAGTGTGGGACTTGGATCTGAACATTCATTCAACACTTACTGAGCTGGTGCTTCATACACAAGACTATGCTCGTGGGTTAAAAATGTTTGAGGAACTTAGTCATCATCTAATCATCACTCCTACTGAAGTACTGGGATCAGAAAAAAAAAATGGTTGAACCAGTATTTGTTATATTTTCACATACATAACCAAGGGAGTATAGAAGAGAAGACTTACATTGAAAAATACAGGTGGGGCAAAAGTAGGATTACAGTTGTTTGTGCTGAAAATAATACAAAATTAATAAATAATAATAAAAAGTACACAATGTTTCACGTACCCACAACTGTAAACCTACTTTTGACCCACCCTGTGTATGACTTCTCTATAATAAATTAATATCTATGCTAATCATCTATGTTTCAATTGAGGAAAAAATTAATCTAGCAAAATTATTCTGTAAAACCCCTACTGCTTTGAAAACTTTTGTTAATTTTAGGCTTTCTAAATTGAAGATGAAAGATAAGGTGAGTAATTAATAACCTTGAAAATTAGGAAGGTGACTAAGGTGAACTAGCCAGGATGTTGTTGACACTAACTTGATTTATATTTTTATATAGCCCTTTTCTCTCTCTCTCTCTCTCTCTCTCTCTCTCTCTCTCTCTCTCTCTCTCTCTCTCTCTCTCTCTCTCTCTCTCTCTCTCTCTCTCTCTTTAGATAAGTAAAATATATCTTTGGCTGAGGATTTAAAAAATTCTCTACCTTTAAATATTAGTAAATCTCCTGATGAAATTTTCCAGATTAATCTGAATAGATTTGAAATGTGAGGGAAGATTTTTTAAAAACTTACTAAACAACAACGTATTTTGTTCAATTTACTTAACATCAGAATTTTCATTTGTATAATTTGAACCAGGAGAAGTACTTTAATTGATCTATTTCTTTTCTAAAATTGGAAGACTAAATTGTTATTAAAGTATTTTCATAAAATTATTAATAAATGCCTTCATAATTATCTCACAAGAATACTGAGATAAATAGCTATTAAAAAGCTGAGATCTCTCAAACTATTATTAGCAAAAATGTATTATTTCTAAAGGTATATCTCAAGTTTAAAAGGATTAAACTGCACAGACATAATGTTTAATGCTCTCTCTCCAAAGATAAGAACTTACTATTAGAAACATATAATATATTAATAACCTCATTAAGGGTTGAGATGCTCTCTTCATCAGAAAACAATCAGGGCACATGTGACTAACTGTCCTTTCTTTGCCAATATTCCTATTGCATTTCTTATCACAGTTTCATAATATAACTGCATTTAAAGTACACTCTTAAGCATTGTTAAAGAAACTCAACATAAAGACCCAGTCTGAACTTTCTAAGTGACATGAAGTTAATCAAAAAAATGCAGCTCATTGGAATCTAGTGTGTTTAGGGATTTTTGCACACTTAGCTCTTCAACTGATTCGTTTGGAGTCTGGACAAATGACTCAGTACCTGGGTTAAGAGGGCTTGTGAAGAAATTTTGATACATACACGCAGTTCATATGCAGCTAATAGCTATGTGTTTGCCAAGTATTTTGTAGGAAGAAACATCAAGAGGAAAGAAAGCTAGATTTCCTTAAGAGCAGTAAACTGTTATGTGCATGTAAAGACTGGATAATTAAGCAAGGAGAAACACTCCTGCCAGCAGAAGCCAAATACATGCAATTCCCTTCTTTTGCTGAAAACCTGTTCTAGAGTCATGTTAAATTTTATATTAAAAGAATATTGCATTTTCTTCTTTTTAAAATGTTTTTATTGACTTCAGAGAGAAAAAGGGGGAGAGAGAGAGAGAGAGAGAGAGAGAGAGAGAGAGAGAAACATGGATTGGCTGCATTCTGCATGCCCCTACTGGGGTTGAGCTCACAACCCTAACATGTGCCCTGACGGGGAATCAAACCAGTGACCTCTTGATTCATGGGTTGGTGCTCAACCACTGAGCACACTGTCTGGGCTGCATTTTCCAATAATGATACTATTATAATGTAGGGGATATGTTTCTGATCAAAGACTCTGCATCCACAACGTATGATAAAAGCAAAAGTGTATTTATAAAACATCATATTCAACTCATTGAAGTAGTAAAGTATAGTCTAAGCCTCATATAATGGGCAAGTGTATGCACTGTGAAATGGTTGTATGTGTGTCCAGTATGTTTGAAAAAAGTACGTATTTTATATTAAAAACACATTTCTACTATATCTTAAATTACAACTACATAAAAGTAACACACTAACCTTGACTACCACTTATTTTCATCAATATAAATCTGTTCTCCAGAAAAGATGCATGTATATGGATGTTTGTATGAGTTAGATGATTGGCACCTTTTAAAAAACTGTCCAAGAAAGTTTGAAATAATGAACTTCAATGTTGCATGAGGAGGTAATTAAAGTCACTCTCCCATATTTCTTTAAAATAAGGTGCCATATTTTGTATGAAATGTCCTTATGTTATTAAAACTTTCTTTTGGAATGGGAAAAAGCTGGTACCACAGATGTGCACGTTAGAAGAAAAATTATGATCTCTAAATTTTATAATGAAAAAAAGCGTATCAAAGTGATATAAATATTTTTATTTACCTTAGAATTAAATTTGAATTTAAGCTTAATTCCTACAGCAATCTTTAGAAAGTTCTATCATGCATCTTTCTTAAAGATAATTTTTCTAAAAAGTAAATGTTACCTTTAGGGCTTTTAAATATATTTTACTGATTTCAGAGAGGAAGGGAGAGGGAGAGAGATAGAAGCATCAGTGATGAGAGAGAATCATTGATTGGCTGCCTCCTGCATGCCCCCGTATTGGGGATCGAGCCCTCACCCCCGGGCATGTGCCCTGGACCGTGATGGAACCTGGCATCCTTCAGTTTGCAGGCTGACGCTCTATCCACAGAGCCACACCAGATAGGGCCGGCCGGGCCTTTCTTGAAGATAATTTAAAACTTATGGTAATGTTTTAGAAATTTCCATTCATTTTTAGAATTCAAAATTTTGGCTAAGACCATCAATTAGGCAAAGTCTTCTCTTAACTGTTACCACCCATGAGGCCTGAGCTCATCCTGTAAGGAGCTTCATGGGGAGCACAGCAGGGAGAGTTGTGGTTGAGTAACACAGATGGTGACTATGAGGAGCAGCTCCCAAGTTTGCTCAGGATTCTGAACCTTTGATGTCATTGAAATGCCCAAAAACTGAGCCTGTAGTTACCAGGAAGAGTGACTACTTTAGCCTACTCACAGTCTCTTTGAGGGAAAGGCACGTTGAGTGTGTAAGTGTAAAGAAATATTTTTGAAAGAATAATTCTAGTTACAATTACAAGATACTGAATGAACTCAGAGGTTTCATTTATTACTGGTGAAAGAGTTCAGAGCCATTGAAAACATTTCCCTCTAGACATTGACAGGATGGGCCTATTTTAACCAGCAATTCCAAAGGTTGGCCAAGTGCTAGGCAGCAATACTGAGCAAAAGTCAGTTTCCCCCTTGTAGGAAACCTGAGTGCATCCTGTTAAAGAGGAGGCTTAAACAGGCCAGGGAAGGTTTATTTAAGACTATTGCAAGCGGGGAGAGAGACTGGACTCAATTCTGCTGAAACAAACTTCCGAGGAGTGTTTCAGCCCTGGAGTGAGGTAGTGAAATAGTCTTGGAGTGGGGATTGGTCCATGTGCTGGCGCCATCTGAGTTTGATAATTACTGGCACTTACTTGAAGTTGGGCTCTTACCTTCCCACAGAGAATGGGAGTTCTATCTTCCCTGATGATTGCATTTCAAAAAGATGGCTCCCAGGCTCTTAGGAAGACATCCCTTACTGGCTAAAGGCCGGAAGAGGATCTACATGTGAAAGGGGCAGAGAAAGGATTTACAACTGCAAGGTTTCTAAAGTAAATGCTGTAAGTGAGGGGAGTTCCAGAGCTTATTGGTGGGGAGAATGAAGTTTAAGGCCATTTTGGTCAACTCAGCCCTGGAACACAGGTGCAGGTCTGCTCGCCAGCGACAGAGAAAAGCCCAAGAGAACAGGAAGCCCCCGAATCTCCCCTCCTCCGAATCTGATTTAGGCATCTCACTTATGTGTCCTCAGGGTGGCCCCGGCTTGCCAATATCACAGAACTTACTAGGTCAAATTGCAATTTTTGGACACTAATCTACAAGCTTCCCAAGGACAGCCATCTTCCATTTTTAACCTCAGGACCTACTGTAATGCCCCTCCCCTCACAGTACCTCAATCAATGTCCAGTAAGATCAACCGAATTCTAAAAAACTGAGAGATTGGTAGCTGACCTGGGAAATAGGAATGTGGGAATTACAAAAGAATTTTGAGACTTTACTTTGGAAAATGAAGGTTGCAAAGGAATTGATCTGAGGCCAGGTATTCCTAGAAGGCACTAACTTTTCTGGTATATCCTAGAACATGGGAAGTGGAGACACTGGGGAAGATAGGGAAGGGGCTCACATTTCATGTATGCTGGATGGTAGACACCATATTAACATACGAGACTTAATCCTTTATCTAGGATAGTAGACACCATGTTAACATACGAGATTTAATCCTTTATCTGAGAGGAAAGCATGGCAAACCACACTTTGTAAGTAAGGAAGCTAACCTCTACAGTGGCCATATAGCTATAAACTGCGAGCCAAGATTTCAGCCCTCACTTTTCTGGTCACAAGTTATAAAGCCATTAAATTGGCTGCCTTAAACTTAAATTGTAATAATTTTAGAGAAAGGGAAAAATAGTCAAAACATAAACTTTGCATATTAGATGATACCCCTAAGAAGAGATCATTCTCAAAATATATATAAATCGATACAATGCTAGAAACAAGGATGTTATAAAGCAGGCAGGTGATATTTTGGGGTACCTTCCACAACTTTTGACTGTGGTATCACCACAAAGACACTGTCTCTTGCCAGCACCATCAGCTGTGCACCGGAGGGACACTGAGTGGGCTCTTCTCCAGGACTTGGGACAGTCTCTGTGCTTCTTCAGTAAGGAAATATCATTGTATGTTAGATTCCATTATCACTGAAAAGGGTTGCTTCAAAGATCAATCTTGTTGTTTTTTTCAGATACAGTTTGGGAATGCTGTTTATTAATTCTATGTGCTAGAGATGTGCTGGTAATCCCCTTAAGTCCCTGGTGCCAGCCCTTCTGGTTAAAAAAACTGTTTAAAGGAGGGGTTGTTCCTGAATGGGGGAGGGATGTCTGGGACAAGAGCAAGCAGGGTGGGAAGAATTGAATGAACAATTTAGTTTACCTGAAAGCCTGGTAAAATTCAAATAGCCCTATTAGGCTTATATGAAACTTATTTTTCAAAAGAACATGATGACAGTTTTTCTTAAGAATTTGTGGTGAGAAGAAATAAAAATGGAATCTAGCCAATTAAAGGAATACTTTTGGTCCTCACACTCCTATGAAGTCCTTTGGTGAATTCCTCTATTTGTCATCTGACTGGTTTTACCCTTTTCCAGAACAAAACTCCTACCGGGAGGAAGTGAGGCCCGTGCTTCCCAGGGCACCTGGGCATCCCTCCAGCTCTCCTGGAAAACCATTCTACCCCTTACATCCTAGACAACTGTGAACTGAAAGGGGGAACCCGCTCACACAGCCTCTTACACAAAAGCCTCTTAGACAAAAGCACAAGAATGTTCTTAAAGGAACCACATACAAACAAGCATATTTACAATAATTATTAGTTCATATCATGCCCCATTGAGACTACGAGGTTGCTTGGCAACAGAATCTGGCACCCTTAACACGAACATGCATGAGAACAATGGTGAAAAGTAATCAAAACCTTAAAAAAGCCAGTTCTTTGAGATAAATCTTTGTAAAAAGACAACACATCCTGGGAAAATGAGTTTTTCACCTAAGAATAGTGTCTGAGAAGGGTGGGCCCTTACTTCATGGCTGAACCTGAACCACTTTCCATAGAATAGATAGAACAATGGGACTTTCAGTTTTTATATAATTTAGGGCACGTAAGAGGATTATTTATCAGGGTTGGTTTGAAAATGCATAGTAGTTCTATGCCCATTTATTATCTTTAAAACTCGAGACATATACAGGAAGATACTTATAAAAATAAGTAAATATTATAAATACTATTGGCCCCATGCACGAAATTCATGCACTAGGGAGGGGGGTGGTGTTCCTCAGCCGGGCCTACACCCTCTCCAATCTGGAACCCCTTGGGCCTAAACCGGCAGTCGGACATCCCTCTTGCAATCCAGGACCGCTGGCTCCCAACCGCTCACGTGCCTGCCTGCTAGATCACCCCTAACCAATTAGCGTATTACCCTTTTACTAGTATAGATAGGATATGACATACCACCTGCTGGCCTGCTTGCCCAATAACTGCCCCTCTTGCCAGCCTGATCACCTTCAACTGCCCCCCCCCACCGGCCTGCTCACCCCCAACTGGTCCCCCCTGCTGGACTGTTCACCCCCAACTGCCTGCCCCCGCCAGCCTGATCACCCCCACCTGCCCTCCCCTCCTGGCCTGATTGCCCCTAACTGCCTCTGCCTCTGCCCCGCCACCATGGCTTTGTCCAGATGGTCTCCTGGAAGGTCTCTGGTCTAATTAGCATATCACCCTTTTATTAGTATAGATAGGATATGACATACCACCATAACTATAACATATGTACCAGTATTACTCTATGAGAATACGTACTTCATGCGATAGGAAGGCATCTAATACATTACATTGTATATGTTGTAAGTAGTAGGAAATACTGTATTTGTAGCAATAGTATATGCCCTGTGACTTCCCTTCCTGATTTGGGAATGGTTCCCCAGTTCTTTGAATGTTTCCTGGCCCCCAATGTATTTGGAAAGAAAACAGCTCTGAGTTTGGAGAAATTAAATTACAATCATGACTCTAATTCAACTGCCTCCTGTACTTCCAGCCAGATAATAGGAAAAACATCCTGGGGCTGGCACCTCCTATGGCTGAGCTCTGGAGTGAGGGCCCGTGGCCCAGTGCTGGGCAGGTGAAGTGACTGGAGGCACCTCGGGTCCATCCTGCTGTCAGCCCGGCAACCAGGGCCCTCTGCTCCCAGCCCCTCCTGAGCCCCAGTGCCTCCTAACGGGGTCCCGAGGCTGCGCCCCCAATCCCGCTGCCCTCTCCTCATAGGACACTGGGGTGCGCGCGGGGCACAGGCGTCCCATTTTCATTAAAATGTTCAACCTGCGCCTGCTCCACTGGTGTCCGAAGGTGGCCCGGGGGCAGACAGTGATCCTGGAGGCGCTCGCTGCCCCCGCCAGAGCTCAGCCACGATGGTCTGGGGTGAGACAGCCCGGCTGTGACTTGGACCCGCTTCCTTAACCAGGGACCTGGTGCTGGGCAGGCGGCAGCAGTGCTTCCTCCCCAGCCTGCACTGGAGCGGGTCCCTGCAATTTCAGAACCGAACTCCGAGGGCCTCTCCGGACGGCAGCGGCCCTGAGCCTGCCGGCTCTCCCTCGATCCCACCAAGGCTTGCTTCGCACCCTCGCTTCTCACTCTTGCTTCTCACACTTGCTGAAAACCTTCTCGGTCCACTTGCCATAGTAATCTCCGGCGGGGCTGAGGGGACTGGGCACTGCCATCTTTGTGGTGGTGTGATGGTCAATTTGCATATTCTTCCTTTATTAGATAGGCTATCTGATTAACTACAAATGTTCTACTTTTATGTCATCCTACCTAATAAAATGGTAATATGTAAATTACCATCACTCCGCTACGCCCACGATTGGGCCAGAGGGAGGCGCAGGGGGTGGGACTCAGGGTGGCCAGGGTAGCCGATTGGGCCGGCAGGATGCTGAGCTCGCATCGCCAGTGGCGGCACAAGCTCAGCGTCTGCGCCATGGCTGTGCTGCGGAACAGAAGGGGCCTCTGGGGCAGTGAGCTCACGTCCCGCTGCGGACTATCAAAAGCGGGGGAGCTGGGTGCCTGTCTGCTCTGGCACCAGGCCTTTCAGAAGCCTCCGCCGAGCCAGAGGCTTCTGAAAGACCTGGTGCACCAACAGACAGTCACCCAGCTCCACCGCGATCAAAAGCAAAAGCGTGTAGGGGACCCTACACGTGCATGATTCAATCATGCTCTGGGCCTCTAGTCATACATAATTGGGAAATAAAAACTCAAAACTTAAAAACTATTCTTTTGAATTTGAAATATATACGCATTATCTATCTAATTGCCACTTCATTTTTTTTAAGCCTTCAAAGCTCTGTGTCTTTGGAAATACTAGATTAACTAATTTTTGAGAAATTTGACTAAATGGGCTGATTTTACACTACAATACCTGTAAGAGCACTGGCTTGCTTCTATTAGTGGCAATGGAAACACTCCCAGTCACGTGGTCTCTCACTCAACAAATCCAAAGAGTAAGCTCAGGAACTGGATGGGAGGCAGGCAACCCCTGCTCTGGTCCTAGTCCTGTTTCTGGCTTGAACAAGTCACTTACCCATTGCAGACGGCGTATTCCCCCTTTTTAAATGGGGACTTCGAACATTCTTCCTAGGTCTGACACTCCATGTCCACATCCAGCACTCTCAGTGGCATCATTTTTTTTTTCTCACAGAAGAATTGGTTGTTTTATTGAGTTGGTTCCTTGGCCACTATCTTTAGGTGATTATTAGAAGTAGCAGGTCTGTATACTAATACTGTTCAAGTATCCGGCAGAAGAATTTCATTACTGACTTCTTTTTTATTTTCTTTGATGTGCTGCAGAGCTGATGGTTAGTTCTGGAAGCGGGAAACATGCAGGTGCAGATGTAATATGCTTTATATCAAGCCGTTCTGTTTTAAAACAGCTGGCTTGTCTGTACAGTCCTTAGAAGAGGGTTATATGAGCACATCTGTTTTCCTTTTCTTGAGAGGTTTTATAACATCACCAAAAGGTCATCCTTAAACACACAAGATCAACAACAAAATCTTGGACAACAGCCAGTCCACCGACAAAACAAACCCAATGGACTATTTACAGATATTAATTTAAATAGGCGCAGAACATGAGTGGGTTGAGGGGAGGGGAAAGAAATAGCTTATAGGCTTAGCAAAGAAATAACTTCATGCTTCATTATAATGAGTTGTTGAGAACTAATGGCAGTAAACAAACCTGGGGCTAGTAACTGGCAAGGGTGCATTTACAAAGAAGCTGGAAGCAAGGAGTCTAAGATCATGAGTCAGAGGCAGAATTATGGGCCTCATCCGCACTGGGTTCTATATGCCATCTCTAAAACCAAGAGAAAGAGATGTAAATATTTTAATCACAGTGAAATGAAAAGTGGGTTTTAATCCCACTATTGATATCAGGCCAGGGTTTTGATTATGCAACCGAGGATGTATACTCAAGTACCGGCAGTTAAGTAGCAGGGGAAATGCTCCTCTTCCCACAGAAATACCACTTCTCCTACTAAGAATGCTAATGGAAGAATTCTTTACCAGGAAACACATTGGAGGAGAATCATAGATATTTAAATCCAGAAGCGTAATATTGACATAAGAAGGAAGTTGGTTTAGGAAGAGAGTGAGCTACAGAAATCACTGACGGGGACTTTGCACTTTTAGTCAAACATTTTAAAATTATGAAGAGAAGGGGAGAATTCTCTGCAGTTTGTATATTTTATCCAGGGTTTAAGGAAGTAGCTTACTGGAAGTTCCCCAGAGTGAAAATTAACCTGTTGGGGAATGTGGATGCCACCAATATGGAAACAATGACTTAAGGCAGAAACATATTTTTGTAGCAAAGAATTTCACTGAATTTGTAAAAAGGGATCTTATAGTTGACACCAAAATCATATATAAATTTTAGATTATGGAATACATAAATTTTTACTTATGAGAAACAGTCAATACATTGTACACAATATATTACAGTAGTGTTAGGTTCTTTGCAGTGAATAATTTTACAGTCTTTTTTTTTTGGGAAATGTGTTTTTATTGATTTCAGAGAGAGGAAAGGAGAGGGAGAGAGAAAGAGAGAGAAACATCAATGATGAGAGAGAATCATTGATGGGCTGCCTCCTGCATGCCCCCTACTGGGGCTCGAGCCAGCAACCTGGCATGTTCCCTGACTGGGAATTGAACCATGTCCTCTTGGTTCATGGGTCCATGCTCAACCACTGAGCCACACTGTGCAATTTTATAGTCTTTGTGTGGTCTTTTCAAAGAGCCTAGCTTTAAAATAAAGATTATTTCAGATTTGGGAAACAAGAAGTTTAAAATCAGATGAACCAGATTTCTACACTCCATTTTCTGAAGCTCAGAGTGGGCAGGCTGTAAAATGGTGCATGGCTGAGGCCATGTGGGAATCTGTGTGGGCCTTCGCCTCTCTGAATCCTATCACAAATTCTGTAATATGCAGGAGGCACAGAGCACTCATGTTACGCCTCTCAGGCCAACTTTTACACAAGGATAGCAGTCATCCTCAGAACTTCCCTTTCTAACTAATTAGAATAGACCTTGGGGAAAACGGTGCTGTTTGCTGGTTTCATCAAGCTCCACTTTCCGAGCTTCTTTTCCCCGTGAGTCTAGTTATCCCTCTGTCCTCTGTGTTACCAAATGCCCTCTGCAGAAAGCTTAGGCGCCAAGTTCTCTTCCTTCCTACACATCATCAGCACTTGCTTTTGGATCATTCAGGCTGAGGAAGAATGACTAAGATCTTAAAGTATGATGGTATTTGGATTTCAGTGGGAAAAAAGATTTAAGAAAGCTACAGGGATGAGGTCCAGAGATAAAGGGATTAGCGATGACTGTCAAGCATCAGTGAGTAGGATGGGGAGACATCTTTAGACATCAGAACTGTTCTGCCTCTCCAACCATATGACTAGTCCTGCGAGCCATAGAGTTGGAGAGAAGCAATTGTATGAATGGCTCAAGATTCCAGGAAGCAGAAGTAAAAATCCTTCCTTCTAAGTTCATACACTGGATGTAGGTTTACTACAGAGGACATGAAAGTTGCTCCCTGTTTCCTGAACCCACACCAGCTAACGGGGAAAAGGAATTGGATAAAGCAGCCTTGGTACAGGTGTTGGCGATGGCAGGGGAACTTCAGTGGGCACTGCAGATGGAAAGTGGAGGTCGAGATGATGCATGTGTTCGTGTGTGTTCGTGTAGATGCCACCCTGTCACCTCAAAAAAGACAAGCCCACTGAAGTTATTAATGCATTAAGAAGAAACTGTGAACTTCAACATCATTTCATTGCTAAATTGGGGCATATTTGAGGGATGAATTAATAGCAACGACTTCCTTGAAAAGCCTCCTATGGCTGTTGATTCTTTGTGTGGCCTGATAGGCAAGGGATTTGTTCCAAAGAGACACAAACAGGAAATACTGGCTGTCAAGAATTTGGACAGTAGTAGTTAAGCAAAAAACTAAAATATGACAGAAAGCACTGTTTTCTTGGTCTTATATGCAAAGTTAATATGAAAAAGTAAAAAAGTGTGAATTGTATTATTTTATATTTAGCAGTTATGTAAACTAAAATAAACAGATATTACTACTCATTATTAAAGTTATTCAAGTACCTAAAAATTTGCTTTGAAATGACTCCTGAACATGAATGCATTTCACATTAGAAACAGATAACAAAACGAAACTCTGTTTCATTTACATGGGCCAGTATTTAGTAGTTACTGATCATTATCCACAGTTTGTAAACAATTAATTTTCTAACATTCCTTAAGTTACTATTTTTTATCCTCACCTGAGGATATGTTTACTGATTTTACAGAGAGAAAGGGAGAAACATCAGTGTGTGAGAGAGAACATCTATCAGTTGCCCTCCTTACATGACCAGACCAGGGATCGAACCTGCAACCCAAGCACATGCTCTGACCAGGATTTGAACCCACAACCTTCGATTTACTATTAAAAAAACATTTTTTATTGATTTCAGAGAGGAAGGGAGGGGGAGAGAAACAAACATCAATGATGAGAGAGAATCACTGATCAGCTGCCTCCTGCACAACCCCCACTGGGGACTGAGCCCAGGCATGTGCCCTGACCAGGAATCCAACTGACCTCCTGGTTCATAGTTTGATACTCAACCACTGAGCCACACCGGCTGGGCTAATTTACTATTTCTTTTAAAAAAACAAAAGTTGGATTTTACTTTTCTTATCAGATGTTCTATTCTTTGCTAAGAAGGGAAGAAAAGCACTAATTCTAAGCAAGTGAGCTTCTTGCTTTGCCTGATGATTCTGACGATGATAGAAGCTTTCTCTATAGCACAGTAGCTCTTGATAAGGAAAGCTGACTGCACACAAAGAGGGGTGTGCCAAGACGTAGTGAGCAAGCTCTTTGACTTCTCCAGAGCTTAAAACCGTTATTGTACTTTGCATAAATTTGCCTTCATCCTAATCCATATTTTCCCTGTGGAACTTATATCGCTGTAATACTAAATTTGTGAAGAAAGTATAGTAGGCTCACATACACTGGTGATATTTAAACTCGACCACTAAAATTGTTATTGTTGCATAAACTAGAAGCAAATTGCTCTGTTAACAAGCAGTGCCTTATAGGAACAATGGATTTTCCACTCTTTGCTTTTTTATGGTGTGTGAGCCTAATTACTCTAGTTGGCCAATTAATGGCAACACATGACAAAATTTTCCTGACTACTAACTAATGAACTCAAATGTCACTCGTGTTATACTGGTAAAGCCTCCACTACTTCTGTCTTACCGTATGCATCCTATTTCCCCCTTGACCTTCCTCATACTCAGAAAGCCCATTTCCTTAATTTAGGAGTCAGATGGTACTTGTTACAATCAGAGAGAAAGCAAAGAAGAATGAATGCAATGGCAATTAATTAGAGGTTTTGAGGGTATTGAAACAGAAGAGGGATAGAAATAATAATCATATAGTTTTAGGACAGCTATGGTATATAAATAGAACCCAGATGAGCACCAGAGATAATTTTCCAGGATTTAATATGTTTGATACACACCCAATGTGTGCCCATGGGTGACAAGCAACTATCAGTAAAGAAGAATAAATAGTTACATTTCTGGACAAACCAGGTTATTGGAATGAACTAATAATGCACTGTTTACCTCACTAATTTCTTAGGCTTTCTCTGTTTATTTTGCTAGAAGTTATATGAGACTATCTGAGTGGAAGCATTTCAATGACTTCTGCATTGTGGGACATGAAACAGTGAGAACTCAGGGCAGGGAAGGACATGTGGGAAGAAAGAAGGGAAAGAGAAATGAAAGGGGGAAAGATGGAGTACTTGGCTATCGGTGCCAAGAGAGTTTAATTTGTGCTCTCTTACTCAATCTTCACAATGTTCTTGTCAGATGGTATTAATATACCCATTTTAGAGACAAGCATCTGAGGCTCTTCAACTATAGGTGACACTTCATTATCTGCCAGGATTTCAATCCTGTGATGGGGACAGTAGTGTCTGGAACTTCAACCCCAGTCAAATCAAGACCTGGTGGAGACACCATCATAGATACACAGTTTTGATCCAAATTTTGACCACATTGAAATGTTCTTTCTCCTCTTTAGAGGGGTAGTTTCAAGACGAACTACAATTCTTTCCTCTGTAACAATTTTTCTGAGTTGTTTGTGCCAACTAACAACTTTTGATTGGACTTTATATAAACAAAGTCTGAAATTGCATGCAAATGCTGTGAACCACTTATTTGCTTTTTGGTTGTCTGTCATCGCATCCCCCAAACTCAGTTATATTATCTAATAGCTTGCATTAAATGAGGCAATAAATGCCTCTTCTGCACCCAACACTATTATAATCATTTCTCACCCTTACACTGTCCCTGCAATGTCTATTATGTCCAATAATGCTGTGTTCACTCACGTTTGGCATCATTTTGGCGTTCACCACTTACGTGCTGTGCTTGCAGACCCGTTGTTTAAATGAATAGCTGGCACACAGAGCACTTCCTGATGGCCACGAGGGCAGTGCTGACTTTATCTGCATTTTAGATCATCAGGGCCTGGGGCCTGCAGGCAAAGCGGTGCTTCCCTTTGGCACTTCCAGAAGAGGATATTTGTAAATACGCATTACTAATGGAAGAAAACACACTTACTCCCCCCAACTCCCCCCCCAAGCAAAGTAAAATAATGTTTTGTACAAAAAGGAAAGGCATTCCTGACAACATCTTAAGCCAATCCTGCCCTCTTATTTGAAATTTAATTCTGATTAGGATGTATTTTACATCTCATTGAAATCTTACAAAGCCAGAAGAGCTGTCCCTGTGTGTAACGATTGACCTCACATTGAAATATCCTTTTTAAAAATATGTTTTTATTGATTTGAGGGAGAGGAAAGAAGGGAGAGGGAGAGAGAAACATCAACGAGAGAAGAGAACCATCGATCGGCTGCCCCTGCATAGTCCCTACTGGGGACTGAGCCTACAGCTGGGCATGTGCCCTGACTGGAAATCAAACCAGCAACCCCTCAGTGCACAGGACAATGACCAACCAACTGAGCCACACCGGCCAGGGCTCACATTAAACTATCTTAAACATATGAAGAGTAATGGATTAAGTGATAAATATAATGTTGACACCTGATTCATCAAGGAGAATATGTTGCAAATACAAGGGACAGTGAAAGGACAAGAATACTTTTTAACTACTTATCGCCTAGGTATTTAGACCATTGGCTAAGAGACAGCAAGAAGGACATGAGAACAGGTTTCATCCATTTCAAGGAAGCAGGGTATTTGCAGGTCACTTGACATTCACTAGGCGTGTTCTTACAGTCTGGAAGGCTGTAGCACTTACATGTGTCATTCAGTTTAACCACATCCTCTGCCATAGTGTTATCCCTGTTTGCAGATAGGAAACATGCTCAGAAAGAGGGTAAGTAGCAAAACCTAAACGGATCCAATTCCAGAGCAAAGCTCTTTCTGCCACATCAGTGTGGATCTACATCTCTTTGCAAATTAACTCTAGGAGCCTTCTTCTAGAAGAATGCTTTAAAAACACACACGACATGAGTGATGATATTTCAGTGCAAATCTCACTAACCGATTGCTGTGATTGGACTAGCTTCTGCTGGTAGATCTTTGTGAAACTGCTTTTCTCTGAGATAGTGTGCTTTCAATATGTTCTCTGAAGACTTCCCTAAATTATACAGATCATAAAACTGCTTTGCTTTAAGTCTAAAGAAAAATGGAATGCTTAGATGCCAATGTTGTCCTCTTTGACATCTGCCATGCATGGTTCAAGCTAAGATGTGTCCACAAACTGTCCATTACACCACGACTTCTTTTGGATATTGTGGAGTAGACTTAACTTAATAATTATGAAGAAATAGAGATACATTGCTCTTGACCCTCCCCATCATGCTGGCAGCCTCCCCTCTGCCCTGGGCTAGTTCCTCCTCACTCCTGCTGCCCCTTAGGACAGACAGCACGCTTTGTGACCTCACTCACAGTCTTCTCTACCCCAAGTGCATCTTTCATACACTCAGGCCTTCTCAAGCAGATCGTTTGTGCCAGGCAGTCTCAGGGTCAGTTTTACATATCTATATCTCCACACTTGAACTTCACCAGAGAGGCCCTGGCAGACAAAGGAGCATGGTGTTTAAGACAGTTGGTGCTGATATCAGCTCTCCTGAGTCCAAATACTGTCTATACCCCTGACTAGCTGTGCAACCTTAGAGAAATCACCTGAGCCTGTTAAAAGCATCAGATTTCTCATCTGGAAAATGGGATAATAAATGTACCCAGCCCATAGGGTTAGTGTGTAAATGATGTAATAGTGCTTGCCTCTAATTAGTAATAGCTGCTTGGTATTAATTATTCACTGTGCATTCCCAGTCTCAGCTCAGTTCCTAACACAGTTTTGTAGCAAATACTTACAGGATTGAACTAGTTCTGAAATTTAAGCAATGCGTCACCCATTACTTCTCCCACAGAAAGGGAGAATAGAGAGAAGAACCCACCTATCATATCCTCTTTTCTTACTGTAACCCTTTCATTTAGCCCCCATGAATAAAATAATATTCCTGAACCTCATCAGGTTTGAGAAATTTTCAAAACAATCATTTGAAAACACTTGGGTTTCCCTAATCTAATATGCCCCAGGACCTCAGGGTCACCAAGCATATATTAATGCAGTCTAGTTGAGACTAATGGTGATAATTAGTGAACCAACTATTTAAGAGCTCGTTGGGCTTCTTAAAATTTATCCGCACTTCATTGAGGCACAGCTATTTTGTTTTTATAGGAGATTCAACAGTCAAGATAATCTTTAAAAATCAGATCATATCATATTCTTGGCTTGCTTCTAACCTTTAAAGGCCATCAATCTAGCATGAAGATACTCAACTATAAACCACCTAACAAGGCTTACAGGCACCAAGTGCACTGGCCACTTCCTATGTCTTTCCCCAACCTTCATCCGGTGCTGGGTACATGAGTCTTTCTCCAGTTTCAGGTGCAACCAGTTTGGATTGTTGCTGTCTCACAGCTTTGCACTTGCTGATTCTTCCACCTCATCCAATTTCCCTCTGATCAGTAGGGTCTCCGTTAAAATGCCATCACTACTATCTTGACCACAGAGACCTGCCTCCTCAGTGCCTCTCTACCCCATTGTCCAGTTGCATGTCAGTCACTCTGTGAAATCTGTTGACATGTTTACTCATCTCCCCCCATCTCTGGGGTATTTGCCTAAGAATAAAGACTTTGTGTTTTCTTGTTCATCACCGAAACTTCCAAGACTTTCAACAGAGACAGGTGACAGAAGGTGCTCAGGAAATGTGTATGAAATAAACGAGTAAATATGTGAACGAGGGAAAAATGTAAAACACTAAAGCAAAACTATTTCTCTTTCAAAAGGACAGAGTAATAAGAAATCATTTCATTCAATTAGAATCAATTAGACCTAGTCATTGATGCTTGACTTACTTGTTCCCATTCAATACTAAATGTTCCATTGCTTCCTGCTACTTTACAAGGTGTTCATTAAATTTTGCTCACTTAAGGTCAATTGGTAAGACATTATTTAACTTGCCTACTCTAAAGTTCCAGCATTAACTCAGCCAGGGGCATCACAAATTACTGATCACGTGACTTTGGGGAAATGATACTTAACCTCTCAGTGCCTCAGTTTCCTCTTTCGAGCTATGGGAATAGCAATAAGGGTTATCTCACAGATTTATGAGGAGCATAAACTCATATATGTAAAACAGTGTCCTATAATAGTGTCTGGCACATGGTAAGCCTTACAGAGGTACTGACTGCTGCGACTAATATTGCTATTATGAGACCAAAAATTTGAGACTAATCCTTCATGTAGTTGCATGCACCACTGATAAAGGAAACTAATAGAATATTTAGAAATCAGATTAAAGAAGGGGAGCCAGTTAAATACACTCTGGTAGAAGATTATGAGGCTGTAGCAGCATAGAAGCATAAAAACAAATAGTTTTTGTTTGCTTTTTTAAAGAAGGAAAGGGCCTAGAAATATGGAGACAAAAACGATTGATAGGCTGTGCTGACGAGGAGATCGCTGGCGACCTTCACCAGGAATAGTTCAGGGCAGTGGGAAAGGAGTTGGGGTGAGAGAAGCCCGATGGGAGCAGCTTACAGAGTGAATGGGACTTGAAATGGAAAGGCTGGATGAAGATAATTTTGAAAAGCTCAGTCATGAAGTGGATAAAGAAGATAGGCAGGAATCAAGGGAGGGTTTCATGTTATATGTATACTTTTAAACTAGGAGTTACTAGTCTAGAGTAAGTTTGAATTTTGAGAGGAATAATTCATATGGACTAGATGGGTTGTAGAAAATGCAGTGCTGTGAAGTACTTGAGAAGATGAGAGAAAATGGAATACCTACCATATGTAGTGCAAATGGCCTTTTAACTTGAACTCTTATAATAAAAGGGAATACAAAGATTAGTGTCAATGCTAATGAATTAATGAACTGGACAGTGGACTATTTACTGGCTTCTATATTGTTAATAAGATATGAGGCAACTCATCAGCAGAGAGCAAGGGAAGTAGAGAGGGTAGAGGGAAATTTGAGGAGTGTGGGGAAGGCTTTTAAAAAAATAGTCATTAAGGAGAATTAGAAGGAACTTACTGGTAAGTCAGAACAATATTTCCAGCCTAGAAAACTCATTTGAAGTTAGTAATTATTAATTTATTAGAATTTCAATTTGCCCTGACTCATGATTTTTTTTCCAGCTATCTGGATATAAGTTACAAAAAAGCAGAAAAGAGTGAGAGATAATGAACGAGAGTAAGTACAATTAGTACTATACATATAATATGTGTGCAGTTCAACCTCAATAGTTACAAAAATTCAAAGAAATGGAACATGAGGTTTCAGTTTAACTTAGCAAAATAAACAATTATATACATTTTATATTGGCAAAATTTATTGCAATATAATTTGGTTTGATCTTTTGAAAAGTAATTTGAAAATCTCCAGCAAGATAAAAATGTTCATAAGTTTTTACGCATTAATTCTAATTCTAGAAACTTACTCCAATAAATAATTTATATTTAGAAAATTGTTATGTAAATAAAGGTGTTCATTGGTATGTCAATTCTAATAACAAAAAATTGGAACCACTTTTAGTAGTCAATAGTACAAAAATGTTTTAGTAAAGTATACCCACTTACTAGAAAACTCATTATCCTATTACTAGAAATTCGTGCACGGGATGTGTGTGTTCCTCTGCCCAGCCTGCACCCTCTCCAATCTGGAAACCCCTCGAGGGATGTCCGACTGCCTGTTTAGGCCTGATCCCTGTAGGATTGGGCCTAAACAGGCAGTCGGACATCCCTCTCACAATCCAGGACTGTTGGATCCCAACCACTTGCCTGCCTGCCTTCCTGATTGCCCCTAACTGCTTCTGCCTGCCAGCCTGATCACTCCCTAACCACTCCTCTGCCAGCCTTATTGATGCCTAACTGCTCTCCTGCCAGCCTGTTTGCCCCTAACTACCCTCCCCTGCTGGCCTGGTCACCCCTAACTGCCCTCCCCTGCAGGCCTGGTCACCCCCAACTGCTCTCCACTGCAGGCCTGGGTCCCCACCCAACTGCTCTTCCCTGCAGGCCTGGGTCCCCCCCAACTGCCCTTCCCTGCAGCCCCGGTTGCCCCCAACTTCCCTCCTCTGCCGGCCTGGTCACCCCTAACTTCCCTCCCCTGTAGGCTTGATCGCCCCCAACTGCCGTCCCTTGCAGGCCTGGTCCCTCCCAACTGCCCTCCCCTGCTGGCCATCTTGTGGTGGCCATCTTGTGTCCACATGGGGGCAGCCATCTTTGACCACATGGGGGCAGCCATCATGTGTGTTGAAGTGATGGTCAATTTGCATATTACTCTTTTATTAGATAGGATAGAGGCATGGTGCACGGGTGGGGGCCAGCTGGTTTGCCCTGAAGAGTGTCTCGGATCAGGGTGGGGGTTCCCTTGGGGTGTGGGGCAGCCTGGGCAATGGACCTGTGGTGGTTTGCAGGCCGGCCATGCCCCCCGGCGACCCAAGTGGAGGCCCTGGTATCTGGGATTTATTTATCTTCTATAATTGAAACTTTGTAGTCTTGAGTGGAGACCAAGGCAGGCCAGGGCTGGGGAAGCTTGGCTTCCTCCATCGTCGGGAGAAACTCAAGCCTCTTCCTCTCTCCAGCTCCGTGGCTGCCGCCATTTTTGTTGGGACTTATTTATCTTCTATAATTGAAACTTTGTAGCCTTAAGTGGAGTCCAGGGCCAGCCAGGGTGTGCGGAAAGCTTGGCTTACTCCATTTCTGGGGAAACCCAAACCTCCTGCTTGCTCTGTGGCTGCAGCCATCTTGGTTGGGTTAATTTGCTCCTGGTACATGCTCCTGATTGGCTGGTGGGCGTGGCTTGTGGGTGTAGCAGAGTGATGGTTAATTTGCATATTACTCTTTTATTAGAATAATTACAAGACTGTGCAGCAAAATGGAATTATTCTTAATGAATGAAGAAAGCTGATTTTAAAATACTGTTTACCTTTTGACAACTATGCAAACATGTGAATATTTACTAAAAATTAAACCAAAATAAAAATTTAAAAGCTTTGTAACAGTAATGGGAATTTGTTTCAAAATACTCTTTAATGTATTTCATTTTATAATTTTGTTTTTAAGAGGATTAGTGAAGGAGTTCTTTTCTAACCCTTTTCTTAAGACTTTCTTATTAGTACATTGTTATACTTCATACTTTCAAATAAAGTCAACCATTCCATCATCAAGAAGATTACAAGATTTGACAGTTCATACTTCCAAGTTATTTGGTATAAAGAGACCATATTCACTTGTAAGTGCTTTAAAAATATCATTTAAAGATTTTTTCTTTTGCTTAATCTTTCCTAGTATAGAGATTAAGCAAACTACCCAAATTGCTAGCCATCCTCTTCCACTTTTCTCATGTTGATTGATTTAATTTTCCCTTCACAGAAATGAGAACTAATGAATCTGCAGGTGCACTGTCCTCTGTTACCCACAGTATGAACTATGCTGGTATGAATGCTTCCTGTCTTCAGAGCACTTTCATTATTGAGTTCATCCTTGGTCTTCTGTAATAAATATCTTATGTAAAAGTAAAATTTGGACTCAACTTCTGGAAGCCTTTTGCTTTCTCAGTTCCGAAGTGAGAGATCTTTCGTTCAGCCATGTGGTTAACAGTTATTTGCGTAGTTTGGAGCTCCTAAGTTATTGGTTGATGGGTACCTGGCAATACTTGCCATTTCTCAGAAGTTCTCTATAAAACTAATTCTCTCTCTCTTTCTCTCTCTCTCTCTCTCTCTCTCTCTCTCTCTCTCTCTCTCTCTCTCTCACACACACACACACACACACACACACACACACACACACACACACACACACTGTATTAAGAGCACAGAGTCTGGCATTATGAAGTCTAGGTGCTGATTCTGGTCCTGCCATTTCTGGGCCATTTCACTTTAGGCAAGTCTCCTAATAACTCTGAGCCTTCTTATTTTCATCTGCAAAGGGGAGATTCCAATGATGTCAGACAATCCTCAAAGCATTACTAATTATTTTAGAGACTTTTTTACAGAGTCAGGTATAAAGCAGACACTCAATATATGACTAGTATTTTTATTAGTTTATTCTGATTTAGGCCTTGGTTGTTTCCTGAATTTGTGAGTCTCCATTGTGAAATGCAATTTCCAATAAATTGAGTAACACCTGTTATCAGGAAAGATTTTAACTGAATTCATGACTTCTGAGGCAACCCAGATTAGTTTTCTGCCTTTTCTCTTTCCCTAATGTAGTTGTTCAATAAAGAATCATTTAATAAACAATGAATAAATAAGTGCATGGATGGGTGATTTAATGCTACTTTTTGAGAAGGTAGAACAAACATGAGTTGGTGGAACAGATGAGTAAAGGATCAAAAAAAGAAGGAAAAAAAAGCCAACTGTGTGTGCCCAGAGTCAGCCTAGGAAGAACTGCTCTGTTTAATAAAAACACAAAGGAAAATGTGTTGAATAACTTATTTTAATTATTTTTTAAGAGTTAAGCACAACTGCCTCCCCCACCCCTCGCCACACACACACACACACAAAAGTTAAGCGCAAACATCCCTTGATGACTTCCATGTTTGGCACCAATAAAAAATAAGATAGGGTTAAAGCCATATGACAGACATTAAATAATAATACTGTGTAGTCTAAATCTGTGGAACATTTCTGAGTTGGCTGATGAAAAGTAATGAGTGACTTTTGAACAGCAGAGACAGGGAGAGAATGGCCTTTTCCGCATTCTGTCGTGCCTCTAAGTGAGATGCGTGGTAATCTGGCTACACAGCTGTCTATTGTAATGGCTGTTAGGCCCTACTGTGTCCGGTTTCCCCGGGGAAGATCAGATTTTGCCATGGGAAGGCTCTGTAGAACTGCATCAGTATCATTGGCAATCACAAGTGTCAACAAACTCCAATTTAAATTGATGAACATAATGAAATGATGGTATTATTTAATTGTGAGGCTTTGGGAAAAGGTGGGTAGGAAATGTGTAAAAGTGATGCCTTTATAGGCCGGAATAACAATACATCACTTTGGTAACAGAAAAGCATGAACTAAAGTTGCCTTGGCATCTTGCATTAGTGTTTCCCTGTACTTCAGACATCGCCAACAATCAATGTTTATGATCATCTCCTCCCTCGGAAGTGGAATCGTGCCCGCAGTACACATTAGTCCTACAAGGGATTAATTACTGAAAGGAAATTCAGCATCTAAAGACAATTTGCTCTGATTTATTCAGTGGCTTCTTCCAAAAAGGTGGTACCAGGAATTATTGCTTATTGAATTGAAGTTAAAAGTCCTTTCAGAGTTATTGAGTTTTTCCCCAACATCAATATCAATAAAGGTAAAGAACAGTTACATATTCAGTAAGAAATACAGGCACATAATCACACACAATTTATGGCCCCCTAACAGTCCAGTGCTCCTTTCAGGGTCAATCACTGGTACAAGGACCAAGACACACGTTATGTGTCACCCCTCCTAGATCCTAATGTGTCTAAATAGGTAAGAAAGAACATAACCTTGAAGAGAAAAATAATGTATTTGAGAATGGCCAATGGATAAAGGGAAGGAGAGATACTGCCACTTGTTTTCCATGAATGATGGTGTGGAATTTATGGGCAGATGGTCTGGAACAGGTGTGACTATATTTGAGGAGACTGCTTGCTCCCTTGGTTGCTCAGAAAACTGATTACTACTTTGGAAGCACAACCTTAGGACTTTATTGCTTCACCTGTTGTAGCCTTTTCCTTTACCTTAATATCTGGCTTTCTAAATCACTGATTGGCAGTCAATAGATTTATTCTTTCTCTGCCACACCATCACAAAAAGAGACCCACAGGCGCTCCTGTGCACACGCACACACATGCACACGCACACTTTTGTGTGTGACAGCGCTTGAAAAGACAAGCTCACAGTGCATGTATGCGATGGATATTATTCATTAAAGATCTCTGTGAAATATCCTTTGCAAGTTCGCTGTGTTTATTTTTTATGAATAATTAAGTTTAGTCAAATTAATAATTTCCTGAAAAATCTAGGCAAAAACTGGAGAAAGGAAGTAAATAATAATAATAAAAAAGATTTGGAAAACTTGCCTTTTTGTCCTGGCTTTGTGCTTAATGAACTACGGATAGCTGGGAAGTCTTTGCTTGGCTGGAAGACCCCAGTGCCCCCTGGACTCTGGTCACGTGTTCACTTTGTGAATATTCAGACTTATAAACCATGAATTGCCCTTATGTCATTAGTAAGCTATTTAGAAGATAAGATGTGTGCTTGAACATTAATTTAAGACTTTAAAACTTGAGATCTATATGTATAATTAATTTCTCTTTCTCCTGCTGTCTCCATTTCAGTTTCCTGAATTTCTGGGAAGGCCTGGTTTCCCAAAGGAGCGATTTCTGGTAGAAGACTGAAGGTCTTATCCAAGAAAAAAAATCCAGCATAGCCAATGAATTAAGGACAAGAAAGTTTCCATTCAGGTAGGAACACTTCATATCACAGATTCAACCACCTTAAATAAAGTGTGCTGATGGCTGGACATGGTATGTCTGCTTGGAAAAAGATGGGTCTCTTATCTACCCTACAAGGAAACTGTGTGCAAGTCCCTAGGAGGTTGTGGTGTTTACCAGAGAATACCTTGGAGGAAAGGGGATACAATAACAGTATGATGTTTTTTTCCATTTTTAGCTCATTGTTGCCAGTACACTAGTGATCTCAGTGCCTGTGGTTTAATCCCTAGAGTTTAGGTTTGTGGACAACAGATGAACTCTTTTGGTATTTTTTCCTAAGACAAGTCATTTTCATAAGTATCTCCATGATCTAGTTGTTTATCAAAATTAAGTGCCATGATGGCCTCAAGTCTCCTAAGTGGGGAGCAGCCCAGTTAATGGTGTGAGGAAATTGGCTTGTTTCTTGTGGGGTACATCTAGTCTTACTCTCAGCATAGAAGGGAGCAGAATGCGACTGGGGAAAGGGGAGGTCTGCTTTAACTTACCTATGTATGTCAAAACCACACTAACAATTTTATGTTCATTAGCAATTTGAGATAAAGGGAATAACGAATATATCCCAAGAAAAAAGATTCTAGTGACATCAAAATCAGGGGCTTTTCATCTCATTCATTATTATATACTCAGATGCTAGCTCCTGACTCCTAGTTAGTGCTCATTGGGCAACCTTTAAAATCACGTTCCTTGCAATCCAATAAGTAAATTAAAATAATTGTTGTTTTCAACAGTTTCTTAAATCAGCACTTAGAAAAATGGAAAACTTATCTTTAACTGCAAGAAACCTGGGCAGTTATTAGTTAAAGCAAATGAGTTGCCCTATAGACCTACACCTGGCTATAAATAGCTGTCAGACTTGAGAACCCCCGGACACTGAATGAACTTCCTATATATAGCTTTTCCTCTCTCTAGAGCAGTGGTTCTCAACCTTTCTAATGCCGCGACCCTTTAATACAGTTCCTCATGTTGTGGTGACCCCCAGCCATAAAATTATTTTCGTTGCTACTTCATAACTGTAATTTTGCTACTGTTAATGAATCGTAATGTAAATATCTGTGTTTTCCGATGGTCTTAGGTGACCCTGTCGCGACCCACAGGTTGAGAACCGCTAGCAGGGTCACCTAAGACCATCGGAAAACACAGATATTTACATTACGATTCATTAACAGTAGCAAAATTACAGTTATGAAGTAGCAACGAAAATAATTTTATGGCTGGGGGTCACCACAACATGAGGAACTGTATTAAAGGGTCGTAGCATTAGAAAGGTTGAGAACCGCTGCTGTAGAGCCTAAGACCATCGGAAAACACAGATATTTACATTACGATTCATTAACAGTAGCAAAATTTCAGTTATGAAATAGCAACGAAAATAATTTTGTGGCTGGGGGTCACCACAACATGAGGAACTGTATTAAAGGGTCGTGGCATTAGAAAGGTTGAGAACCACTGCTCTAGAGGCTTTTAGAAAAATACTATCTTTCATGAAAACTTGGCCTTTATAAAGGGCATAAAAACAAGAAGGCCAGTGATTCTTAGACCTTGAAAAGATTTGAAATATTTTCCTTAGTCTGAGAATCCACATTTTGGAGGCATGAAAACTGAAACTCAAGGAAGTTCAATACAGTATTTTGCCCAGCATCGAATGGCAAACAAGAACAATGGTGGCACTCAAATCTGTCTTCTAAATCCCTTGAGAGTGGCATTTAGTACCTTGCAGTAGCGGCTTATTTTCATTGTCCACAACCCCACATTCCCACTATGCCTCAGCCCTCGTGCTTCTTTATGAAGGATGATAACATTGTTTGTAAACTTTAGCCATAATTACATGTTTAAATGTTCGCCTTTTGTAACTAATTTTGAAATGCTGTCTCTGTTAAAAATGTGTAGAAGCACGCTTCTTCCTTCTCAAAATGTCTCCGTCTGCGTTGACGGCTGAACATGACCTGTCTGCTTGGAAAAGATGAATTCAAGGGTTCTTGTGTGTTAAATATTTACTTCATACCCTGCAATGTGCACAGAACCCTTTTCCCTGAAATTTGGAGCACAAACTAGAAAAATAGAAAATCTTCATACTCAAGTAGTTTTTCCTGCAGTCAGTGAAAAGTTTCCACTTGGAGATACTTAATTTCTGAATTCATTGTAATTCTTCATCAGATAAGTTGTTTTTTATTTGTTACCAGTATTCAGTACTTTAAATAGTTTCTCGAATGTTCCTGATAATAAAATAGAGTCATAATGGTGATTTCTGGTACTGATAATAGAGTTGGTAGTAGAGACATAAAGTGATTTTTTATAATGTAAAAAATGTCACGTTTTCCAGATAATCTGACTCCTGGATCAAAATGTACTTATTATTAATCCCTCACTTTACAAAAATTTTTAAATTTTCTTAATATAATGATTTCACCACATCTTTTAATTCATGTTTTAAGATACTTTGCTCAGTGCATTATCTCACTTTTAAAATGAGATTATACATTATATATTATGTAAATATTAATTTATATTTCTTAATGGCTAGATTAATACTTAATTACTCAGATTTGTTTAATTCCTACTGCTGTTCTTCAGTATTCCCTTTCTCTCTGGATCCTATTCTACCGACTTCAAAAGCTCACAAAGTCAGAAAGTCCCGTTTAAAGCGAATGGATGGACAAAGCTTTAAATAACATATAGTGATAGTTGAGAAGAAGGCTATTAAACTTTGTGCTGAAGATCATCACTTTAATAAAGAGATTAATAAATAATGCTAACATTCAGACATATAATAAGGATGAAAACCATTAATGATAATACTGAACAATGACATTTTCAATAAAGGGAGATATTAAATACTATATAGGAAACTAGTATTGCAAAGCAGAGAAATTGACAAAGATTATACATTATTTAAAATATATTCAAACATAGTCACAGTAACTGTTTTTCTTTCTGGCTGTAAAGAGGCATATTGGAGTGTTTAAGCACTATTGCATTTGGAATAGCTAGTTAGACACTACACAGAAAATACTTGATTGCAGAAGAGCAGATGTTAGCATATGTGGGAATGTGTGTGTTTAATGAATGCATTTTTACTCATTCAGGAAGGAAAAGAAGGCCATATTTACTTTAAATGTGGCATTGGGATATGTTAAAGTGCCATTCTTAGACTTCTGCTGCTGTTACTGTTCCTCTGGCATTCCCCAAGGGTGCCATCCTTCATTCATCCAAGTCAGAAACTTGGAAACAATCCCAGGATCCTCATCATAGGTCCCCCACCTTCCTGCTCCCCACCCAGTAAACCACGGATTCCCGGCTCTCCCATAGCAGACAGCTCTCGCCAGCGTACATTGCTCTGTCACTCCAGGCCACAGCCTGCCACTGACCCACTTCTACTCCTTGTGAGCAGGCTACCTTTCAATGTCCCTCATCTTAGGCGATGGCACTTTTGGAAGCTCCACACACATCGTATTAAATGTATTAAAATGTGCCCAAATCGAAGATTCAATATAATTTATCGATAACTAACTATAGGAGAGCTGAGTGACCCTGCAGTTGATGAGAGGTACTAACTAATATAGTGATAAAATATTAACTAAGTAGGTCTTTATCTCAGATTTGCAGGTTTTTCACACTACAGAATTATTTTTTTCTGGTGTTAAATAATTTTGTAACTCCCTCTCAAACTCAAGGTCTGTGGAAGTGTACTTTTCCTGTCACAAGGTAGCCCTGACAGTGAGGTGTCAGATGAGGGCTGTCACATGGACAAGAAGACAGATACCTGGGAGGTGGAATGTAAAGTGTTTATAGAACAACTAGAGGCCCGGTGCACAAAATTCATGCATGGGGGTGGGGAAGGGGTGTCCCTCAGCCCAACCTGAACGCTCTCCAATTTGGGATCCCTCTCACAATCCAGGACTGCTGGCTCCCAACCGCTTGCCTGCCTGCCTTCCTGATTGCCCCTAACTGCTTCTGCCTGCCAGCCTGATCACCCCCTAACCACTCCCCTGCCAGCCTGATCGATGCCTAACTGCTCCCCTGCCAGCCCGATTGCCCCTAACTGCCCTCCCCTGCCGGCCTGGCCACCCCTAACTGCCCTCCCCTGCTGGCCTGGTCACCCCTAACTGTCCTTCCCTGTAGGCCTGGTCACCCCCAACTGCCCTCTCCTGCCGGCCTGGTCACCCCTAACTGCCCTCCCCTGCGGCCTGGTCACCCCTAACTGTCCTTCCCTGTAGGCCTGGTCACCCCCAACTGCCCTCTCCTGCCGGCCTGGTCACCCCTAACTGCCCTCCCCTGCTGGCCTGGTCACCCCTAACTGACCTCCCCTGCAGGCCTGGTCCCCCCCAACTGCCCTCCCCTGCAGGCCTGGTCCCCCCCCAACTGCCCTCCCCTATAGGCCTGGTCCCCCCCAACTTCTCCAGGCCTTGTCCCTGCAGGCCTTGTCCCTCCTAACTGCCCTGCTGGCCCAGTCACCCCTAACTGCCCTCCCCTGCCGGCCTGGTCACCCCTAACTGCTCTCCCTTGCAGGCCTGGTCACCCCTAACTGTCCTTCCCTGTAGGCCTGGTCACCCCCAACTGCCCTCTCCTGCCGGCCTGGTCACCCCTAACTGCCCTCCCCTGCGGCCTGGTCACCCCTAACTGTCCTTCCCTGTAGGCCTGGTCACCCCCAACTGCCCTCTCCTGCCGGCCTGGTCACCCCTAACTGCCCTCCCCTGCTGGCCTGGTCACCCCTAACTGACCTCCCCTGCAGGCCTGGTCCCCCCCAACTGCCCTCCCCTGCAGGCCTGGTCCCCCCCAACTGCCCTCCCCTATAGGCCTGGTCCCCCCCAACTACCCTTCTCTGCAGGCCTTGTCCCTCCTAACTGCCCTCCCCTGCTGGCCCAGTCACCCCTAACTGCCCTCCCCTGCCGGCCTGGTCACCCCTAACTGCTCTCCCTTGCAGGCCTGGTTGCCCCTAACTGTCCTCCCCTGAAGGCCTGGTTGCACCCAACTGCCCTACCTTGCAGTCCTGATCCCTCCCCTGCCCTCCCCTGCTGGCCATCTTGTGTCCACATGGGGGCAGCCATCTTGTGTGTTGGAGTGATGGTCAACTTGCATATTAGGCTTTTATTATATAGGATTATAAAAATCAAGGAAGATCCTGTGGTGTCAACTAATATGTGTATTAGATGGTAGTTTTAAAAAACAGAATTTGTAGGGATGTCAAAAAAATATCACTTTACAGATTGATGTCTCAAAAACAGAAAATAAAGTGTAGTATGCTGTAAAGCAAATATTGAAAATGGCAACTGGTTTAGTAAGTGGTTAAATCAGTTCCCAGTTTCAAGACTTAATGCTTCTAAAACTTTGTTATTTCATCTTTAAAATGGAGATAATGAGAGTACCTATTTGAGAGAATTCTTGCAATACTGAACTTCTATACCTCACATAAACTTCTTAGTGTTATATCTGGCAAATATGTGGTATTTTTATTGTTATTATTGATAATGCACTAGTAAACAAAAGCTGTTTTGTGATTCTTGTGGTCATTGTTACTACTTGGAACAGTCAAAAAAAAATACTACTCGGCTTGATGTGACTTTTCATTGTAATTTTAAAGATAGAAATGTTAATAATGAGTTATTTTGAGAAGAAATGTGTCATTGTTCAAACATCCTTTTAAAAGCTAAGTATTTATTTGAGGTAGCAAAAAACAGTCTTAGTTTAATGAAAAGGTATATATTTTAACAGTATCTTTCCTCCTTGGACTCCTACAGAGCCAGAAAAGGAGAATATAAGACTATGATTTAGAAAGTACTGCGTTATATAACAAAGAACAGCCCCAGCCCCAGGCTCTTCATGCTTCTGTGATTTTGATGTGAATAGCCCCAGGTTCTCAGTCTGACATCAGTACTACCACTGACTGTGTGAGACACAGTCCAGTTGACCAACCTCTCCCTGCTTTAGTTGCTTCAGTGTAATGTACAAATAATATTACTTGTTACTTGCCAACCCTGGGTGCTTCTTCAGCTAATTGACTGTCTCAGCAGGGATGCTGCAAAGGGTTTATAAATGATTTATAAATCATTTGCAATATTAAATAAATGATGTAAAAAGCCCTAACAAAGAAGGACAGAACAAATCATTCCATGCAGTAATTTGCTACTTTAGAAGTATATATTTTGTAAAAATACTTAAAAAGAGGTAGCCCTCAATAAAGTGAAAATAGAATAGATTACTAGGAATTCTAGAGTGCTTTTGATTGCTGTTATCTTTTAAAATCCGTTGTTATAATTAAGAATATACAGACAAAAATGTGTATTAGTGGGAATGATTACTCTTCATCTCCTTATATTAAAAGTCTTATGAGCCCCAGCCAGTTTGGCTCAACGGATAGAGCATCGGCCTGCGGACCAAAGGGTCTCGGTTCGTTCTGGGCAAGGGCAAGTACCTCAGTTGCAAGCTCCTCCCTGGCCTGGGCCCTGGTCTGGGCTTGTGCAGGAGGAAACCAATCGATGTGTTTCTCTCACATTGATGATGTTTCTGTCTTTTCCCCTCTCTTCTACTCTCCCTAAAGTCAATGAAAAAATATCCTCAGGCAAGGATTAAAAACAACAACAACAAGTCTTAGGAGACAAGAGAAAGAACTGAGTAGAAATAAGGAAACCTGCTTTCTCAGCTTACTTTCACTATTGACAATGGTATAACCTTGACAAATGTACTTAACTGAGAAGGATATTGAGTAAGATAATTAAAAACAGATCTATGAAATACTTTTTGTAGATGTAACATCAACATGCAAAATCCTGTGCCAAGCATCGTAGGGGACTCCAAAATCAAAGAGCCAGATCTCAAGGAAAACATAATACATCCCTATTAAAGTAACATGAAAATAATTATTGCATAGTGGTGAATTAAATAAACACTATAATAAACATTATTATTATTACTAGGGTAAATTGGAGAAGGATAGGTTTAGGTAAGTAAGCAGTTGGCCCACAGTTGCAATAGTAAAGAAAGAGATGACAAAGGTAATGACCAGAAAAAGAATGGAAATGAAGAATACTAAAATCGCACT
Source organism: Ia io (assembly GCA_025583905.1). NCBI lineage: Eukaryota > Metazoa > Chordata > Mammalia > Chiroptera > Vespertilionidae > Ia > Ia io. The sequence goes on along the minus strand of JAJQQW010000019.1, from coordinate 4,132,419 downwards.
GAAAGCGTAGAGTTAAAACATGAAGTTTATGAAATGATTGGAAGTGAGGAATTAGTGAGATGGAGTAATTGAAGACAATTCTAATTTATCTATCATAGGCACCTGAGAAAATAGTGCTACTATACACTACAGTATGAGGGGAATGAATAGTTTTGAGGGTGAAGGTGAAGATAAAGCAAAAAATTCCATTTTGAACTTACTAAATGTGAGTTTTCAAGGACATCAATGGCGGAATATCCACTGGGCTGTAAAAGATCTCAAAATATCAGGCCACACATTTATAGATTTGATAGTCAGATACATACAGGTGGCACTTAAGAATTACCAAAACAGAACTTAAAGGACAAAGAAGAGAATAAAGATTCTTTAAGAGGTAAGTGGAGGAAAGAGCAAGAAAAAATATGAGAAGAAGATGATGGGGGAATGGAAGTACAGTATCTGTGGCAGACCAGGGAGAAAAAAAGACTTGTATGCATGCATCTAGGCATAACTAATGGACACCGACAGTAGGGGGTGAGGGCCTGTGCTGGGAGGCAGGAGTGGGTGGGGAGAGGTCAATGGGGGAAAAAGGAGACATATGTAATACTTTCAACAATAAAGAATTTAAATTTTTTAAAAAAAGAAGAGAGGAGTAACAATATGAACTGCTGTGTACAGTTGATATAGATAATTATTTGTGATTAATCTGTAATAGTCTTTCTTTGAGAAAACGATGGTAAATTGATAGCTATGAAAGTCAAATGGCAAAGGAATTAAAAGTGAAATAATATAGAGGAAAGTGGAACAATCAGCATCCACCTCTATTCCTGTAAGTCTGGCAGTAATTGAAAGTAAAACAGGTGAGTATATTAAAGAACATGCCACACAAACCAAGTTAAAAGAAGGAATTATTTTATAACAGGGAAAATGCAAGCAATTTTATAGGCATTGGGGAAGTAGGGAAAATGAGACTGCAAAAGCACAAGACAGAATTGAAGACCAATAATGGAAGACAAGATGGAATCAGCACCAGTCAGGTGTTAATGTTGGGGAAAAGGATTCTTGAATGAAGAGAAAAGACACCTTGTGACGTGATAATAGAGGGGAATTGATGAAATTTATGTAAGACAAGTCTTGCCATAAAGTCAATAGGCAAGATTTTCTGTGAAGAGTAGGAAAATGAAATATAAATTAAACTGAAAAAGGTGAGGGGATTGAGAAGTACAGGTTGGTTGTTACAGAATAATTGCGTGGATGTAAAGTACAACATTGGGAATATAGTCAATAATATCGTGATACCTATGTATGGGGCCCAGTGGGTCCTTAAAATATCGGGGAGACCATTCTGTAAAGTACATGATTGTCTAACCACTATGCTGTACATCTGAACTTATACAGAATAATAGTGAAAGTGAACTGTAATTGAAAAAAGACCGAAGAAGCACAGAAAAAAAAAAAAAATTGCTGTTGTTAGTGTGGTAAAAGAGATAGCTAGAAATGAGCAAAGGGATTTATAAGTAGCTGTAAGGCCACCTGTTGTTGCCTACATAGGGAATTTATTTCCTCAAGGAAGACAGCTGTGCCTCTAGCTTCATAAAATTTACAGGCTTAGATTTCTCATTATAAAGTTTTGATTTGTTAAGCATTGTGTAAAGAAAAAAACAGGATTTGAATCTTGGCTAAAGGAAGTTTCTGAGAAGAAATTAATGATATAATTGACTCTGTACGTTATAAATTACAAAAAGTATGAAAATGTGCTCATGTATTGATAGATAGATGATAGACATAAAGGCATAAGGGTCACAATGATCACATCAGAAATAAATTGATGAATAGGAAAACAATTGAGAGGAATCATCAGTAGCATCAAATATTGGAACTTTTTGAATGAGAATTTTTATTACACGGTGGCAATCAGGGAAGAGGTGGAGACCTTCCTCCAGCTGAGGAGTTGGGATATTATCTCTAATAGGATTAGTCAAAAGCTCATTGTGAAAACCATTAAAAGACAGTGTATTTTCCTCATATTTTATTCTAGCAATGTTTTGTGATAAAAGGTCAATGCCTTGGGTTTAGAATAAACACACACACATATGATTGGCTTGACCTAGTTAGTAGATGTTGGCATACACCTGTGATACAACTCAGTATGTGAGATCACCTTTTTAAGTGTGGTTTTGCTAGAACACCATCCAAACTCCTCTGAAGGGCAATACGAGAGCATTTAAGCCGCAGTCTGGTGCGGGGATGAGAACTGTGCCTTAACAGAGGAGACTTGTGTGGACTTTTTCAAATCAACTTGTTGCTATTAATAGGGTTGTGGTTCTCGAGTTTTTCCTTGATGTCCTTCACTCCAAAGTGTGACTAGATGACAGACCAATTCAAGGGAAAAGAGAACTGAAGCAGCACCAAGTCCCGGAACCCTGTCCAGAGTTCCTGAGACTTAGTTTGACACCCTCTGGCTTGTGAGATTAGTGGCTGTTTTGGAAATAAGCTACTAGATTGTTTTTAAGATGGAATTAGACAAGTAATATCCTTATGCAGCAAAATAAAAGAGAAAAAGATGGATAACACTTAGCATGGTAATAGATCAGCTGATACTTCTAGAGCATTCTAGGAATTATTTGCTTAAATTCTTTACAAAAGGGTTTCCTTCCCTAATCCTTAGCGTTCCTCGATAGCTTCCTCTTCCTGTGTGCATCAATGGTTCTCAGAGTTTGGCCCCTGAATTCCTGCATGTCCTCCCAGCCCTTTCAGTCATTCCCAGAGGCACCTTCAACAGGTTCTCAAGTTTGAAAGAATTCCCATGGTAACCCCAGTGCTGTCTGCCTTGTTTGCTTGTCTGCATTTGCACCGCTGGCACAGAAGTGGTGGGGAAAGGCTGGCACCGAGCTCTCCTAGCAACCCTGGGTTCCTCCCCACCCACACTCACGGTTAATGCTTTTTACATGCGAATTTACCTAAGAATGTACTTGGTGAAACAGTAAAAAAATATTTTGTCCAATCTCGCCCTTTAAGTACGGGTCTTTTTAATATTCTGTGTGATGTTGGGGGGCCCCGAGGCACGTCTGCCGTGTACCAAGGGCATGGCCGTCTAAGTAAGGCACCCTGACTGCGTGACGGCGGCAGAACTAGCACCTTTTTCCATGAATTCACCATTTTTACATGAAAGAACAACTGACAGGCAAACTGTGGTTTCTCAAATTTGGGTATTTGGCGGAGTTTTTTTTTTTTTTTTTTTAAATGAACGAAGTGAGCCTGTCACTTTACGGGATCCAAAATCCAACTGAATCTGTTGCCAGTGAAAAAATCTGAGCGTGAGACAAAAATTACCATTTTGGAAAGCTTATCTGTTCCTGTGAACTTGTCAGTTTTTCACTTCTTAAAGACTTTTTTGATGAGAGAGCTGGCTATAATAATAATAAATTTAATATATAGTGAAATATGATAGAATTTGGAAATTTTACATAACCCAAGAAACGAATATTTACCAAATGACCAATGCCTGACATTTTAAAAAATATGCATAGGCAAAAGAGCCATTTAAAATACTAGGTATACAACAGGTTTTAATAAAACAGAATCTGGAAAGCATATTAATATGGCTTAGATTAAATATTGCAAAAATTTAAAAAATCTGCAATTATCACAAAAGGCTATTACAATTTGCCTCACTTTTCCAACCAAAAAAATCTGTGTGAGGCCAGATTTTCTTCACATACTTCAACTAAAACAACAGATTGAGACGGATTGATTGCAGAAGCAGATCTGAGAGACCAGATGTCTTTCATTAAGCCAGACATTTGCAAATTTAAGCCAGAGAATTACAAAATTTAAAGCAATGCCATTCTTGTCACTTTTTTTTTTTTTGCTTTGGAAAAAAATATTTTATTTTATTAAAAGTATTTATGGCAACATTTAATGGTTTATCATCTATATTTTAAGTAATTAATAAGTATTTAATTCAATTAGTCATGTGGTAAATATTGGCAGATATAACCACAGAAACAAAAGCTCACTGGACTTCTCAGTAATTCTTTAGAAAGTTATGAAAATCTGAGTTAAAATACTTTAGAAACACTAATGTAGACCGCGCCCTAAGCACATAGTGATATACTCAAGGGCTTTTAATATTCCCCATGATTTCATAAAGTGACAGTTGGGACGTTAAAGAATGGCGTTTGTAATAATGGGACCGGAAGGTTTTTCCTTCTCTTTTAGACTTAAGTCATGTCATTCACATTAGAAAGAAAGAAGTCTCCAGTGCATGCTGATGGCATTCTCTCCATTCTTCCTTCCAAGTCAGTGCGTCTCATTTCATGTGTCCCCATTTGCAGGAGTAAAATTAGCATGACATCCAGTCACCATTTGGCTTGTGACTCAATGTCACTATAAAAATCATCTGAGCAGCTTCACAGGCCCAGCTTCTTCTAGGGCACATCTATGTGGAACTCCTCAATTTGTGCAATACAGGACATGTAAGTACATACCTTTCCCAGCTCCTTGCACTCTATCTAAATGTGTAAATTCCACTAGAGTAAAATCTCCTGGTTTATTTTCTCAGGTACTTCGTGTATGTGATATTTCAAAAGGTAAAAGTTATAAACAAGGAAAAGACCAGCACAGATAATGAATCTCAGTTTAGAAAGCCTTTATACAAGGGAAGAATCTTTAGACTACCAGCGTACCTCTCCTTTGTTAAAGAGTGAGAAGGGGGCACATTTTTAAGTGGGAAAAGAATGAGCTAGCTTATTTCTTAGGCATGGATTTTGATTGAACTTTCAGATATACATATTAGAGATTTATGCTTTAAATTTTAATCTGCCTTTAAATAACACAGTACTTAAATAATAAAGTGTCTTTTCTCCTCTCCAATCAGACGTTAAATATTAGTACAATTGGCTCTTTTGTAAAACTGGATACCAAAAAATAGCAGCATGTTATCTTGTTCATATCTAATACTACCGTTTTGTCATGTCTAGAAATTTCTAATTATAGCAACATAAACAGGGAAACGCTAGTGAAGATTCAAAGCCCGCTTTTGGTAAATTGTCCAGGTTTTATTCTGACTCGCTTATTTTTATAAAGCCAGACTGTTTGCTAATTACTTCTTTTTAAGCCTCTGCTAGCTGCTGACATTTATTAGAATTTTGGTGACTTTTATAGTTTTTTTGTGTGGTGAATATCTGTCTAAAAACACCACTTGGCAACAGTTTCCCCAGAATTTCTAAGCAAAACTCCAGGTCATTATACAGTGGCATATTTGGTGTAACTGAAGAGCTAAGTCTACATATTTATTAACTGAAAGAAAAAAATAACATAGCTGCCATGCACGTAAAAATAACTGTTTTTGAGAACATAATCAGAGTTCACTAAAGAGTTATAACATGGAGAGAGAAAAAATATATAGAGTTCACAGCATCTACATATTTTGTATAAAAATGTAATTGTATTCCTTCATTCTCATATTTCTACATGTGCTATTTATCAGTTTGTTTTTTTTTACTGAAAATTAAGTCTATTGCCTGGAGAAAGAAAATGTAATAAAAATTAAATACTTCTACAATAATAACTATAATAATTATAATAGCTACTATAAGTGAATACCCAGTACTTAGTTTCTATGTTCCCTTAAAGGTTTAAAAGTGGGTGCACACCAGTCTAGCAAATACATTTCATAAATGTTTAAGGGAAGGGGATGTCTATAGGAATGAGCTCTTCTCACTGTCACCATTATTATCTTTCATTCTATTCAACTGAGCGGTTGAAGTTAAACAGCAAAAGTGGGTTCTTTTCAGATAGCAATAATCCTGGTAAGAACTTTTCCTATTTTTCACAAGGTACATATGAGAGTCATCAAATAAAAACCAACACAACCTGGGGAAGTGATTAAACATGGATATCAAGTGAGAGAAATGAGTAAAAGATGCTCCAACATAATGTATCCATGAGGCCAGTTTTCTCTATTTGTGTGTTTTGTTGTTGTCTTGTTTTGCTTTATTGAATTTGAAATGCCTGTGCAAAATCAAGTGATATACCTATTCAGAAATTCCCCTGGTGTGTGAGAGCTTGTGAGAACAGTCCCAGTAGAAGATGCACATTTCTGCATTAGCCATAGTGAAGAATTAGATGCCTTGGGATTAGATGACTTACTCAAGTCAGGAAATGAAGAAGGTCAGGATTGGTCCTTAATTCCTACAAAATGTGCCCTTATTTCAACAGGTGACCCTAGAGAAATGTGAAGAATACAAATAGGATGGAACCAGAATAGTAAGATTCGTGGAAGCTGAGAAAGTGACAGCTGGTATTTTTATCAGCACCTCCCACCATGTGCCAAACATTGTGTTAGCCTCTTCAGATACATAATCCAAATAAATTCTCATAGCCACCTTGACTAAGTATATTTATCACTATTTGTAGATGAAGAACTGAATACAGAGGGATTAGACATAGCATAAGAGGTTAATGGAAAGTCTAGGTTCAAATACAGATAGGTCATTATTTGCTGTATATTCGAGGGGAGAGTTCCAAACAGAATGTAGCTGGCAGCCTCAAGCATTGCAGAGAACTCAAACAGGACCAACCCTCACAAGCATCATTACCATCAAGCTGTTACTTAATATTAATAAAGATCACTTCAGTGATCTGTAAGAAAGTAGTCTACATAAAATATACTACATAAAAGCCAATAAAATACAAAAATTATAAAGGTTTGTTCAAAGAAACTGAAAATAAAAATAGTTGAATCCTTTAGAGAATTTTAATGAAGGAAAAAGATTAGTCAGTGCAAGGATGAGTGAAGGTTGAGGAAAGATTATTTGTTTGAATGGTTTGTCCAACTTTTTTAGTTAAAGAAAACATGAACATGCATATAAACTTAGGGAGAAATCCAGAGGAGAAAGGAGACTCAAATTACTGAGGAAAAAAAATGGATGAAGCAAGGTACTATGGGAAGTGATAGGAAATAGAATTGGCAGTATGCTTCCGAAAGAAAGAGGTAGTTCATCTAGGAAAGAGAGACTAGTGATCACAGAGAAATTGTTGGAGAGAGGAAGAGATTTAAGAGAATTTGCAACAGATGTCCTGTATCTTCTCAGAAAAGGAAGATAAGTCATCTCTTAAGGCAGGTAGTGTCTGGTTGTGTGGACAGAAAGGGTTTGGAATCCTTCCCACAAAGACTCTTTTAGGAAGAGTCAACTAGAGGTGAACAAAAGAAGTTCCCAACAACTCGGAGTGTTTACTAATAATAGTGTCACAAGTTTCTAGTTGAGCCAATTGGCACAATTTTGTGACTTTTTCTGGTAACATTAGCTACCCAGAAATAAGATCAGAGAAGAGGCACCTTGCTGTTTTCCCAGGTGAGGCTTAGGAAGGTCGAGGTCACAGAGGGACTTCTTTTTTTAAATCCTCACCCAAGGATATATTTTTATTGATTTTTAGAGAGAGAGGAAGGGAGGAGAGAGAGAAGCAACAATTCAAGAGAAAAATATCAATAGGTTGCCTCCCATACGCGCCTCAACCAGGGTACAAACCCGCAACCTAGTATGTGCCCTGAGCAGACACTGAACCTGCAAACTTGGTGTATGGGATGATGCTCCAACCAACTGAGCCACCCGACCAGGGCCAGAGGGACTTCTTGATGCTAATTAGAAGCTACATGAGATGTTGAACAATTGATCCAGCCTGGACCTAGAGGAAACTAAAATAAAAAGAGTTAAAATAATTAAAGATATGACCTAATTCACTAAGAGTAAGAGGAAAAGAAAAAGAATAGGTGGTTATGGCCACAGAAGGGAAATTCCAAGTTCAAGATTTTAGAAACGAGCCCTAACTGGTCTGGCTCAGTGGATAGAGCGTCACCTGTGGACTAAAGGGTCCCAGGTTCGATTCCGGCCAAAGGCACATGCCCGGGTTGTGGGCTTGATCCCCCACAGTGGGGGATGTGCAGGAGGCAGCCAATCAATGATTCTCTCTCATTATTGATGTTTCTATCTCTCTATCTCTCTCCCTTCCTCTCTGAAATCAATAAAAATATATATAAAAAAAGATTTTAGAAAGGAGGTATTGAATGATCATTGCTTTTACACCTTCACATGAGGTGCAGTTAAGGAGCATGCCACCCAGCTATCTCCCTTTCCTTAAGAGAAAATGGGAAGGTCATGAGGCTGAGTGATTTTCTGAAAGTCACTCCATGACCCAGGGGAAGAACCAGGACTAATTTTAAATAAAATTATAACAACTATTAAATCATATTCCCACAAAAAAGAATGGTGGATATAGTCGAGGGAATGGAAACTGGTGTTATCCATACACAGTCTCAGTAAAGCATATAGTATACACATACTTCTTATTTCAAAATTGTATTATACGGTTCCTCCTGCTCTCCTGTTCCAGCTTCCTCTTAAAGAAGAGAGAATATAAAGTTTTCTGCAGGTTGAATTGCAGCTCCCTGCATGTGCATTGGGAGAAGAACTCATCCTGCAGGAATGCGCTGCCAACCTCAGTTCCACTTTAATGGCATCAAGTCATTTCAGAGTGACAGGTGTATGTCCATGACGCGTGGGGTCTACTATGTTTGCGTCCTCCCTACTTCTTATGTTTTGAAAATATTCCTTTCTCTTGATGAGTGCTATCAGTATTTAATCTTAAACTATAGTAAAATGTAACTGATACGTTTAGGAATGAAGAAAATTGTGCTATTTTAAAGTTCTGTTTAAACAAGTTAACCCAACAGAAATTCATTATTTCATCTTAGTATCTATGCCTCTTTTGACCTCCAGGGAAGGATATAAATTTAAACATAGAAAAGGAAATGAAAGATTTGCATTTGGTATTTTTGTTAACACACATGTCTCATATTTTACCTTGAAAATAGTTTTCTTCATTATGTCTTTTATTTTCTTTATTGTTGAAAGTATTACTGATGGTCCCTTTGATTTTTGTTTATGTTTTTCTATTGACCACCTTCTCCCCACATATTCCTCTCCCAGCCTTCACCAATTTATTGTCTGTGTTCATGGGCTATGCATAAGTATATCCATGTAAGTTCCCTCATTAATTGCTCCCCCTCCCCACCCTTCACCCCGACCTTCCCTCTGAGATTTGCCAGTCTGTTCCATGCTTCTGTGTCTCTGGATCTATTTTGTTCATCAGTTTATTTTGTTCATTAGGTTCTACATATGAGTGAGATAATGTGATACTTATCTTTCTCTGACTGGCTTATTTTGCTTAGCATAATATTCTCCAGGTCCATCCATGTTATCTCAAAGGGTAAGAGATCCTTCTTTTATACAGCTGCATAGTATTCCATTCTGTAAATGTACCACAGCTTTTTCCCCCACTTGTGCTGCTATGAACATAGGGGTGCATGCATTCTTTCTGATCGGTGTTTTGGGTTTCTTATGATATATTCCTAGAAGTGGGATTGCTGGATCAAATGGCAGTTCCATTTTTAATTTTTTGAGGAAACTCCATACTGTTTTCCACAGTAGCTGCACCAGTCTGCATTCCCACCAGCAGACTGCTACATAAGATGTCTGAGATGTTGCTGCCTATGGTTTCTTCTAAGATTTTTATGGTTTCACATTTAGATCTTTTATACATTTTGAGTTTATTCTTGTGTATGGTGTAAGTTGGTGGTCTAGTTTCATTTTTATTTTTTTTGCATGTACCTGTTCAGTTTTCCCAACACCATTTATTGAAGATACTGTCTTGACTCCATTGTTTGTTCTTGCCTCCTTTGTCAAATATTAATTGAGCATAGTGGCTTGGGTCAGTTTCTGGGGTTTCTGTTCTGTTCTGTTCTTGTGCCAGTACCAGGCAGTTTTGAGAACAGTGGCTTTGCAGTATTACTTGGTATCTGGTATTGTGATCTCTCCAACTTGTTCTTCTTTCTAAAGATTGCTGCAGCTATTCAGGGTCTTTTTTAGTCCATATAGATTTTTGGAGAGTTTGTTGTAGGTCTGTGAAATGTGCCATTGATATTTTAATAGGAATTGCATGGAATCTATAGAGTGCTTTGGTTAGTACAGACATTTTAATTATATTGATTCTACCAATCCATGAAAATGGTATATTCTTCCATTTGTTTTATCTTCTTCTATCTCTTTTCTCAACATCATGTAGTTTTCCGAGAACAAATATTTTTACCTCTTTGGTTAACTTTATTTCTAAATATCTTATTTTTTGTTGCAATGGTAAATGGTATTTTTTTTTTTTTGGTTTTGTTTCTCATTCTGAGAGTTCATTATTGGTATATAAAGATGCCACTGATTTCTGGGTGTTAATTCTGTATCTTGCTATGTTGCCGAATTCATTTATTAAATCTAGTGTTTTTTTTATGGAGCCTTTAGGGTTTTCTATGTACAGTATCATGTCATCTGTGAATAATGTTAGTTTTAATTCCTCCTTTCCAATTTGGATGCCTTCTATGTATTCTTCATGTCTGATCTCTGTGGCTAGGAGTAAGAGTGGTGAAATCGGACATCCCTGTCTTGTTCCTGTTCATAGGGGAAATGTTTTTAGTTTTTTTCCCATTGTATGATGTTGGCTGTAGGTTTGTCATTTATGGCTTTAATTTTGTTGAGGTATGACTGCTTTATTCCCATTTTGCTGAGAATTTTTATCAAAAAATAGGTGTTGGATTTTGTCTAATGCTTTTTCTGCATCAATTGATATGATCACATGATTTTTGTCTTCTAATGTATTTATGTGATGTATTGCATTTATTTATTTGCGAATATTGTACCAGCCTTGCATCCCTGGACTAAATCCCACTTGGTCATGGTGTATGATTTTTTTAATGTATTGCTAATGAGGATTTTAGCATCTATGTTCATCAGGGATATTGGCCTACAATTCTCTTTCTTAGTAATGTCTTTATCTGGTTTTGGAATTAGGGTAATGCTGGCCTCACAAAAAGAGTTTGGAAGTATTCCTTCTTGAATTTTTTTGTAATAGTTTGAGGAGGATAGGTGTTAGTTCTTCTTTGAATGTTTTGTAAAACTCCCCTGTGAAGCCATCCAGATCCGGGCTTTTGTTTGTTGGGAGATTTTTGATTACTGCTTCAATTTTATCAGTAGTTATTGGCCTATTCAGTTTTCTGTTTCTTCCTGATTGAATTTTGGAAGATTGTATTTTTCTAGGAATATGTCCATTTCATCCAGGTTGTCCAGTTTGTTGAAGTATAGTTGTTTATAATATTTTTTTTTATAATCCTTTGCATTTCTGTGAGGTCAGTTGTTACTTCACCCATGTCATTTCTGATTTTGTTTATTTGGGTCCTCTGTCTTTGTTTGTTGATGAGTCTGGCTAGAGGTTCATCAATCTTGTTTGATGAACCAGCTCTTGGTTTTATTGATCTTTCTTATTGTTTTTTTAGTCTCTATGTCATTTATTTCCACTTTGATATTTATTATTTCCTTCCTTCTACTTACCCTGGGCTTTTCTTGTTGTTCTCTTTGTAATTCTTTAACTTGTAGGGTTAGGTAGCTTATTAAAAGTTTTTCTTGTTTTTTGGAGGTAGGCCTGTGATGCTATGAACTTCCCTCTCAGAACTGCTTTCACTGTGTCCAATAGATTTTGGATAGTTGTGTGTTAATTTTCATTTGTTTCCAGGTGTATTTTATTTCTTTCTTGATCTCTGTGGTAACCCATTCATCTATATATATATATAAAAGCCTAAGTGACCGTTACGGTCAGATGACTGGATGACCACTTGTAGCTATGACATGCACTGACCACCAGGGGGCAGATGCTCAATGCAGGAGCTGCCACTTGGTGGTTAGTGCGCTCCCACTACCAACCTCCCACAGCCGGCCAACCTCCAGCGGTCCCTCCCCCCAGCTGACCCCGATTGACCCCGATCCGGGACTGGGCAAGATGGCCTCGATTGGCCCCAATCGCTGGCCAGGCCCCTCTCATGCACGAATTCCTGCACCAGGCCTCTAGTTGTTTAACCTTTTGCACTCGGATGTCGAGTGTGACTCGACAAGGTTAGCATTAAAATAAAGGAATCGAGAAAAAAGCAAGCGAGTGCAAAGGGTTAATAACATGCTTTAGCCTCCATGTGTTTGAATGTTCCTGAGTGTTTCTAATTTCATGCCATTATGACCTGAGAAGATGCTTGATATTATTTCAATCTTCTTGAACTTGTTAGAAACTTGCTTTATGTCCTAACATGTAGTTTATCTTTGAAAATATCCCATGTGCACTTGAGAAGAATGTATATTCTGTAGCTTTAGGGTGAAATGTTCTGAAAATGTTGATTAATTCCATCTGATCTAGTGTTTCATTTAGGATCACTGGTTCCTTGTTTATTTTTTGTCTAGATCTATCCAGTGATTTCAGTGGAGTATTAAAGTCCCCTACTATTATTGTATTGCTGTCAATCTCTCCCTTCAAATCTTCCAGAAATTTTTAAATATATCTGGATACTCCTGTATTGGGTGCATATATGTTTAGCAGGGTTATATCATCTTGTTGTGTTGATCCTTTTACTATTGTGAAGTATCCTTCATTATCTCTTATTATGGCCTTCACTTTGAAGTCTATTTTTGTCAGAAATGAGTATTGCCTTTCCAACTTTTTTCTTTTTCATTTTCATTTGCCTGGAAAATTTTTTTTTTCATCTCTTCACTTTCATTCTGTGTGAGTCCTTTTTCTGAGGTGGGTCTCTTGTAGACCGTACATATATGGGTCATGTTTTCTTATCCATTCAGCTACCCTATGTCTTTTGATTGGCGCATTTAAGCCATTTACATTTAAGGTTATTATTGATAGGTACTTATTTGTTGCCATTCTTTCCATTATGTTTTTCATTAAGGATGTATATCACCAAGTTTGTTCTAGAAAATTCACTTTGACTCCTTTGTAAAGCTGAAATTTTATTTCAAAGATTCAGTCAAGAAAGATTGTTATTCCTCTCAAGCAATGGCTTCCCAAGGGGCCACATGGGAGCTGTCCTCCTTCATTGGGGGCAGTATTTGATTCCTGACATTGTTTAGAATTGCTGGTCATAGCATTGCTGATGATAAAAAGAAAACTGGATTTTGCTCAGTTTTATTATTGTTCTTAGATTTTCTGCAGACGAGGCACTAGCTTACTTCTTACCTCTAGGATGGACCACTTCCACCTCCCCCGAACCCCTTCGCCTTGGTATACAACTGACCTCAAATTCTCTTCTCTGAAGTTGAAGGCTGACTAAAATGGCATTAGAGAAAAATTTTATGATCTAAACCAAGTGGCCACTGTCTATGACATGTGAACCAATTCTGGCCCTATGCTTATTTTTGTAAATACAGTTTGTTTATTGTATTTGTTTAACATTCTATCTTCGACTGCTTTTGCACTACAACCACAGAGTTGAGTAGCTGGGACAGAGACCATATGTCCCTCAAAGCCTAAAGTATTTATTATCGGGCCCTTTACAAAAACATTCCCTGACCCTTGATCAAGAAGCAAAGCATTGCTTGCTTTGTGGATATGTAAGCAAAACAGTTATTTCACATTCATATTACAGGCCATAATTTATCAAGTGTCTTGCAACATTATATTTACCTGCTAATTTATGTGTGTTTTTTTGCTTTTGGTTTTTAGTTCCTGCTATGTGGATATTTGTTAGCAATGACTGATGTGGAAACTACATATGCAGATTTTATTGCTTCAGGAAGAACAGGTAGAAGAAATGCAATACATGATATCCTGGTCTCCTCTGCAAGTGGTAACAGCAATGAATTAGCCTTGAAATTAGCAGGACTTGATATTAACAAGACAGGTGAGTTGTTTGATACGCATCTCTCTATGAACATAGAATGCTGTCAGCATTTTACCAAGTCAGATTAAGGCATGACAATCCACCTTCAAAAATAGTCTATAGAGTTATAAACAGTCTAACGCAGGATAAGAGTCAGGGACTGATCTCTTATTCCCACTCCATTTTCAATGACTTCTCTTTACAGGATTTCCCATTCAAATGCTCTACAGTAATAACAACTATATCCTGGCAAACAAATATCACTAGCTAAGAATTGTAATTCTTGAGTACTTCAGGTTCTTTTAGTTTATACTCAACAATATTGCTACCCCATGTTTACCTTAACTTGTTAACAATCACCTACTTAGCCATTTATAGCATTATGCTAAACCCAGAGAATTGTCCCCAGAAACTCTAGAACAAATCACCTAGGAAGTCCCAAACACCATAGGGGTCAAATTCCTCATCTTGTATTTACCAGGTGTACCGGTTAATAATGCAGATTTTTTCAATAGATGAAGTTACAAATATGTTGATATATATGCAATTTGATATGTATGCTATTTTGTTGTATTGACAGCAAGCTTCAAAACTTCACATGTAAAATTTTCTGAAGGTGTTAACATCATAGATATTTGTACGCTTAAAAATGTCAAATTTCATGCCAAAAAAAGATCATTTGCGGGAAGTTTTAATTCATTACTTTATTTTGAAGAAAAGTGCTGCTGAAATACTTCGGGAAGCTAATGGTGAACATGCTCCATCTCAAGATACTTGTGAATGCTGGTTTAAACGCTTTAAAAGTGTCTTTCAATATGAAAGACAAAGAACATCCAGGTCAACCGAAAAAGTTTGAAGACCAACAATTACAAGCATTATTGGATGAAGATGCGTGTCAAACTCAAAAACAACTTGCAGAAAGATTAAATGTTGCTCAGCAAACAATTTCCAATCATTTACAAGCAATGGGAAAGATCTTAAAGAAAGGAAAATGGGTGCCACATCAACTGAACAAATGACAAATGGAAAACCAAAAAGTCATCAGTAAAATGTTGCTTCAACGGCACAAAAGAAAGTCTTTTTTTGTATAGAATTGTGACTGGCGATGAAAAGTGGATTTATTTTGAGAATCCCGAATGTACAAAATCATGGGTTGATCCAGGTCAATCATCAACATTGACTGCAAGGCCAAATCGCTTCAGAAAGAAGACAATGCTTTGCGTTTGTTGGAATCAGGAAGGTGTGGTGTATTATGAGCTTCTAAAACCAGGTGAAACGGTTAATACTGATCATTAATCAATTTGAACCATGCAAACAACCAGAATGTGCCAGAAGACACGGCAAAGTAATTTTGCTTCATGATGATGCACCATCACACACTTGAAAACCAGTTAAACACACGTTAAAAGATCTTGCCTGGGAAGTATTAACCCACCCGCCATGTTCACCAGACCTTCCACCTTCAGATTACCACTTGTTCTGATCGATGGCACACGCACTTTCTGAGCAGCACTTCAAAATGTAAGAAGAAGTGTCAAATTTGGTCTCTGAATAGTTTGCCTCAAAACAAGGAAAGTTCTATTGGGACAGTATCCACAAATTACCTGAAAGATGGGGGAAATGTGTAGTTAGTGATGGACATTACTTTGAATAAAGCACTTTTGATGTTTCTCTTGAAATTATCGTGTTTTCTTTGATTACAAAATCGCATTATTAACTGGTACACTTAGTATGCAACAAGTTTCATCTTTAAATATTCTATTCTCTTGCAACTGCCCTAATCTGACTTCATTCCTTTAGTGATCAAGAACTTCTCCTTTTTATCAAGTTCTTGTTGCATGCTAATCTGCACATCTTAGTTTCAGGACATCTGCAGATCTTGGGCACCTAGTCATTGCTTTATAATGAAAGTAGTGTATGAGAATGATATATAATGTTCTTGGGACCCCTTTAGAATGAAATTATTTTTTAATGTAAAATAACTACTTTTAATTTCCTTAAGGTATGGTATATGGTGAGATGTTTTGTGTGTACTTATTAAGACTAGAGGAGAATTCGCTTTTCAACATTTCCACCTGAAGAATGGACCAGCCCACTTACCTCTAACCATTTGAATTATGATAACAAACACTTAGCAAACATTGCTATAATTTACACTAGAGGCCCGATGCACGAAATTTGTGTAAGAGTAGGCCTTCCTTCCCCTGGCTGCCAGCACCAGCTTCCCTCTGGCACCCGGGACCTGGCTTCCCTCGAAGCTCCGCCTTCATCTGGCTTCGTCTGTAAGGACGTCTGGTCTAATTAGCATATTACGCTTTTATTATTATAGATGATTGCAACATCCCCAGATATTGTCCATGAAGTCATATTGGTTGCTTAGTAATGAACTACCACAAGCAAATATATGTATCTTTGAATCAAGGATTGCCTATAGCTTGCCCTCAGGTGAAGTGACCTATATGGAGAGAAAGCCTAGTTTAATTTCAGTGTTTGCAGCATCACTAGCTGGAATTGCTGCAGAGAGTGCAGTGAGGAGGGTGGTTCTATTGGAGCTCTGTGTGTGTTCTCCAAGGGCAGGCCGAGCCATCACTGCTGTGTGACAAGAGACTGGCCAGCTGGTGTAATGTCCTTTAATCTGCCACTGTTGCTTTTAATGTAAAGTAATGAAACCTCTGAGAAACCAGCGGGGGTTATCATCAAGTGCTATAAATGATGTAAAATGCATAAAAAGTCTTAAATTAAGAAAGTCAGGAATAAAAGGGGAAACTTGCTCCCCACTTCTGATTTCGGCCTAAAGACACTTATGATTTCTGCCCCCCAAAATCCTTTTTAAAAATGAGCGCCAGGACCTCGGTGTGAGATTTCCTAGTTACACACCAAAGACCCACAAGATCACTAACCACTGTGAAAATTCAGTTGTTATTTTGTTTTTGAGCCCGGCTGTACCAAGGTCACAGAACCAGAATTAGCCAGCCCGCTTAAGCTATTTTCTTGATGGATAATTAATTACCAAGAAAACACACTTTTTCTATGAGTATTTCAGACTTCTGGAATATTTCTTAGATTCCCAGTGTGATATGCCTATGCCGAGAGTGGGTAAATATCAGCGATGGCTTTTATTTTGCCTTCATCCTTTGTTCCATTGTGTCTTTCAGAAGGTGAAAAGGATGCACAGCGGAGTTCGACAGAACAGAGTGGGGAAGCTGAGGGGGAAGCAGCCAAACCCCAAAGCTAACAACACCCCACGTTGATCTTCCTCAGCCTGACGATGTCTCAGGTCTCCGGGCCTGGCTGGAATGCATTTGTGTCCACGAGGGACAAGGGGAGAAAGGAAATGGCTGTGCCGCCCAGCAGGAATCTGCTCGCTGTCCCGTTAGACATGGGGGCAGAGGCTCTGGCCGCAGACAGACCTTTCTCCACCTCTGTCCTTAGCAATGGCTGAAGTCACGTGGCTTGTGTCTGGATGTCACCTTGTACGGATCCGTGCACTTGACCACATGACGAAATGCTTGTAGACGGTAGCAGCAACCTACGTGATGATTCTCCCCGTAGCATCTGGCCCCTCACAGTGTCAGAGGATTTAATTGTGTCTAATTGCAAAAGGTTGGTTGATCCCAGAGTTTAAGTATCTCTGGCCCAAGTATTCACCCAGTAAGAGAACTACCCAGAAAGCACTGTTTTTAGCAACTTGTGTTCGTGTGTTCCTGCTGTGTGACTTACACTGTTTTGTGTTGTATAATATAGATGCTCGGCACTGCCCCCTTCTTTGATTGCTCATGAAAAACAAACACAATGTACGTTACTGTGAATTTTTATACCACTCATTTTTAAAAGGGCTGCCTTCTTCTCTTCTCCAGAGTGTGGTGGTGTAGACAGGATAGAGCGCACTTCCTTTTTAAAATTAGTCTTTCCCCTTGATTCACTGCTGATGAATCGATGAAGACTAACAGATTTATCAGGATGCCTTTGCTTTTATGAGGCCAGAATTTGGAAATATCCATTAATGTGAATATTACCTGAATTGAGTTTGTTTGGTGTCTGCACAGACCAGAATTCAATCGGCAAATTTTGTTTTATTCCCAAGTGCAGAACTTTTCCCTACTAAAACTTTTATTTATAATTATGAGGATTTTGGAGAATGAGGAAGGTGGGAAAGAGAAGCCAGGATAATACTAACAACTGGAAATGTTTTATTCTTATGGACTCAAATTTCTCACAATTCTGTATGCTACTGTTTAAATATTGAAGACAGCTTATCTCCAGGGAGATGAGAAAGTTGGAGAAAATGATCTCCTTGCAATCACGTGGACACCAATCACAAAAGTAAAGCCCTCATGTTGTGTTTTTCTTGTCTTTTCTCAGCCCTATCAGATCCAGATGTTATTATGCACTTTTTAATGTTTCTAAACTTTTACTAATAGCTAGTGTGAATTGCATTCTGATATAATCATCATCATCATCAGAAGCTAACAAAATCCTCATTAATACTGTTGATGGCCTCAGCTGTGTTTTGACATCATGGTTCTTATTTGGAAAGTTTCTGTGAGCAGTGCAATCCCTCTGGTCAGTATTATGAAGTCGTTTGTCAGTGGTAATAAATAAGGACCCAGTAATATGCGATTGGCTCATGAGTTACTGGACAACAGGGAGACCCTTTATGATAAAGAGCCCACTTAACTGTCCTCGAGGTCTCAGT
The DNA here is from genome assembly GCA_025583905.1 of Ia io. Lineage (NCBI taxonomy): Eukaryota > Metazoa > Chordata > Mammalia > Chiroptera > Vespertilionidae > Ia > Ia io. The sequence goes on along the minus strand of JAJQQW010000019.1, from coordinate 4,113,991 downwards.
ACAGTCCCATGTGAAGAGGGCTAAACAGCATTTCAACAGGTATGGATACACCAGGAACTCAGCCTTCCTTTGTATTTGCAAGCAGGATGAAAGGTTAAGCGTATCCTTATCCCCCGACCCCTAACAGTCCTTTTCAAAGGAGAGGGATAAAGGCATGGGTATTGCTTGGTCCTCAGGCATAGATTCCTAGAAAAAATGTTAATAGTGTGAATCTCTCAGAAAATAGAAGAACAATGAGCTTTCAGAGAACTTTCTTCTATCTAAACCATTAGGGTCCAAAATGTCCACTTAAAATTCAAACAAATCTACCTGTGAATGGACTTCAAGTGGGAAAGAGGTTCTTGAGGTTATTTTAGACAGTCATTGGTATCCATTTAAACCGCCCAACCCATAAAACCCCCTTTTCAATATCCTCATTTTACTATCCCCTTAGTTTTCTTGTGACTCTAGGTTAGATTCTCTTCACCCCTCAAGTTGTGGAATTCCACACTGATTTTGTGTGGTTTTGTAAAGTTTAGGACTAGTGCTGAGTATTTATGGGGGGTTGATATTCCTATGTGATACACTATGATTAATGCATGTGGCGTCCTGCCTGTCTTTGAATATATAATAGTGCTAAACTGTGAAGTCATATGGAGCTTTTGAATTATTTTGACCTCTTACTGCCACTTTGTCTGCTGTATTCAAAACCAGAGGCATTCAAGATAAAAATCCACTTTCCAATACATCTCCTTTACACATGTTACTCAGCAAAAGTTCACAGTATCTTCCAGATTTTATTATAATATCTTTGATGTGCAAGTCAATAATACACAAGGAACTGCATTTTTAAGGAGAGAAGGAAAGGGTAGGAAGGCACTGGTTGATAATACACAGTGAATGCCCATTAACAAACCAACATGCTTCCCAGCACATATTCTTCCATTTAATCCTCAAACAATTCTATTTAAGAGGTAGTGTTATCCCATTTCACAGATTAGCAATATAAGGGGGAATGAGATACAACTTTTCAAAGCTTAAGAGGCTATAAATGATGAGATTAAGATCTGGACCTATCTTTGTCTGTTTAGAAGGAGCTTTCTCCCGCAGTCATAAAACAAAGCCAACAACAGAGCATGTGTTTCCAGATAGGAATGAGTTGGCCTCCACATTTTAGAAAAGGAAACTGAGTTCCAGGAAGGGGAATTGTTTTCCTCAAGGTGACCTATGTGATAATGACAGAGATGTGTCTAAATCATGGAAAGTATACTTTTTAAAGAAAGAAATTCAATTAGCATTTATTTTTGTGTGTTACTTCCCAAAAGTTATTTTTCTGGCATGTAGTCTATAAATTTAGCATGGGTCACATATTTTTTATATCCCATGCTACCCATTTTGTTTACCTAGAAATATGACAATTTCAGTTTTTCGATTCATTTGCAACAAGTGTGAACTTACTAAATTTAACTTTTATTGATAGTGAGCCTCCTATGCCAGCATATAGTTATCATAATTCATTGAAATGTTTTTACCAATAGATAACAGGTATCCTTCAATTTGGGGGCAATACCCCCAGAGCTGCACGTGGCAGTGCCCTACCCTCGAGTCTTCCTCCAACCCAGTGGAAACGCACCATTTTAGAGGATGAGTGACACTGCTATTTCTCTTCAGAGAAGCAGTATAAGGTCAAGAAATGTAACTGCCTGTGGATAGCAATGCTCTGTGACACCTCTAGTAATAGGGAGAAAATGTACTGTCATGGGGTGGAAACAGGAAAGGGTCTATGATTTATGGGATCGCCATAGGCCCTCAATTGTACTTTAATGACAAGTGGCAGCCTCTGAAGTCATTTGTGAGCTTGTATGACTTTTGTATTTAGCAATGTTGCATGCTCACATGATTGATATTAAAAGTAATGCATTTTCTGAAATGTACAGCCTACGAAGAGTGTTTATTGAATGCACGCACGTCAGGTGCTTGAGAAAGTGCCGAGGGTGATAAAGGAGAAATACAAAGCCTCAGCCATGCTGTGGTGGACGCATTCACATTCCAGCTTCACCTTTTCCCGGCTTTTACTGCAATGATTTTTGCCTCCATTCCACCAAGGGAGCCTGCTTCCTGAATTTATCATCTACCAGAGCCAACTCTTACATTATAAGCCCCAACATCACTCCCGTGATGCTTACTTGCTCATCTGCAGGCAGCAATTTAATATCAGAAGAAAGACGGGTGTTTACCAGAATCTCCTGAAAGTTTTTACAACACTCCTTCCTCCACCAGCTCACATGTGGATACATTCACTCACAACACTCTCTTCCCTTGAGCGCATTCCTATGCAACTTTGCTATCTTTCCTCCACACTCAATCCCAGCAACTGGAGAACCAGAGATCTAGAAGAAGTGTAAGTTTCCCAGGTGCACCTGCCCTGTTTACTCCACCAAAAAGCTTTGAAATACAGTGCTCACAGACACCCAGGGCCTTACTATATTAGAAGTAAAGTCTTGGCATAGAGGAGTAAAGAGAATTTAACTGCTTTTATCTTGCTACTAGGGGCCTTCAGCCCAGCCTGCCCCCTCTCACAGACTGGGAGCCCTCAGGGGATGTCCTACTGATGGTTTAGGCCCGCTCCCCATGGGGAACGGGCCCAAGCCACAGTCTGGCCTCCCTCTGCAGGAGGTGACCAGGCTGATCAGGGGAAGGCGCCAGCCCCATCACCCTGCTGCTGCAGCCACTCCCGGCCACCGCAGCCACCAAGTTGTTTTCATCAACACGAATTCCAGTCCCTTCACCATGAAAAAATGACAACTTTCTTTAGGCGTTTTCAAGATGTGTCTTTCATAGGATATGACCTGTTTTTCTTTCTTTCTTCCTTCCTTTCTTCCTTCCTTTCTTCCTTTCTTTCTTTCTTTCTTTCTTTCTTTCTTTCTTTCTTTCTTTCTTTCTTTCTTTCTTTCTTTCTTTCTTTCTTTCTTTCTTTCTTCTTTCTTGCTTTCTTGCTTTCTTGCTTTCTTGCTTTCTTGCTTTCTTTCTTATCCCCACCTGAAGATAAGTTTCCATTGATTTTTAGAGAGTGTGGAAAAAAGAGAGAGAGGGAGAGAGAGAGAGAGAAACATCAGTGTGAGAGGAATACTTTGATTGGTTGCCTCCTGCATGAGCCCTGACCTGGGCCCCGGCCAGGGAGGAACCTGTAACCTAGGTACATGCCCTTGATCAGAATTGAACCCGGACCCTGCGGTCAGTAGGCCAAGGCTCTATCCACTGAGCCAAACCGGCTAGGGCAGGATATGACATTTCTTAGCCCTCCAGCAGCGGAACCTTCGTTTTTTTTCCTCCAGGAGTGTGGTGGAAAAACCCTAGATCACCTTCTTGGATTCTTATTACCCAAGTTACCAAGAACACTGCAAGTGATGGCATACAGGGAGCTTAGCCAATGAGCAGTCAGAAAAGGTGTTTTCGCTCGAACTGGTTTGGCTCAGTGGATAGAGCGCTGGCCTGCAGACTGAAGGGTCCCAGGTTTGATTCCTGTTAAGGGCATGTACCTTGGTTGGGAGCACATCCCCACTTGGGAGTGTGCAGGAGGAAGCTGATCAATGTTTCTCTCTCATTGATGTTTCTGATAATCTATCCCTCTCCCCTCTTCTCTGTAAAAAATCAATAAAATATATATATTTTTAAGAAAAGAAAAGGTGTTTCCTCTGCAGCCCATGTGCAGAGGACCCCCTGCGTTGTGTCCACTGGACTAGGGCATTTTCCTGGCCCCCAAGCCCAGCGGCCACAGGTTCACTGTGTCCGCTGGGTTGCGTGGCGTGGACCCTGCGGACACAGTGTGTGGTGGCCGCCGAGACATGTCCCCCAGCCCGGTAGACACAGCAAACGCATGGCCACCAGGGGCCCGCCGGGGGCACACCCCCCAGCCCGGCAACCCCACATTCGCTGTGTCCGCCAGGCTTGGGGGCGTGGACTTGGGCCGCTTGGTGTGAGCGCACACACAAGAGGCTGCGGGGTGGGAACTTCTGCTGTGGCGATGCAGCAGAAGTTCCTGCCCCACCCAACAGCCACTTGTGCTTGGAGCCCAGGACCTGGGCCGCTTGGCGCCAGCACCCGTAGGCCACTCCTGGCTGGGGGCATTCTGGGACCTCAGCCTCTCAGGGCCTATGCACGGGCCTACAGGCTTGAGTGGCCTGGGTCCCTGAGGATGTTCCCAGGACCCGGGCCACTCGGCACCTGTGTATGCAAATTAACCCACCATCTTTGTTGGGTTAATTTGCATATCCATTCCTGATTGGCTGGTGGGTGTCGCAGAGGTATGTCAATTTGCATCTTTCTCTTTTATTAGTGTATATTCTTCTGTTTTCATCATTTATCCCACATGCAGGCAGTAAAGATTGAGCAGAGACTAAAGTGGGATAGACTCTGGAGAAAGCCAGCATCACACAGCACTCAGTCTGAGTCCAGGGGAGGCCTTGAGCCAAATGGGGCAGAAATAACTGTAGATCTTTCTGTTCAACTTACTGAGGTCACAGGATAAACACTACATAGGGCTGTGGGGCAAACTGCAACAGTGCAGCAAGTTTGCATCCCCTCCAGTGTCTCTTCTCTTGTGTATTTATTTGCATCTGTCTGGTCCAGGACATGGGGATTGAGATCCTGGCCAGCTCTCATTGTTGAGTCAAAAAGAACAAAACTACCTGACTACAACTGGTTAACTTTGGATGCTTCCCACATCTGTCTAAGATTTAGAACCTCACTTGAGGTTTTAAAATCATATTTTCTTTCTGACCTTAGTAGTTAATTATCCTTTACTGTTCACCGACTTTGCCCTCTTCCACAAATATATTCAAGTTCCTTTCTTTCACCACTTGTATTTCTCAAAATAGTAACCTATGCTTTCTGTCTTCATGCTTCTCCTCCTTATTTCTTATCTTTCTGCATTTTGACTTCCAGTTAAAATTTTCTCATTACGAACGACATCTGCAGTAGCTCCCAGACTCTCAGTAATTGTCACTGACGCCCTGGCCACTGTGGGAATGAAAAAGAGATGATGGTACAGAGGACTCAAGCTTCACCTAAAATAAAATTTAATGATTTTATTGTTTTAATTGATAGCTGCGTGACTGGATATAGCTAAATAATAAAGTCTGCTTAAGGAAGGAACCTACGTGTCCCAAGAAAAAGTGCGTTTTCTCCTCCAAGTTCACATCTTCCATCAAATGTGGGTGTGTCCTTTCCCTTTGCCCACATTCTCCCCGTTAGGTGGCTACAGACTCAGATCTTGCGGTGCTCATTTCTTCGTGGGGCGGTGCCATGTGTACAGGCTCTCATCTGGATGCGGGCATCTGAATATGGGCCCTGTTCTCTCCTGGTGTTTGTGAGTTCTGCGTTCCATTAAACTCTGGGATAACTGCCAGTGATACATCACTAGTTCCTCTCAACAGCAGCCACGTACAAGCAAAAACACTCTGGCCCCAGTCCCGCTCCAGTTCTCTGAATGAGATCTAAACAAGCATAGCAATCCCAATGGCCCACTATATTAGAGAGTTTATATATGTTTTTCTAGCCTACCCTATGGCATATAATTCTGTTCACATGGGATCTTTCTTTGAGATGTTTCATTTGCTTTCCTATCCTCCCACCCCCACCCGCCAGATAATTTTGTTGTTGTTCCTTTCTCTTGGGCAGTTTCCCACTCTTCTTGACTAGGTCCTCCTTTTCTACCTCCCCACTAACTACTGGGGTTCCATTCTTATTTCTTTTCTCCAACCCCACTCTTCAGATGACCTCTTCCACTCCACCACCGGTCACCATATTTACATGATCAATCCATATCTTCATCTCCAACCCAAAGCTCACTCCTGACCAACTGACTTATTGGATAGATCAACATGGATTTCCCAAAATTATCTTAATATTAAAATTCCGACACTAAATCCAGTATACAATGCCATTCTTCACATGTGTTTCTTCATACGCTATGGGTCTCATATAATGGCAGCACTGCTTTCCCAGCAACCTCAACTCAACATTCTGAGTTTTCTTAACTCTCCTTCCTCCACTTTTTTTTTCAGTCCATCAATTCTAAGTCTTAGCTACTTCTTGAAACAGCCCACTTCTTTTTGTCTACACTTCAACCTTTTAAATCATCACTTAGCTAATATAATACAATGGCCTGCTCGCCAGGGCCTACCTCATTTGGCACACTTTCTATCTATCTTGCAACCAGATGTATCTTTCTAATGCATAAGTGATGATTTCACTCCTCTATTTAAAAAAATATCCTTCAATTTAGCCAGACAAAACTTTTTAATATAAGTGTCATATTTTATATTTATGTAACTTTTGTGCTCTGTGTTAGCTATTTTCCTGTTCATAAGATCTTCTTCATGCTTGTTGGCAAATTCTCATTGATCCTTTTAGAATATGTTTTACCTTTTTCTTTAGAGCCTTTCTGAATTGTATCCCCACTACCAAGCCCCGCCCTAAGAAATTAGCTGTTCTATACTTCTTGCTCCCCTAACACTTGCTAGATCACAACTATTTGTTTACGTGTGTGTTTCTCCAACTAGAATATAAGCTCTTTGTATCTTCATTGTCTATTAATACTCAATAAATGTTTGTAAATGAATGCCTGCCCAACTGAAGCTCACGATATAGCTATGAGACAGAAACCACATACAAATTAAGAGAAAATGCAATTCAGAGATAAAGTTGATAGTTGAAAATAGTGAAGACTGTATAATATTGCACTATGAAAGGCAACTTGATTTCTATCTCTCTTTTATAGTTTATGCCAAAGAATCATTATTTTTAAATTTGATTCTCAAATTGTATGCTGCATGTTTGCACATACACACAGAGATTTGATCTGACTTATATAGATGAGATGTCCAGTAGGATAATGTATAAATAAATAAGCCAGTCAATGCAAGCCTGATAAAGGTATTTCTTAGCATTCCATAGTGCGAATTCCCTTCAGTTTGCTGGACTTGAAAACAGCTAAAAGAAGGAGATTGTATCTTAGTCCCCTGGCCTAATTAACACATTAGCCAGACAAGAAGATTCTGGAGACTTTTGTGGTTACTGAACAAAAGGACAGTGGAGTTACTAAGAATATGCTTTACAGAAATACATTCTAATTTACTTTAATAGCCTAAAGAAATGGGAGTTTTGATAGAATATGATGAACTTCAAAATGGCAGGAATCCATGGGGAAAATAATATGAAGAGATTAAGGAATATATTTTTTCTATACTCAAGAAAGGATACTAACATATATTTATAGAATCTGAAAATCTTTGTCCTGAATATTATATCTATAGGAAAACACAAAAAAATAGTGGCAATGGAAATAACACTGGAAATCTAACACGACTAAAGAAGCATTGTGTGCATTTTGACTCTGAAACTAAGAAATAAGAATGGACAAGTTCATGATGGAAGTTCTCCCAATAAAACACAAGTTTGCACTTGGGCTTCCGTGATTCACTGTACACATTTCTGAGTAGGACAGTATGACTATTATGACTTTTTACTCAGATGATTCCCAGGCCTTTGTAACACAGAACTAGGAAAAGAGATCTAGACACAGGTCCAAATGATAAGGGAAAAAGAATTTTTATGAGAATCAGTATCAGAGTTGTTCTTAGTTAAGGACAAACCAAGTAATGGTTCAAGCAGATTTAAAAAATATTTTTTGCAAGTGAACTAAAGCCACACAATAAAAGGGCAAAAAACTAGAGGGTGAGAAAAAAAAATGAACCTGAGGTTGCTAAAAGAAAGTTTGGGAGGGTTGACAAGTAAGAGATTTTAACGAAAAAAATAGTCAAAGGTAATTGAGGAGAGAAAAGAGTATTTTTATAGGGTGTGAACTAAATCTTCTTTAACATTCTTAGAGATATATGCATATATGAGACTTCTGAATGTGGCTCCATACAAAGACAGGGCCCTGTGACACCCTCAGGTTTATTACAGTATATTAATTTAATAGTAATGGTAAGGCAAGTACACACATATACAGGATGTCCCAAAAAATGTATACACACTTTTTTCTGATCGCTCAATTGGTGTATATTTCTTTTCAGATTTAATCCATTAGAATTAATAATTATTCAAAGTGTATATAAATTTTTGGGACACCTTATATATGATAAAGGTCTGACTATGATGAGCAATAACAAATGAACATGGAACATGGCATGCAGATTCTGGGTGGAAATATTGCTCCACAAGAAAGATCATGGAGAAGGATACACTGGAATGATGTCTTGAAATGTTTATTTCATTGAAGAAACAGAGGTTAGACATTCTGCCTAGAAAAAAATAGCATAACTTGAGGTACACAGGTAGAAAAACATGGGGTCATATATTTTTCAAATAATGCAAGTTGGCTAGAACACACTGTATGAGTGCTAAGTCCAAGGAAAGATGATGGAGCAGGTGGAGGTGTAGAAACCTGAGACCCTAAGGAGGACCTGGAAGCCTCGGGAGCTGATGAAGGTCACTGAGGACTCAAGACTGTGCCCAATAACCCAGACACAGTGGGCAGAGCAGCTCCAAGAGATCACTCATGGTGATGAGTATGGGCATCGGGCAAAGCCTGGGCACAAAGACCCTAAGACACACAAGGTCCCTGCCAAGGAGCCTAACAGAAATGAAAGAATTCTGAAAGTGAGAGAGAAGTTTTTGAAGATAGGCTAAGGGCTTTGAGATGAAAAGCCACACAAGGACTTACTTCAAGGTTAAAACTCCAGGGGCTAAAAAACCCCAATGGCAGAGGGAATGTGAGCAGCAGCGGAGATGCATGCAGCTTGTGCACACAGGACCCTCCCTGCCAAAGCAGCTGCCGCTGTCCTTTACTCATGCTTGCTACTGGTGTGCAGTTGCACTCCTCGGTTTTAAAGGCACCACACGTCTCTGCTGACAACATATATATCTTTCATACAGCTCCACAGGAAGGGAGGTCGAAGACTCCTTGATCTTTTCTCAGGGTAACAATAATTGTCAGGTTCTGAACACATTTGGATGCTTGAATATTCACTTTGTGGCCAGATTATTACGATCTCTGAACACATAATAATCTGGCCACTCAGTGTATATCCTATATAATAAAAGGCTGATATGCAAATTGTCGACCAGGAGTTCGACCAGCAGGCAGGCTGGCCAACTGCCCATGTCCCCTCCCCCTGGCCAGGCTGGCCGGACCCCACCAATGAATGCACGAATTCATGCACCGGGCATCTAATATATATATATATATATATATATATATATATATATATATATATATATATATATATATATATACTGAGTGGTCAGATTATTATACGTTCAGAGATCATAATAATCTAGCCACTCAGTGCATTACCTCCATTCCTCACAATTCCTCTGAAATATGAGTATACTTATCCTCTTACAAGTGATCGGCTCAGAGTGCTCAAATGCTTGTCCAAGACCTTGCAGTGTGCAGGTTGCAAAGCCAGGACTGAAACTGATGTCCACCGTCTCAGATGACAATTCCCATGCTCTTTCAACACGCCAGAGCTGTCCAATGAAACCACAACACAAGCCAAACATGACACTTTATGGTTTCTAGTAGCCACGTTGACATAAAAAGAAAGTAGTGAGATAACCCAGTGTATATATAAAATATTGCCATTGAATATATAATCAATATAAACGTTACACATTTGAGGGTATCAATTCTTCAAAATCCAGTGTTTATTTTATACAGAGTTCAGACTAGCTACCTTTCAAGTACTCTGGTTAGCACATTGCACTGGGTTACCAAGTATTCAGCAGAGAAATGACTCACTTTTGGGGGATGGGGGTACAAAGTGTGAATGTGGGTGTACAGTTCTTTGTCAGTGATTCTCAACTCAGGCTGCCTGTCAGAATCACCTGGAAAACTTTCCAAACATACTTTAAGAACTGAGCCCCATCTCTACAGATGTTCATTTTATTATACAACAAGGCCCAGGCATCAGTATTTTTTAAACTTCATTGAAGTGTAATAAATATTTAAAAGTGCACGTAAATGTGTAGTTTTATGGATTTTCATAAAATGAATAGACCTGGGTCATCAGCATCCAGATGTAGAATCAGAATATTCCAACCCCTTGAAGCCCCTACCAGGTTCTCTTCCAGTCACCATCCCTGCCAAGGTGAAGTGGTGGATCCCCATCTGTTCTTACAGAGCAGGCCCTGGAGGTCAGCCCAGAACTGACACCTAATACATTAATACCCATTGCAGATTGCTCTTCTGCAGAGTTCTGTTCTCAAGTTTCTTAGGTCAACTTGTAGTCCCAGAAATAATAAACATATGCCAATCCATCTGTCTTCCAGTGGCTTTCTACTCAAGAAAACACAGACCTTTCAAACCTCCATGTCCCCTGGTCCATGCAGGTATGACCTCCATTCAGCCCTGGACCTCCAGGCTGGCTCCATCTCAGTTCAGCCCTTCTTGGTTGCATGATCCTAGGAATTAGGTCTTCTCCCTCCTTCCCTCAACTATCTACCTATTTTCTCACTTGAGTTTTACCTCCCTCGGTATCCGCCGATCAAATAAGTAACAAATTTGCACAGTCAGTAACACAGATTCCAACTTCCTGCTGAGCAGGCTTTTATATAAATCCCAGGATTACAGCTTTTCCTTGGTACTTAATTCCCCAACCATTTGTTTCCACCCTTCCCATTACCACTCTGATCCTATAAATTCAATTTGGTGGAAATAGCATTTGTTCTTCCTGTTGGTCATTTACCTTCCTCAGATTTGAGTGATTTAAAATATTCTAAGAAAATTCAAATAGATGTCTTCAACAGATGTCCCCTCATTGATTTACAGGGGAAAAAATCATCAATTTAAACATTTCCTAACTCCGGCCAACCTGATCAACAGAAAACTGGACTGAATCTTTGAGCCCCATGCTGCAATGAATCCTGAGGAATAAAGAACTTCTCTGTGTATTAAATACCCAGCAATATTTAGCCTGCCACTTGTGGAATTGCAATTGCTTCACAGTGTTTTTCCCCTGCTCCCAGAACAATGTCGTATTGTACTTACAGCCTATACAAGAATATTGGAATAAGTCTGACTTTGCAAAGACAGCACTTGCAGTTGGAAGAAGGAAACCATGGCCATCGATGCTCTCCCTTCATGGTTCAATGTGACAATATCCTAACACAGCTGTCTCCTTGACTCCATCCTACTGGGCTGTCTTGTTCCTTGTTTCCACTTGAGCGTCTTCACTTCATTTGTGTCTCTCTACATTCGTCCCCTCCTACATATCACTACTTCCCTCCAGTTGATTGCTTCATGATTCTTTTAACCCTCAAGATACCCACTCAATTGCTTTCCTTTCTCCATCCCCTAACTCCATGTTTCTCCCTCAATCCCTCTGCCTAGGACTTCCTTCACTCTGCTCGCCACAATCTAACTTTATGTAGGAGGGGGAAAACGAAAAAGGAAAGGAGAGCCATCCCTGAGCTTCTGAGATCAATCTGGAGTTTGCAGGAAGTATGGAAATAACCCCTGGATATTGGCGAGGAAGAGGGGCCTACGGGAAAGTGAAGGAGAAAAATGCATTAAAAATACTGGTGGTAAGAGTAATTTCACCTCGATCACTACAGAGTTCCACTAAGTCATGTATCAACTATGGGAGAGGGGGCAGAGGCTACTCAATGACACCAATTGTCACAAGCACCAGAAGTCAGAACTGTTGTAAGTTCCCCAAATATCAGAGAGACAACTTGATTTTTCATCTGTCTATTCAGTGAAATTTCAAATGATTGATAATTTTAGGAAACACTTGGTAAACATATTTAGGAGAGACTGATTTTTAAGAGCATAGGCTCAGAACCCAGAAACCCAGACACCTTACTAACTAAAAGTATGATTTTTGCCAAATTTATTTAACCACGTTGGGTTTCAGTTTCTTATCTGAAAGAGGAATGATATAATCTCTTAAGAATGTTGAATAACAGTAGGTAAGAGACTATTACAAGGTTCGGTTAGTTAATACATGTAAAGCACTGTTTTCAGTGCCTGGCACTGGGAATAAATATTGGCTAGTAACATTACTGTGGTTGTTGTGTTGTTATGTGAGTTATGTATTTATAGTCTTAGATCACTCAGAGAGCATAGTCATATGGCTCTTAACTCTTGATTAGTGGTGCCTCCCAGTGGCACAGAGGTTTTATCTATTCACTTGTGAACAAATGTGAATGAGTTCCTTCTACTTGACAGATACTTTGAGGATGCGAACTACACAATGGTTTCACCATAGGGATGATCTTCAGATGTGAAGCTCACAACGCAGTAAAACCTGGTTTAGTTGAATCCTAGCAAATGATATACTTAGAGCATTTCCTTCAGTCTATTGTACAGAAGCCAAACTTTGAGGAGTGAAATGAGGAAGAGGAGGAGAGAGAGAAAGTACTTTAGGACTGTCTTAGAGTAAATTCAAGTCTGTCTCTAACTTTTTCTTACAACTGTTACCTTTGCATGTCCACGATGCCAGTAGATAGTGGAAGGGGATGTAAGTTCTCATAATGAATATGAAGTCATTAGGTTTGGCCCTGGAAGGACAGGGATGACCATTGGACAGGCTCAGTCATTTGATGACATTGATTTCCTCTGTCATCTCTTTCTTGGCACCTCTGAGCACTGTTTCTTTTTAGTCTTCTGACTCGAGTCCATACAGAATCTCACTCTTGTGTTCCCCTTAGTAAAACTGAGGCCAGGAAGAGTCTGGTAAACACCAAAGTGGCCAAAAGGAGGAAAAAGAGAGAGAGCGAACAGGTTGTTTGGATGACTAAAGGAAGGTTTCTCAGTTTTAATCTAGTTAATGTCCGTCTAGGAGCTCCAGGCCTGCCCATTGCTCACGAGATCCTCGAAATGGAGATGAGACGCTATCCAGAAAATCCCCCCTTTTCATCCACAGACTTTTCCTCCTATCCTAGTTTCTAGACTAAGAGATTCCTATTCCACTAGTTAGATGCTTCATGAAAGCCATCTTTAAATAAGTATCAACATCAGCATACAATATTAGTTATATGATTAATATAATACTCACACATTTTTCATACATACTAAAGAAGTGTTTTCTTATTGATATATATCTAGGTATATATTTTAAAGTGGTCCTCAAACTCTTATAATCTCAACCAGCATATACAGGGGTTACATGTTTATCAGTCTATTTACTAAGCCAGAAAACCTGGGGGTCGGGGGAGGGATTGTAGGGAGGATAAATGGTGAGGGAAGGAGACTTGACTTGGAAGTGGTGAATATACACTACAGTATACAGATGATATGTTGTGTAATTGTGCATCTGAAACCTATATAATTTTGTTAACCAGTTGTTATGCTAATAAATTCAATAAAAAATAAAATAATCTATACTAATAAAAGGGTAATATGCTAATTAGACCGGGAGAACTCCGGATGCCCTTCCGGACAAAGCCATGGTGGCGAGGCAGAGGCAGAGGCAGAGGCGGTTAGGGGCGATGAGGCCAGGAGGGGAGGGCAGTTGGGGGTGATCAGGACAGTGGGGGAGGGAGAAGGAGGGGCCGGTTGGGGGAGAGATCAGGCCGGCAGGGGGAGCCAGTTGGGGGAGAGCAGGCCGGCAGGGGGGACAGTTGGGGGCGATCAGCCCAGCAGGGGAGCAGTTAGGCATCAATCAGGCTGTCAGGGGAGCAGTTAGGGTTCAATCAGGCTGGCAGGCAGAAGCAGTTAGGGGTAATCAGGCAGGCAGACAGGCGAGCAGCTAGGAGCCAGCAGTCCCCGATTGTGAGAGGGATGCCCCTGTGGGATTGGGCCTAAACCAACAGTTGGACATCCCCTGAGGGGTCCCAGATTGGAGAGGGTGCAGGCCAGGCTGAGGGACATACTCTACCACCATGCACGAATTTCGTGCACCAGGCCACTAGTTTATAATAATTTTAAAATAAAAAGCATTTTCCTCTTAATACTAAGCACATATTATATAACAGATGTTCTGATCAATAATATATTTACTATAATTTTCCTTGAATAAATGTTTCTGTGTTAAATAAAGCACATCTCTCAACCTAATAGGAAAACCAAGTCATTAATAACAATGAATCCAGTGTTTCGTATATCTCAAGTGAAAAATAAAAATACACTTTCAGCCCTAGCCGGTTTGACAGTGGATAGAGCATCGGCCTGGAGACCAAAGGGTCCAGGTTCTATTCTGGTCAAGGGCAACTACCTCAGTTGCAGGCTCCTCCCTGTCCTGGGCCCTGGTCGGGGCTTGTGCAGGAGGCAACCAATCGATGAGCTTCTTTCACATTGATGTTTCTCTCTGTCTTTCCTCCTCTCTTCCACTCTCCCTAAAAAATCAATGAAAAAATATCTTTGGGTGAGGATTAATCCCTCTCCCCCCAAAAAAACCCCAACAAAAAACACCTTTATATTTTTCTATGTCTCTAGACTTTTCTATATTTCTATTTTCTAGCCTGCATTTTTATAAATATTGATAAATAATAAGCAAATAAGTAAAAGATATCAGCCTCCTGGTGGCCATATGCAGTTCTTTAAAAAAAATAAATAAATGCCCCGTGTCTCTTCTACCACAGCAAAGAGATTTTGTTTTCGGATTTTGTTTAGAAAGCTGCTCACTCTGAAAAGCAGTGGCAGGTCGGCTTGGTACAGAAGGAAGGAAGTCGGCAGTGGCCGCCGACTGAGAGCCTCCCAAGGATACTAGGACAGCACACTTCCCCCTTTCACTCAACTGGCCTGCAAGTCATAAATACTGTACATGCACACAATCTCCGGAGAGTCCTCAGGAAAACCAGTTTAATAAAACTAAAATGTTTGCCTGGTGATTCTAATACCTTTATTACAAATATCTTCCTTCAAGCCCCAATGTCTGAAGGCACAGTAGAATTTGCCTTTACTGCCTTTAGCCAAATGGAATATTCTTCATATTTAGCCTCCTGATGTTAGGTCCCTGTGTCAGTCAGATATGGCCAAAGAAATAGATGCTTCTTTGTTTGGTTAAGTGTCTTTACTTGGCAACGGCAACACAGCCTTTTGGGAAGTATCATCCATTGACAGGACTAAAGTAGTGCTTACTAACACTGCATGTTAGAAATACAAGGGAGTTACCTACAAGGGAGTACCCATACGACTGTCAGCTGATTTCTCAACAGAAACTATGCAGGCCAGACCAGGAGTGGCAAGAAATATTCAATGGGATGAACAGCAAGAACCTACAACCAAGATTACTCTACCCAGCAAAGCTATCATTCAGAATTGAAGGTCAGACGAAGAGCTTCACAGACAAGAAAAAGCTAAAGGAGTTCATCACCACCAAACCAGGATTACATGAAATGCTGAAGGGTATTCTTTCAGAAGAGGAAAAAGAAAAAAAAGGTAAAGGTAAAAATTATGAACAACAAAAAGACATCAAATACATACCTACCAACAAGTGAATCTAAAAATCAAGTGAATAAAAAATCTGAAGAACAGAATGGACTGGTGAATATAATAGAATCAGGGACATAGAAAGGGAGGGGATGGACAATTATCAGGGGGAAGAGGACCTGAGGGGTGCAGGAAGAGATTGGACAAAAATCTTACACCTATGGATGAAGACAGTGGCGGGGGGTAAGGGCATAGGGTGGGGTGGGGAATCAGGTGGAGGGGAGCTATGGTGGGGGGGAGGAAAGAGGAACACCTGTAATAATCTGAACAATAAGATTTATTTAAAAAAAAAAGAAATGCAGGAAACTTTGTCAAAAATCATTATTTCAGCTGAGGCCATTTTAAAAACTATGATTGATCAAAATCCAAAACAGATTTTGCTTCAGTAGAAATATAGTAAAACTAGTGGCATGGTGCACAAAATTTGTGCATGGGGGAAGGGGGTGTCCCTCATCCCGGCCTGTACCCTCTCCAATCTGGGACTCCTTGGGGGATGTCGGACTGACTCTAAACCAGCAGTCAGACATCCCTCTCGCAATCGGGGACCACTGGCTCCTAACCACTCACCTGCCTGCCTGCCTGTTGCCCCTAACCACTCTGCCTGCCAGCCTGATCACCCCTAACTGTCCCCCTGCTGGCCTGATAGCCTCCAACTGCCCCTCTGTTAGCCAGCTCACCCCCAACTGCCCCCCACCAGCCTTCTTGCCCCCAAATGTCCCCCCTGCCAGCCTGCTCACCCCCAACTGCCCCCCATGCTGGCCTGATAGCCCCCAACTTCCCCGCCCCCACCCCCCCACCCCCCGCCAGCCTGATCGCCCCTAACCGCCTCTGCCTCGGCCCACCATGGCTTTGTCCGGAAGGATGTCCGGAAGGTCTCCCAGTCTAATTAGCATATTACTTTTTTATTAGTATAGATATGGTGTATATCATATCACTAATAATCATTTAACTTAAATACTTAAACACTTTATGATACAGAATCATTTTTAAATAGAAAGAGCATGCTTCAATATACAATCTTAGCAGCTAAGATTAATTTGTAAAAATCTGTAATTTGGAAATTTTTAGATGAATCAGCTCAAGGCTAAGTATTTGAGTCAACATTGATTGCAACATTGGATTTAATTGAAAAGGTAACATGGAAAATATTTATGATTTCTTCCACATATCTCACCATATTCTTTTGATTATAGTTGGTCTGAAGGAGGAAAAGGATTGAATGGTTATTATTTTAACATAAGTAATAAACATAATAGACAAGTTACCTGAACCCAATTCAATGAACATACCTGTATTTCAATTTTTTTGTTAAACTGTACCAGAATTTTTTTTTGCTATTGTTTTGAGACTATAAGAGGATTGAGTTATCACAGGAGAATGCTGTCTTAAACAATTGTAGAAGCAATGAGTTCATGAGAAGAAATAATATATTTGACTACCAAGGACAAGCATTCATTTACTCACGACAGCTCTCTAATATGAATTTTAACTTTAAACATTTATTAAAAGAAAATTTTAAACATATAGCAACTTAAAAAATAGTCTAATGAACTCCTTTCTAGTCATTACTCAGCTTCAGCATTATCAATAATTAGGGAATCTTGTGTCATCCACATGCCCACAATCCCCAACCCAACTAGATTATTGTGAGAAAGGCCCAGACATCAGATCATTTTACCTTTAAATATTTCAGTTTGTATCTCTAAAAGTAAAGACTGTTTTATACATTATCACATCAGCATTATCACAACTAAAGAAAAAGAATAATGTCCTACCCTATATAATAACAATAAAACAAAACAGGACATATAGAACCAAATAGATTCATGGAACTCAAGGGGCCACTCTTACCACTGCCACCAGTCCTCTGACCAACATTTAAACAACTTTTTCCCTAATAACTTTCTAGAGTACACAGTTCTCCTTAGTGACTACCATTGACCATAACCTCGTAACTGTCAATTATGCCTCCATTTTCCACTGGATTTTTCACTGGGCCACATTTGTGCTCATGTTAGCCAATAGAAATAGAACCCATGAGCACTTGAGAGAGCAAACCACCTTGGGAAGGTTCAAATTTGTGATGAACTACTGAAATGGATGAAGAATTTTAATCCAAAATTCATTTTATAATTTTAACACAAGAGATAGTATTTCTTGACCTACATCCTGTAAGTTTAATACAAGAAATGGTATTACTTGATTGCTCTCATCTACCACTTCTGCATAGTTGAAGAAATATAATTGGTAACCAACACCATTTCTCACCTACCACACCATACTCACGTCACCCTGAGATCAACCAAGCCAGAAACTCCCACGTCTCTGAATCTCATCATCTACCTTCTGCTAACATGAAAACGGACACTGGACCGCTGCTGCACCACTGAAATAGTTTCTTCTTCTAAGTGCCAAGGCAACTCTGGCTGACTCCCATACAGCGATCTGAATTGTCAAGGATTGCTCGTGTCAGCATTCCCGTGGAGAAAAAAACAGAAGGGACTTGTTTCCATTCACCCCGAAATCCACAGGCTTGAGCTGACTTGTCTGGTGTCCCTAACAAACCGCAAGTGGCGCTGGCTGCTGAGAACCAAAATGCTTCCTGCTATTCTTAACAGAGTGTGAATGTGTCCCTGGCTCTCCTGCAGTTGTCTTTGTCTGTTAAGCAAGACACCACGTGGCCCCTTTGTGTCCCAGTTTGCCCATTTTGTGAGGCTATTTGCTTTGGAAATGGAAAGCAGCGTAATTTAAAGAATAACAGATTGTTCTTTCCTAATTTTGGTTGAAAATGACCACATTTATTTCATAAATTAAAAAACAACAACACCCTCATGACTGAGAATAATATAATGTTTAGCAGTGAAGTTGCTGTGACAAATCCACAGAGAAGGGTCCTCCTAGGAAATAAACTCTCATCTGCAATTACCTCAGAAGATTGATTATCCTGCGGATATGGGATAAAATAATTTTAAAGGTCTGAGGCAGTTACTTTGATTTCACATGTGGTTGAATGTGGCGGTCTCACTGCTCTGAAGTTGTCACAGAATAAACATTTTGCAAGTTTTGTGGGCTATGCAATTTGACTAGAGAGAGAGCCATCCACTGGGGGCTGCTAAGCAAATTATGGGGTATGTTCACTTTCTAAGCCCCTAACATTATGCAGATAAAACTAGCCCCTAACATTATGCAGATAAAACTATGAAATATCAAGGACAACTTTAAGAAAATAAGTGTGTTACAAACAAAAGAAGATAAGTATGTTAAAAGTCAGGAAGCAGGGGAGAGGCCAACTCTATCCCTGGTCCTAATAGCAGCCTTGAGTGCTGAATCTAGAAGGCTAAGCTGTATAAAAAATTAGCTCTTTAAAAAAAAAAACAAAAAAAACTATCAACAACGAATGGCCTATTGAACATTAAAATTCAGTTCATTTTGTTGGAAATGTTATTATACATGCTCCACAGACAGGAATTAAAAAGTTACCCCTCCCCTTGGTATAATAAGCATCAGGTGCATATTAGGAAACAACAGTTACCTTCATTCCTTCTATTCAGTGACCCCACTGTGTCTCTATAACAGACTTGGGCCCCTTAACAAGCAGTCCTCAGAGGACACCTAACCATGACATAATAGAGCAATAATTTTGGCACATAGGACAGTGACATGGAATACAGTTCACAATCTATTTCTTGTTCATGAACAATTCATATTTTGTAATAGATATATCTTGCTTTGCCAATCTATAGCATACTATGAAAAGACACCACACTAAAGCCCTCATCTCTTCCTCCCCTCCCCTTGGCCAGCATGTGCTTAGTCCTTTGTGCATTTGTGCATCCATCCATCCTCCAATCTGTAAGTTCCTCTGAACACAGCAACTATAATGTCTAGTTCTGTATTCTCCCTGCTGGGAAAAAAAAATCTCTTAACATAGGCTTGCTATATGTATGTGTATACATGTATCTGTGTAAGAGATATACATATGCATGACATTTTTAATACTTACTGACCTAATTTTATTCAGCAAGACTATAGGAGTAGCCACTGATACAATAGTAACAGTAATTATAACAAGTACACACATGTTCCAACCTATTATTTTTACTTTATTTTCAAAAACTAAAAATTTATTTTAGTCATGTTTTATATCTTGAACAGAAGCATGAGATGAAAAATGTGTGGAGTTGTTTCCCCCCCAGGAAAAAGCAGATTGGATGGTAAAGGTCTGCCAGAGAAAGATGTCCTCTGCAGTGTGAGGGAATGACTCCGAACAGGAAACCACGGTAGCAGCCTTCCAAGCTGCTCACACAGGTCTAGTCCACTCTGCCCTCCCTCTGCAGGAGCCCACGGAGAAAGCATGAGGCACTGGTGACCAGTCTGAAGAAGACTGGACAGCACATCAGGAGAGGATAATAGGGAGCTTGCTGTGAATAAAGCTGTGTCAAGTCTCAGGACTACAGGGGAGAAAATGGTGGCCAAATAAAATGTAGTAATGAACAAAATAGATCCAGTGCCTTAGAATCATGAACAGACTGATGAATATCAGAGGGAAAGCAGGTGTGGGGTGGGGATGGGGGAGAGAGTAATCAGGGAACTTACATGCATGTATGCATAGCCCATGGACACAGACGATACTGTAGTGAAGACTTGGGAGGGGTGGGTGTGAGGTGGAGGGGGTCACTGGGGGAAAACAAAATGAAGGGGACATATGGAATGCTTTCAACAATAAAGATAAATTAAAAAAATAAGAAGAAAAATGTGTGAAATTCAAATTTTATACATGTGTAAAAATAAGAAGAAAAATGTGTGAAATTCAAATTTTATACATGTGTAAAATGACACTAAAAGTTATTTATGCATATGAAAGAAAGTAACATGTAAAATCAGTAGATCTGATAAATAATTGCACTATCAATTCTGGTTATATTACTAAAATATAAACAGATAGTTTCTAAATATATTCATTGATAATAAGGCAAGTAAAACAAACATATTCTAATATGGTAATTGTAGGTTTAGAGCAAGGTTATGGCGTTTCCAGGAGCAGCTGTTAAATGTTTCATCTTTCAAAAGGAAAATTTAAGTTTACTTTTTGAGAGTCTTTTTAGGTTCTTATTCTCTTTATCTACAGTGATTGACTGACATCTTAGAAGATGATGCAGATTTAATGTAATCAAATAGCCCTGATAACTGTGACCATTTCACATATACATAATTTGCATACATGTTTACATCTACATATCACCACAGATACATTTTCTTTTTGTGGTTATTCTAGTGCAGCTCCTCCTGGTTTATTCATAACAAAACACCACCAGGGGGCGACTAAGCATAATTTCTTTTTCGTGTCTTGCTTTAATTACTAATATTATTTAGATAAAATGAACATTGCATAAATGTTCTACTATAACTTAATTCTTTGCTACTCCTGATGATTTTTCAAGTTACTAGAAATGTCTGAACAAAATTAAATCCAATACAAATTAGTCACAAAAAGTTTAAGTACTTGTAACTCTCATATTTTGTTTAAAGCATTTGATTAAGCAGTTGTAATCACCTTAAAATCTGAATAAAGGTCAAATGTGAGCTATGAATTGTTTATGCAAACAGAAGTGAATTTTTTATTCCCTCTGATATTATGAATTCATCAAAAGTTTTAAAATAAAATAAATAAGGAAATGAGGAATGATAAAGGGAATTGAGGGACTGGGAAATAGTAAAAACAACCTGGAGAAGAGAAACTAAAGTGAATTAAAAATGTGCATGTTTCCATTTACACTATACAAAAATAGTTGAAATAGATCCCTGGTACACATACTCTATTAAAAAATAGTACTAGTAAAACATTGGCACTCAAAGAAAAAATTTAAAAGTATTTCAACATGAAAACACAAGACAGTGGACTGGGAAACTTTTGAATAAAGTATTACATAACTAATTTAGCTCTATGGGTAACCCTGTAATTGACATTTCTGCAAGCAATACTGTTTTTCCTAAATTCATCTAAGTTACCTAGCATCATCCCACACATACACTTTAATTTGGTAAACTAAAATAAGTATTAATCTAGTTATGACTATTTTTAAGAACTGATATGATTATGTCTTTAGAAAGAAATAATACTCATTTTCTGAAGGAATTTGCAGCTACCAGTTGTATGCTTTTTAACTTATCAAGGCAGATTCCATGCTACACGATATTAACACAGAATTTGTTAAATACAGATTCAGTTTAATAGTAACTGATAGGGTTTAAAAATCATTCATACATAATTATAAAAAATTATACTTTTGATAAATGTAAATAACAGTTTTTATTGCCCACAAAAAACTGAATGTTTATTATTATGTAGGGAAAAAATGGCTAGAAGAAAAGGAAATCACTGGAATACACATGAGATAAACTTGTGCAACTTAACATGCCTCACAAGATTGCTTTATATATTAGGATAAAATTGTGCAATGGTGGCAATGGTATTGATAACCTATAAAAGTTAGGTTCTAAATTCCTATGCAGTGTGATTCAGCTAAAATAGAGTCTAGAATTCTTAATTGGGAATAGTCATTCAAATCAAACTATATACTTTTTTGTGGGACATATGCATGTGATCCAGTTGTTTTCCATCATTTGGTTGTGCTGACCTAGGAATGTTGGTCACATCAAACATTACACTTAAAAATGACCACTCTTTTAATTAAAATTAACTTTAAAATATTTATAAGAGTTGTGCTGTGATCTGAAATTTGTGATATTTTTGTCATGAACTGTACTGCCCCTAATTATTGTAAGGTAATAAAAATAGTTTTAGGGACTATAAAAAATGTGAATTCAATATTTCTTTTCCTAGGGAGCAAAAAAGCATGAAACATTAATTGACTCAATTCTTGATTTAGTTTTTCTAAATCCTATTATTTTTATAATTTGGTGCTTATATCTAATTTTATCAATCTATAGATTTTTAGTGTCCTAGGATTCATAAAATACATTAAAATTTACCATATTAGTCTGTTTTGTTCGGTGTTTCCTCTCTTTTGGAAAACATGACATTAGATTTAATTAAATTTTATACGCACATCCCCACAAGTTAGGGTGAACTTCATGGCCAGGTTGTACCATTGTTTACCAATGAACTACTGGTCTGAGATGTGAAAAGTCCTTCAAATCATTTGGATATTTTGAAAGTTCTATCTGGAAATACATTTAAAGCAATAGAGAGGAGATACTTATCTTTTCATATTTTTAACCAGATAAAGGGGTGTACTAGTAATTTAAAACAGAAATTTCCAATGATTAAAACAATGCTATTCATTTATGATCTGACTCTGATAGCTGCTTTTAATTTCACCTGTGTAGCAAGTTCGTTAAAATTGTTATTTAAAACCAAACCTTAATAGCTACTTCACATAAAAATTGCAAAGGCTTGTAGAAGACACTTCCTATATATCTTTAAAACATTTTTTGTTATTGACTTTAGTAAGAGGAAGGGAGAGGGAGGGAGAGAGACAGAAACATCATTGATGAGAGAGAATCATTGATCGCCTGCCTCCTGCACGCCCCACATTGGGGATTGAGCCCGCAACCTGGGCATGTGCCCTGACTGGGAATGGAACTGTGACCTCCTGGTTCATAGATCAACACTCAACTGCTGAGCCACACTAGCTGGGCCCCGTATATCTTTAACATTTTAGTTTTCAGCATCATGATCAAAATTTCTGATTTCAGCATATTATTCTTAATATAACTTTTCACAAAGTGGATATTCATGCAGATGTTTATGGAATGACATTTAGGGAATTAAATATTTTATTTCTGTATTTGTGGTTTTCATAGTAAGATTATATGTATATTTTTAATTTTATTATTGATTTTTTTTTTTTGAGAGAGAGAGAGAAAGGAGAAGGGGAGAGGAACATCGACCAGTTGTTCCCTTCACACATCCCAACCGGGACTGAACCTGCCACCTGGGCCTGTGCACCTAAATGGAAAGCCAACCCGTGATACTCACCAACTGAGTCACGGGGCGAGATGATATTTTAATGGTGTTATTAGAAGCTGCCTTCAATATTCCTGGAAGTATATACTTGCATAAAGACAAAATGAAGAAAATACTCATCTGATCCATGGACAAGTTCTGCGAATTCCTTCTTTGAAATATTTATTTTACCCTTTTTGACTCATGAAGTCATCTCACAGGAGAGCACACTGCCTCACTATGTCATCTTTTGCACGCATACTCTTTGGGGGGACGTTTAATAGTAAGAAGTCATTGTAAATTACAGAGCCATACACATTGCATGTAACTTTTTAATCCAGTAGCATGTCTAAATCAATGTCTCTATGGACTGTACTGTGCCCTCCCCCCAATTCACATGTTCAAGCCCTAACTCCCAGTGTGACTACATTTACATAGGGCCTTTAGGAGGTAATTAAGGTTAAATGCAGTCATAGGGCTGGGGCTCCATTCCAATAAGACTGACGGCTAAGAAGAGAGTAGGGAGGTCTTTCTCTTTCCATCTTGTAAAAGCGCAGCAAGAAGCTGGCCGTATGCCAGCCCTGAGGAGTGTCTGCACCAGGAGTGGACTCTGCTGCCAGCCTGAGCTCAGCCTCCCCAGCCTCCAGAACCGGGAGAGAATAAACTTCTGTGTTTGAGCCCCCAGGCTGTGGTATTTTGTTATCGCAGCCCAATGTGGCCAAGTGCCAATATGGCACTTTGTTTCACATTTTGCTACTACTTTTTCATGCATAATCTATTTAGGGCAACCCATGGGTGGCTGGAGTAATTGGCAAAGGACGATTTGTATACAGTTGACCCTTGAACAACAAGCTTAAACTATATGGGTCCACTTACATGCACACTTTAAATAATAAATATACAGTTGGCCCTGCCTATCATGGATTTCACATCTGCAGATTCAACACACCATGGGAATCTGTGTATGGGGAGGGCCAATTTAAGTTATAGGTAGAGTTTCTACTGCCCAGGGGTGGGTATCCCTAATCCCTGCTTTGAACAGGGGTCAACTGTACTTGTGTTCTGGAGAATGATAATATCAAATACAGTTTAACATTGTCAAAAGGTTCTGGAAAACTGGGACTTTAAGTGAAACGTCATATAACAAAACCGATTTTACCACAGGCTAATTGATATAAACAGGAGTGAAGTTCCTATGGCATATTTCCGTAGGCACATCATCAAACTCCTAAGTAAAGATCCAAAACACTTCAAATATTCAACATTGAAATAAATGTATTATACATACACTTACTAGTAAGAAAGATTAATAAAAACAAGTAAGATAATTCTTTTCCAACCTGCATATTCCAGTTCAGGTTCACTGGTGGCCAGAGCCTCTCCCAGCAGCTCAGGGCACAAGGTGGGACCCCACCCTGGAAAAGATGCCTTTCCTGCCACACACCCTCACACTCACACCCCCACACCCACACTCACAAATACCCACACTCACACACCCTCACACTCACACCCCCACACTCACACACCCTCACACTCACACACACCCACACTCACACTCACACTCCACACCCACACTCACATCCCCACACTCACACACCCTCACACTCACACACACCCACACTCACACACTCCACACCCACACTCACATCCTCACACTCACACGCCCTCACACTCACACCCCCACACTCACATATACCCACACTCACACAGATTAGGACAATGTAGACATCCGATTCACCTTGGGACATCGAGAAACCCATGTAGATGTGAGAAGAACATGCAAACCCCACGTAGATAGGGCCTGGGCTGGGGATTGATTTTGTTTTCCCATCAACATTATAATGAAACAATATTGAATAAAACAATGTTATTTGAGGACCTGCTGTATGATAAAACCACACACTTCGATTTACCAAATCTGTCCCCAACAATAGGTCAGGCTATCATCATGCTAGGTTTGGGTCATTTCATGTCCATCCACAATATCACCCTGCTCACTGTCTTTACCAGACAGTCACCTTAGATTATCATTTTAAAAAGTGTCTCACTCTGCCCCAAATCATCAAGGCTGAAGATCCTCCATTTTCTATAAAGTAAATTTTAATCTGAAAGCCCAACACTGATGATCCTCTGTAACCTGGGCCTAATTTTTATTTTTCACATGTAATACATGTTCAGTAGACACTTGCATAATTAGTGTTCCATCTTCAACATGTTCTCACTGTCCTCAGAATTTGCCATTATCATTCCTGCTTGTTTTTTTTACCTTGATTTCTCCTAAAATCAACCCCCTACCTAAAATACCTGTCATAATCGTACACATTCTAAAAGAAAAAATACAAAATCCATTTCTTATAAGAAACTTCCCCAATTCCAAACCATGTGGACAGTTTTCCCTATAACTCTGCTGCTTCTTTTGACCTGAACTCTTCATCTCAGCATTGTGTGCATTGTGTGTATGACATGTATCCCTAGTATTTTTTATATCCTATTACCCTATCTAGATCGTAAACCTCTGTACTAGTAGGTCTTCCATTCCCTGTACCCAGTCTTCTCTATTAATCCTTCCCTGGAAACTCAGTCTCCCTATTATGAATATTTAGTACTTATTTCCTATAGCTTTAATTTGCCCCTTAATTATGCTATTTATTTGCTATTTGTCATGTATTATATTCTTCACATGTTGTTGCTCAATTCACTATATTTAAAGTTCCCTGAGGTCACAGGCTTTTATGCTTACAATGTTTAGGGCTAAACTATGTAAAAATTTGCAAATAAGGAGACATAATTACAGCCTGAAGGGCAAAGAGCCCGCAGAAGTCCTGAGTTCTCCTGGGTTTAGCCAACCAACCACATGAGACTATATGGGAAATGGTATGCACGGTAACATGTTAATCATAACCGTATGTGTTAAATAAAACTGCTCTGCCCACTGAAGAGAACTGTGAATAACACACCATTCACTCAGATCTATTCAGTAATTTAGCAAATATTTTTTGAACATCATTGACTAAGTATTAAACTAAGTTTCTCAAAACAGTCAATGCCCTATGAAAATGTAGAGAATTCTCAAAAGCATGAATAATTCCAATTCTCTGAATAAATCATGGCTCTCCAATGTAGTTGTTATCAACTCAAGCACAGCTGGGCACAGGCTGGAATCGCTTTGGATAGCAGCACGAGGTCATTAGATGGGCACGACTATGCATCTATAACGTGGGCTTAGGTCCCGTTCCCTAGAAGCAAAGACTGCAGAGGGGGCTTCTTGTGAGAGAGATTGTGAGAGATGGCTCCTCTGGGTGAGGGGAGCAGGTGAGGGCAGCAGAGGTAAGTGTCAGCCCGCCTTGAGTCAAAGGCTGGCCTGCTGTGTCCCGGAGTCAGTCAGTCACTGGCTACAGGCTGCCCTCCTGATGATGAGGCCTAACTCTCAGGGAGGGATGGCAGCGCTGTTGATAAGAAGGGCAGTTCTTTAGGGAGTGAAGTAGCTGTGGGTTATCAGCCAACATTCTCATTAGCTGAGGCTGGATGCACCTTAAAGAAAAGGCAATTTGAGAAGGGCAATAACTGCCTGTTATTGATGCAGTCAATAACATCAATGACTAAATAATAATAACAGGTTCTGCAAAGGTGGTAAGAGCTCTCTGAATTTTCAAAGAAGGACTGACTGAAATCCTCTATAATCTTTTATAGTACTCAAATTCTTGGAAAACTGAATTATAGGTAAGTTAAGCTCTTAGGAATACTCATATTTTATTATCTGGAATTCCTCTTTCTTATGAAAATATAAGCTTTATTGTGTTTGAAAACAGAGCCAGAGGAGACTCCTATTTCTGTTTTGTTGATGGCCTGTTAGCTGCTAAGAAACATAAATGTACATAGGCTTAAGCAACTCTGTTTATTGGAAACGGCAAGCAAACAATTGTTGGATTCATATGATAAGATAGCCAATTTACCAAATTTATAATTTTGGTATACATTCTAAGTAAAAAAGAAGCAACTAGAACTTTATACTTTCAATGTAAAACTGCAAACAAGGAACTTTTCTAGAAGACGAGTCTGCAAAAGTGGGCTTTTGTATAAACAGTTAAAGGCAGGTAATTCTAAATACACGTGTATCTACAATGAAAATTAGAGCTTCGGTTTTTCACTTTCTCTCGTTTGTTCATAAGGCAAAACCAAGTAGTCAATTATATTAGTAATTAGCAGGTGTTCATAGGGTGAATTCTCATATAGCCATTTCCATTAAAAGGTAAGTGCAGAATGGATAATATTTAATTAATTGTTTTTATGAACGGAGCCATAAAGCTTTAAAATTGTAAAGAAGTGTGAAGATATTCATTAAGGTGATTTATAACAGGAGAGTTTTCTTTCCTTGTCCCTAGTATAAATACCCTGACATCACCAACATAATACTTATCTGCAATGCAACATTTTAAAGGAAACTCTCTTAAAGGCCTGGGAAGCCCGGCCGGTGTGGGTCCATGGTTGAGCTTTGACCTATGAACCAGGGGGTCATGGTTCAATTCCTGGTCAGGGCACATGCTTGGGTTGGTTGCCTGCTTGATCCACAGGGGGTTCCCGGGAGGTGGGCAGAGGGTGCAGGAAGCAGCAAATCAATGATTCTCTCTCATCATTGATGTTTCTATCTCTCCCTCTCCCTTCCTCTCTGGAATCAATAAAAAAAATATATATTTTAAAAAAGGCCCCAGGAAGCTGCTATGATTAGTAACAAGGAGTAAAAGGGGGGGGGGGTTGGGGGAGGAAAGGATTCTTGATATTTTTCTCTTTTTTTAAATTTAATAAACCTTTATTGTTCTGATGATTACAATTGTTCCTCTTTTTTCTCCCCATAGCTTCCCTCCACCCGGTTCTCACCCCACCCTCTGCCCTTAACCACCCCCCTGCCACTGTCTTCATCCATAGGTGTACGATTTTTGTCCAGTCTCTTCCCTCACCCCCCACACTCCTTCCCTCCTGAGAATTGTCAGTCCACTCCCTTTCTATGCCCCTGATTCTATTATATTCACCAGTTTATTCTGTTCATCACATTTTTTTATTCACTTGATTTTTGATTCACTTGTTGATAGATATATATTTGTTGTTCATAATTTTTATCTTTACTTTTTTCTTCTTTTTCCTCTTTTTAGAGAATACCTTTCAGCATTTCATATAATCCTGGTTTGGTGGTGATGAACTCCTTTAGCTTTTTCTTATCTGTGAAGCTCTTTATCTGCCCTTCAATTCTGAATGACAGCTTTGCTGGGTAGAGTATTCTTGGTTGTAGGTTCTTGCTATTCATCACTTTGACTATTTCTTGCCACTCCCGTCTGGCCTGCATAGTTTCTGTTGAGAAATCAGCTGACAATCATATGGGTGCTCCCTTGTAGGTAACTAACTGTTTTGTTTTTGTTGCTTTTATTTTTTATTTTATTTTATTTTTGGACAGTAAGCGTTTATTACCACGTGGACACAGACACCGAGGGGTGTGGACAGACTTCACACCGTGACGCTGGGAGGAGCTGCTGGCACAGTGCGCCAGGCCCAGGTGCGAAGGGCACCCAGGAGGAACTCGGAACCACCTAATGAAGCGTGTGGTTTGGGGGTGTCTTTTCTATAAACCAAAAGAAATGTACACTTAAATAGACAAATATAAAATACAAAAAAAGGCGAGTAGACCTGGTGTTTTGTGTCAGGTAGAATCTAAAAATATCCAGGAATTGAACTTCCCCCTCATTTTCGTATTTTCTCACAGGTTAAGACTTTAAGTGAAACACATCCTAGCTTCAGTGCGCGCTCGCGTGGCTGGAGACCGGGGCTGCGCTCCTCCGTCCTTCAGGGGGTCGTGGCTCGGGCCCTGCACATCTACGAGGTGCTGATTCCGCTCAGCTCCTGCCTGATGGCGTCGATGATCTCCTCCTTCACTTGGTGGAGCTCTCGGACCACCTCCTCCAGGATCTCCTGCTTCATCCGGTCCAAATCGAAGGCATCCAGGGCCACGTCCTTCACACTTCCGGCCGGCTTCATCCGCACACACACACAGGTAACCAGGCGAGGCTAACTGAGCTCCCTGTAATCACTGCACAGTGTATGCACATGTCGAATACCACGCTGTACACCTTCCACCTAGAGTGAGGCTGCGGCTGAAGGGGGCTCTTAGCTTCCGGGCTCTTGGCCACGGACGGGGTTCTGGACAGCAACGAGGACACGGGCTTCTCCACGGAGCTGCTCCACTCCCAGGGCTTCTGGCCAGCCTCTGAGGAGTTGGGTGGCTGGCTGGCTGCTCGGGTACCTGGAGATGGAGAGGTGCTGGGCTTTCGTCTTCCTTCTTATCAGCCGGCTTGTCTGTCTGGAAGGCTGCTTTTCTCCTCTTGGCCAGCAGCTTGTTCATCTCTTCCATGAGGCCTCCTCCTCCGCCCCCACTGCTCACCCGATTGGCGTCAGACTTGGAGGTCCCACTGGGACTGGAGCCTCCGGACGCATCTTCGGGCCGCTGGACCCTCTTCAGCTTGGTCCCCGCCAGGGCAGCGGCCAGTCCTGGCATGGAGCTCTCATCGTGGCTAGCGCCCTGGGCTCCTCTGGCTGGCAGTGGGAGTGGGGGAGGGGGAGTGGCCCCTGTGGGTGGTGGTGGGACAGGGGGTGGGGGTGGGGGTGGAGGCCCACTACACGAGAGGGGGGCGCTGACTGCAGATGAGGGGTGCCCCGGTGGGAGGGTGGGTCCTGTGGCTGAGGTTCTTCTCTCTAGAGACTCCTTGAGCTGCTGCTCCATCACTTGTCTTCTGTGGATGTCCATCTCATCAGGAGAGGGGCCATTCTGCACCTGCCGCTGGGTGGACGGGCCTCCTTCCTGGGAATTCATGATGTTGAGGGCAAACAGCATGGCGTTGGAGGATGTGGTCGCCTCTTCCTTACTGGCGAAGTTCAAGCCATAGACCTGGCGGGTGTCTCACCACTAGTGGAAGGTTGGTGTCGCCTGATTGTACTTCAGCCCTTTCACGATTGAATAATTGATCACAACCTGCTGATCCTGCAGCTTCACTCCGACGACTCTGAAGGTGCTGCTGGCAGTGTTGTGGTAGATGTTGATCCGGCTGAAACCCTGCTGGCCGGGTTTGATGGGTACCCATTTCTTACTGGTGTCATCGTAGACCATCACGGAAGCCCAGGCTTGGCAGATGCTCTGTTCACTCATTGTCGCTGCCAGGGCGGGCACACGGGGCCGGGCGCGCAGCGCGGGGCACAGGGCATTAGCGGGGGAGCCGGCCCCAGGTGCGGCAGCTCCGCATCTCGCTGGGCTGCGGGGGACTACGGGGGTTCATCTTCTCTGGGCGGGTGTCTGGGCCACTAGCTGCGAGGATGGGCTGCGGCTGCGGAGCCTGACAGCTGGGCCCCAGCCCCTGCCATCTTGGCGGGTGCGTGCCCGGGCCCTCTTGTTGCTTTTAATATTCTCTCTTTGTCTTTTGCTCTTGGCATTTTAATTATGATGTGCCTTGGTGTGGTCCTCTTTGGATTCCTTTTGTTTGGGCTTCTCTGCGCTTCCTGGACTTGTAAGTCTATTTCTTTCACCAGGTGGGAGAAGTTTTCTGTCATTATTTCTTCAAATAGGTTTTCAGTATCTTGCTCTCTCTCTTCTTCTGGCACCCCCGTAATTAGGATGTTGGTACGCTTGAAGTTGTCCCAGAGGCTCCTTACACTATCTTCATATTTTTGGATTCCTTTTTCTTTTTTCTTTCTGCTTGGTTGTTTTTTGCTTCTTTGTATTTCAAATCTTTGACTTGATTATTGCAATCCTCTAGTCTGCTGTTGGATCTCTGTATATTATTCTTTATTTCAGTCAGTGTATGCTTAATTTCTATATCCTCGAGGGTCTCACTAAATTTATCGGCCTTTTCTAGAAAATTCTTGAAAAACCTTATAACTGTGGTTTTGCACTCTATATCCAGTTGTTTGCTTACCTCCATTTCTTTCATTTGTGACCTGTTTCTTTGTCTCCGCATTTTGGCTGCTTCCCTGTGCTGATAGAGTGTCTTTGTGTGCTAGGTGTCCTATAGGGCCCAGTGGCTCTGCCTCCCCAGTTATCTGAGGTGGACACTCTTGGTGCACCCCGTTGTGGGCTCTGTGCACAGTCTTGTTGTAGTTAAGCCTTGATTGTTGTTTGTATCACTGGGTGGAATTGACCTCCAGGCCAATTGGCTGTGAGGATCAGTTGTGTCTATGATGGGAGAACTTCTGTGCTGGAGACACCCTTATGGGGCCAGACTTGCTTCAGTGGGGCTTTGGTGCTCACTGAATCTGCCTCCTGAGTGTGTCTCTTATGGATCTGAGGAGTTGTAATCTGGATGGTCCCACTCTGACCCCTGGGTACACTGGCTCTTGGACCTCCAAGGAGGTGCTAATTTAGCCTCTGCCTGAGGCTACCCAGCAGGAGCTACGGAGAGATCTGCAGATTCCTCTTCTTTGTTTGGGTTTTGGAGGTGCCCAGATGAGGCCCAGCTGTGAAGCAATGCAAGCTGCTGTAGGGTCTTAGGCCTTCTTTTGGATGTTCTGAGTCTTGCTGACTCAGCTGCAGTTTGTTAGATAAGTTTATAATTCAAATGACCAGGCCATTCATATGCAAAAGCTTCCGCAGTCAGCTTGGATGGGGCGGAGTCTCAGGGTGGAGCAAACAGCAATGGCTTCCTGTCAGCCCTGCTCTAAGAGGCCCCTGGGTCTCAGTGTCCCTTGGTAATCACTGCAAGCACCTCTGAGAGAAAGCCGCCCTCGAGTTTCGCCCACTGCCAGACAGTCCAGTTTCTCCCCGAATGAGTATGGGTCCCCAGAGTCTTGCCCGGAACTGGAGTTCAGAGCATTCAGGAGCTTTTGTCTCCCTCCCAATTGAGAAAGCCAGCTGCGTACTCAGTTGCCAGCCCTCTCCATGCGCACACGCGTGCACACCTCTGTACCTCTGCCTTCTGCAGCTTCTGTGAGTCTCAGTGTGCTTTTCTCTTTCCTTCTAGTTGTAGAATTTCCATTCAGCCAGCCTTCCTGTGGTTCTGGATGATGTCCATTTTGTCTTTTAGTTGTAGTTTTGAAATTGTTGTGTTGAGGCAGCAGTTCAGGTGTTTACCTCTCTCTTTTTTTCTGAGTCTCTTCCTCCAGGTGGGAAAAGGAGCAGTTGAAAGTACTTAGCTTTCCTCAATAAAGCTATAAATTCACAACTTTTCAAACAGTCTGGGCATGGGATCCTATCTGAATTTTTAGAGTTACCCAATAACAAAAGGAAAATATTTTTATTGTGCTTTTGAGCTTGTATCTAAATTGTCTCTTCTTAGGATCAGGTTTGGCTATAGTAATAGGAAAATGTGTAAGCAAATACCCTCATTATCTGGAGGTGAAGAAAACTTTAATAAAAACTCAAATGCACAATTTTTAAAGAAAATATATTGATGGACTTAATAAAATTAAAGGATTTCTGTTCAATTAAAGGCATCATAAACAAAGTTATCAAACATTTGCCAAACTGGAAAAATGTTTAAATAATCACAATTAGCAAGAGCTAATATCTAGGACATATAAGAAATGTACAACTCCATAAAAAAGATGAGAATCTTAATATAAAATATGGATAAAACTAAGCAATTCATTGAAAGCCAAATATGAATGAGCAAGTATATGAAGATATTCCCAACTCTTGACTTTCAACTGATTGGCAAAAATTAGCGGTAAGCCAGCTATTGGTGAGATAGGAAGTTGGGCGCTCTTGCACATTGCTGATGGGAGTAGACACTAGCACAGCCATTGAAGAGAGCGATCTGGGCATACCTACTGGAAGTGAATGCGATCCAGTTATCTGTTCCAGGGATGCATCCCAGAGAAACTAGAGTCCAGGTTCATAAGGGGATAGGCACAAAGATGTTCATTGTGGTAGCAGGCTAGAGGCAACTGAGTCCCCATCACTGCAGAAATAGGTAAATAAAATGTGGTGGGTAAAATACTGTCCAGCATTCAGAGACAATACTGTCCAGCATTCGGAGACAATAAACTAGTGTTACATAGAGCAGCATCAGTGAATCCCTAAATGAATATTTAAGAATACAAACTGAATGAAAGCTGTAGTAAACTGTCATGTATATAAATTAAAAAGCAATGCATATATAAAACAGTACTATACATGTTTCAAGGAACCACATATACCCAGAAATATCTGTGAGCTTAGAGCTTAAATACAATATAATGATCCTAGTAGTGAAGAGGCTGATATATAGAGTTAAAATGAAGGATGAAAGGAAAAGTAATGAAATGGAAAAAAAAAAAAAAAGATGTGTTTGCATGGACAATTAATGTATGTACTATATCCTAGAAAGTATTATTAACTTAACAACCTGCATCTGAGATTGAAAAAATATAAGTTATATAACTATACTTGTACTTCGTAATTTAAACCAGGAAAAAATGTAATTTAAACCAGGAAAAAGAATAAACAAAAAAAATATATTAATGGTCTCCTTGTTTCTTTACTGACTGTCCCAGAACTTGCCAGGCTTGCATTATTTTTTTAAGGAGACTTAGGCCCTCACTCCATTATCCTCAGGGATCTATACCTATCTAATGACACCCTTCAAGACACAATTTAAGTTCTACATATCTATAAAAACTTTTAAATTGTTCCACTGATGTAAATGTCTTTCTGAAACCAATTACTCTAAATCTTAATAATATATAAAATACATTGTTCCCTATTGCTCCTTATTATGTCTTCTCCCTGGTCTTTCACTACTAGTTGTTAACTTCCTAGGTAGGGACCAGAGAAACATATTTGGAGCTTTCTGTGGGAGAAGAACATTGTTGTGTACATAGCAGTATCTCAGTAAATATTTAGATTCATAGATTTTCGGTTGAGATTTAGAATTGTGGTAGCAAGGTATGGGGGATGGGATCATACCTGAAGGCCGATAAAATGTCTCCTTTTGCAGCTGGAGATTAGTTTTGAGGAGGACGAGGGTTCCTTCTGGAGAAAGACAGGATCGTCATTATCACCCTGTCAGTGGAGTAGCCCTCCAATCAATGAAGGAGATGAACTTTGCTTTAGGTTCCTCTATTTTTTCTTCTCTTGCTGTTTTCTTCTTCAGAACTATCACTAAAATTTCCCTGAACACTTAAAGAATTTTGTTTTTACTTCAGTCTACAAAATAAAGCTAAGAGCCAACTCAACGTGCTTCCTCAATCACTATTAAACAGCTCCTTCTCCCCACCTGTAAGGGAAATATGTTTCTTTTATTTTTGATGAAAATTATCATCTTGTTACAATTATTGAATGTATGAACTCATTTTTTAAAATTTATTTATTGATTAAGGTATTACATATGTGTCCTCAACCCCCATTACCTTCCCAACACCCCCCACACACACACGTGTGAACTCATTTTTACATACTAAATTGTGATGGGTTATTCCTCTGTAGGCTGTGGAAGGAAGAGACACACTACGTAGCAGAGTTGATAAACTTCCGTTAGATTCTTACTGAGATTCAAAATCTCATTTAGCTGTGTTTCGCAATTTGAATGAGAGCCAAAGGTTATCTCTGAAAGGGAACTTGATCTTTGTGGAAGAACAACAGGAGGCTGGAGCTTTGAAACCAAAGATATACGTAGCTTGCTTGGCCCTTTGGAAGGTGCAATAAAGATGTGCCCTTTGGAAGGTGCAATAAAGATGTGGACTGGCTCCAGGGAATGGTGATTGAATGGAAAAGGAGGCAAAGTGGAAAGAATGATCTATAATAATAAAACCGTAATATGCTAATTAGACTGGACCAAGTTGCGGTGGGTGGGTGCAGAGGCAGAGGCAGAGGCCCCCAGCCGCCTCGGTGGGCAGGGGCAGAGGCAGAGGTGGCATCGGAGGCAGGGGGGGGCCGAG
The DNA here is from genome assembly GCA_025583905.1 of Ia io. NCBI lineage: Eukaryota > Metazoa > Chordata > Mammalia > Chiroptera > Vespertilionidae > Ia > Ia io. The sequence goes on along the minus strand of JAJQQW010000019.1, from coordinate 4,078,712 downwards.
CCCCTTGCACGAATTTCGTGCATTGGGCCTCTAGTGTAATAAGAAAAGGTTATAATATCTATTTCAGCTACTTGCTAGTCTTGGGATCTGGGTTGAGTCAGTAAATATCTCTGAACCTTTGCTTTCTTTTTTTGTAGAGGAGGTGGGAAGGTCTCTAATACATATTCATCTGGGAATGTTATCATCAATTAAAAAGATAACTTGGCAGCTAAAAATATGATCAGGAAAGGACTTAGAAACATAAGAGAAGAAACTGAGCTTCATTCATTTTTGTAACTGGCTAGTAACAAAAGGGCCTAAAACATTATTGGTACTCAACAAATATTTGTTGAATGAATACATCAGAAAAATGGAATGAATCAGAAAAGATGTAAACTCAGAAGAAAACACCAAGACCAGAAAGACTCTCAGACCACGCATGTAGGAGGCAGAGGAAGGAACTCAGGACAGCAGATAGGATATTGTCCTCTGCACCCAGGAGTCAGGCCAGAGAAAAGGTGCAGCAGCCAGGATAGTCGTAGCATAGAAGTGCTGGGAGCCCAATTCTGCAGAGGAAATTGGCAGGCATGGTAGAGAATTAAGATTCACAGGAGTAAAGACTACCCAAATACTCCTTAAATAGCATATCTGAACATTTGGCTTTACATTCAAGGCAGCTAGAAGGCAAGATGAGGAAGGAGGTGAGGAATCCCATGAAATTGTCATAAGGTAGAATCAGCCAGATCAGAGTTTACAGCCAAGCTACCATTCAGTAGTATAAACAGTGGTGAAAAATGTAATGTCTCTGAGTTATCTAGAAAATGAAGGCTTTAATTCTAAAAAAATAAAAATTACAGTAAAACCTTGATATAACAGACTAATTCAGGTAGGGGGTGTCCGTTAAAGCCTAAAGACCATTATATAATAAAGTAGGTTTTCCAAATACATATGTTAAAAAATTAACAAATGATCTGTTTTCACTTATGCACACATGTTTGTGTAATTAAATTAAGTATGTATAAAAAGATTAATTTCACAAAGTTTTCTAGATGTATTGCAGTAATTTTATTTATTTTTAAAAAACATATATTTTACTGATTTTTTACAGGGAGGAAGGGAGAGGGATAGAGAGTTAGAAACATAGATGAGAGAGAAACATCAATCAGCTGCCTCCTGCACACCCCCTACTGGGTATGTGCCCACAACCAAGGTACCTACCTGCCCTTGACTGGAATTGAACCTGGGACCCTTGAGTCCTCAGGCTGATGCTCTATCCACTGAGCCAAACTGGTTAGGGCAGTATTGCAGTAATTTTAAATTTAGGGCAGTATTGCAGTAATTTTAAATTTAAATAAGTCTAGTAAATGTGTGCATTCACCAGTCCCTGGAAGTAAACAAATGCACAGATTGGGGCGTGGCTTAGCACGTGTGGGAACATTGGCCTTCGGGTTAACACTGTTGCAGAAAGTCTAGGCCATTGGGCAACAGAACCACTTACCACTCCAGATGCAGTGTGATCATGTACTAATCATTCCTAGAACATTGTTTACAAGCAGTGACACTTGGACTTAAATATGTAGACTATGGTTATAGATATGCAATATTTTCTAAAAGTTGTTCAAAATAACAGTTCATTTATAACAAAATAATAACAAAAATAACCTGTTAATTTAATTATAAGAAAATCTTGGTTAAAAGCATTTTAAAATTAACAGGGTGTTAATTTTCACATATGAAATATGGACCAGAAATTTTGTCCATTAAATCCAAAGTCTGTGAAATCGAGGTTTGCTAAATCAAGGGTTTACTGTGCCTATTTGTAGAACTGTTTTTAAGATTAAATAAGTAAATATACGAAAAAGACCTAAAACATGCCTAATGTGATTTTTAAAATTGTAATCATTATTATTGTTTTATTGTTACTATAGCTTCTATGCCCAATAAGGTGTGAGTCAACCAACTCAAGCTCTGTCTTGACTTCAGTCCAAGAACTTGTAATTTGTAAACTGCCTCTTTATCTTTGGCTTTCCTTCTATGTGCTTTTTTTCTTCCTTAGTGCTAATTTTAAAGTTGCCGCTCCCCCAATTCTAACTTTTTCTTAGCAGCACTAAGAAAAGGGCCTTTCTACACTAAACCTAGGGTGGGGTTGGGGAGGGGTGTTAAGTGGCAAGCATGACTGCGGTTTGGCCAGCTAAGGCCAGGATCTCAGATTTCAGAGGAGCAGGAGAACGGGAGCAGGACCTGGGGAAGAGCAGGAGTCTAGACAGGCATGGTTGACGTTTCCCTTATATGACTGCATGTTAGAGATGGACCAGACCACATTCAAATGCACTTAGAGCACCTTCCAGTAAGAGCTGATGTCCCCCTTAAGTGTGTGTTTATAATACTTTCATTTGAATGTACTAGTACAATAGGACTTTTGTTTCCTAAAGACTACTTAAGATACATACTATTTGTAAGTTACATACTTTTCATAGTAAACAGTTAGATGCAATGTCAAAACTTTCCAATGGAATAGATTGATGTGAAAAGTCAATGTAAGATTTGTTATGAAAATAATATTAAAATATAACTTGACAGTTAACAAACAATATGGTTTATCTCTGCCACATCAAATTTTCTAAGAAATGTAGTTCTGGTGAAATGTGTTACACTGTTCAGCAAAGGTTTTAGCTAGTTTTGAAGTTCCCCTTGTCAACAAGTTAGTTGCACCAAGCCAATGCCAACAGGTGTCCCCAGTCTGGCATGCACAGTGTGCGAACTAGGGAAACACAGCCTCCACCGCGGGAAATGCGGTTCTGCGCCTTCCCGGGGAAACCCAGCTTCGGGTGGAAACCCCGGAAAGGGCTCTGCGCCCTGGTCCCTACCTGGTCCACTTTTATGCAAATGAGAATCTATATTTGCAGCTTGATTGGTCTAGGTAGCACTGTCCTGATTGGTCAGAACTGCCCCCGTGATTGGTCTTTCCGGAGCCACTCTGAGTGGCCAGTGAAGATGCAAATATGAGAACACTGCTGTGCAGCTAGGGTTGAAGGTGCAGCACCTTCGGAGAGCCCTCTGCAAACTGTCTGCTAGATCTGATTATTCTAACTGGGCCCAGCTAACCACAAGGAGTCCATTTTGGCAGGTACCGTCCTTCTAGGGAGTCGACACCTTCATTCCCAGTTGGTTAGGACCGACAGCAACAGGCCTCATTCGTCAGGTGTAGATCAGTGACCCCTATAACTTAGCGTGCGTGCTACCCCATTATGGTGCGTCCAGCAGGCTCCCTGAGCTCAAGGGTGATCAAGTGGAGGGCCAGGGTGGGCCAAGAGCAGATGCAGGTGAGGGAGCTGTTTTCAAGTGCTCCCTAAATCTCAGTTCTGCGTCCCGCACAGAAAGTGGATTATCTTAGGAAAAGGTGGCTCGGTTTAGAGCGCTGTGATAGCGACTAGGGAATGCTCTCTGGTCACCAAAACCCTGCGCCCACAGGCGGAAAATGGAGAGTGTGCCGCGTGCAGGACGTGCGTCTGGTTCGCTTGTTGGTGAAACAGACCTCAGAGGGGCGGCGGGGAACAGAACTGCACGGACTGCACGAGGCACGGGCGACGGGGAGCCCATGCGGTGCCGCGATCGTGTGGACAGGAGGACAAGGTGTGCGGGCAGCGAGGCCGGAGTGGAACAAAGGCGGAGCTGGGCGGCGGAAGGCCCTCCGCGGCGTCAGGGTTTCAGCGGCGTCAGGTTTACGGCCGGATCGCCGGGGCGCCAGCCGGCGGGAAGCTGCGCGGCGGCGACTGCGGGTGGTGCTCCCAAGGCCCCGCCCTCCGCCAAGCCCCGCCCCCGGCGCCAGCCAATGGGGGCCCGGGATGTTAGCGGGTGGGAGGCGCGGCCGCGTTGCTACAGCGAGAGCTGGGGAGCTGGGCGGCGGCGGGCGCTGCCCGAGGAGTGTCCTGGAGCCCGAGGCGGCGGCGCGATGGAGGGACTGGAAGGTGAGGCGGTGAGGGGTTGCGGGCCGGGCCGCTGGAGCGGGCCCGGGACAGTTGCGGTTCCTGGACACTGGTGCTGACGCGGCGAGGTCCGGCCTGGAGCGGACCCCGCGGTGCCTCCGCAGGCCTGGGCGGGCGGGCGGGAGCCCGACAGCCCCCGACGCCGAGGGGCTGATGACCTTCAGGCTCCCCCGTGTATGGCCTTCAGCCGAGGTTTCCCACCCGGAGCCTGGTTTGCCGCTGGCACACGCCTGCGAGTCCCTTCCGACCATTTTCTGGTCTTGCCTGACTCCTGCTGTCCTGTCGGTGATCACAGCCTCCAGCCAGATTTCATTTTCCTTGCAAAGTGGACCCTCCGTGAATGCCCACAGCCTCCCCACCTCCAGCGTTTGCTGGGGCCCTGCGGTGTGTCCCCCTTCTCGAGCTCTGACACTCCCCTCGGCCAGTTGTCCTAGGTAACCGATTTTCCATCCCTACAGCATCTTCCGTGGGAAGGATGCCGAGAGCATCTTCCAAGGAAGCGTCACTGGCCAGCCTAGAGCCGGGACAATAGATTAACAGGAGGAGTTGAGGGTTCATTCACGACGACGCGACTCGTACAGAAGAGCCAACATTGATTCCTTATCTTTGGGCTTATCCTCGTGCTGTAACCATGATTCCAGATTTTCCTTTGTTTCCATTTCTTTCCCTTTTTTTCTCTATTCATCTTACCCATTTTATCTTCTGTAATACAGCATTTGCCTAAAAACAACAAAGGAGAAAAACACCCAACCAGCACTGGCAACAACAGTTTCAAGATTCTTTTTCAAATTGTGGTTAATCCTTCTGATGAAGTATTGCCTGGGGAATTGAAAGATTCATAGTAATGACCTGAAGGATGATAATCAAGAATTCTGATAAATGTCTATTTGTGGGCAGCTGTAGTATATAACAAATGAAGGTCTTGTTCTTTGCTTATTTAAGTCATTTTAGGCAGATCCTTCAAGTTTCTATGAAATAAAAATTATAGTGACAATACTTAGTTTTAAGACACTTTTGTTTAGAGAACTCCTGGGGCAGATTTTTTTTTTTTTTTTTTTTTTTTTTAATGAACTTTAAAAGGTGGTAGGTAATATTATAGCGTAGTAAGATCTTGGGTTCTGGAATTCTCACAAGGTTATCATAATACACATAAAAGTGCCTAGAACAGTTTCTCTACAGATTTTTATTTTGAATAACATTAATGTTGAATAACATTTGTAATACAGGCAAAGATCTTCATTTGATTTTTCACTTATATATGCTAGGCACCTAAGACAGTATCTGGCACAAAGGAGGTACTCAATAAATACTTGTTAGATAAGTGACTGTCTATGATAGCGCTATTTTAGACCCTGAGATGTAGCCCCCCTCCAAAAAAAAGTCAAAACCCTGCTCTTATTGAGCCTACATTTTAGTGAATATATATATATATTCATATATATATATAATATATATAACATAGACAATGTTATATATATTAGAGCTAGCATTTTTAAAAAATACGTTTTTATTGATTTCAGAGGGGAGGGGAGAGGGAAGAGAGATGGAAATATCATTGATGAGAGAGAATCATTAATCGGTTGCCTCCTGCACGCTTCCCACTGGTGATGGAGCCCTGACAGGGAATCAAACCATGACTTCCTGGTTCATAGGTTGATGCTTAATCACTGAGCACACCACCCGGGCAAACTTTATATTTTAGCAGTGCCAAGACATTACTATTGAAATCATACTAAGAATGCTTTTAAAATATAATGAAAATCTATTATAATTCTCAATTACATGGATGGAGAAATACATGAATTCTGATGTAATATGTATAGTGTGTTATGGGCTCAGGTTTGATGCAACATATTAAACATCATTTGCTCTTTACTCTCCATTTGATATTTTCTTCTTTTCATAGGGCAAAACAATTGAATACTCATTATTTCAAATGGTTTAAACTAATAAGTTGAAGTTAGGACAGTGCCTTTTTTTTCTTCTTTTTAAAAAAAATCAGTCCCTTTTAAGTCACACTTTGCAAAGATCAAAACTTTGAGTCTTAAGGTTACCACTCAGTAATTTCATCTATGTCTTCGTTTAATAAATATTGATACAATGACATAATTTTTTTGCTCTATTGGAAGTTAATGTCTAGCATCTTGGAGTTGTCTAATAAGCATTATATTGCCGTATCCAGCAGAATATCTTAGGAGTTTGCTGAACGTATCATAGTAATTGAGAAAATATTGCACTGCTGGCATTAGACCAATGTTTCTAGTTGAAATCAGTTACCAGGCTAATCTCGATGGTAAAACCAGAAAATATATGGACCCCTGAAAAATTTCGTTGTCATACTCTTATAACTTTCTTTGCATGTGCATCTTTATCACTTATAGTATTTTTTGTTTTCCTGGACCTTTATGTTTACGGGAGTGTCAAGAGATGAGCTATTATGAACACTGTATTTCAAAACCGAATACCGATGCTTTCTCATGATTTTTATAAACTATATCTGAGCACTTTTGCATTGTGTGGATAATTAGAGCAAATCCTTTACTTCTTCTTTACCTAAATCTTGTCACCTGTAGGTAGATCTAAGGGCAACAGAGGTAGTTCTAGACTTGGGACAGTTCCAATCTCTCATAAGCTTTTCATCTGCAAAGTGGACAGATGATGAACCCTAAGCAGATTTTATCCATACACTCGTGGCCCGATGCACGAATGAAGATTTGTGCAAGAATGGGCCTTCGTTCCCCTGACTGCCGGCACTGCCTTCGCTCTGGCGGGAGCAGCCTTTCCGCTCCGGCCCTGAGCTGTCTTTCTGCCTTCCCACGCTGCCCAGAGGCCCGGAGTGGCTGGGATGGTGCAGAATGCCTGTCTCGTCACCATGGTGACGACACAAGCATCCTGCCCCATCCCCGGCCACTCATTGCCTGTGTATGCAAATGAACCCATCATCTTTGTTGGGTTAATTTGCATACTCACTCCTGATTGGCTGGTGGGCATCGTGAAGGTACGGTCAATTAGCATGTTACTCTTTCATTAGGTAGATACAGCCTTGTCATTCCTTTCGTAACACCTTGATAAGAGGTTATTAACAACTAGAGGCCTGGTGCATGAATTCGTGTACCAGTGGGGTCCCTCAGCCTGGCCTGTAGGATCAGGCTGAAACCGGCTCTCTGACATCCCCCGAGGAGTCCCGGATTGTGAGGGGGCGCAGGCTAGGCCAAGGGACCCCACCAGTGCACGATTGGGGCCGAGGAGGGACCGTAGGAGGGCTCCAGGGCATGTCTGGCCTCGTCTTGCCCAGTCCCTATGGGGGCCGATTGGGGCTGGCTGGCTGGGGAGGAAGGTGGGAAGTTGGCCAGCCAGGGAGGGGCTGCAGGAGGGCTCCAGGGCGTGTTCGGCCTGTCTTGCTCAGTCCCGATCGGCCAGACCCCAGCAGCAAGTTAACCTACTGGTCAGAGCGTTTGCCCCCTGGTGGTCAGTGCATGTCATATCGAGCGGTTGAGCAGCCTTAGCATATCATTAGCATATTATGTTTTGATTGGTTGAATGGTCGACCGGTTGACCAGACACTTAGCATATTAGGCTTTTATTATATAGGATTGTGACAGAGACCAGTCAGGCTGCCCGACTCTTTTGGACTGCTGAAGGTAGTAGATCTTGGTGTACTGTCTCAGAAACTTGAGGAGTAGTCTGATTGCTGTCCTCCAATGAAGCCTAGTGGAGGACAGCCATCGTGTCTCATCAGAGTTCTTTTTTGTTTTGCTTCTCCCTAGTCTAAACACATATTAGTTTACTGACTTATTCTTACCTTTATTAACATATCTAGCATTCTTTGCTTTTTGGTACTCAGTTGGATGCTAGGTATTTTAATAACCAATGTGTTGGAGAGGTCTGTGTTTGGATCCTAGCTTTGTTTCTTTCTAGCTCTATGATTTGTACCAGTTAATCTGAACCTCATTTTCGTCAGCTATAAAAAAATAGAGTTATTAAAAGCCAATTTGCCTAAAGTATATTAATTATTAAATGACATAATATATACAAAGCATTTAGCAAAGTGCCCACTACATAGGCCCCCTCAGCACTTGTTTATTGGGTGGACAAAACCACAGAAGTGTGTTAGGAGTCGTTCAGTATAGATAAAACAGGGTGCTTGGAAGTGATTGGGGCAATCCCACTAGATAACCATAGCAGGAGGATAGTAGGAGAAGGGACAGGCTGAAAATACATATGTGATGAGAATTTGAACTAAGAAAAAAGTAGCAGGAATTAAAAAAGATAGATTAGAAGACATTTCTGAGCTGGAAAGATGAGATATGACTGCTGGATGTGAGAGGGAACAGGAATCAAAGATAAAGCAGCTTTCTAGCTTGGACTAAGAAGTAGCCAAGTTTGGAAGATGAGGTAATGAGTTTGTGGTTTTCCAAATGTTGTACTTGTGCAATACTTTGGGGATATCTGGTGGAAAAGTCTCATAGGTATTTGGAAGTATCTCTCTGAAGTTTTTAGTTTAGTAGTCATCAGCATAGAAAAGATAGCAAATGGATGCATTCACCCGGAAAAGCTATATTTAACGAGATGAAGAAAGAAACTTGGGCAGAACAGATGCTATAGGTTTGAGCAGGAAGGGAAATTGGAGAGGTTTAAACATTGTCAAGAAAGGGCAATAGGGGAGAAACTAATATTCGTTATGTGCCAGAAAAAAGCCCGTGACCCCTGATATTCCTCGAGGTCTAAGTACTGACCACCTCAAAAACTCTGCTTAGCTTCAGATCTGAAAAACTTGGGCTTAAAAGAGACATACATTGAAGCCAAGAGAGAAAGGATATTAAAGACAAGGTGGAAGGGGTCGATCAGCAGTGCCTAATGTTATAGAAAGGTCTAGTAGGATGAGGATTCAAAAGGGGCCTTTGAATTCTACAATTAGTAGATGAATGGTGTTTTTTAAGGTCTTTACGCTAATGTCTCTTATTGAAACAGCTTTCCCTGATCCTACTCTCTTCCTAAGCACACATACACATAGCATCATGATTGTCCTCTCTCCCCTTCCTTTGCTCTATTTTTTAAAATATATTTTTATTGATTTCAGGGAGGAAGGGAGAGGCAGAGAGAGATAGAAACATCAATGATGGGAGAGAATCATTGATTGGCTGCCTCCTGCACTCCCTACACTGGGGATTGAGCCCGCAACCCAGGCATGTGCCCTGACCGGGAGTCAAACCTGGGACCCTTCAGTCTGCAGGTCAACACTCTGTCCACCAAGCCAAACCAGCTAGGGCTGCTCTACTAGTGTTTTTTCTACATTGTACTTATCCCCACCTGACATTTCATACATTTAATTGTTTTTATTTATGTTTTTCTATTAGAAGAGTAGAAACTTCATGAAATCTGGGTCTTTCCCCCCACCCCCCCGCCCCATCACCATTTGACTACCGCCTAGAATAGTTCTCACCTAATAGGTGCTCAATAAGTATGTCCTTGTTGAATCAACAAATGGATCTATTTTAATACTGTGATTAGATCTAATAAAGTTTGCCTGCAGTTTAGGTAGGAAGTGAATGAGAGGTAGTAAGGAGGAACTAGTCAGTAAATGTGTTTTCAGAAATGTGCTACTCTGGACATTGGTCCTAAATATCTCTGGGAGGAGAGGGGAAAAATGATTTCTGTTGGGGAAATAACAGCATACTAAATCCTTTTCTTTAAGACTGAGAAAGTTCTGTTCTAAGAAAACCCATTTGTTTCATTTAGAATTTTCCAAACATTAGATTATGGAGCAAGGAATATGAGGGTGATTGGTCCAAGTAGTGGAAATGACTAATCAGGTTCAGACTAGGTAGAAAGGGACATGCAGCCCGAGTGAGGTTATCAAGAACATGTAAGTTACTTTGAGATGGAGAAGGTGTTTTAGAGAGCAGTAGAAGGTCTGTGATTGGGGGAGCTGGACCCTTGGTGCTTTTGCTGAAAGTGGAATAGAGGTGAAGGTTATGTGTTGAGTAGGTTAAGTATGAATATGAAATCTAGGATGAGCTGAAAAAGGGAAATCCTGTGAGATAGTAAAGATTGTCGAACTGGAAGTAATACAGAGGGTTGTAACAAGGAAGATGATATAACAGATGCCATGGCCTCAAAAGGGGGGAGGCTTGTTGAGTTTTAAAGGCTGGATTCAGATGGTGAAGAAGCAGACATGCCACATGCAGACCAGCACTGTTCTTTGTGTCCAGGACTTCTTTTCTCTTGAAAATGCTCTCTCCTGGTTTTAAAATTTGTACATTTTAGAATTTCATAACTATTTTAGATAACAGCATATTATGTCACATCACCTATATAATATGTAAAGATATCATTTCAAACCTTATTATCATGCATGTTTTGAAGTTGCTAAATAAAGCAACTCATAACAGAATCAGTAATGTATATAGGATCAATTTTGTAAGGCGAGGTTGGCTTCTTGAGTGTTTTAGAATATTAAAGTACTTTATATGCTTGGTTCTGTCCATCAGTTTGAGTGCCTTTTTTGTACACTGTTAGCTCTCTGCTATAATAATCATCCCCTGAATGTTATCTCTACTGTATTTTTATAAGCTGCAAAATTTGCTAGCTTTTGCTATTCAGGAGAGACTTATTGGAGTTTGCCTGGAGTAGTATTTTTTTATTTCATTGGTTGTGAAGCACTTTTATATGTAACAACTTAGTCGATCCTCTTTAAATTTTAAGGTAGATTGAACAGGTATTATATCCTAATTAAACTGAGGCTGCCTGTATGATTAATCATACCTTATAAGGTTATTCCCTAAGACCAGCTAATATAAGGAAATTATAAATTTATATATCTTTATTTTGAATGAATTAATTATATTTTTTCTTTTTTGAGAGAATTGTTTTAAGTTCTTTTTCTTTAATGCTATACCTTTTTAAAAAAATGTCTTTTAGTGATAATAATTTTCTTTTTCTTTAAAGACAATTTGAACATGTTTGATAATTTGTAAGAATTAATCCCAGGAGTTGAATTTTATTATATTGTAATTTTCTGGTTGTTGTTAAGTTTTAAGTTTTTGAGTTTTAAAAAAAGGAACATGATTTGGTGTTTAGATATATGAAGACATAAGTCATGTGGACTGTTAGCTTTGTGGGAGCAGTGATGCTGCCATTCCAGCCTGTGTCACTAGTACTTGATACATGCTTGGCAAGTCGGTGCCTGAGTAGGCACATTATTTCCACATATTGAATTGATTTTTCTCAATAATTAGTTTTTATAAGATTTTGCTTTGTCATTTATTCAACAAGCAGATACTGAAATGCACTTTGAAGCAAGTAAAATATGTGATACTTTTTAACATTTAGGGTTGATGAATTTTAAAGTCATTACTTAGAACTTAAAGAAATACATGAAAACTATAAATAAGCAAGCTAAAGAGATTAATGCAGCATGTGGTATCATTTTGACCATCATTGTGAAGACATTTTTATTTTAATATACTTAATGTATTTTATCTGGAAACCTGAATTAAGTGATCCAGCTAAATGGAGTTGCTTTCCCTAAATAACCTGGCTTCTGGTATTGGGGAAGGACAAATCAGGCAGATCTTAGCTTTGCTTTTGTGTTGTCCACTGCTTACCTGCCACCATAGACATTGCCTCCATCTGAGGTGACAAATAGTCACTATCTACTACTAAAATAGGGCAGTGGACTGTTCGGAGAAGAGAGAACAAACCAGTTCCTCTGTCACTGTTTGATTGTATTCCCACCAGTGTCTCTTGATTCTCCTGATTCATTTTCGTGAACCCACTAAATAAGTTATATGAAGAACAAATTATATGAGGTCATAATTGTACTTTATGCATGAGTTTATTTATGTTACTTCTTTGTCTTATATATGACTAGTGGCCTGGTGCACAAATTCGTGAACATTGAGAGGAAATTAATTAGAAGAAATATTTTAATATCGCTATTCGCCCTTCTCTATAATAGAAGTGTCAACCAAATTCACAGTTGACAATGATAGGTCAAAACACACACGAGCAATAGGCACCAGTGAGAGCTTTATATGTATCGCGCCTGTGCGAGTCAACTTAGCCTTTTATAGATATATAGATACAGAATAAACTTGCTTTTATAGATACAGAATAAACTTGCTTAATTAGACCTGCTTTCTGATTTAGATCAACTTTTTCCAGCCCAGGGGAACATCATCCCAACTTCTCTTTCAGGTAATTGTCAGCAACACAGCAGTAAATATCAACACGAAGCAGATTATTACTATAGATCATGCAGGGAGAACAAAGGGTAAAATATCTAACTGCAGTAGTGTTTGACTATATTCTGCACAGTGAGAAAACCTGAAGTCATTTTCAAGGTCCACCATTTCTTCTTTTCAGTTAGGTCAAGTTTCTAAGCTTTCTAAATCTCCATCTTCTGGAAAATAGGATTCCACCGAGTCTCCTATCTACCTATTCCAGGACTTCTGTGAGGATCAAATGAGATGAGGCACGGGAAAATGCTTCACAGACATTTGGTTACAGTGTAAAATGTTTCCACCTGGCTATAAAGCAAGTAGTGTTCCTGGGCTGAAGAAACTCCAAGGAGGCTAGTTGCTCCGGAGAGGAAGCTGGGTGTTGCTACATGACATCATTACCTGGACAGACACTTAGCATATTAGCCTTTTATACATATAGATAAAAGAATGTAACAATTAGTGCAATATTCAACAGAAAATATGGTAAAGATATAGGTTTAAGTATAATTTTTAGAAAATTACAGTTACAGAAATAAATTTAGATTTGATATTCTGAAAGATAATAAAATGACAAATTGACTCAGTTATGTAGAATTCCAAAGAATGTAGTTTCTGTTATCATTTTCATAACAAAATTTGTTGCATGAAAGTACATGATATATGTATTAATTTTTTTAAATCCTCACCTGAGGTTATGTTTTTTTATTGACTTGAGAGAGAGAGGAAGGGAGAGAAAGTGAGAAAATTGATGTGAGAGAGAAATATTTATTGGTTGCCTCCCTCATGTGCCCCAACAGGGGATCTAACTGTAACCCAGGTATGTGCTCTGACTGAGAATCAAACCCACAACCTTTTGGTATATGGAATGGGACAACACTCCAACCAGCCAGGGCTGTATTAATTTTTGATTGAGTAGATGTTGCAGCAACTTCTGTCTTCTTAATCAGTTTATGCCCATAAGGTCAGAATATCTCAACTTGTTAGACCATTGAATTTTAATATATGTATAAAATAATGAAAAATTCACATAATATGCCTATTTGCATAGTAACTAGGTGATCTTTTCCTTAAAGCGCTATACTTCCTATTTTATAAGGTGTTAAACAGAACAAGTTTCTTTTTATCCTAGATTATCTCAGGAAACCAAATCATTGATCACCAATGTTGTTTCTGAATGCTTTGAAGATTAATACTATATAATATTAACCTTCAAATAAATTTGATTTTTAAAGTTGAGTAATTTACAATGGAGCTATCCTATAAATTAAGAGAATATGATAAATTGATTTGGTTAAAAGTAAATCAGATACTTCTAACATATCAGTTTGGTAATGTTTAAATCAGGACTTGGCATGGCCTTGTTGACCACGGATAAACTCTTAAGTCAGGTGCTCATTTTAATAATGTTGCTTATTTAAAATGAAACAAGACATTTTTTTTTTCACAAGAACTGATAATTTATATATGAAGCTAAAAGAAGACATTAAAACTTGGAAGCTTCACAATTTGAACATAAAATACTATTGAGTAAATTCTTTTCTGTTTTAGAAAATGGGAGTGTTCAAGTTGGAGAATTATTACCTTGCAAGATTTGTGGAAGAACATTTTTTCCAGTGGCATTAGTGAGTACCCTCTTCCTTTGGGATGTGATAGGTCAGTAGCCGTTCAATACTTTTGGACAACTCTCCTAGAAACAACCTCTGTGGAATAATTGGATGAGGTACTGTGGTGTTCTTTGTTCAAGAGTAGAAGTTCCTTCCATGTCTTCTCATCCTTCAGAGTTTGATTCGTCTTCAGAACTTCGCTATTAAAGTATTGAAGTGTTCCTCTTTGTGGGGATATTAACAGAAACAAAACAGAAAACTCTTAGAAATGCATAATGTATTAAAGATATAGAATGATACAGTGTCTGGATTTGCTTTAAAGTACTTCAGGAAAAGAGTTGGGATAAATGGAACAAGATTGCTAAAGGGTTTGCAATTGTTGAAGCAGGGTGACGAGTAAAAGGGGAGTTCATTACACTATTTTCTCAGTGGTTATGTACGTTTGAAATAGTCAAAAGAAAAGTTGTTTTCAATTAAAAGTGTACCTAAAACACATTACACATTCTTTAGATACTTAGTACATACAAATAAAAGCAATTTTAACTGATTTTAATATACAGTAGCCATCTAAATAGAGAATAAGAAAAAAAGCCTATGTAGTACATTACATATTTATTGTACTTTCAAATATAAATATACATCCACTAATATTTTGATATAAAGACTTTTCTTTGAATATGGATCTGATTAGAATTCTACCATATAGCATTTTTCATCCTCTTAATATTTCCAATTTGTTTCTTTTAAGCAAAGTGAGGAATTAATGATCCATAAATGTCAGTCGGACTACAGACTCCTCTTACATGACAACTCTTCTTAATTCTTTAACATTGGCTTTCCCGCCCTAGCTGGTTTGGTTCAGTGGATAGAGCTTTGGCCTGTGGACTGAAGGGTCCCATGGTTCAATTCCAGTCAAGGGCACCTGCCTGTGTTGCAGGCTCAATCCCCAGTTGGGGGCATGCAGGAAGCAGCTGATCAATGATTCCCTCTCATCATTTGATGTTTCTATCTCTCTTTCTCTCTCTCCCCCTTCCTCTCTGAAATCAATTAAAAAAACCCCACATATTTATAAATAAAATTGGCTTTCCCACACTTAATTCAGTGATTTTTAAAAATCAATTCACTATTTTTCATATCATTTTCAAAGCATTCACCTGAGTTTCCATAGGAAAAAAGTTCCTTTTTGCCCTCATTTATTTATGTAATATATTTAATTAGATGATGTGATCACCGTAATAGCTACAGCTGGTATATACCTCAGTTTTGGGGAAAAACACTACATACTTTTGACATAGACAACTGAACATATGAAAGATGTTTTAAGTCGCCTGCTAGCCATACTTTTTTTAAAAAAATAAATTTTTATTGATTTCAGAGAGGAAGGGAGAGGGAGAGAGAGATAGAAACATCAATGACGAGAGAGAATAATCGATTGGCTGCCTCCTGCACGCTCCACACCGGAGATCAAGCCCACAACCTGGGCATGTACCCCTGACTGGAATCGAACCCGGGACCCTTCAGTCCGCAGGCCAGTGCTCTATCCACTGAGCCAAACCGGCTAGGGCTAGCCATACTCCTTAATACTTAAAATATTTTATTCTAACTGCTATAATTACAGTGCTTGTTTGTCAAATGAAAATAAGTATGTTCAACAATAGATTACTAATTGTGTGTTGAAAAATATGAGAGGCTCCAGGACACCGAGCCAACCAGTTTGGAGGTTTTCCTCTTGTTTGAACAGTTAAAGTTGTTCAGTTAGTGTTTATCAAAATACAAAAGGAAAAAAGTTCATTTAATGCACTGATGTCATCAGTCCACATGTTTTATTTC
Organism: Ia io; assembly: GCA_025583905.1. Lineage (NCBI taxonomy): Eukaryota > Metazoa > Chordata > Mammalia > Chiroptera > Vespertilionidae > Ia > Ia io. The sequence goes on along the minus strand of JAJQQW010000019.1, from coordinate 4,063,088 downwards.
GTGGAGGGAGAAGGATTATTTATCCAGTAGGTTAATTGGAGATCAGTTAAGAAAGCTTCTATTGTAATGCTTCTTAAAATGAATAAATATGTGAATAATTGAATGAATGAGTTTGCAATCATGTTAAGAAAAATATCTGTAGGAATGGAGCACTAGAAGGCTCAAGGAAAATCCTGGGTAAAGAATGGCAGAAAATGTGAGTTCTATAAGGGAAAAAAGGGATAATTGTAGAGGAAGGACGCAGGGACACAAATCTGACCACTTTGTCCTATTATTTCATGTTAGCTTTAGTAATCCTAACTACCTCTATTATAGCAATTTTGTAATCCTAATACAAATGTATTCTCCACATATACTTTTTTTAGTATTTATTCTTAGGTATTTAATGATGAAAATAACTTTTTCCCCATTCAAATAGCTTAGACTTAGTAACATTATTATCCTTATTCTTAGCAGTGTGAAACTAGGAGAATATTAACTAACTCAATAAATTGTTGAAAGGGTTTTTATCTATACCTTTTATGGTAAGAAAGATAACTAATAGCATGCATTATATATGCTTTATAACAATTTTAGTCAAAGCAAGGTATGTCTTACTTATGTATTATTTATTGCTTATTTCATCTTCGGTTTTTAAACTGACAATTTAAAGTCTTCCCTTCTGTAGAAATGAAAATGATACATTGCGTTTCTTTATCTTAACAGAAAAAACACGGACCCATTTGCCAGAAAACTGCCACTAAAAAGCGGAAGACTTTTGATTCGAGCAGACAAAGAGCTGAAGGAACTGATATTCCAACAGTAAAACCTCTAAAACCTAGGGTAATTGTATAACCTTTGAACAGTATGAACCTTGTTGCTATATATATGTATTGAAAAAATTATCATTATCAGTTATACTAATCTATAATAATAAAAGTGTAATATGCTAATTAGACTGGACAGCCGAATGACCTTCTGGACGTCATTCCAGATGTCCTTCCAGACGAAGCCACCATGGTGGGGGCTGAAGCAGAGGTGGTTGGGGCAATCAGGCAGGCAGGCAGAGTGGTTAGGGGCGATCAGGCAGGCAGGCAGAGTGGTTAGGGGCAATCAGGCAGGCAGGCAGAGTGGTTAGGGGCGATCAGGCAGGCAGGCAGAGTGGTTAGGGGCGATTAGGCAGGCAGGCGAGTGGTTAGGGGAGATCAGGCATATAGGCGAGTGGTTAGGGGCGATCAGGCAGGCAGGCAGAGAGGTTAGGGGTGATCAGACATGCAGACAGAGTGGTTAGGGGTGATCAGGCAGGCAGGTGAGTGGTTAGGGGCGATTAGGCAGGCAGGCGAGTGGTTAGGGGCCATCAGGCAGGAGGTGAGTGGTTAGGAGCCAGCGATCCCGGATTGCGAGAGGGATCCCTGAGGATTGGGCCTAAGCCAGCAGTCGGACATCCCCCAAGGGATCCCGGATTGCGAGAGGGTGCAGGCCAGGCCGAGGGACCCCACCCCCATGCATGAATTTTGTGCACCGGGCCTCTAGTATTGAATAATAACCAAAATTTTGTGTACTGTTCTCAGTTTAGAAATGATCACAAACTTATTTATTTTATACTTCGGAAAGAGGGAAGCCAAACTACTCTCTCAACTCCAACTATTACAGTGAGGTTTTTCTAGCATTGGAGGATCGCTTGCTTAGCTGTATAGGCTGGTAATAATTAAAAGACCTCCTCACATGTTCCTTTTAAGTCATTGTTTATTACCTCAGCTATGCTTTAATGTGTTAAAGTCTCTCTTACCAGTAGAGCAATCCCTGTAAACAAAGGTAAAGCTATAATTTGTAGACATCTTAGCATACTAGAGATTGATTATCTTGATTGATAGATTGTCAATATTTGTGATCTTATTATGCTTTCTGGGAAAAACTTATCAGTTGCTCAGCAAAGCCATTGACAACTTCTTTTCTTTCTTGTTATCAAAGCAATGAATCTCCTATGATAATGTCTCTTTAATATCACTGTGATACTTTATATTGCTAAGAATAAGTCACATAAATACTTTGACAAAGTTTTAAAGAGTTATTTCAGTGAAATAGTCAAAATTTGAATACCTCATTGAATAAGTTTTTGAAACAACCTTGCTTTCAGTGGTAATAACTTCTCCCATTGGTGCAAAAAACATTTTGGAATCTCGGAGGGAAGGCGGGGGAGGATGGGTGGGTGGGAGATAATCAACCAAAGACTTTGTATGCATATATGCATAACCTATGGACACAGACAATAGGCTGGTGAAGATCTGGGGTGGGGGACGGGGGCAGGTTGGAGGGGATCAATGAGGGGGAGAGGAAATATATGTAATACTTTCAACAATAAAGATTTAAAATGAAACAAAACATTTCCCTGTGGGTCAATTAATCTTACTGATAAAATCATTTGGGTAGAAGAAAAAAATAGAATGTTCATTTTTGTATTTTTGTCCATTTATCCAAGGGAATATTGGTGAATTTTGAATAAGGTAAATCATTATTTCAAGTTTTTCTTAGTCACCGTCCAGATATATGATTGTACTTGCTTTAATTAGCTTTGAAGATAAACTACTGAAATCTCTGGGAGCAGTATAACATAGTGGGTATAAAAAAGGGCTCAAGAGTCAGTCTGCCTGATTTTAACTCTGGTCTGCTACTTAGCATGTTGTGTTGAGTGAGTTACTTAATCCATACTTCTACTTATCTGTAAAATGGTAATAGGAGTTGTAGCATCCATCTCATGGGGTTATTATAGGGATTACATAAATTTATCCATGGTATTCTCTTAATAAGTGTTATCTTTATCCTATGACTTTCCTATGGGTTTATATACTTAAAAATTTAATCTTCAGAAAAAAGCAAGTACAGCCATTGATTTACATTAAGTAGTTTACATTTTTGCTACTTAAATGGTGGTCCGTAGAGCTATAATATCAACACCATTTTGGAACTTGTTAGCAATGCAGAGTTTCAGGTCCCACTCACGCATACTCATTCAGCACCTGCATTTTAACCCAATCCATGTTTGAGTCATACACATATTAAAGTTTGAGAAGCAGTATGTTCGAAGATTTTGAACATTGTAGCTTACTTCTCAGTATCTTTATCTGTATCAAGGCAATTCTACAAAATCACAAGCAGAGTGGAGCAAAGCAAATACAAAATCCATTTTTGGAGAAAGTAAAGGCAGGTATAATCCATAGACCACAAAATGCAAGGGCTGCCCACAGCCACTGAGATCCAGAAAGGAAGCGCAGGAAGTGCTGTGTGGCCGAGGGCCCAGAACCTGGGAACCTGGCATCTTACAGGTGACTCCTTGATGCTGAGGCGTCTTATCCGGAAGTTTATATCCCTTGTTTACTATAGCTGGCAGGAACTGGGATGAGCTGCAGGGGATTGGATAGCCTGGGACTGGAATGAGCCTGGCTGAAATGGACAAAAGCCAGGAGAGAGGAGGTGGGGAGAAGAAGCACAGAGTGTTAAGAGGCCCCACTCGTGGCAGAGACTCTCAGAAAGCACTGGAAAAGGAAAATACCCTTTCTGAGGGCGCAGCGCCCACTCAGTGCTGTGTCCTGTGTGAGGGAGTGTGGCTGGCAGCGGTAGTAACCCTCTTGACCCATATTGTTTTCGAGAAGCAGAAGGGGGATGTCTAATCACACTTTGAGGCCTTATTTGCATCTGTATCTGATGCAAACACAGAAGGGAGCTATTGGTAGGTGTAGCCTGGAAGGCTACCCTGGGCCTCTCCTCTTATAAATAGCTGTACAGAAGAAAACCTAACTCATGAGAGTAATAAAAACTATTAGCTCAGCACTGATACAGACACTGTGTGAAAAAGGGAGAAGAGGGCAGCAAGACTGACCAGTAGATGAGTGATACTGTGGAGCCCGTCAAAGTTGTGATCAGACATTTCAATATCAAGTACTAAATGTCAGGGTCGCTCATCTCAAACGTGGAAATGTTTGCATATTTAGTTAAGATTTTTGCATATATATTCATGAGAGAAGTGGAACTATAATTATTCTTTTTACCAGAGTTTTGCTCTTGTAAGAGTAGTAGGAAAGTTGTTCCTTTGTTTTATATATTTTTAAAGAGTTTTTAAAAGATTGGGTGCTATTTTTTCTTAAATATATGCAAGAATTCAATAGGGAAGAAATCTGGGCCAGGAGTTTTCTTTGTGGGTTTTTTAAAGTAATAGATTCATTTAAAAAAAATATTTAAGACTATTGGGATTTTCTGTTTCTTCTGGTATCTGTTTTGTAGTATTTGCTGAGAATATTGTTCATTTCATCTTAATTATCAAATTTATTAACAAAGTTTTTTTTATAATGTTTTCTTTCTCTTGTTTGTAAGAACTGAATCATGTACCATTTTCCATTCTTGGTAATTTGTATTCTCTCTATCTCTAATTAGTTTTGCCTTATTAGTGTTTTTGAAAAACCGTGTTTTGACTTTGTTGATTCAACTTATATTCTTGATTTAAAAAATAAAGACATAATAGGAATAGTTGAATATTTCAATAATATGACAAAATAAATCTCTGGAGGCAGAAGAGCCAGCATCATGTTTAATGAAAAGATACTTAGAAGTAGTTCCATTAATGTCAGGAACAAGATTCATCTCTAACCAGTATGGTACTAGCTGATAGATAGAAAATAACAAGAAATTAAATGTGTAGGGACTGGAAAACTGCCATTATTAAGAGACGAAAACTCAAAAGAATCAACTGATAAATTACTACCAATATAAGAGAAGTCAGTGAAGTAATGAAATATAATATTAGTATACAGAAACTACTAGGTTTTATATTTCAACATGAAGAAAATACCCTTTATAAAAGAGAAACACCAAATATAAAATATTTAGCAATAAACCTTAAGATAACAGAAGTATGAGTTCCACAAAGAGTAATTTAAAATACTACTGAAAGAAAAATGAACACTTCTTCAAATGGAAATATATCTCGTATTCTTGAATAGTCAGACTTAGCATATTAAGATTTTAAGTTCCTTAAGTTGATTCTGAATATAATGTTTCATTTTTACAGTTATAAGTCTTTTTAAAAAAACTAGACAAGCTAATTTTAAAGTTCATATGAAAAAAATATCATGCAAGGATAACCAGAAAAGATAGTAAAAGAAGCAGAATGAAGTAAGCTACCCTACCAGATATTAAAATATCATAAAATCTCAATATTTAAAACAGATATTGACACAAGGATAGTCGTAATAATGGGACAAAAGAGAGAGTTCAGAATAAGCTCAAATACTGAAGAGAATATGGTAAAAGTATTGTCCCAGTTCAGTGTGAAGAAAAGTCAGTAAAGGATGGTAAGACAGCTATGTTAACAAACAAAAAATAAAGTGAAATCCATTATGTCACACCATCCATCAGGATAAATTCCAAACGAGTAAGAGATTTAAAATTTTAAATGAAAACACGAAAGCTCTGGGTGGAAAATTCCCATTTTACTTTGGGGTGAGATTGGGCCTTGTTAACTGTGACTACAAATCCAGAGATCATAAAGAAAATATTTGTAAATTAAACTACCTTTACAAAATAATTCTTCACATCAGAAGACTCTTTGAAAGGGTAAAAAGACGGACACGATTATTAGGGAGGGTTGGGGCTAGTCTCCTTTAGAGAGTTACTGGAAATTGTTTAAGAAAAAAAAAAAAAAAAAAAGACCAATCACATACTAGGTAAGTTGACCAGGCATATAAACAGTTCACAAAAAGGAAATACTAGTGATTCTTAGTTATATGAGAAGATGCTCACTCTTACTCATTATAAGAGAAAAGCCAGTGAAAACCATAGAACTATCTTTCACCTCTAATCATTAAAAACCAAAAAGTGTGATAACATACTCGGTTGGAGGAACTATGGGAAAACAGGAAAATATACTCTTAGTGGGAACTTAAATACAATGTAACACCTAGAGCAGTCAATTTAGTGTCTATTACAATTAAAATTGCATTTCAGAAATTACATATAACATAGTTGCATTAAGTTCTCTTTTTGTGATTGTAAATTTGGGAAGGAAATCCTTTAAGAACTCCTGGTAAGAGAATGTTTAAAGTAATATGGCATTTCCTCAAGTTTTATCTCAGTTTAGTGTAAAAGAAAATGTTCTAAAATTGACTGTTTTTTTTATAGCCTGAACCGCCGAAGAAGCCATCCAATTGGAGAAGAAAACACGAGGAGTTCATTGCCACCATAAGAGCCGCTAAAGGCCTGGACCAGGCCCTTAGAGAGGGCGGCAGGCTCCCTCCACCGCCTCCGCCTTCCTACGACCCGGGTACACGCCCCTTGCTGACAGTACTGCGCATGTGGGGGAACATATCGGTAGAATTTCTATAAGTTTTAAGTTGTTATTAAACTTAATCCATAATAATGGAACCTGATGAAGCATAATCTTTAAAAGTTTTGCTACAAAATAATGTTGATAGCAAGCATTTAGGCTTATTAATACACATCAGTGTTGAACATAGAAATGCCATTATCTTTTCATCTCAGTACTTCTATTTAAACACTATAATATCATTTTAAAACTGTTGTAGTAACTACTAAATTTCAATATTCCAGGAAACATTTTAATCATGCTCACTGTGAATTGAAATGTAGTCATTCAGTAAGATTCACACAGTGATGTTGCTTAGTTTTTTGGAATCTTCTCATCTGGGAAGGAAGAAAATCATAACATTGCTTCAAAAATATACAGTTCGTGTGAGGAAATTACCATATAAACTGATATACCTAACTATGCCCTAAACTCATGCATTACTTTTTTTTCATTGAGTGGGTAAAAGTTGCTTATTATTGTTATAAAAAAACAACAACAAGGCAGGATGCTGGCTACCCCATTTGAGTTGTAATGATACTAAAGGTTTAAAATAGCACAGTCGACATTTTGACATTGATTATTAGAGTAGCCTGAAGAGGTAGTTATTTTAATGTAATAAGTTAACTACATGAAAATTGTGTTAGTATTTTAGATTGGGATTTATTTCTTTGTAAAGAGAAATTTCTTTAGGAAATCTAGATATGATCATTTTTAATGTTTTATTATAGAAAATAAGTTGGCAAACTATTTCTATAAGGGCCAGATAGTAAATATCTTAGGCTTTGCAGGCAACACTCAGCTCTGTTGCCTCTACTACAAGAAATCAACCACAGACAATATGTAAGTAAATGGGTGTAGCTGTCTTCTAATAAAACCTTATTTATCAAAACAGGCAGCTGGCAGAATGGGTTTGGCCTAGCGGCCCTAGTTTGCCAGCCTCTGTTCTAGAGTAATTAATGTTAGGTGTGTTTCTGGGATTACCCAACTGGGTTTGGGTCTCTTTTAATTCTCCCTAAATTTTCCCCATGAAGTTGAATTTTCTCTGTTTTGGAGGCATTTGTATATCACATCTTATTCAACATAGCTATATTTCTCATATTTACCTAAGTAAGAGAGCAAGACTTCCAGTAGTTCAGCATGATTTGGGCTATAGAAATTTTAAAATCTCATAGTCCTGACAAAACAACTTCTTTGTTATTAGAAATTTTAGACTTACTCACTAATTAGCAGGACAAATTTCTAAGCTTCAAATGAGTGTAAATTTAAAGGTAAACCCCTATAGAAAAGTAAACTTTTTGAAATAAATTGAGATTTTTTTGACACTGCTAAATTTTTATATTCATGTCTTTTCAGTGTCTCAGTTGAGATCTTTTATAGTACTATAAAAATTTAGTTCAGCTTGGGATAATTTGGAGATTTAATTTTAAAATAAATTTTATGTATAGTATACATTGCATTTTAGAATATTTTATCATGGAAGCATTTTCTCTTAAATTTGAATGGATGTTCAACAATGGAATCATGCCACTGGGCTGAATTAATTATGTTGAGATATATTGCTTTACTTCTTTCATCTGTTGGGATTTCTAAAAGAAAATAAATACAAAGTTGATAAAACTATTTTATGACAGTTTTCCTCTAATTGAAATACAGTATTTTATTAGATGATCCTAAATTTTAAAATATATTTTGAATGTAATGTGTTGTTACTGCTTAATTAGTCTAACATGTAAAAATATGTATATACTAGAGGCCTGGTGCGTGAAAATTCATGCACTGGAGGGGGGGTCCCTCAGCCCGGCCTGCCCCCTCTCATAGTCCGGGAGCCCTCAGAGGCGGGAGGTGACCCAGAGATCAGGGGAAGGCGACGCCCCCATCACACTTCTGGGCGGCCCAGGGCAGCTGCCATCCAAGGCTTGCCTGTGCTTTGGGCCGGCCCCAGGCAGCTGGGGGGCTGAAGGAACTGGGGGATTCTGGAGGCAGGTGCCCTGGCGGGGCTGTGGGGACTGGGTGCCGCCATTTTGTGGCTGTGGGCACCGCCATCTTTGAGGGCGTGGCAGTCAATTAGCATATTACCTCCTTATTGGCTGTGGGTGCTGCATCTTTGTGAGGGTGTGATGATCAATTAGCATATTCCCTCTTTATTAGATAGGATGATGAAACATGGCATTATAGAGGTAAAGAGAAATAACATTTTTCCTCCACTTCATATTTGTATCGAGGATTTATACTTTTTTCCCCCTTCAAATTTGATTCTAAGCTGGAAGAACATGGGACTTTATCATATACCAGAGGCCTGATGTATGAAATTCGTGCAAGGGCCTTGGCCCCCGCCGCCGTGGCGGCCACCTCTGCCTTGGCCCCCGCCCACCGCGGCTTTGTCTGGAAGGAAGGACGTCCAGAAGGACGTCCGGTCTAATTTGCATATTATGGTTTTATTATTATAGACTAACACTTTTTGCTTAAACATCTTTATACTAAGTTTGGATAAGTCAGGTTGAGTGGTTATAAGGAAATGAGAGATTTTGTTTATTAAATGTTATTATTTATGCTTATGTCTTCATATAAACTTATAATTCATTATGTCCTACTTAAAGCATTGTGTTATTAATTGCTTCTTTTTTTTGCTTTAGATTATATTCAATGTCCATATTGCCAGAGGAGATTTAATGAAAATGCAGCTGATAGACATATAAATTTCTGTAAAGAACAGGCAGCACGTATTAGTAATAAAAGCAAATTTTCCACTGATGCCAAAGGCAAAGCGACTTCACGGACACAGGTGAAATGTGCTACTTAATCATTTCCACAAACAAATAAGAAAATGACTTTTTCAAGTTAACTGTTTTATGTTTATGCTTTATAGAACATTTAAGTATCATTTTCTCACCTGCTAAAATTTATGTATTACTGTTCAGGGATTTAGTAATAAATTTGAATGGTTAATTGAAAACAAATAATTACAGTTAATCAATTTGAAATGGACTTGAATTAGTAAAGACTTGTAAATATACAGATTTTTGAAGAGGTATTAGGAAATATGTAAGAAAATAAGTTAAAAATTGGTGAAGCAGGTGCAGAGGAAACCAGAGGTGATAGAGGAGTAAGAAAATGCCAGTCAATTCCTCAATGAAAATCATGTAAGTGTTGCTCTGGCTGGTGTGGGTCAGTTAGTTGGAGCATCATCCTGTGTACTGGAAATTTGCTTGTTAGAGTCCTGGTCAGGGCACATGCCTAGGTTGTGGGTTCGGTCCCCAGTCAGGGCATGTACAGGAGGCAACGAATCAATGTTTCTCTCTCTCTCCCTCTCCGGCCCCTTCCCTCTCCCCTTCAATCCCCTCTCTCCTTCTCTAAAATCAATTATTTTTAAAAACTCCTATAAGAACTGAATGCTTCCATGTTATGTATGAGTAATGTTTCCATGTTATGTATGAGTAATGCTCATTAGGGAATGAATGTAGGGTCAAATCCAAATTGCTAATTTTAGCCTTTATTTCTTCATTTGTGCAGTGGTAATTTCCATGAGTATTGTGAGAAGCAGATGGAATAATGTATGTGAAAGCATTTAGTACACTATTAACCATAGAACGATTTTGTTATATGAAATTGATTTTTACAGTACTATTGGTTTTCTTTAAGCATATTGGAAGTATGAAAATGTCATACTTCCAAGCAAATTTTATTTTTTTATAAAGCTTTCATTTGTAAGTAATTTTTTATTACTATAAATCTAGCAGGTAATAAAATAAATCCATTCCTCTTGTTACTTACAAATAAAATACTGAATTAAAAGACTCCATTACAATTGGGGTCTTCTTGAGAGAATTTTTTCATTGAGTTTTTGTTAATATTATTGGAAATAGGACACATCATTATTATTGTCATTGTGGGGAAAGAACAGTGACTCATTTTGAATGATTTCCCAAAGAGATGTCAAACACTTATCTTACATATAAACAGTTAATGACCGTAATATGATTTTTTGTTTTGTTTCAAGAATAAAATAATCAGTAGAGCAAAGGAAATACAATAGAATGTTTATATGCCAACAACTTTGTTCCAAATAATTAATAAATGTGAAATCCAAGTAGTTGATTTTCTCACCTTAAATCAGTGTTAATTCCATGTCCAGTTGTGCATGTTCATTTTACTCTAACCCCATATTTTCTTTCTTTTTTTAAAAATATATTTTTATTGATTTCAGAGAGGAAGGGAGAGGAGAGGGAGAGAGAGAAACATCAATGATGAGAGAGAATCATGGATCAGCTGCCTCTTGCACGCCCCCACTGGGGATTGAGCCTGCAATCCAGGCATGTGCCCTGAACTGGAATCGAACCTGCTCAACCACTGAGCCATGCTGGCCAGGCCATATTTTCATGTTTCTATTCATTCAACAAGTTTTTATTGAGTACCCTCTTCAAGTCAGACACTGTATCAAGTACTGAGTGTATATTAGTAGACTAAATACAATACTTTTTCTAAAGAGGTTTAGATGCATCCTTATCATATTTAGCAGCTGTATTTTCATCAGCACACAGTATTATCAGTCCTGAGCATTTTTAGTACTTTGTTGAAAAATTGGTCTAGATAGTACCTTCTGCCATTTTTATAAGAAACTAGGGGTCCAGTGCACGAATTCGTGCACCTTGAAAGGAACTGTGGGCTGCGTGGCTGTGGTAGGCACAGGGGCTGGTCTCTGCCCATCCTCTGTGCCCCTGCCTGGCTCCTCCCGCCACGGCCCCTGGTCCCCTGTCTGTCTGCAGCCCTGCTCCTGTTGTTGCCGCTCCCACATGCTGATGGCGCCGGCCCCACTTGAACCCGCTGATGGCGCGGAGCAATTGGGGCTGGCGCCAGCAGTGGGTGCGAGTGGTGGCTGCTGCCCCGATCGCCCTGCAGGAGCAGGGGGAGGTGGAGAAGCCCTCAGGGGTGATCAGGGCCGGCAGCCGCTGCTCGCACCCACTGATGGCGCTGAGTGATCGAGACTGGCGCCAGGCACTGGCAGTGGGTGTGAGCGGCAGCTCCAGTGCTGGCAGCGACTGGCGCCCGCCTTGGTCTGGTGCCCCCGCTCACCTGCTCCACCATCCCATAGTGACCAATTGTTCAGTTGTTCCAGTTGTTCTGCTGTTTGGTCTATTTGCATATTAGCCTTTTATTATATAGGATTAATGTCTTCCACATTCTGTAAGCTTTTCCATTAAAGAAAGTGTAAATATAAATATTTTACTAAGGACATTTACTAGAGTTGTGATCAGCATAAAAAAACAGGAAATAATCAGCACCTAAAAAATACTTAATGAATGAAAGAAATATACACTAAGTGGCCAGATTATTATGATCTCTAAATGCATAATAATCTGGCCACTCAGCGTATATCCTATATAATAAATGGCTAATATGCAAATTGTCCCCTCGACCAGGAGTTCGACCAACAGGCAGGCCGGCCAACTGCCCATGTCCCCTCGCCCTGGCCAGGCTGGCCGGACCCCACCCATGAACAAATTCATGCACCGGGCCTCTAATGTACACACACACACACACACACACACACTCTGAGTGGCCAGATTATTATGCGTTCAGAGATCATAATAATCTGGCCACTCAGTGTATATTGACTATAATTGTATTAAAAGAAAATTATTTTGTTCTTCTGAATGAACTTAAACGAAATTGTTGATAGCTAGTCATCCTGAAAGCCTTTATAATGCTGGTAGAATTTCAGCTAGATGCTGTGGGATAGATAAAATACAGCTCAGGGAGGAAAGAGTCCCATTATCTAGGGCAGGGGGACAGCAACCTACTGAGAGGCAGGTGAATAATCTTTAAACAAGAGGCATTCAGAGTAGCATGAGGATTCACAAAGGAAACTAACCTGACTAGTTCTTGTTGAAAGTAACAGGAGCTATTAGAGGAGATAGATAAGGTTGGACTACATTTTAGGGACCTCAGGAAACAATAAAATTGAGTAAAATCGTAGGCCTAATATAGAGAGCAGAAAAGCAAAGCACTATTTGAAAGGCATATTCTGCCTTTTTCAATTTCTAAGCCATTAAGTTAATAATAATAAATTCTCAAGGGTACATAAAAATTTATAGTGCTCGATATATAGTTTTACCAGGCCCTTCCTGCCTGTGCTCAACCTGAAGGCTTGACCTCTCACTATGCAATGCGCCCCCCTTCGTGTATGCAGCTCATGAGTGGGTCACCAATTCTGTTTCTTAATTCAGTTTTATGGGCCCTGTTTTTAGTAGACATGTCTCTGGTATTTTGACAAATCTTTTTTAGGTCTTGTTTTCCATATTTATTTTAAAATCTTTTCTAATATCTTCATTGGTATTTTAGTGGGAGAGACATACGAACAAATGCCCTTTTATTTTATTTTATTTAAAAATATTTTTATTGATTTTTTTAGCGAGAAGAAGGGAGAGGGAGAGAAAGAAACATCTGTGAAAGGGAAACATCAATTGGCTGCCTCCTGCACACCCCTTACTGGGGGATTCAGCCAGCAGCCAGGCATGTGCCCTGACCTGGAATCCAACCGCCAACCTCTGGGTGCATGGGACAATGCCCAAAGAGCTGAGCCACGCAGATGCCCTTTTAAGTCAGAAACACCTCAGCTCTGCCCAGGTTGCTCAGTTGGTTAGAGTGTCATCCCGATATGCCAAGGTTGCAGGTTTGATCTCCACTCGGGGCACATCCATGAATCAACCAGTGAATGCATAAGTAAGTGGAACAACAAATTGATGTTTCTCACTGCTTCCTCTCTCTCTCTAAAAATCAGTTATAAAAACCCAAACAAATCAGAAAGACCTCTCAGGTTTTTAAAGAAACTGTCTAAGGCTTATCTCCAAGGTCTTCTAGTCATTTGTTCATCTGATAGATAGTTATTAAAGGTTTTCTATTTGCCAAGTGTGCAAAAAATTTTAGTTTCTGGCATAATAGTTCCAAATGTGCATGGTATTTGAGTGTGTGTGAGAGACCCTTTTATCAATATTTTTTTTAAGGTCACATACTGAATTTCAGAGATATGTTTAAAATTTGTGTTTAGCTAGCAACATTTTAGTAGTGCTACTACTGATTATTGGTTATAAAATATGATTTGACTTTTGAAAATCAGGTTTAAAACGCATTTTCAGATAAAGTCCTAAGCAGTCTAAATACTGCATTAGGCTAACTCTCAAGTACACACACAGAGCAGTAATCCTATATAATAAAAGGCTAATATGCAAATCATCCCCTCGGGAGTTCATCCAAACAGGAGTTTGACCACTCGCTATGATGTGCGCTGACCACCAGGGGATAGTGCAGAATGAAGGAAGGTCCTGGCCAGCCCTGATCGCTGGCCAGGCCTAGGGACCCTACCCGTGCACGAATTTTGTGCACCAGGCCTCTAGTCACCTTACAGTGAAGCATTGGCTGGCACTGAGGTGGCCTGAGTCTTCATTTCCGTTCTGTTATTCAGTTGGGGTGTAACCCTGGGTAGTGCATTTCTTTATATCAGGTCAGGAGATTGATAAGATATTTTTGTATTTAGTAAATGAGCAAAATTTGGTTCATAAGAGACAGTGAAATAAAATTAATAGTGATATCCCTAAGCTGATATGTCCTGTTCTTTCTTAACCCACATCCCATCCCTCTGATGTGGCCTGGTGAGGACGGGAAGCCAGACTTGGCTGTCTCTTCACATTGGGGCATCCCGAAGGCAGTTCTTGTAAACCTGTCTGGGCTGATATGTAATCTTAGGCATTTTGATCAGGAAATGTGGCTGGATTATACATATGAAATATAAAACCACACCCAGGGACATGTTATATCCTGACCTTTAAAAGTCACTCCACCCAGTGAGAAGCATTGGGTAGCTCTCTAAGTTTTTTTGTTAATATTTGCTTGGTGTTTAGAATCTAACATTGAGGAAATATTTCCCACTAAACCTTTCCCCTATGAACTGGGAAAGTTGCTCTTTGTTTATTTTAGAAATGGAACATCTTAGCCAAACTTTCAGTCCACCAGTTTTGAGAAGGAACATTTTGGGAAACCTCTCTCTGAGGTGACACTTTCTAATCTACTCACTTTAGGCAAAAGTAACGAATAAAAGGATTGCTCATTGAAGGGAATGAAATACTAGTTGTGAAACAATAGTTTACAATTGATATTAAAAATGATGATGAAATAATTTATTTTCATTATTTCAGTATAAGCCGCCTGCTCTTAAAAAGTCAAATTCTCCTGGGACCCTGTCATCGGGATCTTCACGATTACCACAGCCAAGTGGCACCAGCAAGACTGTTGTAGGTAATGAGAGCCATGAAAAAATTCGTTTCCTTTCTTTGTTATTATTTACAGTGTTGGTAGAGAAGGAAATGAAGACAGTGTTCTATTCAGATCACTAAAATAGATTTATAATTAGTTAAGAGATAGGGTAAAAATAAGGTAATTTTCAATAGCTTCTACTTTAGATGTTTTCTAGTCTTTTTTTTTTTTTAGCTTCAGTGAATTGTTGTTAATGATATAGCATTTGTTCAGAATAGTCAACCAAGTTCTTTTCTTGATTCTTTGACTATTTTCCCCTCATTTCAACCTATACTTCTCTGAACTTGACAGTTGTCCTTAATAGACAAATGTTTAATCGTTAGAAGACAGTATTGACTACTGAAGTGTACTTTTATTTGTATGTAAATTATAAGAAATATGGAAATTAGAAATGAAGGATACTAGATGTTCCCGGGAATTTCATTTTTTAAAGAAAAATAATTCTTAGTTGATAACGAGTTTAGATTTTATTGCCAGTAATCCATTATTTTCCTTGTCAGATGCTACTTTATGTGATTTTTTTTTTTTCAGAGTGTCATTAAAACTAATACCTTTTTATTGTAAGGTGTCTCTTCAGGTAGAGTGTCTTCAGTTAGCAGCTCGTTGGGAAACAAACTTCAGACCTTATCTCCCTCGCATAAAGGGATAGCGGCCCCTCATGTAGGGTAGGTTGACATTGAACCTAATTCATTAGTGACATATATGTATAAATACTAAGGTTTTATTTTGTTTAGATAATTGGCTTTTTCATTAACCTTAATTTTCTTTCTAAGTTCACTTGTCTGTTAATATTGCTGCTCAGGACCACACTCATTGCTGGCGAGGCTCTAAATTAGTATACTCACATTGGAAGGAAATCTACCTAACATTTATCAAGAGGTTTAAAGTATTCCCATTTTTGATTGAATAATTTTACTCGGGGAATCTAGCTAAGGAAATCATTTGAAATACGCAAGATTTTTATAGTAAGCACGATTTAGTAAGCATTATGTATCAGGCACTGTGCTAGACATTTTACACACATTTTTATTAAAATCACCCTACTACTGTATCATGAGAGGGTCCAAGAAGGAAAGTAATTTGTTCTAAGCTGCACAGCTGTTAAAAGTTAGAAGCAGGGTACAGATCAGGGTCTCTTTAGCTCTAAACATTGGTCTCTTTTCATGTTTTTATTACAATGTAAAAAATATAAAACCACCTAAATGTTTCTAGCTTTGTTTGAAGAGCAGATGTTGAATGTTTACAAAGGGATATTATGCAACCATAAACACATATATAAATCTTAATAAGCCGATTCTGCTATAACACGAGTTAAATGTAGGATACAAACTCCATGTTTGCTATGATAGAAAGTAGAAAAATAGATGTAGACAAAAAAAGACCAAATATGCTGAAATAGTAAAAATGGGTGATTCTTTTCCTTTTATTTAATACTAAGTACTTTTTATTTTTCTACAGTTTTATAAACATGGTTTTCAGTAAAGTAGCATAAGTAAGCTTTGAACAATTATGTTACTGGGGGAAATTATTGATAACACTAGAGATTTTAATTAGTTTTAATTCAGAGTTTTAATTCAGGTCTGGCAGTCCACTAAACTCACTTTCTCTTCCATTTTGATGTCAGAAAATTAAGGATTACCATGTGTTCATTAGAATGCAGGCTGGTGTCTATATCTTTAGAAATGCTGATAAGGTTGATATAGGAAATATAGCCCATATTACTTTCAGATATAGGTTATCACTTTATTTTTTATGTAGGAAATATACTAGCATATTAGGGTAAATATAAAATGAGAATAATTACCTTTTGTGTTCTAATTTGGATTATGTAGGAAGTGCAAGAACTAAAAGGAATTTAACTTCTTTTGTAGAAAAAGAAGAACAATAAACTAACAACATCTGATTAGTTAAATGTTCTTTTCTTTTTGTTGTGCTTCCAAAAAGAAGAGACAGGCTATCCTTAAGAAAGAGAGAGGTTATCAGTAGAACAGGTGGTTGAAAAGTAAAAGGTTCTCAGCTTCCAGTGATAAAACTGATTTTTTTCTTGCTTCTCTACTGATTTTATTTTAATAAATAAAGTATAGACATAGCCATATGTGTTTCAATTTACAAAGCCTTTCTAACCATATCACAAAGAATTACCTTCCATGTTAGTTTATAGTTTTTGTTTCTAGTATTATTTGTAGTTTCATTTGCATGTGATTATGAATTAAAAGCTGGTATTTTCAGGACCTCTCCTATCATGCTGGTAATTTAATCATTTGGCAATAGTGAGTTGCACTGACACCCTGTATTCTTAAATAGGGCGAGTGAAGCTGGCTGGTATAATCGAAAGGGGCGCTGACTTTGAATTAGAGAACGAGGCTTCTGGGCCCAACTTTGTCACTAAATAGCTTTATGACTGCCTTTGTGCCTATCTCCTTTCTGTCTCACTCGGACCTCACCTGTGACTCGGCTTAGATCATGACAACTGACCTAAGAAAATCTGATCAACATTTACATCATCCCTTGGAGAAAATGTTTTACTGAGCAAAGATTGTGAGCACACATTTTATGTTATGTACTGCTTATAATACAATGAAGAGTTAAAATTTCTGGTTTTCTTACATCATATTAAACTGTCAAACATAACTATTCAAATCCTGATTGTCCATTTATATATGATCCTTACATGTTACAGGAGTGCCTTTAGATACTAGGAAGAGAGCGGTGGTGTTTGCTTCTGGCTAATATATTACTATATGAACTGGAACATAACCGCAATTACATATATTTCACAGAACCATTCATGGCCGCTGTTTAGTGGCAGGCTTCATTCCTTTTTTTAGAATTATTGAGGTAACGATCTGTTTGTGCCGGATTATAACCTTTGTGACCACAAAGCTCTGTGTGTCTGCATTGCTTGCAGTTATAACTACCAAGTATTGTATAATGCCTGGCATATAGGCACACAAATTTTTGACAAGTAAATAAAAAAAGTAACGAATTCATAAATTAGATGCCTCATTTGTCAACCTGTTGGCACATCACAGAATCATGGTGCCAGTACTGATGGAATAATTACATAAAGTTTGTATGGCAGCTATTACTTCCAGTGACACAGGTGATTCAGGACAGAGTTAAAGGAATTAAGACACCTGGCTAGCTGAAATGTTTAAGAAATTAGGCGTCTTCTGAGGTTAGTAAAATAGTTTCAGTGACTTGGAATTATTTCAAGCCTATGAATATACACAGAGTTTGCTCTGTTCAGCTTTTTATGGATACCAATGATCTGTAATATTTAGCATATATTGGAATCAAACCACAGACAAATTCTATGTTTGCTAATTAACTTCTCGACAACCTGTGGGTCAACCAATTTTAACAGTTTTTTTAAGCAAAGCATACACCCAAAGGAAATTTTTCCCTAATCTAGAAGATGACTATCTTTAATTTTTAGAAATTTGAGAAGTATTATGAAATGCAGAGCTTCTAAATAAATATTGCCACATTTGAATTCTGTCATAGAGTTCATAGTCTTGCCTTGAGAATTGTGTTTTCTTAATGGTTAATTACCAGCTTAAGTAGATGTCTATCTGATAATTTTCAATAGCTAAAATATCAAATTTCAAAGCTTTACTTCTGTTACTGTGAAAAACAGAAATTTACCCTTAAACAACAGAATGAATGTAAGGAACATTTCTTAATACAAAAATTAAATTTGGATTTTCATACTTTATATTGACAATAGTAAGAAATAAATGTCTAGTTTTTAAGTCCATTTTGCATTGCCCTCCTGCTCCGGTGGCACAGTGGATGGAGCATTGTGGCAGAGACCGTCTAACCGCAAAGCCTAACCTACTGACTGTCTAACCCTTTGCAGGAAAAGTTGGCCACTCCCTATCTTAGAATAAGTAAATGATTGTAGCATTAAGTGTTTATAATTTGAAGGTTAAAATAAGTAAATGATTGTAGGCATTAGATATTTATAATTTGAAGGTTAGAATAAGTAAATTATTGTAGGTATTAGATATTTATAACTTGAAGGTAGGTATTTTTAAGTATTCTTCATTTACACCCAAAGATGGAACTGTTATTTTTTTAAGTCAGTTGGGCTCTCCAGGAACTTTGGCTATAGATTAGGATTCTATATATCAAACACCAAACTTTTTTAACTTTCATTAATCCAACACTTTTTGATGGTTGAATAGAAAGAACAGTGAGGGATTGAAAATATACTTTCACATCGACTCTGACTAAATCTAGATGCCAATTTAAGGACATATTATATGAGATTTAAATCCTATGTTAAGTTACATGATTAGATTGCCAAAATGTCTGCTACGTGGGAGTGCTTCGTTGGCTTCAAAATCCTCCTTTGTTTTCCTTAGCAGCAGCAAGACTGCTTTTACTGCCCAATGGATTTGTTTATTCCTGCCTTAATTTCTTGCAGACCTTGGCTGTAAAATAATTGCCATTACTGAATTGGAGCCTTTAAACGAAAATGGCATTGAAGCACTCTAAAAACATTTAGATTATTAGTTCCATAATGGGGTACTTTCAGATGACTGAAATTATATTCCTCAAACTTTGCAAATAATTAAAAAATACATCATAAAGTAGATTTATCATTGTATTTTCCCAACATTTATTAATTCTCAAAGTGACCTCAGAAATAGATGATGTATAAGTTCAATATGAAAATCAGCAAAGGTGCATTTTTTTTTTCATAACTTGAAACATCTGAGGCTCTTGATGTCAAGGGAAAGCATGTAATAGATACAGACTTACTCGTTTCTATACTCATATTATTCACTGCCTTCACTGATGGTTTGCAAGACCAGGAAAGACAGAGAAAACTTCCACCAAAGAACTATCAGTTTGTTTGAAGTCTTTAAATTCCTTTTAATAATATCATCACTTTTGCAAAGAGTTTTGTTTCTTTTCAAATTCCCTTTATCTTGTTGCTACTTTGACATCTCCAGTGCTACTGGAGGTAGAGGCACAGAAATAGGAGGTTTGATAGAAAAGGGAATAGGAGTAAGGAAGTGTTTACACCAAATTAATATGAAGATGGTACATGAGGAATGTCTGTTATATCCTAGATCTGGGTACGTTAGGGAAAGATTTAAGTATTTGAAAGTTCTTTTATAAACTAATATTTAAAAAATTTATTAATTATCCCAATATTGACTTTTATTACATAATATTTAAAAATATATGTGTAAATAAGATTTTATATGTACACTAGAGGCCCGATGCATGAAATTCGTGCAAGAGTAGGCCTTCTTTTCCCTGGCTGCTGGCACCAGCTTCCCTCTGGCACCCGGGACCTGGGCTTCCCTCGCAGCCCTGGCTTCATCTGGAAGGTCATCCAGAAGGACGTCTGGTCTAATTAGCATATTACGCTTTTATTATTATAGATATTTATATATAATTATTGTAAATACAAATTACATATAACGTATTTATATGTACACATATATAGGTAATATTTTGATTATATTATTGAAATTTATAAATTTAGTTTTTGTCTGGTTATATCTTGATATGAACATAGTGTAAAGTAGAAATTATAGCAGAACGTAAGTTTACATGATTTTTCGTTTAAGACTAACATTTGCTTACATTTAGCCTTAGTAACATTTTAATTGTGTGTGTTTATGTATATACATACATACATATATATACTTATATATATATAGGTAGATAAATAAGTACATCAATTGAGTTGAATTTATAACAGGTATATGGCATGATAAATCATCATCGGAACCTGCATTTCCATTAGGCAATCATCTTATATATGGAAAGTGGTGATATTATCAAAAGGAATTTAAAGACTTCAATCCAACTGATCGCTCTTAAAATACTGGCAATCATCTTATATATGGAATATATGGAATATTTCCATTAATTACTCTAGATTTTTATTATATTTTATACATCTCCTTCCTGAAATTGAACTTGGTTATATCATATGTAAGAGCTGAGTAGTTTTTATAATAGAGGAATCTGACTTAAAAATGCAATTTAAATTTTTCTACATTTTAATTTTTATAACTTTATTCTGAGAAAGAAAGTAAAATCTTTCATTCCTTATTCTAAATTCAGACACAGTTTGTTAAAATAACAGTTGGAACACTAATGTTTTGATAATTGTTAAACAATTCAAAGAAAATTTTGATTTGTTAGTTTAAATTTCAAATAGTTAACGTTTCCAATCATCTTTCACAAATAAAATAAACCTTCAAAGTTAATCTCCAATATTTTAGAAATTTTGTTTAATATATATTTAATGAAGGCATTTTTTAAAAAACTTTAAAATGTTTTAAGTAATGTAAACATCACCACCTGCAGAGTATTAATATCAACTTTTACAACAAAATGTCTGTCATGTACAGGATAGTAAAAGAACATAAAAATGGATAAAATATGTTCCTCCTTAGAGACCCTTATAATCTAGAAAAATGAAGAGATTATTTTTTTTTTAAGACACGAAACTCTATAAGAACAAGCATCAAATCTCTCTTACTTACCATGATATCCCCAGAATGTAGCACAGTGCCTGACACATATAGGTGCTCAGGATTTGTACTGTCAGTGAATATATGGAAGAATGAATGAGCAAACAAGCATTCCTTAAAAAGAGTGTACTTTTAAAGTTAATAAGAAGTGAGGTGTTATTCAGTGGGCATTTAAGGTAGTTCTCCTAATTTCATAATTTCCCCTGTTCCCTACTATGATGCATGTTGGTCGGTGATAGTACACTATTCGGTTATTTGGTTGATGTAAAACAATGAAATATCTACAAACCAGCAATTCCTCTACTGCCCTCTAGATGGGGACCCTTTGCACTTCTGGCATGGCCACTTTTTTCTTTTTTTAAAAATATATATGTATATATATTATTTATTTAAGAAAGGAAGAGAGAGATAGAAACATCATTAATGAGAAAGAATCATTGATCAGCCACCTCCTACTGGGGATAGAGCTGTGACCTGGTTCATAGGTCGATGCTCAACCACTGAGCCACATTGGCCAGGCCACTTCACGTTTTCACATGTCATTTTTAAATTGCTACCCCCTGTTTTCACATAGGATCATTTTTACTTTTTTCTGGCTAAATTTCTAAGTCCGTCATTCTTTGTTAGAAAGTCAAGTTGGATAAAGATATACGTATTTATTTGATTTCTTAGTTTATATTTATAATTTTTAAATGCAGGGGAAATGATAAAATAAAATAGTAAAGAAGAAAAAAAGAGAAAGGTTCTGTGAATTTAGGGAAGGTAAAAAGTGAGGTTATTTGGGAGCGCCATAAGAATAAGCATCAGATCTGACTTATTTATTAGAATAATAACTTTCAGTTACCATCTAACTTCACAAATTTTACTTGAAACAGTTGTTGTCTTAAGCGTCTTCATTAATTTCATTGCCCTGCTGTGCACAAATGTGGCATTTCTTTGGCTAATCATCAAAACTGGCAAGGTCCTGCATGGTCAGAATTTTTATATCTACTAATGGACATTGTGTGATCTATCTGAAGATGTCACATTAATCCTTACCTGGCAGTCAGATAACTAAGAGCTTGGGGGTTAGATTTCTGATGAACCAGAATAATGCCTTTTAAAAAATTTATATAAAGAAACAAACATAGCAATCTCCTTATGGGTACACCTTTATATATTTTAATAGTAAAATGGACAAGTTAGGCCCTCCACTTCGAACTGGAAGACATGTGCAAAGGTTGTATGACAGTGACACAAAATCAGACAGTGCCATCAAAAGACATGAGTTATTACCCATTTACAAGTAAGTATTTGTAACTCAGTTTGGTTAATCTATTTCAGATATTTCCTTAAAGGCTTTATATACTGAATACTATAAACTTGTACATACCTATACTTAAAAAAAAAATCTTATTTTAATGATTTTTAAGCCACAAAGTGCTAAATATAGGACTTAAAACAGCTTGATTTTTGGTGAACATTTATATTGTTCTAAAGCTGTTTTTAGAGCATACATTTTATTCCATTAAATTTTAATTTATAGAGGTTGAAAAAGCAGTCACCTTCAATAATTGTTATTTTTTGTAGGATTCATATTTTTGAAAAGAAGAATATAGGGAATATTATGCCATGTATATAATATATTACTAGATTATCTTTGAGTTAAGTAGATGATGAATTGTTATAAAGTAAAAAAAAGATTTTATTATTTTCTTTTATTTTTCAAATATATTTTTATTGATTTCAGAGAGGAATAGAGAGGGAGAGAGAAATAGAAACATCAACCATGAGAGAGAATCATTGATCGGCTGCCTCCTGCACGCCCTCTACTGGGGATTGAGCCTGCAACCAGGCATGTGCCCTTGACTGGAATTGAACCCAGGACCCTTCAGTCCACAGACTGATGCCCTATCCACTGAGCCAAACCAGCTAAGGCCTGAAAAAACGATTTTAGAGAACATTTCATGTAGGGACCTCAGTCTTTTTGTTAGATGGTTATGAATTCCACATAAAACAGGAAAAAGGATGTGAAAGTCACTTTGGAACTCTTCCACGTAAGACTTCAAGGGTTACTAGTTTGGGCTCCAATACAAGTCTAGCCCTCTCATTTTAACATTATGAAATTAGGGCTTAATAAATTAAATTACTTATTAAAGTTGAAAAATATGTTATTAGATAGAGTTCACTTAGGTAACTTTTAAA
The DNA here is from genome assembly GCA_025583905.1 of Ia io. Lineage (NCBI taxonomy): Eukaryota > Metazoa > Chordata > Mammalia > Chiroptera > Vespertilionidae > Ia > Ia io. The sequence goes on along the minus strand of JAJQQW010000019.1, from coordinate 4,039,754 downwards.
CCAAGGTCTACTATTGTATATTCTCTTACCATGTATGAAAAGTAATACATTTAGATATACAATGAAGTAAAGATGGAGGATGTCTTGAAGATATTAGCAGCCAGCAGCCCTGAGTTATTTTTAAGCAGTTAATGATAAACCCTAGAAGGAAGAATCTGTGCCCTAAGCCAGTTTTCTTTGTACTACTGCTGTCTGTAGGCGCTGAAGCAGATCTCAAAGAAACACTGACTAGCAGTAAGCTGGATTAAGTGCAATTCCAAAATTAAACCTTCTTTCATAACTGCTGGAACTGTATAGAGCGGGCAGATTCGACCATGTGAGGTTGGGCAACATGTGTCAAGTGCTGATCAAGATAGTTCTTCCCAGAATCTGAGGATGGTTCTTAACATTCAGTTTCTGCCTTTTAGAGGATGTTACCAAAAACACGTGATCGGCATTTAATATGGCGGCTATTATTTATAATCTTATTTTTTCCTAATTATTTAAACAACTTTAAATCATTGATATGGTGAACTTGTGTGTGTGTGTGTGTGTGTGTGTGTGTGTGTGCGTGCGCTTGTGCATGTGCTCGCATGGGTGGATTTGTGTTACCTGTATATCTCATGCACACATATGGAAGTGATAGAATTTCTAACAAGACTTATTTCTAGAGCCAAAGTATAAAAAAATGCGTCCTTTCTATTTCTCTTACGACTCTCGCTGGAGGAATTGCCATTTGGCAATGATTTTTTAGAAATTAAATTCCTAAAAAAGCACAGTAGCAGTTCTGCAACATCCCTAGAGGGGCAATCTAATAGCAGAGTAGAATATACCTCATAGATGGACTTGCAGTGACTCTTTGAGGGCCATTTGATGTCATCTATGTACCAAGGTGAAAGGTGATTTTTGTTGAAGTTTAGAAATAAAGTAAAGTAACTATTCAAAGCAGCTTCTCTCTGAATGACAACATTGCATATTAAGCATAAGTTTATAATACCTAAATTCAAGTTAATCATGTAATCATTGTGCAAATTATTTAATATCTCTGTCTGTGAGTTTCTTCAACTTTAAAATGAGAATAATTGGAGATTTTTGTAAAGATTAAATAAAGTTACATATGTGTCGTATTTAGCATGTAGTGTTCTTTGAGAAATAGTAGATGTGCTACCTACATTATTTTCATGGTAGCTATTTGAAATTTTAGGAAATTCTCTTCAACTTTACTGTATAAGTAGACAAGGAAGAATTTTAGCCAAAGTTTAAGAACTTCCTATCTAAAGGAAATTTGAAAAGCATTCTGCTTGTTTATATATCACAACATTGCTTATCTCTGAAATGAAAAGATTCGAGTAAATCTCTAAAGAGGGGGCGGGAACTAATACTTGACTGAGCATCTAGCCCAGGGGTCCTCAAACTTTTTAAACAGGGGTCCAGTTCACTGTCCCTCAGACCATTGGAGGGCCGGACTATAGTTTTAAAAAAAACAACTATGAACAAATTCCTATGCACACTGCACATATCTTATTTTGAAGTAAAAAAACAAAACGGCAAAAACACCCGGCGGGCCGGATAAATGTCCTCAGCAGGCCGCATGTGGCCCTCAGGACGTAGTTTGAGGACGCCTGATCTAGCCTCTGCTTCAGCAATGCACTTGGCTGTGCCACTTTGGTAAGTTACTTAGCCACTCTTAGACTCAGTTGTCACATTTGTAAAGTGCAGTTATTAATTCTGCCTACAGCATAGGGTTATTCTGAGGATTAAATACGTTTATATGTAAGGTATATATAAATAAGCTTATTTATAAGAAGATAATTAGAAATATGGCAATAGAAATATAGTATGCACCATTACATAAATGTGAATTCGTAGTAATAGCAATAGCCATAGTAATAATAATAGTATTATCAGCAGTAGCATTGCTAAATGCTCATATAAATTGCAATTTATATCATGTAACATCCAATAAGATAAGTGAGGATGGTCCCATTTTATAAATTAGGGATCTTGGTCTCTGAGAAGTTGACCACCTTAACAAAGTTGGTTGTAACAGTTGGGATTTGAATACAGATTCATCTGCATCTCAGAGCCTGTCCTTTCACCATTAACTGTCATATGACCACCTAATTTTCCTTGGATTCCTGAAGTCTCAGAAAGGGAGTCAGGGATGTCCTAACCAAAACTTTCTCACTACTGACAGTGATAGTCCAGACTGTGTAGTTAGTGAAATTAAGTTTTTAAAGGGAAAATTATATTAACCCATTTATTTGAGTTGATATTTCTCACAACAGACTTCCATAAATTGAATATTACTTTTTAAAATAGCTAGCTAATGTTTAAAGTGGGTAGCTAATTATTTTTTATCACATCTCATATGCTTAACATATTACTTAACAATTATTTGTAGGCATTTAACAAACCACATCTTTATTTTGAGGGAACTGTCAATATTAAACTGTAGATAACTTGAAGATTTTCAGAATAATTAACTTAAACATTTCATGTAAAGCATATATACATATTTTAATTGATTTTATATATTATCAAGAGAATGTTAGTAAATGCAAAATGCTTTGGTTTATCTTTAGTTTTAACTATTATTGTTTTGCATTTTAAAATAATTATTTGAATTTTAATCTTTTGTTTTAACCTGTCTACAGTTTCTCATTATTTTTCTAATCATGCAAATAGCAATTTGAGAAATAAATGATTATTCAATACTTTTTCATTGCTACCTTTTTCCCTTTCTAGCGCTAACATCAAACCTCGAAATTCCACACCACCTAATTTGGTACGAAATCCTGCCTCAGGTGTCCTTACAAGCAAGAGAAAAACATATGGTGAGAGTTACATAGCCAGGTATGTTTAGCTCTGGTATTTTAATAACCAAAATAAAAATGAAATATGTGTAGTTTTCCAAGGACCATATACAAAAATATGTATCAGGCTTTGATAGAAAATCTGATTTTTCCTTTGCTTTTTATTTAATCTGGCTTTTAATTTGTATGCTAAAGAAATAGTTTGGACATAAATAATATTGACCTATACTTTGTAGTTAGAATTATTGTTGTAAATGCTCAAGAACAGTTTGTTTGGTTCCACTGGATTAATTTGTGTTTTTCATGTCTTCGTCTTTAACTGCAACTTGGTTATTTTTATCTCCACAAAGTGAATAATAGACTTTTTAAACCACTGCTGTTGTAATTTTTAGCAGCATTTTAATACATGTAAACTCCTCTGCTGAGGTTGTGATTATTCATGTACTTCCCTTTCTAACTTGTCCCAATTATAGGTATTTTCTTTGTCTCAATTATAGATTTTTTTTATAGACATCCCAACTTATTCCAGAAATTTTTAAGGCAAGGTACATAAAGGTACCCTAAGAGGAAGGTACTTAGCTCTCAGAAAAGTAAGGGACAAAAATATAAAGGAAGTTCTAAGAAATTCTTAACTAGAAAAATAACTTAGTTTGGTTTAGTAGATCAGAGCCTGTAATAGAAAGGCAAATTATCTGGTGTGAAATGCTTTTTATCCAGGCTTTCTGGTTCTCACAGGTAAACAAACGTAAGCACACAGTTCTGACTTACAAGACATACAGAGAAATCCAAAATTCTACAAACTAGCAATCAATCACCAGTGAGGAAAAAATTAATAAGTATACGTACCTATTACTTAAAATATTGAAATCATCAAACATTGACTTATAAAATAAGCCTGCTTAAAGTATGTAAAGGAATAAGAGAGGGCATTGGAATCATTAACAGGGACAATATACTGTCACATACTGAACATCTGTGCAAAAGAACTAAATAGAACTCAACATAAGGAAAAAAAATTAAAGACTCGAAAGATGGTTTAAATTGTGGATAAGTCACAGTGAAGGAAGAGAGAAGTGAATTAGAGGATAGATTTAAAGACATTATCTTGGGACAAATACAATGCCAAAGAAAACATTTAAAATTTCACTATTTACTAAAAGAGATCGGGATTCTAAGATGCTGCAGAGTAGCTGGAGACTCCATCTACTTGCTCCCAACCCCACACTGGATTTGTGGATAAACTGCAGAGTGTTCAGCTTGAAAATCAGCTGAGTGTAGCTGATCTGAAGTATTGCAGGCAGGGAACGTGGAGAAAGGGCAGGAGACACAGAGAGGGTGAGCGAACTTGTGCACCTGCATGGCGGGGAAGCCTGAGGAAAAGTGTAGCTTTGGAGCCTCCGGCCCCTGGGAGTGTGGGGTTTCAGCCCCATGCAGGGATTCCCCAATCCAGAGCAACAGAGAAGGGAAGGGGAACCTGTCTAGCATCAGGTAGTGGGAATCAGTGGGGATTCGGTCTACCTTGGAATTTCAGACCGCACCACCCCAGACAAAGAGTGATTTCTTTGTTACGACACCAGCATGGGAAGTCCACTCAGATCTGTGTCTGTGGGAGGGGCCATGTGGCCAAGACCTGGGCCAGAGAGGGGTTTGATTGGTACACCCAGAAGTGAATGTGAGGAGCCCTGGATTCTCTGGAAGAACTTTGGGGAGAGAGCCAGAAGAGGGCTGGACAGTGTGGCATGGGAAAGAGAATTGATCTAGCCCAACTCAAGCTGACAGGCAGTCACCCTCCCTACACCTTCAGAACAGCTGGGTGTTCCCCATCCTGGAAATCTGCACCGCTATGGCTATGGCTAGGTCTGATGGCACAGAGGACTCGGACATTTGGCCTGGTAGGAACATGGGTGGAGGCCCCAACCAGTGGGGGCCAGATGTGCTGAAAGATTGGAGTGCCAAGCTGGGTTGATTTTATTCTATTTTATTTTATGCCCTCCTACTTGGTGTGGCGGGGAGGGGTGCCAAGGAGCCAGGCATAGATGAGGTATTGTGACCTTGTCTCTGGGGTGAGTTCAGCCATTGCAGTCCTTGGAAGGAGAGGAAGTGTCTGCCCCACCCCTACAGACTGTGGGCACCAACCCCAATGCAAGTCTGTTTAAACCACCTTGGCCAGGTCCAGGATACCCCACAGAGCCCAGTTGTATGGGGGAAGGGAGAGCAGCTGTGAACAGAGACATTAAAGGTGCGAGACCAGAGGCAGACCCAGCCTCTGGGCTATGGAGCCTCCACCCATGGGACTTCTTGGGGTTCCATCCTGCTAGGCTTCAGTCAGATTGCTGAGGGCCAGGAAGGGACAGCGACTGGCATTAACTTGCACCACAGAACCTTCTGGGAGGCCCTGGACTGGAACACCAAGAGGCCAGATTTGGACAGCATCAGAGCAAAATCCTACCAGGACTGTGAATCATAGCAGTACTATTTAATGCATGGAAACAAACACAAATAAACAGCAAAAATGGGGAAACAAAGAAACAGGTCCCAAATGAAAGAACAGTAGGAATCTCCAGGAAAAGAGCTAAATGAAATGGAGGCAAGCAATTTATTAGAAAGAGTTCAAAGTAATGGTTTTAAGAATGCTCAACAACATGGAAAAGGACATAGAAACCATGAAAAACAACCAGCTGGAAATGAAGAATGACATAGCTGAAATAAAAATACACTGGAAAGAATAAACAATAGATTAAAGGACATGGAGGATTAAATCAGTGAATTAGAAGACAGGGTAGAAAAAACAATCAGCAGCAAAAAGAAAAAAATTAAAAAGCACAAGGCTAGTTTATGGGAACTTTGAGATAACATGAAATGTAGCACTCGCATCTTAGGGGTAACCAGAGAGAGTAAGGAAAGTGAGCAAGGGATAGAGAACCCGTTTGAAGAAATAATGACAGAAAACTAGTGGAACCTGGTGAAGGTAAAAGCCACACAGGTTCCAAAGCACACAGAGACCCACAACAAGACACATCATAATTAAAATGGCAAACGTTAAGACAAAGAGAGAAATCTTAAGGGCAGCAAGAGACAGTTATCTATAAGGACCTTGCATAAGGTTGTCAGCTGATTTCTCAACAGAAATATTATAGGTGAGAAAGGGATGTCATAAGGTATTCAAAGTAATAAGAAACAAGGATCTGAAACCAAAATACTCTATCCACAATGGCTATCATTCAAAATTAAAGGTGAAATAAAGATCTTCCTAACCTCCTCCCTCGCCTCCCCCCAAAACTAAAATTTATTACCACCAAACCAGCATTTCAAGAAATGTTAAAGGGATTGCTGGAAGAAGGAGGAGGAGGGGATAGAGGAGAAGGTCTGGAGGGAAAGGGGGAGAGGATAGAGAGAGGAACATGGGCATGAGGAACAAAAATGGCAATAAATAAGTAGCTATTGATAATAACCATAAATATAAATAGGTTAAATACTCCAAAAGACATAGGATGGCTGAATGGATAAAACATGACCTATAAATAGATATACTGTCTACAAGAGACCCACCTCAGAACAAAAGAGTTACACAGAATGAAAGTGAAGGGATGAAAAACTTTTTATGCAAATGGAAATGAAAAAAGAAAAAGCTGGGGTAGCAATACTTATATCTAACACTAGAGGCCCAATGCACGAAATTCGTGCCCTGGTACGGTCCCTAGCGGCAGCTGGTGGCTGGCTGGTACTCCCTCCCTTCCCCTGGCCGGCCCTGCCCCCTGGTCGAACGCCTGGACCACCTCCTGATTGAAGGGACAATTTGCATACTACATTTTTATTATATAGGACTAGAGGCCCAGTGCACGAAATTTGTGCAGGGGGGGCGGGGAGGGGGGGCGGTGTCCCTCAGCCCAGCCTGAACGCTCTCAAGTCTGGCACCCCTCAAAGGATGTCCGGTGGGATCGGGCCTAAACAGGCAGTAAGACATCCTCTCACAACCCAAGACGGCTGGCTCCCAACCACTCACTTGCCTGCCTTCCTGATTGCTCCTATCCGCTTCTGCCTGCCAGCCTGATCAACACCTAACTGCTCTCTGCCAGCTTGATTGCCCCTAACTGCTCTCCCCTGCTGGCCTGGTCACCCCCAACTGCCCTCCCCTGCTGGCCCAGTCACCTCTAACTTCCCTCCTTTGCCAGCCCCATCACCCCCAACTGCCCTCCCTTGCAGGCCTGGTCCCCCCCAACTACACTCCCCTGCAGACCTGGGTCCCCCACAACTGTCCTCCCCTGCAGGCCTGGTCTTCCCCAACTGCCCTCCGCTGCTGGCCATCTTGTGTGTTGGAGTGACGGTCAATTTGCATATTACCTCTTTATTACATAGGATAATAGACTTTAAAATAAAGGCTATGTTGAGAGACAATGAAGGTCACTATATAATACTAAAGGAAACTACATAATACAATCCAACAACAGTATATAACCCTTATAAATATAGGAGCACCCAATATAGGAGCACCTAAATACATTTAAAAAACCTCTTGAAGGACTCTTAGGAGAGACTGATAGCAATTCAGTCATATTAGGGGACTTGAACACCCCACAGGATAGATCTTCCAGACAAAAAATCACTAAGGAAACAGCAACTTTAAACTACACACTAGATAAGATGGATTTAATTGATGTTTATAGGACATTTCATCCCAAAGCAGCAGAATATTCATTCTTTTTAAGTGCACATGGAACATTCTCAAAGATAGACCACATGATAGGAGACAAAATAAGTCTCAACAAGTCCAAGAAGATTGAAATCATACCAAGCATCTTCTTGGATCACAATGGCATGAAACTACAAATCACTACAGTAAAAACACTCAAAAACATTCAAACACGTGGAAGCTAAATAGCATGGTATTAACAATGAATGGGTTACCAATGAGTTCAAGGAAGAAATAAAAAAGTTCATGGAAACAAATGAAAATGAACATACAACTCAAAATCTATGGGACACAGGGAAAGTAGTCCTGAGAGGGAAGTTCATAGCATTACCGGACTACCTCAGGAAACAAGAAAAATCTCCCATAAACAATCTTACCCTACAATCTATACTAATAAAAGGGTAATATGCTAATTAGACCTGGAGACCTTCCGGACGTCCTTCTGGCCAAAGCCATGGTGGCGGGGCCGGGGCAGAGGTGGTTAGAGGCGATCAGGCCAGGAGGGGAGGGCAGTTGGGGGTGATCAGGCTGGTGCGGGGGCCGTTGGGGGTGAGCAGGCCGGCAGGGGGGATCGGGCCTAAACCGGCAGTCAGACATCCCCTGAGGGGTCCCAGATTGGAGAGGATGCAGGCCGGGCTGAGGGACACCCTCCACCATTCACAAATTTCATGCACCAGGCCACTAGTTAAAAAAGTAATTAGAAAAAGAACAAGAAAATCCCAGAGTAAGTGGAAGGAAATAATAAATATCAGAGCAGAAATAAATGATATAGAAACTAAAAAAACAACAACCCTACAATAAAATAGATCAATGAAACCAGGTGCTGGTTCATTGAAAAGGTGATCAAGATTGGTGAATCTTTAGCCAGTCTCATCAAGAATCAATGGGAGAGGACCCAAATAAATCAGAAATGAGAGAGGCGAAGTAACTACTGACATCACAGAAATACAAAGAATTGTAAGAAAATACTATGAACAACTACATGCCAATAAACTGTACAATGGGCAAATTCCTAGAAACATACAGTCTTCTATAAATCAGGAAGGATCAGAAAACCTAAATAGACAACTAATGAAATTGAAGCAGTAATAATAAAAAAAAAACTCCTAGCAAACAAACGTCCTAAACCGGATGGCTTCACAGGCAAGTTTGACCAAGCATTCAAAGAACTAGCACCTATTTCCTCAAACTATTCCAAAAAATTCAAGAGGAAGGAAGACTTCCAAGCTTTTGTTTATGATGCCAGCATTATTATAATCCCCAAACTAGATAAAGACACTACAAAGAAAGAAAATTACCAGGCTAATATCCCTGATGAACACAGATGCTAAAACCCTTAACAAAATATTAGCAAACAGGATCCAGCGATATATTAAAAAGATAATAAATCATGACCAAGTGGGGTTTATCTTGGGGATGCATGGCTGGTACAATATTCACAAGTTGATTAATGTGATAGATCACATAAACAAATGAAGGCTAACAGTCACATGATCATATCAATAGATACAGAAAAGGCATTGGACAAAATCCAGCACCCATTTATGATAAAAACTCAGCAAATTGGGAATTTAGGGATCATAGCTCAACGTATTAAGGCCATATATGATAAACCTACAGCCAACATCATTTTCTTTTTTTTAATGTCTTATAAGTGTTTTTTAATATATCTTTATTGATTTCAGAGAGAAAAGAAGAGGGAGAGAGAGATAGAAACATCAATGATAAGAGAGAATCATTGATTAGCTGCCTCCTACACATACCTTACTAGGGATTGAGCCACAACCCGGGTATGTGCCCTGACCAGGGAATTGATCCGTGACCACCTGTTTCATAAGTCAATGCTCAACCACTGAGTACACTGGCTGGGCAACATCATTTTCAATGGACAGAAACTAAAAGCATTTCCCTTAAGATTGGGAAGAAGACAGGAATGTCTGTTTTCATTACTCCTATACAGTATAGTACTGGAATTCCTAGCCACAGCAATCTGACAAGAAGAAAAAATAAAGGCATCCAAATTGGAAAGGAGGAACTATTATTATGTCATTATTCATAGAAATATGATATTGTACATAGAACACTTTAAAGACTCCACCAAAAAACTATTAGGTTTAATAAATGAATTTGGCAAAGCAGCAGGATACAAAATTAACATCCAGAAATTGATGACATTTTTATACATCAATAATGAACTCTCAGAAAGGGAAACTAAACAATTCCATATACCATTGCAACAACAAAAAGATACCTAGGAATAAACTTAACCAAGGAGGTAAAAGACCTGTACTGAAAAAAGAAATAGAGGAAGATACAAACAAGTGGAAGCATATACTATGTTCAGGAATAGTAAACATCATTAAAATCTCCATCCTACCCAAAGTAGTGTGCGAAGCGGCAGGCGACCAGAGAGGAGCCTGCACTGCTCCGCTCATCCCCGCCCTGCTGCGCCTGCTGCCGCCACTGCTTGGTAAACTTGCTGAGTGGCACTTCGCTGTAAAAGTGCACTGACCACCAGGGGGCAGCTCCTGCATTGAGTGCCTGCCTCCTGGTGGTAAGTGCCCGTCATAGCAACCCGTCAATGGGTTGTTCAGTCGTTCGGTCGGTTTGGCTTTTATATATATAGATGGGACTACATCAAACTAAAAAGCTTCTGCACAGCCAAAGAAACCATCAACAAAAAGAAAAGGGAGCCCACTGTGTGAGTGAATATTTTTGCCAGTGATACAGCTGATAAAGAGTTAATATTCAAAATCTATAAAAAATTTATACAACTCAACACCAGGAAGGCAAACAACCAATTAAAAAATTCAATGGACTGCCATGCCAGTGATTGAGCCTTGACCCATGAAACAGGAGTTCATGGTTCAATTCCCAGTCAGGGTACATGCCTGGATTGCTTTCTCAATCCCCAGTGTGGGGTGTGCAGGAGGCAGCCAATCAATGATTCTCTCTCATCATTGATGTTTCTATCGCCCTCTTCCTCTCCCTTCCTCTCTGAAATCAATAAAAATATATATGTTATTATTTTTTAAATCTTTATTGTTGAAAATATTACATAGGTCCTCCTTTTTCCCATTAACCTATTCCAGCCCACTGCCATCCTCCCCACCAGGCCCTTACCACCTCATTGTCTGTGTCCATGGATTATGCATATATGCATACAAGTTCATTGGTTGATTTCTTCCCACCTACCCACCCGCCCCTGCCTTACCTCTGAGGTTCAACAGTGTGTTCATGCTTCTATGTCTCTGGGCCTATTTTTGATCATCAGTTTGTTTGGTTCATTAGATTCCACATATGAGTGAGATCATGTGATACTTATCTTTCTCTGAATGGCTTATTTTGTTCAGCATAATATTCTCCAGGTCCATCCATGCTGTTGCAAATGGTAAGAGTTTTCTCTTTTATTGCTGCATAGAATTCCATTGTGTAAATGTACCAAAGTTTTTTTTATCCACTCATCTGCTGACGGGCACCTAGGCTGTTTCCAGATCTTAGCTATTGTAAATTGTGCTGCTATGAACATAGGGGTGCACATATTCTTTCTGATGAGTGTTTCAGGTTTCTTAGGATATATTCCTAGAAGTGTGATCACTGGGTCAAATGGGAGTTCCATTTTTAATTTTTTGAGGAAAGCCCATACTGTTTTCCAGAGTGCTAGGAGAGATATCTGAGATTTTGTTGCCTATGATTTTTTCGAGGACTTTTATGGTTTCATGTCTTACATTTAAGTATTTTTATCCATTTTGAGTTTATTTTTGTGTATGGTGTAAGTTGGTGGTCTAGTTTCATTTTTTTACATGTACCTGTCCAATTTCCCTAACTCCATTTATTGAAGACACCATCTCTGCTCCAATATATGCTCTTGCCTTCTTTATCAAATATTAATTGAGCATGGTGGCTTGGTTGATTTCTGGGTTCTATGTTCTGTTCCACTGATCTATGTGCCTGTTTTTGTGTCAGTACAAGGCTGTTTTGAGCACAGTAGCTTTGTAGTATAACTTGATATCTGGTATTGTGATTCCTCCATCTTCGTTCTTCTTTCTCAAGATTGCTGTGACTATTCGGGGTCTTTTTTGGTTCCATATAAATTTTTGGAGTGTTTGTTTGAGGTCTGTGAAATATGCTCTTGGTATTTTAATAGGGATTGCATTGAATCTGTAAATTGCTTTGGGTAATACGGACATTTTAATGGTGTTGATTCTATTCACCCATGAACGTGGTATATTCTTCTATTTGTTTATATCTTCCTCTATCATTCTGTAGTTTTTGGAGTACAGGTCTTCTACCTTCTTGGCTAAGTTTATTCCTACGTATCTTAATTTTTTTGTTGCAATGGTAAATGGGATTTTTTTTTTTCTCTTTTTGAGAGTTCACTAGTCCTATATAATAAAAGCCTTATATGCACATCGACCAAACGGTGGAATGACCAATGGAATGATCGGTCACTATGACATGCACTGACCACCAGGGGGCAGGCACTCAACACAGGAGCTTCCCCCAGCCTGCAGACCCCAGGCCAACGTGGGTGCCAGCGGAGTCCCCCGATCATCCCACCAGTCACTCCATAGATTGGCCCTGATCACCAGCCAGGCCTAGGGACCCTACCCGTGTATGAATTTCATGCACTGGGCCTCTAGTGGTATATAAAAATGGTATGAATTTTGGGGTATTAATTTTGTATCCTGCTATGTTTCCAAATTTATTTATAAAATCTAGTAGTTTTTTTATGGAGTCTTTAGGGTTTTCTATTTACAGTACCATGTCATCTGTGAATAATGAGAGTTGTACTTCTTCTTTCCAATTTGGATGTCTTTTTCTTCTTCTTCTTGTCTGATCGCTATGGCCAGGACTTCCAGTACTATGTTGAACAAGACTCGTGAAAGAGGGCATCCCTGTCTTGTTTCTGTTCATAGGGGAAATGGTTTTAATGAAGTATAATGTTGGATGTAGGTTTGTCATATATGGCCTTTATGTTGAAGTATGATCCCTGTATTCCCACTTTGCTGAGACTTTTTATAAAAAAAAAGGGTGTTGGGATTTTTCGAATGCTTGTTCTGCATCAATTTATATGATCTATGACTTTTGTCTTGTAGTCTGTTTATGTGCTGTATCACAGTTATTGATTTGCAAATATTGTATTAGCTTTGCATCCCTGGAATATATTCCACTTGGTCATGATGTATGATCTTTTTATTTTATTTTATCTTATTTTGTTTTTTAAAAATATATTTCTTTATTGATTTCAGAGAGGAAGGGAGAAGGAGAGATAGAAACATCACCGATGAGAGAGAATCATTGATCGTCTGTCTCCTGCATGCCCCCTACTGGGGATTGAGCCTGCAACCCAGGCATGTGCCCTTGGCTGGAATTGAATCTGGGACTCTTCATTCTGCAGGCTGACGCTCTGTCCACTAAGCCAAGCTGGCTGTATGATCTTTTTAATATATTGCTGGATTTAATTTGCGAATATTTTGTTGAGGATTTTAGTGTCTGTGTTCATCAGGGATATTGCCCTGTAGTTCTATTTCTTTGTCATGTTTTTATCTTATTTTGGCATTAGGGTAATGCTGACCTCATACCAAGAGTTTGGAAGTGTTCCTTCCTCTTGAATTTTTTTGAATAGTTTGAGGAGGATAGGTGTTAGTTTTTCTTTGAATATTTGTTAATACTCCCCTGTGAATCCATCTAGACCAGGGCTTTTGTTTGCTGGGAGGTTTTTGATTACTGCTTCAATTTCATTAGTAATTATTGGCCTATTCAGGTTTTCTGATTCTTCCTGATTGAGTTTTGGAAGGTGATATTTTTCTAGGAATACGTCCATTTTGTCCAGTTTGCCCCGTTTATTGGAATGAAGTCATTCATAGTATTTTAATATCCTTTGTATTTATGTGGGGTCAGTTGTTACTTCACCTCTTATATTTCTGATTTTGTTTAATTGAGTCCTCTCTCTTTGTTTTCTGATGAGTTTGGCTAGAGGTTCATGAATCTTATTAATCCTTTCCAAGAACCAGTTCTTGGTTTATTAATCTTTTATATTATTTTTTTGGTGTCTGTGTCATTTATTTCCTTACTGATCTTTATTATTTCCTTCCTTCTATTTATTCTAGCCTTTTCTTGTTGTTCTCTTTCTAATTCTTTAAGTTGTAGTGTTAGATAACTTATTACCAGTTTTTCTTTTAGGTTGGCTGTAGTGCTATAATGCTTCTCATGACTGCTTTCACTGTGTCCCATGGGTTTTGGATTGTTGTGTGTTAATTTTCATTTGTATCTAGGATGTCTTTTATTTCTTCTTTGATCTCTTTGGCAACCCATTCATTGTTTAATAGCATGCTATTTAGCCTCCATGTGTTTGATTGTTTTTGAGCATTTTTATTGTAGATGATTTCTAATTTCATGCCATTGTGGTCTGAGAATATGCTTGATATTATTCAGTCTTCTTGAATTTGTAGAGACTTAGCTTGTGTCCTAACATGTGGTATATCTTTGAAATTGTCCCATGTGCACTTGAGAAGAATGTATATTTCGTAGCTTTGTGGTGGAATGTTCTGAAGATATCAATTAGATCCAAGCAGGGGTCCTCAGACTTTTTAAACAGGGGGCCAGTTCACTGTCCCTCAGACCATTGGAGGGCCAGACTATAGTTTAAAAAAAACTATGAACAAATTCCTATGCACACTGCACATATCTTATTTTGAAGTGAAAAAACAAAACGGCAAAAACGCATGTGGCCCATGGGCCGTAGTTTGAGGACGCCTGAATTAGAGTGTCATTAAGGATTGCTGTTTCCTTATTGATTTTTGTCTAGAAGATTTATCCAGTGATGTCAGTGGTGCATTAACCTTTTGCACTCGGATGTCAAGTGTGACTCGACACAGTTAGCATTAGAATAAAGGAATCGAGAAAAAAGCAAGCAAGTGCAAAGGGTTAAAGTCCCCTACTATGATTGTATTGCTATCAATCTCTCCCTTGATAACCTCCAGAAGTTATTTTTATATATTTAGATGCTCCTATATTGGGTGCATATATGTGTACCAGAGTTATAGCCTCTTATTGTATTGCTCCATTTAGTATTATGAAGTGGCCTTCCTTATCTATTGCTTTGGTCTTCACTTTGAGGTCTATTTTGTCAGATATATATATTGCTACCCCAGCTTTTCTTCATTTTCATTAGTATGGAAATTATTTTTCCATCCTTTCGGTTTCAGTTTGTGTGTGTCCATTCCTCTAAAGTGTGTGTCTTGTAGACAGCATATATATGGGTCATGTTTTCTTATCAATTCAGCTACCTTATGTATTTTGATTGGAGCATTTAATCTATTTACACTTAAGGTTATTATTGACTAGAGGCCCAGTGCACGAAATGCCTGCACTTGGGGGGGGGGGTCCTGCAGCTCAGCCTGCACCCTCTTGCAGTCCACGACCCCTCAGGGGATGTCTGACTGACAGCTTAGGCCGGCTCCCTAGTGGGCCTAAGCTGTCAGTCGGACCTCCTTAGCACTGCCATGGAGGCGGCAGAGGCTCCTGCCACCACTGCTGTGCTTGCCAGCCGTGAACCAAGCTTCTGGCTGAGTGGCCCTCCCCCTATGGGAGTGCACTGACCATCGGGGGGCAGCTTCTGCATTGAGTGTCTGCCCCCTGGTGGTAAGTGCACGTCATAGTGACCGGCTGTTCCGCCGTTTGGTCAATTTGCATATTAGCCTTTTATTATATAGGATAGGTACTTGTTTGTTGCCATTTTTATTCTTTATGCCTCTGTTCTTCTTCTCTTTCTATTCTTTTTACAACAGTCACTTTAGCATTTCTTGGATTGCTAGTTTGGTTGTAATAAACTCTTAATCTTTTTTGTCTGTCTAGCACCTGATTTCACCTTCAAATTTGAATGATAGCCTTGCTGAATAGAGTAGTCTTGGATTCAGTCCCTTGCTTTTCATCACTTTGTATACTTCATTCCATTCCCTTCTGTTGATAAATTAGTTGATAGTCTAATGGGAGATCCCTTGTAGGTAGTTTTCTGTCCCTCTCATGCAGCCTTTAATATTCTTTCTTTCTCTTTTACATTTGCCAGTTTAATTATGGTGTGTCTTGGTGTAGGTCTTTTTGGATTCATCTTGATTGGGACTCTCTGTGGTTCTTGGACTTTTGTGACTTTTTCTTCCCCAAGTCAGGGAAGTTTTCCCTCATTATATCTTCAAACAGCTTTTCTATTCCTTTCTCAGCTTCTTCTCCTTCTGACACCCCTATTATGCGGATATTGTTTCATTTCATGTTGTTCCAAAGCTCCCTTAAACTCTCCTCCTGCAGGAGGCAGCAGATCAATGATTCTGTCTTATCACTGATGTTTTTGTGTCTGTCTCTCTCCCTTCCTCTCTGAAATCAATAAACATATATATTTTTAAAAACTCAAAGGACCGGAATAGACACTTCTCCAATGAGGACATACCATTGGCCAATAGACATGTGAAAAAATGCTCAATGTCACTATTCATCAGAGAGATGTCAATTAAAAGTACACTGTGGTATCACCTCACACCTGCCAGAATGGCTACCATCAATAAATCAACAAACATCAAGTGCTGGTGAGAATGTGGAGGGAAAGGAACCCTAATATACTGCTGGTTGGAATGCAGACTGGTGTAGCCTCTGTAGAAAACAGTTTGGACTTTCCTCAAAAAAGTTAAAAATGTAACTACAATTTGACCTAGCAATCCCACTTCTGGGAATATATTCTAAGAAACCCCAAAACACCAATCAGAAAGAATGCATGCACCCCTATGTTCTTAGCAGCTTTATTTACACCTAGGGGCCCAGTGCACGAATTCGTGTACCTTGAAAGGAACTGTGGGCTGCAAGGCTGCAGTGGGCACAGTGGCAGGTCTTGGCCCATCCTCCGCTCCCCTGCCCAGTCCCTCCTGCCACGGCCCCTGGTTCCCTGTCTGCTGGCAGCCCCACTCCCACTGCCGCCACTCCCATGCACTGACGGCGCCGGCCCCACTCACACCTGCTGATGGCACGGAGCAATTGGGGCTGGCGCCAGCAGTGGGTGCGAGCAGCGCCAGCACCATCAGCGGGTGTGAGTGGCAGCTGCTGCCCCGATCGCCCTTCAGGAGCAGCGGGAGGTGGAGAAGCCCTCAGGGGTGATAGGGGCCAGCAGCCACCACTTGCACCTGCTATAGTGCCGAGCGATTGGGGCTGGCGCCAGGCGCCAGCAGAGGGTGCGAGCGGCAGCTCTAGTGCCAGCAGTAGATGAAGCAGGGCTGGCACTGGCAGCAGGTGCAAGTGCAGGGCGGGACCGTCGTGCGCAGGAGCAAAGAATTTTCATTAACCACCAGAGGCTTGCCCTGATGACAGCGACCAGTGCCCCACCTTGGTCTGGCATCCCTGCTCACCTGCTCCACCATCCCACTGCGGCTGACGCCCGCCATGTTCTGTGCGCGCCTCCCTGGTGGTCAGTGCACGTAATAGCAACCGGTTGTTTGGTTGTTCTGCCGTTCGGTCTATTTGCATATTAGGGTTTTATATATATAGATAGCTAAGATCTGTAAACAGCCAAGTGCCCATCAGTGGATGAGTGGATAAAAAAGCTGTGGTACATACACACCATGGAATCCTATGCAGCTGTAAAAAAAAGGATCTCTTACCCTTTGTGACAGCATGGGTTGACCTGGAAAGTATTATGCTAAGTAAATTAAGTCAATCAGGGACAGATAAGTATCACGTGATCCCACTTATTTGTGGAATCAATGAACAAAATAAGTTCAGAGACAAGGACGCATGGAACTGACTGATAGATCTCAGAGGGGAGGGTGGTGAGGGGGACTGGGAAGAACATATATGTATGTATGCATAGTAAGTGGACACATACAATAGGCCTGGGGTGGGGTGGGTATTTGGTAGAGGGGACTGAGGGGGTAAATAGGGAACATCTGTCTGTAATACTGTCAATAGTAAAAAAATCTTAGCTGCACTACGGCCATAACTACCCATTTCAAACCATCCTAAATGGATGCTAGATTTTTCCAAAAGCAGCAAAACTCCTTGATTCAAGAACATTAATCAACTATGTTTAAGTGCTACACCACATAAATACAGGGCTTGGGACACAAAACTCTTCAAAAGGCAGTAACAACAGTGAGTGAGAGAACTAAAATAATTACTTCCTGGGCACTGATCAGATTGAGAAGAGGATATGAAAGCAGGAAATTGTATTTAATGTATAAATTCCTATGAACTGATGTTACTAAAACAGAACATTTCACATTGCAAATTTAGAACCCTGCTACCCTTATTTAGTTGAAGAGAGTAGATAGGATGAGAAAGAAGAGAGGGAAAAGGAGAAAGTAACTTTAGTAAAGATAGCAGGCAGGGATTAAAAAAATACAGCATAGGGAATGGAGTCAATACTCTATAATAATAAAGGCATAATATGCTAATTAGACCAGACAGCTGAAGGTCCTTCCGGATGTCATTCCGGACAAAGCTGCGGCTGCTGCAAGGGCCGAGGGCAGGCAGCCACGGCTGGGTGATGAGGGCGGCACCTTCCCCTGAACGGCCTGGTCGCCTCCCGCAGAGGGAGGCCAGAGTGCAGCTTAGGCCTGCTCCTCCTGGAGATGGGGAGCGGGCCTAAGCAGTTGGTAGGATATCCCCTTAGAGTTCCTGGACTGTGAGAGGGGGCAGGCTGGGCCGAGGGCCCCTCACCTTCCCCAGGCCATGATTTTGTGCACTGGGCCTCTAATAGTGTAATAATTATCCTGTCAGGTGGGTAGTAGACTTACCGGGATGATCATCAATGATCATCCACTATGCTGTGCACATGAAACTAGTATGTTATTGTATGTTAAATGTAACTGAAGAATAAAATAAAAATTTAAGAAGATAGGAAGGAAGGAAATAAAAATTTGACATTGTGATTATACAGATTTAGAAATGTAAAAGCAAAAAGCAGAAGGAATGTCAAATTATGGTTTTATTCTTCTCCATGCATCATTAAATAACAGCTGGGTGCATTCCAAAGACTAGAACCTTTATTGTTAGTGATAAAATTCACAACAAAGAGTATGTTTCTTCAGAGTCATGAGATTGTTTTTCAGAGAGTAGATCAAAATGGAAGTTAGAGTTCTAAAAATAAACTTATGCTGTCTGGCAAATGGGATACCTCAGATACATAATTCAAATAAAGAAATCTGTAATTCTAAAAAAATAAAATAAAATAAGAGTGTTTTCTTAATCTGAACTGGAAGTGAGATGAAGCAAGTTTTTAGTCATGCTTAATGTTAGCCCTGTTTCCAGGAGTTACGGGTTGAAAACAGCTGATGTGCGCTTTTTTCTGTACTCCTCCAGGCCAGATGGCGACTATGTATCTTCACTCAATGGTGGAAACATGAAAGGATTTGAAGGGAGTTCATCTGGACACTTACCCAAATTCTGCCATGAGTGTGGGACTAAGTACCCTGTGGAATGGGCCAAGTTTTGCTGTGAATGTGGCATTCGAAGAATAGTTCTGTGAACAAAACACCAAATGAAAGAGCGAAGTCCAGAGTTTGATGACTGTTACTGCTTCCAGCCAGAGCACTTCCTCTAGTTATTTTGTGCTAAAATTGATACACTTTTCCAGCAATTTTTGGAACATAATCTCCTTGCTATATAATGTGTGTGGTGTGTGTGTATATATGTGTACATATACTGTATATAATAAATACCTATTATTCCAAACTGTGCCAGTCAAGAAAATACTCATCTGTTGGAAAATAATTTCAAGTGGAATCATTAACTTAGGTATTCCTCTTCTGTTGTTAAAACACATTAAGTATACTATACAATTCCTCAAACGCTAGTGCTTAGCCCTTCAAGCTTTAGGATGATCATTACTTTGAGCAAAAAATCAGAATAAACGTTTTATTATTGGTGCCTATTTTCAGACAGTATCCATGATAGTTGAATGGGATGCTTGGAATTTTGGAATTGAGAATATTTTTAGTTGCCATTAGTTATGTGAGGTCATTTTGCAGTAGTGCTCTTGAACAATTTTATAATTTTTTTTAAAAAATAAATAAGTTCTGTGTTACCCTTTACTCAGTGTATGATGATATAATTTAAATATTTGTACTCATGCTCTCAAAATGTAATTATGCAATTTCCTTTTTGGAGACACAAGGCTAAAAATACAAATTTTATTCTAGTTATAACTGAAATTTTTACCTCTGTGTCTGCATCTTCAAATTTCAGTTCTTTCTTTTCCATAACCTAATGTCTAACAAATTGTTTTATTATTTTTATTAATTATTATTATGTTTTAATCCTCACCCGTTTTTCCATTGATTTTTTAAAAGAGAGAATGAAAGGAGAGGGAAGAGACAGAGAGAAACACTGATGTGAGAGAGACACATCAGTTGTTTGCCTCCTGCACACCCCGACCAGGGCCAGCAGCCTGTATCTAAAGCATGTGCCCTTGACTGAAATGGAACCTGGGACCCTTCAGTCCGTAGGCCGAGGCTCTATCCACTGCACCAAACTAGCTAGGGGTATGGAATAGTTTTAATTTACTACTTCATTTTTGCAAAGTTTGAAAATGTAATAAAAGATGCAAAAATTTTCTTCAAATTCTTTCATGTTTATTTCTGTGCATCTGAATGTAGAAGAAATTAGTGGATTTTAAAACAAACCACCTCACCAAATAAGTAATAATTTTGGTAATAATTATCAGTGGAGGGCATGCAGGTAAAAGAATTTGAATTTTAGTCTCTTGAAGTATAGTTAGATGTAGTTATGAGTAGATTAAGAGACTATCTAATTTTTCCTACTCACATTTTCTTTTTAGTTTTTCATGTTGAAACACCATTCTCATCACAATAAAAAGCCACTGAAAATGCATTGCTTTAATGCATACCTGACATATAATTAAGCATTCACAAAAATTTATACTTCTTTCCTTTGGCTAAAATACATCATGTAATCATTGTCACACTCAGTGTAGCATAGTATGTAGTAGTAAATCTCTTTGCTTGTGTAGCCATATTCAGTGATTCAGTAGTAATTTCTGTTGAATCAAGCCTAACAACTCTGTATTATAAATATATAAGCAAATCTTTTATAGGCAATTCCTAGCTTCTTGTTTTTGATTCTGTTAAACTATAAGGATCAATGTAGAAATTCGTGGCTTATAAATTTCCCTGAAATTTATTTATGCTTATACTTTATAATTTTATTCATTAGTTGTTCTTTTTATTCAGGCAGGGGATATAAACTTAATGTAATGGGAATTGTCATTTTACTTACATTAGAGTTTCAACCCTGAATTTTTATTAATTTATTTCTGGTTGTCTTTACTCAGTTATGTTGGTCAAAAGAGTTTCATGAATCATGAAACGTGTTACGACAATACTTAAATACGTTTTTATATTACTTGCATATATCATTCTCACAATGATTTGTCATGCATTAGTTTGGTTTTTAAGACATTTTCCTAGATCTATGCATCATTTATTTATTTTCACAAGCATTTGCCAGTGGTCAAATTTAAAAGATTGTAAGCTTAAATTAAAAAACATAAAAAATTTCTTACACATTATTTTTGAAGTTATTAGCCTGCAAAAGCAAGATGATTATAATTGCTGTTGTCTCCTGTTCCTTCTATGGGTTTTATTACAAATAAGTTTTCATTTTTGCACCTATTCAATAAAGACATGAAGCAAAAAAATGGCTAGTTGGTTTTCATTGATGTCTTATCGTTTAGCCAGACATAGGTACAAAGATAGAAACACAAAGAAATATAAAGAAAATCTTTGAATTCAAAATACAGAGTTTTAAAAATGAGCAGGTTTGTGTGTGCCATCAGCTGTCAAAGAAATTATTGCTATTTTATTGAAGTGGTTTTGACCTTAAAGGTAAATACGTTTTGTCACAGATTAAGGCATTGAAACATTCTCTTCATAGCCAATAAAATCTAGCAATTGAAAACATTTAGTGAAGTTCAGGTTGAAATACATTATGATTATTTCTAATTAGGTAACACACAGTTGAATGGCAAAACGTATTCATCTGTGATGAATACTTAATTACTTAGAGTCTAAATCTTAGACCATCATGCTTAAAATTATAACAGGAGTTATCTCCAGTGAAAACATCAGATTAGACATGTTTAATTTGTACTCAATTTTCCTTAGGCTAGAAGTGAATATTGTTACCATGAGTAGAGGCTCAGGGAATGGAAAAAATAATAGAAGAGGTGAGCAGAACTCCTGTTTGCATTGCAGGTGTAGATATTTTATAGGGTTAAGTATATTTTTAGTACTGAGATAGAAGATAGGCTGATT
Organism: Ia io; assembly: GCA_025583905.1. NCBI lineage: Eukaryota > Metazoa > Chordata > Mammalia > Chiroptera > Vespertilionidae > Ia > Ia io. The sequence continues at coordinate 4,017,954 of JAJQQW010000019.1, read as the reverse complement.
TACCAACCGACTGCATTATTGGATAGAGCAGTGGAGAGTCATTAAAACAGTTGATAGCCACACTCATTTTTAGTCTCACTTTTCTTTTTTTCAATTAAATGTTACTGTCAATACTCATTGATTACAGTTTTGCTTGGCTATAAAACTATGTGTAGATTGGTTTTTATTTTGCCACTAGGGGGTGCTTTAGGCTAATATTACCAGCAACTCTTACTATTTTAAAAGCCTCTCAGGAACATGGGAGTGGATTTCTGAGTGGGGATGCGGAGTATGGAATTACAGAGATTTATAAGAGAGAGGTTTTTGGATTTTATAACCCATCTGTTGATTTCTTAGAAACCTAGTCTAGCTCATTTTGGGCACCAACGTGCTTATCATTGATAGAAGTATTTAATATTTACCTTAAATTTTGTTAGCAATTATATATCTCTAATGTATTACTCATGCACATTACCAAAATATTAAAGTGTTACTTTAATATTTTATCTTAGTTGTACAGTAGTTATAATCTTTAAAATAAGGCCTTTTTTCCCCAATCATCTGGCCTAACTTAAACATGTGACAGTGACATCAATTTAAATAGGTAAAACGCTTAGCCTAATGCAGTGGTCGCAAACTCATTAGTCCACAGAGTCAAATATCAACAGTACAATGATTGAAATTTCTTTTGAGAGCTTAAACTTCTTCTAACGCCACTTCTTCAAAATAGACTCGCCCAGGCCGTAGTATTTTGTGGAAGAGCCACACTCAAGGAGCCAAAGAGCCGCATGTGGCTCGCGAGCCGCAGTTTGCCGACCACTGGCCTAACGTAACATGCACAAAGCTGAAGCTTTATAAACACTTAAAATATGCTTTATGTGGTCTTCCTTCTGTGAAGTATTAAGAGAAAATAAGATGTGATTAATTTCTGTCTTAAAGTTGATCATTTATTTGGAGAAGCTGATAGCTAAACAGACAACTACAATTTAGGGCAAACAAGGATTTATTTTAATAGAACTTTTCCATATTGTATAAGCACAAACAAAATATTGCAGAAGTGTTGAAAATGCAGCTTTCTTGTCACAAGTTAGACAGCCGACTATTCCATTTTCTGTTTTTCTTCCCTGTCCCAGTGCTCGGGAGGAGACCGGAGGGCTGTGAGCAAGAGCTGACTAACCACCTTTGGAGGGAAAGGCAAGTGGCCGTGGAAAGGATGTGTGTGTGGTGAGTCCATGTGAGCTGCAAAACACAGTTGACTTCCAGTGTCCTGGTGACTCAGAAAAAGTGCCATTGCATAAAAGTTACTGATGACACATCAGTTCCCTCCATTTCTCATAACCCTTCACTTTACCTTCCCTTTTCTCTATTTGCCCAAGCACCTCACTTTCCATCCTATTGTGCATTTGCAGCAACGAGGCTGGGGATAGGAGGTTGCCAGTAGTGCTGAGTGTACTCCACAGAGAAGTGCTGATTTTATTCATCAAACCAGCAGTCATAAAGAAACTGAAAACTGCCATGGGGCATGAAGATGAAAGACCTTATATGCTGACAGTAGAAATTGATAATACATTTTTTAAAGTTGACTAAATTTACTTTAATATAAAAGCTTTAAAATATTCATGCTTCATAACCTAGTAATCCTTTATAATAAACCCTAATATACAAATTGACCGAATGGTGGAATGACCGGTCTATAAGATGCACACTCACCATCAGGGGGCAGATGCTCAATGCAGGAGCTGGCCCCTGGTGCTCAGTGCACTCCCACAGGGGGAGTGCCGCTCAGCCAGAAGCCGGGCTCACAGCTGGCATGGGCAACAGTGGTAGTGGGAGCCTCTCCCACCTCTGTAGCAGCGCTAAGGATGTCCGACTGCCGACTTAGGTCCACTCCCCGCAAGCAGGCCTAAGCCTGCGGGGTCCCATACTGCGAGAGGGCGCAGGCCAGGCTGAGGGACCCCCCGAGTGCATGAATTTTATGCACCGGGCTTCTAGTCCTATATAATAAAAGGGTAACATGCAAATTGACCCAATGGCAGAACGTCTGGTCACTATGACATGTACTGACCACCAGGGGGCAGACGCTCAACACAGGAGCTGCCCCCTGGTGGTCAGTGCGCTCCCACAGGGGGAGTGCCACTCAGCCAGAAGCCGGGCTCACGGCTGGTGAGCGCAGCGGTGGTGGCGAAAGCCTCTCCTGCTCCCGCGGCAGTGCTAAGGATGTTTGACTAAGTTGTCAGTCAGACATCCCCTGAGGGGTCCTGGACTGTGAAAGGGCACAGGCTGGGCTGAGGGACCGCCCCCAAGTGCACAAATGTCATGCACTGAGCCTCTAGTTTTATTTATAAGATGTACTTCTTGAGGGAATAATTGGAAATGTGGAAAAATATTTAGCAGAACCCATTTAATAGTACGATCATTGGCCTTGTGTACATTCTTGGTAATAAGGTATTAAAGGTCATATGTTCAGTGAAAGAGACCAAATAATAGGGCAATATTAAAAATCTTGCCTTAAAAAAAATCCTGTTGGCTCACTAGTCATTAGGAAAATGCAAATTTAAATCACCACAATGAGATATCACCTGGTGCCTGTTAGAATGGCCATCATCAAAAAGACAAGCGGTAACAGATGCTGGCGAGGATGTGGAGAAAAGGCACCCCACGTGCACGGTTGGTGGGACTGTTAACTGGTTCAGCCACTATGAAAAACAGTATGGAAGAGCTTAAAAAATTAAAAACAGCACTACCATATCATCCAGAAAAACCACTTCCAGGAATATATCCAAAGCAGTAACTCAAAAAGATAACCGCACTCCCATATTCATAGCAGCGTTCACAATAGCCAAGGCGTGGGGAAAATCTGTCTTTTGGTGGATGAATGGATGAAATTGTGGCATATATATGTTACATAATTCAGCCATAAAAATGAGGAAATCCTACCATTTGTGGCAACATGGATGGACTTTGAAAACATTATGTTAAGTGAAATAAGTCAGAGAAAGACAAATATTGTATTGATCTCACATGTAGAACCTAAAAATAAAAGCTCGTATTAAGATACCAGATACTGCCCTGGCTGGTTTGGCTCAGTGGATAGAGCATCGGCCTGCAGACTAAAGGGTCCTGTGTTCAATTCCGGTCAAGGGCACATGCTCGGGCTGTGGGCTTGATCCCCAGTAGGGGATGTGCAGGAGGCAGCCGATCAATGATTCTCTCTCATCATTGATATTTCTATCTCTCTCTCCCTCTCCCTTCCTCTCTGAAATCAAAAAAATGTATTAAAAAGAAAAAGACACCAGACTGAGAGGGTAGGGGGAGGGAGACGCTGGAGGCAGGTGGTCAAAAGGTACAAAGGTCCAGTTATAAAGTAACTAAATCCCAGGGATGTACAGCATGATGACTATAGCTAACATTGCTATATGCAACATAGGAAAATTGTTAAGAGTAAGTCCTTTAAGTTCTCATCATAAAGAGAAAGTGGTTCTTTCTTTTCTTTTTATTATATGAGAATATGGATGTTAGCTGAACTTATCGTGTTAATCATTTCACAAGGTATGTAAAGCAAACCATCATGTCAGATACCTTAAACATATACAGTGATGCATGTCAAATATTTCCCAAGAAAACTGGGGGAAAAGTTCTGTTGAGATTAAGTGAATCTGACAGTGTTAATACATAGGTCATTTATTATCAAAGGAGAAATGTTATCCAAAGTAAGTAATTTGTTCATAATACTGTATGAAAATATTTTTATATACAGATATAGTGTCAAAATTAAATATACACACTCCATTAATTAAAAGGCAACATATATTATTCTCTTAAAAATATACTTCCCAAATTGCAAACTCATTTAGACAAGTTTTATTACACGTAAATGACAGAAGAAACTCGGTACTATGGCTTAGCAGCCTTAAAACAGGTGACTTCCTATTTTGTGAAATTATTCTTTGTTTTCATTTTATGACATTTGCTATGCCATCTACTGGAGGCAATGTGCTACACAGTCATACCCCTCTTAATCATCTTAAGCATACTCCTTTAAGTTTCTGCTTGAGCATACATGACTCTTGTCGCTTGGGCATTATCCACACCTGTCAACTCTTAAATGTTTCCAGCCAGAAGATGCCAATATCCACACGCATTGCAGTATACTGATGCATAGTAGGCCATAAAGAAATAAAGCGAGGCTAATTTTTAATCCTTGTAACCTTTATATACACCACAGATTCTACATGTCTTCTGAATGTTTCTAACAGATCTAAAAAGGATTATTGCAGCTAATACCTTATATGGATCGTCTTACAAAAATCAGCCCCAAATTAACACCAGCTGACGCATGTGCACACACATGAAATAGCCCGTTGATTGCAGCGTTCGGTTCTCATGGTTTGTGTCCTTCTAGTACCACAGCATGTATTTCTCAATTCCTCTAACCCATTTTTACCAAGTGCATCCAGTAATTTCTGGGAGGCATTCTACCCCGGAAAATTGCACGAGCAGATCAATTCTTGAGAGATGCAACTAAAGTTCACGTCTTTATATTGTCACGCCATACGTTTCAATGTTCTTTAGTGCCACTCAAAATTTTATTCCAGCAAGTTTTTATCTTTTCTAGTAGTATCATCAGGAAACACATTTCATCCTGTTTTTTCTGTCCCTTTGAAGATTTCTTCTCTTCCTGCAGAAATATGCAAAAAAAGTTTTAAGTTCACATTTTTATAAAATACAAGTTTTCAAATATTCAATTCCCATCATCTTAGGTTCTACTGAAAATTCTGTGTCATGGGAAAGGAGAATCTTGCATCATACTTTAAACGTGTGATTTCTAACTCTAGCTGGGATAATACGTAGGAAATTCAAGGTTGTTGTGGTTTACGATTTAGAATTCATTAAAGAGCGATGCCTGGTGGCTACAACAGTAGGACAAGAATGCTATTTAAACGTTTGTGAGGAAGATATTTGTAAATTACTCAATTAGGTTTTTTAACATGGGAAAACATATTTTTTGTGTGTGGAAGGAATAGTTAGCACTGAAAACAGCGTATTTTAGCAAAGATGATGACTAAGGATCTCCCTGAGTGTGTGCCCGAAGGTCCACCTCAGCCATCAGTGTGCACCTGCCTCATGAGCTAACTCTCATTTGTTGATGAAAATCCTAGTTTCGTGCTTTAAGATGCAGCCTGGGGAAAGCGGAGAAAGAGGCCCCTCGAAGGGAAGCGATGAGCAGGGAGCAGCTTTGCTGATACTCTTACACTCCCGTGAGCCCCTGGCAGTGGGGCTGGGACAGGGCAGGGAACCTTCCTGAGATTCCAACCAGCCATTGGGTGTTTTATAGGTCAGATGTTGTGCTTCACATTATTTCATTGTATCTACTTAACTCGATGAAATTGCTGATTTTGCCTCCTTTCACAAATGGGGAAACAGCCACAAAGAGGGTAAATAAGCCGCTATGGTCACATGTCTAGTTAAGTATAATGACTGGGTCTTGAGCTCGGTTGTCCTATTTTTAGTTAAGGCACAGAGTCGGGTCTCTTTTAGGTGTGTATTGAATAACATTAACACACAGCCTTGAAATAATCCATTAAAAATATCAGACAACAGATATCAAAGATAATTACAAAGGAGAATTTCTCATAGACTGTTTAGTGAGGGTCCCAGGACATATTTAAAGAGTACATGTTTGAGTTTATGTGACCAAGCAGATGGGAAATACATGGATGTGAGAATTTCACGACTTTTCTTCAGAGACCAAGAGTGAACATTCATAAAAAGACAAAAGTGAAGAACCATTTTATTTCTGTAATCCTGAGGACACAGATGGTATCTCCCTTCTATACCTTTCCCAGTTTTTCTTGTCTAGTGTTGTTCTCATGCCCTTTTTTTTTTTAAAAAAAAAGTACATTTATTGGGGTGACATTGGTTAATAAGATTATATAGGTTTCAAGTGTATGTTTCTATGATGCATGATCTGCACATTGCATTGCGTGCCCACCACTCATGTGTTCTTACCCAGAAGCCCTCAGTGTGTTTAAATTGCTCATGTGTTCATTTCAACTCTGCGAGTTCAAGTGGGACTCCTAGGCTTCCTGAATCCCAGATAAGCAAGCTAGCCCCCTTCTCTAAAGGAAGCAAGGAATTTTCATGTTCCCATGAATCTATTGCTCAAATGACATTATAACAATAATGAAATATGAAATGAGAACTCATCACTCCTATGAACCAGGTGCATCCATTTTTACATGTCCTTTCCTAATTAATATTGATATCAATTTAATGTGTAATCAAATTTAATTATCCTGAGTTTTTCATTCATATTTATTTTTATATTGCTAGATAATGTTGTGCAATAGTATCTGTTAGTATAAATATTTAATATAAGTAATATAAATATGATCTATAAATGTAGAATATTCACATACATCTATAGTATATATTTTATACTTTGTACTAATAAAATAAGTTCTCATGTTAAATTTGTATTTCTTTACTAACGAATAAGGATAGCATTTTTTCTTCATATGCTTGTTTTCTAGTTTACTTTCTCCTGTATAGTTTATTCATGTTTTGTCTATTACCTAGTGATGTTTCAATTTTGTTGCTTTCTAAAAAATCAATGCTCTGATATTTCCCCTAGCTCCTTTTATTTTAAAATAGTTGTTTGGGTGGTGGGCACCTGGTGCCATATACAGATTTTGTAACATAGAACCCCACACATGAAACTTTTATATTCATATTGACCAATGCCAACCAAATAAAATAAAAAATGATATAAAACTGTTTTTTTAAAAGAAAAAACAGTTTAAAGGGATGCAATTTCAAAAAGGTACCTCTTGCTACTTTTATTAACATTATAAAATATTTTCAAAACCAACAATAAAAAAGAAAATACAGAGAGAAACATTAAGAAATTAAGTTAAATAAAAGCTGATAAAGAAAGAAAATTATACAGTTATTCTCACCAAATTCTTAGTGGGTTGGACCTCACCCAGGGAAGGTTGTTTTTTTTCTTTATCCTTAAAAACAAAGTTACATTTACAACATTGAATATTAATTCTTTATTGCTTCTCCCATTAATGTTGTTGCTAATTTTTGTATGTTACTCTCAGCTCATCTTATATTTTTGAGAATCTACTTTAAATTATTTGTTGTTAGTACAGCAGATACTTATTTCATTTAGAAGTAGAATACAGGCATACCTCGTTTTATTGTGCTTCACTTTATTGCACTCCTCATATAATTGTGTGGGGTTTTTTTACAAATTGAAGGTTTGTGGCAATCCTGCATTGAGCACGTCTATCAGCACCATTTTTCCAACATTAGTTTGCTTTGTATCTCTGTCACATTTTGGTAATTCTTTCAATATTTCAAGCTTTTCTATTATTATATTTGTTATGATGATCTGTTATCTTTGATGTTACTACTGCACTTGTTTTGGGGCGCCACGAACTGTACCCGTATAAAATGTTGAACTTGACTGATAAATACTGTGTCCTGACCAGCCATTCCTCTGTCTCACTCCCTCTCCTTGGGCCTCCTCATTCCCGAGACACAATTAATAACCCTACAATGGCCTCTAGGAGTTCAAGTGAAAGGAAGAGTTGCATATCTCACTTTAAATCACAAGATAGAAATGAGTAAGCTTGGGGAGGAAGCCATGTCGAAAGCCAAGGTAGGTTGAAAGCTAGGCCTCTTGCTTCAAAGTTAGCCAAATTGTGAAAGCAATGGAAATGTCCTTGAAGGAGATTAAAAGTGCTTACTCCAGTGAACTGATAAATGATAAGAAAGCAAAACAGCCTTATTGCTGATCTGGAGAAAGTTTTGGTGGCTGGATAGAGGATCAAGCCACAACATTCCCTCAAGCCAGAGCCTAATCCAGAGCAAGGCCCTAACTCTTCAATTACATGAAGGCTGAGAGGTGAGGAGGCTGCAGAAAGAAAGTCTGAAACTGCAGAGCTTGGTTCATGAGGCTTAAGGAAAGAAGTCCTCTCCATAACATAAAGGTGCAAAGCAAAGCAGCGAATGCTGGTGCAGAAGCTGCAGCAAGCTATCCAGCAGATCTGGCTCAGATAATTAAAGAAGATGTGTACATTAAACAACGGATTTTCAATGTAGATGAAACACTCTCACTTGGAAGAAGATGCCAACTAGGACTTGCACAGCTAGAGAGGAGAAGCCAATGCTTGGCCTCAGAACTTCAAAGGCTGACTCTCTTGTTAGGGGCTAATGCAGCTGGTGACTTTAAGTTGAAGCCAGTGCTCAGCTTCCATTCTGAAAATCCCAGGGCCCTTAAGAATTATGTTCAATCTACTCTGCCTGTGTTCTTTAAATGCAACAAAGCCTGGATGACAGCACATCGGTTTACAACATGGTTTGCTGAATATTTTAAGCCAATGCTTAGGACTTACTGCTCAGAAAAAAAGATTCCTTTTGAAATATTACTGCTCATGGACAATGCACCTGGCCATCCAAGAGCTCTGATGGAACTAGACAACAAGTTTCATGTTGTTTTCATACCTGCTAACATCCATTCTGCAGTCCATGGATCAAGGAGTAATTTCAACTTGCAAGTCTTATTATTTAAGAAATACCTGTCAAAAGGCTGTAGCTGCATAGATAGTGATTCCTCTGATGGATCTGGGCAAAGTAAATTGAAAACCTGGAAAAGGATTCACCATTCCAGATGCCAGTAAGAACATTCATGACTCCTGGGACAAGGTCAAAATATCGACATTAACAGGAATTTGGAAGAAGCTGTTTCTAACCCTCATGGATGACTTTTCGGGCTTCAAGACTTCAGTGGAGGAGGGAACTGCATATGCAGTGGGAATGGCAAGAGAACTAGAATTAGAAGTGGAGCCTGAAGATGCGACTGAATCGCTGCATCTCATGACAAAGCCTTAATGGATGAGGAGTTGCTCCACAGGGACAAGTAATGGAATCTACTCCTGGTGGAGATGCTGTGAAGAGTGCTGAAATGACAACAAAGGACTTAGGATATGACATAAACCTAGTTGATAAAGCACCAGCAAAATTTGAGAAGACTGATTCCAATTTTGTAAGAAGCTCTATGTGGGTAAAATGCTATCAAACAACATCACATGGCACAGAGGAATCACTCATGAAAGGAAGAGTCAATTGATGTGACAAACTTCATTGTTGTCTTATTTTAAGAAATTGCTACAGCCTCTTCAACCTACAGCACCCCCCCCCGCTATCAACATCAAGATAAGACCCTCCAGCAGCAAAAAGATTACCACTCACAAAGGCTCAGATGATGTTTAGCATTTTTTAGCAATAAAGTATTTTTAAATTAAGGCATGTACATCTTTAGGCATAATGTTATTGCACACTTAATAGACTACAGTATAGTGTAAACATAACTTTTATATACACTAGGAAACAAAAAATAATTCAGTGACTGACTCGCTCTTTTGGGGTGGTCTGGAACCGAACCCACAATATCTCCGAGGTATGCCTGTATGAGGGAAAAGGCAGAAGCAAGAGAGATTATCTTCTGAATACCCTGGATCCAGCACTGTCTTAATGGCTGTGAGGTATGAAAAACTAATATATGGAGGGGAAAGGGACATCTGTAATATTTCCAACAATAAAGATAAATTTAAATAAATAAATAAATAAATAAGGTAAAAAACCTAATATAGAAGGGTATAGTAACAGAAACAAAACTAGAATTTTAATCAACATGAAAATAAAGTCATCATTAAATTGTGAAATCCTGGCCATAAATTTTATTATGCTTTATCTATCAGAAGCAAAATGAAATAATCAATAGTACATGCAGACTTGACTCACGAAGAAAAGTCAATGTAGCTGACTGTATTTAATATCTTATCTTATCATTTTAAGAAAAATGCAGACTGTATCAGGTTAGTTTTGTGACATAATTTTATTTAATTTCAAGAATAAATCATTTGTGTTTTCCTTCTTGACAGTTAGTTGATTTTGGAACATGGTGATCCATGCAAAGCTCAGCACATGAGAGAAGGAATTGTAAATACATAGCATACCCATAACCCCCACCCTTCCTAGGGGAAGAGGTGATATCACTAGTTTGTCTGCACTTTTTCAGTTGAGCCTTGACTTGAGGCTAATACACAACATGCTGTTTCCAACAGGCATCACTAAGTAATTGGATGTGTAAGCAATAATGAACCTATTGGCCATTCTTGCATTACACAGTAGTTTGATATTACGAATAAGGATTAAGAGCTGGTAGGCTAGACCAGTGGTCGGCAAACTCATTAGTCAACAGAGCCAAATATCAACAGTACGATTGAAATTTCTTTTGAGAGCCAAATTTTTTAAACTTAAACTTCTAACACCACTTCTTCAAAATAGACTCGCCCAGGCCGTGGTATTTTGTGGAAGAGCCACACTCAAGGGGCCAAAGAGCCGCATGTGGCTCGCAAGCCGCAGTTTGCCGACCACGGGGCTAGACTATGAATTCTTCATGAATCTTGAGTGTGGCCTTGAAGGATGTGGAAGAACAGAACAGATCAGAATTATAGAAAAGAGACTAACATAAGTAAGGGGACAAAACGGGAAATAAGCTTGGCAAACCCAGGACATCAGGAGAAGACTGGCTGGCATTGTGTACCTAACACATGATAAGGGAACTGGTTCAACGAGGTCTGTGGTCGGCAAACTGCGGCTCGTGAGCCACATGCGGCTCTTTGGCCCCTTGAGTGTGGCTCTTCCACAAAATACCACGGCCTGGGCGAGTCTATTTTGAAGAAGTGGCATTAGAAGAAGTTTAAGTTTAAAAAATTTGGCTCTCAAAAGAAATTTCAATCGTTGTACTGTTGATATTTGGCTCTGCTGACTAATGAGTTTGCCGACCACTAGACTAGGTCATCTATCATCACCACCAGCAGGGCTCAAAAGCAGTATTACCACTTGAGCTGTGGGCAACTACTGGTATTAAAAAATAACACACAACCCTTTTTCTATCGTAAAAATTTTATTTTAAAAAAATCATAAGAAACCTTTTGGCTTTGTATGGCAGCTGGTAAAATTCCTGAAGAGGGGGGTAACTGTAATAATAATATAACACTTACTGAAACCTTTTTGATCCTAAGCATTTTACATGAGTTATGCCATTTAATCTTAAATAGCCTAAATGTATACAACATTTTCCCTTCATTTTATAGATTAAGAAACTGTTTCTAGACTCAAGATAATGTTTTCCAAATTTTTTATTTCGTTTGCTTAACAACTGCTAGCAGGCAGTAGGAAAAAATTAGCCCTATACTTATCAAAATTATTGAAGCAAAGAAATAGAAAATTGTTGGTCATATACACTGAGTGGCCAGATTATTATGACCGCCCCATCAGTACTTCGTTGGGCCACCTTTTGCCGTCAATACTGCGGCGATTCTTCTTGGCATTGACTCCACGAGATGTTGAAAGGTGATGCGAGGAATCTGACACCATGCCTGATGAACAGCACTGTCCGGTTCTGTGAGATTTGATGGTTGTGGAACCAGCTGCCTGATGGCTCTTTGAACTTCGTCCCACAAATGCTCAATTGGATTGAGATCTGGTGATTGTGGGGGACACCTAAGCAAGGTAAAGTCTCCCTCATGTTCTTGAAACCACTCCTGCACAATATGAGCACCGTGGCATGGCACATTGTCTTGTTGGAAGAAGCCATCTCCATTGGGATACGCCATCAACATGATAGGATGAACTTGATCAGCAACGATACTTAGGTATGTTGTGCTATTCAGACGTTGTTCCACACGAATTAAAGGGCCCAAATCATGCCAGGAAAACATGCCCCCAACCATAACACTGTCCCCACCAGCTTGAAGGATTGTACTCATGCCTGTGGGGTGCATGCTTTCATGCTGTTTCTGCGAAATTCTCACTCTGCCATCTGCATGATGCAACTGGAAACGTGATTCATCGGACCACATGACTTTTTTCCAATGCTCGACTGTCCAATCCTTGTGTTCCTGTGCGAACTGGAGACATTTTATCTTGGTAACTGCAGACAGCAAAGGTGTTCAAACAGGCCTTTGGCTTCCATATTCCATACGATGCAGTGTACGGCTAATTTGCCTACAAACGTCAGGTGGTCATAATAATCTGGCCACTCAGTGTATATGCCCAGTATAAATGAGAAAGATATTTGTTAAGTATATGTTACCTGTTTTATTGGCTATGAGTATTTATAAATCTATACATATGCTGATTAAAAATATTAATAGGTTTTAGAGATAAAAATTTACCTTTCCCCACCCAACTTATCACACTAGCCGCCTTGAAAGTTGTTAAGGCAATGAAATATGCATTCACTTTTACTCCCCTTTTAAAACTATTGATTTGCCCTAGCCGAGAGACAAATAGGTACTTTCAAGTTGAGATTTTCCTCTTCCAGAGTTGAGTAAATGTATTTCAACTTTAAGTTAAAATAAGCACTTAGACTTCTATGATAATGGATCATTAGAGAATGATAACATCTCTAATAAAACTATAAGGGGAGTAGTTTATATTTTTGTTCAAAATAAATAGTCCTCAGCTTACCTTCCTGGTGCAGTTCAACAGTTTTAATGTGCCCTGTGAAACTATTGATAAGTGGAGCTTGAATTCCTCATGGATATTCATTTTAAGAAATTGCTTCAACTTGCGAGCAGCAGTTTTTAAAAACGTAGCTTCCTATTACAGAAAAAAATCAGAAGGGCTGTGGTTCAAATAAAATATTATGAAATGAAAAGTTTTCTTAAGGATCCTAAAGCCAGAACCCGGTTGCTAAGCAATACCCCACCTCCACCCAGCTTTCTTTTCCAGTTAATCACATGACTGACAAGTAACTGGACTGAAACTGTGGCCTAGAAGCTGACAGCCTGAAGGGCCTGGACCTCAGTTTAATGATTAGCTTTTAAAATTCTCTTTCTCTGTAATGTATGTGTGATCTTATCACTTGTGGTGGACACATAACAAGTTTATTTAATTTGAAGCAAGATAACCAAGGGAGAGGTCTTCTGGAAGCAGCGATAATGAAAGGTATGTGTGGCTTTCTTATTGTTGTACATTTTTAGCTGTGGATGAGTAGCTGGTAATAGGAAAATAAAGAGTCATATTCACCTAAAACAAATCACACTGTAATTACAGAAATTTTAAAAATAAGAATTTATGACTATAGATGATTAGATGCCATAAGGTTAACTCAGCTATTATTTTTTAAAAAGACTGTTGAGTAATACCACACTGGTTTTTGTGGAAAGAAATCACACAAGTGTTCGTTGAAAGTTTTACACCAACTAGAAGTTGTAGTGGTGTGAAGATTAGCAAATATTAAAAGAAAACAATTTCTAAATGCCTACAACTAAATTATGCCCTAACAAGTGTTTTCCTTCATAAAGATTTCAGAAATAAGAGATGTGTGTCTCTTTGAATTCAGCAGTTCTAGCATTTTATAAGTGAAAAATGAAATGCTAAAGTAAACATATTTATCAAATAAGTGCAGGACTATTTGTAAAATAAGAGTATAAAAGAACACCACAGTATGACTTAATAGATCAGTGGGAATTGCCTGCTTAGAGCTAAAAGAATAAGTTATTAATATAATAAATATAATTATCTAACAGATACAAAAGCATATAAGCTTCTATGAAATCAAGCTCGAATGACATATAAACTCCAAATAATTATCATTACCTTATCATCATCACATGAATGCTTTTTAAAAAAGTTAGGTTCATTATTCAGGCAATTGCTATCATTTTCTCTTATCCTGTCCTGTAATAAATAATATAAAATTAAATTATTAAACTGGGGACTTTTCTAATACGGAGTAATTATAAAAAGAACAATGTTATAATACTTGTTAGTTATATGTACATTTTCAGGAAAATACCTTTAGCTTGGCTTAGCTGACTAGGCAAGAATAGTTTCTATAGTTGAAGAATAAAAAAGTATATATACAAAGCCCCACAGACACAGAGCTCCCTCCCGACTCCATAGTTTAACCTCAGGAAATCATTGAAAGAATCTGGCTCATTTGGGGAAATAAAAGCACCTATTTTAGAAGTTATACTATAAACAGAAAATATTATAACTTTTGAGATCTTAAAGTTGAAATGCATTTAAGAGGTTATTTGGCCCAATTTCCTGCCACTATCAAACAGTAACAAAGGGAATTTTTGTTAGAATGAAGGGAAACCTCTTAAGAAGGAGAGTAAAGTAGAAAATCATTCTGCAGCATTTTTAACAATCTAACTTGTCTGGGATGTTTGAGGTGGGCATTTGCTAACAAATAATGGAATGGCATCTGTGTGTATTGTAACTACCCTATATAATAAAGAGGTAATATGCAAATTGACCATCACACCCTCGCACAAGATGGCCACCCCCATGTGGAAACAAGATGGCTGCCACAAGATGGCCGGCAGGGGAGGGCAGTTGTGGGCGATCAGGCCAGCAAGGGAGGGCAGTTAGGGGTGACCAGGCCAGCAGGGGAGGGCAGTTGGGGGGGACCAGGCCTGCAGGGAAAGGTAGTTGGGAGGGACCAGGCCTGCAGGGGAGGGCAGTTGGGAGGGACCAGGCCTGAAGGGAAGGGCAGTTAGGGGCGACCAGGCCTGCAGGGGAGGGCAGTAAGGGGTGACCAGGCGGGCAGGGGAGGGCAGTTAGGGGTGACCAGGCCAGCAGGAGAGGGCAGTTGGGGCGATTGGGCTGGCAGGGGAGGGAGGGCAGTTGGGGGGGACCAGGCCTGCAGGGGAGGGCAGTTAGGGGTGACCGCGCCGGCAGAGGAGGGCAGTTAGGGGCGACCAGGCCTGCAGGGGATGGCAGCTGGGGGTGATAGGGCTGGCAGGGGAGCAGTTAGGTGTCTATCAGGCTGGCAGGGGAGTGATTAGGGGGTGATCAGGCTGGCACGCAGAAGTGGTTAGGGGCAATCAGACAGGCAGGCAGGCGAGCAGCTGGGAGCCAATAGTCTCCGACTGTGGGATCGGGCATAAACCGGCAGTTAGACATCCCCCGAGGGGTCCCAGATTGGAGAGGGTGCAGGCTTGGCTGAGGGACAACGCCCCCCCCCCCAGTGCATGAATTTCATGCACCAGGCCTCTAGTCCTATATAATAAAACTCTAATATGCAAATCGACCGAACGGCAGAATGACCGGTTGCTATGACTCACACTAACCACCAGGGGGCAGACACTCAATGCAGGAGCTTCCCCCTGGTGGTCAGTGAGCTCTCACAGGCGGATCACCACTTAGCCAGAAGCTGGCTTCACGGCTGGTGAGCGCAGTGGCGGTGGTGGGAGCCTCTCCTGCCTCTGCTGCAGGTGTGCGGTAAGGAGCAAGGGGTCTTGGACGGCGAGAGCTCTGGACTGCAAGAGGGATGTCTCATTGCTGGCTTAGGCCCAATCCCCGGGGGCACTGGGCCTAAGCCAGCAGGCGGACATCCCTCGAGGGGTCCCGGACTGCGAGAGGTGCACCGGGCCTCTAGTTGTAATATAGGAGTGGGAAAGCAGAGTGGTGCATTCCCATATTTCCTTCCTAAGGAATGTGGTATTTGAAGGTGGGGATGGCTTGAATCAAGAACTTAGTGGCAGGATTAGGAAGAATTTCCCAAGGACTTAGATTCTCTGATGCACAGGAGTGGGTTAGGTCTGTTTGGCAAACTCAGTTAATGTTATCAGCCTCCAGGACTCCAAGCAGCCTTAGCCTGTATGTCGTCACCGAAAAACAGAGTAAGAAGTGGAGTAATTGCAGGATTTAGTCATGGGCTTCTAATCTCTGCATCTTAGAAAGTGCATGACCCTTGTCACCTGTGAAAAGCATAGATGGTTTCTGGGTTCATCCTGACCCTAAATGAGCATACTCTCTGATTTAGCTGCAGGAATCAGTGTCTGAGCACGTAATTATTCACTTAACATTGGGCCAATGTGCAAGGCCCTCTATCAAGCCCTCTGGGGAATCAAAGATAAGAAAACAGTCCCAGCTTCTTGTGTAGTTTGATATAAATGGCGGTGCTGTATGCATTGGATATTTTTACATCACTTTTCCTTATCTTTGGAAAAGTGTTTTTGCAAACAGATTTGTTAGTACCTACCACCCCAGTCATACTGCAGACACCGGTAGTGCAAATACATATATTCTTTATAACTATCCTCAGGTTGCCCTTATACACATTCCTGAAATGCAGTAGAGAATTAATACTTGTCTATTAAGTCATTTTCTTATTGGCTTCCATTTAGCCCAAAGGAGGAGAATGTCACATATACGTTTCTCTTTGATAAAATATGCATTCATTTTTTGGCTATACCATTCTTCTAAAAAAAAGAGAACTCAAATGTATAGCTAATCCCTATTATTTTCCAATTTACCAAAAATATTGTATGAAAATGTGTCACAGAATTAGTGCCAATTTCTTGGGGGCACGACACATAAATATTTGAGAAGCCATCCTAAGCCTGTGTATTTGACAGAACTCATTTGGGGCGGGTATAGAAAGGTAATGTTATACCAGTTGATTGGTTTGCCAAGTGTTTGCTCCAGTATATACAGATTTTACTATTCACTTGAAAGGCTGACTTCTATAGAAGTCACAATTATTCCTGGCTAGTTGACTTTAGTGCACTTTATGAATGAATGAATCGTAAGTGTACAAACTGTACAGTTACATTTGCTTTCTGAAACTATTTCCATTGAAGCCCTATAAGAAGGATGACACAGACTAAGATTTATAGAATCAAGGATTGGAAAGAAGCTCCTCTACCCATCTTTTGATCTAATAAATGGAAGAATTTCTTTACCAATAATAGTTTCTTATAGGCATCTTGACATATTTGAAGATTTATTCATATATATTATGACTATGGAAAATCACAAGGCAAAGGCCAAGATTACATTGACTCTGAACTTCAATATTTTCCAGTATAAAACATTATTTTAGATCAGCTGTTCCTAAAATACATGTCCTTTCAGTTTTTTGAAGTACTTTCATTTCAGCAGTTTTAGTCTATCTTTGATATCTTCTTATTGTAACAGTCTCTTCTTCAGAAATAATAATAATGTGTACAATGGATTTTGTATATTACTTTTTCTTTTATATATTTGTCTTTGATTTTTAAAACATTTTACTTTGTGTCATTTTCCTCCATCATGTCTTTCATATGCTTGTTCTAATGGACACTTATTTATGATTTTTATTTTATTCCCCATTCTCCCCCTAAAATTTAGAGAACTGACTTTCTTTTTTTTCTATCTTTCACCCGATATATTATTTTTAGCTCTTTTTAATTTTGTTTCTAAGTGTTAAGAGGAAAATTTTTGACATTTTCTACTGCTTTCATGGACAATTAACCTGTTATCTAAATTCTTCATTTTCCTTATGTATTCATTTGATCATTTATATTTGTTCATTTATTTTAGTAGTATCAATACATAGCGGTTCCTTTTTTATTTTATGGTTAGTTTTGAAGGGATGCTACAATAGATTGGATTATTGTTCAGCCACATGAACATATATATAACTTCTCTTAGTTGATCTCCATTCAGCTAACTTGCTGGGTTTGTCAATTCTCTATTCCTTCTGTAACAATTCTTGACTTAAATAATGCCCATAGCACACTAAATACTCTGAACGAATAGTTTAGTTTCTAATATACTCATCTATTTTTACTCTCATGATTTAAGTCACATATTTACTAAGTCTATTCCTTAATCCTAAGTCATACTTATTTATATATCACTTGATTAAATACTATATAAACCAAAAAAATATTATTATGAAAACAGAGTTGTTTGGAGGACTTCCTGTTTCCAGTCTGGCACATCAGTACTCTAGGAGTCACCATTTCATCATAACAAGTAAGAAGTTGAACAGACTAAAGAATCTGGAACTCTTCTTATATCCAACAGAAAACTGAGGTCACAGGGCAAACTGCTGCCCCAAATATTGGAGAGACAGACAGGTGGATACAATAATCTCAATTTATAGGAGCAAAAACCTCCATGGGAAACAGTGCTGGGTTAGGGAAACCTCAACTACAAGTGATGAATTAATTGCTGAAAGCTCAGAGTGGACAAGTCTGAGAGCTAAAGACTCTTAAGAAGATCCTATCATCAGGGGTGGGGGGCATTTTTCTGAATTTTACCTGTAGGATTTTTATGAATTCCTCACAGTGAATATCTGAAAAAAATCGCTTTATGCTCCTGGCAGAGGGAGGGGAGAAAAACCATTCTGAAATATGCCAGAGTATTATGTTTTTTTTTTCTTTTCCAAATCTTTATTGTTGAAGGTATTACACATGTCCCTTTTTTCACCTCCATTGACCTCTTCTAGCCCGCCCCCTATTGTCTGTGTCCTTGGATTATGCATTTATGCATACATGTTTTTTGATTGATCTCTTCCCACCCACCCACCCTTCACTGTCTTCCCTGAGATGCAACAGTCTGTTCCATCTTCTGTATCTCTGGATCCATTTTGTTCATCATTGTATTTGGTTCATTAGATTCCACATATGAGTGCGGTCATGTGATACTTGTCTTTCTCTGACAGGCTTATTTCTCTTAGCATAATACTCTCCAGGTCCCTCCATGCTGTCTCAAAGGGTGAGAGATCCTTTTTTACTGCTGCAGAGTATTCCATGGTATAAATGTACCACAGCTTTCTTATCCACTCATCTGCTGATGGGCACTTGGGCTGTTTCCAGACCTTAGCTATTGTAAATTGTGCTGCTATGAACACAGGGGCGCATTCATTCTTTCTGATTAATGTTTCGGGTTTCTTAGGATATACTCCTAGAAGTGGGATCACTGGATCAAATGGCATTTCCATATTTAGTTTTTTGAGGAAACTATACCGTTTTCCACAGAGTCTGCACCAGTCTGCATTCCCAGCAGCAGTGCACTAGGGCTCCCTTTTCTCCACATCCTCACCAGCACTTGCCATTTGTTGATTTGTTGATGGTAGTCATTCTGACAGGTGTGAGGTGATATCTCATTGTCATTTTGATTTGCATCTCTCTAATGATCAGTGACTTTGAGCATTTTTTTCATTTGTCTCTTGGCCTTCTGTATGTCCCCTTTGGAGACGTGTCTATTTAGGCCCTTTGCCCATTTTTTAATTGGATTGTCTTCTTTTTGTTAAGTTGTATGAGTTCCTTATATATTTTGGATATTAACTCTTTATCAGATGTATCATTGCCAAGTATGTTCTTCCCTACAGTGGGCTCCCTTTTCATGTTGTTGATTTCTTTTGCTCTGCACTTTTTATTTTGATGTAGTCCCATTTGTTTATATCCTTCTTAGTTTCCTTTGCCCTAGGAGATGTACCAGCAAACATACTGCTACAAGAGATGTCTGAGATTTTGCTGCCTATGGTTTCTTCTAAGATTTTTATGGTATCAAGATTTACATTTTAAGTCTTTTATCCATTTTGAGTTTATTCTTGTGAATGGTGTAAATTGGTGGTCTAGTTTCATTTTTTTGCATGTACATATCCAGTTATCCCAACACCATTTATTAAAGAGACTGTCTTGACTCCATTGTATCCTCTTGCCTCCTTTGTCTAATATTAATTGAGAGTAATGGTTTGGATAAACTTCTGGGGTCTCTGTTCTGTTCCATTGATCTATCTGACTGTCCTTGGGAAAGTACCAGGCTGTTTTGATTACGTTGGCTTTGTAGTAAAACCTGATATCTGTTATTGTGATCCCTCCCACTTAGTTCTTTCTCAAGATTACTGCAGCTATTTTGGGGCTTTTTTGGTTCCATATAAATTTTTGGAGTGTTTGTTCTAGATCTCTGGAATATGCTGTTGCTTTTTAAAAGGTATTTTAATAGGGGTTGCATTGAATCTATAGATTGCTTTGGGTAGTATGGACATTTTAATTATGTTAATTCTACCAATCCATGAACACGGTATACTCTTCCATTGTTTATATCTTCTTCTATCTCTTTCTTCACCTTCCTGAAGTTTTCTGAGTATAAGTCTTTTACTTCAAGTTTATTCCTAAGTATATTAATTTTTTCTTGCAATGATAAATGGGACTGCTTGTTTAGTTTCTCTTTCTGAGAATTCATTATTGGTGCATAAAAATGCCATCAATTTTGGGGTATTAATTTTGTATTCTGCTACATTGCCAAATCCTTTATTAAACCTAATAATTTTTTTGTTGGAGTCTTTAGGGTTTTCTATGTACAGTATCATGTCATTTGGGAATAATCAGAGTTTTACTTACTCCTTTCTAATTTGGATGCCTTTTTTTTTCTTCTTCTTGTATGATCGCTGTGGCTAAGACTTCCAGTACTATGTTAAATAAGAGTGGAGAAAGCAGACATACGGTCTTGTTCCTGTTAGGGGAAATGGTTTTAGTTTTTGCCCATTGAGTATGATGTTGGCTGTAGGTTTGTCATATATGGCTTTTATTATGTTGAGATATGATCACTCTATTCCCACTTTGCTGAAAGTTTTTATCAAAAATGGGTGTTGGGCTTGGCCGGCATGGCTCAGTGGTTGAGCTTTGACCTATGAACCAGGAGGTCACAGTTCGATTCCCCATCAGGAACATATATATACATATATAATTTATTTATTCATGCCTGGGTTGTGGGTTTGAGCCCCAGTTTGGGGCATGCAAGAGGCATCCAATCAATGATTCTATCATCATTTAAATTTCTATCTCTCTCTCCCCCTCCTTTCCTCTCTCTGAAATCAATAAAAAATATATTATAAAAATTGAGGCTAGATTTTGTTGAATGCTTTTTCTGCATCTATTGATATGATAATGTGATTTTTGTCTTTCAATTTGTTTATGTGATGTTTAATGTTTATTGATTTGCAAATATTGTACTTATCTTGCATTCCTGGAATCAATTTCACGTGGTCAAGGTGTATGATCTTTTTAGTATATTGCTGGATCCGATTTGCTAATATTTTGTTGAGGATTTTAGCATCTATGTTCATCAGAGATATTGGCCTGTAATTTTCATTTTAGTGTCTTTATCTGGTTTTGGAATTGGAAAAATGCTGGCCTTATAAAAAGAGGTTGGAAGTGTTCCTACCTCTGGGATATTTTTTTATTTTATTTTTTTATAGTTTGATTAGGATAGGTATTAGTTCTTCCCTGAATGTTTGGTAAAACTCCTCTGTGAATCCATCTGGATCAGGGCTTTTGTTTGCTGGCAGTTTTCTGCTTCAATTTCATCAGTTGTGATTAGCCTATTCAGGTTTTCTGACTCTTCCCAATTCAGTTTTGCAATATTGTATTTTTCTAGGAATTTGTCCATTTTGTCCACATTGTCCAGCTTGTTGGCATCTAGTTGTTAATAGTATTTTCTTACAATCCTTTGCATTTCTGTGGTGTTAGTGGTTACTTCACCACTTTCGTTTCTGATTTTATTTATCTGGGTCCTCTCTCTCTCTTTCTTGATGAGTCTGGCTAAGGGTTCATCAATCTTGCTTATCTTTTCTAAGAACCAGCTCTTGGTTTCACTGATCTTTTGTATAGGTATTCATTTGTTTTGTTTTTGTCTCTGTGTCATTTATTTCTCCTCTACTCTTTAGTATTTCCTTCCTTCTGCTTACTCTAGGCTTTTCTTATTATTCTCTTTCTAATTCTTTAAGTTGTAGGATTAAATAGTTTATTATTAATTTTTCTTAAAACTTCCCTCTCGGACTGCTTTCACTGTGTCCCATAGATTTTGGGCTGCTGTGTGTTCATTTTTATTTGTTTCCAGGAAGTTTTTGCTTTCTTTCTTCATCTTATTGATAACTCATTCATTACTTAATAACATGCTATTTATCCTCCATGTGTGTTTTTTTTTAAATATATTTTATTGATTTTTTATAGAGAGGAAGGGAGAGGGATAGAGAGTTAGAAACATTGATGAGAGAGAAACATCCATCAGCTGCCTCCTGCACACTCCTGGGGATGTGCCCACAGCCAAGGTACATGCCCTTGACCGGAATCAAACCTGGGACCCTTCAGTCCGCAGGCCGATGCTCTATCCACTGAGCCAAACCGGTTAGGGCTAGCCTCCATGTGTGAGTGTTTTTTACTGTAGTTGATTTCTAATTTTATTACATCGTGATCTGAGAAGATACTTGATATGATTTCAACCTTCTTGAACTTGTATAGACTTGTGCCCTAACATGTGGTTTATATTTGAGAATGACCCATGAGCACTAGAGAGGAATATATATTTTGCAGCTTTGGGGTGAAATGTTCCATAAATGTCAATTAAATACATCTGATCTAGGTTGTCATTTAGAGTCTCTGTTTCCTGGATAATTTTTGTCTGGAAGATCTATCAACTGAAGTCAGTGGGGTGTAAAGTTCACTACTATGACTGTATTGCTATAAATCTCTCCTTAAAGTCCTCCAGAAATTTTTTTAAAAAAATATGTGTAGTCACTGCTATATTGGGTGCATATATGTTTACCTGGGTTATATCCTCTTGTTGAATTGAGACTTTTTAGTATTATGTAGTGACTGTTATTGTCTCTTGTTACAGCCTTTATTTTGAAGTCTATTTTGTCAGATATGAGTATTGCCACCCCAGCTTTTTTTTCATTTCCATTTGCATGGAAAATTTTTTTCCATCCCTTCTCTCTCATAGTGTGTGTCTTTTGTTCTGAGGTGGGTCTCTTGTAGACATCATATAATTGGGTCATGTTTTTGTATCTATTCAGCTACCCCATGTCTTTTGATTGGAGCATTTAATTTATTTACATTTAAGGTTATTATTGATAGGTACTTATTTATTGCCATTTTATTTCTGTATGCCTATGTTTCTCTCTCTATTTCTTCTTCTCATTACAGCAGTACCTTTGGCATTTCTTGCTGTGCTCGTTTGGTACTGATAAACGTCTTTAGCCTTTTTTTTTGTCTGGGAAGATCTTTATTTCACCATCTATATTGAATCATAACCTTGTTGGACATACTAAACTTGGTTTTATATCCTTGCTTTTCATTACCTTGAATACTTCATGCCATTCCCTTCTGCGCTGTAGAGTTTCTGATGAAAAATCAGCTGACAGCTTTATGGGAGCTCCTTTGTAGGTAACACATTGTTTTTCTCTTTCTGCCTTTAAGAGTCTCTTTTGTTTTTAATTTTTGGCATTTAAATTATGATGTGTCTGGGCATGGGCTTGTTTGGGTTCTTCTTGATTGGGACTCTGTGCCTCCTGAACTTGTGTGACTTTTCCCTTCACCATGAATGTTTTCTGCATTATTTCTTCAAACATGTTCTCTATCCCTTTATCAGTTTCTTCACTTTCTGGCATGCCTATTATGCGAACTTTGTTACATTTCATGTTGTCCCACAGCTCCTTTAAGCTGTCCTCCTGTTTCACATTGTTTTTTTATTTTTATTTTTGGTTCTCTGATTAAATGATTTTTTTCTACCTGTCCTCTAATTCACTGATCTGATTCTCAGTTTTCTCAAATCTGCTGTGCATTTCTTCCAATGTGTTCTTTATTAATGCTATGTCATTCTTTATTTCCAACTTTTTTTTCATAATTGCTACATCTTTTCTCATGTTGTTGAGCATCCTTGCCATCATTATCCTGAACTTTACGTCTGATAAATTTCTTATCTTTATTTCTTTTATCTCTTCTTCTGGAGAATTCTCTTGTTCTTTCATTTGGGGCTTTTTATTTGTCTTTGCATTTTGGCTGCCTGTTTGGTTTTGTGTCGCTGTATTAGGTAGATGTGCTATGACTCCCAATCTCTAGAGCAGGGCAATGTCAAATGCTATTTGTCACTGGCCCTGAATACCTGTTTGGAGCTATCAGCAATCCACAGCTTGTGGCTCCCTATGCTGGGGCTGGGGGAACCTTTGAAAAGGACCAAGGTGTGCACCAGTGTCTTTTCTTAGCCTTGGGCCCAGGATGAGATCAGGCAAAACTCAATGCCTCCAGATATCTGCCTCTGCCTGCAATCCCATTGCACTCAGTCTGGATTAGCCTCAGGCTATCGACCACAGGGTGGGGCAAGAGGCCTTCCAACAGGGTTGACCAACTGCCTTCTCCCCAGGCAAAAATCACCTATATAGCAAAGGTCTATAGGAGAAAGATGTAACTGCAGCATGAGGGAAAGATTCAGCACAGGAAACCAGGGTGGCTGCCCTCTGGACTCAAATCCCACAGCTCCCAACTCTGGACTGTCCTCATGCAGCTCCAGTCCACTGTGCCCTCCCTCTGCCAGAGCCCAAGGTGAGTGGCTGCACATGAAATTTTGTGCATTGACCCTTTAAGAAGGTGCCTGCATTTCCAGCCTTCTTTCTCTGGCACACAGCAGCCCTGCTGCTTTTCACAGCCAGTTGTTGTATGGGCACCTTTCTCAGTTCTAGTGCTCTGGGCTGGGGAGCCCAGCTTGGAGTTTAGATCCAAGAGTTCTCAGTGGGACCCACCACCCCTACCACACACACAGCTGAGATATTCTTCTGGAACTTCAGCTGCTAACTGTAGGAGCCCAGCCAGCCCTCTTGTGTCTCTGCCCTTCCTACTAGTCTCTATGCAGTCTCCACTTTACATTCTTAGTTATCAGAATTCTCTCCAGTTAGTCTTTAGTTGATTTTTCAAGGTGGTTTTTCTGTATTTTAGTTGTATTTCCAGTTTGGTCCTGGGAGAGTGTCAGTGTAGCTTCCACTTACTCTGTTGCCATTTTGGAAACCCTCCTGAGCATTGTTTTCTTAACAAGGTCTGCTCTCAGGAGAAACTATAACCAGAGCCTAACCTACTGGGGTTTTATCACAGCCTAATCTATATTGTGTAAAGAAAATGCCCAACTTAGTCCCCTCTAGCCATTCTGTCTCATCTATGGGTGGCAAGTACTGAGAAACACTAGGCAAATTACAGCCCAGGGGCACAGACTCATCAAAAGACTAAAACCTACTCAGGGACCATAAAATGCTTCCCCTTTCCCTACACTTCCCACTCCTTTACTAAAGCCTATTTACCACACACCTTTTACCCAGTACATCCTGTTCGCATTTCAACAGAAGTTACAAGACATACTAAAAGGCAATAAAAGTGCAATTGGAAGAGGCAGAGCATTTATCAGAACCACAGTTTGATATGGCAGGGATGTTGGAATTATCAGATGCTGTTTTTGAAGTCCTGACCATCTCATTAAGAAAAGAAAAGGAAATAGAATGTATACAAATTAAGAAAAAATAAATTAATTAAAACCTCCTGGAACTAATAAAAAACAACAACTATGAATAGGACTTTAATAAGGAAAGTAGAAGACATAAAATAAAAATAGAAAATGTATAAGACTGAAGTGGAAATTCTAAGAAAGAAGCATAAAGAAATTCTACAGATTAAAAAAAAAAACTGTAACAGAATAATGGGCTCTTTTTTAGACAAATGTGGCTGAGGAAAGAATCTCTGAACTTGAGATATGACGATGGAAACTTCCAAAACTGAAAAGTAAAGAGAAAAAAATACTGGGGAGAAGCAAAAGCGAATAGCTAAGAGCTGTGGACACCTACAAAAGTGTGTAACATATGCACAGTGTAAATATCAGAAGAAGAAGAAAAAAACACCACAACTGAAGCAATATTTGAAGCAATGATAACTGAAACTTTTCTCCAAATTAAGGTCACACATAAAATCACAGAACAAGGAAGCTCAAGGACTATGAAGTAGGATAAATGCCCTAAATCCTTTACCTAGGCATATCATACCCAAAGTTTATAAAATCAGAGATTATGAAACATTCATGGGAAAAAAAGCTATGGGGTGGGACCTTACTTATAACGGAGCAAAGAATTATAACCAACTGCTCCTCAGAACACAAGCAAGCAAGAAGAGAGCCAAGTGAAATGTTTAAAGTGTTGAGAGAGAAAACGAACAACCTAGAATTCTGTACCCCAAGAAATTATCCTTTAAAAGCTTTCCTAAGATCAGGAACAAGGCAAGGATGTCCCTCTCACCATTGCTTTCAACACTGTTTGGGATATCCTGGCTGACTCAATAAGAAAAGAGAAGGTAATAGAAGGTATACAAATTAGGAAGGATGAAATAAAACTGACTTTTTTTTTTTTTTACTATATGACATGATCAGCTATTTGCACAATCCAAAAGAATAAAAAAATAAAAACCTCCTGGAACTAATATATTATTTTAATAAGGTTGCAGTATACAAGTTAGTAGAAAAAAGTTAATTGTTTTCCAACAGACCAGCAATGAACAAGTGGAATTTGAACTTAAAAAGACAACACAATTTGCAGTAGCACCACACACACTCCCAAATACTTAGATATAAATCTAACCAAATATATATAGGATATTTATGAAGAAAACTATAAAACTTGACGAAGATCAAAGGAGAACTAAATAAATGAAGAAATATTCCATGCTCATGGTTAAGAAGACAATCTTGTCAAGATTTTAGTTCTCCCAAATCGATCTGGAAATTTATCACAATCTCAATAAAAATCCCACTGAGATATTTTGTGGGTATCGGTGAACTGATTGTAAAATTTACACGGAGAAGCAAAAGGTCCAACATAGTCAACTCGATATTGAAAGAAAAGCTCAAGTCAGAGTACTGACACTACCCAACTCAAGACTTACTACAAAATTACAATAATCAAGAATGTGTGATAATGACAAAAGAATAGACAAATAGAAAACAGAACAGAAGAGAAGCCCAGAAGTAAAGACACACATAAATAGAGTCAACTGATCTTAGACAAAGGAGCAAAGGCAATACAAGGGAGCAAAGACAGTCCCTTCAACAAATGGTGCTGGAACAACTGGACATCCACTTGCAAAAGAAGGAATGTAGGCACACACCTTACACCCATCACAAAAAATAACTTAAAATGGATCACAGTCCTAAATCTAAAACTTAAAACAGTAAGGTTTCTAGAAGGTTACAGGAGAAAACCTAGATGACCTTGGTATGGTGATAGCTTTAAAAATAAAATCCCACAGGCATGATTCATGAAATAAGTAACTGATAATCTGAACTTCATTAAAATGAAAACTTCAAAACACATACATATGTACACTGAGTGGCCAGATTATTATGACCACCCAGTCAGTACTTCGTTGGGCCACCTTTTGCCGTCAATACTGCGGCGATTCTTCTTGGCATTGACTCCACGAGATGTTGAAAGGTGATGCGAGGAATCTGACACCATGCCTGATGAACAGCACTGTCCGGTTCTGTGAGATTTGATGGTTGTGGAACCAGCTGCCTGATGGCTCTTTGAACTTCGTCCCACAAATGCTCAATTGGATTGAGATCTGGTGATTGTGGGGGCCACCTAAGCAAGGTAAAGTCTCCCTCATGTTCTTGAACCCACTCCTGCACAATACGAACACCGTGGCATGGCGCATTGTCTTGTTGGAAGAAGCCATCTCCATTGGGATACGCCATCAACATGATAGGATGAACTTGATCAGCAACGATACTTAGGTATGTTGTGCTATTCAGACGTTGTTCCACACGAATTAAAGGGCCCAAATCATGCCAGGAAAACATGCCCCCAACCATAACACTGCCCCCACCAGCTTGAAGGGTTGTACTCATGCCTGTGGAGTGCATGCTTTCATGCTGTTTCTGCGAAATTCTCACTCTGCCATCTGCATGATGCAACTGGAAACGTGATTCATCGGACCACATGACTTTTTTCCAATGCTCGACTGTCCAATCCTTGTGTTCCTGTGCGAACTGGAGACGTTTTATCTTGGTAACTGCAGACAGCAAAGGTGTTCGAACAGGCCTTTGGCTTCCATATTCCATACGATGCAGTGTACGGCTAATTTGCCTACAAACGTCAGGTGGTCATAATAATGTAGCCACTCAGTGTATTTTCCCCTTGGTTATAGTAATTATAGTAGCACTACCCATACTTATATATATAAGGATGAGATATGTATGTGTGTAATATGTATTATATATGTAATTTATATTATATTATGTATATATAGTAACACTATCCATACTGTAATATATATCATATCCTATATTATTTATATATTATCAACACACCTATCTCTTTGAAAACAAAGTTTGCAAATTAAAGTCTTTCTTAGGACTTGCTTCTAAGATTGTTCACAAAGACAGGCAGGGAATCAACAGATTAACATGCTACCAATTACTGTACCTGTGATTAGCCTTGCAGCCACAACGACTGATTTCTTAAGAATCTAAATGTCTTTGAAAGGCAGCATTCCACCCAGAGGTGACTTAGCTAGCAAGGTAGTACAGCAGATGCTTGTATAACGTCGTTTCATTGTTTCATTATAACATCGATGAGATACCCTACGAACTTAACTCGTTTATATCAATGTGCTTATGATAAAATCAGTTCCCTAGTAGGTTGTTTCTCTGCAGTTGCAGAAACCTATCTCTGACATAAGTGAGGGCTTACTGTCAAGATAGGAGTGTGTGTCTCTGTGTGTGTGTACATATATGTATATAACCTTCTTTTACAGTGATGCTTGTATTTCTTTAGAATTGGTTCCCATAATTGAGATTTGCTGAAGAAAATTATATATTTATTTTAAAAACAATTCACATTTCCACCGGCAAATAAAGGAACCTGTTTTGTCTCATCCTTGCCAGCACCAGATGTCATCAACCTTCAAATTTTTTACCAATCCCCACATAGGACAATTTGTGCCTCATTATCGTTTAAATTTGCATTTCCATGACTGCTGGAGGATGAGCATCATTTCCTGATAATTGACAATTTGCATTTCCTTTATATGAATAGCCTGTTCTTATCCACCTTCTTAGGTTATCTGTCTTTTAATGATCAATTTGTACCTTTTATATATTAGGAATTTTTAAAAACTTTTGATGTTTTATTTCAGGTGCATCTCTAGTATAATGCATATTTTATACAATTAGTCTTCCTTAATTTTATAGTTTAAAATAATCCATAGTTTAAAATATTCATTATTATTTCATTTTGTTCATGTTCATTCATTTTGCAATTTTGGTTGGCATATAAATTTTAGTATATAAAAGAAAATTCTTTTAGAAGTGTTTTCCAAAAATGTATAATTATATTCTCTCTCAATATAAAGAGTAAACATATTTATTGGTCCTTTTGGTATAAGAAGAGGGATTTATCATCAGTTTTACTTTCTCTCAGTCCTTCCTTAACCATTTGCTTTGTATATTATTAGTTTTTAGGTGAAACATATTATTGATTTTGTTAGGTCTGATCATATAGTTGAATCGATACCCCCTCTCCTGGTAACTGACCTTTAGGCCACTTCACAATGGACATTCCACTTGCTTAGACCACATTCCACCTGCTAAGACCATTATCTCTCCCCTCCAGAATTTCCTGGAATGCAGACCTGCACAAAGGATTCTCCATCCAGAAAAAGCCCACCTAGAGTCCTTTAAAAACCTCTGACTCCCCTTTTTTGGGTGCTGATGCCATTTTGGGGCTCAGCCCATCTGGTATCCAGATGACCTAATCTATATATATAAAAGCCCAGTGACTGGACCGGTGGAATGACCAGAACGACCAGTGGCTATGACATGCACTGCGGCAGCCAACCAGGCTGATCTAGGCCCGATGGGCAGTGCCCCTGCCATCCCAGCCCCAGATTGGCCCCCAACACCCCGATCGGGGGGGGGGGGG
This sequence comes from Ia io, assembly GCA_025583905.1. Taxonomy (NCBI): domain Eukaryota; kingdom Metazoa; phylum Chordata; class Mammalia; order Chiroptera; family Vespertilionidae; genus Ia; species Ia io. The sequence continues at coordinate 3,988,376 of JAJQQW010000019.1, read as the reverse complement.
GGCTGGCTGGCCAACTGCCCATGGCCCCTCCCCCTCAGTGGCCCAGCCTGATGGGCCCCCATTGGGGTGGTCCGTCTGGACTCCACCCATGCATGAATTCGTGCACCAGGCCTCTAGTAAATTCATAATTCTTTACCCTTTTTGGTCTCGTGCGTTCCTCCTTCAGTGACACTAACAGATTTATTCCTATATTTTCGATAACTATCTAGACATCACTAAATAGTTCACTATTTAAAATAGTCCATTTTTGTTTGTTTTATTAATCCTCACTGGAAGATATTTTTTCCATTGATTTATCTTTTTTTAGAGAGAGTGGAAGGGGGGGGGAGTGAAAAGAGGAGAGAGAGAAACATTGATGTGAGAGAGCCACATCAATTGATTGCCTCCCAGGAGCACCTCAACCAGGGTGGGGAGCCTACAACTCAGGTGCATGGCCTTGACCAAAATTGAACCTGGGACCCTTCAGTTTGAGGGCCAATGCTCTAACTACTGAGCCATGGCAACAATCATTCTTATCACCATTTATTTATTAATGTCTTGTTCAGCTGGGCTCACCTTAGAGTCATGTTTTCATTATTGTTTTAGATAAGGAATTTGTATCCTTACTGAGCTCTGTGTCTTTACTTTTTCTGCACATTCAATGAAATTTGCTCAGATTTAAGATTTTGGATTCATACTCTTGTTACCACAAATCTCAGTAGAGACTGGTCTGCTGGAGGTAGAAACTGATGAAAATTAGGAGAGTAGCCAGTTTCATTTTCCTTTATTGGAAACCCTTTCTTTCTATTCTTCCAGAAAGGATGCTTGCTTGAAAATTTTCTCTTTGGTATATCCCAGTGTTTGTCTCTTGTTATTATTGTTGAATCATAATCAACAATCTTTATTTTTTTTAATAAAAAATATATCTCTCCTCAATTCTGGAATTTTGGCCTCTGTTTCATTTGTTACTTTCCCTTCAGAATCATTTATTATTCATAGGTTACTTCTCTGGACTTTGTTTGTGGTTCAATTGCCTTCTCTTAATGGTATATATACACAAATACACAGACTAATAAGTATGTATATGTGTGTGCATGACAGAAATAGGGAGAAAGAGAGGAGAGACAGAGACAGAGAGATAAAGATGGGTAAAAAGATAACATTTATAGTTGTGTAGTTATATTAAGTCTTTGCTTTCACTGTGGGAGACTTTACATGTATGTCCATAATGGTTACAGCATAAAGTCGCTCTTCTTTATTTTTTTTTTTTAATCCTCACCAGAGGATATGTTTTTATTGATTTTAGAGAGAAGAAGGGTGAGGGAGAGAGAGTGTGAGAGAGAAACATTGATATGAGAGAGAAACATTGATCGGTTGCCTCCCGTATGCACCCCAATTGGGGTTTGAACCCACAACCCAGGTATGTGCCCTGACTGGGAATCAAGCACACAACCTTTTGGTGTACAGGATGATGCTCCAACCAACTGTTCCACCTGCCCAGGTCCACTCTTTGTTTATATTTATTTTTACTTAAAAAAAGATTTTTATTGATTTCATAGAAGAAGGGAGAGGGAGAAAGATAGAAACATCAATGATGAGAAAGAAGCATTGATTGGCTGCCTCCTGCAAGTCCCAGGCAAGTGCTCTGACCGAGAATCAAACTGGGACCTCCTGGTTCATAGGATAAAGCTCAACCACTGCGCCATGCTGGCCGGGCCACTCTTCGTTTTTGTACACACATTATTACAAGGCAGTGATTTACAACCTTTTCTATCTCGTGGCACAAAGAAACTAATGACCAAAATTCTGTGGCACACCAAAAAAAAAAAAATATATATATATATATACACATATACATATATATATATATATATATATATATATATATATGTATATATATATATTTTTTTTTGTTGATCTGACAAAAAAAAATAGGTATAATTTTGATTGGTTTACAAAAATAACAGTAATTACCCCATTTAGAAAAATTCTCACCTGAGAATACTATTTTCCACTGCTTTTTTAGAGAGAGAGGAAGAGGATGGTAGGGAGGGAAAGAGGATGGCCGGGGGGTGGGGGGAGAGACAGAGAAACATCTATGTGAGACCAGACACATCCACTGGTTGTCTCCCACATGTGCCCTGAACGGGGCTGTGGATCAAACCTGCAACCGAAGTTCGTACCCTTGACGAGGAATCTAAATAGTGACCCTTCGGTGCCCAGGCTAGTGCTCTAACCACTGAACTTGCCAGCCAGGGCTTACCTACCCTTTTTGCTCCAAAGTGACATTAAAAAAAGAAAAATCAAGTACCTATCCTTGTATATAAGGATTTCTGGTACCAAGAAATAACCAATGAGAGACAACTTTATTATGCAAGATGACCAATAAGATGCAACTCTATTATATGACCATGTATTTATGGTTCAAAAAAGGGCATTCATTCACAGTGATGGCTATAGTTGTGTTGGCTGTTGTCATTTTTTATTTGACAATCTAAGGGGGGGAAAATGTCAGTGCCCCTGTCAGGTATTGCATGTTTTAAAAATTCATAGCTTCCTGCCTGATGGAGATTAACTCCTTTCAAAGTACCATTTTTATTTTTGAAATTCCCCATGGCATTATCTAATGTGTGATCTTTAATAAAATCGAATTCTTCCAGTTGATCTGCTGAACTTGCTGTCAAAATCTGTCTCTAAAGATGATGACCTTCATGATAGCACCAGTTTCCTGGGTAAAGCACTTTCCCTAGGCCCTAGGGACAGCCATCCATGTCCCCACTCTGGCTGTGGAGAGGGAGCAGAGCCCTTAATTAAGTTCCTATTGTAAAGGGCGTGTGGTGTTCCTTTCATCTCACCTGTTCTCCCCTCCCCCCCGTTAGTTAGCAGTAAGGTGTGCATTTTTATGGAAGCAATTCCACTCCCACCTCTCCGATGGGCTTTGATGGGTCTAATACTTAGATACTAAGTCAGTGAGGATGAGCCCATGAGCAATTGGCTCAAATAACCAAGGCCTAAAGCAATCACATCCTTGATGTTCCCCTGGCATAAGGGATGTCTCTTAGGTAATCCAATCAGAGTGTATCCAGGACCTTGGTTAATTAGCTATAAGCAAGAAAATGGTCATTTTTTTGGATTTGAGAGAAGCAAGAAACTCTGGTTGCTACTGGAAAGCCACAGCCTGAAGCCGGGTGACACATGGAGAAATGCAGTGACAGGAATTGTAAGGAGATAGAAGTCCTAAGCCACCACCAAAAGCACTCAACTGCAGGACTTCAGTTATGTAAGCCAGTAAGTTCTCTGTAATGTTAAAACTCATCTTGTTCCATTTTCTGTTATTTGTAAGCGAGAGTATACTAACTAATATCCCTTCTTGAGGATTTCATAACCGCTACCCTGGATCCTGACTGCTCTGAAAACAGCCCCCGTTTGGAGAGCGAGGTCCACCCATTTCCTGTGGCTGGCTCCTTCCAGCCTTCACCTGCTCCGAGGAAGTGCACCTTGGGCATTAAACAGCTCCTCTCCTCACTGAGGTTTTTAGAGCAACTTATTTCCAACTCCAGAGAGAGGACAGCGCTTCTCTTTCTTAAAAAAAATAAATAAAAATCTGTCACATTTCCTATCCCAGGAATGTCCTTTTCCTGGAATGATTGAAAGTGCAAATAGCACTCCACACTGCAATAGTCACCACCCCCATTACATCCCATAATCCCAGACAAAGCAGGTTCACAAACAGAGTAAGTGGGGAAACGAATGATACACTTGGCAAGCATGCAAACAGGTTTTCCCAGTTCCAAAACCCAGGCTTTTTCTACTACACCAAGCTTGCCATCTAAATAATGTGAATTTGACTACAAAATTTTCAATCAACAGAGTTTAATAGAAGGGTTGAGTTGATAAGTTCAAGACAAAAGAAACATGGTAAAATATATTCTTTTCTAAATCTTGAACCCTATCCACACGACATGATTTGCAATCCCCCTTCTTTGGTTATTCACTGTGTGTCTACTTAGAAGCTTTATGGGATGTATGTGCACATTCATACTTTATGCATACAATGGAGTGATGACTGCCTTCATAGTAAAGATAAAATGCTATAAAGGAAAGGTTGCTTTTGACAGGTCTTAGGAATAAAATATCACCTGGGCCCCATCTTAAAGGTACTCAAATGTGAGCATGTGAGTATCTGGGGAGACAGGGGAAGAAGAAAACTCCAGAATGAGAGAACACAGAGCAAAGTACAGTGGCACAGAATGCGAGGCTCATTTGGGAAATAGCAAGCAGTCTAGCTGGGTTGCATAGGGAGGGTCAGGGCAATGCAGAGTGTAATTAGTCTAGAAATGCAGATGGGGAGCAGGCTCTGCTTCCCAAATGCCCAGAGGAGGTGTCAGTCATGCGTTCCACAGACAACGAGGGGTGACCTGTGGAAGGTTGCTGGGCAGGGATGTGGCATGATTTCATCTCTGCCTTGTGATGTTGGGGAAGTGTTCATACTGAAGAGCTGACCATGATGCTTATCTACTTTGCCTGGGGAGTCAAATTAGGGGGCGAGTAGACGTAAATTATGGAGAAATACAATGTGAGGAGGTAGATGTAGAGCAGGTGAGAAATACAGAAGAATCAGAAGGAAGGTGGTTTGTAAGATTTCTGTCTCCCAGGAAATGTACATCTGGTGCAGGGCCAGCTGAGTAAAGGAACTGACTCCAATTTGGAGATATCTAGTTAGGTAAATAGGCTTCTTGATTTTGGAATGGTCACTGTTGAGAAAGCGATCAATTAATCAACTCCAAACTTATAATCATGTTCTAAATTTTCCACCAAAAAATCAGGAGAAAGAAACACACGCAAAATTTCATATCGATATTTGTGCATTCAACTCTGCTTGTCCTGTCTCGCAGTTGGATTTCTCTATTACTGAGAATTCATCATCAACGGACAGGCTTTGAGAAGATAGCATGTATTTGTAAAGACAAAGACAGCACATCCTTATTTATTAAACCCTGTGTTCCTGCCGTCCCTTCGTCTCCTGCCCCACTTTTCAAGATAACAACGGGGGGGTGGAGGGATGGGGGGCGGCGGTGGTGGGGGGGGGGGGGAGAGTAGGCAAAGTCTCTTGGCATTAGCATTTATTCTTTTGTACAATAAACATATTAATTATGCTCTGACCTTCAAAAAAACAGGAGATATTGAATACAGTGATTTAATAGCCAAAACATGTTTCCTACTAAATTTTATGCTAAAATCCTAAGGTGACTAAGTAGCACTATTCATTCACAACTGTAAATTAATTAATCAAAGCTCTGTGACTACCAAAGCCAATTTGTTAATTCCCCAGTCCTTCCTATGACCAAAAGTAGCCTAAGTAAAGCAGTTCAAATGAAATTTATTGTCAATTTGCTTCTCATTCAACTTACACTCACAAAATAGCATGTTTTATATTGCATGTCTTCACTGGACAAACGATAGCAGAAACAGAAAGTTAAATGCTTTAACAATTGAAATTGATGGCCATCTACTGTAGAGAACACTCCAGGAATAAAACAAAGGACACCAGTCTAGACATAACATTGGAAATGCCTATCTTATCAAATACGGTATTTCAAAATAATATCATAAAAGTACCCCCAAATGCTTTTTATGCAGAAGAGTTGGAAAGGAAAGCTTTTGAGTGTGAATTTCCACTTGTGAAACTACCTCTGTAGAATTTCTTTGATGAGGCTCAATTAAAAAAAGATCAATCCACAGAAAGCATTAGAAACAGCTACAGTGTTATGAATAGAGTACAAAGGAGGATACCACAGAGGTGATGACTGAATCTTGGCTGCTCAACCCATTCTTTATCTTGTGTGAAGTTCTGTATGCCTGGAGGCCTTTTTCTGGAGGCGAATATATAATACCTATTCATGGCAGGCCTTCCCAGCTTCGCCAACACACCCTAGATACACAACTTGGTTTTTATTCACTGTGTTAATCAAGGTGTGGTGATATATGCATGGGAATAAGAAATGATATTCCAGAAATGCATGATTCAGCAATTGGCATATTTTCCTAAATATCAATGTTCGTGTCAAACACAGACACTAAGAATTAGAATCCTGGTAACACATGCGCAGGTAGTCAGGACAGTGCCACAGATGAAAGAGTCAGCACATCTTCCTCTGGGTGTGTGGGAATGTTGTTATGAGAGTTCCACAGAAGTTCCCCACAGGGCATCCATTCTCTGTGTATTCTAAGTAGACTGGAATTCTACATCTGTGTAATGGAGAGAATACTGAAATAGAGGTGTGGGTACGCGTGTCCTAATATTTCCATTATTGGCATTAAGTAACTTTTCAGCAGGAATGGGCCTCTGAAATTATGCAAGCGAAAATTCTAATTTTCTGAATAATGAATTTTAAGGTCAGACAGCAGTTAATTGACTGCCCAAAGTCTCCATGCCAAAGTGACGAAGCTGGGATTCGGACCCAAACATTCCCAGACCAGGAGACCTTCCTGTGGCACTGTGCTGTGGGATGTAGCCTCTCCTTGAATCTCCTGTCTGGGAAATGAGTGCAATGAACTTGAGCGGTAGTTTTCACGAGGGCCTGTGAGAAATGGGCAGAAGGTGAGTCAGAGTGGCCAAGGCCAGAGGCCTTCCTAGAGTTTGGGGTAGGATTTATTTGAAAAAATTCACAGATAAAAATTTGAAATCCACAGTTACTGATGATCTGCTTTTAAGTTCTACAAATGCAAAATCACCTTGTGTACATTCACATTTTTAAATAATTTCACTCTCATGAATCAAGCAATGTATAGCCATTCAAAAATAGGTTTTGATTTGCTTTTAAGGATGTGAAATGGGAAATTTAGGAGGTATTATTGCAGACATATTATTTCCAACATGAAAAGTATCATAAAAACCATCACTTCTTGAATGCTCACTAAATTGCAGGCATGGTTTCATGAGCTCTGTATATATTAGTTCATTTAATCCTTATACTATCCCCATTTTAGAAATAAGGAAACTAAAGTGTAAAAAGCTTAAGTAATTTATCCATCGTCACAGAGCTAAGCAAGTGGCACACGCAGACTAAACATTCACGCAGGGTCCATTGCATCATAACCTAAATTAATGTTCATTATAAATTATTCACAAACTAAAACCTATCTATGGCCTTCACGGTGCGCAGAAACCTCTTATCTCCACAAACTGCACTTCTAACCTCACAGTCCTCAACACCAGTGACGGTCACTGAATTAATAACCACATGAACGATCACCATTCATTGAAAACACCGGACACACACGTTGCCATTATGTTCTACAAGATCCACAACATCTTGCTTGGTTACCTGGTTGAGATTTACCTTGATATGCACCCGGCAAAGAGGGCAAGTTCTTTAAAACTTACAATATTGCCAAATTTAATGCTGACATAGAGCTGGGTTCAAAACCAATTTAAAAATTACCAATATAGAAATTCTCACAAAGTAGCTATTAAAGGGTGGGGGTAGGAGAAACCCCACTGTCCTCAAAGGGAAATGCCCAGAGTCGAGAAAAACCGGGAGGTCTGAGTGAGCCAAGCCTCCAAGAGGCACCCATGAGAGGGAATCCGACGGGGCCCTCGTTCTTCTCTCGCACAGACTGCAGCCAGGGTTGGCTCCAGCTCTCCCCCGCTGTCCCTGCTTAGAAAAGCCTCTTCTCTTTCTCTCCAGCTGCGGGGACCGTGCCCCTCACTGTCGTGTCTCAGCGAGGCCAAGGTGCTGTCTATTCTTTCTGCTCTTCTGAAGCCTGGGGACACAGGGCGGGTGGCTGGGGTGTGGAGGTGGCTCTGTGGCGGGGGAGGGAAGCAGGCAGTCACAGTCAGTTGTGTTGGGGAACAAGGGCTGTGCTCTTAGTTTAACAATTTATTTTTTCCCAAGTTGATTGTGGGGTTTGGCAAACTGCCTTTCTTGGGGAGAAGAGTGGTCACTTCCAGGTGACGGTGAAGTGTCCTTGCTTTGAGGAGGGCTGTGATATTCAAGGGGGTCATTTGCCCACATTGCTTGCCTTTCCCCAGCAGGCATTTCCAAGGTAAAGCATTCGTGAGATCTTTTTCACCAGCTGCGTGCGTTTTCTATGGCTTCCATAAGGAAGTTCCCCAAACCAGGCTGCTTAAACAACAGAAACGATTCTTTCACAGTTCTGGAGGCTGAGTCTGAAATCGGAATGTTGAGAGGGTTCTCCTGGCTTGTGGAGACACGGCAATCCTCAGGGGCCCTTAGCTTGGGGCTGCGGAACTCCCACCCCTGCCTCTGCCTTCACCTGGCCCTTTTCTCTTCTTCTCTGCTCTTCACGTCCACGGACACTTGCTGTTGGGTTAGGACCCACCCAATCCAGGATGTTGTCACCTGAAAAGTCTCAATTACATCTGCAAAGCCCTTTCCCCAAGCCAGGGCACATTCACAGCTTCCAGGTGCATGCGGGTATCACCTGGGGCGCCACCACTCGGCCCAGGACACCGTACTTTATTATTTTGGGAGGCGTGTTGTATTAAGGTGCTAGTTAGTCATGTGGGCTCTTGAAAGGTTTTTCTCATTCTTAGCCTGCCACTTTCCAATGACTTTTTTTTTTTTTTTTTGCAAAGAAGTGTCTTTTCCTTAGTCTGCTGTGCTATTTTAAACTGCTTTTTATTATTGATTTTTAGAAAGAGAGGAAGCAAGAAGGAGAGAGAGAGAAGCATGGATTGGTTGCTTCCCGTCTACACCACAACTGGGGAGCGAACTCGAAACTAGGGTGTGCACAGGATGACACCCAACCGACTGAGTCACACCGGCATGGCATGATGCTCTATTTTATACGTTTGCGAGGGTTTAGTTCACTTTCATGTGCTTCCATCTGTCAACTTACCCCAGCAGCACACTTTAACTCATGAATAACAGTGATACATGTCCCATTAGACCCTCTGTGTCGTCATCTAACTTGGTCTGGTAAAGTCCCTTACGAAGGTTAGAATCTACGTTATATCATTTTTTTTTTTGTAATGAGATCATAGTAGTTTGCAGAGCAGGTATGAACCCCTCAGCAGATTGAGAATACTCAAACTTCATGTCTTTTCAATTTTTCCAATGAAACTAGTTCTATCCTGACTTGCTAGATCCACAGAAATCTTTCTTTTCAGGCGTCTGAATTGTGTGAGAATATAGAGAGTTTAATCATTGCAAACAGAAGATATTTCCTTCCACTTGCCGCATAGGAAAAACAGGACTATTTCATCCATCCACACCTTTGGCTTATGCTTTTTCTTTCTGCTCTTGATTTCTGTTGCAGCTACAAGCTATCAACAGAGAAAACCCATGCAACATAGTCGGATGTTTTTGTTGGTCCAAATGTTGTACCAGCTCCAACCATGCACAGGCCTGAGGTACCAAAATTATAATTATTTAATTCATACTTATATGCCCAACATTGTCTCCAAGGAGATCTGCAGTGGTGGGGTCCTCAGATCTCTGTCTGGGTCTCTCTCTCTCTTCCTCCTCTCTAAAAATAAAAAAAAAATTAAAAAAAGAATCTAATATCATGGGAATCTCAAAAACCCAAACAACAGGTCGAGTTCTTAATGTCATTTTTCCCAGGAAAATATCTATGGAAATGTAATTTTTTCATCCCTAGCAACTAATTGTCCATACCACGGGATGTTGGAGTTGGAGAATCTATGTAGTCTTAAAATAGGTATTATTGGTCTTCTTTTTTAAAAAATTAGTTACTTTCTATTTTACTAGAGACCCGGTGCACAGGTTCATGCACTGGTGGGGCCTGGCCTGTGCCCTCTTGCAATTTGGGACCCGTCAGGGGATGTCGGAGAGCCCGTTTTGGCCTGATCCCTGCAGGCCAGGCCTAGGGACCCTAGTATGCATATAAGATCTTTGGTTAATCTCTTACTGCCCTTCCCCCCTGCTCTCTTCCCTCTGAGATTCATCAGTCTGTTCCATGTTTCCATGCCTGTGGTTTCCACTCCTGCATTGAGCATCTGCCCCCTGGTTGTCAGTCATGTCATAGCTACCTGTTGGCCAGTTGAACTGGTCGGCCAGTTGCTTAGGCTTTTATATACCAGTTTACAGATTTTCCTTTTTTAAAATAGACTTGATTTTTAACACACTTTTAGGTTTACAGAAATCTGTCCATCCACAGTCTCCCCTACTATTAATATCTTGTACTAATGTGTGGTACCTTTGTTATAATTCATGACTCAATATTGTTATATTTTTAATAACTGAAGTTCATTGTTTACATTAGGGTTCACTCTGTGCTGTAAAGTTCTCTGGGTTTTGACAGATGTGTGTCATGTATTCACCCTTACAGTGTCACAGATAATCTCATTGCTCTAAATTTACACTATACACCACCCATTTCCTCCTCCCACCCCCTTCTCTGACCCCTGGCAACCACTGATCTCTTTAATGGCTCCACAGTTTTGCCATTTCTAAAAGGTCATACAGTGGAATCATGCAGTATAAGCCCTTTAAGACTGGATTCTTCCACACCATATACATTTAGATTCCCTATGTCCTTTGTGGCTTGGTAGCTCATTTCTTTTTATCACCAGTTATATTCCACTGAATAGAATGGTATGGTGTTTGGGTCATGTCAGTACTCTGGTGCTTTTCAATATTGTGCAGGCTATTGTGGGTCTTTTAACATTCCACATAAACTTTAAAATCAGGTTGTTGATATACATAGAACAACTTGCTGGACTTTTATTGGAATTGTATTGATCAAGATGCATTGACATCTTTACAATACTGAGTCTTCCTATGCTTGAACATGGAGTATTTCTCTATGTATTTAGTCTTCATTGATTTCTTTCATCAGGGTTTTGTAGATTTTCACATATAGATATTGCACATATTTTTTTATATTTATACCTGAGCATTTCTCTTTTTTTGATGCTAATATAAATGCCAATTAGCAAAATAGAAAAGAAACTGTCTTTTTTATATTAATCTTGTATCCTTCAACCTTGTTATAATTGCTTATTAGGTTCAGGAGTTCTTTTGTTGATTGTTTTGTATTTTTTATGAATACAATGATGTCATCTGTAAACAAAAAACATTTTATTTCATTTGTATATATTTTATTTCCTTTTCTTGTAATACTGAATTAGCTAGGATTACCCAAATGATGCTGAACAGGAGTGATGACAGGGTATATCATTAAATTGTTCTTAAAATAAAGAGACTTTAAAGTATTAAAGAGTTTTGCAAAAGGAGTGAAAGAGAGAGAATGTGTATCAGAGTTGAACTTCAGAAAGACAATTCAAATGCTGGTGAAGATATACATTGGAGGTAATGAGATCACCCAGGGGCCTATGGAAGGCTAGTAATATATTACGTCTTCTGATCCCTCACTCGGGGCCCCTCACGCTGCACTGCAATGCTGGTTCCCAGTAAAGCAATTTAACGAGGGAGCCAGTGAAAATATATTTTTCCATGAGGCAGAAGATTGCTTTATTTATCCTTAAAATGAATGTTCAATCATGGATTCTAAAATAAAATGTGTAACTTAAAAATAATAGCTAATTGCTCTGGCTGGGTGGCTCACTAGGTTAAGCATTGTCCCCTGCACCAAAAGGTTGCAGGTTCAATCTCTGGTTGGGAGGCAAATGATCCATGTTTCCCTCTTCCCTCTTCCCTCTTCCCTCTTCCCTCTCTCTCTCTCTCTCTCCCCCCCCCCCACCCGTCTCCTCTCCTCTCCTCTCCTCTCACCCCCCATTCCTCTCTCTCTTAAATCAGTAAAACATATCCTCGGGTGAGGATTTTTTGAAAAAGCTAATTGAATTTATGGTTCAGTTTTTTCTATTTTGTTACTGTGTTTGAGCTAACCACTGAAAAACAAATAAGGAAACCCATATAAGCTAATACCCACAGATCTGGCTTTGTAGATCTGATGCAACAGAATTTAGGTATTAGACCAAAATCAGGGGACTATTCTAATTTTTTCCTTTGAGTTCATAAATTATTTTCAAATAAGGAGGGTCATATATGAAGTTATCCAGTGGGCCTCCCACATCACTGAAATTCTTCAAAAATAGGAATCTCTGGAGGTGAGTCCCAGCAACCTGTATCTTGACAAACCTTTCAGTTTACTGTGAAGTACATAAAATTGTGCCCCCAACTGCCCTCCCCTGCTGGCCTGGTTTATACCCGTCAATGATGTTCACCTAAATTAATGAAGTATTTCCTACTGTCTCCTTGCTTTCCATCCTACCCCACAAATTATCTACATGGTTGCCAGAAAAAAAGTTGTAAACAAAATATGATGTGTTATTTCATTTTTCATTCATTCATTCATCAATTATTTATTGAGAGTTCTAGTCCTTCCTGGTACAGCAGTGAATACAAAGGATAAATATTTCTATTCTCATTATGTATTATACTTAATACATATCAATAAAAGCCAATAGGAGAATGCATGTACATTGAATGTCTTCCCCCTAAACTCCTCAGTGGCTTCCTGGTGCTTAGACTCCTTTGTATGGTGGACACAGCACTGAGTGGTCTGGGCTTCCTCTGAGGATTTGGTTCTCATCTTGCATCCCACAGTCCAACTACACCAAGCTTATTGGTTTCTTATTTACATTCTGTTTCAAGGTGACCTGTCCTCTCCCTGAGGGGGGACCCTCTCCCAACCCTGTTCTGCTGCTTTTGGTATCACCTACATGCATTTTAAGATTCAAGAATCATGTGACCAAAATTCATGTAAGAAGAAGTAGATGACCTCAATTGGCTTATGTCTATTAAATAAATAGAATCAGTAATTAATAGCTTTCCAAAGAAGAAAGCACCAGGTCCTGATGGGTTCGCAATGTAGAGACTAAAAAATATATGGAAAGATCAATGAAACCAAGAGCTGGTTCTTTGAAAAGATAAGCAAGATTGATGAACCTTTAGCCAGACTCATCAAGAAACAAAGGGAGAGGATCCAAATAAACAAAATAAAAAGTGAAATGGGCGAAGTAACAACTGATCCACAGAAATACAAAGGTTTATAAGAAAATACTATTAGCAAGTAGATGCCCACAAGCTGGACAATGTGGATGAAATGGACAGATTCCTAGAAAAATACAATATTCCAAAACTGAATCAGGAAGAATCAGAAAACTTGAATAGGCCAATCACAACTGATGAAATTGAAGTAGTAATAAAAAACCTCCCTGGTTAGACGGCTTCGTAGGAGAGTTTTATAACACGTATCTTCTCCAAACTATTTCAAAAAATCCAAGAGGAAGGTATAATTCCAAGTTCTTCCTTTTAAATATATATTTTTATTGATTTCAGAGAGGAATGGAGAGGATAGAGAGATAGAAACATCAATGATGAGAGAGAATCATTAATGGGCTGCCTCTTGCCTGCCCAACACTGGGGATCAAGCCCACAATCCATGTGCCCTGACTGGAATCAAACTGTGACTTCCTGGTTCATAGGTCAAAGCTCAATCGCTGAGCCATGCCAGCTGGGCCACTTCCAAGTTCCTCTTATGAGGCCAGCATAATCCCATTTTCCAAAACTAGATGAAGACACTACAAAGAAAGAGAATTATAAGCCAATATCCCTGATGAATACAGATACTAAAATCATCAACAAAATATTAGCAAAACAGGTCCAACAATACGTTAAAAAGATCATACACCATGACCAAGTGGGATTTATTTTAAGGATGCAAGGCTGGTACAATATTAACGAATCAATAAATGTGATACATCACATAAACAAATTGGAAGACAAAAATCACATGATCATATCAATTAATGCAGAAAAAGTATTCGACAAAATCCAACACCCTTTTTTGATACAACTGCCAGCAACGTGGGAATAAAGAGATCATACCACAACGTAATAAAGGCCATATATGACAAACCCACAGCCAACATCATACTCAATGTGTGACCAAAATTCATGTAAGAAGAAGTAGATGACCTCAATTGGCCTATGTCTATTAAATAAATAGAATCAGTAATTAATGGGCAAAAATTAAAACCATGATCCCTAAGAACAGAAACAAGACAGGAATGTCTGCTTTCACCATTCTTATTCAATATAGTACTGGAAGTCCTAGCCAAGCAATCAGACCAGAAGAAGAAATAAAAGGCAGCCAAATTGGAAGGGAGGAAGGAAAACACAAAATTCTCCTTATTCACAGATGACATGATACTGTAAAGTAGAAAACTCTAAAGACTCCACCAAAAAACAACTAGATTTAATAAATGTATTAGGCAATGTAGCAGGATACAAAATTAACACACAGGTATTGATGACATATTTATATACCAATAATGAATTCTCAGATAGAGAAACTGAAAAACAACCCCATTTACCATTGCAACAAAAAAATTAAGATATTTAGGAAGAAATTTAATCAAGAAGGTAAAAGACATATACTTACAAAACTACAGGATGTTGAAAGGGAGATAGAGGATCAAGTAGAATATATCATGTTCCTGGATTAGTAGAATCAACATCATTAAAATGTCCATACTACACCCAAAGCTCCACATGGTCTTCCTACATAATCCAGTCATTGCTGTCCTGGCTATTTACCCAAATGATTCGAAAACTTGCTTTTTACGTCTGTACAAAGCACTGCGTGTGAATGTCTATACAAGGTTTATTCATAAGAGCCAAAAATTGGGAGCAACCAAGATAAGTCCTGTTAGTGAATGGAAAAACAAATGGAGGTGCATCCATTCAATGGAATTTTATTCGACAATAAAATGGACGAGGCATCAAGCCACAATAAGCCATGGGGGAACCTTAACTACATATTGCTAATGAAAGAATCCAGCCTGAAACAGCTACACAGGGCATGACTCCAACTCCATGACATTCCAGAAGGCAAAATTACAGAGACCACAAACAGCTCCAGGGTTGCCTTAGGTTCAAGAGAAGGGCATGAGGGAGGAACCAGCGGGGCACAGGGGATGTTTAGGGGCAGTGAAACCATCCCGTAAAACACTGTCTTGGTGGCCACATGACATTTTGCATTTGTGAGAACCCATGGAATGTACAACACAAGGAGCAAAACCTAATGTCAATTATCAGCTTTAATGAATAATAATGTATCAAGATTGGTTCAATCAATCACAACAGATGTACCACACAAATGCGAGATGTAAATAATAGGGAAACTTGTGCAGAGGGACAGTGGGCATCTGGGAATTCTTTACTTTCTGCTCATCTTTCCTATAAACTTATAACTGTTCTAAAATGAAATCTACTATAAAAAATTGTCCATAGTAAATAGAAAAATTTACTCCTATCAAATTATATATACACATGTATAAAAAACATACTATATATATGTCCACATATTCAGATAAAATAGCTATATATCTCTTTCCATGATACCTTTTGAATGTTATGTTCTGCTATTTCCCCTCTCCTGATACAATGGTTCCACAGAGACTGGCTGTTAATGGGAGGTGAGGAATGCAGACAGTTATGTTAAATTATGCTCATGAGAAATGAAGGGCGGTAGGGCTGAGGTGGGCAGTTGGGGGAGTCTGGAGGTCTAGGAAATAATTATTTTTAAAGGATGTAATGATTGCCAGCTATGAACATACATAGTTAGTAGCTCATTGAATTTCATCGCTTAGTTATTCCACTTTCAATAATTATAAATGGATACTTGACCATAAAACGGCATAGCGACAGCATCTATCACATTTTCCCAATGAGTTAAAATGTGAGGAAAGCCAAAGGAGCACATACCAGGTCATTGAGGCTCACCATGATGACATGCTGGTACTCTTCGCCACTTTTACCTTCGATCTCACAATCAGATGACGCGACTGGCAACAGAGCGAGGATCAGGGGAGGAATTCCAAAGATATACCTGAAAGAAACTGAAGACAACAGCACGTAAGAACCAGCTACATGTTATGTCATGTGATCTGATTTGGTGGTGGCGCTTCAGTGAGCCTGGCCACGTATTTCTAATCCTTGTACACATGCATCCCTGGTTTTGCATAGAGTGGGAGGAACTCTGAAACTCAATACTAAGTAACAACCAAAGCAGGGCAGACTTTTAGTGTCTGAGTTTCTGTCATGTTTTACTGAGGAATTACTGTTTGGGAAAGTGCAGAGCAGTGGTGGGTGCCGGCAGAGTTTCTTTGCTTCTGGAAAACACTCCAGGGTATGAATTCAGTTTATCCAATTTTGACTTATGTTGAACATCCCCACAAGGAAAGGCATCTACAGGTGAACAGGTAAACTAAGGACAGATGAAAAAGTTACACATTTTATGATCTACTAGAAGCCCAGTGCATGAAATTCATGCATGGAGGAGGGTTGTCCCTCAGCCCAGCCTGTTCCCTCTCCAATCTGGGACCCCTGGAGGGATGTCCGACTGCCCGTTTAGGCCCGATCCTACCGGGCCTAAACGGGCAGTCGGACATCGCTCTCACAATCCAGGACTGCTGGCTCCCAACTGCTTGCCTGCCTGCCTTCCTGATTGCCCCTAACCGCTTCTGCCTGCCAGCCTGTTGGCCCCCAACTTCCCTCCTCTGCCAGCCTGGTCACCCCTAACTGCCCTCTCCTGCAGGGTTGATCACCTCCAACTGCCCTCCCTTGCAGGCCAGGTGCCTCCCAACTGCCCTCTCCTGCTGGCCATCTTGTGTCCACATGGGGGCAGGATCTTTGACCACATGGGGCAGCTATATTGTGTGTTTCAGTGATGATCAATCTGCATATTACTCTTTTATTAGATAGGATAGAGGCCTGGTACAAGGGTGGGGGCCAGCTGGTTTGCCCTGAAGGTTGTCCCTGATCAGGGTGGGGGTTCCCTTGGGGCATGGGGCAGCCTGAGCGAGGGGCCTGTGGTGGTTTGCAGGCCGGCCACGCCCCCTGGCAACCCAAGCAGAGGCCCTGGTATCTGGAATTTATTTTCCTTCTACAATTGAAACTTTGTAGCCTGGAGCGGAGCTAAGCCTGGGGCTCTCTCCAAGGCCGGCAGCCATTTCTATTGGGGTTATAATTGAAACTTTGTTGCCTTAAGCGGGTGGGCCCGGCCAGGGTGTGCGAAAAGCTTTGCTTCCCCTGTTGCCGGCGGCAACCCTGGCCTGCTCTCTCAAGCTCCATTCTGACGCCATTTCTGTTTGAATTTGTTTACCTTCTATAATTGAAATTTTGTAGCTTGACTGGAGGCTTAGGCCTGCAATGGCTGGTGGAAAGCTTGTTTTCCTCTGTTGCCTGGGAAACCTTGCTCTCTGTGGCTGTAGCCATCTTGGATGGGTTAATTTGCATACTCGCTCTGATTGGATGGTGGGTGTGGCTTGTGGCCATAGCTTGTGGGTGTGTCGGAGGTATGGTCAATTTGCATATTTGTCTATTATTAGGTAGGATGGCACGTGACTGTGTATGGAAACCCAATGGTTGTCCAAGCATCTAGCAGCTTCCTGAGGTGGTGTCGCAGGTTAATCCCATGCTACGACTCTGTGATTATATCGTTGCTTTTTAGTGATGATTTACCCTTCCCAGAACTGTGGCAACACTGACATTATATTTTGAGACTCCTTATCTTTTCAGTAGCTTCTGTTTCTAAGTACCCAGAACCCCTATTCTCTTCAAACACTGATCTGTTTAGCTTCTTGGTATGTTAGAAAAGCCCAATAAATAAGTTCACACCCTGTTAACTAATGATTTCTATCTGTTTTTTTATAAGCCTTCCTAATTGGGGGCAATTATCTAATAAAAAAGAATCTATAATAATAAAAGCATAATATGCTAATTAGACCGGACATCCTTACGGACAACCTTCTGGACCAAGCTGGGGCTGTGAGGGAAGCCCGGGTCCTGGAGGAAAGCCAGTGCCGGCAGCAGGGGGGGCGGGAGGGAGGAAGGCCTACTCTTGCATGAATTTCGTGCACCAGGCCTCTAGTTATCTAATAAAAAAGAATGAGATTATAAATGAATCATTTGGGGCAGTAGTAATAGACTGAACAGAAAGCCTGTGGCTCCCGGAGACATGAAAACTTGCTTATATAGGGACTTGGTTCTTCATAAGCCTGTCCGAGTATCTTCTCTGCATCTTTCCGGAAACTCTTGGGCTATGTTGACAACATCAATTTCCCAAATGAACTTCCACTGCACTTGTTGAGTGCAAGACATTTCACATGTGTGCCTTCTCTGATTAAGATGACAAACAATGTCCCTAAGAACACAAGGTACTGATATCATGATAAAGACCTAAAGACAATTAAATATATCACAAAAGTTTCCAATAACATTGTCATTCATGCTATCATTATCCATCACATAAGAATTGGTAGCACTCCCCAGTAAATTATGTGCTATTAATGACCCATATTTTACACATAGAGGAAGTAGGCAGCAGATCTGGGAACAAGCACGGATCCTCCATGAATCTCATCCTCTTATGTCACTGACTCTTGACAAGGCAAAAGAAACAAAATGAGACATGGATTCCATTCACTGCTCTGCCAAGAAATATCTATATCCATGACAAGCAATAATTCACTTGGGAGGTGAATAATAATGATGACACCAGTCACCTTTCACTGAATACCTACCATGTGCCAAGCATTGTTAAGTGTCCTATACATACTAGTTCCAAAGACCAAAAGAGTTTTGCAAGTTCATCTTTTTCTGAAACATAGGCAGTAACTGCCAGGTCTGGATTTTAACCTGACCTTGCTGCCTCACCAGGATTTGATCAGAAATGGCCACAATCTTTTGATAACATGCAAGCACACTGGTCCGAATGCAAACCACTTCCATGTAGTAGTATCCAGCTCTGCAGCCTTCTTCTACTTCTGTTCCTTCATCCTGAAGATTCTCAAGTACAATCAACTAATGATTGGCCAGGTCCTAACTTTGTAATCAGACTTATATGCACAGTAGAGAGATGACCTTTTCTGTGTCACCTTACAGATGCCCACGTGGTGCACGCTGGGAGGAGTAGATGATAAAGGAAAGGTTATAGAGCACATAACTTGAAATGACCTTTAAGGGAGATAAATACAATAAAGTATTAAGTACCAGCATGAAAAGAGGCACTTTTACCACTATACATCAATGATATTTCAAAGGAGGTTGTTTTATATTCTATATAGAGCATATATTCTATATGGGGTGTCCTCTTCACCCCAACTTTCAGTAATCAGTGCTTCCAAATTCCCATCAGCCTATATATTCATTGAAAGGCATCTCATCAATGCTTTCGAATGACGACTTGGTGGAAAATTCAGTCTTCTTTTGTGTGTCACAACTAATTTCAAATTCTAAAACATAATTTGACTTGTCAGTAAAGAGTGTCTTTTGTTGCCATTGTTGTTAAGTAAGTTAGCCCCAGACAGACTAGGACAAAGCCGAGCGCCGGGGGTTTGCAGAGTGGAGATGGGGCTTTTTCTTGGTGTGATGTTAAGTTGTTGACTGAATGAATGACAGAATACCTTTTAAGCGTCACTCCCCTGATTTGTAAAATGAAAACTTTAGACTAAATGGTCCCTCCATGTCCCTTCCAATTCTCAAGCACCCGAAATTCTCATAATCTACCTGGCCATCGAAATGCAGTAACTCTTTAGATTTGAAATCGCCCCCTGAATAAGGCTGCAAACACAGCCCGGGCTTCGGATCCACAGCTCCTCATGACTTTGGTCTGTAATTGAAGTCTTTTCTCCACACCATGGAGATAGTAACACGAATATTGCCTAGTTTGAGCTTGCTTTTAACATTGTCCCAGTAGGAAAAGAACTCTTATTTTGTTTTGTTTCAGAATATACATACATATCCACACTTCCCCCAACCTTGCCATAAGGAATAATGCAAGGCGAGCTGGGGCTTGTGGAATTTTCTTTAGATCTCCTGAAGGGATTGAAACTGGAGAATTTGTTTTCAGTGGGGAATCTGGTTAAACCAAAATGATGGCTGTCTAAAAAAATTCTTGATGGTTTTTAATGTAAGCCAAATAATACATTCAATCCTCAGCTACTTAAGTTATGGGGTCAAAGTGAACATAAATAAATTAGTTCCTACAATCCATCCAATTCAATTTTTCATCAGCCTTGAAGACCAATAAGTGTTAATTGACTGTCCATTATAGACATTGCATAGACTTGCTTTCACTGGGAATTTGAAAAAAAAAAATGGTCAAAAGACATTCCGGTTGGACTGGAAGACATGAGTGTATAAGACTTTACTAGTAATCTGGTCAATTGGCACAAGCAAATGGGTGAATAAAGGAAATGTTAATGAAGAATGGAAAACAGACATATGTTGTATGGAAACCAGATTTTAAGGTTACAAAAATGAATCTGATGATGCTCACATAAAGAAATCTAATAACTGCTGCAAGTATATTCAGACTGGAATGTAAATTCTATCCACAAACCCCATGATAAATATTTAGACATTTCTGAAGTCAACCTATGACATTGCATATCATATTTCACAACCATTTCATGAGGCAAGTATTATATACTAATATGCCAATTATTAATATTTTTGCAAATGAAGAATCTGGAGCCCAAAGAAACATTTTTGCCCCACATATAGTTAATGTGTCTGGTAAGAAGCAAGATTCAAAGCCGGGTGTGTCAGGTTGAAGAGTCTAGAAACTCAGCTTTTAGCCACCAAGCTACCCTGCTTTCTAGAAAAACTGTTGTGTAGTCAAGGGGAATGTGCACCACCCTGCCCTGCTCCTCATGGACTCACTGAGGTACCTCCTGGCCAAGCTCGGGACCCCGCATCATCCTCTCATCTCAGGAAGAAGGACTCTGCCTACTTGCTGTTAGGATGCCAGGGTATGTGGTGAGGTGAAACCAGAAAAAAAATCTCACATGTGAATAAGACATCTAAATTAGTCCTACAAAACGGCCTTTTCCATTTTTGTTTAGGACGTTTCAACATTGATGTGGTGCTTGTTCAGGTTTTCTAATCTTTCTCAGGTTGCTGTTTTTCTTACTATTCCATTTTTTTGGGGTCCTCAGATAGCACAGTTGAGGACCACATAATAGGTCCTCAATAACTTCAACTCCCCAAAGAAGTAGCAAAGAAAAAGGATAAAGAGTAACCCTATTCTTAAGCTTCTAGTGAAATCTATTGAAAAAATATGCAGAAAGCCACTTATAGTCATTATTCAAAGTTTAGAGTTCTAGCATTGCTTGCTGATAATTTATGGTACATGATCCTTATAGACACGTTTCGGGAAATAAAGGCTCCTTGTTGATGATGGACACCCTGGCTTCCTTTTCTTGTTTTAGCTTTCACTTCAGGTCACACAGGTGATGCAAGGAGTAGCTAAAACCAGGAGGGATCCAGACAGAGAAACTGCAGGAGACCCATGGGCAGTGTAGGGAAAACAAGGATAGACCTAATTTTCTAAAAAAAAATTAAATAGTTCTTTTTAAAAATAGATTTGAGAGAGAGACACATTGGTTGCCTCCTGAACACACCTTGACCAAGTATCAAACCCACAACCTGTGTACGTGCCCTCAACCGGAATCGCACCCCGACCCTTTGATGCTCTGGACGATGCTCCCACCAACCGAGCCAACCAGCCAGGGCGGTATAGGGCAGTATAGAGCCTAACTTCTATTTCTCCACGAACTTCCGGAGTACGCCCATCATAAATCTCCTCCACAATTGTCTTCTACACGGTGACCCCTGCCCTTCATTTTGTTACCGATCTGGGAATTCTGGGCTATGTCAATTCTTGATTCTTTAATTCCTATGAGAGGGGAAAGAGCTCTTTTGATCCCTTGGTGGAGCCAGAAAAGTGCACAAACCAGGCATCAAATGGACCAGCCAGCTGCTCCCTATGTCCGCACCCTCCCGCACCCGGCTCCTTTTGCTTGAGCAAGTACCCGATTTCCCTCGGCAGATCCACTTCCCTCGCGTCTCTTTGCCCCATTTCTCCTTCCAGTAAACTCTGGGGTTCTTTACACTGCCCGCACGACTGCCAACGGAGCCCGGCTCACCCCCTCTGCCCCTGTCCATTTGAAGCCCGCATTTGGCACAAATAAAATAGGCTCGATCTCAGCAAGAGTCTATAATTTAGAATTATGCCGATTTAATCCTGTCGCTACCAACGAGCCCCCAAATGGCAAGAAATAGAAACCCCAAACCGGCCGCTCCCAGGGGCGGCAGGAGGACTGGGTTCCCGGCAAAAAGCACAAGGTACAGCCCCAGTCGGAAACTCCCAGCCTCGCTGAGGGAGGAAAACGGGGCTTTCCAGAGACCTGTCCCCCAGGGTTTAAAAGCGCGCCCCGTGGGAACCGCGCTTTCACTTCTCCAGGGAGCTGGGAGCCGCAGGAGCTCAGCGCTCCCCGACGCCGGCGCCGTGAGTAGCCGTCGGGCGCGCCCCGAGCGCGGGCCGGGTAGCTGGACGAGGGGCCCAAGGGCAGCATGGCTGGGGACTGACCTGGGGGCGGACGTAGCCCCAGCTTCCTCAGAGACCCGCGGCCGGCTTCCCCGATGGACGGCGCGGAGGCTGCGCCGGGTCCGGGACGGCTCTCGCCGCCAGCCGAGCGCGGCTGCCCCAGGTGCCGGTGGCTTTGGGCCAGGGACGCCGGCGCGGCTGCCGCCGCCTGTGGGCGAGCCAGGGCTCCCGGCAGGTCCAAAGTGCAAGGCCCAGCTGTTCCCGGACGCGCCTGGGCGCGGGGCCCGGCAGCGCGCCCCAAGCCCCCAGCGTGCGTGCTGGGCGCGCGAACTTGTGCGCGGGAGCGGAGCGCTTACCATGGAACATGGTCTGCGGGAGGCGGGCGTGGTCATGATGACCGCAGCTGCAGCTCGAGCGGGCTCTCGCAGGCCATGGTCACTGCCAGGACCCCGGTGTGCGCGGCGGTGCCGGGAGTCGGACCGGGTGGCCGTCTCTGCGGCTGGTTCCTCTGCCCCACGCCGCGCCCGCTGCTTCATCCATCCCAGGGGGCGCGGCACACGCCACGGCTGCTCTGGGCTCTGCCTTTCCTAGAACTTCCGTAGGATTCGCCGCAGTGTACTTTCAGTTTCTACTTCGCGCTGGGTCTGCAGGTTCGAGCTTTGGGTTCCTCACCCGGCGCCTCCAGCGCCCCCCTCCCCCGCGCACCTGCGTCCTCCCCTGGCGCGTCCTGTGCACCTGGACCACGACCAGAGGAGGGCGCCGCAGGAGGACCGAGGGGGCTTTCGGGCGCGGAGCGGTTCCAGGGGAGACACTTTGCAGATGACCTCTGACCGCCTTGGCAGAGTCAGGCCACTGCGATCGAGGCCACTGGGAGCGCAAAGCATAGGTTGCGCCGTGTCCACGGAAGCGACACAGGTGTAGGGCGAAAGCTGGGCTCGTGCGAGCTGACGCCGCGGAGAGGGCGTTGGAGCTCCTGACGTGGGTGTGGACAATGCCAACGTCTTGTGAAATTTTATATGCTGATGTTTTGTGATTAGAGAAATGATTGCTATTCCGTTTACTCATAGCCCCAACGAATTGTGCAGAAAAGCCAACAGTACGCCAAGTTCATGAAAAAAGGAACTGAGGAGGACTGAGAGGGTCATGCCCTCGGTCCCTGGAATCCCTCTCAGCAGCCCTTTCCCGCTGTCTTTGTGCATGCACCTGCCCAGGTGATACCTCACGGAAAGTAATCCCGTGGGTCCACCCACGCTGGGAAGCGCTATCTTTGTGGACGTGGAAATCAGAGCCCAAATTAGGCGGAGGAAGTGGAGTCTATCATGGTTAAATAACCGTGACTTTCACGTTTACCTGAGTTGGCTAAGAAAGCACATTTTCCCTTTGGAACGTTTGTTACTGAGGAGATATTTCCCTCCCCCCAGGCCTGAACTAGTTAGGTATGTATGTTCTGCTTTAGTTTGGCTTCTGATATTTTGCAGAATCCCTGCTTAAGTGAAGGTGGGTAGTGTAATGGTTATAATAACTCAGACAATAACGGCTGTTACGTGTCCGTCATTGGCTCTGTACTAGTATTAGGCACATGTGGTCTCATGCAACATTTTCTATGAGGCGGTTTTCTCACCTGCCCTTCACAGATGTAGGAATTTGAGTAACTTGGCAGAGCTCACTTTGCTAGTTGGTAACAGAACTTGGACACAAGCCTGCCCCATCCTGGCTCCTGAGGGCGCGAGTGGACCTCGGTGTTAGAAGTTCTTAGAAAGAACTTAGAAACTGATGCCAGGAGGGGGACAGGGCCATGCGTCCCGTGGGCGTGCCTGCCCCAGCGTGGGGACCTCAGGAGGCTGTGAGTTCTGAGCAGGAGTTCCCCTGGGGCTAGGAGCATTCCAGCCTGCAGGGTGGGGGGGGGGGGGGGGGGGAAGAGCGGAGGAGGGAGAGAGAACAACAATGAAAGAGAGTGAGAAGAGTTGTTCAAGCCTGAAACTTGGATCCCTCATTCCTTTTAGTCTCATGTCCGACATCCAATCCAGAGGCAAGTCCAGTCAGCTCCGCTTCTGGAACAAACCCGAATCCAGCCTGTGTGCTCCAGGATTGCCCATGGGCACACCCTGAACACCCTGCGGTCCAGGAGGGTCCCTCCCCTCACAGCGGCAACTCGCCACCCTCTGGGACTGTCCTCTGGCCCTTTGCGTTGTCCCAGGCCGAAGGGGCTGGGTGACCTGAGCTTTGCTGCCCGCTCTGACCATGGCTCCAGCCACACTGACCTGTTTCTCCCCTGTCCCAGCCAAGCTCCCTCCCACTGGGAACAGCATCTAGCATTCAGAGCATTCAGACAGCAGTGCTCAGGGACAGAGTGAGAGGACCATGGAGTGAAAAAATGTGAATGAGAACATGGGTGAAAGAGAAAGGATGTGAGGGCAGATGGGCAGGAGGAGGCCAATGAGAACAGGAGAGGGAATGGGCGGGCAAAGCTGAGTGTTGCCATGTGACTGGAACCTAGAGCGAGGTGAGCAGTGGAGACCGAATCCTAAATGGGAATTCTGTGCCGAAGCACATTAGGATGGTTATTTATTTACTTAAAATCCCTGACAGTGGCATTGAGGCACAGAAATTGCATCAGCCTGCACTTTCTTTTTTTTGTCTTACTTTTCAGGGACAAATAAAAGATCATCTATCAATAACTTCCTCAGGAGGAAATCCATCTTCTTTTTTTTTTTCTTTTTCTTTTTTTTTCTTTTTTTTTTCACAATCACCACAAAACCCGGCAAAATAAGGGCTTGTCATTAGTGAACTTTGGGGAAGCATGAGGTGAAATTATTCAGAGCTCCAGGAGAGATGTAAATTCCTCACTCTCTTCGAACATATTCATAAAGGATTTGGAATTTTTGTTGTTGCATGAGAGTGGGCACATTCTCACCACATCAAGTTATTATGCATGAGAGGTGCTAGAGTCTATCTATAATAATAAAAGGGTAATATGCTAATTAGACTAGACAAAGCCACAGCAGGCGGGGGTTGAGCCCCTTGCATGAATTTCGTGCATCGGGCCTCTATGTATTAATTGATAAAATTGGCTTCTTGTGTAGAAGTAGGAAAGGATGGAACCAAGAAACCCAAGATCTCTGATCTATTTTTTCTTACCTTTCCTTCAATTCCCCATCTATTAGAGAATTAATACCATTTGTAAAAAATTCCAAAAGGACATCTTAAATGAATGGTTGATATTTTGATAAACTGAACATTACTTTTTCATAAGACAAGGATAAAATGTCTTGTGAAATTTTGTATGCTGATGTTTTGTGATTAGAGAAATGATTGCTATTCTGTTTACTCATAGCCCCAATGAGTTGTGTAGAAAAGCCAACAGTACGCCAAGTTCATGAATTATTATAACCATAAATACTAAAAAGGAAGACAACATTCTCAGAATGATTAGTACAATGAAATAGAAAAAAACTAAATAAGATATGAAAGTCAATTAGGATAGTTGTTGAAGCTTAATCAATGTCTTTTTAAATGTTCTACAGTCTTTAATCAAAATAGTCAATTATTGGCAACCTGAAAATATTTTCTTAATTAATTATCTGAACTATTTTTACCCACCTCTGACTGTTCTTGATAGTCTGAGATCTGAATGCTAGCTGTTGTTCTGTCTATGGATATTTTCTGAAGTTTCTATGACTTAATTTTCCAGGCAAACTATTTAACATATTCAAACACACACACACACACACACACACACAACGTTTTTATGGGCATGTGTTCTATGTAGTGGCATAGAGGCCCATGTGGTGCTTAGAAGGGCTCCCTGCTTGTTTCAATGCTCTGCTGTCTTGAAATTCTTAATTATTTTTGGACAAGGGCTCTCTCATTTTCACTTTGCACTGGGCCCCGCAAATTCTGTAACTACGTGCATACACACACATGTTAAGCTACACATTGCAGATAACAATGAATATCTTCAAGGTGGCTTCAGTCTGGTGAGGAGATCAGAAGTTAGAAGTGTATTTCAAAGATAAAAGAATGTTATAAGAAGGAAAGGACAAGATGGGATTTCAAATCAGGGATTTAAGGCAATCTAGACAGACGCACTTGAAAAATTAGTGAAACTAGGGTCCAGAAAGGGTTCATTTACTAGTACTTGGTTAGTGGGAAAATGGCCATCATGAATAACCTTTCATTTAAATCAGATTTATTTGTTTTCAAGCCTGACCATGAGGATGAATTTTAAATTTTATCAAATGACCACTGAGCATGTTTACATGGTTGTGTTCTTTCCTTGTTGCATTTCTAAATAGAACACAAATTTATCATAATACTAAATTCAAGTTGCTAATATTTAACACAGAATTTTGCAATTATATTCATAATTGGTATATGTTTGTTTTTTATATTATATTTAACTGAGTTTGGACTATTTTTGTCAGATTCTCCTAGCTTTATAAAGGGATTTGAGAATTCCCTTGTTGTTTTTTTAAAGAAACTATAACTGTTTAAGCATTTTATAAACTATTTCTGGGTAGTTGATTAGAGTTCAACAATAAAACATGCCTCATTTAATAGGAGGAAGCCCAGGGATAGGAGGAGAATGTCAGTTTCGAACATTGTAAGAGTGAAAATAAAAAGGATTCCTTTGAAGGCTGAATCAAAATGGCCACATCAAAATATCGGGAACCCTGCTAGAAATGTGTATGTCAGCATACTGATGGTTGTTTGAGTCACAGAAGTGAATGAATGACCTAGCCTGCAACTAAGAAGAGGGAAGAGACAGAGAGCTGATGCTGGGAGGAACCATGAGGCATGCACACTAAAGGTCGATGGAGAAAAGTGTGCCCACCAACAAGGTGACAAACCATGGGTAGCGAAGTGGGAGAGGCAGAAGTTGGTGTCCCAGAAAGCAAGGGAGGATAGAGTTTCAAATGAGAGGAAGTAGTCAGTATTTCCAAATGCTACAAAGAGATGGAAAAAGACCGAGACTGGAAAGTGTGCCTGCTGGCTATGGTGGAGGGGAGATTGTCTATGGTCCTATGAGAACAGTTTGAGAAGAGAAGTGTAGACAGGAGCAATATTCCAGTTTGTGAGGTGTAACCGAAGATGCAAATAAAGTGAGAGACAACTCTTTAAAGATGTCTGTTGAAGATAAAAGGGGGTGGTAATGGTTTCAAAGGCATGCACAGCATAGTGGAGGTCTCCTTTTTCATATCTGAGAGGTACTAGAGCATATTTATGTATTAACTAGAGGCCTGGTGCACGATTTGAGCACATTGAAAGGAAATTGATGAGAAGAAAGATTCGTGCAGCAATTACATTACTGTAAAAAATTACATGTCAAAATAGTATATTAATATCCTATATAATAAAAAGCTAATATGCAAATCAACTGAACAGCGGAACAACTGGTAGCTATGATGCGCAATGACCACCAAGGGGCAGATGCTCAATGCAGGAGCTGTCCCCTGGTGGTCAGTGCGCTCCCACAGGTGGAGCGCCGCTCAGCTAGAAGCCAGGCTCAACGCTGGCGAGTGCAGCAGCAGTGGCCGGAGCCTCTCCCACCTCCGCGGCGTGCTATGTAGTTTACGTTAACCAATCCTTTTGTACACCAATGGATATGTTGTTTGCAATCAGAAACATCTTTTATATATTAAATTTTGGAGGCTTTTAACCCCTGCCTTTATAGATATCTAGTTAGAGACGATTATGCCTGTGACAGTTTTCTTCATGCAAATTGTTTGAAGAAAGTAAAAAAAAAAAACATTGCCCTTTATTGCCTTCAAATGCCTGGACAGATTCCCTTAGTACCATCCACTTACTATGTGGAGATGTTCTGTTGTTGTTACAAGCTCTTGGAGAACAATGGCAGTGTCTTGTGCAACCTGGAGTTCTCTGAAGTCAACAAAATCCCATTCCAGATACAGATTCTCCCCAAGTGTGACTCGTGGAAAAGGGAGAAATCAGAAAACAGGTCTTCACTTGTTTTCAAAGAGAACCGGTTCTTGGGGCAAACCTGTGATAACATCCAGGAATGTTATAATACCAACTACTGCTTTACCTGGGTATGCCTAAGGGTCTGGTGAGCGTGTCAAAATTCTCCTCCTGAATAGGTTTAAACCTTTTCTAATATGGACGGCGGTGTGACCTACTAAAATCGTTTCGTTACTATGTTAGGTAATTAACCAAATCAGCCTCTCCTCCAGGCAGCCAGGTTTGTCCCACACATTGTCATTGCCTTGGACCAGTGGTCAGCAAACTGCGGCTCACGAGCCACGTGCGGCTCTTTGGCCCCTTGAGTGTGGCTCTTCCACAAAATACCACGTGCGGGCGCACGTACAGTGCGATTGAAACTTCGTGGCCCATGCGCAGAAGTCGGTTTTCGGCTCTCAAAAGAAATTTCAATCGTTGAACTGTTGATATTTGGCTCTGTTGACTAAAGAGTTTGCTGACCACTGCCTTGGACTGTGGTTGGAGGCCCAGAGCATTCATCAACCATACATGACATGGGATGGTTAAGTGTATTGTCACAGCAATGAAGTCAACAAGCAGTTTTCTAAAAGGATTTTGTACTTCCCTGAGCTCCTGGGGTATCAGTCATTGCTCTGTGCCAATCCTGTGTCAATTAACCCGCATCCTACAAGCCTGAAACTACCATCAATATGCTTGCCTAAAATGTTAAAATGTTAGTGGCAGTGACAAATACACCTCAATGAGAAGACCAAAAAAATGGAAGTTTTCAAGAGATTCAAACATTGAGATATCAACTTGGGTGTATCGATGATTTCTTCAAACAATGGAAAGAAGCAAAATGTTTTGTAAGCAGCATTCCCTGTGAAATGGCAGCTAGATACTTCGATTTCCTTGTTTCTTTTACTATGTTGGCAATTTTCCCTAATGTGTAACTAACAAGTTTTCTAATCATGTTTTCTTTTTCATCTCCTGGCACACATAAACTAATCACGAAAATTCTGTGGCACACTGAAAAATATATTTTTTGCCGATCTGTCCAAAATAGTGGGTATGATTTTTATTCTTTCACATTGATAACTGTTATTGTGTTGGCTGTTGTCATTTTTTAAATTTGCCAATCAAAGAGAAGAGAGGGCAGTGCCCCTGACTAAATAGTCAGGTATTACATGTTTTAAAAATTCTTGTGGCCACTAGTTTAATGTCACTGGTCCTAGGTAAGACATTGTTTTGACCAGTGAAATGTAATATTTTCTATTTCTTGTCATTTCCCTCCTGTCAGAGTGAGATTCTGTATTATTTCCATTTTCTGAGACTTCTGAACTTTTATTCAGGTTTTAAAAATTAGGCTCCTTTGATTCTAATTTCAAAGTAACCCACTTTATAACTTTTTATTTTAAAATATGAAATCATTGTTGCTTACCAAATACAAATAAATATATACACAAATATGTATATACTAGATGTCCGTTGCATGAAGAGATTCATGCAATAGGCCTTCCTACCCTTGGCTTCCAGCACCGGTTTTCCTCTGGCACACAGGACCCAGACCTTCCCTCCGGCCGGAGTCTGCCATCTTCGTCTTCGCTGCAGACTCCAGAGTCTGCAGTTTTCGTCTTCACTGTGGCCAGAGTGCTGCTCCTGTAGATCCCTTCGTTCTCCCCCACCCCCCCGCGCCCTCCTTCCCATAGCAGGCGTCTTGCCCCACCTGGCCACTCCACACCTGGAGCAGCTGGGCGGCCGCCATCTTTCTCCTTCTAATTTGCATATTCCCTCCTGATTGGCTGGTGGGCATAGCAGAGTGATGGTTAATTTGCATGTTTCTCTTTTATTAGTGTAGATATAGTGTCCCAGAAAATGTATACACACACTTTGAGTAATTATAAAAGCTCTGAGACCAGAGGTTTTTTCAGGCACTTTCGATCAATAGCCAGATTTAAATAAAACCCAAAACTATCAAAACAAAACAGCAAAAGTGAGGGCTTTTAGGGCTTACAAGGATCACTATTGAAAGGAAAGCGTATAGGCCCAAAGAAACCTCAGGAGGTTGAATCTAGAAAAGTGCTAGGAAATCCAGAAAAGATCATATTCATACTTTTCTGTAGTTGCTTTGTGCTCATCTGGATTTAGACTACTCTCTTCTTTATGACTTTAGTTTTTTCTAGGTCTTTTGATGCCTTTAATAAAGATTTGTTTCATCGACTTGAATTTGACTTAATACAATTCCTTCTTTTTTACCTCTGACTACATCTTCGTTGAGTATTAAACTGTAAAAGGAAATAAATGAGCCTCGTGGCGAACCTGATTTTGCCAGTAGACCTCTTTGGCAGTTCCTACTGATACGTTTTCCATTGTGGGGGTGAAATGAGTTCAACACACCATATCAGTCCATGAAAGGAGCTGGACGTTTGCTTTCCTGTGATAGTAAGTACCGGCTCAGTGTGTGTACTGTTGCCAAGGCAATGAGATTTTTCACCCTGAAAGAGCACCAACAAAACTTCTTGTAGCTGTTTGTTCTGGTGATGCCTTTTCTATTACTAGAAATAAAGGCCAAATAGCAAGGACACACACAGGAATCAGTTCACTCTTTCATTGGCCTGTAGGGCCTTCTGCACAGCTTTCACCTGCTTACTACTGAATGTGTACTCTATACACTCGAAGATACAAAGGGCATCTCATAAGGATTGCTTCTGCCATCCTGAAGTTCATTAATCTTGCTTCCTGGTAATAGTCAAGTTCGGTACATAAATGTGTTCAAGTCTCTCCCGACCCTAAATAACCCTTCTTTTAATTTTGCTTATAGTTATCAAGTCACACTAAGTGCACATCCACTGTTCTAGGTGCTTGGGATATGCCAGTGTACACAACAAATAATGTTTGCTCAACTGAGTTTACATTCTAGTGGAGGAGATAGGCAATAAATAATATAAAATAAAAATTCTATAAAAAGTAGACATTTCTAAGGTCTATGGAAAAAAGTTAGGGTCAGGGTAGGGGATTTGTGGATGTGGAGGGAAGTGATGGGGTGTGAAAGAGTTTTGGGATTTTGAATGTGCTTCAGTGGGAAGGTGACATTTGAACCAAGACGGAAATGAGGTGACTGAAAGAGTCACATGGATGTCTAAGAAGCATCTTCTGGAAAGTGGAAAGCCAGCCTAGATACAGGGACGTCTGCTTTTAGTCACTCTCCTTTCTCTTTGCTTTCTCCTGGGCCTTCCTCATTCTGAGTAGTTTACACTTTCAGTGTCCACACCTAGCTATTCTTCACCCCACAACACCCTGCTGCTGTCTACCATGGCCATCATCAGTGAACTAGTTGATGCTGCTGCTTCTTAAATTGCCTTTCAAAATAATCAAAGCAGATCATGTAAAGTATAAGCATGTAACAAATGGAGACGAGCAAATTTTTAAAAATTAAAACACCATCTAACCATTGCACTTGTGACAATTAATATACTGTAAATATATATCTTTAACCAAAATGAGACCACACTATATTTATTATTCTGCAGTATGCTTTGTTTTCAGTCATCTATCTCTACCTTTATATTTCAATAAATTCTTACCAAATAACCAGATATTCAAATTTCCAAAATTGACACCAAAGCATTCATTACATTGGATCTCTGGTTTCTTTTAGTAGGTTTTTGTATTAGAGATGGCAACCTGGGCACTAGAAGTACCCATTGTTTCTAGGCCATTTTCGTGGTCACAGCTAGAGAATTTGTGACTTTGTGTTGATCTTTCTAATTACATTTTAATAGTTTAGGTTTACTCAGTTAATTTTTAAATTTAGAATGGTATCACTTTTCTGTTTCACTGAAAATATTAACTGACTCCTGAGATCATTAGCTGAATTACTTAATTTTTACCAGTAGATATAAAGTAGCTGCAAAATTTCAATACAATTAGTATATTAAATGACATCACTTCCAAGAAATTTAAACCATCATTATAGTTCTCCTGTTCCCTGAATGCCCCCTCAAGGATGTATAAAACATCAAAATGTTGTATTCCAGAGCCACTTAAAGTGTATCTTTTCTATTTTGGTTATTTTACCAATTTAATACATGATGTATTCCATTGTTTAATACATGATGTATTCCATTGTTTAATCATCAGCTGGTAACTAGGATTTGTATTAACTGGGGTACCTCAATCTTCAGAAATTATAGATAGAGACAGACTTCACCATTTAGACACATTGAACAACAAAATTCACTATTATGATTTCATCATGCGTATCTGATTTCGAAAGAATATTTGGCTGTGTTAAAAATGTACTATAAGGGACAACTCCTATGAGGACAATCTTGTGCCATCAAACCTCATGTAATTTAGATAGAAAAACACTATAAAAATGAAACAAGACCTTATTTTTAAAAAATGGTCTTATTTGGTTGATATTAAAGATTGGTTTAAAATCAACCAAATACATGTATTAGTATATATTCTATAACTAAGAAATAGATATAAGGAAATAGCAAGGTGAAGGGAAAGAGAACTGGAGTTTATTATAAAATAGCCCCTTAGGTCAAACATTTATTATTTAAACATTTACACTTACATACATTTTATTAAATTGAAATATAATTTTAGTTGTAAGATCTGCTTTAGTTACTTTATCTTCCTCCTATTCCTTCCAAAAAACAAACAAACTATCTAAAATTGATGAAACTGGATCTAAAAATTATTCCAGAATCAGTTGTTTTTATTTGCAACATTTGGTTTATGGTAATGAAGTGGTTATAGCAATATTTAGGATGACTAATAATGGTTTCTAGGCAGCATTGTAAATAGAATTTTTTAAGTAGCATGTGTCTTGTCAGATGGAGAGTAATATTTCATAAACGGAGTCCATAAAATACGTTTTATAAACCACAGAAGGTTTTGTTTTGCTGTTGGTTTTGCGGTTTATTTGTATTTTGGAATGATGAATTTTAAAAATGTTTTATCTTAATAGGATGGGTAATAATTTGATAACCTTTATGCTACATTCATTGAGGAAAAGATATTTGCATTGATTTGACATTAATTGGGTTAAACTCCTTCATATTGTTCTGTGCATATTAAATGCTTTCAAAGTATGACATGCCACTTATATTTCATTGTATTTTAGTAATGCTGATAGGGTGAGGGTAATCACAAGCAGAAACTCTTCTCTAATATTACAGTTTATATTAATAGACACATTGAATAATATCAGTATCTGTATAATGTTACACATCTTAATTACCAATACGAGGTATTATGTATGTTTTAATTCTGGAGATTTCATTTCCTAATGTTTATTTTTCCCTTCAAAGTGAATACCTTACTTTGTACACTTGTGTTATATTCATGCTATCATTCTTACTAGTACACCTCAACATAATAGAAGCCTCATATGACAAACCCACAGCCAACATCACACTCAATGGGCAAAGACTAAAACCATTTTCCTTAAAAACAGGAACAAGACAGGGATGCCTACTTTCACCAATCCTGTTTGACATAGTACTGGAAGTGCTAGCCATAGTGATCAGACAAGAAGTAGAAATAAAAGGCATCCAAATTGGAAAAGAGGAAGTAAAACTATCATTATTTGCAGGTGACATGATATTGTACATAGAAAACCCTAAAGACTCCATCAAAAAACAACTAGATTTAATAAATAAATTTGGCAACATAGCAAGATACAAAATTAACACCCAGAAATCTATGGCATTTTTATACCCCAATACTGAACTCAGAGAGGGAAACTAAAAAAAAAAAATCCCATTTACCATTGCAACAAAAAAAATTAAGAAACCTAGGAATTAAACTTAACCAAGGAAGTAAAAGACCTATACTCAGAAAACTACAGGACATTGAAAAAAGGTATAAACAAATGGAAGAATTACCATGTTCATGGATTGGTAGAATCATTAAAATGTCCGTACTACTCAAAGCAATCTATAAATTCAAAATGCAATCCCTATTAAAATACCAATTGCATATTTCACAGACCTAGAAAAAACTCTCCAAAAATTTATATGGAATAAAAAAAAAAGACCCTGGATAGATGCAGCAATCTTGAGAAAGAATAAGTTGGAGGGATCACAATACCAGATATCAAGTTATTCTACAAAGCCACTGTAATCAAAACAGGCATATAGATCAATGGAACAGAACAGAGAACCCAGAAATCAACCCAAGCCATTATGCTCAATTAATATTTACAAAGGAGGCAAAAGCATACAATGGAGTCAAACAATCTCTTCAATAAATGGTGTTGGGGAAATTGGACAGATACATGCAAAAAAATTAAACTAGATCACCAACTTACACCTTTCACAAAAATGAAATAAAATGTATAAAAGACTTAAATGTAAGACATGAAACCATAAAATTCTTAGAAGAAACCATAGGCAGCAAAATCTCAGACATCTTTTGTAGCAATATGTTTACCAATACATCTCCTAGGACAATAGAAACTAAGGAGGAAATAAACAAATGGGACTACATCAAAATAAAAAGCTTCTGCACTGCAAAATAAACCATCAACAAAATGAAAAGAGTCACTGCATGGAAGAACATATTGGCCAATGATACATCTGATAAAGTATTTATCTCCAAAATTTATAAGGAACTCATACAAATTAACAAAAGTAAGATAAACAATCCAATTAAAAAATGGGCAAAGGACCTAAATAGACACTTCTCCAAAGTGCACATACCGAAGGCCAAGAGACATATGAAAAAAGGCTCAAAGTCTCTTAATCATCTGAGAGATGCAAATCAAAACAACAATGAGGTACAACCTAACACCTGTCAGAATGGCTACCTTCAACAAATCAACAAACGACAAGTGCTGGCGAGGATGTGGGGAAAAGGAAACCCTAGTTCACTGCTGTTGGGAACGCAGACTGCTGCAGCCACTGTGGAGGACAGTATGGAGTTTTCTCAAAAAATTAAAAATGGAACTGCCATTTGACCCAGTGATCCCACTTCTAGGAATATATCCTAAGAAATCAGAAACACCAATCAGAAAGAATATATACACCCCTATATTCATAGCAGCACAATTTACAGTAGCTAAGATCTGGAAATAGCCCAAGTGCCCATCAGCAGATGAGTGGATTAAAAACCTGTGGTTCATCTACACAATGGAATATTATGGAACTTTAAAAAAGAAAGAACTCTTACTGTTTTCAACAGCATGGATGGACCTGGAGAGCATTATGCCAAGCAAAATAAGCCAGTCAGAGAAAGATTAAGTATCACATGATCTCACTCATTTGTGGAGTATAATGAACAACATAAACTGATGAACAAAAGTAGATCCAGGGATATAGAAGCATGGAACAGACTGTCAAACCTCAGAGGGAAGGCAGAGGAGGGTGGGCGGGTGGGAAGAGATCAACCAATGAACTTGTATGTATATAAGCATAACCAATGGACACAGACAATAGGGGAGTGAAGTCCTGGGACAGGGGGTCTGGGATGGCTGGGAGAGGTCAGTGGGGGAAAAGGGCGACATATGTAATACTTTCAACAATAAATAATTTTTTAAAAAGTGTTTTGGAAACCCCTCATAAACCAGGGTGCAGAGCATTTAGTATATTATTTAACAAATTTTTGTGTTTTAATTATGGGTTTGATTTTCAAAAACAGTGAAAAAGCAGTGTAGAAACAATAGATATATGAAATTCTCTAAAAGTTGATTATTGATAAATTCTGGTAAGGTCACAAGTTCAACAGGCTGTAGGGGCCAGGTAGGAAATGTAAGGTGAGGGCAAGCAGCCCGCTGGGGAGTGCAGTGACCGGCCGGAGTGCTGGCCTTGTCTGGAGGGCTCCAGAAGGCAAGGTACGCAGTGCCTGGTTTTCTGATCTTGCAGGTGAGGCTGAAATGTGTGTATTTACTGGACCTTCCCAATTTTTAAATGTTGGCTCAGTTCTTTAGAACACTTAATTTGCTTAAAATAATACCTCTTCATAGTGCTTATACTCTACATAAGCTCTTCTAAAAGTTTTCATAAATTCAGCTTTCTTTTCATAAACTAAACAGTTTTCCACTCTAATTTATCCAGAGCATTGTAACAAAGACTGAGGGCAGAGAAGAAATTTATCATATGGTCTTTTTTGTTTTGTTTTGTTTTTGTTAATCCTCACCTAAGGATATTTTATCCATTGATTTTAAGGAAGTGGGAAGGAGAGAGAGAAATATCGATGTGAGAGAGACACATCGATTGGTTCCCTCCCACATGTGTCCCACCTGGGGCGGGGGATCAAACTGCAACCCAGGCATGTGCCCTTGGCCTGGAATGAAACCCGGGACCTTTTGGTATGCAGGCCGGTGCTCTAACCACTGAGCCCACAGACCAGGGCAGACTTTCCTGTTTTGTAATTTATATTTTATTATTGCCTGCAATAGGGCTTTCCTTGATGTCTCAGGCCACAGTTATTTCCCTGGATTGCTGTTTACAGCAGCCAGGGCAAGTTTTCCAAATACACATTGGATCACAGCACTCTTCTGCCTAAAAATCACCAGTGGCACCATTCTCTCCCGAGTGCACTCTACATCCGCTGGCTGCTCCCTACCTCCGGAGGTATTTCTTACCAGCCTTTCTCTCCAGCTGTATATTTTGCAAAATTCCCAGCATGTCATGCAGCTTCATGAATCTTTTGCTTTTCTCACAATGCTCTTCTGACAAGACATGTCTTGATCAACACAGGTTTTCTTCCTTTCTCCGTAACCTTTTGAGAGGCTGGCAGAGAGCAATGCTAGAATTGGAAAGGGGTATGACTGGTTCCATCAAGGAAACTGTCAGGAGCAGCATGCGTTGCTTCTGGGCCCCAGCAGAGAAAACATGATGTGGGCTCTCTTCCCTCTCCCCTTACTTCATTGGCGGAGAAGGGCACCCGGTCCCCAGGGAGCAGCTTTCTCAGGTGAGAGCCCTCAGGGGCTGTATGAACCAGCACGCTCCAGCCTGTGACAAACTGGTCACACGAATGAGAAATCAATTTTCTTGTTTTAAGTTACTGAGGTCTGGGGAGTAACAAAAAGCCACAGAATAACGGAGGCTATCGTAAAAAATATCGTTGCACCACTGGTTTTAATTTCCATGTTTATTAATACTAGTGAGTTTGAACGTTCGTCTATTCATTGAACATTTATATGTTATTGGTGATCTTTAGTTCCTTGGTAAAATCCTTTTTCAGCCCCTGGCCTACTTTTCTGCTAGTCTATTCATATTGATTTATAGAACGTCTTTATATATTAGGCTACTACATTAACCTTTCTCTGTCATTTGGACTGAGATTTTTTTCCCAGTTTTTTAAGTGCCTTCTGATGTTATGATGTATTTTCATGTTCAAAAGTTTAAAAATAATAGAGAGCTATAAATATTTTAAGTTGTTTTCCCCCATTTTAGAATGAGAGAGGCCTTCTGAAATTGGATAGAGTCATTTTTCTCTACTTTTATTTATTTATTTCTATGGAGCTATGATTGACATATAGCATTGTATTGATTTTAGGTGTAAAACATAATGAGCTGATATGTGTACATATTGCAAAAGGATCACCGTAGTAAGTCTAGTTACCACATGTCACCCCACACAGTTGCACAAGCAACTTTCTCTTGTGATGAGGACTTTTAAGATCTACTCTCTCAGCAGCTCTCCAATAGGCAACCCGGTGTAATTTCCTGTAGTCAGCGTGCTATAATGTGCGTGACATCCCCAGGACTTATTTATCTTATAACTGGATGTTTGTACCTTTTATCACCTACACCTATTTCTCTAGTGTTATTAGTTTTTATTTTCTGAAAACATGACATTCTTAACTCTTTTGTGACTTATGTTGGTGCATGCTGTCAGGTAGCCTTGTAATGAATCTTAAAACTTACTTGATTCTTTTTTTCTAAACTAAAAACACAATTTTGGTGGTGTGCTCGCTCCTTAAGCAACATCCACATGGCATGAGCGTCCATTCAGTGCGCCCCGATGGCTTGGCCATGCAGCGCGTTGTGGAGGTCCGTGCAGTGCAGGGATGCAGGGCGCACGGAGGGCCAGGCAGGAAGCAGAGCGGGTCCCAGTCGCGGGGGAAGTGCCTGACTCAGAGATGCGAGCAGTCGGGGACTGGGCCGGGAAGCAGCTTCCTTCCTCAGTAGCTCTTGGCTGGCGTTTATTTCTTCACTTAGTCATGCAGTCTTTTACATGGTAGTAAAGTACAGGCTAATGGGTAACACATTGGGTTTTTGTTGTTTGCTTTGTGCAGTTAAGTGAAACAATCTAGTGATTTACAGTCATGGAGACTCAGCATGCTTGGAGATAAACACCGCACAGATAGTGGAACACTGACTCACTGCATTTTTCAGTTCCATGTCGTGTGTGCTAAGATTTATAGGCGGATGCACTCAGTTCTCTCGCCAAGGACATGTAGATGCTCCTCCCTACGTAGGCATGATGGGGAGCATGGGATCTACAAGAGCCTACAAAACTGAGATTCTACAAATTAGCAACAGGAGTGTGTCTGAGTGGTGGTGGAGGATAAGGGTTGTGTGTGAGATGAGAGAGAGAGAGAGAAAGAGAGAGAGAGAGAGAGAATCACATGTAGCCTGGTCAGAGGCAGGTTATTTGCCGGGTCTTTGTCATTCACCCTGTCTTAGCCCAATTCACCTTGCAAAGAATTTGGTGCCTCCTGGCTATAATGGCTTTAGGATAAAAAGAAGACGTGCCTTCCTAGTGCCACGGACACAGAGCAGGCCGTCGCAGCACGGTGCCAGTTTGCTGCCTTTGTAGGAACGTCAGGCCCTACAGTGTCCGCTTAAAATACTACCGTCCACTAGGAATCTCCCGAACGTTTGAACTCTGCATAGAATTAGTCTGTTGGTCTGATTTTAGAGAGGACTGAAAAAACATTGGCGTTTGTTTTATCAGTTACTGTTTTTTGAAACACCTTGTATTTTAAATCTGGAAGGGGTGGGAAAAATCCCTCATGCAGTAACATTTTTGTGCTTTAGAAACAGGTCTTCCCAATATCAGCGTGGTCACATTGCTGAATTTCTCAAGGCACACATCCATTTTTCAAATCATCTGGTCTCATTTCTCCAATTGGACATCTTTGAAGACAAGTTTTGTATACTTCACAAACCAGAAAGCCTTACCATCCTTTATCTCACATTGATAAAAATTTAGTTGCCGGATGTCCACCTATAGTCAGCAGTCTAAATACTCCCAGTGCTGCGGATTACAGGGGTGCGATCTATCCTGGCGCCTGCAATGCACCCCCACGCAGGCCTCTGCATCAGAGGTCACAGAACAGGCCGAATGGCAGCCTCAGTTGCAGCACATTGAGCTCCCCATTGTATTCAGTAAATTTACAATATTCTGTGACAGCAAAGGGAAGGCGTGGGGTCAGTTAACAGTCTGAGGATAGGAAGCAATCAGAGTGGAATCAGGGCACCTGAATCCTGGGATATATCAAGCCGAGCTTGGAGGTCAACAAAGATTCTGCTATTTGGAAATACCTTGTTGGTTTTTCTCAGCTTTAAATTCGCTATTTGTTTCTTTAGAAACCCATTTCATTAACTGTCAGAGTAGAAAGACCTATAGAATCAACACTATGTAACTGAGTATGTAAACAATAAGGCAGATGCTAAGCAATGTGACATGGGATTATTTCTGATATTGATGACGAAGTACTCTGAAGCACACTATTCCAGCTGCCTGCTCTGTGTCGGCAGTGAGCCACTCATGGAGAGTCATTCATTCACTCACTCACTCAGTTATTCATGGACTAGTGGCCCTATGCACAGATTCGTGCAAATTGAAAGGAAAAGAATTAGAAGAAATATTTTAATATTGCTATTTGCCCTTTCTCCCTCAGCGCCTGGGAGCTGGGCAGCAGCCCCGCTACCCCCTGCCCCCCGTGACCTCCCTCCCTTTGCTGCCACTGCTGGTCACTGTCTGTGGGGCGATCGGGCCCCCGCTCACACCCACCTTGGCCTGGAGCTGCCCTCTCATCTGCTCCACCATCCCACTGCTCTCGTCAGCGGGGGGGGGGGGGGGGGGGGAGGGTGCCCATAGGGGCCAGCAGTGCCTCCACTGCCGCCCACTGCCAGTGCTCATCACCGATGCCCACAATAGTTCGTGCTGCCCCCTGGTGGTCAGCACACGTCATAGCAAGCAGCAGAACTCGCAGTCGAAGGATTGCCCAAGGGGACAATCTGCATTTTAGGCTTTTATTATATAGGATTTGCTATGTGCCAGGTGTAGTCTGAACACTGAGGGTAAAGCAGTGAACACAACAGCAAATATT
This sequence comes from Ia io, assembly GCA_025583905.1. NCBI lineage: Eukaryota > Metazoa > Chordata > Mammalia > Chiroptera > Vespertilionidae > Ia > Ia io. The sequence goes on along the minus strand of JAJQQW010000019.1, from coordinate 3,947,809 downwards.
GGGGGGAGAAATATTTACTGAGTCTGTAAATATTGGGGGGAGAAATGTGAGAACATGTTTGTGTAGTGTAGAGACCAGATTCTAGAATTAATTTGGAGACAGAGTCATCAGGATTTGTTAACAGACTGAAGGCAGACTGTGAGGCAGCCAGTGCAAAGGGCCTGAGGTAAAGGGCCTCTTGTCTTCCGAGCACCATGACCACTGGCAGAAGCAGAAGGATTAAGGCAGGGGTGGAGTCAAGGCAGCAGGAGGTCCCAGAGGTTATGGTGGGGCCAGATGTGAAGGGTTTTGGAGGCAACTTGAAGAATTTGGCTTTTGCTTAAAGTGCGAATCTATTTATTTTATATGCAGGGTTTTATATGCACATGCATTTTATATGTAGGGTTTTAAGCAGAAGAGTACTATGATGTGGTATATATATATATATATATATATATATATATATATATATATATATATATATATATATATATATATATATATTTCAGAGAGGAAGGGAGAGGAGAGAGAGATAGAAAGATAGAAACATCAATGATGAGAGAGAATCATTGATTGGCTGCCTCCTGCACATCCCCTACTGGGGATCGAGCCCGAAACCCAGGCATGCTCCTTAACCAGACTTGAGCCTGGGACCCTTCAGTCCACAGGCCGACGCTCTATCCACAGAGCCAAACCAGCCAGGGCAATGACTCATATTTTTTAAATGATCACTCTGGCTGCCTGTTGAACACAGAGACTGGAGTGGGTTAAGAGTGAACGCAGGAAAACCAGTTTAGAAGGTGTTGCAATAGTCAGGTGCCAGTCCAGGGTGGTAGGGAGGGTGTGAGGGAGCAGGTAGATCCTATACAATCTGAGGACCAAGTCATCGGAATCTGTGCGCAGGTGGAATGTAGGGTGTGAAGGCAAGTGAGGAACCACGATAAGTGAAGGCTTTTCATCTGAGCACATGAGGGATGGTAGCGCTGAGATGGGGAAAGGGAACAGCATTTGGGAGAGAAAGGAAGGCTGTTTGGGTAGATCCATCTAAATTGTGTCACCTCCCATATATGAACATGTAATCAGGGGAGAACTGTGAGCTGCAGGTGTACATGTGGGTGTTGTTGTGAGAGGGTGATATTGAGGCCGTGGATGAGGATAGAATCACCGGGCAGTGGAGGCGGTTAGAAGGGACATTAAAGGTCTAGGAAATGAGGAAGGTGGGAAGGAAACAGGGCAGCAGCCCCCAGTGAGGGGAGGAAAGTCAGAAGCACATCTCGAAGCCAAGTAAAGAATCATTGCCAATGCATATAAGCATTACCAATGGACACAAACCCTGGGGGGTGAGGGCATGTGCTGGGGGAGGGAGTGGCTGGGGTGAGGTCAATGGGGAAAAGGGAGACATATGTAATATTTTAATCAATAAAGGGTGAAGGAAAAAAGAGGATCATTGCCAACGCTTCTACTTGCTCAACTAAGATGGAAGTTGAGAATTGATCAGTGGTGTCCTGAGCAAGGGAGCATCCCCGAAAGGAGTCACTCACAGATGTTTGTGTCTGTCCACAGTGTCTGGGAGAACTCCCCGTAAGCCAACAGAGTCACACGCAGGTTACAGCCATGGGGAGCTTATGCGAGGGAGCAAGCAGAGCGAGCCTGGGGCGCGCAGTCCCTCCAGATCCGTCACGGTGGCTCCTCGCTGGCGAGGGCAGCGTTGGGCTCCAGCCTGGCCGTTCCGGCCGGGCTCCGAGCATGACTCCGGGTACAGCCGAGCTCGAGTGCCGGGTGGTCGGAGCTCTGCGTTCTCACAGCTCCAGGGGTGGGCTCCCACTCATGTGGGTGTCCAGATGGAGTCCTTATCCAAGGGTCCAGACTTGTGGTTCGGGGCGTTCTGGGTACCTCCAAGGGTGTTCCCGCGGCACCCCATTACCCCAGCCTTGACATAGCACTGGGCATACCTGTCCCGGCTGACAGGGACGTCATCCTGGACTGCCCAAGGTGTCCCAAAAGTCTGCACTGCTGGTGCCCTGGGCAGCGACCTAGTAACGTGGGGTCATGGGGGGCCTGACCTGAGCAAGGTCAGTGCAGAGGCAGGAGAAGGAAGGGCACAGGGGGCCGCGTGTACAGGGAGCAGAATCGTAGAGAAATGAGGTCAGAGAGTTGAATGTGTGTTGTTTTTAAGTTAATAATAAAAAATACGGAAGTGCTGGAAGGCAGTGGAAGTGATCTTGTATGGAGTGGGAAGCGATGATGGAGGGAAAGGAGAGAGCTGAGGAGCTGTGTCCTTGAATGGGCTGAGCTGCAGGCCTCCCCGAGCCCGGCAAGGAGGCGGCAGTGCATCTACAGAAACAGGAGGGCAGAGACAGGGAGATAGTGACGGTGGGCAGGCACGATGGTGGGAGCCAGTGAGGGGGTCGTCTGCCGGCTTCAGTCTTTTCAGCAAAGCAGGGAAGTGCAGCCACAGATGAGGGTGATGTTAGGGGGGGCGTTTGCAGGCACGAGGGAGAGAATCGGTCCTTGGAGAGTGGATTGGATCCTCATGATGCGCAGGTCTGCGGGGTGGGTGAGGTGCCCTAACCAGCACAGCACAGGCCCGTTCCATTCTCGAACCCCTACCCTTGGCCTCTCTCCTCCTCTGCATCTGATTCCTGAGGAGCAGACCCATCGTCCCTCTCCCTTTCCTTGTCTTAAAAGCACTGCCTACACTTTGGTGATTTGCCCACTGTCCCAGGTGTTCATAGTTCGCACGTGGTCATTATTTCACTGATACGTTAATATTTAATGTTGGCCCTGGTGGCTGTGCGTCGCTAAAACTGAGATTTAAGACTAGATGCAGAAGAAAGCTCTCTTGGTTTCTGAATCAAGTTTGTGGATAGGAATCAGGAAAACATGATTATACATTAGATTAACCACTTTGTTAATAAAACAGTATCTGGCACCTGACTTGGTGTTAGGGTTAGGGATGCTCATGAACGGGCAAGGAGGACGTGTTTTTGTGAGTGGCTATGCCAAGTTAATCCGTTTTTGTTCGTAGATGAGTAGGAAGGAGAGCAGGAGACAGAGGAGCCGCTGGAAAGTGGGACAGCTTCCAATTTTTTGTTTTATTGATTTGGCAGAAAATAACTATCTCATGCCCATGTCAGAGGGGTCAGAATCAGATGAGAAAAGATACACGCACGGATTTTTGATGCCAGACTAGCCTGAATACCTCAAGCTCCACTGATAAATTTGACAAGGTCAAAGTAATAGTGTGAGTTAGAAGCAGTGTCTTACCAATACTCTCAAATCTATGCTAAATTAAACATCAATACCTAAGACATTTTTATGAATATGAACAGTGAAGCGGAGAAGAGGAAGTCCTGGTTTTTACTTTTTATTTTTTTTAAAATATATTTTTATTTTATTTCAGAGAGGAAGGGAGAGGGAGAGAGAGATAGAAACATCAATGATGAGAGAGAACTGTTGATCGGCTGCATCCTGCACACCCCTACTGGGGACTGAGCCCACAACCCAGGCATGTGCCGTTAACGGGAATAGAACCTGGGACCCTTCAGTTCACAGGCCGACACGCCATCCACTGAGCCAAACGGGCTAGGGCCTGGTTTTTACTTTTTATGTTTTTTAAATTATAGAATTTTTATTGTTTTCAAATGCTATACAAAAGAAAAATAAACAGTGTGCATTTCTTGATTAACAAATCCATAAATAGTGATTCTAAGTTAAATATGCTTTTTTCTCTATTTCAGTAGTTTGAGTTACCAAGATAATAATCCAGTGAGTTCTCTCTTCCATTGATTACTTTGGCTTCATAAGCATAAGAGTTCTTTTTTTAAAAAATATATTTTTATTGATTTCAGAGAGGAAAGGAAAGGGAGAGAGAGATTGAGATAGGAGCATCAATAATGAGAAGGAATCATTAATTGGCTGCTTCCTGCACGCCCCCTACTGGGGATCAAACCTGCAATCTGGGCATGTGCCCTTGACTGAAATCGAACCCAGGACCTGTCAGTCCAAGGCTGTCGCTCTATCCACTGAGCCAAATCGGCTAGGGCTAAGCATAAGAATTCTTGCTTTCCCCCGACAAACTCCATAAACCAAAGATATTCCTTTGTAAGAAGGGAACAGTTTCAGGGGTGATTTTCTTCTCTCACTCTTCTTGAATCTTCAGCTTTTGCTCTCAAGTTGCTGTATTCTTAAAATGTCAAACGCAAAACACAACAGAGGGAGTTGTGCGTTCATAACATGGAATCCTCACAAAGACCACTTTGAGTAATATTTCCAAATCCATCTCTATTTTTCTAAATTCACTCTCCCCCTACTTTTGACTACTTCGTTTAAGAGGCCACTTATTATGCAGTAAATTAAATCATTTTTAGATTAAGTGTAGTGATTCTCTGATTTCTCCTTTCACAGCCATCACCTAAACCCCCTCACACCCAGCCCATTTCTACCCCCATTTCTATCCCTTCTCTGCATAAGCTAAAGAGACTTGAGGATATTTCACGTAACTAAAAAAATTGCCGTCATACTCCATTTTGTCTTGTTGAAAATATAGTAACGGCGGGATGCTCAAGAAACAACATGATGAAAAAGTATTGTGATAAAAAACTTAAAGATGACATAGTTAGTAGAAAAATATAACTTAACAGTTCTATTGAGTAACCACAATATTTCTATAAAAAATTTCTAGAGGTTCACTCCTCTGGGACAATGCTTCAACTACCTTTGCCTTAAATCCTCTATAAGGAAATAATTTATAATATGTTTGTCTGATCCCATTAAGCAATGATTTAAAGCAGAGACACCCATTAATGATTTAATACAACAAGCTGTTTGCGGACCATTTGTCTTGTAATATATTGAGTCCTGGCTTTTAATCCTGGTTTTGCCATTGACTGGAAACCTTAAACTCAATTGTGAGGCCCTAAGTACCCTATTTGAAAACGAGGGCTTCAGTTAGATGGCTTCTAGACTCTTCTAATACTAAAAAATAGTAAATAAAATAACCTATGAATAAAATACTTGTATGAACTGAATCTTTATAGATACACTTATTAAATATAATGGTGAAACATTGATGTATTTTATTTTTCAGTTTTTAAAGGGTATAGATTTTTAGGTATTGATAATAAGATTGATGCGTGTTTGATTTAAGCAGTATAGAAAACTAAGAAAGAAGCGGAAAGAAGCACGGGTAAGCCCACCTCTCAGTGTTGACATTCGATGTGTAAGGCTATTGAATAATAGTTGCTATGGTGAGCGGAGAATGTTTGCTTTTCTTCTTATTAGTTATTTACTGATATAGGGAAGCCATGTTTTAAAACATAAATGTTGTCTCTAGATGCCTTTGCAGAACTCTCTTATTTTAAGTTATTTTTAGTCAATGTTTTTGTTTTCTTCACGTAGGAAACTTTTATCTGCAAATTAAAATTATTTAACAATATTGAGCACTTATTTTTTGAAAACCCCTTTCAATTATTTATACTTCACATCCTTAGAAAATATTTTAAAACAATTTCTTTGTCATTTCTAGAATAACATTAATAGCAGTGTTGACAGAATAAAATTTTTGCCTGTCTGTATTTGTGTAGCATAGAGATCAGATTTTTAATCATATTAAAAATATTAAGAAGTTAAGAAATTGGAGAATAGATGTTTGATGACTTTTTGGCACTTATGATAATTAGAGTATTTATTTTCTGTATTTTTTAAGAGAAATTTTATTAACAAGCCTTCTAGCATTAAATCATTCTTTCATCCTAGGAAGGAATTTTGGTTGGTCATATAGTAGTAGAATTTCAATACTATCGTGGGTTACAATGTTAACATTTTAACAACTTTTGTTGTTAAATTTACACTGAGATGAGCCTATGGTTTTATTGTTTTAGCTGTTTGGGTCAGGTTTGTTTCAGGGTCACATTGACTTCATATAAAGTACAGGGAAGCCTTCCTTCTCGCTATGTTCACAGAAGTAACCCTTCCTAGAAATTTGAAGGAATTCTGCTATAAAGCATTCTTTGGTGTTACATAGCAGCATTGTCAGGGCTTTTATGTTATCATTGATTTCTTTTGAGACAATCCCAGAAGAAAATAATTCTTTAATGTAGCTTTTCAAACTTATAATCATAGGGTTGAATACATAAATTTAATAACTTCTCTAGGAACTTGAAAAGAAAGAGAATTATCTGTAGATAATAGTTTATATTATTTCATATATTTCTAATTACCTTGACACTATAGTTACTCTTTAAATTTCCTTCTCTTTTCTAGAGTGAATAATTTTGCAGAGAATATGCTTAATCTATATTTTACATGCTGTGCTTTCTGCCATATTTTAAAAGTCTTTTACTCTAAAATAAAGCACAAATTAAGAAAACAAAAGAGAATGTAGAGATCAATGAATTGTTATAAAGTGAATAATCTTATTTTAAACAACTGTATTGAGGTATGATTGACATGTAAAAAGTTGCACATAATTAATGTTACAACTCAATGAGTTTGCAGATACGATTACGAGTACACCCATGAAAACATCACCAACATCTAGGCCATAAACATACACCTACCAAAGTTTTCCCTTACTCCCTTTATTATTATTATTATTATTATTATTATTATTATTATTAGTTTACTTACTGAGAGAAACACTTAACATAAGATCTACCCTCTTAAAAATTTTAAGCATATAATACAGGATTATTAGCTACAGACACTATGCTAGACATCTCAAGAACTTACCTATCTATATACAGTATATAAAAGCCTAAGAGACCATCCAACCATTCAACCATTCGCCTGATAGCTATGACACACAATGACCACCAGGGGGAAGACCCTCTGACCAATAGAGGAGGGAGCCCGATACCTCATGGAATTGGCTGTGGGTTAGGTTGCTGCTGGGGCACTGTTGGCCCTGAATCTGCTTCATCCGCATCCTGGACCCAGAGAGTAGGGAGGAAGGAGCACAATTCCAGAGGGTGTCACCCGAGAACCAACCTCTCGCAATCCAGGACCCCTTAGGGGATGTTGAAGGGCCGGTTTTGGCCCAATCCCCACAGGCCAGGCCAAGGTACCCACACTGTCGCATGAATCCGTGCACTGGGCCTCTAGTTTTACATAACTGAAATAAAATGAATAACTTTATTCATTCTAGGTCAGTAAATAGAACTTTAACAGCCATCTCAGAAGCCCCTCCACTTTCCATCTTTTGTTGTTGTTGTTGTTGTCTTGGTTGAATTTTATTTTTTATTGAGATATAACTGACATATTGTATTAGTTCCAGGTACAACATGATTAATATTTGTATATATTGAAAAATGGTCACCACAGTAAATTAATATCCATCACTTCACATAGTTACAACTTTTCTCTTGTGATGAGAACTTTGAAGATCTACTCTCTTAGCTATTTTCAAATATACAATTCAGCATTATTATCTATAGTCTGTACATCACATCCACAAGACGTGTTTAGCTCATTTCCCTATCTTAATCACAGCTCTTCTCCCTCCAGAAGTACCCACTCTCCTGACTTTTATAAGAATTACTTCCTTGCTTTTCTTTATGATTTTTATCTAAAAATGGTAAATTACTTTTAAGTGTCTTTTAATCTAACATTCTCTCCCCTTTCCTTTTTTCCGTTATAATAAATATCTTGAAGAACCCAGGGAATTGGACCTATAGAGTTTTTCACAGTTCGCCATATTTCTGTGTCTTCCACATTTCCTGCAAAATGCCAACTCGAACCACGTGCTTGATTAGACTCTGGTCCGAGTCCCTTGCCAAGGTTGCAATTGTGATACATTCTTTCATTAGGAAGCACATAATGTCTGCTTTTCACATTTTTAAAAAAGTTGTCATCCACTGATGTTCAACACTTAGATCCGTTAAATCATCGGGGATTCTAAAATGCCAATATTCACATTCTCTCATTTAGTTTTCATTCAATAGCTGGAATAATTTACAAGGAAATGTTTCCCCCCCCTGATCATTTGGTTAATCAGTGGTACAGTCAATAGGAAAGTAAAGATAAATGCTTGACCCATTTCTTTTAATCTAGCAATGAAAAATGTGGTAAGAACACAACAGAGATCTACCTCCTTCACAGGTTTCTGAGTGCAGGGGATAGTCTTGTTATCGACAGGCACAATGTCACACAGCAGACCCTAGAATACGCCCGACACCAGGACAGAAACTGTATGATTCTGCTAGTTTTTAAACAACCCTTTTGCTTTTATTCATCTTTGAATAAAGATTGCAGGACTACTGTTGTCCCAGAATAGCATCGCTAGATTAGCCTCTTCTGCTCACCTGACCCTTCTTGGAATTTATCTTTCAAGTTTAAACATAACTTCAGCCATGCTACACCTGAGGCCGGTAGGAAAACATGTGGCCTTGGCGAGCTTTTTTCTGTATGTTGTGCTCTCTATGTGTGAGGGGAGGTGAACCCGCGTTCTGTGTGTTGTGTGCTCTCCTGTGTGGGGGACTTGGGAGGGTGGGGGACGCGGGAGGAGTTCTGTTTGTGTCCTCATTGAGGGTTTGAAGAAGCACCTCTTCTTTTTGGGATTGGTCCCCTACTTAAGCGAGCCAGGGGTTCTGTACGGAATGTTTGTGTCACCCCAAATTCATAGGTTGAACTCCCATATGGTATTTAGAGGTGGCCTTGGGGTAGTGATTAGGTTTAGATGCAGTTGAGAGACGTGGACCCTCATGATGGGATCAATGCCCTTCTAAGAAGAGGAAGAGAAAGCATCTGCCCCAAGGAGAGGCCCTGTGAGCACAGCGGGAGGTGGCCAGCAGGAGGCATCCCCCGCCCCCCCCCCCCAAACCAAGAGGAGAGCCACCATGACATCCCTTTTCTGACCTCGGCCTTCCTGGTTCCAGACAGTGAGAAAACAAGTGTCTGTTTAAGCCACTCAGTCTCCGGTATTTTGTTCTAACAGCCCAAGAAGATTAAAGCAGAGGTGAGAAGTCAGGCTCTCAGGGGAGGGAGGCACATTCTTTGTTCCGTTTCCCCCTCTTTCTTACACAACCCCCTTTGCTCTGTGGACATTCCTCACCCTTGCCTCTAGGCCTAGATCATAAGACTCCCTGCCCCATGGTCTCCTTGGAAAAGATGTGTCACTTTTAAGAAGATTGACATCATTAAACAATAACAAAGCTAGCCCTGGGCGGGGCAGCCAGGGCAGAAGTGTTTCTTCAGGCCTCCTGGCCCCGCCCACTCTCCCTTTGCTCAGTATCGGGGAGAATTGCCAGGATTGGCTTTAGTTGCTTCTCTGAAAACTGCACATTTTCGGGAAGGGAAGTTGCCCAGCAATCTTTGATGTTTTTTCTCCACACTGATTCAAATTTATTGTATTTGGTAGGAATTCCTGCCAGAGATTTGAACTATATTTGGCAGTGTTTACTAGATTCAGTTGATAAACATTTTCTTTCTTATTTTTATTTCCTTTTTATTATATCTGTCAGTTTCCAAGAGGAGACTTTATAAGGGGTTTTCATAAGACAGTGCCCATTGTTTTCTTTCAAATAAAAGCGAGTGAGTTTATTTGAACCACAGACAGCAGTTCTCTCAGGTAGCAGTTCATCTCAGGTAGCAGTTCTCAAAGTGTGTTCCTCAGAACCCAATTCTGCATCGTATTATAGGAGAAAAGGTTTTGCAAAGTGAAATAAATGTTCCTAACACAAGTGAAACAAAATTAAACACGATTCTTTACTGAAGGGCTTTTCAGCACCTTGGATATGCAAAAGGCCATTGTATGAGACAGATATACGGCATTTCCCAGAATTTATTTAAATTCAGCATCTTTTATTTCCTATAAAGCATTAAAAATGAAAATAAATTTGTAGACTAGACTGTGCGAAATACTGGTATAATAGCACCGTTTTTTAATTGTAGGTGGAAAAGTGAGGAATAAAGGAAAAGTCTTTAGAATTCGAGTCTTGCAAATGTAATCATGAAAACATGCCTTCATCCTCCCCACCCCCCTTCCTTCCTTCCCTCCTTTCATGCCAAAAATGCTGAAAAGCCCCTTCCTCACTGCAGGGAGGTAATGTGCCCACAGCCACTTCCTGGGAGCACTGTGAGGACGGAAGGAAGCCATAGGTGTAGAGCGCTGTAAAAAACCCCATTGCCTGACACTGAAACCCATGCCAACAGTTTTCTTCTTTAATTTACTTTTTAATTACAGTTTACATTCAATATTATATTATATTGGTTTCAGGTGTACAGATTAGTGGTCAGACAATCGTATACTTTACAAAGTATTTCCCCCGATATTTCAAGCACCCACCTGGCACCACCCAGAGTTATTGCAATATTATTCTATATAATAAAAGACTAATATGCAAATTGACCAAACAGCAGAACGATCGGTCACTATGATGTGCACTGACCACCAGGGGGCAGATGCTTAATGCAAGAGCTGCCTCCTGGGGGTCAGTGCACTCCCACAGGGGAGCGCTGCTCAGCCAGACCACAGCGGCAATGGCGAAGCCTTTCCCGCCTCTGCGACAATGTGGGCCTAAACCGGCAGTCGGACATCCTCTGAGGGCTCCCAGACTGTGAGAAGGCACAGGCCGGGCTAAGGGATGCCCACCCTGAGTGCAGAAATTTTGTGCACCGGGCCTCTAGTTGACCATATTATCCATGCTGTACTTTACATCCCCATGACTATCGGTGACTACCAATTTGTACTTCTCAATCCCTTCATCTTTTTCACCCAGTCCACTGAACCCTCTCCCATCTGGCAACCATCTGCCTGTTCTCTGTGTCTATGAGTCTGTTTCTGTTTTGTTTATTTTGTTGTTTGCATTCCACATATAAGTGAAATCATATGGTGTTTGATTTTTTCTGTCTGACTTATTTCACTGAGCATAATACCCTCTAGGTCCATCCCTGTTGTTGCAAATAGTAAGATTTCATTCTTTTTTATGGCTGAGTAATATTCCATTATATGTAGGTACCACAGCTTTTTTATCCACTCGTTTACTGATGGGCACTTGGGTTGCTTCCATAATATTCCGTTGAACACACCTGGTGTGTTCAGATTCCTTGCGAAATATGTTGTGAGTTCCTAATATTTGCAAGTTTGTGATATTATATACTTCTCTTTTTAAAGACATAACATGCCAGCTGAAACCAGCTTGGCTCAGTGGATAGAGCGTCGGCCTGCAGACTGAAAGGTCCCAGGTTCGATTCCGGTCAAGGGCGTGTACCTTGGTTGCGGGCACATCCCCAGTAGGGGGTGTGCAGGAGGCAGCTGATCGATGTTTCTCTCTCATCGATGTTTCTAACTCTCTATCCCTCTCCCTTCCTCTCTGTAAAAAATCAATAAAATATATTTTTAAAGACATAACATGCCATGCTCCAGGTTGTACTTATAACAACACCTCTGTCACTCATTTGATTTCAAACATGATTTCTTAAGTGGGAGGGAAAGGGGACAGTTCTAGCTAACCTTTTGGAATTGGCCCAGGGACGGATGGTCTCTGTCGTGGCTGTGCGCACGTGAGGGCAGCATGAAGGTTGGGAATGGACGCAGCGGACTCCATGCCTGGGAGGGGCGGACAGTCAGCATTTTGGTGAAGTAAGAGTGCATGAGGCCGAGACTTGATCCCATGCATTGCGGACCGGCCTTGCAGACAATGAGTCACTTGGTAATGACTGAGTTTAGAAGCTCTTGGCAGAAACATGACTCGGGAGAAAGTCCAAAGCTTGTGCAAATATCCCTGTGAACAGCATGGGATGAAGGCACTGGTTTGGCTGCTACAGTTTCACTGTGAGTGAAGTATGAACATTTGAAGGAGAATTTTTATTTGCATAAGATGATGTTAACAGAAGTCGTCACATCACTGGGCCACCTTAGGTTTTTCTTTTCAGGCCTAAAGAATTTCATGTAGGGGAAGAGTTCCACGCTGAGGTTTTTCTTTTCAGGGCTAAAGGATTTCATGTAGGGGAGGAGTTCCACGCTGGCTGGATGTGAGAGTCAATGCAGGTGGGTTCCGCCTGCTGGGAACAGATGTGATGCACAGGTCCAGCGAGGGGCAGCCTCCGCACTGCGGGAAACGGGCACACTTTCTGCTTAGGTGCAATGCGCGGGCCCTGTGGCTCAGGGCGGACTTGTTCTGCCCTCATGCTGACCTGGGACATCTAGCCACAAGGATGAGCGCCTTGTGCCTGCGTGTCGCTGCTTCGGTCCATTCAGGGGTGACATGGCACGACCCTTTGGGGGCACCAGGGCCTCGTGTGTGTGTGTGTGTGTGTGTGTGTACATATATATATACATATATCCATTCCACGTTCTTGTGCCCAATTTACAATTCTTACACACCTTTGTAATGGCATATGGGTAGTCACTAGACTTTAATCCTGGCTGCATATTATAATCACCAGAGGAGCTTTGGGGCATGCCCTCTTGTAGACAGCACGAGAAACCCAAAGCCACCTGACTTTTCTGTGCTGATTCTCCACACCGAAGCACCCCTTACTTATCTTGATTGGCAAATATTCTTTTAGATACAGGAAATACACCCCCCCCAAAATGACGGGGTGTTGTTAGTCAGGCTTCCTTTTGGAAAACATGTCACTAGCAAAGCACCTGGGACTTGCATCTGCCCAGTGCGCCTGATTGTGCGGCTCCCCTGGCCGTTTGGTGTCTCACATGCCACAGGTGCTATAGAAGTCAGTGCACCTTGCATCTAGAAACAACCTCCGTCATGGTGTTTAGCCCCTGGGGAAGACCCCAGCTCCTATTCTGTACATAGTGTATCTGACATTGGTACTGTATTAACATACAGCGTGCATGGGTTTTAGAGTTTATGGACTGTGTTTCTCACACGTGCTCTTGATGTGTTCATGGTAGTGTTTAGAGTTATACACCTGGATGTGGATCTTCAATGCAGGTCAGGTTGGAAGGCCCAGAAGGAGCCATGGCTGGGTTGGGGGTCAGTGACCTTGCTGTCGAGGCTGGCTCAGTGGAGGGCAGGAGATGTGAAAGATCTATCTCATTCCTATCTATGGGTGTGCATGCGGAGCTCTGCCATCCTCCGGGTGGGGCAAGACAGGTGTGATTCATCTCTGGTTGGAAAGTTGGAGCCCAGGAGGTTGGTACGTGTCTTCCCTAGAGAGCCAAGCCTTGGGGGCAGATCCTTCTTCACAAGGGACAGGCACACACAGGAAGGGCCTGGCAAGAATTACCTGTAGTCCTAAGACTCAAACATGACCTAGAGTTCAGGAAAGGCTTCACTTCCTAGAGGGCAGCCAAGAAAATTCGGCAGAGGAGCGGGGCAAACCAGTAGCGGGGCAGACCAGGAGTGGGAGCAGCAATTTAGGAGACTAGCGGGGCTCTCGCTAGGAGAGCCCTGGCAAATGTCTCCGGTCCCACTGAGCACCCAGTCTGGAGCCCAGCTGTTGCAGTGGGGCCCTCAGGAGAGTGTTCTGAAGGTGAGACCTGGTCCAGTCCAGGGGCAGGGTCAGTACAAGTGTACATTAGTCCCTCCCCAGAGGATTTCAGGGTGAAGAAAAACACCGCTTATTCTGCTTACACTCAGGATGGACCAAGAGACGCAGTTGCGTGTGGGAACCACTGTTCGGCTCACCTGAGGGCTTGGAACCATGGCAGCCGGGGTGATGAGTGCAGAAGAGCAGCTGGTTCTCCCTGTCTCTCCTTGAATTTGCTTATCTTGTCACCCCTGCTCTTTATCCTGCTTTCAGTGAGGGAGGGGCATGGTGATGGGTCCTCCACAACATTGGGCAAAGAAGACTCAGAGGGTGGGAAGAAAGCCAAGGAGCAGTAACCAAGAGGGAAGGAAATGTCCTTTGACTAGCTTGGGCTGGCAACTTGATGAATGACCTGGGTACCTCTAAATATATCAGTATTTGGGTCTGACCTCAGAATATTATTATCAAGGTCACTGTGTGTGAGACCCAGATATAGTTGCTTTTCATTTTAAAGCTCCTCTGGTGATTATAATATGCAGCCAGGATTAAAGTCTAGTGACTACCCATATGCCATTACAAAGGTGTGTAAGAATTGTAAATTGGGCACAAGAACGTGGAATGGATATATGTATATATATGTACACACACACACACACACACACACACACACACACACACACATACTAGAGGCCCGGTGCACAAATTCATACACGGGTGGGGTCCCTCCTCCTGGCTGGTGATCAGGGCCTATCGGGGCTGTCTCGCCCAGTCCTGATTGGGCCGATGGGGGCCAGCTGGCCAGGGAGGGACCACAGGTGGGCTCCAGGGTGTGTCCAGCCCTCTCGCCGAGTCCTGATAGACCAGATCCCGGCAGCAAGCTAACCTACCGGTCTGAGCATCTGCTCCCTGGTGGTCAGTGTGCATCATAGGGACTGGTTGAGCAGTTGACTGAATGGTAGACCTACCGGTCGGACACATAGCATATTATGCTTTTATTATATAGGATATCCTATCTAATAAAACAGTAATATGCTTTTATTATATAGGATATCCTATCTAATAAAACAGTAATATGCAAATTGACTGTACCTCCACTACACCCACAAGCCATGCCCACCAGCCAATCAGGAGCAAGTATGCAAATTAACCCAACCAAGATGGCTGTGGCCATGGAGAGAGCAGGAGGCTTGGATTTCCCCAGCAATGGAGGAAGCCAAGCTTTCCACCTGCCCTGGCCTGCCTTGGCCTCCACTTAAAGCTACAAAGTTTCAATTATAGAAGATAAATAAATCCTAACAAAAATGGCGGCAGCCACAGAGCTGTAGAGAGCAGGAGGCTTGAGTTGCCCCCGGCGATGGAGGAAGCCAAGTTCCTGCAGCCCTGGCCTGCCTTGGCCTCCGCTCAAGGCTACAAAGTTTGAATTATACAAGATAAGTAAATCCCAGATACCAGGGCCTCCGCTTGGGTCGCTGGGGGGTGTGGCCGGCCTGCAAACCACCACAGGCCCATTACCCAGGCTGCCCATGCCCCAAGGGAACCCCCACCCTGATCCAGGACTCCCTTCAGGGCAAACCAGCCCGCCCCCACCCATGCACCAGGCCTCTATCCTATGTAATAAAAGAGTAATATGCAAATTGACCATCACTCCAACACACAAGATGGCTGCCCCCATGTGGTCAAAGATGGCTGCCCCCATGTGGACACAAGATGGCCACCACAAGATGGCCAGCAGGGGAGGGCAGTTGGGAGGGATCAAGCCAGCAGGGGAGGGCAGTTGAGAGGGACCAGGCCTGCAAGGCAGTTGAGAGGGACCAGGCCTGCAGTTAGGGGCAATCAGGCTGGCAGGGGAGCAGTTAGGCATCAATCAGGCTGGCAGGGGAGTGGTAAGGGGGTGATGAGGCTGGCAGGCAGAAGCGGTTAGGGGCAATCAGGAAGGCAGGCAGGCGAGCAGTTGGGATTGTGAGAGGGATGTCCAACTGCCCATTTAGGCCTGATCCAGGTAGGATTGGGCCTAAACGGGGAGTTGGACATCCCTCGAGGGGTCCCAGATTGGAGAGGGTGCAGGCTGGGCTGAGGGACACCCCCCCCCTGCCATGCACAAATTTCATGCACCGGGCCTCTAAAAAAAAAATATATATATATATACTTGGAGAACTTTTCATATAGCTTCATATGTGTGGGTGGGTGTAGAAATCCTCTTTTTAGTGTTCACTTAGTTACTACATTTACATGAATTTTACTGTGAAGCTCTCCCTAAAGCATGCTCTGGAATGTTCTAAAATTCTCCCAGCCTAAACTTCTTCCCTGCCCCCTCCCCTGCATTTTCTTTTTCCATTTTCTTTTTTTAGATTCAGTAAAAAAAAAATTATATGTAAAATATGAACTTAATATGAACAATAAAATATTTTGCTTCTCTGGAAAAGCAAAATATTTTACTTAATATGTAAAATACGAACATTCCTCTCTCCTTCTCCCCATCCCCTTCTTCATTTCCAATATTAGTAGTATATGAAACATTGCCCAAATCCAGTTGATCTTAGGAAAGATGTTTTTCTCCACAGAAACATTGCTCTACTAGTATCCTGTGGCAACATGCTTGGGAAGGTGACTGTGGGAACAGACTGAGGGAAGGAATAAACACAGCCATTAGGACGGTGAGTCCTTGCTGCCCGTGGCTGTACCTAAAGTTTGCCAACTTTCCATGTCTGGGTGGTTCCCAATCTCAATGTTGCTCTTACATTTATGAACAGCTCTTAAGATTTTTCTCATACTGTTCAGTTAAGAACTCGGGAGAGCCTTTGGGGGAAGGAGGAATCGAGGCAATGTGACCTGGGTGAGACAGATGTTCCTTCTTCCCCTTTTGCTGTGATTGCCCTAGAAACAGCCGGGGCTACGTACAGATGAACATGTAAACAGATAGACCTATGTAAATATAGACGGCCTCAGGAGTGGGGCAGCTTGGGTGTCCTCACAGGAGAGTGTCTGATGATTTCTGAGATTGCTCAAATTCTTAAGTCCGATCTTAGAAGCCTGAAAACATGATTCCATTTTTCCACATTTGAAACCATTTTTCTCTGAATTTTTTTTTATTTTGGTTTTTATTTTTAGTTCTTAAAGTGTTGATAATAAAACTTTTCACTCAGGTCCAGAGGAGATGGATGTGAGTTATTTTCTTGATGGGGCCCCTCAGGACACCATCTGTAAGAAGAAGCACAGAGAATTTGGTGAAGGCTGGAATGATTGGGAGGAGGTAGGGATCTTCTCCTGTTGGGAAGATTTTCCAGGAAGAGAATCCCTGTCTCACTCCCTCTCCACTTCCAGAGCACCCTCCTGCCACCATGATTAGTGCTATTACAACATCAGCCGAGAAGATGTAACTGATGAAGAACTCTGACCGTGGCAGGAACATCTTATTCTCCCTGAGCTTCAGCAGGACATTTTTAGCTCCACCATGACCCACGCAGTGAGGGTCCTCACTCCACTCTGGGCAGGAAACTGATAACGTCGTCCTCCATCATTGGTCGGGGGAAAGAGAGAGGGGCTGAGGAAGAGCCAACAGACAAGTCCTGTTCCCTTATGAGAATTAGGAAGGAATGAGGGAGAAATAATGCTTCTACCCAGTAGACTTTCAAGTTATTGCTTCTCTGGAAAAGCAACTATAGTTTTGTGCTGGGTGAATACACACAAAACATTGGACAGAAATAATAAAGTTGTTGAGAGACCATACTGGTAACAACAATGGAAGTTGTGGATGCTGCATTTCTTGATATTTAAGCACTTGATATTTTCTGCTTTTAAAAACACGTGTAATTTGCTTTGCCTTCTCTGCTTGCTTTTGACAAGATTGTTTTTGTCTGTGACTGTGGCCATCAAGGCAAGCCGGGGTTGAGTAGAATATTCCTCTTCCTCCTCCTCCTCCCCTTCCTCCTCCTTCATCCTTACCAATACCCTGATGAGTGTCATATCTGAGAAGTTAAAAAAAAAATCTCGTATTCTGCAGAAAATTATTCTATGTAGATCTGTTTTGCATTCCTTTTTTGCTTGTTTAGCATTAACATACAAGTGATATTTTATTCAACCACCAGAGGGAGTCCCCTAATCTATGGATTCTAAACGCCAACAAGAATGTAAAAAAAAAAAAAAAAAAAAAAAAAAAAAGAATAAAATAAATAAGTCACAAACTTTATATGTCTTATGGCCGAAAATAAAAAAATGCATTCAGAGGTGCATCATGGTAAGTGGCTCACACATCAGGTCTTTTGTACATAAAGTGCTTAAAATCTTGTCCTACGGCAGATGCCGCATCATTTTAATGAATGGTTATTAAATAATAGACTGTGGTTTTGTGTTTTTCCCCCCGGGAGAAACAAGTGTTCCAAATATTGTCCCCACTCATGTCATGTGGGTGTGGAATGGGAAAGGAAATTATCCAACGGCTTCCTGCAGGCAGAGCGGCCCCACAGCCGCATTTTCTCCGGTGTGGGGGAAGTCCTGGGTCTCCCAGAAAAAAGCCTTTCCAATGTCAGAATCTTATAAGCAAGCCTCTGAGTGACATGTCTCTGTGGATGGCCAGGTGTCTTCTGGGAGGGGATTCTTGGGGGTGGAGGGCAGTTCCTGGGAGCTCTCAGCGATTCTCTGTTGCCTTTAAAGCTCCTCCACCTTTTCTCACACAGTAACCCAGTCCACCCTGCTTTGCGCTGTGGACTCTGTGTTCACAGGGGTCAGGCAGATTACCTGAGGCCACGGAGCCGATGAGTGAGCCCTGGAGTGGGGCCAGGACGCTCCATGGCTTCGCAAGGCTGCAGGCTGCCTGATGCTCCCATAACACTGACTTAGCGTCGGGTATTTTAATTTCCATTTCTGAGTGCAAGTCAGCGGTACTTCGCCACCATAAGTAGAATGTTGTCTCAGTGGGAAAGTAGACCATAGACGCTGAATAGTGATGGAACCTACTCATTCGCAGGCAGCATTGATATACCGCCCCGCCCCCCCACTTCATCTCCTTCATTCTCTATGGCCTGCAGGCTGCTTACAGATAGCCTCAGTGTGCCAACATCTTTCAGTAAAGACACTGCCTGTTTATTAGCATTTTGGACCAAAAAAATAATCTAGTTGATGCTAGCATAACTCTGCATTTTAATCAGGTCTGTATCTCTCTGTGAATATTTAAAATGTATTTGTCAATAAAGTAGAATATTAAATATAGAAAGTTTTCACGTTGACACTTTTGTTTTTCCACCAGCACAGCCACTCTCTAACCAACGTGTTTGATAGATGGGTTGATTGTGGTTTCTAGGAGCTCACCGAGATCCCTTCTCTCCAAACCGAGAGGCCTGAGCCACACTCTGTCTCCCAGACACAAGGAAGCAACAAGCCCCGTGCCCACCGGCACTTCCTGAGCCAGCCCCTGCCGCAGCTGCACAGGAAGCACCTCACAGGGCCCTGCGACAGCCTAGCTCCCGCAGAGCCGGCCCCCCGGGGGCTCCTCCTCCCCTGACCTCCACTGGCCCTGCCCCGGCTCCCCAAAAAGCCCCGGGCCGATCTGGCACTGAGGGGCTGGGTCCTCACCACCCACATCCTGTGACTTTCACTAACACATACATGTGACTCCTGCCTCCTCCAAGCACCCCAAGGGACAGGCACCCAGTGACAAAGTGCTCAAAGAGACAAATCCCAAATCCCCAGGGACAAGCAGGGAGCCACGAAAATGTAAAAAAAGAAAAGAAACTAATACATTTTAAAATGCGTTTTCTGGTGCTACCTTTAGAAACGCCTCGCGGGAGATGGAGTTAATTTCACTTACTGCAAAGCGAACAGGTCTGTCGCTGCTGGAGGTGTGTGAACTTCAGGGTTACAGCGAGAGCGATTTACATTTTTTTCTGCAGAAAATGACTTCTGGATCGTGTGCTCTTTCTTACCCTTTAATTTCAAATTTAATAATTCTCTGACTGTGATTCCCTCAAATGTTATAATCTCCCAGATGAATCATACGTTCTTAGGAAATTTCCCTCCCAAAGAGGAAGCTGTGAACATTCATTTTGCCTTCCCTTGCCAGCGCTGATTTTCATTTTTTACTGTACTTCCTAAAATCCTGAGCAAAGGTGCACAAAGCACTGCTCTTTTCAATGAGATGAGCACCAGACGAAATCTAAAAATCTCAAATCTGTGGGAGGCTCCACGACGAAGTATCAGTCCCGGTGGCTGCTCCATGCAGATTGGCCTGCACTCCCAACCTTACTGCTCAGTGAGATGCAAACACAGGCCGGCCGCCAGGATCGGAGCTCCTGCTTCACCACGTACTGAGTTATCATGGACATGTTAGAATTTCCCTGTGCCTCGGTTTTCTCATCTGTGAAATGGGGATAATAATAATAGTACTTATTTTGTTGTAAAAATTAAATGTTTTTATTTGTAAATTATGCGTATTTATTAAAAACAAAACAGTGCTTGGCAGTGGTATTTGTTTAAGTAAAATAAACACATTTTTTTCACACCGTTACTATGCTCTGGTCAACACTTTCAAATTAATGACTGGGTCTGTTTTTCCCTGTCTATCCAGAATGCTTGTGTTAGAAGTTTATTTGACTTTCCAAAAGGATTATTCAGAGAGAATTTCTGAAAAATTTTGTATCCTCTGGGTTTTATAGCTGTTTCTCAACTTAAACAGGACACAGATTGCCAATATATTAATAATGCATTTTGAGTCCTTGGAAAAGTAGAAATACTGTTGGGGTTTACCTAGATGCCAGCAAAACAAATGTTGACTCATGCGTTTCTCTCCCCTTTGTGCCACTCAGTGGTGGAGGAATAACCACTTATGGTTTCCTTTGGGAGGGCAGTTAGAAAAAATGGAAAGCACCTCTGAGTATAGTTTACTTACTTACATGCAAAAAGGAGGTAAAATTAGGTGCTGCGGAGTAGGCATCATCATCAGTTGAATGAGCAGATTTTTGTAACAGATGACTGGGAATAAAACCACCCTGCATACATTCCTCATATGCGGCCGGTCACTGAGGTCTGGCAGAGTGATTTGGAAGGAAACGAGCAGGCTCTGTTGAAATGGACCGACAATAACCAAGAGATGCTGGGAGAGCAGAGGGCTGAGAACGACTGGGTAGGAAGAGCTTATGTGAGGGCCATCCATCTGGCACCAGGCAGTGGACATCATCCTATCGCAGGACTGGAGTTTAGGGCCAGCACTCCCAAACCTAGAGGCCTGGCACCAGGCAGAACAGACACTTGTTTGAAGAGATACAGCCTTGCTAGGGCAGAACTCAGTTACCGAAGCTGGGCTACTGGACAAGAGCCTGATTTTAGCAAGAACAAGATTAAAAAATGTCCCATGCTTAGAGAAAAGGCAGGTTTTTAAAACCTAGGTTAAGGTTGGACCTACAGGCGACAGCCTTACTGTGCAATGTAATTAACAGGGTCTCACCCGTATTGTACTGTGGCTGCATTTTGTGAGGGTCATATCCTCCCCAGAGGCAGATGGCATAGAAAACCAGAGTGCCACTGAGCAAACGCCAAAGCGGGTCCAGGTCCATTACTGTGCCATGGGATATGCCATCTGCTTTCATGCCAAAGAGTTTTTGTTTTTATGCTGGTGGAGCCAAGGTTAAGAGGCATGCACCTCTTATGGACAGCAAACGCCAGGTTCAGAAGCACACGTGAATTTGAAAGGAGGAGAAATACAATGATTTTTGTTACCTATATCAAGAGGTGAATGATGGGGACAAAGTAAACTTGTGGCCTGTGAGGGCCATGACACTTGAATTGCTTTTCTCTTTTTTTGAACATAGTTTTGGGCTCCACCAGTAGAATTAGAGGCCGCAGCGTTTGCTCCTGGATGCACGGTTCAAACAGAAGGTTCAAACAGATGACCCAGGGTCGCCGTGCCTTCTATCTAGTCTGGGCAGCTAGGCGGGTGGCATGCCGTGTCCTGGAGGCTGGCTTCTTCTGTAGGAGACAACAGGGAGGAATTGGTGGGGAAGGAGAGGCCCTACCGGGCTCTCATAGCCTCACTGTTTCCCCAAGGACAAGTGCATCTCGACCTGGTGTATCTTCTTAAATGATCAATATAATGAAACACCTCAAGACATAAAACGTGTCCCTCCTTTGTGAAATGCCTGGAGGGAAAATGTTGCCACTAAAAAACCCTGTGCTCAGCCAGATGACTAGTCATGTGCTAAAGTTCCTTTCTCATATGCAAATTCTTAGGAAATACACTGCCCACACTCACTTCTGAAAAAAAACAAAAAAGTTTCACCAGTTGAACAAGAAATTAGAGATCACAAAAGTGAGGAAGCTATGGTACAAAATGACAGCAGTAAGCACTGAGATTATTTGAGCATTGTTTACTTCAAAACCATTTTTAAAGAGAATATCTAGAGCATGTATTAGTACCCTGTTTGAGCTACGAATCCGAATGATCTTTGATTAGAACAAGACGGTGGGGTGTTTGGTGGCAGGAAGAGAGGAAATGAAGCAAGCTACATTTCTCATCTCTCATAGGAGGAAGTCAATGGTAACACTTTGGCACTGATATAGAAAAATTTAAATGCACATATTACAGTATGTTTTTTAAATGTTTATTTTCAAGTAATCAGTAGAAACTAAATCACTGCAGAAACTAAGCAAATAAAATGTCTATATAGAGAAAGGAAGCAGCACAATAAGCCAGTCAGAGAAAGACAAGTATCACATGATCTCACTCATATGTAGAATGTAACGAACAAAATAAACTGATGAACAAAATAGATCCAGAGACATAGAAGCATGCAACAGGCTGACGAATCTCAAAGGGAAGGGGAGAAGGGGGCAGGAATAGATTAACCAAAGAACTTATATGCATATATGCAAACCAATGAACACAGACAATAGTGCCAGGAAGACCTAGGTGTGTGTGTGGGGGGGTGAAGGGTGGAGGGGTCAATGGGGAAAAAAGAGGACATATGTAATACTTTCAATAATAAAGATAAATTTTAAGAAAGGGATCAGCATAAAATAAAATGAGCATAAGACCCAGAGCATATGACTATCCTATCTAATAAAAGAGTAATATGCAAATTAACCATCGCTCTGCTACACCCACAAGCCAATCAGGAGCGATTATGCAAATTAACCCAAACAAGATGGCTGCAGCCACTGAGCGAGCAGGAGGGAGGCTTGGGTTTCCCCAGCGATAGAGGAAGCCAAGCTTTCCGCACACCCTGGCCGGCCTAGGCCTCTGCTTAAGACTACAAAGTTTCAATTATAGAAGGTGAATAAACCCCACCAGAAATGGCTGCCGCCACAGAGAGAGCAGAAGGCTTGGTTCCGCTCCAGGCTACAAAGTTTCAATTGTAGAAGATAAATATATCCCAGATACCAGGGCCTCCACTTGGGTCACCGGGGAGGCATGGCCAACCTGCAAACCACCACAGGCCCCTCGCCCAGGCTGCCCCATGCCCCAAGAGAACCCCCACCCTGATCCGGGACACCCTTCAGGGCAAACCAGCTGGCCCCCACCCATGCACCAGGCCTCTATCCTATCTAATAAAAGAGAAATATGCAGATTGACCATCACTCCAACACACAAGATCAAGATAGCTGCCCTATGTGGTCAAAGATCCTGCCCCCATGTGGACACAAGATGGCCACCACAAGATGGCCAGCAGGGGAGGGCAGTTGGGAGGGACCAGGCCTGCAAAGGAGGGCAGTTGGGGGTGATCAAGCCTGCAAGGGAGGGCAGTTAGGGGTGACTAGGCCAGCAGAGGAGGGAAGTTGGGGGCAAACAGGCTGGCAGGGGAGCAGTTAGATATCAATCAAGCTGGCAGGGGAGTGGTTAGGGGGTGATCAGGCTGGCAGGCAGAAGCAGTTAGGGGCAATTAGGAAGGCAGGTAGGTGAGCAGTTGGGAGCCAGCAGTCCTGGATTGTGAGAGAGATCCCAGATTGGAGAGGGTGCAGGCTGGGCTGAGGGACACTTGCCCCCTCACCCCACCCCCCCCGGCGCACGAATTTCGTGCACTGGGCTTCTAGTATCATATATAACCAGACATTTTAAAAAAGGTTAAACTCACTATTTGACCTTTTTATCTTCAACAAAGATATCTATAAGCTAAACATTTCAGATTAAAATGTGGCCACTCCAAAATATCTAAGTAAACATCATAGACAAAAGATTATCCAAAATAATATGGCAAAAATAATCAATAAAAGGAAAGATGGGCAAGCAACAACTAAATAAGGGAGCAGGACCATGACTATCCACTGAAACATAATTCCAAAACAAAATAGAAGAAAAATAAAATTCACTATTCATGCTGAATTGATAATAGAACCAATAGTATGGTATTGACATATACAGAGCAGAAACTGCTAGAGACAGGAGAAGTCAAGCAGTGCAACAGTGTTGGGACATGTTATTTCCACATTCAATTTTTGACAAATAATTAGATATAAAATTCGTGGGGCCATAGAACACTCTAAATAATAGGTATTATTAGAATGATAATTGACATTTTTTCTTTTAAAAATATTTCATCCTTTTTGTTTCCCTTAAAACATTTATCAAATTGATGATATACTAGACCATACTAGAAATCCCAATAAATCCCCCAACTGGGGAAACTTACGGTCATATTTTAGAATAGCCCTTCAATAAATCTCATAATTATGTAGACATAAATAAAATTAACAGTAGATTTCTTAACAATGGAAGCCAGAAGAAAGTGGAAGGGTATTTTCAAAGTGCTAAAAAAAAAAAAAAAAAAAAAAATCTGGCATTTTTTTTCTTTTTCTAGAATGAGAGTGAAATAATTTAGAACAAATAAATACTGAATTTATGTCCAACAGATACTCACTAAAGGAACTTCAGAAAGAAGGAATGTTATCCTAGAAAGAGTATGAGATGCAATATTAAATGATGAACAAGATATCCATGGGCTAAACATTTCAGTCAACATAAAAATATTAAATGTATAAAATAACAATGTCTACATTTTCAAACAAATAAACCAGACATATACAAAATGCGGCACAATGACAGTGTTAAAGATTGGATGGAGTTGACCAGACTCTGTTATAACGTGCTTTGTTGTTTGAAAAAAAGACTACATAGAGAAAATTTCAACTTTTAAGTTCAGTATCAAAAAGTTTAAAATAGCCATTGGAAAAAAATAGGCGGTATACAATCGCAAGAATAAAGAAGAGAAATAAAATAAATTTTAAAAATAATAACCTGAAAGAAGCATAACAGGAAAGAAAGAGAGATCATAAAAGCAGAACACATAGCAACCACAAAGTAAGATGGTAGAATGAGTTCCAAATAAGGCAATGATCACAGTAAATAGAAATGAATTGTTCTCACCAGTGAAAATAAATATGTAGACTTTACTTTAAAAAATCAGCTATATGCAATTTAGACCCAACAACTTGAGAATACATAAAAATAGCCAAAAGAGCTGAAACTGGTTTGGCTCAGTGGATAGAGCGTTGGTCTGAGGACTAAAGGGTCCCAGGTTCGATTCTGGTCAAGGGCATGTACATTGGTTGCGGGCACATCCCCGGTAGGGGGTGTGCAGGAGGCAGCTGCTAGATGTTTCTCATCGATGTTTCTAGCTCTCTATCCCTCTCCCTTACTCTCTGTAAAAAATCAATAAAATATATTTTTTAAAAAATAGCCAAAAGAAAAGCTACCCAGAAGATATTAACCAAAAGAAACTGTTATTATTATATTAGTGGCCCCGTGTACAAAATTCGTGCACGGAGGGGAAGGGGGTGTTTCCTCAGCCCAGCCTGCACCCTCTCCAATTGAGGGATGTCAGACTGCCGGTTTAGGCCTGATCCCTGCCTGCCTGATCGCCCCTAACTGCCTCTGTCTGCCTGCCTGATCGCCCCTAACTGCCCTACCCTGCCAGCCTGATCTTGCCCCCAACTGCCCTCCCCTTGCTGGCCTGGTTGCCCCAACTGCCCTCCCCTGCCGGCCTAATCTTGCCCCCAACGGCCCTCCCCTGCCAGCCTGATCTTGTCCCTAACTGCCCTCCCCAACTGCCCTCCTCTGCTGGCCAATTTGGTTCTGATTGGTCAGTTTCTATGCCAGTCAGCGTCTCTGGGCCTACCAATGGGGCCTGATCAGAAAGGCGGGGTTGATCAGCAGCCCTGGTGGATGCCTGGAGAGAAATGGAGGCGTGTCTGCTGGCCAGACTGGGAGAGAAAGAGAGAGGAAAGTCCTGATCAAAAGCTGCCACAGAGGCAAAGGATCAGTCCCTGCTTCTCCCTTCAGGCCTCTCTCTGGCCCTGATTTGCAGCCCCCTCAGCAGTCAGTTTTGGGGCACCATGCCAGCGGTGGAAGCAGTCAGCGCTGGGTTGTCACAGCAACCCAGCTGACTGACTTCTGGTTGGTGGAGCCTCCGTGGTTACCGGATGTTAGGACCCAGGGTTTTTATGTATTAGGATTAATATCAGCAAATTATATTTTCAAGACAAAAAAGTTGCAGTTTAAAAAGAGCCACACCTGAGGATTCAGTACTCCTCAGGTGACCAGCATCACTGGCCAGCTCCCTGTACCATTGGCCATTCATATGCCTTTGCCAACTTTATCTTCTGTTATCAGTTTTCTCTTATGAATTGTAGAATGTGTCATATTTCAGTTATGAATCATTTGTAGTTCAATGCCTTGCACATATATTGTCCCAGCACGTGTTTGTCTTCTCAGAGGTTTGTGCTGTTTGTAGGGGTTGGTTCAGTTTTCTCTTTGAGCTCACCTTGACTGCATTGCTGAGACCCTTGCCAAAAGGAACCCCAAATCATGGGATCCAAATTAGCCAGGGCATTTGGCGACATTGTGATGAACAGCCTCGTCGCCCACAGTTGGTGGTGCTGAAGTGTGCCAGGAAGCAAGTGTTTGGAAAGCTCAAGTGGCTGCTGGGTCTCCCTGTTATGGCTCCAACGGTGACTACAAACCCGGAGTGCATCGGTTGGTCCTGGTGCAATGAAGCCCTTTCAGAAAGGTGATACCTCAGACTTTTAAACTCTCAAGCCACAACTCAGTCATAGAACTTGGGAATTGAGAGGTGACGTTTAGCTTCACCACAGAAGTTCTCTGGTTTTCCGAATGTGAACTGAGTTGTGGCTTGAGAGTTTAAAAGTCTGAGGTATCACCTTTCTGAAAGGGCTTCATTGCACCAGGACCAACCGATGCACTCCGGGTTTGTAGTCACCGTTCGGAAAACCAGAGAACTTCTGTGGTGAAGCTAAACGTCACCTCTCAATTCCCAAGTTCTATGATAATCTCTCTGAACAAGCAGAAACAAAATTTAATTGTATGGGTCACTGAAGGTAAATTCACAGCCTCATCAAGTCTCTTATATGAAAGTAAGGGCATTGATTAGAAAGGAGTGGACCCTGATATCTATAATCCTTTCTGAAGATGACTCTGTTATAATCTGTGAGTAATCAGACCAAAGAGAAGGAAACATCTGCACAGATGGGTTAAATAACATGCTCCAGGTCTTACAGGTAGGTCCTCTGTTCTGTTAACGTGGTCATCTTTATCATAATGCCAGAGTCACCGATCAATGAGAAGAGATGGGCTTAAACACAGCAAGAAAAATGAATATGTTTTTTCATTTGGAACAGAAGGAGGATTACCAATGAGTGCGATAATTGTGTGTCTCTATTGATAAAGAATGGCTGACTAGTGAGGAGTGAACATTCTGGCAGGAAACAGAACAAGACAGAATGCAGACACATAATTCACAAACCAGACAGCGAGAGAGAAGCTTCGGAATAAAAAGAAGCATCGACATTTGCGCGGATGGCAAAGTGCGATCCGGGTGGCCACGGCCCCTGTCGGAAGGGCAGTGGCTATCAGGCTCTGAGCGCATTTCATCTGTGGGCACTAAAGAGCAACACAAAATGAGAAAGCATTTTGGCTTCAGAAAAGTGATGGAATTGCTTCCAGGAAGAAAGATTAAGAGTGGAATTTTAAAATAGGGGAATAGAGCTTCAGCTTCTCTGAGTTTATACTTAATAAAATCTGGACAGAGGAGGGTGAAGGGTGGTAGGAGAGGATAAAGGGGGATAAATGGTGATGGATGGAGACTTGATTTGGGGTGGTGAACACACAATACAATATACAGATGATATGTTGTAGAACTATACCCCTGAAACCTATATAATTATATTAACTAATTTTACCTCAATAAATTCAATTAAAAAATCTGGACATAGCTTGCATTCAATATGAGTGAACTGTAGAGAGCTCATCTAATCCACGTGTAGATGTTTGACATTATATTTATAAGGCAACTGAGGCCCAGGCAGGCGAAGTGGCTTTCCAAGGTTCTGAAACTTGGTGGTAAATCTGAGGCTAATGCCAACAATTTACAGATGTCAGATTATGTGCAAGTGGTTGTACTCTGGATACGAACGTTCACTCTTTTAAAAAAAAATTTATTGATTTCAGAGAGGAAAGGAGAGTGAGAGTGAGATAGAAACATCAATAATGAGAGAGAATCATTGATTGGCTGCCTCCTGCACACCCACCCTCTCTGGGGATCAAGCACACAACCTGGGCATGTGCCCTTGGCTGGAATCGAACCTGGGACCCTTCAGTCCACATCTCATGCTCTATCCACCGAGCAAAACCGGCTAGGGCCTAACGTTCTCTCTTTAATACAAATTGGAAATGCTTCAATTAGGAGACGGGTTTATGATCATTACTCTACTTTTATGTTATTTAATTTAGCTCAATTCAAAACATGTATGGCATTAGGAAATACAAAATTGAAAGAGATACTGCCCCTGTGTTGAAGAACTTATAAATTATCAAGACAAACTAATATAGAAGAATATCCAACATGGTGATAGTTTGTGTCCGATCTTTCCTGAGGAGGGCACATTAAAAATACAGATCCTGTGTCTCTGCCTCGAAGATTCAGGTTCTTAGGTGCAGAGGCTACTTTAATTATTTAGTAAATATTCCGGGTGATTCTTATGATCCGGGTGATTGGGGAGACACTAGGGCCCTATTTCCTAAATTTGTCAGCAGAGTGGAATCACTGAGGACGCTTCAAAAATTACCAACTCTTCTGTCCCACCCAGGACTGTGATTTGATTAATTGTGCTACTCTGTGCCCACTGTGGCTTGGATATTAAAAGATTCTCCCGGTGATTCTAATGGACAAACGAGTTGGGGAAATACTTCACTTTGTTACTGGGATGTGGCACACAAGGAAGGCGACACAAAGCCAATGCCATCCAAGGACTTCCCAGCTCGGATCCATCAAAAACCTACCCGGTGATAACCCTTTGTGTAGAGTACCTCTTAGTCATTAAAATAAACCCACTAGGCTAATACCAGTATTATCTGTATTTCATAGACTAAAACGCGGTTAAAGTTTAGAGAACTTGCTTAAGCTCAGAGAGTTTAACAGTGACTGAGCAGGTATTTAAAACTAGTTGCCTGAATCTGGAGCCTAAGCCTTTGCCACTTTGCCAGACTGACTTTCAGATGCAGCTTGAAGGATGGAGCTGCAGACACTGGGACAGAAACTGGAACAGAAAGTATCCAAGGACAAAGAAGGCACCAATGTCCACACGGAAGAAGTCTGATAAGTCAGGTTGGAAAGTTTGGCTCCAAGTAATGCAAGGCCTTGAAGTCACTGATGCTTGAGTAAGCATCAGATGATTGATGGGTTCATTTGTTCATTCATTCATTCACTCATTTAACATACTGTTATTTATGGGGGATGTCAACTCACCTGTTTATAGAAGGGAATATGAAGGGCTAACATTTTAGCATTTTCTAGCACAGTAGTCCTACAAAGCTATGAGTATAAGCAGAACCATGACAAACAACTGCTTTGTCAAGTCTATCAGTATCTCTGTTAGATATTTGGTTCAATTATCTGGCAGAGAAGAATAATGAGAAAACATATGAGCTATTTTTATAATATTGGATATAAATTATTTTTAAATAGCACTAGTGAACTCAGTCAATACTATATTGACTTATTATTTACAAAGAATTGAGAAAAGTTAGGTCACTTTAAGGATGTATGATAAATCCATAGCTTGTTTTCAAGTTAATTAAAAAATTAAATTGAACTTATCACTTCAACCTGTAAAGCACAGTGAATGTAGTAATAACAGAAACGTCCTCAGCCCAGGCCATATGTGTCCATTACTTGGAACCCGTAATGGATCTCAACGTATGGACCAGTGAAACTGCATTTTATCCACCTGAGGCTTTGCAAACTCATAGTATAAGCCACCTTCCAAGATCAAGTCTCACTTAATTTCAAGGGAGTTGCCACAAAGCAACAAAAATCTCTCAGGCAACTTCCATACTGTCAAGGGTAACAGACCCAATAATTGCATCTCTATCCAGCATGGAGATGAGATGGCTTCTAATCTAGTATTACACCAGTAAAAGCACTTCATAGGTCAGGAGGAGCAGTTAAATCAGATCAACTACAGGACCTGCAAGAGCGTGTATGTACACATACTTGCTTTATGAGGCTGAAATCCAATCTGTGGTATTCATAGAGTCACCATAAGAGGCTCCGGGCTAAAGTTAATGTGGAATGACATTTCTATCTTAAAAATGTTTATATATACATAAGTATTTATATATTTTGTTAATTCTCATCTGAGGATATTTTTTTTCCTATTGAATTTTAGAGAGAGTGGAAAGGAAGGAGGGTAGGAAAGAAAGAGAGAGAGAAAAAGAGAGAGAGAGAGAAACATAGATGTGAGAAATACACATCAATTGGTTACCTCCCACATTTGCCCCTACAGTGGCTAGGGATCTAACCTGCAACCCAGACACATGCATGCACTTGACCGGGACTAGAACCCGTGACCCTTCATTGCTCGGTCTGATACTCTAACTACTGAGCAACACCTGCCAGGGCAAAAGTGTTTTTAATATATTTGGATACAAAGTAATGTAATAGGATCCTTCCAAGTTCCTTAAATGATAAAAAGACTCTCATTAATCTTTTTAATTGTATTAATCCAATTTTTCAACTCTTACTTGGTAAAAAGGAAAGGTTTTAAGAAATACAGGGAAAAGCTATCATTACAGAGCTGAGGAAAAGAACCAAACTTTGAAGCAAATGGTACTATAAACTTAAGTTGAATAAAGATGTCCTATTTTTATCCACCTTTTCAATGTGAACGTAGTAATGCTTAAAATGACTATTATATATTTTCACTATCTAATTTAGTTGTATTAGACTACTAGAAATAAAATAGATGCAATGTTGTATACTTTTTTTTAATCACAGAAAACGGTATTTCAGTCAGACTGCTTTGCATTCTTTAGAGAACTCTCTAACACAAGGTCTTGACTTATCCTGGAAACATCACAACCAAACTGGAGGTAGTTGAGGCAGTGTGGCTTCGCTGAAGATGAAGAAACTGGCATGCAGAAAGTTTAAGTGGCTTTTCTGAAAGCACACAGTAATCTAAGTGGCCTGATGCTTCAAAAAAATTTTTTTTTCGGGGAGTGGAGGAATGATGAGTTTATGTAACCTACAGAAAGAGACTATCTCTTAAGATAACCATATTCCTTTGTACGGGCTGCCATAACAGAGTACCACTAACTGGGTGGCTGAAACAACAGAAATGAATTGCCTCACTGAAGGCCAAAAGTCCAAAACCAAGGTGTTGGCAGGATGGTGCCTCCTGAGCCCTGTGAAAGAAGGATCTGTTTCAGGTCTCTCTTCTTGCCTTGTAGACAGCCATGTGCACGTTCACATAGCGTTCTCCATGTCTTCATGTCTTCTTCCCTCTGAGCATATCTGTGCCCAAATTTCCTCTTTTAATAAAAACAGCAGTCATGTTGGATTAGGGCCCACACGAATGACCTCATTGTAACTTGACCTCTCTAAAAACCCTATCTCCACATAAGTTTATATTCTGAGGTCCTTGGAGTTAAAACTGCAATGTACAGCTGTTGGTGGGACACAGTTTAACTCATGACAATGACTTTGACCTCATATCCAAGAACATGACATGGCTGGTCTCCTAACTGCTATTAAGACAAGTGCTGAGATTGAGAGCCCACCTTTCTTTTAGGAGACCTGCTCTGCTATAGAGGTCAGCCCTCAGCAGTCACTCTGGAGCCTTATGAACCTTGACCTTCGTTAATTCTTCCACAGTGGGCACGTTACCCAGCTAAGTTACTCAGATTCTCCTGGGAATTTCGAATTGGTGGACCAAGAGCAGCTGCTCTGTCTGGTTGGGTTGCTGGACTGGATATACATGAACTCAGCAGCTCTGGGCAGCTCCTTCATGTCTGGCCTTCACCCGACCCAATAAATTCTCCTCTCTCTTTTTCTCTCTCATTATTTGTGTGTATGTCTTCTGAAAATGTTTAACATCTTTTCTCTTCCTGGCAACAACAACAAAAATCTTAGTTAAGAGAAGCACAGCTTGATAGATTTCTGGTTATGAAACACTAGAGGCCCGTTGCACAAAGATTCATGCTATAGGCCTTCCTTCCCCTGGCTGCCGGCACCGGTTTTCCTCCAGCACCCGGGACCCAGACTGCAGCAGAGCCAAGTCTTCAGCCTTCAGCGGAACCTTCAGTCTTCAGTCTTCAGTCTTCGCTCCATGCCTGCATATGCAAATTAACCCATCATTTTTTTGGGGTTAATTTGCATACTTGCTCCTGATTGGCTGGTGGGTGTCACAGAGGCATGGTCAATTTGCATCTTTCTCTTTTATTAGTGTAGATTATTTTTAATACACATTTCTCTTTGAATCCGAATATATAGAAAAAATAGGCAGAGCTCATTCTCATGAACTCTGATCCACCAGAGTCCCCCCAAATCCACCCCACAGCCATCCTGCCACTGAGGGATCTCTCTGCAGCTGAATCTTTTTATCAATTGTGACTTAAAAACCATGGCAGCTCAGCGCCCCCTCATTCCTAGGTGTTTTTATTTTATTTTGGGTATGCTTGAAATATATTGATTTCATTAAAAAGTAACTTAGTTTAAGAAAATTATTTTCTATCCCTAAAAAGAAGCCAGGGAGGGCCAATATGTTTTCAAATAGATAAGAACACGATATGAGGTGAGCTCTGCTTAGCAATCCAAGAGCAAAATTTCCTGCAAGGTCCTTAGGAGACAAGGGGCTTCATATTTATGACTGTATCTCTTGTTTATTCAAATTTCCAGTGCCTATTTGTCATTTGCAGTAACACAGAGTTTGATAACTAAGAGAAAGTAGATTCTAATGGCAAATAATTGGTCACTATTATAAAAGTGGCAGTGTGAATGCTATTATTAATTCAGCAAGATGTGTTAATAATTATTAGTATATTTCTCTTATTTTTGTGATGATCCTGAATTGCTCCAGGGTCCTTCTTTTTAGACTTAAAAAAAATCATGGGCAGAAACTAGAAGGCTTAAACTGCCTTTAACTTTTTTTTTTTAGTTTATTTGAGTGACATTGGTTAATAAAATTATATAGGTTTCAGATGTACAATTCTATATACATCATCTGTATATTGTATTGTGTGTTCACCACCCCAAGCAAGTCTCCTTCCATCACCATTTATTACCCCCTTACTTTCCTCTACCTTCCCCCAACCCCCTTCTCTCTGGTAAAACTGCCTTTTATGATCTAAATAAACTTACTGGTCCTTAGACTCTGTCTGTAAAATAAAAGGTCTAAGCTATAATATTTTATATTCTACTGACTTTGCAGAGCAGATGCTGTAAGTCACCTTCTGGTTAGTCATGCCACACTGCCCAGCTCCAGGGCTGCTCACCACGCAGAGGACAGGGCAGGCCAGACCTGATGAGTCAATATTTTAATCAATTCTATCTTGTTCCCATTGCAATTAATTAGTAATATGGCCAGATCTCAGGCACATAAATCACTCACAAATTCCTTTGACACTTCAATATAAGATATGAAGCTTTTTCAATGGATCTTTTGATAGCATTTCCATTTTGAAAATGAATTAGGCAGGAATCGAACTTTTATAAAGCATGTCATATGAGGAAGAGAATGTTATAATAATACTCCATTTTCGAGGCTGGAAAATATTTGCTTCCCTCCCCTCTGACGGTGAACAATAAAGAACAAACAGAACTAAGTGAAACATGCTTTCTTCAGACCATTTTTGAGTGGAAACCGACCAATCAGAATCAAATAAGTTAAATCTTATTTTAAGCACCATCTTTCCTTGGTCAGTCTATAGCAGTCACCAGGTACTTTTAATCTTACGACTCTAGTTTAATTCTCCTTAGAGAATGTATCACAATTCTATGCTGTTATGCTATTCATGCATTTATTATCTAAAAGAAGGTTCATGTTTATGGGGACATTCCCACCTTGTTCATCATTGTATCCTCAATGTTTAGAATCCTGCCTGCCACGTAAAGTGCAGTTGATATTTGTTAAATATGTAAAAATCATCTCCTGTCTGTCTCAAGACAGTAGTGGAGTGGAGTGATTAATGATGAGTTCAGGAGCCAACACTTCCAAATCTGAGGAGGATCAGCTACAGTGTTCGCAGGGCCCAATACAAAATTAAAATGCAGGAAACTTTGTTCAAAATTGATTAAGAATTTTGAGACAGGGGGAGTAGAGCATCAAATATTCTATATATGATGTCCTTCAAAGCAACTACACAGGTCACTTGCCCAGGAAGCTGACCCGAGTGACCTTGGGCAAGCTGCTTAACCTTTCTGTACCTTTTTACTCAGACCTATTCTATTTCCTCAGAAGGTTGTTGTGACAATTAAATGAACATAATGTATGTAAAACTCTTAGAACAGTATTTGGGCATAGTAAGTACTATATAAGTGTTAGTTCTTGCTATAATAAATACTATATAAGATTATTATCTTTATTATTTTTCATTATATTCCAAGAATATCTACTAAATAGCAAAGACTTAAATTATGTTGAATAAGAAGAGGAAAAGTGGAAAATCTATGTTGTCAAATTGAGACCATGTACATGTATAAGAGGCAAACACGAAGCTTCAAAGAGCTTTTTCTTAAAAAAAAAAAAAAAAAAAAGAGTTACTTACGTTGATTGAATTGTTAGTAGATATCAATGTAATCTATATAAATGTTTTAACCCATCACATTGTAAAACCAGGTAAGGAATGTATTAAGGATGATTAAGTCCCTAATTTTGGAATAAAATTACATTTACTTTATACAATTAATTTCAGCATGCAAACATATATGAGCACATTGATTACAATGGCCAGAATTATGATAAGGTTCTGGCATTAATTTCTAATCACTTCCTAGTAAAGAATTGATTATTATTCTGTCAGATGAAATTAAGGAAAAGATCTGTCTTTATCTGGTCTCTTCTCGCCATTTCTTTTATTATCTGGCCCTTCCCATGACCCAAACCTATGTTTTAGAGTAGGTATTTTATTGACTAAGAGGCCTTTATTTTTAAATTATAAACTACAGCAATATTCCATAATGAGAATTGTCACACATAAATTTATCAAATAACATTTTGTCATATTTGTTTTAGATTTAAAAATATATAGATTCAGTAAATTCAGCTACAATAATCATTTCATTTTGAGTTTATACTATGTGCCAGGTGCTATTCTAGTTACAAAAACTGCAACAGAACAAGTCCCAGCTCCCAGGAACTTGCACTGGAATTATCCACACCTTTATCAATGTGCCTTTAATTTGTCAGACTCTCGTTCTTTGCCAGCTGATGAGCTGGAAATTACATTCATCATTCACTCCACATTTCTCTGATTTCTGCTGAATTAGACATCCTTCATATGTTCATGAATATACTGTTATCTTGTTCTGTAAATTCCCTGTTCATATCATTTGCTAATTTTTCTGTTTGGTTATTTATAGTTTTACTATCCTAATATATAAAAACCCAGGGTCTATAATGACCGAAGGTTCGACTGAACACCAGAAGTCAGTCCTGCAGTCAGTGCTGGGTCGCCACGGCTACATTGTGGGCACGACAACCCAGCACTGACTGCCAAGGGGGCTGCAGATCAGGCCCGGAGAGAGGCCTGGAGAGAGAGAGGCAGGGTCTGATCCACAGCCTCTGTGGCAGCTATTGATCAGCCCTTGCCTCTCTCTTTCTCGCCAGGTTTCACCAGCAGCCGTGCCTCTCTTTCTCTCCAGGCCTCCGTGGGGGCTGCTGATCAGCCCTGCCTCTCTGCTCAGGTCCAGAGATAGGCCCAGTGATGGTGACTGGCATAGAAACCAACCAATCAGAATCAAATCTGGGTGAACTGTGAGGAGCCAATGGCTGCCTAGGAGGCGGAGCTTTTGACACCGACTGGCATAGAAACCGACTGATCAGAACCTAATCTGGGTGAACTGCAAAGGCAGAAACTAAGGTGGGGGCTGAGGAGGGGTTTAAAGGGCAACAGCTCTTTGGTGTAAGGTGTAAGAAAGCAGTTCAATTTTTTAATGACCGGTTTGGCAGTATAGTGCATATGGCTGACTATCAGTCCAGATATAGGGATTATGTATTTTTGTCTGCCAAGAGCCTTTCCTCCTGCTGAAAAAGGCTCCCCCCCACCAGCATTTAAGCAATCCTATCCTATATAATCTAGCTATACTAATAAAAGGGTAATATGCTAATTAGACTGATCGATCGGCCATCATCCAGACGTCTGACTTCCTTCTGGACAAAGCCATGGTGGTGGGGGCTGAGGCAGAGGCAGTTAGGGGCTATCAGGCAGGCTAGCAGATGAGCAGTTAGGAGCCAGCAGTCCCAGATTGTGAGAGGGATGTCCGACTACTGGTTTAGGCCCGATCCCCATAGCAGTCAGACATCCCCCAGGGGGTCCCCAATTGGAGAGGGTGCAGGCTGGGCTGAGGGACCCCCCCCACCCCGTGCACAAATTTCGTGCACCAGGACACTAGTTAATTTATAAGAGCTCTAGCTCTTTCTCCCTCACCCTTCTTTTCTTTTCTTCTGGATATTCATTCTTAATTGATTAGGTGTATTGCAAATAATGTACCTGAGTAGTTTGCTTCTCTAATTTGTTAGGTAGCTTAAACAATAAAGGAAATTAATTTCCTTGTGCTGCATGATTTCCAGAGTGGTTTTCTAAGGAATGGTCAATTCAGTGGCTCAAATCATCAGAATCCAGGTGCTGTCCGCACACACCACTGGTTTCCCTAAACCAGTGGTCGGCAAACTCATTAGTCAACAGAGCCAAATACCAACAGTACAACGATTGAAATTTCTTTTGAGAGCCAAATTTTTTAAACTTAAACTTCTTCTAACACCACTTCTTCAAAATAGACTCACCCAGGCCGTGGTATTTTGTGGAAGAGCCACACTCAAGGGGCCAAAGAGCTGCATGTGGCTCGCGAGCCGCAGTTTGCCGACCAAGGCCCTAAACCCATTAGAAGCGAAGAGAATGGTGAACATTAACAACTGACTTTGGCCTTTTAGAATTTACTCCTGAGCTGGGAATAGTGACCCTTCTTTGAGGGAAAGAGTGTGACACCATCAGAGTTATATCAGCACACAAGATGGGAGTGGATGTCTGCTTTGCAGGCAATGCAAAGTGCATGCTACGCCTATGTCATTAGTTTACGCAGGGGTCCTCAAACTTTTTAAACAGGGGCCAGTTCACTGTCCCTCAGACCGTTGGAGGGCTGGACTATAGTTTAAAAGAAACTATGAACAAATTCCTATGCACACTGCACATATCTTATTTTGAAGTAAAAAAACAACACGGCAAAAACACCCACATGTGGCCTGCGGGCCGGAGTTTGAGGACGCCTGGACAGCTATTGCAGATGGGATCTCGGTCAACTGCACTTTTAAGCATTTATCACTGATTTATACTGATACTAGGGACTATTTTATTTTATTTTTTACAACCTTGCTGAATTCCCTCACTGACTCAAATAGTGTAATAGTAATTTGCTTGGAATTTTTTGAACACAGGCATGTTTTAAGGACAATTTTGTATTTTCCTTTTAATTCTTTATTCACTTATTTCTTTTCCTTCTTTTATTGTATAGCCTAAGATATCTTCTACAATGTCGAATAATGGCAGAAATAGCATCTTTGTTTTGTTTCTAATTTTAATAGTAATTATATATATTTTTTGTAAATAGACTCATGTACTAGTGTGTGGACAAAGTGTGTGGACATTTCTAAGGGGCATATATAAGCTTTGTATATATCAGATGTTTAACAGCTGTGCAGAGCAGAAATATGCTATAATGAGGGGCCTTGGGATCCTCATTGGAAGAAGTTTCCAAGTTGCTTTCCAGCTTCTTGGTAAGTATATTGTAACAACAATTCAATTTTACCTCAAAAATAGGATGCTGGGTTACACTCAAAGCTTTAGATATTCCCTTGGTCCCTTGATAACAGTAAACAGGGTTACATTTCTCTCAACAAGTTCATTCGTTTATTTTCTTCATTCAACAAACTTTTTTTTTTTTTTTTTTAATTACTAACTCTGGGCCAAATGTAGATTTTGCCCCTTTCTTTCAGTTTCCATATTCTATGTCAGAGATAAATATGTACAAATATTAGTAGTAAGTGCTACAGGGTGTTACATACAAAGTGCCAGGGAGGGAATGCTGAGAAACTCAGCTATGGGTGAAAGGGAAGGAAACCAGGCTGTGACGCTGTGGGTGGGTCCATTCGTGAGAGGGGCCCGGAACCGGAGCAGCGGAGTCCGCGATCACGGGCTGGGGCGGCGGGAAAACGGGCTCTGGGTCTTCAGTGAAGGCTGGAGCGGTGGGATCCCATCCGGGCCCTGAGGGTCTAAGTCCAGCAACTATTCTTCTGTCTCTTCTGCTGTTGGGTTACTGTGGTTGCTTTGCTGCATTCAGGTTTCCAAGTTGGTGGATGCTTCTGAGACAATGTGTGGGGGTGTTAGCAGACAGAAAAGAAAACAGATACTGTTCTGTTCTCCTCTCTTCCTGTGGTTCCCAGAAGCGGGGGTTCTGTGACAAATTGTTTTTATTCGCCCGGAGCCCCAATGCTCACTGATAGAGTGTGTCTGGCTGCGTAACTGGCGAAGCCCCCTTACTACCCTTCTCCAGCCTAAAACATTAAATCCGGTTTAAAATGTTTTATCTGTCTACCAAACTCAGCTTCGGACCCCAATGAAGTGGGTTGCACCGGCGATATTCTCTCCTGTCACAATGGGTCCCATTCACAATTACCCACAACCGCGGGAAGAGTCAGGCGACACCTTGTACTTGTCATTGAAAACCAGCAAGGGCTGCTTTCTGCAGGTTTGCCATCTTGGGTATCCAAGACCATCTGGACCAAAAGAGCAAGCACTACACAGATCACGTAAAGGGCACATACAGACTGCACCCCAGAAATTGTCATTAAAAGGCTTTTAACGAGTTGGACATAATCGGTGCCATTCAAAGATTGTCACCGCCCTGTTACTTTGTCAAGAATGCTATTACAACCTGAGGATGCCAATAAACTAGGGTGAAATTAGTCTTGTCAAAGGGAAAATGAATGCGCAGTGTTTCTGCACTCGGTACAGCTTTCTTACAGGAACGTGGTGTGTAAATCAAAATTCCATTTAGATGTGGAGAGACTCGCTAGAGAGTAATGATCTTCTCACCTTCCTCCAGTTTCCCTCGCTCTTAATTTTTTTTTCCTCCTGTTTAACCCCCACACCCGAGACGCTGAATGTTCTCATCTAGAATCTCACTGCATAGGTGGGGGGACATAAAGACCTCTGCCCAGGTGGAAGCTCTGAAAAACACCTGTAGGGTCATTTTACAAATGGAATCACGCAGAAGCAATGCCTCCTGCTGGGTAATAGCACAGGACCTTTAAATCACAGAAATTAGAGGCAGGAGACCCGTCAGGTCACTCCCACAGCAGCTTTATGTACTTAGTGTGAAATGACACGGCAGCCAAGCATTCCTAGCTGCCCCGGGGAGACTGGCGCTCAGTAATGATCCCGCTGAGAAAATGCCTCTGGGAGCCGGCCAGCTTTTCTCTTGCCTAATTTCACATTGTTCTGCTTGGCTACAGCCTTTAAAAGTGCGACCACACTTTCTGTTGCCCTTCTGGCTTTAAAACCTACAACCTTGGAACGGGGCATTATCATTTTCTTTCCTTGTAGTTATTTGAGCCAAGCTGTGCAAATTTCCTCTTAAAATACTGCCTCATATATTAACCCTTTGCACTCACTTGCTTTTTTCTCGATTCCTTTATTCTAATGCTAACCCTGTCGAGTCACACTCGACATCCGAGTGCAAAAGGTTAAAGTCCATGCTTTTCTAAAACACACACACACACAGACACACACACACACACTGAACTCCCATTCACTCTATTTCAGGAACTATCCTATATAATAAAAGGCTAATATGCAAATTGACCAAACAGTGGAATGATGGGTTGCTATGATGCACACTGACCACCAGGGGGCAGACCCTCAATGAAGGAGCTGCCCCCTGGTTGTCAGTGCATTCCCACAGGGGGAGAGCCGCTCAACCAGAAGCCCGGCTCATGGCTGGTGAGCTCAGTGGTGGTGGTGGGAGCCTTGCCCACCTTCGAGGCAGCACTAAGGATGTCCGACATCCCCCAAGCGCTCCTGAACTGCGAGAGGGCACAGGCCAGCCCCCCACCCGCCCCCACCGAGTGCATGAATTTCGTGCACCAGGCCTCTAGTGTTTCTTATAATTTCTGTGTGTGTGTGTGTGTGTGTGTGTGTGTGTTTATAGAATTAAGGAATTTTGTCAATTCTTATTGAAGAAAATGAAGATGGTGCTCAAGTCAGTCCCTAGACCTCACAATTTCACCCAGATTTGGAGAAATTTGCTGCCAGCTCCTGGCACCATGATTTTGATTTCTCTAAGCCATCATAGAATGTAGTGTCCCACCAGTCTTCCTAGGTTATCAGGCTGTCCAAATATATGTCTGAATAACACTATCATTGAATACCCCCTCTTTCTGGGCAAAACCTGCGGAGAGCTATGTGATTGATCCCTGAATAACTTACTTCATCTACAGGTATTTTGAAAACACCATGTAATCACGATCTCCTGTGAGATCAAACTGCGCATTTTGCAGTTGTAAAGCTCTCATGTCTCCTAGTTTGGAAATGGAAAGATAATCTCCACTCAAGATGTGTGGAGTGGAGGGAAAGTCTCAATTGAACCTTAAAGGCCTGACGTCATTCGTCCTTCAAGGTGCCCAGGCTCTTGTC
Source organism: Ia io (assembly GCA_025583905.1). Taxonomy (NCBI): domain Eukaryota; kingdom Metazoa; phylum Chordata; class Mammalia; order Chiroptera; family Vespertilionidae; genus Ia; species Ia io. The sequence continues at coordinate 3,907,215 of JAJQQW010000019.1, read as the reverse complement.
ATTATTTCTGCCTCCCACCACCCACACCACCAGGCTGGCCTCAGGTGGTGCACAGCTCACTGTTTAACATCGTGACTCCACCTGGACGTGTAGTTTTCCCCAAAATGCCCCAGGGCAAGGCTATGATGGCTCAAAAAGACAGTAGTAAAGGTTTGGGGCAGCCTAGGGACATCCATAGGGAGAATCTGTCATGTAGATTATAACTTGAGCTCTTGGAATTGTGGGTTTCATTCCATGCTAGTTTTTGACCTGTCTCTATAACTGCAAAATGAGCTCAAAATGGTCCTATCCTGTTTGATGAGATAATGAGTTGATTTTCAGAGACCACAGACCAAAACTACAAGTCACGCAGCCCGGGCATGCGCGGAAGAGATGCGACTTCAGCTGCACCCGAACCAAAGTCTCACCTCTGCCTCCACGGAACCAAAATACCAAACAGAACCGGAACTTGAACACCACAGCCCTTTCAGATGTGAAGGGTCCGCTTCTAGGAAGATCCAGTGCTGACGCCCTTTCCCATTAATGGCTCAGCTCCAAGGTCCCCCATCAGCACCTCCGCACACCTGCTCCCCCTAAACTCTTATAAACCCCTAACCTAGTGCAGCGAGCAAGAAGGATTTGAGGCACCATCGTCTCCCATCTTCCCGGTTGCCAACTTCTCTATCAATAAATGTGTCTTTACTCCAAACTCTGACTTTTCTTCGAGCACACCAACTGAGAGATCTTCTGTTTCACCCAGGTGTCCAAGTGTAGGCATTCTGATGCCTCAAACTTAAGACATCCGAATTGAGCAGGAGTGATGCTGCGAACAGTTGCTTAACCTGCCCTGGGAGACTTGAATGAGGCGGGATCTGGACGCTGTTGCCCACGCATGGCGGTTAAATAGTGACCTTAAGCTTTTGTGACTTCTTCTCGGAGAGGATCAGAATATTTTGGTGCCAATTAAAACAAAACAAAACAAAAAGCCCAACAAACTTGTCTCAGTTCACTTGTCTCAGTTTTCATTTCTTCATAAGAAGAGAGGGAGCAGGGGTTGCTAGCTAGAGCAGGGAAGGGAGAGACGATCAGGGAGAAATGGCTGGTGGGTCTGGAGAGAGAAGGAGAGATAATTGTGTTGAGTGCTTACCACGCAAGCACAGACTTGATGCACATTATCTCATTTACTCATTACTGCAAAGGTCTGTCTGACTCCCTGGCTCATAGCCTTCCATACACACATCTTTTCAAAGATATGAGATTAATGAGACAATAATGTTGGTAAAGTGTTTCAATTTCCTTTGAGAAAAAAAGCCATAAAATTTTATTGTTATTGTTACTCTTATTATTGATGCTCAGTGAGTGCTTTAGGGATGCCCCTGATGTAACTAATATTACTTTCATTTATTTCATTTAGTGAAATAAAGTCTAAAGACAAGAATGAGCATATTTGTTGGGCTTTAGATTTAGCCAGTTACCTAGTTCAATTGCAAATTTTTGCAGATCAACAAACTCAGGGACTAAATGTGCAGCCAAGGTAACAGCACTGTAATCCAGGGGGTCTGCCCTCGAATGCTGGGTTCTCCCAAAGAGCAGGGAAGGGGTGGATGAAGAGGGAAGGCCTGCCACATGGAGCCTTCTCAGTCTATAATTGTTAAGAAAAGAATGTAGCTGTAATTCCTCTACATGTTTGTGGAAGTAAAAATGGAATCAGTTCAGATAATTTGCTTCTCCAATGGCAGACATTTTTTTTTCTCTTTTCAATGAAAGAGAGTTAATTGTGTTAATTATGAGACACAAAATTATGGGAAGGACAGAAAGCCGTTGTAAAGGGACACGGAGTTATGCACATGTTCAAGCACAAATAAGAACCCTGGCATGACTTACTTTAATTCCATTTTTACACGTCTCTATATTGGGAAATAATTCTGCTTTCTTTTCAAAACTGCTTTTATGCTCAATAATCAGCAGCTGGAACTTTTAATTTGAGAACAGATGAGAATTTGGCCTGCATTTTTAATGTGGCCATTATGTTTAATTTTCATTTGCCTAAGTTGGACTTTATTACATTCAGATTTTCTTCAATGTGCTCTATATTTTTTATTTATTTAGTAGAATTCTGCCTTTTGTTTAATCCCATGTCCTGACTGGACCTTAAGCAGAAAAGAATGTCCATATGATCAGTTTCGTGTCTGTAGGGAAGAAAACTGAGTCCCTGAGAAATCAAGTGTCTCAGCCAAGGCCTCTCAATCAGTCAGCCGTGCCGGGGTTTAATCCAGGTCCCCTTCCAGCAGCATCCCCCACAGCATTGACTTTAAACTTGGGTAGAGAACCCTTCGCATTTATTTTACCTGGAATTTCTCTAATCTTTTTCTTAAATGAACAGAGCAAAAAGATGAGAGAGGTTCTCTGCTGGCTGTCACCAGGACAGGGAAGGTAAAAAGCACCCGGCGGGCGTGGCTGTTCTTTGTGGCCCCATGTGGGCTCCTCTGTGGAAGAGCAAATCGAAGCCCAGGCATAGCATTGAGGCCGCTGACCGTGACTATTAGGTGGCCTGACTTATGTCTGGGGGTAAAAACTCACTGATTAATGCAAAATGTGCAAGAGCAAATTATTTCTTCATTGTAATCCCTAAGGCATTTTTCTACGCCCTCCTTCCAAAGTTCTTATTTTTGTTTCTCGAGTTTGTTCCAGAAAGTATCAATACTAAGAACTGGAAGAAAAGAAGGAGGAGACTTACAAGAAGTGGCAGGAGGAAGGGAAATGGCAAATGGTTTCACACCTGTATGGAAACCCTGTTGGTATCTCAGTCTACAAATAAATTCATTGTCTTGGACACACAGCGCCTACCTGTTATTTTTTGCTAGTCTCACTTCCTCACAAGAAAAAAAAAAAATTGTCCCCATCATTACCTCCTCTCCACACTCCTCTCCACCTTCCCAGGAACCTTGTTGTGTGTTTCTTAAACCAATCAATTTTCTATAATGAAAAGAACAGGAAATGAAATGTTTTTGTTTTAGAGTTAACTTGTATTTACATAGAGAGCATTTTAGTTTTTCTAGCTAAAGCTCTAATACAGTATTGAATAAAGAGTAGAGGTGGAAATATCTGTTGAGTAGATTGATTAGATTTGGTGATTACTAATCATTTTCTGGGTATCTATGACTGGTCAAGCTTTGTGGAAAGGGGAGACCAACAGTCCATGTGATTAAAGAATTTACTGTAATCTAATGGAAGAGAAATACAAGTAAATCAATAATAAAAGGTGATCAATGTCATTAAGAGTTAAGAACAAAGCTTGGTAGAATCATTGAAGGGAGCACGAAGCTTCCCTGGGGGAGGCAGGCGAGGCTTGCAGAGGTGTGAGCACTCAGGTTGGCTCTGAAAGGATAACTGAGACTCTGGGAGCAGAGGTGGGAAAAGCTTTCAGGCTGAGGAAGGACTGGATGTTACAGGAACTTGGCGTGTTTGTTGAACTTTTAGAAGTTCAGTGGTAGGAGCACTGAGGAAAGTGTCAGGAGACAGTATAAGGTAGGACCAGAGTTTGAAAAATCTTGTACATCATACTGGAGAGTGTAGGTTTTATTCTGAAGGCAGCAGGTAACATATAGAGGCTTTCAACCTGGAACAAACAAAAAAGATCAACCAAAATAGTTTTTTTTTCTTTTGAATGAAAGAAAGCTAGAGATGATACACATCATGACCTTGACAGAGAACCTAGTTGGGAGATGTGATGAGGACCTGCAGTGGCAGCAGAGATGGGGACAGAGGCTCTGGAAGAATACGCATAGATTGATGACCAGGGGGGGAGTTGACAGTAGGACTGAGGTTCCCATTCAATTAATTTGAGAAGACAGATGCAGGTAAGGTTTTCATTTATTCAACACACCTTTCACTGACCATCTTCCACATTCTGGGAGCTGCTTAGGATGACTGAGAAATAGTTGCTACCATCAAGAATCTCAGTGTTCTGTGGGTAGGATATAGGATTAAATAGTAAGTATGTTGTGGTAAATGCAATGATGACTAATGAGGGTAAAATTTTAGAGTGATTACTATGTGTTAGACACTTGTTTTAGTCCCCTTGGGCTACTATAACAGAGTAACACAGACTGGGGAGCTCAAACACCAGAAATTTATTTCACACAGTTCTGGAGGCTGGGAGGTCCAAGATCAGGGTACTGGCAGATCCCATGTATAGTGAGGATAGTGGGGTACATAAAAATACATTTTTGGAAGGGAGCTAGCAATCTGACTCTGTACCTAGTTAATCAGTATCCCTAATGTACATTCTTGTTAGCCCATAATCAAGTCATTGCCCCTTCCTTAATTTATCTGGTCTTGCAATACCTGTTTACCTAAATACTCACATTTTACAGAGGCCATAAACCATGAACCATACACAACCCCCAGAGGGGGTTTATCAGCGCTGGCACTGGGCCAGCCTTTAGGTGTGGTCTCACGGCCCCCATCCCAACACACAGGGTTTTTTGCAAAGCTCGCGAAAAGTTCAGAAGTCTGATCCTTATTTGGGGGACAAAGAAACCAAATGATATAAAGAGAAAGCTTCCTCCATATTGGTTTGCTCAGGATTTGGAAACAGGCTCCCCTGAGTCACGGTACTAGTACATCTGGAAATAAATGGTGTTTTTTTTTCCTGTATCTCTGGGTACTCCTGTGTATTTTTAGGTCGCCTGGTAAATTCTGTAACAAGGACATGCTTCCTGGTTTGAAGACGGCAGTCTTCTCATTGTGTCCTCACACGGTGGAGTGGAGAGCAGATAGAGAGGAAATGAACCTCTTTTGTGATGTCTTTTTTTTAAGGCCACTAATCCCATTCATAAGGGCTCCACCATCGTGATCTCCCAAAGGCCCATCCTAATACAATCACACCGAGGGGTTAGGATTCCAACCTCTGAATCTAGGAGGACACAAACATTCAATTCATGGAAATAGTTTTCTAAATATTTTACATGAATAACCTGTTTATATTTTTATAACAATCTTAAGAAGAGGGTGCTGTTATAATCCCCAATTTACATGTGAGAAAGTGAAACACAGACAGGCTAGGCAGCTGTCCAGAGTCACGGAACCAGTAGTGAAGAGAGTGACATTTTAACAGGTGTGTGGCCCCAGTCCATGCTGTTGACACTAGACACACTTCCTCTCTAAGGGAGATGTATGCGGGCATTCTGCGTGTGGAGGCAGGCGTGTTACAAATTTTGTTCTGAATGCTAATTTGGAGTAGCACAATATTAAAGTTTATTTTCCCAGGAGACTATTAGAAATTTTGATTTAGAGGCTGGAAAATAGGTGAGAACTAAAAACATAATTATAATTTGTATGTAAGGAAAGCAATGGGAGTGTATCTCCAAGGGAAATTATTTGGCCCAAGATTAGATGATCCTAATCTGGGATCCCTAACACACAGTGAGTTTACAAAGGGCAATCCAAGAAATGAAAGAGCAGGAATGTCACAGGGTTACTAGGCAGGGGAGAGAGTGGGATACAGATATCAGGACAGAGTTTCTAGAAAGAGGGAGTGAGGGTGAACAATTGTCTGATCACCTGGCATTAACAAAATGTCACTTTCTTTGGTCTGTAAACTACCTTCTACAACCAGAAATCATCAATCACTCTTAGAATGACCATTTATTTTCAACCTTTTACAATGTAACTATCTTCGCAACAATAAAAATTGTTCTCAAAAAAACAACAATAATCACCCAATGGCTAAATTCCATCACCTATTTTCAGTCCTACCTAACTTCTCTGAGCATTAGTAATGGATAATTTTTCATTGAATAAAGAAGCTTCTAGAACAAAGAAAGCTATAGTCTGTTAATGTCAGGTCATCAGACAGCATTTGGGAAATCATTTTTTGGGGGGGAGGTGTGCCGGGGGGAGGGACAGAACAGACCATTGCAGCTACCATTCTTACAAGGGGACAAGTTAGCCCACAGATTTGGGATGGTCAATCACAGTGTCTATTAGTTTTACTTCTCCTTCATCACATAGCAACTTAGTAATGTATCCACAATACATTTTTACTCATTAATGCATTCATTTATCCAATAAGCAGAGTTAAGCACTTGTTAGTGCTATGCATGCACACTGTATGGACGTGCAGGTGTTGGTATGTGTTCAGGGGATGGAAGAGGAAATGGTGTTGGGAGGGAAGGCTGACATGGGAAGCCTGCCAGGCGTAGAGATCAGCATTACAAAGCCAGAGAGAGCAAAAGGACACACACAGCCTGTTCTTTAAACTGTGTCAGTGCAGCGGGGCTAGGGAGATGGTGGCACATAATGTTATTACTTGCAGAAGCCAAAACCAAGACTTGATGATAGGGACTAGTTTGAATCAAGTTTTATTTCAGAAGCTTTTAAAAACTATGTATGTCCTACATTTTAATATTAGTACTAGTGATACTGACATGTCATATGCTTCCCTTCCTGAAAACATGCATCATCATCATATTGAAGCAGAATTTTTGGACTGGAACCTGCGGTGTTCTCTGGGCAGGATGTCCTGGATTCTTTGTCTGCCGCAGTCAAAGAATGAATCCATGGACAGGAGGTTGTATAGCAAAGGTGTAAATTTATTGAAGAACAAGTACAGACTCCCACATGGGGAGAGGAAAGATTCTCACAGCACAGACTCCCACATACGGAAGGGGAGAGTCCCACAGAAACGGACTCCCATGAAGGGAGCGGGGAGAGTCCCACTGAGTGCCTTTCCCTGTGACTTATAAAGGCTGCAGATCCTGGTGCCTTGATATCCCCTCTGATAGGTCACTCTTCCCTTGGACTGGTTACTATAGTAACTCCTGGGCTCAAGGTTGAACCTATTCCCCTGGGCTTTCTTCTCCTTCTGGATGAGGGGCTTCCTTCTCTTTATTTTGTAAATATAGACCTTTTGCTGTTCCCAGCTCCCTCATTCTATGGAAATGTACCTGTTGCAGCTTTTCAGCTTCCCTGTTCTATGGAGATATACCTTCTGCTGCTCTGTGGCCCTGTGCTTCTTCCATGGTCCTCTTTATTTCTAAAATTTCCTAAACCTGTCTTTTTCACCCCAAAAAATTCCCGTTTCAATATTTATGAATGTGGGATGCATGTGCTGTACAAAAATCATTTTATTAGCAAGTATTTGTGTGCTCAAACTGCTATTTCCATATTTTATATCTTTTATTCTTAGCGGTGACAGTTGCGCAGGGTGCATGAAGATGGATTGTCTCGCCTGGGAAGCTCTGACGGAGCTGGCTGGAGGGAGAGCAGATTTCTCCTGGATGTGACTGCCTGGGCCACCTGGGAAGCCAGCACTGCCCAGCGGTGAGAAGGGCTAAGGCAGTGAACACAGCGCTCAGCCCGCCACAGCAATCCTCTGTCAGGGAGGAGACTGGAAAAAATACAGGGAAAAAGTCCAAGAGGCAGAGGTGGAATGAGCGGGAAGTGAGGGAGGGAAGAGGAGGGAGAGGAAGCTCCAGGAAGGTGTGAATAAACGTGGGAGCTTCTTTTGTTTTTGCTTTTCTTGTTGTGGCAGGTGGTATGTGAAGGGTGACTTTGTCCTGGATTAAAGCTCACACCAAGCAGCATGCGTGCTCTATTTTCCTGTGACACCCCTTGCGCCCTGAAGAAGGAAAACAGGGCTGTGCGTTTCGCTGTAGGACCGTCAGCAGGAACCAGCAGAAAACACAGGGAATGTTCAGCTTCCAAGTCAGATGTGGGTAGGGGCGGGGGGGGGGGGGGAGGCGCTGAGATGCGAGAAGGACCCCGAAAATTTTGGAGGAGGAAGGAAACCAACTTGCATTTGATGGGGGTCATTCTAGAAGCTGCGGACCCAGCTCCCCACCCCATTGAAGACGGGGAGAAAGGTGTCCGGAGGTGTACCCCTAGCTTCATGAGAGGCGCACCCCCGCCCCCCCGGGGCAGGCCCGTGCCTCTGATTTGCCCCGTGAGGGCCACGCACTGGTCCAGAGCCCAGGGCGCCCTTTCTTGTGTTGTCCACTCCTGACATCCGCTTCCTTACGTTCTGGTCAAGTATGAACAATGCCCGCCTCTAGCAAGCTTTCCAACCAGCTTTAAGCCAAGTCAGTCACCCGCCTGCGATCGTCCACCCGCCCTCCAGTTCCCCGCTTCTCAGAAGTTGCTCGCCTTGGGCTCCCCAGACATGGTGGGGCTTCGGGGCTGAAAATGAGCTCGCTCCCCTCTCGGGGCGAGGGCAGCGCACCTCTGGGTCCGTTCCCAAGGCCGCTCTGCCCCCGGCGCCCAAGGCCCGGCCTGCATCCTTCTTGTTTAATCCCAGCCAGACGCCCGCTTTCCAGGGGAGGACATCGGTTAATTTCGGGGAGGCTCGGCTTTCCAGGGGGAGGACATCGGTTAATTTCGGGGAGGCTCGGCTTTCCAGGGGAGGACATCGGTTAATTTCGGGGAGGCTCGGCTTTCCAGGGGGAGGCTCCGCGGTGTCTGGAGCCGCAGCGCCTGGGGAAGTCTTTGTTGACCGAGGGAATCAGTGAATCTACAAACAAACAGCTTTGGACAAAGGAGGGCCTGGCGCAGGTGAAGCTGAAGGACTGGAGGACTGTTCGCCCAAGGCACGTCGTGGTTGAAAGCATGTCTGCTGAGGCCTTGGGGCGCTTTACGAGCCATGGGCGCTGCGCGGGGCTGGGCCTGGGGAGAGGAGGCGGCACAGACCTGCCGCGCGCCCGGAGCGGCGGCCGCCCAAAGACAGCGCCCCCGCCCCACCGCCGCCGTCCCGAAGGGAGGCCTGGGCGCTGCGAAGGTCTCCACGGGAGTTGCACTCGTTCCCGTTCCCGTAGGAATTCACAACGCGAGGAGGGAGCGGAGCGGGCAGGTGCTTCCTGCCCCGGAGCCTGCTCGCCGCGACCTGCATGCCGGGCGAGCCGGGCCTCTGATGGGAGCAGGCATTGTTCTCTCCCTCGCAGCAAAAAGCACTTGACTGTATGTTAGACGCATACAATAAAGACGAGGAAAGACTTACTTATGTCTGAATATTTCACTCATTTATGTCCCTCAAATTCTAGGACTTCCAGGTGGGTGGATAGCAACTTGGCTTAAAAATAGTGTCCTTACAAGGTGAAATCTAGCTCACATTATTAGAGGCATTTGGCACTTTCAAAGAAGGGACTTATTTTAAACGTATAAAAACAGATGGAAATCTCAGTTGATTATCAATAAAGTGGACCTTGGTAAAAAGCTGTAGTAATCAAGAGATATAAGCTGCTTAGGTACCAAAAATGCCAAAAATTTTGAGTGGGGCCAGTTTTGCATCCTTCTGCAAGCTCATCTGCACCTTGAGTAGCTCTGGGGTAGGCGAGTGAGGGATGTGGGGGTTATTGACACCCCAGTTCCAGACATGCAGCTGCACGACTTCAGAGCAGGGCTCAGCCACAGCATCTTGGGCAAGTTACTTCCCGTCCCTGTGCCTCAGTTTACTCATTTGTGTAAAGGTGACAGTAGAACCACGTAGGTTTCCTGTGATGGTTCAATAAATTAGGATGCAAAGCATTTAGAATAGTGCCTGTCACAGGAAACCAGCTAATATGTTGAGTTGTTGTTTGTGAGGGGGGAATCAAGACGGAAATCTCATGACAGTCCATATCTCAGTGTCTGCTTTTACCAGTCCTGGTTTGTTTAAGTATTATGAAGTGGGATAATTCTACGGATGAGCCACCATGAAAGGCAGCAGGCACGCAGAAATGAACAGGAAATGGGCCTCGTCCTCGAATGACAAGCCGTACAGACTCAACGACCTGCAATAACCCATCACTCAGAGCAGATGGGTTTGCGGTTGTTTATGAAACCTCCATGAAATTGTATCTGCTGACGTGAAAATAGCATCCCATTAATTTTGATGGTATTCTAATCTCTTTCCTCTCAGATGCATAGCAGTCAGGACAAGGAAAGAGCCTCCACTTAGTAACAGCCATCAGCCTTGTCCCTATTTAAGTCACATCTCCAGCATGAGGGGCCTTTAGCCAGGGTTCTGAAAAATGACTTGGAAAGTCCCTATGAAACAGTCCTATCCTGAAATCAGCAGTTTTGTCATTTCAGAGCAAAATGTCCTTGTTTCTGCAAACTTCCAGCAAAGCAGGTTAGTAAGCAGATCGTGCATTCTATGCAGTGCCACCGATCTTGCACGGTACCGGGTAAACATGGAAGGACTGGTGTGTGTCATGCATTCCCATTTGGGCATTCTATAATTCCGTGTTTTATGTTGGTAAGAAGAGCTCGACCTAGTAATAACACCACTGGTTGTCTTAATAGTGTTGAGTCAGCTGGCTTCGGGGTGGCGGCTCTGAGAACCTGTCTAGTGGCTTTCTCTTACTTGAGAGTCCACAAGTTGGCATTTGGTGCCTTAAGTCCAAGTGCTAGCGCTTCAGTGGTGTGGCGTGTTCTGTGACGGGCCAGATCTTGAGAACATTTGGAAGTTGGGCCTGCGTTGCTGGCCAGGAACTTGTTTCTCACAAATCAAACCAGCTCCCTTGCCCATATCATAATTCAGATACCGTATGTTAAATCTGCTTTTGCCTAAATGTTATTTTCTACTCTCCAAAACATCAAAATGGGATTGTTTTGATACTCTATGACATCGTGATTTTATGCATCATGCATTTCTGTGAATTTTAAATTTAGTTCCTTTGTAGATATAAGCAACATTGAAGCAAAATAAGGCTAAAGACATGCTAAATTTTCCTTCACCCTCAAAAATAACATAATCACACCGCAGGTCTCCGTGAATAACCTCTCAGCAGAACAGAGAGAGGCCGTGCATTTCATGTTCAGCTACCGCTGAGAATGTGCTAAAAGCTTTTTCTCGGACTGGCTGTCATTTCTACAACTTGCAGACATGCCATGCTTCAGAAAGGCACTTTCATTTGGATAATAGCTGAGAGCTTGTCACATGCTAAGTCACTGGAACTATTTCCTACTCAGTTCGTCAGGGAGGAAAATAGCATGCTCTCCCCAAGCCTCTTCTAGTTTCTTCCCGTGCCCCACCATCAAAGCACACTGTTTGGTATCACACAAAGGAAGTTGTGAGTGGTTCAGGTCTTCTGTGATAACTTATTTTGTGCTGTTTTAGTCCCGTCATTAGAGGCTTCTTCTTCCTTAATAGTGGCTACTTACTAGATCTATCATTCTGTCTCTCTCCTGAGAAAGCATGAAGTTACTGCATTAATATTTATTTTGCAAAGGAAAATAAGATATGAGGAAGAGACTATGCCAGTGTTACATGTGGATAATGTGCAGAATCCTAGGTATGTGTCATCAGCTCCCGCATAGGTTTGATATTTCCTGTCTTATAAGTTCTGGGGAACACTGGCTTAAAAATTAGATACCTCCTCTTTCTTCCTGAAGATAAAGATTAAACAAGGGCCCCAGAAATCCTTGTAGCAATGAGCACATCAAACACCTAGATCTTGGTTCCTAATATCATTTTTCAGTAAAAGGAACATATCTCATTAAGAAATGACTGATTCTAGGGTTTGGGCAGGGGATAAGATGAGTTTATTGAGAGAACTCCCAATGACCGAAGTTGAATTTATTTAAACAAAATAAGTAAAATAATGTTAGATTCTACCCAAAGTATAAAATAAATTTCCGCAAGTCCATAGGTGATTAAAAGAATAATAAGTAAAGGAGAATAGGCAAGTCTCTTGGGCAGAAGGATTCCAAATAATTTACACAGGTACTCCACCCTTGGTAAAGTGGGATATGATTCTCCATTCCTGAAATGTGGATTTGATATAGTGAGTGTTGAGAGGGGAAAAGGTGGGAAGCGTAACTATACAATATCGAAACATGACAAACACTACTGCAGCCACATGGTCAAGGTTAATATCAACAGCGATGGGTCATGTTGATAGTATGTATTCAATACATGATGTGATAATGACAATACTTCACCTCCGTGTTCCTCCCCTATGCCCACTACCCCAGTCCTACCCTGAGAAATACATCAGACTAATCCCAATTGAAGGTCATTCTACAAGCTATCTGATTGGTACTTCTCAAAATTCAAGGTCATCAAAGACAAGGACAGTATGAGGAGCTATTAGATCCCACAGGAGACTAAGGAGACATGGCAACCAAATGCGATGGGATATCCTGGAAAAGGAAAAGATATTAGGTAAAACTTAAGAAAATCTAAATAAAGTGTGACCTTTAGTTGATAATTCTATATTAACATTAGCTCATTAATTGTGACAAATGTACCACACTAATGTTAGATATAAATTTTAGGAAAAACTGGGTCCCAAATCTTCATACACAAATTTGAAATCTAAAATATCTAGGAAAATATTTTTTAAGACTTACAGCAATTTTATTTGGTGCCAAATCATTACCTAATTTTTGTCTTCTTTTATCCCATTCTAGTGTAAATGTTTATATAGTTTAATTTGTATATATTATCATCTGATTTCAGTATCCTGCTCTAAAAACACTTCTAATCGGGTTACAAAATACTATATGGTCTATGTATCATATTGCCTTTCTAGAATCCAAAACATTTGGGATTCCAAAATTCATTCTTTCCTCGAGGGTTTTGGTCCATAACTGTGGACCTCTGGGGTGTATCCCATTGGGATTCACATGACAAGCTTAACCCAATCACAGTCACCTAATATACATCCAATAATAATTTATAATTATTATCATAATTACAGTTCCCTGAGTCAAACAAATATTCTCTCTGCACCCTGAAATCCTAGGGGTCTCAAGCTATTGGAATGGCTTGGAGGAGATCTGGTTCTCCAAACCAAGACACTTACGTTTTCGATGAGGACCCCTGCCCACTATGTACACCTTGATCACTGAGAGACATTGGCCTGCCCCTTGCATTTCCATTTTTGCTTTATTGATGGGATCTGTTCAAGAATGTGACCGATGGCTTGCACTGAGCAGAGCTGAAAGATGTCCTAACGCTGTGGTTTAATTTCTGTCACAGACTGCTTTTCCCACAGACTTCAATGTGCTCTGACGCATCCTAAATCTGCGGTAAAATGTATGTCATCGCGCTTTCTCTGCTCCTGTTTGTAAGTGATGGAATTGTGCTCTCACGTCTCTCAAGAGCTACCGGGGAACAGAAAGCGGCATGAATCCATCTCTGGATCATCACCTGTCCTGGTGGCGATCCAGGTGGCGCCAGATTTATTTTCCTTGAGAGGTAACCAAACACGGGGAGGACATGCACACTGCTGTCACCCTCTGGAACCTGACTCAGATGCTTCCTTTTCTTCCTGTTCGGAAGCCCGTGGCAGGAGGGCCTGATTGTGACCCGGCACCCACAGTTATTGTTCAGGTGCCAAGAGCGAGCTGACCAGGAATAGTTTCCACATGTTTTTGACTAAACATGGCAGCCCTGGCATGTGATTCTTCCTGCTCCCAAAACAAAATTCCTTTATTATGACTCTCCTTTCTTTTTTCCTTTGTGTCCATTGCCTTTTCACTATTTCAGCAGATCTTGCTATCTCGCCCTTGTTAGTAAGCCACATTTTGACTTTAGGGTTTCTTCCATTCGGGACGCGCCATTGCTGTGGGATAGAAACCCACACGCAGGAAGAAGCCCAGATGTTCTCTTTTGAGACACGAAGTCCTCAGAGGCTTCAGTGTTGTTGCTGACCTTGTTTCTTAAAACCACTTTATTAGAGAAGGTCTGATTTCCATATGGGAACCTTTATGCTTCAGACCATTGTAAAACAATTGCAAAAAGCTTTTTATTGAGATATAATTGACACATTTCATTAGTTCCAGGTGTACAACATAATGATTTGGTATTTGTATATATTGCAAAATGATCACCAAAATAAGTCTAGCTATCATCTTTTACTGTATGATTTCAAAAATGAAATTTTTCATGTGATGAGAACTTTTATGATGTACTCTCTTAGCAACTTTCAAATCCAAGACACAGTATAGTTATCTGTAGTCACCACACTGTACATCACATCCTGTGCCTTATTTTATAACTGGAAGTTTGTACTTTTTAACCCATTTCGCCCACCCTCACCCTCCACCTCTGGTGACCATGAATACATTCTCTGCATCTATGAGCTTGGTTTTTGCTTGTTTGTTTGTTTGCTTTGCTTTCTGATTGTATTGGCTACAGATGTGCATTATAGTGATACAGAGGTTATTCGCCTCAGAGACCCATATCATGGCCACGCCTGCGATGTTTTCAGTTGTGTGTAGCTGCAGGTCTTAGCTGTGTGTAGCTGCAGGTCTCAGCTGTGTGTAGCTGCAGGATGGTTTCAGCTGTGTGTAGCTGCAGGTCTCAGCTACTTGCTATTTAAACAGAGGAAGGAGCAAGTACAAGGACTGATGGCAGTTCAATGCCCTGAACTCTCCCCAACTCCACACCTTATGAGCCTCCACTTGATAGCTAGGAGCCTGACATTTGTAGAACTTGAACCTAAGGTTTTGACCTTCCTATATTATTTATATTTGGTATGAATGTGGGAATCTGAATGTAAGCTTTAAAGGGTATGAAGAAAACATAGGAGGACACAGGCCCGAGGCAGGGAGAGGTGCCATTAGCAGGAGTGAGGGACAAAATACTGATTACTCATTTAAGACCCCATGTGAGTCTAATCTCCTCTTGAAATGATATCTGCTACCCAGCAAACGTTGCCCCTCCACATTTCCAGTTTTAAAAAAACAACACAAGTGTGTGGGCCATCCCGCAAGTTCCGTTTCTAAAAGCACAGATGATCTCCTTCGAAGAAAAAAAAAAGACCATTACACTTGAAAAGCATTCAGAACCATCCCAGTAATTACACTGGAGTCTAAGCTTCCCATGTGTGGCTTTTAACTGTCCTCAGTGCGGGCATAGCTGGAGTTGCTTCAGTGAGCTGATCGGATTCCTTATTTTCCTTCTGCCATTTTTGAGTGCATAGAGGATCTTAGTCCTTTCTCCCTCCCTCTGCCTTTAATCATCTCTGCAAATAAGATGACAGGTGACAGGAGGATTTCTCTAAAAGAAAGAGTTGTCACGACTACAATCACATCAATAATAAAATTTAAAAGCTAGTCAATTGTCCAGGTAATTCATGTCAAGGTGAACCTGAACTTTTGAAATGATTAGGATAATGGCCATTCACTCTTCATTTTCCAAGAATTGATAAACTTTTTCACATAGTATAAAACTTTAATGCTCTTTATTTAAATGTAACTAGAGGCCCAGTGCACGAAATTCCTGCATGGGGTTGAGGGGAGGGTGTATGTCCCTCAGCCCAGCCTGCACCCTCTCCAATCTGGGACCCCTCTCACAATCCAGGACTGCTGACTCCCAACTGCTCACCTGCCTGCCTTCCTGATTGCCCCTAACCGCTTCTGCCTGTCAGCCTGATCACCCCTTAACCACTCCCCTGCCAGCCTTATTGATGCCTAACTGCTCCCCTGCCAGTCTGATTGCCCCTAACTGCCCATCCCTGCATGCCTGGGTCCCTCCCAACTGCCCTTCCCTGCAGGCCCAGTCACCCCCAACTTCCCTCCTCTGCTGGCCTGGTCACCCCTACCTGCCCTCCCCTGCAGGCTTGATCGCCCCCAACTGCCCTCCCTTGCAGGCCTGGTCCCTCCCCTGCTGGCCATCTTGTGGCAGCCATTTGTGTCCACCATGGGGGCAGGATCTTTGACCACATGGGGGCAGCCATCTTGTGTGTTGGAGTGATGGTCAATTTGCATATTACTCTTTTATTAGATAGGATAGAGGCCTGGTGCATGGGTGGGAGCCAGCTGGTTTGCCCTGATGGGTGTCCTGGCTGGTTTGCCCTTAGAGTTCCCTTGGGGCATGGGGTGGCCTGGGTGAGGGGCCTGGGGTGGTTTGCAGGCCAGCAACATCCCCCAGTGACCCAAATGGAGGCCCTGGTATCTGGGATTTATTTATCTTCTACAATTGAAACTTTGACTTTGTAGCCTTGAGCGGAGCCAAGCCTTCTGCTCCCTCCGTGGCTGCAGCCATTTTTGTTGGGATTTATTTATCTTCTATAATTGAAACTTTGTAGCCTTGAGCGGAGGCTAGGGCAGGCCAGGGCAGGCGGAAAGCTTGGCTTTCTCCATTGCTGGGGAAACCCAAGCCTCCTGCTCGCTCCGTGGCTGCAGCCATCTTGGTTGGGTTAATTTGCATAGTTGCTCCTGATTGGCTGGTAGGCATGGCTTGTGGGTGTAGTGGAGGTATAGTCAATTTGCATGTTACTCTTTTATTAGATAGGATATTTCCTGTAAAAATCTTAGTTCTGGATTTAAAAATAATACACAGGAAGCTATATAATCAATTAAATTTAGTGATTAAAAAACTTTGAAATGTTGCTGTGATAGATTGCTTGTTAGGGAGAAAAAAATTGGCTGATGTAAGAGAGAGGTCCTGTGAGCATCTTCTTGGAAGCCGAACATCTGTTCAATTGATTTTTCTTATTTTTAGACCTACCAAAGAGTAACTTTTTTTAAAGGGAGCATTCTAAAGAACTCTTAAAGATCCACATATCTGCCTACTTGTCCCAGGAACATTGTTTCAAAAGCTGAATACCTTATAATATAATTGCAAAAAAAAACTGCACACCAGTTTTTAGAAATTCTGTTAATTTTTAGACAGGATTCAGAATGGTCTACAAAAAGCAATGTTCAGTTTTAATTACTGTGAAAAGTGGGGAGCCAAGATTAGCCCCCTTTGCTGCCACCTATTGTTCTACCAAAGAAATGACTCACTTGTAAGACTTCCTTTTTGCATACATTACTCATCAAAATGGTTATTACCAAAATTAAGATCAGATTATATTCATGAAACTTTTTCTTCAGGGATTCTTTCTGTCTCTAACAGTTGGGGAAGAGGTTTTTGAGTGCTCATGCATGAGATTGAGACTTTCCTCCTGGCACCTGCTGCAGACATTTGAGAAGGTTGGATTGACAAAAACAAAGGAGGCTCCTGACTCCTGAACAAGCTCGCATTGCCCCAAAAGGCTTGGAAGTTCATCTTTGTCAAATAAAAGCATTTAGCTTAATGACAGCACTCTTAGCCCCCGAAGTCAAATTTGAAGTCAAGATCCCCCCCACCGCATGGTTGCTGTGTGCTGGGCAGACAGTTAAAACCTGGAAATACAGACATGACTGTGTCATGGTCCCAGCCTTTGGACATGTCAGAATTTAAAAGAGAAGACAAATGTCATTGAGAGAAGGAAGTGCCTTGTTTGTGTTGATAGAGAATGGATTGGTGAGGAATCAGGAAATCAATATAGGAAGCTATGTTTGTAATCCTGCTATGAGGTAACATCAGTGAGAAGGAGAGTTGGTGATAGGAATGGAGAAGATATAATGAAAGAGATAAAGATTGAGACTCAGTGACTAAAACAGGTGGAAAAGAAAAGATTATTTCAAGTTCAGGATGAGGGAGGTTGGAAGGGGGTGTTGGTTGGCAGGAAAAAATGTTTCTATCCTTGTGCTTCACTTACCAGGAGATTCATACAATTACTGCAGCTATCTGAAATGTACCACCCTCCACACGCACCAAATCACAGTAATAAACCAATGAATAGAAGTCACATGACCAACAATTGAGTTGCTCCAAAATAGATACAGTGATAGGATCTCAAATTAAGCTCCTATGTTCTATCCATATTAGATTATTTTTGTCTCTGGCTAAGATGCTATTAACTTTCATTTTAGAAACTACTTTCACTTAGTTAAAAAATTAACCCTTTGCACTCACTTGTTTTTTTCTCGATTCCTTTATTCTACTAGGGATTTAATATTTTAAATACCCCAGATTTTACAAAGCGTGGCAGGAGAATAAAAAACTGGAGTTTCTTTTCATACAAACTTATTTATTTGGATTTTTTTGTATTTCAAATTATTGATACATTCAAAGAGTAATTTTAATCTCGACATCCGAGAGCAAAAGGTTAATGCATGGTAATTGGGACAAGGAACAAGGCGGCAGGGGGCGGGGGGGGGATGTGATTTACAGAGGAAGCTCTAAGAGTCATGGTGACTGCCCAACTTTCTAAATAGTGTAGGCTTCAAATTTCCCCCGATTCCCCATTTTAATATCACCCCCTTGTCTTTCTCAGAATCTTTTGCTGTTCACCTTATACTGATGCTCGAGCCAGGAGAGTCTGTTTGGGAATGCCCTGGTGTGAGTTGGTGAGGGCTCTCCTGGGGAGGGATCTTCTGAGTCAGAAGACTGGCCCAGTGCATGGCAGCCAAGCATGTATTAACTACAACAACAAAAGTAATAATAATGCGCACACTTCTATGGCACTAAGCAGGTGCCCAGCACTGTTCTAAGAGCTTTACATATATTAGGTTAGTGCAGTGGTAGGCAAACCGCGGCTCGTGGCCGCTCTGTTGACTAATGAGTTTGCCGACCACTGGGTTAGTGAATCCTCCCTCTTACCTTGGAGTTCAATGCTATCCCTACATAAGAAATGGAGCACAGAGGTCACACACAGTGAGGGGTGGGGCTAGGATGCAAATCCAGAAAGTCCACGTCCCAGCCTGCACTTTTACCCACTGCCCAGGGCGCACGGCTGCACCTTAGTGTCAACAGCCTGCAAAGGACCTTCCAAAAGGAAGTGTGCTTGTTTCAAAGTATCCAAAGCTTGCAAGCTATAGACATGCAAAGCTAAAGGTAGTATATCCAGGCTGGTATTTGGTGTTTCAAGCCATCCTTTCATTCGAACAGTCTGCGCAAGGCTTATTTTCTCCCCGTTGACTTTATAGGTAGACAGATTAATTCTGTATGAACTAATGGACCATACATCCATAAACTGGTACTGTGTGTTGTTCTTGTCAAATGACTCTTCTCATTATTTTTAGGATTAATAAGCCATTTTATTGAGCATCCTCTGGTTCACAATTTCTGATTAACCTGTTACATTGTTCTTGATAGATTTCTCACATGCATTCTAAATATTTAATTACTCTTCACATATATAGAGTATCACATAATAGGAATATGGTGGGAATAAAAAGAATAAAATTTAGAACAACATAGTACATGGTATAAATAAATTCATTTTTCTTTTAGTTTTTTCCTACTAAATTATCTAAATTAAAAAACTAGTAATGGCTCATTTTAAAAATGAAACAATAACTATATTTTTAAATAACAATATCTCTCTATTCTTCCGTTTCTACTCATCTGAGGTATCTAACATTAATAGCCTGGCCTATGAAAGACACAGAGAGAAGAGTGACCAGTAAAACTACAAAAACAATAACACAAACCCAAAATCAATCCAAGCTAACACACACACACACACACACACACACACACACACACACACACACACACATCTTCCAACATTTGTCCAAACATTTGTGATATATCCACTCAACTAAAATTGTCTATGTGAAGTAATCAGAGGGGTGCGGGAAAGAAATACACACACACACACACACACACACACACACACACACACAAATACTCTTCTTGGGTATCACTTGAATATAGCTTGTATATCAGGAATATCCCTGAGGATGGTATAATGATAAAAAGGCAGTCACAAGTCCTATGTCAGCCTTCACCAGTAATCAGCAAGCCATTAGTCTGAGATATGCTTGTATATATTTGTATTTGTTTAAGCAAAGATACAGGTGCGGAAGGGCACACGCTGGGCTGTTAGCATTGTTACCAGAGAGGCGGCAGTGGAGGAAAGGAGCAGAGAAACGGAACGGGGCAAAATTAGCTTGTTCTTTGTATATTTTTGTACTATATTGCTTTGTTTGCCTCAGTATGATTTTTTTACTTTTTAAAATTAAAAAAATATATAATATAAGGAACGTTTAAAAGAGGAAAAGAGTCAACAGCAACAAACACACAGCCCACTAGGTATGTCCACACCTTTATTCTTGTTCCCAGAAACATATAAACACATGTAGGATTTATTTTATATAAAAACTGAATCATATTATATACTTTAAATTACTATTTGATTTTTCCATTGAACAACACAGAACACATTCTTTTACACAGTCACATAACATTTCATAGTTCTTCCATCAGCAGGCATTATACTAGGTTTATGCCACCAAGGCCAGTGCTGAACATGTACATTTTACGTCTATGGGATAAATCCCAATGTGGCTTTCCAGCGGCACAAGCCATAGTACTTTAGTTTTAAGAAATGTTGCTGCATTAATTCCCAAAGACTGTAGCAACTCGCTTTCTTCCAACATTGGCTGTTACACTTAGTTTATTTGTTTTTAACTGTAGACCAGTTCAATTTTTAAAAAATGGAATCTCACTGCAGTTATAATTTGCATATTTCTGACCACTTGTGTAATTAAACATTTTTTACTTGCTCATTTTCCATTTTAATTCCTGTCTTGTAAATAGTTTGTTAAATTCAGTTACTCTATTGAGTTACTTATCTTTTCTTTTATAAGACTGGTAAGAAATTATGTAAAATACACTTCCTCCCAGTTGCAATTTTTTCTAAGTCATTGGTATTTTACTTTCTGTCATTGTCTGACATGTGAGATATTTTTGTTTTGGGGGTCAGGTTTTTTTTTATTATTATTTGAAGGATTCTGGAGTCCCCAACTTCTTGAGATTTCGCATGCTAAGTTTATATAACAACTAGAGGCCCAGTGCACAAAATTTGTGCATGGATAGGGTCCCTAGGTGTGGCTGGTGATCAGGGCCAATCAGGTTCCCCTCTCTCCTGCCTCCCCCCCTCCTCCTTCCCTCACCGCCTGCATCTACCACCACCCACCCCTAGTTCCCTGTCTCAGCCTGGGGCCCAGCCCTGATCAGGTGATTGGGGCCTGCCAGCAGGGAGGAAGGACGGGGGGGTTGGCCAGCAGGCCCCACCCCCAATTGGGGTGGGGGTGGGGTGATTGAGGGTGGAGCTGGCCGGGGGGGAGGGACTATGGGAGGTTGGGGGGGCAATTGGGGCCCTGATCAGGCCAGTTGGTTGCTGCAGTGTGTGTCATAGTGACCGGTCATTCTGATGGTTCTGTCATTCTGTTGTTCTGGTCGCTTGGCTTTTATACATATAAATTCCCATGGATTCTACAGTAATATTTTAGGTTAAAAATCATTTAAGTTATTCATTCATTTGTAAATAAGAATAGTTCAGTTTACTTTTGTGAATTTATAGTATTAGGTATTTAAGTTTATTGTGTTGAAGCTTTGTCTAGGAAATCTAACAAATTTGAATTAACAATAGTTAAAGATAAGATTTTTCTCTTTCATAATTGAATGGAAATGGTTATATTTCACCATTTGTAGTATTTACTATTGATTACTTAAACTTTAACATGTTAAATAATTTTATTTTTTAATTAGAATTTTAATTAGGAAAGAGCTTACTTTTGTCATATACTTACTCAGCATCTATTGCTATAATCATGTATTTTACCCTCTTTAATTTAATGGTGCAGTGAACTATGCTGACAGATTTTCTACTGTTGAATCACACCAATAATTTTAATAGAAAACTTACTTATGAATCATTTAATATGCTACTAGGTTTGATTTACTTAGAGTTTTGCATTAGTATTAGTGAAATTGGCCTACAGTTTTGGTTTTTGAATTATCATTGTCAAATTGCACTATCAAAATTTTCACAATTGAGAAGCGTTGAAGTGTGGAGCAGAGGAGGCAGGAAACTGAACGTGAGCAGGAGCTGGGTGGGCACAATGGCCAGGATCACCACCACTGAGGCGGTGAAACGCAAGATCCAGGTTCTGCAGCAGCAGGCAGATGATGCCAAAGAGAGGGCCGAGCGCCCCCAGTGGGGAGTGGCGGGAGAAAGGCGAGCTCGGAAACAGGCTGAGGCTGAGGTGGCCTCCTTGAACCCTAGGATCCAGCTGGTTGAAGGGGAGCTGGACGGTGCTCAGGAGCACCTGGCCACTGCCATGCAAAAGCTGGAGGAAGCTGAGAAAGCTGCCGATGAGAGCGAGAGAGGTATGAAGGTATTGAAAACAGAGCTTTAAATGATGAAGAAAAGATGGAACTCCAGGAAATCCAACTCAAAGAAGCTAAACACATTGCAGAAGAGACAGAAAGTATGAAGAGATGGCTCATAAGTTGGTGATTATTGAGGGAGACTTGGAATGCACAGAGGAATGAGCTGAGCTGGCAGAGTCCCGTTGCCAAGAGATGGATGAGCAGATCAGACTGATGGACCAGAACCTGAGGTGTCTGAGTGCTGTTGAAAAAAAGTATCCTCAAAAAGAAGACAAATATGAGGAAGAGATCAAGATTCTTACTGATAAACAAACCCGTGCTGAGTTTGCTGAGAGATCGGTAGCCAAGCTGGAAAAGACAATTGATGATTTGGAAGATAACTGAAATGCACCAAAGAGAAACACCCCTGTACACAAAGGAGGCTGGACCTGCTCTGCTGGACCTGAATGAGATGTAGAGCCACCCATTCCCGCCCTGCTGCTGCTCCTCCCTCTGACCCTGACTCCGCCTGAGGCCAGCCTGCTTGAAGTGACCTTTAAACTGAGGGCTGATCTTTAACTGGAAGGTTGCTTTCTCCTTTCACTGCCTCCCACCCCCTCCCCCACCCATGTATTTTTCGTCCAGTTGTCTCTGCCTCTCCTCAGAGATTTTGATTGGGCTAGAGGCTGAGCACCTTTGGGAACAACATTTAAGGTGTCTTTAAAAGCATGTTGTGATGTACACATTTTGTAATTGCCTTTTTTGTTGTTGATGTACTCTGCTGCTCAGGGATGTCCTCGGTCTGTCTGTAAGTCTCACTTCCTCTCACCCATAGATTCCGGTCGGTGGAACTTACTTTTTGTTGTGACTTAACTCTTTCTCCCAATCCTCAAGAACCCTAAAAAGCGAATTAGCACACTTCTTTCTTTTTCAAGTAATTTTTTTAAATTAACTTATTAATAAGCAGAAACCAGATTATTAGTCACAGAAGCCTTTTAGGAGCGCTCATTCTCTCTCCTTGAGGACCCCGGACTTCCTGCCTGAAGGCCGTTCATCTCTGCCTTAGTTCTTTCAATGGAAGCGGATAGCCTTTGATTTCCCAGCTTGGTTTTCCTCCTTAAGTAAAGGAGTGCCTTTGAGAAGTTTCTCTTCTTGCTGTGCTGTTGCTTATGGTAGATGTCTTCCCCCCTCGTGTCATGGGGCTGTTTCTTCTCTGCATCTCACTGCAGGCGCCATGCATGGTTGCCTCTCTGCTGAGGTGGTCAGGGCCTGCGGCGCCCCTGGGTGCCTGACTAGGGGCTCTTCTCCCACTAGCACATAACCCCATCCAGCTCCCCACCATGGTGTTGGGTGCTACTCAAAGACCCATGGGCAGGGAGAGGTCGCAAACATCCCTGGGGGGCCTGGAGAACTCTGCCTGCATGTCACTGCGGAATTCTAGAGAGAGGATGAGAGAAAAGAAACCAGTGAGTAAAAGGGTTGAAGACGTGGATTCTACTTGGAAAACAGGTAACCTGCCATGTTTAGTAAAATATTTAACTACTAGAGGCCCGGTGGACGAAATTCGTGCATGGTGGGGGCAGGGGGGAGGGATGTCCCTCAGCCTGGCCTGTGCCCTCTCACAGTCTAGGAGCCCCACGATTGATCACCCCAAAGAGGTAGGCCTCGCCCACCTGGCTGGGGCTCCTCATTGGATCACCCCAAAGAGGTAGGCCCTGCCCACCTGGCTGGGGATCTGTGATGAATCGCCCAGCAGAGGGAGGTCCTACCCACCCGCCGCAGCACCACCACCGGTAGCCTGCCGGTTGGTGGTGCCTGGGCCTCCTTCTTTGGGGTGATCATGGAGGCCCCTGATTGATTGATTGCCCTTCCAGCCAGTGCCTGGGCATCCATCTGCAGGGCAATCATGGGCGATAGCCAGGCCCCTGACCAATCGCATTGCACCTGCCTTGGCTGGCCTGGTGCCAGTGGGTGTCATAGAGTGGTCGTTCAGAAGGTCATCTGGAAGGACATCCAGAAAGTCAAGTCATTCGGCTGTCCAGTCTAACTAGCATATTACGCTTTTATTACCTATATGTATATATATAAACAGGTGATATGCAAATTAGCCAGGCTTCACGACTGGCTCAGGAGGAGGCTACATCATGACCGCTCAGGAGGAGCTGCGCATGGAGATGGGTGGGAGGGGACTGCGTGCCGCCCTCAGCCCCAGCGGACACACACCAGGGTTGGGGGCGTGCTCTCAGCAGCCACAGCGTGGCTCGGAGCACACCCCCACCCCAGCAAACAGACACCAGGGGTGGGGGCATGCTCCGAGCAGGCCGCCCCTGGTGGGTGGCAGCAGCAGCTGGAGCGAAGCAGCCCCAGTCCCAGATGCCTGGCGGTGGCTGGAGCGAAGCAGCCTGAGTCCTGGGTGCCGGAGGGAAGCTGGTGCTGGCAGCCAGGGGAAGGAAGGCCTATTCTTGCACGAATCTTCATGCATCGGGCCTCTAATAGATAAAAGTTGTTGAGAGCTCCAAGATGTATAAATTTCAAAATTTATAAGACACGTGAAAGTATCGTTTTACTCTGTGTTAAGCAATTCAATCCTCAACAAGTAAAAATTTGTTTCCAGGAGTGCAGAATAAGTTTGGAAGATTATTTTTTAAAAAGGTTAGAAGCTGACCTCTGGAGCAATTTGCAAGAACATTCATAATGTCAGTTATTTGCTAGGTGTGGTCATGAGACCTCCCTCGGATGCAGCACATTCAGCCACTATTTGTGGCCCCTGCATAAGTTATTTAACCTCAACATAACTTCATATTTTTAATTTAAAATATACGAAATATTAACAGGGTATTTGATGATTAAATGAGCTAACTCATGGCCTACATATAGGCTCTTGCCAAACAGCCTCAAGTATTTTTTTTTTTGCCTCAGCTACACTAAAAAGCACAAGATCTCACAATCTTTGTTTTTATTTTATTTTTCCCATCACCATTTAGTCCCTTTATGCCTTCTTCCACCTCCGCCTGCCCCCACCATCACCACACTGTTGTCCATGTTCATGGTTCTTTGAAGTTTGGTTTTGTGAGTGAAAACCTAGGATACCAAACCTGTGGCTACCTGGCATCCATGCTACAGTGCTGGCCTCATTTTGAATTTTCAGGCTGCCTGTGTGTGGCATGTGTATGCACACACATGCATAAAGCAGCCCATGTGAAAATGTGATACTAAGTATTGGATTTTATCAGTAAAAATTACCATGAAGTCAATACTGAGCCAAGAAAACATTACAGAGTGAAACTCAGATTTAGGAAGATCTGATTCACGCTTGCTGTGTGGGAGACTAGAGAGGGGTAGAAGCTAGGGTAAGGTTTAGAGAAATTATAGGTGGATACTTGTAATGCCAGAAGGTTTTCTATCAGATAATCCTTCTTTTTCTGAAATTCTCTTTTTATTGGCAGTTGCTCTCTGCCTTTGGGTGATTTATTGGAACTCCTTAAATTTCCTACCAGCTGTTACAGCTGATGAGACTAATAGGCCTTTGGAAGGTTAACAATGTCCCATTACATTTATTGCTTTTGGATCCAATTAGAAAACCTCAGTCTGGCATAGAGGTTGGAATAGATGGTGACAATCATGCACCTAAAAAGGAGGTGTGTGTGTGTGTGTATAAGAATGAGTGAATGGAGGTGTGTGTGAGTGTGTAGGAATAAGTGAGTGGAGGTGTGTGTGTGTATGTGTGTGTGTAGGAATAAGTGAATGGAGGTGTGTGAGTGAGTAGGAATGAGTAAATGGAGGTGTGTGTGAGTGTGTAGGAATAAGTGAGTGGAGGTGTGTGTGTATGTGTGTGTGTAGGAATAAGTGAGTGGAGGTGTGTGAGTGAGTAGGAATGAGTAAGTGGAGGTGTGTGTGAGTGTGTAGGAATAAGTGAGTGGAGGTGTATGTGTGTATGTGTGTGTATGTAAGAATGAGTGAGGTAAAAAGGTTAGAACCTTGTTCAACATCTTGCTAGAGATTTAGAAAACAATATACTTTAGCCATGATGACCTTTAAGGCAAATATTTTGATTTTTTACACACAAAAAGGTGATAACGGTGCCTTTTCCTTGCTCAGCTCTGCATTGCTGTCTTTCCGCTGAGAGGCGGAGGCCTCCATCTGCGGTCCTTGCCTTTCCCTTTCCGTGGTAAAGAGATGCTGCTGTGAAGACTGCAGCTGTAGTCCCAGCCCCATGATGTCTTTTCTGCTCAGCAGGGCCGTCAGGAAACATGCCTCCCGGTCACTTCCTGCTAATGATGTGCTGTGGCACATTCGGAGGGGTCCGACCTGGCCTCTGACCTTCTCAGGTCGTTTTCTCCCCCATGCATTGCTGCCTTTGGGAAAAAGGACTGTTTGTTTTGTGAGAATCAATATTTTTAAACATCAATTCCATTAACACCTTCCCATTATTATACTCACCAACACAAGTCAATGTATTGCATTGAACCATTTAGAATCTAGGGGCTTTGTGCACCTGCACCCCCACTCCTGGCCCCTGCTCACACACAATATCCCCATGCCCTCTTATTCCCAAGAAATCAGATCTTTGTTGCCTGACTTAATTTTATTCTGAAAGAATCCCAAGTAATTGCATCAGGATTTCTCAGTGGGGCTGCATTTATGTCTCTAAATATTGCGTGCTTGCTGCCATCTTTCTACAGGTTGTTGCACATCTATGCCAAAAGCAAAGGGAGATTTGGTGTTTAATAGAATATTCCTTTGTTGTTTTATTATGTGTAACCATTCTCTACCTTGGAAATGTTTCAGTGCATGTACACTACAATTAATCAGCAAGGATGTGTTAAGAGCCTTCTTTCAGCCCTTCTAATGAAATGTGAGATAATGATAAATACTTCTTGGAATGAATAAGTGTTGTGTTATGTTGATTCTGATTTATACTAAAGTCGTTACTGACAGCCTCTTCCTTTATAATTTCACTTATCCTTTGATTCTGTCAACACAGCCTCATGACAATCAGTTGAAAAGTGAGGTTCTTTTTGTCTGTTTATTACTTTGTTTACACAGGACTAAAATAGCAGCTTAACTACTTGTTTTGTCACAGTTACATGATGTAAATTTTAGCAAGAATTTAATCTGGAGGCAGGAGTGCTAACAAGGAAGTTAACTCTTCTGATTGAGATAAAACATTTTCAAAATAAATATATATATAGGTCTGGTTTGCTACAATGATTGAAAAGAAGAATGACGGCTTTTCTTACAAAACATGCAATCATCTTTCTTGCAGTAGAGGCAGTATAGGGTGTCTGCTTGCCATCTGAACCTGATTTCACTCCCTGCTAGGTCATGGCCATGTGCCTGTGTGACTTGACTGACTCTTTAAAAAACTGTATTATTTTTCACTTCTATGATCAGTTTAAAGAAAATCAATTTCATCAGCTCCCTCTTATTATTGGACATATTAACTTGCATCCATCTTCTAGGGCTAATAATGTGAAGGATTTTGTGTCTGGGAAGGAGCGCCGGCTATGAAATAGATTTTGGAGTGAACATGCTCCAGTGAGGAGAGGCATCTGGAAGCGATGTCTGCATCTCACCTGGACATGCCATGTGAGGGAGGCCCCTTCTTCTCCTGGCTGATGAGGCTGGACCTGAACTGAACTTTCCACAAGATTGGAGAACAGATTATAATTCCACAGATGCCGAGTGCTTTCATTGCTGGACAGAAGGCTTTCCAAGCCATCTCCGCAGGCAATGAGTCCCAGACTGATTGGAGCTCGATTCTCTGCTCATCTACCATTTACCAGGTAAGGAGGAAGGACAACAAAGAGGCTGAGGCTCATCCACTTAAGGACACACCATGTGTCCATCAGTGCCTGGGCCCAACCCCCCTCTCTGTGGGTTGATGGAAGGAATGGGCAGCTGAGGCCTTCATTTGCAGGCTGCGGCTTATAAATTTCCCTAATAATGCTCATTATTTAGTCCATTCCATGTGACATAGTGGATTCACCTTCTGGCCCAACAGTAGGTCCTCAGTCTATTTCCTTACTCTCTCCCCTCCCTCTGCTTTAGCTTGTGTGCCGATGAGGACATTTGTGATGCTGAAGAGGAAGAGCATTCCCAGGCCTCGCAGGAGGCCTCGAGACCAGGATCCAAGCTGGTCCATTTTTGTGTCCTGTGGACTGACAAGGCCAGCATTTTTCATTTTTCTCTCCATCTTTCTACTCCAAATGCTCCTCTTTCTTCATAGGGACAGTTGATACAAAGTACTTTAAAAAATGATCTGCAATACTATGGCATAAAGATGTAATAGGCACATTTTTCCTATACCTCCCATTATCATCAGTTAAAAATCCTGGAAGTTATGTATATAAAATAAACAGAAAATGACTAAAGGTGGAGAGAGAAAGGTAGACCAACTGGAAACCATGGTAGCTGGGGAACGGCATGTGGTGAGTAACTGGGAATTAGTAGCCCAGCCAGGGGAGCACATCAAAACTTCCGTCATGAAGCTTTAACTTTATCGGAAAATGGGCTGCATTATAAAAATGTTACTTTCATTTCATTTTTAAAAAAGTGATCTTTCTTATTATTATTCTTTTTAAAAATATGTTTTTATTGATTTCAGACAGAGGAAGGGAGAGGCAGAGAGTGATAGAAACCTCAGTGATGAGAATCATTGATCAGCTGCCTCCTGCACGCCCCCTACTGGAGATTGAGCCCTTAACTCAGGCATGTGACCTCCTCATTCATGGGTCAGTTGATGCTCAACCACTGAGCCACACTGGCTGGGTTGTTACTTTCATTTCTAAAAGAATTTCCACCAAATCTTTACATATCAATGTATTTAAGTCAAGAGTCTACAGCATAATCAAGTTAATTATCAATAGTAGCAACATTTCCTGTGATATCTGTCAGGTATTACATCATTAGGTGTACGTGCAAACTATTTCACATGTTACATACTCATTTAAATGTATTATATTTTGTAAAAACTTTGAAAATGTTTAGAATATATGGTTAAGTATAACAAAACAGGATACAAGGTAGATTAAATACAATTATATGTGTATATGAATGAGTTAGGTGCCTGAAGAGGCAGGATTTAAGGCTGTGAATAACCTCAGTGGCTAATTTTTATGGTTTTTAGCTACGCACACTAATGATTTTCTTTGTTCATGGATTTGTAAGCCATTCTGGCACCCATTGCTCTGGGGCAGGCTGAAACAGGACCTTTTATGGCCTGAAAAGTCAGCAATCCCACTTGGTATAAGGAGCTGTTCCTGTGGGAAGTGAACCAGATTCCAGAGGAACCTCTTGGGAGGAGAGAATGTTTCTGACAGATAGAGGTGGTCACCATCAGGTCCCCTGCGAGGAAAGGACATCTAAGACTCTAAAGAGGACTCTCCTTCAGGGAAGAATCTATCAGGGCTGGTGAGCAGAGCTGAATAGAAGGACCAGTGTGACCCCAGGCTGGCTTGATCTGCCCCAGCAGAAAAGAGGGAATAGAAACCTGGGTGGATGGAGCCCCTGGTAGGTCTGTGAATGTTGACCGCAGTGGCTGGATTCTTAGAGCCTCATGTTTTGGCACCAGGGTGCCCTTGATAAAGAATGTAGTTACCCTCTGAGCCCAAAGCTCACTCTTACTGCACTGGGAGTTCCAAGTAAGAGTTAGCACTTGGCTGTGGTAATTCTCAAGAGAGCAGCATCATGCAGAACACGTGGAACTGTAGGTGCACAGATAATCATGTGAGTTTTGAGGACAATTAACCCTCCAGGAAATGTCTCCCTTGAAATTAGCCTTCCGTGTCCACTCCTTCCCTTCCCACTCAGTCATTGGTGTTGGCAAAACATGCCATGTGATGCAGTAACTGAAAAAGAAATCTCCGCACGGGACAAAGGAGAAGACTGCAAGAACATTCACCATAAGCTTCATCAGATCTGTTAGAGGACATTCCTTTTTTTGTCCTAGTTTCAAATTTTTATTAAATTATTCTTTATTATTTAGCTATTGTATTAATATCAGTTTTAGAATAAACTGATGTTAGAAATTTGAAACGTGTTTTTTATCTTTTTGTCCTTATGGCCTATTTAGTCATCATTTATTTAGCTATGCTTAACATCTTGGATTACATTATTCCATCTTGGACACATAGTTAACTTACATAGAATTTTCCTTGAGTTTTTGCTTGTAGCACATACTAAAATGAATTTGGTTAAAGTGATACATGACTTTTTCTTCATCTGAAATACCACTAACTTTATACATCTCTTAATGTTTACGCACAAGTTATATGAATTATCAAACAATGACTAGGTATCTTCTGTGTTGCCCATCCTGCTGTAAACGGTGGAAGGCTGCCCATTGGACTCATCAATGAGCCTCCTCAACTATGGCTTTGACTAAATTCCCCTGGACCCATGGCAGCTTCAGGCAGGAGAGAGAAAGGTGGAAGGAAAGTGATTTGGGGTATTTTTAACTCTGGTTTTGTTCACCAGACAATTTGTTGAAAAACAGTTCTTTCTTTGGGTTCTAATAACTGCTGCTTCCCTAGGACCTGATCTGAACTTTTATTGGCCCTGGGGTTCTGGACAAGTCCTTGGTGTATTCACTCATTCCTCCCCCCCCCCCTCCACACCTCAATAATTCTATACACAAGATAATTTATAGGATGACTAGAGGCTCAGTGAACAAATTTGTGTACCAGTGGGGTCCCTCGGTCTGGCCTGTGGGATCGGGCTGAAACTGGCTCTCTGACATCCCCCAAGGGGTCCCAGATTGCAAGAGGGTGCAGGCCAGGCCGAGGGACCCCACCGGTGCACGATTGGGGATGGGGAGAGACACAAGAGGTTGGCCAGTTGGAGAGGGACCGTGGGAGGGCTCCCGGGCATGTCCGGCCCATCTCGCTCAGTCCCCATTGGCCGGACTCCAGCAGCAAGCTAACCTACTGGTTGAAGCATCTTCTCCCTGGTGGTCAGTGCACATCATAGCAAGCAGTTGAGCAGCCTTAGCATATCATTAGCATATTACGCTTTGATTGGTTGAACTGCTGACCGGTTGACCAGACAGTTAGCATATTAGGCTTTTATTATATAGGATAGGCTGCTCAAGTTTCCTATGAAGCCATATGTTTTGGGACCTCTGATAAAGTAACTGGTAGCAGGTAAGGCTCTAGGAAGCAGACCTCAAAGGTAGATTCTGCATTGGTGTTGATCATGTGTTTGAGGTGTGAGTTTTCTTGCTGGGAGGTGGGGTGAGATCATCTACACTGAGTGGCCAGATTATTATGATCTCTGAATGTATAATAATCTGGCCACTCAGTGTATATTTTATACAATAAAAGGCTAATACGAAAATTGTCCCCTCGACCAGTAGTTCGACCAGCAGGCAGGCCGGCCAACTGCTCATGTCCCCTCTCCCTGACCAGGCTGGCTGGACCCCACCCATGCACGAATTCATGCACCGGGCCTGAGTGGCCAGATTATTATGCGTTCAGAGATCATAATAATCTGGCCACTCAGTGTATGTCATGTGTTATCATCACAAATATTCAAATTACCCCTGGTGGTAACTGGAGGTAATGAATATGGATGATAAGAGATCCAATGACTGAGTCTAACTTAATGGTTAGAGAAACCACAGTGATTATTAAATGTGTGTATATATTTGGCTTTTTATAAATGTCCTGTGGAGCTTACACAAGACAAAGTGGAACTACAGGCTATGAAATTCCAGTTCAGAATATGATTGGAGAATGATAGATCCTGATGGTAACTTGGAGCAAATTCCTCATCTCCTGAAGTGCCAGAGCAGATAAGCTGAGGACCATTATCAGGATTAGATTGTAAAGGTCACTATTGCAGTGGCTTTGAGATGTTCCACTTAGTAGGTCTCAAGGCATGAAAAAGGGCACTGCTGGAGAAGGGATGGGATTCCAAGAAATAGGATGGCAAGCTTGTGGTGGAGATGACAAATCTGAGGACTTTGAATCCCCAAATTTCCTGAAATCACCCTTGTCTGCCATCTCTTAGCTCTACAACTGTAATCAACACATTGTGTCATTTATTTTGT
Source organism: Ia io (assembly GCA_025583905.1). NCBI lineage: Eukaryota > Metazoa > Chordata > Mammalia > Chiroptera > Vespertilionidae > Ia > Ia io. Next base: position 3,875,281 of record JAJQQW010000019.1, on the reverse strand, counting down.
TCTTATTGTAGTTGTCTTTTTAAACATTTGTTTTGATGGGTGATAACAATAACTTGTCCCTTAGCTGAGATTCTAAGAATGGCTCCGTGCATATGTATGAACCTGGTACCCATCATTGACAGTTGTATGGAGCAGTGATGAACAGCATGATTGTCAGTGACAATGGGATAATTATTGTCTTGTATTCCTGAATAGCCCTTGATCACCACTGCTGCTGGTTCTGTCATTGAATTTGGCATCATATGGTTCCCAGTGGACCAACAATACAGTAAAACCTCAATACAGCAGACTAATTCGAGCAAGGGGGTGCCTATTCAAAGTCTGTTATATAACAAAGTAGGTTTTCTGAATGCATATGTTAAGGAATTGACAAATTGGTTAGTTTACCTGTTTCTACTTAAGTAAACATGTTTGTGTAATTAAAAATAAGTATGTATGAAAAGTTTAATTGCACAGAAAAGTTTTCTATATGTATTACTGTAATTTAATTTTAAGTAAATGCATGCATTCACCAGTCACCACCAGTAAACAAATGCACGGGTGGTTTAACACAAGTAGGAACATCATCCACTCAGGCATTAAAACTGCTGCAGAAAGTCACACCACGTGACAACATACCAATTACAGTGCATGAGATGTAGTGTGATCACATGCTAATCATTTCCAAACATTGTTTATGAGCGGTGACTCTTGGATTTAAATATGTAGAATATAGTTGTAGATATGTAATATTTACTTATGTCAGTGATATTACTAGTGTTTTTTTCCAAAATATGGCCTATTCACTAACATTTGTTAAAAATAACAGTTAATTAATAACAAAAAATAACCTGTTACTTTAATAATAAGCAAATCTTGGTTAAAAGCATTTTAAAAGTAATAGAAGTGTTAATTTTCACATATGACATACAGACCAGAAATTTTGTTTGTTAAATCTGAAGCCTGTTAAATCAAGGTCCACAAAATTGAGGGTTTACTGTATTCTCTTCAGTCCTGAGAGGGAAGTTCATGGCTCTACAGGCCTACCTCAAAAAACAAGAAACAATGAAACAAGCAACAAGAAAAGCCCAGCATAAGAAGCAGGAAGGAAATAATAAAGATCAGAGTGGAGATAAATGACATAGAGACCATATATATATATATATATATATATATATATATATATATACACAAAAGATCAACAAAACCAAGAGCTGGTTCTTTGAAAAGATAAACAAGATTGATGAACCTCTAGCCAGGCTCACCAAGAAGCAAAGAGAGAGGACCCAAATAAACAAAATCAGAAATGAAAGAGGTAAAGTAACAACCGATCCCACAGAAATACAAACGATTATGAAAAAATACTATGAACAACTCTGTTCCAACAAAATGAACAACCTAGATGAAATGGACATATTCTTAGAAAAACAGAAGCTCCCAAAACTCAACCAAGAAGAATAAAAAAACCTGAATAGGCTGATAACTACCAAAGAAATTGAAACAGCGATCAAAAATCTTCCAGCAAACAAAAGCCCTGATCCGGATGGCTTTACTGGGGAGTTCTACCAAGCATTCAAAGAACTAAAACATTATCCTCCTCAGACTATTCCAAAAAATTCAAGAGGAAGGCACACTTCCAAGCTCTTTCTATGAAGCCAGCATTACCCTAATCTCAAAACCAGATAAAGACACCACAAAAAAAAGAGAACTACAGGCCAATATCCTTGATGAACATAGATGCTAAAATCCTCAACAAAATTCTAACAAATAGGATTCAGCAATACATTAGAAAGATCATACACCATGATCAAGTGGGACTTATTCCGGGAATGCAAGGATGGTACAATATCCACAAATCAATAAATGTGATACATCACATAAACAAACTGAGAGATAAAAATCACATAATTGATGCAGAAAAAGCATTTGACAAAATCCAACACCCCTTCTTGATAAAAAACCCTCATCAAAGTGGAAATAGAAGGATCATATTTCAACATAATAAAAGCCCTATATGACAAACGTACAGCTAACATCATACTCAATGGGCAAAAACTAAACCCATTTCCCCTAAGAACAGGAACAAGACAAGGATGCCCACTTTCACCACTCCTGTTCGACATAGTACTAGAAGTACTAGCCGTAGCAATCAGACAAGAAGAAGAAATAAAAGACATCCAAATTGGAAAAGAAGAAGTAAAACTGTCCTTATTCTCAGATGACATGACACTATACATTGAGAACCCCAAAGACTCCATAAAAAAATACTAGACCTAATAAATGAATTTGGCAATGTGGCAGGATACAAAATAAATACCCAGAAATCTATGGCCTTTTTATACACCAATAATAAACTCACAGAAAGAGAAATGAAAAAAATAATCCCATTTACCATTGCACCAAAAAATTAAGATACCTAGGAATAAACTTAACTAAGGATGTAAAAGACCTGTACTCGGAAAACTATAGGACACTGAAAAAAGAGATAGAGGAAGACGTAAACAGATGGAAAAACATACCATGTTCATGGATTGGTAGAATCAACATCATTAGACTGTCCATACTCCCTAAAGCAATCTCTAGATTCAATGCAATACCTATTAAAATACCAATGGCATATTTCAAATATCTAGAACAAACTCTCCAAAAATTCATCTGGAATAAAAAAAGACCCTGAATAGCCACAGCTATCCTGAGAAAGAAGAACAAAGTTGGAGCGATCACAATACCAGACATGAAGCTATATTACCAAGCCACAGTTCTCAAAACTGCCTGGTACTGGCACAAGAACAAACATATAGACCAATGGAACAGAATAGAGGACCCAGAAATGGACTGAAGCCATTATACTCAATTAATATTTGACAAAGGAGGCAAGAGCATACAATGGAATCAAAACAGCCTCTTTAATAAATGGTGCTGGAAAATTTGGTCAGATATATGCAAAAAAATGAAACTAGATCACCAACTTACACCATACACAAAAACAAACTCAAAATGGCTAAAGAACTTGAATGTAAGATGGGAAATCATAAAAATCCTACAAGACTCCATAGGCAGCAATATTGCAGACATATGTTGTAGCAATATCTTTACAGACACAGATCCTAGGGCAAGAGAGACTAAGAAGAAAATAAACAAATGGGACTACATCAAAATAAAAAGCTTCTGCACAGCAAAAGAAACCATCAACAAAACAACAAGAAAGCCCACTGCATGGGAGAATATATTTGCCAATGTTATCTCTGATAAGGGTTTAATATCCAACATTTACAGAGAACTCATACAACTTAACAAAAGGAAGATAAACAATCCAATCAAAAAATGGGCAACGGACCTAAATAGACACTTTTCAAAAGAGAATATTCAGAAAGCCAAGAGACATATGAAAATGTGCTCAAAGTCACTAATCATCTGAAAGATGCAAATCAAAACAACAATGAGATACCATCTCACACCTGTCAGAATGGCTATCATTAACAAATCAACAAATGACAAATGGCTGGAGAGGATGTGGAGAAAAAGGAACCCTCCTTCACTGCTGGTGGGAATGCAGACTGGTGCAGCCACTGTGGAGAACAGTATGGAGTTTCCTTAAAATGTTAAAAATGGAACTCCCATTTGACCCAATGATCGCACTTCTAGGACTATATCCCAAGAAAACAGAAACACCAATCAGAAAGGATATATGCACCCCTATGTTCATAGCAGCAAAATTTATAATAGCTAAGATTTGGAAACAGCCTAAATGCCCATCAGCAGAGGAGTGGATTAGAAAACTATGGTACATCTACACAATGGAATACTACACTGCTATAAAAAAGAAGGAATTCTTACCATTTGCAGCAGCATGGATGGAATTGGAGTGCATTATGCTAAGTGAAATAAGCTAGAGTGCATTATGCTAAGTGAAAGAAAAATACCAGATGATCTCACTCATTTATGGATACCACATGATCTCACTCATTTATGGATAATAAAGAACATTATAACCTGATGAACAAAAAGATAGATACAGCGGCAGAGAAGCATTGAACAGACTGTTAAATTAGAGTGGGAAGGCTGGGGAAGGTTGGCAGGGGAGGTAAGAGATCAACCGAAGGACTTGTATGCATGCATATAAGCATAACCAATGGAAGCAAGACACTGTGAGGGTGGGGTGAGGGCATGTGCCGTCGGGTAGGGGAGGCCGGGGAAGGTCAGTGGGGAAAAAAAGGAGACATATACACTACTATTTGTAATACTTGTAAACAATAAATAAGAAAAAATAAGTATGGTCACTGGTGCATGCCACATCTTGGATTGCGAGAAGGATGTCCGACTGCCGGTTTAGGTCCAACATCCCCTGAGGGGCCCCTGATCGTGAGAGGATACAGGCCATGCTGAGGGACCACCCCCCTCCCATGCACGAATTTCAGGCACTGGGCCTTTAGTGAATACATAAATGAGTGGAAAACTAATCTCTCTCTCTCTCTCGCTTCATTTCTTTCTATAAATAAAAATAATCATATTATTTAAATTGCTATAACATTATGTTAATTCTGGGGCCAATATTCCTTCATTCTTTTCTTCTTCAAAATATCTTATCTGTTCTTGGTCTTTAATTGTTCCATATGGACTTAAGAATCAGCTTAAATTCCCTGATGAACTGTATTGTATTTTTATTTAAATTGAATCTTATTAGAAAATAACTTGGGGACAATTGTCACTTTTTTTTTGTAATACACTTCTCACCCATTAACATAATATTATCTCTCCATGTATTCTATTTTTTAAAATGTCTTTATGGGTCTTTAACGTTTCTGTTGGATTTTCTTAAATATACTCTGTTGTTGTTATTGTGATAGTTGCTTTATTATTGTATTTATTACATTTTAGCTGTTTCTACAGATATATAAAACCCTGCAGACTTCTTTGTGTTGGCTTTCAGTTCATCAATGTTGCTGGATGCTCTTAATTTAACAGTTCACTTGCAAAAACAGTTGGATCTTCTATGGACACAATCACTTGATCTAAAAATAATGAAAATGTTGCCTCTCTCTTTCCAGACCTTCCCTAATATACTGTATATTCTTGCATTCGTATATTCACCACAACTCACATTAGCAAATTTCAAAATTTACAGTGGTTGGAATGAGGTTACTAAAGGAAGGAGGTGGCAAGAGAAGAGGAAAGAGCCAAACACAAAGCTTAGGGAGTCCAACAATGAGTCAGGAATGATCAGAACATAAAATAAATCTGGAATGACAGTGTCACAGAACTGGAGGGAGACTTTGAAGGAAAAGCACTTGTAAGCAGAATCAAAGTGGCAAAGAGGCAATTTTTTTTTTCTGAGAAAAGTCCACTGGATTTTGTAATCCTTGCTGATCATTGGGAAACCATTTTCAAAAGAATGGCTATGGTGACATTAGCTTCCAATGAGTAAAGTACTGAAAAATAGTCACGAGTTAAAGTTGGGGGAGAAAACATTCTTTCAAGTTGTTCAAGGGAAAAAGGAAAAGATGACAATGAGGTAGCAGCTTAAAAAGAAAGAAATGAAATGAGGATTATATGGTTGAGGAGGAATTTTCCGGTTTTAAAGAAAAAGGAAGATGGAATTCATTGTAAGCAGAAAGGAAGTAGCCATTGGGTATAGAAAGATTCAAGGGCAAGATCAAATTCCAAAAGAAGATGAATAGGGAACAAAAACACAGGACAAGGAATGAAGCCTGACAAAAGAAGAAGAGCTTCTCCCCAAAATACTTGTGAGAAAGCTGAGTAGGAGAGTAAAGATAGAGAGACGGTAAGAGGAATCAGGGAAGGACATTTGAAAGACTCAGGAATGATTACCAGGGGTTAACATAGCTGAGAGCACCTACGCCCAGGTCTCATGTTCTCCAACCTATTCTCATGGCCTTATGTTCAAGGGAGGCTACACGTAAAGGCCAGGTACTAAACAAAAGCCCACTGTCCTTAGCATCTCACTGGGAGCTGGTGATCATGAGATGACACCGGTAGGACCAGCAACAGAGGCCCACCACACTTTAGAGCAAGATTGACAAACCCAAATGTCTGGAAGTGGCATGGAACAGGCACATTAACAGTGCATTTTCCATATTAAAACATTCGAGTTCAGCCCTAGCCGGTCTGGCTCAGTGGATAGAGCATCGGCCTGTGGACTGAATGGTCCCAGGTTTGATTCCAGCCAAGGTCATATGCCCAGGTTGCAGGCTCAATCTCCAGGAGGGAGTGTGCAGGAGGCAGCCAATCAATGATTCTCTCTCATCATTGATGTTTCTATCTCTCTCTCCCTCTCCCTTCCTCTCTGAAATCAATAAAAAAACAAAACACAAAAAACATTTGAGTTCAACCATCCTAAAATATGTGACTAAAAAGCAACATAAACAGCAGAAACAAAATACACCACTACCAACAAATATTTGGCCTGGATTTAATCCCTAAGCGGCCAATTTGTACCCACTTTTTTTCAGGGAAAGGTGATTGTGGCTGAGCCTTGAGGCCTTCACAGCAGCATTCACAACTAAAAACTATTGCCTCAATTGAGGCTGACCCTGAACATTTTAGATGAAAATTATACATTTTTATAAAAATATCATTTTAATTAGTATAACTGTCATTGAATGTTTCTTATAACAAAACATCAAAATATTGTTATTGTGAACATCAGTTTTTGTTTCAAAAATTATATTTTTTTTAACTTTTTAACCCGATTATAGCATTTTTGTTATTTTGTTACTGGTGTTAATGGTGTTAATGTGTGTGTGTGTGTGTGTGTGTGTGTGTGTGTGCGCGCGCCCTTGCTTAAAAAAGTACTTTTTTTGCTTTGTTTATTTTGGTGATTTGGCACAGAGATGCCATAGCTGGAATGAGAGGCTCTGGGTACAAAATTAAAATGGTATCCAGATGGTGTTGTAGCAAGGAATAATGGCACCTATCCTTTCATTAGTTGTGTTTATTTTTAAACACATTCAATATCCCTTCTTTATTTTTTTGTTATTTTTAAAAACATTTAATAGGCTTTATTTTTTAAAAATAGTTTTAGCTTCACAGCAAAAGGTCAACTGACTATATTTATATTGGTCTATTTCTGGATCATCTATTCAAATTCCTTGGAGCACTTTGGACAACATCACACTGTCTTGATTTCAATAGCTTTATAGTAAGTATTGAACTTGGGTGCTGTCAGTCCCATGACGGTTTCTTCAATACTGAATTAGCTATTCTTGGTCTTCTGTCTCTCTGTATGAACTTTAGGATCAATTTGTTAATATCCACAAAATAATCACTGGCATTTTGATTGGGATCATGTTGAATCTATAAACCAAGTTGGGAAGAACTGACATGACAATTTTGAATCCTATCCATGAACATGGAGTATTTTTCCATTTATTTAGTTCTTTGATTGCTTTCATCAGTTGCATCATTTCTTCATATAGAAACGCATAGTTCACATCTATGTTTATGAGATATAGAGTTCTGTAGTTTTTCTTATAATGTCTGGTTTGGGTCCTAGGGTAATGCCAGCCTCATGAGTGAGGAAGGATTCCCTCCGTCTTTGTCAGCTGGAGATTGTAGAGAATTGGTACAATTTCTTCCTTAATTGTCTGGTAAAACTTGCCAGTTAAATTATTTGGGCCTGTGCTTTCTATTTTAGAAGGTTATTGATTATTGATTCAATTTATTTAATAAATATAGACCTATTCAAATTGTCCATTTCTTCTTTTGTGAGTTTTAGCAGGTTGTATTTTTTAAGGAATTGGTCTATTTCTTCTAGGTTATCAAGTTTGTGGGCACAGTGCTACTTTTTTACCCCTTAAATGTCCCTGGGATCTGTATACCTTCTTTTTAAATTTTAATTTTTATTGTTGAAAGTATTACAGATGTCCCTTTTTCCCCCCATTGACCCTTTCCACCTCACACCTGTCCCCCCTTCCCAAAGCCTTCACCACACTACTGTCTGTGTCCATGGGCTATGCATATATGCATATAAATTCTTTGGTTAATCTCTCCCAGCCCACAACTCCCCACCCCGCCTTCCCTCTGAGATTCATCATTCTGTTCCATGCTTCTATGTCTCTGGATCTATTTTGTTCATTGGATTCCACATATGAGTGAGATCATGTGATACTTGTCTTTCTCTGACTGGCTTATTTCCCTTAGCATACTTCATTTTCCTCTCTTTCATTTCTGATACCAGGAATTTGTGTACTCTCTCTTTTTTTCTTAGGCTAGCTAGTGGCTTATTGATTTCATTGAGCTTTTTAAAGCACCAGCTTTTGGTTTAATTAATTTTCTGTTTTATTTTATTATTTTTGCTCTAATCTGTATTCTTATCTTTTTCTTTCCTTTTTTTTTTTTGCTTCCTTTAGATTTAATTCACTCTTTTTAAGTTGGAAACTTCCATTACTGATTTTAGATCATTTTTCTTTTTGATACATGCAATCAGTACCATAAATTTCATCTCAGCACTGTTTCACTGCATTCCACAAATTCTGATGACTTTTATTTTCATTTTCATTTAGTTAAACATATCTTTAAATTTGCTTTAGAGTTCTATTTTTCCCTATGTGGTATTTAGAAATGTATTGTTTAACCACCAAGATTTTCCAGCTATCATTATGTTATTTATTTCTAGTTTAATTCTATTGTGATTTGAGAGCAGTTATTGTATGATTTCTAATCATTAAATTTGTCAAGGTTAGTTTTATTCCCAATAAAGTAGTCTGTCTTGGTGACTGTTTAAAGTGAGCAGATAAGAATGTGTATTTTGCTGTTAGTAGATGAATTATTCTATAGATGTCAATTAAATCCATTTGACTGATAGTGCTACTGAGTTGAAGAATGTCCTTACTGATTTTTCTGCTTGTTGGATATGTCTATTTCTGATAGAGGGTCTTTACTTATTTTTAAAAAAGTTAATTTTTTACTTTTTTAAAAAAAAAGTTAATTCTGTTTTTTCACTTTGGGAAGGTATGACATGCTCATTTTTATAATATTTAGCTAATGTTGATGAACAACTAGGGGTACCACTCATGAGCAAAAACAGAAAAAGAGTTCCTTGGCCTTGAGGACATATGTATAGTTCAATATTCATGCACTATTAAATCTGGAGTTAGAATCCACATGTGTCAACATGAAGTCCAAGATTCTTTGAATTACAAACTCTCAGGAACATTTAGTCAAGCTAATTTTCTGAAAATCGTGTGACTAACACTAGTCTCAATCTCTAGGGGGTACTGGCCAGACAGCAAAATTTCTCAATAAATCCTTTTTAGAAACTGGATCCTTTAGGAAGAACTATATCTTTCCTAAGGCATTGTTCTTCCATCCCCTCTCAGACCCACTCCATGGTCTGTTCAGCATGAAAGTTTCTGGAATGTCAGTTCTATAGATTTTTATGCAGCACAAGACACACTGAAATGTTTAAGTTCTCCTCCTTTCTTCCAAAAGTTGTCAGAAGTAATGTGACCTGTTAGCTAGGACAAAAAGAACCTTTCTTCAGCTCATATTTTCCCTTCTTTTTTGGAATGTGACATTACTGTGCTCCAGAGTTGAATACTGGCTGCTCCCCTGGAAGCAAACATGTTTTCTACATACTATTTAAAGGGCAATCTTCTCTCAGGTAAATGCAAGCTCCTTCTGTTTTCATCCTCCTCTTTGGCATTAGGAGTTCAGACTGTGGAGATTGTCTACTGCCTGGCTAGGGGGGAAAGTATATTTGGGCCCTAAAGGTATTCCTTGATGTATCTTTGAAGACCCAAGCTTTCCATCCTAGAAGGAAAGGAAACCAGCAAGCTGGGGCTAAGCAGATACTGTTATAACTCCTTAGCCTAACTGGCTTCCAGAAAATGAAAACAAGTCTACACACTAAAGTAGAAGGGCTTCGTGTGTAAGAGAAGACTTTGGAAGAAGGTCACTGCCAGGGAATCAGTCAGCTATGGCATTGCCAGTAGCTATGGAAAGTGGAATTCCTCAGTCTCAGAAGCATCATACTTGTTTTGGAAAAATCAACCATAAGTGAGGGGTTAGGCAACAAACAAGTCAGTAAAGGATTAGTTTTAAAGATGTTTTCCATTTGCCAGTCTTGTCAACAGTACCAATTTAATGCTGTGTTTTTATATTATTTGACTTATTTTGACAAAAGTAAAATCCTTTAAGTTTTTCCAGTTGCTCTGGTGGATGGTGTAATTAGCCAGGCAGTATAACAAAGATCTGGAAACCATGCCAGGCATGCAGGACAATAAACTTCCTCAGAACTGCAGAAGGAAACACTAGAAAATGTCAAAATTACCTTCCTGTGACCCATCCGCAAAGACAAGTAGAACCCGGTTTCTCTCCAAAGCCATTTAAAACCATTACCCCCAAATCCATTTTGAATTAATTCATAGTCCCTGAAAATACTACCCTTTGAAGATAACTAGCGCCCAAAATTTAGCCATACACTCTATGAAGTGGAATGTGCTTTGATTGGGCTATATTTTTTGTCCCTCAGGTTTCAAAGTGAAATCTTTTTTTTTTTTAATATATATTTTATTGATTTCAGAGAGGAAGGGAGGAAGAGAGATAGAAACTTCAATGATGAGAGAGAATCATCGATTGGCTGCCTCCTGCACACCCTCTACTAAGGATCGAGCCCGAAACCCGGGCATGTGCCCTTGATGGGAATCGAACCCAGGACCCTTTAGTCCTCAGGCCAACACTCTATCCACTGAGCCAAACCAGCTAGAGCTCAAATTGAAATCTTATTTAATTACTCAAGAGTTTGGTAAGAGAGCTGTGTTCACTTCCCTCACTTCACATCACTCAGAGTGTTTAGACTCAGATGGTTTCCCTTCTTATTCTCTGACTTCCAAGACTTCCAGTGGGGTAGGAAAACAGGAACACTTGCCTATATTGAGTACAATGTAAAATAATTCATCTGTTTGGGGGGAGAGGGTTTTTCATTATCTACCAACAGGTAACATGTACACCACATCCATTGACCCAGAGATTCCAGCTCTAAGCATTTATCTTACATAAATGCTCACATACGTGGCCAAGGCACACACAGTCCAACTAAATTAGAAATAAAATACAAAGCTGAGATTTCTCTTAAAAAAGGAAAATGTGAAGTCCAGTATAATTTCAGAAAATAAAAACAGACATACTGGTTTGGTTAATTTTTGTATGATATGAAGTAATATCATTTATGATGAAAACCTTTGTAAAAAAAGGAACATATGTAATATTTTCAATAATAAATAATTTAAAAATAGAAATTCTTATTATGAACATTTAAAAAGGAAACCTTTGTAAATAGGTTTAAGTTGATTCTATTTTGGTCAAAACTATTTTCTTAAATCTGATTGCCCAGTTTTTGTTTTGTTTTTCATTTTATTTTTCAATTACAGTTGGCATCCAATATTATTTTATATTAGATTTAGGCATACAGTATAGTGGTTAGAATGAAAAAGTTGTCCGAAAAAAAAGTCTAAAAACGTGTGCCCTGGTTTTGTGATTGAATGGCTGGTCTCAAGGAGCCTGGGAAGGGAAAGACAGAGAAAAGGTATAATATAGAATATACCTGGTATAGAGAAATACAGTTTTATATTATGAATTATCTCACATCAAAAGGTGATAATAATGGACTCTTGTAGCTGCTGACTCAGTTGAGGAGTAATAGCTCTGAAAATGACAGTTGAGTGCTATATAGTCTTAAGTTTGAAATGAAGAAGAGTTAGTGACAAGCTGCCCTAAGTTTCAAGCACAAATTCAATATTAATTAAGTACAGAGTTGTCCAAAAACAATTCTAAAAGAGTTTCAGTTTCTAAAGTTGTCTGGTGATTACTCAATAAATATGGTATAATCTAAAGTTTCAGACAATGTAAAGAAACAACAGTGTTAGGTAAAAAAAGAGGCAAGTTATACAAGAATAGCATAAATATCTATCTATAAGAGCATGTAAAACAAAGAAAATATATGTGCATGTTTATATTCATAATTTATGAAATTTTTGGGGATTACTGCTGGAATCAGGGAGACATTCTATATGATAAACTCTTTCTTATATTTTTATTTTATTTTTTAATATGCATGTATTATTTTTACAATATTATTGCAGTTCAGCAACTCTAATACCCTTAATTCTACCAGAGAATATTAACAAAAGGTTTTTAATCAACTGTACTTATGAGGCTTCTTTGATTATTTGGTGCATCCCAAGTTACTCTGATTTAAAAAAAAGTTAAGCCTAGCCGGTGTTGCTCAGTGGTTGAGCATCAACTTATGAACCAGGAGGTCAAGGTTCAATTCCCGGTCAGGACATATACCCAGGTTGCGGGCTTGATCCCCAGTGTAGGGTGTGCAGACAGCAGCCGATTAATGATGCTCTCTCATCATTGATGTTTCTATCTCTCTCTCCCTCTCCTTTCCTCTCTGAAATCAATAAAAAAAAAGGAAAGTTAAAACATTGATATAAATTGTCAAGAACACTAAGAAATTATAAATTAAAAACTATGCCAGGCAATTCTCATTATGTTGTATAACTGAAATTAATATAATGTTTTATGTCAATTATACCTCAAAAACATGGTTATTGATTCATCTTACTAGTAAATTTGACATAACTTATGAAGTCCAAGCTAATTTTCTATGGACAAGGAAGTACCGTGTAGCTATTTTTGTTTGAAAGACTAAATTAGTCATAGAATACTCTAGATTTTCTGCTAGGTTATATACACTCTTTCTTAGATGGGTTATTTTCTCAAAAGGTTTAATGTCATCAGATTACCTTTTGTGGTTTATTATTATTAGGGCAATATATGGCCAAATTGAGTCATGTCAGTCTCATATTGCTTAATTAAAGAATATTTGATTCACAGAATCCAAGCCTAATGAATTCCATTATATTGGTATTTCATTATGTTTTCATTGTTATCATTACCCTGGAGTCAGTAAAAATTGGTACCTGGTGCGGGGGCCTGATACGGCGGGGGCCAGACATGGTGGGGATCTCCCTTTTCCACGTCCCGCGTGGCAAAGGAGAGATGAACGAACTGGTTCTAAATGGAGGTGGCCAGGGGTTGAGAAATAATAGAAATAAAGAAAACAAGACGCAAAAATAGATCCATGAAGCTGGGGCTGGGTGGGACGCCATCTTTCCTCTCTCATGGAGAGGCAGCAGGACGACGACCCTGAGCCACCCAGCAGGTTTATCTTATATCCCAAAAATCCAGGAAGTAACACCAAAACTTAGGATCAAAGGAGCTTATTTGCATTCTTAACTAGGCCCCAGCATTACTGGATTTACATATCTAGACCTGCCCCTGCTGACACCTGGGCTGCTATGAAGTCAGAACTGATTAACATGTCCAGCCTCATTGGGGAAGCATGTTCCCAGGGCATGACTCGGCCTAAGCCCTGAGTTCAGCTGATGAATAATTGAGGAAATGCCCAGGTGCCTCCCAGGTGGCCCTCTACATCTCACCCTTTCTTTTGTTTTTAAGCTACTATAATAAAAGTAAAATTTAAACATTAAGAATAAAGCTCTAATATTAACACAGTTGCAAACAATGCCAATGCAAAACTAAACTACATACATCATTTTCAAAACTTGAATGTCAAGAGCAAATCTCTGGCTATTAAATAATAACAAAACAATGCCAATGCAAAACAACAATAAGACAAATCAGAACTATGGACAGGTTAACATTTTTTGCTACTAAATGAAAGAAAGTCTCTCTTGCTCCTGGTGTATATTTACTCAGAGTCCTTGGACTTTGCTGCGCAAGACTTTGCAGAAGACTGGCAGCTAACAGATGCTAGCATGAGCAGGAACATGGTTGAAGAAGTAGCTTTAACTTCTTGCTTTTCCACAATCTGCTGCACTTCAGTCATTAACTTCTTCAGCTGACTCCATGTTGGCATCTCAGTCCCTTGCGTAGCTTTCAGTTTTCTTCTTCTTCTACCTCTTTGCTGTCATGGGGCAGCTCTCAGTCCTTTTGAGTGAAGGATCACAGGAGCTTCTCTGGGTCCATTGTGGTGACAGATGTAATGCTCTGGCACCCGAATTGGCTGCATTGCTCCTTCTGGAAAGATATAAAACACAACCTCTTCCCCACATTATTACTGAATCTGAAAAAACTTTTGTCTGGTTTTGTGCTTCCTTCCACCTAGCTGACTCGGTGAAGGCTATTATACAGGAGGCCTGATGCCTTTCACCTGCTGTACAATCCTTTGCATTACAATTAAAAAATTTTAAAGTATAAAAAGCATGACTGAGCCTCTTTATTGGTGACACATAACACCTGTCTCCCCCTTTTTGTTTTAATAAATGATTTTAAGAGTACAATTGGCTCTTTCTACAATTGAATGACATCCATTTTGTCAATTTGATTAGGTTTAAGTCCTCGGGGATTTACCTCCTAAAGTTGGCACAGAGAGGTGGATAACACACTGAGGACATTGTTTCCAATAAAACATGGAAATTGTCCTTCTCTAATAACATTTTAAGGGCTGAAAATTAAATGAAAAGTTCCACTGAATTAGTGTGCCCTATAGTAGCTGTTTCAATAATTTTTGCCATACTTACCACATAAGCACTATTACTATAGGTTGATGGGCTCCGTAGCAAAATCTGTTAAGGCATAAATAAGAGCTTGTATTTCTACTGAAATATAAAAAGTTTGAAGGATCTTTGCTCTCCTGCTGCAGTAGATCCAGCCTTTCCAGAACTGGATCCATCTGTAAAAATGGTTAATGCCTGAGGTATAATATTTCTTTTAATGTGGCAGTTAATACCATTCCCTGAGTTAGAAATAAGGCAAGACCCCAAGCCAGGGGTCCTGGTAAAAACACAAAACATCAAACATTTTGACTTCTATGCAGAAGGTGTGCACACATGGTCTGGAAGCGCGTGCACACCGACCTTCCTTGCCCTTGGTCCTGGTCAACCTGCAGCAATGCACAGGTGCTGACTGTTAGCATGGCAAGGCATCTTCACTATTTTTACTGGACTATTTCTCCTCTGTTCTCGGGGGCCACTGCTTATTCTGTGGCTGCAGTAGTCCTATCAGGTCCTCTCTGGGATTCGTTGTTGTAGGAATCCATATGGGCTTTGGAGTTTTCTGGAAATATAAACATAGTCTTGACCAAAGGTTAATAAAGAACTCTTTTCTATAAATTAGACTTGGGATCCTTTTGATTTTAGCCCAAACAATTTTCCTTTGGTTTATTTGACACCATGTGTGTTTTTCATGGGTGTCTTGCTGTTTGTATTACAAATAAAAATTAATTTTCACAGTCAAAAATTTCTAGATATAATTTACTTTCAGGATATTTTTCCTTACAGAATATTACTCCACTATCCCCCCTTATTTTTATTTAATTATTAGGAGGCTTTTGGAAAATTTTTATAATGCAGTCTTGACAACTTTAAATTTTAATTTTTTTGCACAAAAATATGACTGCTATAGGTTCATTGCGTGTTAAGTAATTTTACCATGAAATGAACTATCAATAGAAATTTTGGTTAATACTTTAGGAACAGCTTTTGTACAATTAAAATTTTGTTGAATATTCACTTATTTCATATAGCTAATTAAATTAATTTGAAAACTTCACTATTTTACTGTCAAATTTAATACTCTAACAACAATCTTAGTTTACTCTGTAAATATTAATGGAAAGGATTATTTTGCATCCTTGAGAAAGCCTTGAGCATTCCTGGTGCTAGGCTAGATTTAGACATAGGGCAGCTGCCATTGGCCAACTCTCTGTTGCCTGGGTCTCAATCCAAGCTGGGCCAAGTCTCTGTTATGTTGCCTGGGTCCCGATCTGAGCTGGGCATGGGAAGCGCGAAACAGCCATGGGGCAGGAGACCTCCCTCAGAAGGGGCGAGTGTTCAAGCCCCTGCAATGTTGGGGGGGTGAGGATCTGTGCCCCACCTCTGTTGACCCCCAAGTTCTCTCCTGATGGCCCCTCTGCTACTGTGTCTGTCTTAGGTTGTTCCTCCCTTTAGGAATCTTACCCGTCTTTGACTAACCAGCCATTCTCCGGGGCCAAGCAGGGTGATGTGAGGTTCAGTTCTGTCTCCTTGGTAGCCTATGCCCCTGTGGCCTCCATGCCCAGCACCTGCCTTGGGATCTCCTCGCCTGCTGGTGGGACCCTGGCATTGATCACAGATCTTGGGGTACCCATGTTTCTTCTCCAGGGAGGGCCCAGCTCACGCCATTGGGAGAGACAGATCCATGGTATCAGCCACCATGAGGTTTCAACCTCAGCATGAACTGAAAACTCAGGCAACAGCTGTGGCCAATTGGATTGTGAGAAGAGGGTCCCTCTTGGCAAAAGGGCAACAGAGGCCAATATAGAATGCTCAAGTGCCTTCCCAGGGGGCCTTCCACACAGTGGAAGGGATTAAATTCTTTTATGTCCTTTTTAAATTGCTTCCAAACATTCAAAGAATTAGTTTGTAAGTTTGGGATAATTGTACAATATACTGTTGTAAAATATCAAAAATTATAATGAAATTGTAGAATATCATGTAAGAATATTCTTTGTTCTAGGCCATGGCAATTCAATCTCAAACTGGCTATCAATTTCTTTTTGTATAGAAAAGGTTTTAACCAGTTAAAGTTTCCTAATAATTTCTAAAAGTCATTTAATCTTTTCTTATCTCCACCTTCTGAGGCCTAATGCATTGGTTATCAATTACAATCTCTATGATATTTGAAGGAAACCTCCCTTCATTTTCTTCCAAAGTAATTTTCCGGCTACAGAGTTTCATTTAAGAATCTTTGTCTTTCCTTTTATAACAAGCAACCTGTATGGTTACAGCTTGAAAAACAAGCCTCAGGCGACTAGCTAGCTATATTACAAGTACTCTTACAGTAAGGCTGACTACTAATTTACTTTCAGATTTAACATTTTAATAACAATCTTCAGTTTATACTGTAAATGTTAGTGAAAGAGAATTTAAAATTTTAAAATTTCTCCTTATAATAAATTTATAATTATATTTTTAAAGTATCCTCTTAGGCTTATTTGCATATACAGAGGGATCATGGGAAGCCTTCAGTAACTTTCTTAGAAGACTTAATTTAAATTGCTTACAAAGACATTGGCTTATTTAAAGGAAAGGGGTTGGCCTTTGTTATTTCAAGATGGTGGGCAGTAACCACATGGCCAGAGGGGCAGGCAAGATGGCGGCTGTCTCACAAGCCGCTAATGTTGCTCCTCCTCTAGCTTAATTAAGAATGCAGGCTACTACGAGTCAGGATTCAACTACTTATAAAAACATTGGCTTCTCATGTAACTTAATTTATATGAGACCTTGATTATATTTTAAAAATCTAATTTATAAGGTAACTTAAGTAGGTATCTTTATTTAAAAAAGCAAAGAAACTTATTCAGTAAACTTATTTGATACTTTATTGGTCCGATCTAAAAGCATAAACAGTGTCCCACCTCCAGCTGATTCAAAAATGCAGGCTGCTTGAGGCTTTTGTCTTTCTTGAAATTCTACTGCTGTTGAAAATTTTGACTATATTTAAGAAATATATTGTTTTTGCTCTTCTTACAGGCAAAAACTTTCATAACATTTAATATATATGTAATGTAAGTAAAAATATATTAATTAATTTTAATTTGATAAAGCTTTCCATGCAATCTCAGGTATCAATCGGTTTAATTAAAAAAATATTTCTTTTAAAAGACAATAGGCTTTTGAAATACATTTCAGGGCCCAATGAAATGTCCAAAAGCTACTCTTAAAACCTTGAAATACACTTGGAAAGATCAAACATATAATATATATGATTTAAAGATTATATACTTAAATTATCTTAAAGAATATCAGTTAAATTTAAACTGTATCACAGAATTTTCTTTTTAAAATCAGACCAAGAAGTAACATATTTTGAATTTCTAATTATTTAAGAGAAAACATTTTATTTTCTCAAAAACACGTTTTTATATTTTAGGTATTATTACCACATTTATATAATTTTTTTTTCAATTAAATTTATACTCTAAATTTTCAGAGCTTGCAAGTCAAATATTAGCAGTTCTTTGATTAACAACTCTTATATTCTTAATAAATTTCTAAAATACAAGACATAATCAAAGAGATTCAATTCTGTCCTCTGAATCTTTCATGAGGCAAATTTAGATTAATATTTTAGCGTTTTTTCATTTCAAAATCTCTAGATATTTAATAAACTTTTATTATTTATATAATTAAGCAAACTTCTAAGATTTTTAAGCACCAAAGCCAAACCTATTTAAAGATGGTGAAACAGGTTTGGTCTATTCAAATGTAAATGACATTCTTAAAATGGCTATTGGTGGGAACTTGCCTACCTGAATGCTGGGGGAAGGGCGACTACGCCTTCCTGCATTAACAAGGGGCATAGCCAGTCTTTATCTGGGCTACTTTATTTTTATATGTTTTTTAACAATTTTTGAGTTTCAAATCCAATTCCAATTATTTTAAGGCATTTACTTTGGATAAATTTTGTCTTGAAGACCTTAAGGTTAAATTTTTAACACCTTTCATAAGCATTTAAAAACTACTCTTTATTATGGAAATGCCAACCTGCTGCTGGAACTAGCCTGTTTTTTCCTTTTGGTCAAATCCGCCATTTTTCTTAGGAAAAAGGTTCTGGGTTTTTCATTTTTGTAGCCTTTTCATGATGAGAAAAGAGACTTAAACTTTCAGAGCTTCAATTTTTCAGGTAGCAAATCAAATACTTAGCATTTCTCAAATCAATAATACTTTTACATTTTTAAGGATACATTTCAAATAAAATATAAGGCATATTCAACTAATAGATTAATTTATATCATCTAGACTTTATACTAGGCATATTTAGATCAACATTTCAGTATTA
This sequence comes from Ia io, assembly GCA_025583905.1. Classification (NCBI taxonomy): domain Eukaryota; kingdom Metazoa; phylum Chordata; class Mammalia; order Chiroptera; family Vespertilionidae; genus Ia; species Ia io. The sequence continues at coordinate 3,856,432 of JAJQQW010000019.1, read as the reverse complement.
TCAATTTCAATACATTTAGATAATTTAAATTTATCATTTGATTTAGTAAACTTCCAAGTTCTTTTAAATTTTCAGCCGATAGGCTTGGCCTAGCCACTAAATTTCAAAATGGTCACAATTTTCCTGCTGGGGAAGTCAAGAAGCAAACTCTCAGCCATTCATATGTAAACTCGACTATTTACTTGCTGGTTACTTGCCTCTGGCGGGAAATTTCAAGAGTTACTTTAATGGCTTTGGGAAAACTAGCCTGTATTTCTTTCTCCGGTTCATCTCCGCCATTTTTAAGGCCAAAACAGTCTCGGGTTTTTATTCTGTACACAACAAAAGGTCAAGTTCAGTTCAAAACTATGCGCACTCGTTTTTAAACTGGCCTTTCCCCTCTACATATGAACAGAAATCCCGGATGCATTTATGAATTTATAAAAGCTTTAAGTCATTAGCTGGAAAATAAATAAAGATGGCGAAGATGAGGCCTTTCAAAGTGGCTTTCTTGGGGAGTGGCGTCCATATTGGATTGCCACCTGTCTCCCTTCCCCCACCTCCTTGTTTCTTAGGGGGAAGATTCAGTAATGGTCTGGCATCTACTGTTTTTATTTTATTTATTTTTTTCAATTTTTATTTTTATTTATTTATTTTTAAGGAAAGAAAAAGATTGGCAGTTGCTGAGAAATTCCTTTAATCTTTTTCTACTTGGTTACAAGTAGTTTACACGTGGAGGCAGAGGAGGTGCAGATGGTATTCTTAGAGACTTGCACCCTTCCACTGCAGGCTGTAAGGCCGTGGCTGCACCCCACTTAGACATTCTTAAACTCTCCTGTGCTGAATCAAGCATGCAACTGCTTTCTGACCTTTTCCCAGGTTTCATCAACAAAACTTAAGAAAGAAATCAAGAATCTGACTATGCTTAACAGAGCATAGTTTAAAGCATTTTTGAGGATTACCCACGTTTTACACCCGGCTATTTCAATTCAGTTCAATACAATACACTCCCCATTACCTTACATTTCTTAAATCTGTGGCGCACGCAATTCTTGGGAGCGATCCCTTGCCTCTTACCTCTTGTTGCCTCTTTCACGGCCCACGTTGGGCGCCAAAATGCGGGGGCCTGATGCAGTGGGGGCCAGACATGGCGGGGATCTTCCTTTTCTGCGTCCCGCGCGGCAAAGGAGAGATGAACGAACTGGTTCTAAATGGAGGCGGCCAGGGATTGAGAAATAATAGAAATAAAGAAAACAAGACGCAAAATAGATCCATGAAGCTGGGGCTGGGTGGGACGCCATCTTTCCTCTCTCATGGAGAGGCAGCAGGACGACGACCCTGAGCCACCCAGCAGGTTTATCTTATATCCCAAAAATCCAGGAAGTAACACCAAAACTTAGGATCAAAGGAGCTTATTTGCATTCTTAACTAGGCCCCAGCATTACTGGATTTACATATCTAGACCTGCCCCTGCTGACACCTGGGCTGCTATGAAGTCAGAACTGATTAACATGTCCAGCCTCATTGGGGAAGCATGTTCCCAGGGCATGACTCGGCCTAAGCCCTGAGTTCAGCTGATGAATAATTGAGGAAATGCCCAGGTGCCTCCCAGGTGGCCCTCTACAACCTGGTTGCCTACTTCTCCATGGTCATTGGATTCCAGTTCAGCAGATTAACAGTGGTTCTTGGTGTAACAGTGAGATGCAAAGTATATGCATCTTACTCGTGTCTAGATCCAGAGATCCAAGAACAATCATAGCACTTGGAGTTTGCATGAGCTTTCATTTCCTCGAATCCAATCTCTTCTTCCACAGATGGAGCAACAAAACTCCCAGAGGTCAGACCAGAATGCAGGCTTCTGGAACTCACTTTATACTCAACAACCATGTGGTTTGGCCAGACACCCCTGGTCTGACCAGACACCCCCGGTCTGGCCAGCAGAAAGCCCATGTCAGGCTTGTGTGTATGCAAAGCCAGAGCTGCAGGCAACATCCTGGGCTGCTGGGAGTTCTCATGAGCTCAATATTTAGGTGAAAATATAAAAGGAACTTCAGCTCACCCATGATCCCACCTAAGATCTGCAAAGTCACCTTTAAAATTCAACCTGGAGTAGTCTCGCCTTGGGAGGGCAGGTCCCTCCTGGCTCCAGCCGACACCAAACCAAACACACAGGAAACTATAGTAACTGTCTCATTGTGCAAACATAGTCCCCATAAATGAGCAAACAATCCTAAATGGAAAACAAACCAGAAACCCTCATATTTCATTACTGAGGTTTAAAATCCTTGTCAATGAAAAATGAAAAGGAAAAAAAAGCATTCTTGGCACACGTGCAAGTGTACACACAAACTCAGACACACACATGCTTGCACACACACACACACACACACACACACACACACACACACACTGAAGAGTAAAAGGAGCAGTCAATTATTTCAAAGTGGTGAAATTGGATTACATTTTTTCTTTTGCAACTATCTGTATAATGTAAACACTAAGTCTATACATAATTCATAAATACTTTCTTTATAATCTACTATTGTTGTCATGGCTTCTGTGAATTCTACTGTTAAAATAGCCTCCTCTTAGCTTTCAAAAATGCCTCTGTTGCTTTGCCCAGTTCCCAGCTTCTGTTGTCCCTCGTGCTGCCTGCACATCTGCATTCACACCTGCTCTTTGTCTCAGGCATCAGGGCTCACACTCTCCGGACTTGGAGGGCTCTGGGCTAAGGAACTGAATGGTCCAGATCGATCTCACTTTCTAATCTGATGAGTTTTGCTCGCTTGGTGTTTTCAACACTAGGATTAAGCTGTAAACTGAGCATGTGCCCTTGACTGGAATCTAACCTGGGATCCTTCAGTCTGCAGGCCGATGCACTTCCCACTTTGACCTCTCTTGAATCTTTACACTTTCTTTTATTATTATTACTAGGGGGCCGGTGCACAAAATTTGTGCACTGGGGAGGGGTCCCTCAGCCCAGCCTGCCCCCTCTCACATATTGGGAGCCCTCAGAGGATGTCCTACTGATGGCTTAGGCCCGTTCCCCATTGGGAGCAGGCCTAAGCCGCAGTCTGGCCTCCCTTTGTGGGAGGCGACCGGGCTGATCAGGGGAAGGCGCCAGACCCATTACCCCACTGCTGCAGCCACTGCCAGTTACTGCAGCCACCAAGGTATTTTCATCAACATGGACTCCAGTCTCTTCACCATGAAAAAATGGCAACTTTCTTTAGGCATTTTCAAGATGTGTCTTTCATAGGATATGACTTTTCTTTCTTTATTTTATTTTTTTATCCTCACCTGAGGATATATGTCCATTGATTTTTTCCCCTTCCCTCTGATCCCAGGCTTGGCCCCTGCCCAAGCCTAAAGCCTCGGCCTGAGGCTTTAGGCTTGGGAAGGGGTTTCCTCCCCCCCACCCCCCATGGCCGGCTGGGAGTGACCTGGGTGCTGAGGAGGTTCCCGGGACCCAGGTATGTATGCAAATTAACCGCCATCTTTGTTGGGTTAATTTGCATACTCACTCTGATTGGCTGTGGGTGTAGTGTAGGTATGGTCAATTTACGTGTTTCTCTACTATTAGGTAAGATTTCTTACAGAGATTATTGGAGTGATACTGGTTAATAAAATTATATAGGTTTCAAGTGTACAACTCTATGTATCATGTGTATATTGTATTGTGTGTTCACCATCCAAAGTCAAGTCTCCTTCCATTACCCCTTATCCCCACTAAGTTCTTCTACCACCTCCCCCATCCACCTTTCCCTCTAGTAATTGTCATACTGTGTCTATGAGGTGTTCTGTTGTTGTTTTTTGCTTAATCCCTTCGCCTTTTTCACCCAGCCCCCAATGCACTCCCCTCTGACAGTTGTCCATCTGTTTTCTGTATCTCTGAGTCTGTTTCTATTATGTTTATTTGTTTAGATTCCACATATAAGGGAAATCATGGTCCAATGGACTTAGGGTATGTTCTCAGGCCACCCCCATAGCACCATGCCTTTTGTATGATAATGGAACGGGAGGTTTGCTATACTAGTGCACTAAAAAAGAATGATCTCAAGTCATGATTTGAAACTGACTTTAAGGTATCTGCCCCTTTGTGAATAGCAGTCTGCTTTTTCCCATTCTCTCTAGGGTCCCTTTTTCAGTCCTCACCATAACAGGCTAACAAGAATCAAAGCCAGAAACACAGGCTAAAGTTGGAAACCTATTTCTAAGATATTTTCATGTCTTTTCTGATTATTAACATTATCCATATAAATTTTTTGTTAAATGGGGTTAATTATAACATAGAAAAAATAATTTAATATCTCACTTTCTAGAGATGATTGCAATTAATATTTTCATGTATGCCTTTTTAGAATTTTTACAATAATGTGTATGTGTGAGATTTGCTTTACATACTTGAGACTCTAATGCCAATACATTTTTAAAGTGCTTGTCTAATTCTCTTCAAGAGGTAGATGGAACACATAAGTGATCCGTTTGTAAACTGGTTGGTTCTCCCTTTAGCCTTTTTTGATATGGGGTTTTGTTCATGGTGAAACACTTTTGCATGATAGTTTCTCAGTTTTTTCTTGAAAATTGAAAACATCTCTGGTGGATGACATCTGTTTCAACTGATGCATCTTTATTTTTCAAATCAAATTAGGAAAGTGTCAGTGTTAACCAATATTTCACCTAGAACCCCCAATGTGATGATTTAAGGAAAGAAGCAGAAGAAATGAATTAGCATTTATGGAGTATCTATTTGGAGTCTGATGCGCTCTAGGCACCTTTTACACAAATTCTGTTCAGTACTCAAGGTGTTTAACTCATTGGTGTTTCTATCTGTCACGAGGCATCTGACTCTGCAGAGAAGTCACTTTGCTGCAAAGTAGTTGAGCTGGATTCAAACTTCTACTCTGGAGCCCAAGTTCCTTCCCCTACCATACCATCTCCGTATAGAATCTTCATAGTAGTTGAGTAAGAGAACCATGGTAATACAGACCTCAGTAACTCTGAAGAGTCACACCAGGCCACTAGCTACACTCAGCACGTCCCTGCCAGTTCTTTGGAACCCTTGAGCATCAAAGGATACCACCGTTCAAATATTTATAGAATCTCTTTTGTTAGATTTAAAGTAGTTCATATAACATCCCACAAATCTATTTACCATTTACTTCTTCCAAATCCCCCTTTCCCTGTGCCCGAGTCTACCCGTGAGAGGCAAATACCTAAGCAAAATATTTATTACCTCAGTCCCTATCGACTTCCAGAGCCAAGGACAACAGGACATTTCTGAAGCCCTCCACAATCCTGTGCACTGTTTATAAAAACAACCATGATCCCCAAAGAATTGGCTAATGGAGTTTCACAATGCCTACCATGAATAAAATCTGCAGGAATAAAAGGAAACAAATAGTCCAAGTTAAATAAAAAATCTGAAAATTAAAAAATATGTTTCAATTAGTTGAAAAGACTTTTTAATAAGAAACCAAAACATGTCTTTGTTTCATAATCCTTGCTGGTGAAATTAAAAAACTGAAGACACTAATGACTAAGGATGTACTAAATATGTTTTTACAAATGATACTTTAAAAAATATATATTTTTATTGATTTCAGAGAGGATGGGAGAGGGAGATAGAGATAGAAACATCAATGATGAGAGAGAATCACTGATTCGCTACCTCCTACACACCCTCTACTGAGGATCAAGCCGTAACCTGAGCCCTTGACTGGAATAGAACCTGGGACCCTTCAGTCTGTAGGCCGATGCTCTATCCACTGAGCCAAACCAGCTAGGACTACAAATGACATTTTAATCATTGATATTTAGAATGGAAAGGAGTTTACATAAGAACTAGTCTAATTATTGCATTCTACAAAGATGATTAAATTATGTGCTGAAGGTCACATTTAGTATGTGTTATAAATATGGTTAAATTTTATAACATATTTATACTTCCTATAACTAAAAAATAATTTAGTTCAAAAGAACACAAAATAACCTTACTCTCATTTTTATTTTGCAAAAAGCATTTACTGAAGTAAAACAAATATGACTTATTTTCTTTGTTCTTTGTCTCCCCATTTTGGCTGCCTGTTTGGGTTTGAGTCTGTGTATTAGGTAGATCTGCTACGAATCCCAACCTCTAGTGCAGGACAACGTCAGACATTGTGCTGGCCCTGAGTACCCTGTTTGGAGCTATCAGCAATTCAGTTTGTGGCTCCCTCTGCTGGAAATGACCAAGATATGCACCAGGGTCTGCTTTTCCTAGCCCCAGGCCCAGAATTAGATCAGGCAAAGACTCAAAGTCTCCAGAGATCTGCCTCTGCCTGCAGTCTCACTGACAAGCAGTCTTGATTAGCCTCGGGCTATTGACCACAAGGCCGGGCGAGAGGTCTTCCAACAGGGTGGGGCAACTGCCTTCCCCCAGACAAAAGATTCCTGGATAGCAAAGATCCACAAAGAAAAATGTTCTCTTTAGTGTGAGGGAATGACTAAGCACAGGGAACCGGGATGGCTGCCCATTGAGCTCCAACCCCAGAGCCCCACCAAACCTGGCTTCTGTTCACACAGCTGGAGTCTACTCTGCCCTCCCTCTCCTGGAGCCCAAGGTGAGTGGCTGCACATACAATTTTGTGCGTTGGCCCTTTAAGAGGATGCCTGCATTTCCAGCCATCTCTTGCTGGCAGACAGCAACTCTGCTGCTTTTCACAGCCAGATCCTATGTGGGCACCTTCCTCAGTTCTGGTGCTATCTGCTGGGGAACGCAAATTGAGGTTTAAGACCCCAGAATTCTCAGTAGGAACCCCCCAACAGCTGAGATATCCCTCCAGAACTTCAGTTAGGGTAAAGTTTTAAATTACATTGGCTAGCCCAGCCAGCCCTTTTGTGCCTCCACACTTCCTACCAGTCTCTATGTGGTCTCCACTTTCCATCCTTAGTTATCAGGGCTCTCTCCAGCTAGTCTTCAGTTGATTTTTTTTCAGGGTGGTTTTTCTCTGTATTTGAGTTGTATTTTCAGTTTGGTCCTGGGAGAGTGGCAGTGTAGCTTCTGCTTACTCTGCCACCATTTTTGAATCTTTTATTTTCTGTTTGTTTGTTTTGTTTTTTTAATCAATCTGGTAAAATGTTTATCCATTATATTGCTCTTTTCAATAAATAGCTTTTGATTGCATTATCTTTTATCCTCTTTGTGTTTTTTAATCTTATTTATGTTTGTTCTTTGTTATTTCTTCCTTTTGCTGGCTCTGGATTTATTTTTCTCTTCTTTTACTAGTTTATTAAGGTAGAACTCAGATTATTTGTGGTAGTACTTTTAAAGTAAGTATTTATTCCTATAAATTTTCCTCTAAAAATTTCTTTAGCTACATTTCATGAAATTAAAAAATACATATTTTTATTGATTTTTAGAGAGAGAGAAAGAGAAACATCGATTAGCTGCCCCCTACACACTCACTCACAGGATTGGCCCAAAACCCAGGCAGGTGCCCTGACCGGTAATCTAACTGGCAACCTTTTGGGTGCACCAGATGATGCCCAACCCATTGAGCCACACTGGCCAGGGCATAGTTCATGAATTTTGATATGTTGTACTCTTACTTTCTTCAGTTTAAAATATTTTCTAATTTCCTCTGTGACTCATTTATTTAGAAGTATGGTATTTAGTTTATAAATATATGTGGATTTTCCAGATTACTAATGACAGGCTCTCCAGCCTGGAGCCTGCTGAAATGATCCAGACAAGGCAATGCTAGGCCTGCTTAGCTCACTTTGCCTGTTTCTTCCACAGAAACCACAATAAAGTCTCTCGCCAACATTTTCCCCTCAGCATCTACTTCCTGACCAAAACTGCCACTTCCCCAGATGGCCTCAGTATGCAGAGGAATGCCTCCTCCTCTTTGGAACTGTGGCTACAAACTCTGGATAAAATACTGGGTAGTTGTGATGAATATAACCAGTTTACTGAGCAGTAGGTTATTACCATGAAATGCTTCCCCCCAATACTATATTTAATCAAATTCTGTTGGTATTTTTTCCCTGCTCCTTAACGACATTCTGATCTAATATAGAAATGCCCAATTAGATGTGTTTATTGAATCTCTAGCCAATGTAATTTAAAACTTTACCCTAATATCCAACTCAGTTGCGTCTCTCCCCACTCCCATTCCCTCCATCTAAGGGAGGAGGAGCTCCATCATCCTTCTCAGCAGTCTCCTCTCCCAGGGGTCCACTTCCTTGGCCGGCGGTCATCTTGACGATGCTGCACTCTGCCTCCTCCTTTTCCCTATGGGCTCCTTTACATGGCTCCGGGGGGTCACTAAGGACCTCTTCTGAGAGCATGGCATACTAAAATACAGCATTAATTTTCTTTTTTAAAATTGATTTCAGAGAGGAAGGGAGAGGCAGCGAGAGATAGAAACATTAATGATGAGAGAATCATCAACCAGCTGCCTCCTGCATACCCCCTACTGGAGATTGAGCCCATAACTCGGGCCTGTGCCCTGACCAGGAATCAAACCATGACCTCCTGGTTCATAGGTCTACGCTCAACCACTGAGCCACATGGCCAGGCAGCATTCATTTCTTTTACTACACAGTGTTCATTACCATTCTACTTTTATTGACTGCTGACTTCAAGCATCGCCAGGTAGAAAAATGCCCTAAACAACAGGAGGTGTGTAAAACCCTTTCAAGAACTTTCATCATGCTCACATCTGCTCAGTGGCAATGCTCACACCAGCCTTTATCTAACATGCAGCTGGCTAGTCAAATGCCTCTATGATTCTCGTGGTGCCACCATTTCTATGAGTGATGCCTTAAATTGCTCCTCTCTCCCTCAGCTTTGAGGGTTTTACATTAGGTATATCTCTTGGTTTTGTGCCTGTTGCCCATATTTTCACTTATTTCACTGTTCACCATGCACACTAAGGCCACTGAGTATGGGGCTGGGTGCTTTAGATGTGAAGATGCATGAGCCATGGTGTCTTCCCTCAGGTAGCCTGTGTTCTTGTCATAATTCACAAGACCACAGTCCCCTTGAAATACTAGTATGTCCAGTTTGCTTAAATGTCCAGACCTTTTCATTTTTCTCAACTTACATTGACAATTTAAATGAATGAGGAATAAAAACCTTCTAAGCTATTGGATAGGATGCTAGATTCTCTGTTAGTTGTATTCTAATCCAATAATACCTTGGACTGTATTTCTTAGGTTAGGCTAGGCAATGCTATGGAAACAAACTCCAAAATTATAGTGTCTTTCTGAATAAAAAGGTGTGTTTGTTTTTTCTGTACAGGAAAATGTTGGTTGGAGTTCTCAACACTCAAGAGAAAATACCATCCCTGTGATTATTCATCAATCTAGACTGCTGCGATGTTGTTGCTAGGAGAATCAGAGAAAAGTCACAAGTAATCCTGCTTTGAGCACTGACATGTGAGGACTGGTTGGAGCTTGCCCAGACACTTGGCAAGCCAGGGGTATCTAGTTATGGATGTGGGGCTGCAAAGAGTTGCCGACGGAGAGCCTGTGGGAGGCTGCTGCCTCTGCATCTGGTGGTAGACCTGCGTGCACCATTCTCCTAGCAGGCAGGAAGGACAGACAGAGGGTCGAGAGCAAGGATAAGCTGGACACTACTGGCCCTTTCCCATCAGTCTTTCACTATCTAACCACAAAGACCTTCTGATGGCAACTTGATTTCTGTTTTTAAACCTTGTATGAATTTCTCTTTGGGCCAACTCTAACTCAGAATCATACAGGAAAGGAATTATTCAAAGTATAGATACAGCTTAGTTAAATGAATAGTCAACACAAAGCATAACTTTGACTTCCCAGTTCTTATATGAATTGGCCTAGAATTGGCATACATTTCTGCCCATAGCCCATTAGACAGAGCCAGTCATGTGACCTCACCTAACTGCAAAGGGCAGGAAAATGTGGGAAAACACATGGACATTCATTCAGTGATCATTAAATGTCCCTGCCATACCTACTATGTCAAGGTGAAGCATGTATAGATGTCAATGTCCAACAATTTGTATAAGTGGTCAACTTGACCTCTAACAAAATATTTTGCTTGAGTGCATGTGTTTGTCTTACTGAAATTTTTACATTAATGTTAGAATTATCATCACTCTAGCCAAAACTTTATCTGTAAGTCTGAGAATTCTGGTTGTCACTCTTAGTTTATTTTCAGGAAAGGGCTCTCTGAACAGAAAATTTCAACTCCTTGACACCTCTCTTGTTTCCTTTTGTAGGTCTAAGTTTTATTAAAGCAGTTCCCAGCACTAAGTTGTCCTAACTGTAGCTTTCAGCAGCCCTGGGAGTATAGTTTCAACTATATCTTCTTTGGTGGGTGGAGAGCAGGAAAGATTAATAATAGAACGGAAGATTAAAGAAACCTTGCAAATTAGAAAACTAATAGAGTGTTTCTGTATGCAATCTTGTGGCAAATTTGATTTTACCTGAAGTGGAATTATAAATATTTAGGGAAGATCCATTTCTACTGCATCTTAGAAATGCAAGAGTTAGTAATTTTATATCGATGGTCTGAGTCATTTTGGACATTATGAAGAGGATAATATATTTGTCAATGTATGACTCTTCCATTCAAGACTGTTATGTAACAGCAATAATAGGCAGCCAATACAAACCAACTGGTGCTTTCCAGATGAAAGAGAGAATTAAAGAAAGGATTAAAGTTCTCTTTTAATTAAAAAGGGAAAAAAAAGGTTTGCTAACATCAAGGCAAGGAATATTTTTACAAATCTGTTGAACTAGCCCAAATTATGTAACAAAAAATTAATATAGGGCTTTATCCATTTGAGATTAAAATTAAACATCATTAAATCATAAAATGGTTGCTTTTGATATTTTTATACCCATGTTCATAGCAGTGTTATTCAAAATAACTAAAAGGTGGAAATGACCCATGCATCCACCGACAGATAATTGATAAGCAATTTGTGGTATATAGATACTATGAAATATTTTTCAGTCTTAAAAGGGAAGAAAATTTTGAACCATATTGCAACATGGATGAACCTCGTAGACATGAACAATCTGTATGATTCTACTTAGATGAGGTACCTAGAATAGTCAGATTCATCAAAACGAAAAGTAGAATTGTGGTTGAAAAGGCTGAGGAGAGGAGAAAAGGCAAGTCAATGTTTAATGGACATGAAAAGTTCTGGAGATGGATGGTGGTGGTAGGTGTACAATGTAAATTTAATTATACCAATGGACTGTGCACTTAAAAATGGTTAAAATGCTGAATTTTGTTATGTATATTTTACCACAATAAACGAATAAAATGAAACAAAATGTAATCATCTTAAGAAACTGGCAACTTAGAGGTACGGAACCATTAAATGTCATCAGGTCTGATTAAGAACACAGGACAGTCTGACTAATGGAAGATGCTATGTTCTACAAAAGAGCACCCAGTTCTGAAGAATCTTGACCTTTAGTACTGCAGCCTTCAGATGACGAGGGTGTCAGATAAGATCAGGGAATCCTGCTGACGCCTTCCATTGCTCTACTTTCAGTGGGACATTTGTGGGTGACAACACTGAGATGCATAAAGCGTGATGTTAAGTTTACTTCATGACTTGCAAAGAGAGAATCCTGATCCAGATCTGATTAAGGGGTTCATGCTGGAAAGAACAATCACTTCCCAGTCCTCAATCATCTAAAGACGAGTGATTTAATTTGCTTCACGCCAGCAGCTGACATGCCCACTGAAGAAGGCACAGGCCACCTTGTCAACCAGGAATTTTTGGCTGCTGTTAACAAATTCCATCCTCAGCAGAGGGAGCACCGTACCAGCCCAGGAAGATTTTGGTCCCTGCATAGCTTATCCCTAAGCTTGGAGGAACATGTGTTGGAAACCCTTAAGAAAATGGAAAGACCCCTGGAGTCAGAGTCATCAGTCTCATAAGCACAGCTCTGTCACTGAAACTTATTGGGACCACTAGGAAACCACTCCCTCTCTCTGAGTTGAGTGTCCTCGTCTGTAAGTTGAGATTGTCTGTGCCAATCCCTTTCATTGTAAACTAGAGGCCCGGTGCATGACATTCGTGCACTTGGGGGTCCCTCAGCCTCGCCTGTTCCCTCTCACAGTCCAGGACCCCTTTGGAGATGCCTGCCTGCCAGCTTAGGCCCACTCCCCTTGCCTAAGCCGGCAGGCAGACATCCCTCGAGGGGTCCTTAGCACTGTCGCGGAGGTGGGAGAGGCTCCTGCCACCACCGCTGCACTTGCCAGCCATGAGCCTGCCTTCTGGCTGAGCGGCACTCCCACTGACCACCAGGCAGCAGCTCCTGCATTGAGCACCTGTCCCCTAGTGGTCAGTGTGCATCATAGTGACTGGTCGTTCCACCATTTGGTTGATTTGCATATTAGCCTTTTATTATATAGGATACTCCTGTTCATGACTCATCCACCTTCATGTGTTAGGAACCTCAAAGTGATTCATGGAATTATGGCACTGGGTCAGCCAGGCTGATCCATAGTTTGTTAAAAGAATGGGAGTAAACTATCTGAACTATCTTTAACTCTAGAAGAAAACATACTTGATATAGAAACTAACTTATAAACCAGTGAATGCTGGGGATGCCTCTTGGTTTAAGGTCTTTAATACATGTGTAAAAGCAGGTCTTATTGACGTGATGCAATTGCTTAATTTTCTTATCACGCAGGAAGAATGCTCCCTTCTTTTTTGGTGCAATGATTAGACAGGCCTCAGAGAGGAGAATGGGAATTTATCTCTTCTTTCTGTCCTAACGGGCTCCAGTGAGTTCACACATCTCCCTCTCACTCAGGCCCTTCTGGACCAATCCTTTACAATAAAAATGTCCCACTGCCCTTGCTTCTCCTGGGCTGCTGAGCCTCCCAGCCCTGCCTTCGCCCAGCCCTGCCTTCGCCCAGCCCTGCCTTCGCTCAGCCCTGCCTTCGCTCAGTTCTCGCCTTGTTGCCTGCCCATATTTGTGGGCAAGTTCCACCCATGACCACATCCAACCAGCACTTTTAAGAAAGCCAGACTGGCTTGGAGTCCACTCCACTCTCCACGCAGTGTGGTGCAAGGAGGAAGGCTCTCTGTGCACTTTGTTTACCTGAACTTCTTCTTGTGCCTGCGGATGGCTACAGAACAAAAGCTTTCCCCAAGACCTTCCTGTAATAGCAACAGTGTCTGGATCAACAGCAGAGATTGTGGCACAAGGAAAGCTTTTTCCTTCTGCCCATGTAATTCCAGGCAATAGGGAATGACAGAATTGGTAGCATATCCAGGAAAGTCTACCATGGTAAGACCTGGTTTAAGGTATATTGGCTTTGCTAACTATTAGTTTCAAAACTTGGGAAGTATTTTAATCTCTGTTAGCTTCCATTTCTTCATCTTTTAATGGGCAATTAACTTGTTATTATGACTAGAAAGAATGGATTGGAAGTTTCTAGCACAGTGCCTGGACCTGGGTAGACATCCAATGGATTTAAATTCTTATTATCCTATAGATAATAAAAAGCATTCAACTTTGAGTTTGCATTTCACTAATGGTTTATTTTTTCCCTTAAAAAATCATTCTGATAGCTGCTCCGAGGCCTGGAATTTATTACAGCTGCTGCATAGCTGGACAAATTGTTTTTTGCACCAACCCAGTCTCCCTTCACATCACAGTCAGCATCATTTGTACAGTTAGTATGAAAAATTTCCAACAAATTACAGTAATGAATTGTGGGCTGTTCCTTGGGGGTATTCACATTTTGATTGTAAAAAAAAAATTGACTTGATCATATTCTCTCCCTTTTTATGTCCAGATCACATCTGGAAGCTGAATTTTATTACATGTGTTTCCTCCCAGGGATAATCTTAAACTACCTGTGTGCCGGGACCACACCGGGGAGTTTCTGATTCAGTGGCCACCCCAGGGTGGGGTTTGGGAGTTCATTTGTAAACCCTCCAGAAGCGACTGTGATGAGTGTCACTAAGAGCTGAATCACATCAGTGTGGAAGGGCCACGGGCTATTACAAAGCTCAGCAGGTGTCTCAGAATCATTCTTGAATTTCAATTTCGAAATCTTGTGCATGGTTCGGAGAGATGAGAATAGAATTTTAATTGAGGTTCTATTTCCATGGGAACAAGAACCCCAGAGCTCCTCCATGTTCCTCGTCATATCTGCAGAAAGGTTCCCTATTGTTCTCTGCAGACAGCTGCGATGCAGTGAGTACTGCTGGAACCAACTTGCTGCTCTCCATCGCATGCAACAGAATACAGCCAGCACGTTCCTAACTGGAGAGAGTGGTGTGCGTCTGCACATTTCCCTCTCCGTGGGTTATCATCAGAGACAGATAATTTTAAAGCTGATGTCCACCATCCTGCTTTTACAGATAAAGAAATGAAAACCTAATGATTTTGCCTGAGGTCACACAGCTGGGTGAATTTTTTTCTTTATTCTATATATTATATATAACTAGAGGCCCAGTGCACAAAATTTGTGCACTGGGAGGGTGGAGGGGTGAGTGTCCCTCAGCCCAGCCTGTACCCTCTCCAATCTGGGACATCCCTTTCACAATCTGGGACTGCTGGCTCCCAACCGCTCACCTGCCTGCCAGCCTGATCACCCCCTAACCACTCCCCTGACAGCCTGATCGACGCCTAACTACTCCCCTGCTGGTCCAATTGCCCCCAACTGCCCTATCCTGCAGGCCTGGGTCCCCCCCAACTGCCCTTCCCTGCAGGGCTGGTCGCCCCAATTGCCCTACCCTGCCAGCCCGGTCACCCCTAACTGCCCTTCCCTGCTGACCTGGTCACCCATATCTGCCCTCCCCTGTCAGCCCAGTCATCCCTAACTGCCCTCCCCTGCCAAACTGGTCGCCCCTAACTGCCCTCCCCTGCAGGCCTGGTCCACCCCAACTGTCCTCCCCTGCTGGCCTGGTTGCCCCTAACTGCCCTCTCCTGCTGGCCTTCTTGTGGAGGCTGTTTTGACCACATGGGGGCAGCCATCTTTGACCTCATGGGTGGTCATCTTGTGCGAGGGTATGAGGCTCAATTTGCATATTACCTCTTTATTACGTAGATTAGTTCCTATTTTTCTTGCAGGGTAGAGAAATGAATATTGGAACATCTTATAAAATGTAGCTAATAAGAAAAATTAATTGTCAAAAGACTGCCAACAAATTCAAAGAACCCAAAATATTAATTATCGTTCATCATGCTTTTCTGGTTCCTTTATTATTCTACAACTCCTCTAATTAAAATTAAACCTACTGCAACTGTGAGGTGTAAAGCATAATATAATACTGCTCTGTTTTCCTCTCCTCATAAAGAACAACATCTTATCAACCACCATTCAATCAGAACAGAGTGGCAAGAGAAACTTAAATTTTTTATCGTTATGTTTCTAGCCAGGATGTGAAATCTGTAAAACACAAAGTCATAAATGGGCCACTTGCTTTTAGAATCCAATGTTCCCATGCAGTCTTTCCTAGACATGCTCTCAAAATACTTGCGGGAGTGAGTCATGAACCAAACAGATATAGATGTCTTTTCCTTTCTTGTTTTTGTTTCTACTTAGTGCTAAGTATATTTAAAAATAGTTCCTATACTATGTGTAGGTATAGGAAACCCATATAACAAACATTTTTCTACTTTCTTGCTACTAAAAGTGGTGCCTCTCTAATCACTAGTCCATGTGCTTGTTGAAGGAGCGTTTACCAGGAACGGAACTGCTGGCTCTTAGGACTTGTGATGTCCCTTATCAGATCCATCACTCTCTAGTCTCTGTGACCATCTAGTCAGCCTATGCATGCACTTAGTTTTTAAAAATCTTAGCCATCGCCTTGACCCGTTTGGCTCAGTGGATGGAGCATCAGCCTGCAGACTGAGGGGTCCCGGGTTCGATTCCTGTCGGGGGCACATGCCTGGATTGCGGGTTCAGTTTCCATTGGGGGCGTGCGGGAGGAGGCCGATCGGTGGTTTTTTTTCTCATCATTGATGTTTCTCTCCCTTTCCCTTCCTCTCTGAAATCAATAAAAATATTAAAATAAATAAATAAATAAATAAAATAAAAATCTTAGCCATCATTTTTAGTTATTTTCAGTGGAACAGGAAATCTCTGAAAAATTGAAAACAATTATTTATAGAAAGAAAAATATTTGACATCTTCAGAGAAATAAATGGAAAGCAGGGCTTCAACAAAGATATTTTGTTACTAGGACCTGTGCTTCAACTAACTGACAACTTTTTAATATTGTAGTGTTTTTTTAAAAAGTGGTCTTGATTATGTTTTTTTACATAGACCTGGTCAAATGCAATTATAAGAAGTTATGCTGACACAGAGTAGGTACCAAATACTCACTGATGGGATTTCCTCATCAAGATTGCTTCACATCCCAAATCACTATCATACAGTGAAGTGAAATATATAATGTTGTAAAATGAGTATCTAAGAGGATAAAGATGTTCCTCGAATACCGTAGACATTTCTTAAATATATAAGAATAGTTGGATTAATTTAAAATAGAAGAACAGTAGGTTTTTGAGATCTAAAGGAGCCCCTGAAAAAGTGTGGCTCCACTCTTTCATATTACAGGAGAGGAAACTGAGGACTAGAGAAGCGAAGCAAATTGTCAAAAGACATACAACAGCTTAACAATGAGCCGAAGCTTTGAACCCAGGTCTTTTTCTCCAATTCCTGAGGGAATTACTCCACAGTCCTTCCATCACAAGACACAAAATTCAAGATGTTTCCATAAATCCCAGATCCCAGTTACTATGTTGGGGAAAAAGCATAATTGTTTATTTTTTAAAGTTCGCTTTAAGATCCCAAAACAGATATATGGTAGTAGCCATGTCTTCCACCAAATACAACCTTAGTTCTATTTTCAAATATGACTGTATCCTCCCAAATTTTTCACAAGGAAAGTTATGAATCAGAAGATGAAAAGAGTCAAAGGGTGAGTCTTTTGGAGAGTCAACATGTAGAGATGTTGAAACCAAATTATTTATTCATTACAAGTCTATTCGCTAAAAGGCGGGTCTGGAGGCAATGTGATGACTCAGTTCATGGTGACTTTTGAGGAGAAAATTCATACTTTCATGAGCCCACAGATCCAATGCCAGGAGGAACTCAGGAGATAGATGTCATCCAAGCAGTTCAGAGCATTCCGAAAAAGTCAAACTTTTTTTTTAACCTTTTGTTTGAGACACATGGTGGAATTACTTCCACTTTGTCTTTATTTTAATTTTAGCTTTTCAGTGAATAATGCCTTCAACACTTTCTCTGGGGCACTGACACAGACCTAGAGGCATGTGATATAGAAAACATAGGCAAGAGAATGAAAGCCTTGAAGTTCCTCTTTAGATACTGGGGATGAGCTTACTTACCTATGTAGGGAAGCCAAACTTGCCACCCCAAAGTCTGTCTCTCTGGCATTAGGATTATTTCATTTCTAAGAAACAAAGACTCAAGAAGAACCTTTGACCTTCCCCAAAACTGCCTAGAAGAATTTAAGAGGCCTATTCCAGGAAAAAAGAGCTAACTATAAAATATACTAGTATATACAGGGTGGGGCAAAATAGGTTTACAGTTTTTCACATGGAAAATAATACAATAATTAATCAATAATATAAGTTGTGAGTACATGCTAAACAGAGTTTATTCTTATATTATTACTGATTAATTACTGTATTACTTTCCATGTGAACCACTGTAAACCTACTTTTGCCCCCCCCTCTGCTACATAAACTAGTGTGGTAGACTGGGAAGAAGCTAGCAAGGCCTGCTTGATCAAAGTTCTTGTGTCTCATTGTGAGAGATGGCCCAGCAAACATTTGTTTATTTGAACAATCGCTTTTCCATGTATGTGAATTGCCTTCCTCCCCTTTGCTTTTATTAAGTTTATTGGGATAACATTGGTCAACATGAACATAAAGGTTTCAGGTGTCAGTTTCTGTTACAAGATCTGTATATTGCACTGTGCGCCCACAACCCAAAGTCAAATATTCTCCTGTCACCATATATTAGTACCTCTTTTCTCCCTACTCCCTTTCCTCTGACAATCACCACACTTCTGTTTGTGTTCACAAGATTCAGTTTTATATCCCACATATGAGTGAAATCATATGATACTTAGCTTTTTCTGACTGACTTATTTCATTTAGCATAATGTTCTCAAGGTCCATCCATGTTGCAAAAGGTGCTATTTCATCCTTTTCTGGTATTCCATTGTAACATGTACCACATCTTCTTTATCCAGTCATCTATGTCAGGACACTTTGGTTGTTCCAGGTCTTGGCCACCGTGAATAATGCTGCAATGAACATAGGGGTACACATATCTTTATGAACACATGATTTTGAGGTTTCAGGGTATATGCCCAGGTGAGAGATTTCTGGGTTGTATGGAAGCTCTATTCTTACTTTTTTTGAGGAATCACCAGACTGCTTTCCACAGTGGTTGTACCAGTCTACATTCCCACCAACAGTGAGTAAGGGTTCCCTTTTTTTCACAACCTCTCAAACACTTATTACTGCTTGTCTTATTGATAATGGCCACTCTAATAGGTATGAGGTGGTATCTCATTGTAGTTTTGATTTGCATTTCCCTAATTGCCGGTGAGGTTGAGCATATTTTCATGTATCTATTGGCTGTTTGCATGTCATCTTAGGAGAGGTGTATTTTCAGGTTTGCCCACTTTTTGATTGGGTTGTTTGTTTGATGTGAGTTTTATAATTTCCAAAATATATAAAGAACTCATAAAACTTCTTCCCCTTTGAAGTCCTGAACCACTACCCTCTTCTTAGCTCAAGATGGCAAATAAGTCTCAATTGCCAGATTTATCTTGGAACCCATATTCTTATAGGTCTCCCACACATACATACAAACTAAGCTTGATTGTTTTTTCCTATTAATCTGTCTCAGATCTAAGACTTAAATCATCCAGAAGAACCTAGAAGGGTAGAGAAAAACATCTTCCTCCCCAACACTTATCCTACATTTTTCTGGCCCCCGCACAATGGCTGTCAATGCAGGGCTACTTTCTTTGCAAACATTTTACTGACAGGTTCATAGAACTGTTTATATTTCAAGAGTCTGAGCATGTTTGGTGTTGTGTTGTGTTTTTTTTTTTTGTCATATATAAAGTCAACTAATTTTTACTGACTGCTTACAATTTACCAAGCACTCTTTGAGTGCTTTCATATATTCTATCTCATTTAGTTCTAGTATCTTATAAGCACTGTCTGAATTTTTAAAAAAGGAAAATGTAGAAATAACACATATAATTGTTTTAGGGGGGGAATGAATAATTTTCTCAAGGTCACAGAGCCAATAAATGGCAGAAATGAAATATGAATCTGGAACTCTCTGCTCCAAATCTTGTCTCTAATCATAAAATCAGGAAATAAAATTGCTCCTCAGTAATGTATGAACTAATGATCTACCTCTGAAAACGACTCCAGAAATACCAGTTATTTTTTTTGTAACAGTTTAGTGTCATCTTTCAGAAATTTTGGAAACAAATTCTTATCACAATTACAGATGACAGATCAGTTTATCTGACACAGCAGTTGCCAAATACTGAATGGAGAGAAGGAAGTTAATGGAATATTTGTGGAATGAGCCAATATCTATTTACATAATTGTTTTGATATGGACCCTAATGTTATTACTCTAACTAAAATACTGTACAGTTCGTATTTTACACCAATGTGGAGTTTTCTCCAACAGTCTTTTACATCCAAGCCTGGACACTTTCGAGTATGAATGGAAATGGCTAACTCAAGCCATAGACACAGACTGGGATCATCCAGCTCTGAGGAGAGTAGGGTGCAGAAATCCATATGAGGATGTGTTTTCATTAGACTAAAGAAGCAAGTCAGTTTTTCTGGACTGAGAGTTTACAATGAAGTGATCAATTGCTGAAAGGTTTTGTGTTCCGAATAAAGTTTTGGAATTTTGACTAATAAAAATTGTCTATAAAGTTACAAATTGCTCAAAAGTGCTTATTTTTAGAGGAGTTTTCTTCTCCTAAAACAATTGTATGTGTTAGTTGTTAAAACTATTTTGTTCTTTCAGGCAAGAATTAAGTAACTGGTCCTCAACTAAGGAGAAAAATGTTTCAGTATTTCTAGCTTAGTTATATATGTGGTCTTCTATATTTCTCTTAATCTTTGAATTCCTGATTACTTGCATTGCATCTTCAACTTTTGAAAGGTAGAAAAACCTTAAAGAAAGCAAATATTATTTTTAACTTTCTAATCATTATGAGGACTACCTTTTTGGGTCATTCCCCCAACCCTTCTCAGGAGAGAGCATAGTTTTGCAGAAAATTATCAAATCCTAAAAAGGAAGAAAATAAAAAAGGAACAAAGAAATTACAAAGCAGCCAGAAAAAAAATGAACAAAGTGGCAACAGAAAGTCAGTATCTATCAACAATGACTTGAGATGTAAATGAACTGAACAGATGAAAAAACCACACACAAGACTCAGCCTCATGTTGCCTATAAGAGATCTTCTTAGACATCACACCAAAAGCATGAGAGATGGCATGTCATCCAGTTTAAGAACTTTTGCTCTTTCAAAAACACTGTTAAGAGAATGAAAAGACAAGCCATAGACTGAAGAATATATTTGAAAATCACTTACCTAAGAAAGAACTCATATTATGTAGACTATATTTTTAAGAACTCTCAAAACTCAATAAGACAACAAAAAACCAATATAAAATGAATCAAAGTTTTAAACTATACTTCTTCAGAGAAAATATTGAAATATCAAATAAACATATGAAAAAATGTTCAACAGGTAGTCATTAGGAAAAGAAAAAACCACAACGAGATACCACGATGCACCTCTTAAGGTGTCTAAATTGTAAAAGTTGCCCATATCAAGTGCTGACTAAGATGTGGAGCAGCTGGAATTCTCAGGCGCTGCTGGTAACAACGCAAAAATGAAACAGTCACTTCAGTAAACACTTCGGTAGGTTCACAACGCTAATTATACACTTACCCTCACACCTTCGATCTCATTCCTAGGTATTTATTCGAGTGAAATGAAGTCCTGGGCTCTCATGAAAATCTGTACACAAATGTATTCATAATTGCTCCAAACTGGAAACCACCCAAATGTCCTTTAGCTGGAGAATGGATAAACAAATCTAGAATAAAGAAATAAAATTGCACGCAAAGAAATAAAATTGCTCCTCAGTATGTATGAACTAATGATATACATGACAGCATGGATGAAATCTGAAATGCATTATACTAAGTGCAAGAAGCCAGAGGACATCCTGTGATCACATTTTTGTGATAGTCTTGAAAAGGCAAAACTGTAGGGAGAGCCCTGGACACTGTGGCTCAGTTGGTTGGGCATTGCCCCGTGCACTGAAAGTTTGCCTATTCCCGTGGTTGGCAAACTGCGGCTCGCGAGCCACATGCGGCTCTTTGGCCCCTTGAGTGTGGCTCTTCCACAAAATACCACGGCCTGGGCAAGTCTATTTTGAAGAAGTGGCTTTAGAAGAAGTTTAAGTTAAAAAAATTTGGCTCTCAAAAGAAATTTCAATCGTTGTACTGTTGATATTTGGCTCTGTTGACTAATGAGTTTGCCGACCACTGGCCTATTCGATTCCCAGTCAGGGCACATGCCTGGATTGTGGGCTTGATCCCAGTTACAGGGTGTGCAGGAGGCAGCCAATGAATGTCTTGCTCTCACATCAATGTTTTCCTCTCTCCCTCTCCCTTCCTCTCTCTCTAAACATCAACAGAAATATTTTTAAAACACTATAGGGCCATCAAACAGATCAGTGATTGAAAAGGACTAAAGACTGGTGGAGGGGTTGACTACAAAGGATCATAGGAAAATTTATTGAAGCCACTGCCCTATATTTTTATTGTGATGATGGTTTCATGATGGTGTGTTTGTCAAAACTTGCAGCATCACATATTACTGAAAAGGGGACATTTTATTGTAGATTAGACCTTAGTTTTTTTAACTGTAAAAATAAAGAATACACACAAAAAATCTGCATATGATAGTCAAATGCTTCCCTGATGAGTATAATTCTGAATATATATGAAAATTATCCCACGTTTATTTAACTTCTTAAAATTTTTATTGAACTTATTGGGGTGATATTGGTCATTGAAGTTACATAGATTTAAACTGTATAACTTTATAATACATCATCTGCATACTGTATTATTTGATTCCAACTCAGCACTCAGTCATGCCCTGGACACGGCTCTGCCCAGTGCTGACTCATTTGTACTTGAGCATCTCATCCCTGCATTCTGGGCCTGACTTGAGACACTGAGGATAAACTGCAGAATGTGATATTTAACCTGCAGCGGTCCAATGGCAAAGTAAGGACAAACAATGTTCCCTCACTGTGACTTAGGTCATACACAGAAAGAACATCACTACGGGTCAGTACTAGGAGGTACTAGAATGTTGCCCAGGGAACTACAAACACGTTCCCAGAGCCCTACCAAAGAATATGGGCACGCAGCTCTCACCAATTCTTTCCTACATCCCATCGTTACCGGCTATCTCCTGAGCATAGGCACTGGCAGCGTCCCAGGCACACTGACACAAAAACTGACTTCTGTCCTCCACAGAATGAGGGAAACTGGAGTATTCAGTTGTGAAAATAAACCCACGGGTGGATAACTCATATTATTACTCTGGAAGGGCCAGGCCCACACAGCCATTGTTTGTAGAGATCCATCCCTGGCAACAGAATAAAATGTTGTAAGTACTTTTCCTAAGTACACATTCAGGAAGTGATGATATGGAATGACCCAAAACATTAGTGGCTCAGGTCCAAGGGATAAGAAGTTCCCTAAGAGCCAGGCCCACAAACTGATTACATGTGGGAATATATATTTAGTCCTTTGCATACGACCATCTATTTCTTTTAACTGCCTCTGTAATATAGTAATTAATACAACTTGGCTGACAGTTACAGTACATTGCCTCTATTCCTATAATTTATGCATAGAAAGTCACACGCTGACTTACAAACATGGGGCCGTGAGATTAAAAAGTTCTGTGATATGCTGTGTTTCATGCAAAGTTAGTTTATACTATATAATGCATTCCCTTGGAACATTTTTAATGTACTGTTGAAACGATACTTTACATAAACATAAATCATTTGGTTAAGTCAATTAATGCAGAGTTTAAAGCAAACATGAATCCTAAAAGAGTGCTTATGGGGTGCTTTTCTGTGTTTGTGGCTGTAATTCTCAAAGCACAAGCTTGGAGAGCCCTCACTTAAGGAATCTGGAAATATTCTGGCATCTGCTGTAAAGAATGCAGTATCCATGCTGACAGTGCAAGTGTGAGCTGAATCCTAACAGATGTAAAGCAAGCATTGGACACATCCCTGTGGCAGCCAGTGGATGCCCTGCTATTCCCCCGCACCCTGCATCCTCCTGCAGGCTCCCAGACCTGTGTTGATGCCCTGGAGGCACAGGGGGATTTATTGAGAAACGTCAATGTCCTAAATCTGCAGTTAACAAATGGCTGTGGAACTCGGAGTTCCTGGAAGGATAAGGTAGACAGGGTGGGAATGGAGAAAGGGTGTGGTCATCTGCCACTTGCTGGGCACGATTCTAAGAAGGTGTTTTGATATATCATTTACTTTAATTATCACAATAAACCATAGAAATAGCTAGCAATACTCTCATGTCATATGTGAGCAACCTGATTTAGCTGCAGTCTCCAGAGAGAGGAAGGGAGAGGGAGAGTGATAGAAACTTTAATGATGAGAGAGAATCATCGATGGGCTGCCTCCGGTATGCCCCCTACTGGGGATGGAGCCCGCAGCCCGGGCATGTGCCCTGACGGGAATGGAACCGGGACCCTTCAGTCCGTAAGCCAACGCTCTACCCACTGAGCCAAACCAGCGAGGGCCATGGTGTGTTTTGAAGGATGGCAGCAGGAACCAGGAAGCCCTTCACCTAACCTGTCCTTCCAGCTCCTTCCCTAGCATACCTAAGACTCTGATTGGCTCCATGGGTTCAGGCGTGTTCTGCAGTGTTGCCCACTCAGCATATGTAGGTCAGCATGACCAGGATGCTGTGAAAGAGGCACATTCCTGTCCCCCCACCCCCTTAGTTTTCAAATGGCTGGGATACAGGATTGGAGAATGAGAAACTCGATTCCCCATAATCCCAAATTCTGCATTTTGCATAACATTTTATGCATGTGCTTTTAAATAATAATGAGTGACCATAATAATATATAGTGAATCATTTTTCTGTGATGTGGTTATTCTAAAAGCTTCAGTGATTTCCTGTGGAAAGATATAATAGAGGGAGAGGTAATGGCAGCCAAATAGGCAGACCTTTCTTGCACCTCCTCCCAGGATGAGACTAAAAATAAAACTAAAGTGGGGAACATACACCCGGGATTACCAACTGAGGTCCAGCTGAGGAGGAGACATAACAGAAAGGACAGAAAATACCTGGAGACCGGGAGGAAGGGCGAGGTCGAGAGAGGGGCTGGCCCACCTTCCATGGGCGGCAGGCCAGAGTGAGGAGGGATCTCTGGGCTGTGGGAGGGTTTGTTCCCTCAGAAGACCGAGGCCCCAAACCCAGGCTGGGCTCCAGAGCCCAGAACACTGAGACTAGCCCAGTTGCCCAGGTAACATCCAGCCATTAAAGGCGGCAGGGCTGCAGGGCTGCTGGGCCGCTGGTGGTCTGGAGCTGGTAGAGGGAGCTGGTTGGAGAGAAAGCCTCAGTTTCTGTGCTTTGTTGTTTAAACCCAGAGCAAAGGAGTTTCACAGGCACCTACTCACAGGAGGCTTTGGTGCAGGGACGTGCTGGGGTGGGCAGCGCTGGGGGGAGACGTGGAAAAGAAGCAGCCAGGAGTCCTGAATGCGGTGGTCCCTCCCCCACAAACCAACAAATGACAACAGGGTGGTGAAGGCCTGGGAGGGGCGGGTGCAGGGTGGAGAGGGTCAATGGAAAAAAAATGGACATCAGTAATAACTTTCAACAATAAAGATAAATTTTAAAAAGATTAAATAATAAATGCATGGTTATTTATTATTATTCTCCAATATATTGTGACAAGATTATATATTTCAATAACATGCAAAAATGTTCCATATCTGATATAGATTATACAATCATTAAAAATTGAAAGATAATACCATAAATATTCAACGTTTAAAAATTATCATTTTAAAATGAAATTTTTAAACATATAAAGCATAAATTGTCTTGTCTGATGGTCTTCATTTTTGTTTCTTGGCAGATACTCCAGATGTATCAATTTTTCTTTCATTTTGGTGTCTTGTTAAGAGGGAACCCAAAAGCTTCTACAGGTTGGGCATTTGGGTACAGATGCCTCATACAAGCTATTTTCCCCTTTTGCCACAAAAATACTTTGCTTGTGCTGATTTTATTTAGTTTTGGTTGAAATCTATAATACTTTCATTAATTTATATTCACCGATTAGGAATATTCAAATGCCAGAAAACCACAGGGAATGTTGCTGTGCGATATTCAAATGGCAAAATATCTGGACCGCCCCGCAAGATTAGCAGCACAGTGACTCACATCAGAAAGGACTAATTTTGCTTCCAAAGCTTGTTATTTCTTGAGACACCACTCTTAGAATTTCCACAAGGTATATTATGTATCAACATTTATTGATATTTATATTAATTGTAAGAATGACTCAATCTTCCCCTGGCTGGGTGGCCAGTTGGTTGGAGCATTGTCCTGTACACCAAAAGGTTGTGAGTTCGATTCCTGGTCAGGGCACATAACTAGGTTTCAGGTTATGATCCTAGTTGGGCCATGTACAGAAGGCAATCAATTGCTGTTTCTCTCTCTTTCTCTCTCTCTCTCTCTCCCTCTCTTTCTCTCCCTTCCTCTCTCTCCCAAATCAATAAACATATCCTCAGGTAAGGATAAAAAAAAGATGTAGAAGACAGGGCCACGAAAGCAAACTCAAAATATGGCAATAGCTCTAAGCAACACTAGCTAATGGGATCCTAACCGGAGCTGGTTCTCTCTTACCTTCTCTGTCTTGGTTTCCAGATTTGTTGACTTTGACTTTCAGCTCTGAATATTTCTTGCTCTTGCTTGACTTGAGTCAGTGAATTTCTTTGAACCTCTATTGTTCATTATTAAACTTCAATTCTTACAACAGAATTACAATATTTTTTTTCTTTGTTCCTGATTTTTTAAAAGGATTTTTATTGGTATTGGGAAAAACATGCACACATCCCAAGAAACATCAGGAGGAAATTCCCACAAGGCAATCCTATGTATCCAACATTTCAACAGACTGAATTTGTGGCCATACCTGAGAATCTGCATTTTACACAAGTATGCTAGGTTTCTTATCACAAAAGCATGAGGCATATAATCAATAACTTTGCATGGTGACAGAAGTTTACTGGAGTTTCTTGGGGAATCTTCTCATAATGTGTATAAATATAGAAACACTATGATGTATACCTGAAACTAATAGGACAATGTATGTCAAAAGAAAAAAAAAGAACTACTGAATTATCTTTTCCAGGTATTTTTCATCAAAATATAAATATCTCTATGTAGGGTAGTACAATAAATTGTTATCAATTGTATCACCTTAATCTATATATAGAAAAGCCTAAGCAACTGGCCGGCTGGCTGACTGGCCAGTAGCTATGATGTGCACTGACCACCAGGGGGCAGACTCTCTCAACACAGAAGCTGCCCAGCTGTGGTGACTTGGCAGCTGCAGTTCTCTTTTGGGTGATGCACCCAGAAACAGAGAGGAGGGACCCTGATTCCAGGGTGTGTCACCTGAGAACCACCTTCTTGCAATCTGGGACCCCTTGGGGGATGTTGGAGAGACAGTTTTGGCCGGATCCCTTCAGGCCAGGCCGAGGGACCCCACCGGTGCACAAGTCCATGCACCAGGCTGCTAGTAAGAAGATATTACATTACGGTTCCAGTTTAGGGCATAAAGCTGAAGGATGTTGGAGTAACTGCAATTCTTAAGGAGGCCTTGGAGGAGAAAGGGTTAATTATGAGACCCGGTCTAGGTGAGCATTGCTGTGCTCTGGGCTCCTATGAAGAGAACAAAGCAATGTTAATAAGAGGGAAGGTTTATGTGAGGGAGGACACAGTGATTGTAAGAAGATCAATTTAAGATACCTCACCATTTGGCCCACACATTTTTTTTCTAAAACCGAGAGATTGGGGAGGAAGGAAGTTGAGGGTCTAGGATGGTAAGGACAGGCGGGGAAGGCTGGGTGACCAGATGCCTGGTGTGCTGGGGAGAACACAATGGCATGGTCATCAGCCCGGAAGTTAGAATTCAGAGATGGGGGTTCTAGTGAAGAGATGACTACTTAAAGGTAAGCAAGGTGAGCTCCTCAGTGAGGAGGTTCTGGGGAATTTGGAGAAAGCTGTTAGGTCAGCCAAATTCAGTCAGAGCAGGTTTGGATCCAAAAGCTCCTTTGAGAAAGTGTTTCAGATCCTCTTTTTTTCTCCTGCAAACACATCTGTGCACAGCTGTTCCCAATGATACCAGGAACTTACTCTGCACAAGGGCTACAAATGACCAAACAGGCTCTATTCTGAAGGAGCTGGCCATTTAGCCCTGGCATTCACTTAGCCCAGCGTTGCCCAGGAGCTGGTTACCCAGGCAGTCTCAGGTCCCACCACAGACCTGCTGAATCACAACCTGCATTTTAACAAGACACCCAGGTGACCGCATGCTCAGTAAAGCTTGTGGAGCCTGGATGGGGCAGCTCTCAGCTTTGGCATGGTTTGAAAACAGCTGGAAGGTGAATTCAAGGTTGCTGGGCCCCATTCCTAGAGTTTCTGATCCAAGTAGTCTAGGGTAAGGACCGAGAATTTGCACTTCAAACAGGCTACCTAGAAGTTGATGCTGATGTCTCTGGTTCTGGGGCCAATTTTTAGGAACCACTAGTCTAGGTAATACAATCTCTAGTAGCCCTCTGGTTTCCATATTCCTTTATCTTTCCTAGTTTAACTTTTTAGAGAACTCCTTGTCTCAGTCATCTGGTTTTCATCTTTTATTCCATTCCATGCCATACAATGTGCCAGCGGAAACCGAGTCTCAGCAATATTTGTCTGTCTGTTCATAACTGAGATTTAGTTATTACATTAGGACAAGACCCAGGAAGGGTGCCCCACCCACAGACCCTTATAAGGAGATCCTCGTCTGTCTGATGTACCTCTAAGCCACAGAGGTCTATGCTGGGTTTTATATGGCCCTCTTAGCTACAGCTGATGGAATGAAGGCAGGTCACAGGCTCATGGATAGCCAGGCTATATATAGAAAAGCAATTAATGGAAATCCTCTCTAATAAAATGGTAATATGCAAATTAACCATCACTCCGTTACATAAGCCACGCCCACCAGCCAATCAGGGCGAGTATGCAAATTAACCCCAGCCAAGATGGCTACAGCCACAGAGAGCAAGGTTTCCCAGGTAACAGAGCAAGCCAAGCTTTCCATAGCCGTTGCAGGCCTAAGCCTCCACTCAAGCTACAAAGTTTCAATTATAGAAGGTAAACAAATTCAAACAAATGGCGGCAGAATGGAGCTTGAGAGAGCAAGCCAGGATTGCCGGCGGCAACAGGGGAAGCAAAGCTTTCCGCACACCCTGGCTGGGCTCACCCACTTAAGGCTACAAAGTTTCAATTGTAGAAGGTGAATTAACTGCCACAGAAATGGCTGCCGCCCCGGAGGGAGCAGCAGGCTTGGCTCCGCTCCAGGCTACAAAGTTTCAATTGTAGAAGGAAAATAAATTCCAGATACCAGGGCCTCTGCTTGGGTTGCCAGGGGGCATGGCCGGCCAGGCTGCCCCATGCCCCAAGGGAACCCCCACCTGATCCGGGACACCCTTCAGGGCAAACCAGCTGGCCCCCACCCCTGTACCAGGCCTCTATCCTATCTAATAAAAGAGTAATATGCAGATTGATCATCACTGCAACACACAATATAGCTGCCCCCATGTAGTCAAAGATCCTGCCCCCATGTGGACACAAGATGGCCACCACAAGATGGCCAGCAGGAGAGGGCAGTTGTGAGGGACCAGGCCTGCAAGGGAGGGCAGTTGAGAGGGACCAGGCTTGCAAGGGAGGGAAGTTGGAGGTGATCAACCCTGCAGGAGAGGGCAGTTAGGGGTGACCAGGCCGGCAGAGGAGGGAAGTTGGGGGCAAACAGGCTGGCAGGGGAGCAGTTAAGCATCAACAAGGCTGGCAGCGGAGTGGTTAGGGGTGATCAGGCTGGCAGGCAGAAGCAGTTAGGGGCAATCAGGAAGGCAGGCAGGTGAGCAGTTGGGAGCCAGCAGTCCTGGATTGTGAGAGGGATGTCCGACTGCCCGTTTAGGCCCGATCCCACCAGGATGGGCCTAAATGGGCAGTCGGACATCCCTCCAGGAGTCCCAGATTGGAGAGGGTACAGGCTGGGCTGAGGGACAACCCCCCTCCGTGCACAAATTTCGTGCACCGGGCTTCTAGTATATTATAAGAAAATCTGTTCAAATAATAGAAGTGGTGACTCACTGGACTTATTAAAATCTTTCACTTGGATATTTAAGTTGGCTCTCCAAGGAGAGAATTTTTAGGTTGCAGAAGGACAAGTTAAAAGATGTACATTGGGAATGCAGTCAAGCAGAATCAAAGAGGCAATAGGGGCTCTCAGGCAGCTGAATTCATGAGCAAAGGATTAAGGACAGAGCTTAAAAGAGTTGGTTCATAGTTACAAACTTCAAACATCGAGATGAAGAGATATTGCCTGTGACACCTACACAAATGTGAGCTCCATTCTCTTACTCGGCAATTGAATTGGAGAATTGTCCTATCTGTCCTGATCTTATTCGTATGCATGGTTTGATAAGTCTCACTCTTGCAGGGACATATTCTTAAAGGGATAGAATTGTCCTGAATATCCCTTTAAAGGGCTTTGGTGAAGAGAACGTTCTGGCAGTTATTAGTGCACTTAGATATTTATAGCTTTCCATTTTCTGGGCAGTTGGTGTGATGGAACTTCCTGGCTCCCTATTAGTTAGGTGGTGTATCAGTCAGGATCCTGAGAGAGAACGAAAGTGGCACAGGCAAACAGAATCATTGAGAAGTGTTTAATAAAAAGGATGATTGTTGAGTTGTAGCAGAGTTTACAGAAACCAATAATCGATGATGCAGAAGCCTAGGTCTAGCAACAGGAGAGCACGGTTACCCCAGACCCGAAGGCTCAGGGGAGGGAGTGGGTGTGTGCTCCAGAAGCCAGAGAGGAGGGATGGGCAGACAGGGTTCGCTGACTGGAAATGGAGGAAAAAGATAGAGGGTGGGGGTTTGTGTGATAAAATAACAAAGAAAAACAATAAATCCAAAAGAGTTTGACTAGAAAATAACTGTGCACATGCGGCTGACTTAACTAGGTCAGGAGTTTGCAAAATCTTAGAGAGTTGTATTGCCATCAGCTTGGACTGAAATCCTGTCACTGTTGGGGGTGTGATTATAGTTATTCTGTCCTTGTACCACCACTGAATATTGGAGGGGATGTTTGCAGAGAACTTTTGAGTCCATTGGTCTTCAGATCAAGAGGAGCTCAACATACAATGTAGAAACAGCTGTACATAACTCTCCAGCAATGAGGCTAATAAATCACACTCTGAGATGCTGGGTTTGAGCTTGATGCCAAGCCTGGATCTGATTCCCTGGGCAGAGGGTCTCTCTTTTCTGAAGGAGGAGAGTAAATAAGTATTTGGATAGCAAGTTGGACTGTAGTATGCATAGTGCTATTTTGTGAAAAAATACTTCTATCTTTCTCCTTGGCACTCAACAACTGGTCAACATTGTAAGTCCAGGCTCCGTAGCTGGATGGAGCCATGTAGCTAGTTCTGGCACATTTAATTGCTGACACAAGATACTCTGAGCTCTGTACCTCTCTGTTCCTGGTACCAGCAATATTCCAGAGAGCAGGCCCTGCAGGCTAGCTCCAGCAGAAGGACAATCCAGAACAAAGAACCACCTTTATTCATTGCAAAGATGTCAGACGAGAGAGAGATTATCCTCTAAATGGTATTTTAATTCCCTGAGATTTGTGAGATAGTCACTGCTGTGCCACTGAGTTTTTCCTGGTACAAAAATAGATACTGACTCTTGTGGAGAAGTAAGATTGGAGTAGAATATCCTTTCTGAAAAGTTGCTTTTCATAACCATCTATTTAAGGTGGGGCAAGGAATTTGCAGATTGTGACTCTTTGTAGATTATATAAATTTCTTTTCAGATTATGACTCCATAGAGGTTTAAACTAAAATTGGCTGTTTTCATTTCCTAGGTGAGTGGAGGATGTTATGTAATTTTGTGAACAATGTTGTTTATAGAATTGACTCTACAAAGATGCTTATAGCTGACAGTGGCTTTCATATTGATATTTTAAATGAATATTTTACTAGGTGAAATGCAGTTGAGTTGGGTCTGAATTTTCTTTTAAACATGCTCCCCACTTCATCAGACAGTACAATAGATGTGGGCACGTGTATGGGCATCAACACTGGATGAATTGGACTAGGACTATTTGCCAGTTTTTCCTTGTAGAACCCCTGTCCAAGAGATGTTCCACATCGAGACAAAATAAAAATAAAAGGACGAATCCATTTAAAGCACGCATCCTCCTCAGCTAGACTACAGATGAAGTAGATTTCTATCCCATACAAATGCTGCCTGAAGCTTTGTTATTGCTCCACCTCTATTCATGAGAACTCTAAGAGATGAATTCTGCAAAGAAGATATCTTTCCTAATGCTGGGTTACTTAAGGCTAAAAACGTATTGGAATGCAGAAGAGATAGACAAACAGCATTTCAAATACTGTGCCTGCAGGTGAGGGGGAGGAAAAATGTTTTATTCCCCTGTGAATTGTCGTGGAAGGAAATGGAGCTTGCTAAAAACATCTGCTATGAAGCTAGGACAGGAAAGATAAAAGAAGGCTTCCATTTTCAGACTTTATCGGTATAATTCTTCCATGAATGCTACTATACTGAGGTCTCTGCAGAAATGGCATAATTGGCCAATATATTTGAGGTGTAGGTGGCAAGTTTTATAGAACTTGTTCTGGTTGGTGCTGTGAAATAATTTAGCTGTTGCCTTCCTTTTATTAGCTCGCAGCAGACTCCTTCAAACCTGAGCAATGAGGGGAAAGAATATAAAATGATTGAGAATTTAGAAATGAAATTGGCCAGAGATGGGCTTTCATTTATCCAAACATTTATCCTATTAGTGTTTCCTGGGATAACAATGAAAAATAATAAAACTTTTCATATTATCTGATAGACATTTGCATGTTTGGAATAGTAAATATGGTTAAATGTTGCAAGTAATTACTTATAAGCATTAAACATTTGTAAAGGATTATTATTTTAGATTTCTAATAAATAACATAAAGCAAAAGTATTTTTGTTCTAACAACCATGTCTTTCAAGCACTAGGTGCTTATGATTTCCTAGGTTCAATAGGTAAAATCATACTAATTAAAGTGAAATATATCTAAAAATTTAAATACATACATATATATATATGTATACTCAAAAATATAGCCGAAACCGGTTTGGCTCAGTGGATAGAGCGTTGGCCTGCAGACTCAAGGGTCCCGGGTTCGATTCCGGTCAAGGGCATGTACCTTGGTTGCGGGCACATCCCCAGTGGGGGTTGTGCAAGAGGCAGCTGATCAATGTTTCTCTATCATCGATGTTTCTAACTCTCTATCCCTCTCTCTTCCTCTCTGTAAAAAATCAATAAAATATATTTTAAAAAATATATATATATATATAAATGTAAATGTAAATATAAATATAAATATACTAAACTGGAGGAATACCTACAATATAGTCTTAAGTAAAAATTTAAAAACAAAGTTCAAGTTAATGGATATGGTATAATCCAATTTTTGCAAAAGCGATGTAATATATACTCATATCCTATATAATAAAGAGATAATATGCAAATTGATCCTCATGCCCTCACAAGATGGCTGCCTACAACCAGGCCAGCTGGGGGGTTAGTGAGGGGCAACCAAATGACTGAACAGCAGGCTGTGTGGGGCGACCAGGCCAGCAGGCGGGGCAGTTGGGGGCGACCGGGCTGGCAGGGGTGGCAGTAAGAGGTGACCAGGCCAGTTGTGGGGGGCAGTTAGGGGCAACCAGGCAGGCAGGCAGGTGAGCAATTAGGAGCCAGTGGTCCAGGATTGTGAGAGGGATGTCTGACTGCCAGTTTAGTCCCGATCCCCAGGGTTGGGCCTAAACTGGCAGTCAGACATCTCCCAAGGGGTCCCAGATTGGAGAGGGTGCAGGCTGGGCTGAGGGGACCCCCCTATGCACAAATTTCATGCACCGGGCCTCTGGTAGAACTATATACATTTACATATACCTATATCTGATATATGTTATAGGTACAGGGATCGAAGTAGTGCTTTTCCAGGTTTTTGTGCACAGATGCTTAGCTTTTTAAAAATACTTCTCCCTGTGGTTTTACTTGTTATTGAACATGTAATACCTTTGTAATTTAAACAATGAAATAAAGGAAATATAAACAACTATAAAGCAGAGAAGTGGAAAGATCAAGTACTGTACCTCCTGTTATGTTTCTGTTTGATGAAGTGTGCCTGTGTTCTTTTTCTTTCTTGCCCTCACTAGGCATAATTAAAATCATTACCTATAATGTTAACCTAAATATAATTCTCTGAATTACAGTTTTAATTCCTTCCTATTATTCAAAATGAATAAAATGAACTTTACTAAGATACCTTTACTACGGTTCCATGAGTAATTTTTCTACATTTTAAATCACTTAATGTTTAAAGTAAGTTAAAAATGTCCAGTTATACAGAAAATATATTATCTTTGCTCCCTCCAGCTTTGCTCAATTTTAAAATTTAACTTAGCCCCTCTGTAAATGATGAACAATTTTTATTTTTTCCCTTTAGAAAAGCAATTTGTGTCATGAATATTTTGGAAAGGGATTTAGCTATTTAAAAGCCAGTAATGGATTTTCCTTGGTGATTTTGCTTTTTGGCGTTTAATCAGGCTCTGAAGCACACTAATCGGTAGATTAGAGCTTTTTGAACAACACAATTACAGAGTGCTGCAGAAATTATTTGCAAGGCAAGGAACAAGAAGGTCAGCACAAATGGTCCAGGCCGTACCAGGGAAGCAGATGTGATGGATACTTGGTCAATTGCCAACAGACTGCTTACAGACTGTTGTAATTTCACGCCCATTTACTTAAGAAACGTTTGTTGCATACTTCCAGTGTGCACTGACTCAGCTAGACCCTGGTTTTACACTGATGAGTCACTGTAGACATGTCTCTGCCTTGTGGAGCTTTCAAGAATGAATGAAATATAGTAGGTACTTATCCTATTCAACTGACACCCCCTCATTCCCCGATGCTCTCCACTACTCTGTCAAACTTGCTGGCTGAGGCACTGGCCATGCTGAACACCAGCAAGAGATGGCTGCTCACGAAATATCCTCACTTCTTTTGAGTCCCACCCTTTCAATTGCCTGCTTCTTGACATCAGCTGAGTTTGTTCTTAAACGTGTTTATGCCAGCTGTACTTATTTAATATGCAATTCAATTAACTATAGCTTGAACAAACGTAATATGAATGCAAATAGAAAATTGTTTCTTCATTCTACTTTCTGCTATTGTGTCTCCCAAAGCTCTCCCACCTCATTTCCATAAGTCTGAGTTCAGGGACTGTGTTTGTCTTTGATGTACCATTATTCCAAAATAATGTACCATTATCTCTTCCTCTGGCAGCATCTCTGCCAACAGCAAGTCCCCTTCATGGCTGAGCCACTGATTCTGACTTCTGCCATGTGACCCTGGTCTCTGAGTTCAGGAGTGGCAATGACTTATTTCTGGGTTAATGATCCCATAGTTTTTATATTATGTATGCATCTAATTTTCTGTATTAAAATCTGTCTATTTGAAATGCTTAACAAAGGTTTCTGTTTTCCTTTGTAGACCCTGACAAATACAGTGATTCAGCACAAATGCTATTGAATTGATTTGCTTGTCTGACTTCACCCTCTGCTGCCAGGGTTGCTCTACTATCAGATTACAATTAATTAAATAGATCATCACTAGCAGCAGACATGGTGCCAAAAGTATGTTAGAGCTCCAAAATGGGAATTGCACCCGGATTCGATCTTAATGGGAACACGACCCAGGAGGAGGGGGCATGTATCCTTAGGTCAGTGATCCCAGCAGCCAGTATTGAATCTGTTGAATCACCTAGCAGATTTGTTCATGGTACTGTGGAAACGGCAAGAGAAGATGCTGAGCTCTTGCTTACTGTAGAATCTGGACAAGTATGTAATGTATTCATTTTATTGTTCTCTTCAGCGGGTATTTCCTGAGGAGGTAACTGTTTTCTTGGGACTTCAAAAGATGCTCTGGAAAGGACTAGGGGAAGAGGGTAACAAGAAAGTGTGAATACGGTACAAGATCAGCATTGTACTAATGATGAACATGCTTAATATTGGAAGGAGGGAGAGGGAACACTAAGAGTATACAGTCCAGACATCTCGACTTCAACTACAATGAGCATGCCCTCGTGACCCCTGGGCAAGAGGACACAGCCAAGCCATGTTTTCCCCCCCTTTACATTTATTGTTTTACTGCTGCTGACAATACTAGCAACATGGCTCATAAACTATCATGTTAGTCTATCCAACTCTCTCTTTTAAAAAAAATTAAATCTTTATTATTGAAAGTATTACATATGTTCCCCTTTTTTCTACCATTGACCCATTCCAGCCCCCGTATCCTGACCCAGGCCTTCACCACCCTATTGTCTGTGACTAGAGGTTATGCATTTATGCATACAAGTTCTTTAGTTGATCTCTTCCCACACACCCACCCAGGTCCACCTTCCCTCTGAGATTCCAAAGTCTGTCCCATGCTTCTATGTCTCTGGATCTATTTTGTTCATCAGTTTATTTTGTTAATTAGATTCCACATATAAGTGAGATCATGTGATTCTTCTCTTTTACTGACAAGCTTATTTTGCTTAGCATAATATTCTCCAGATCCCTCCATGCTGTTTCAGAGGGTAACAGATCCTTCTTTTTTACTGCTGCATAGTATTCGTTGGTGTAAATGTAGCACAGCTTTTTTATCCACTCATCTACTGATGGACACTTGTACTATTTCCAGGTCTTAGCTATTGTAAGTTGCGCTGCTATGAACATAGGGGTGCATGCATTCTTTCTGATTGCTGTTTCAGTTCTCTTAGGGCATATTTCTAGAAGTGGGATCCCTGGGTCACTAGGCAGTTCCATATTTAATTTTTGAGGAAACTCCATACTGTTTTCTATAATGGCTGCACCAGTCTGCATTCCTACCAGCAGTGTACTAGGGTTCCCTTTTCTTCACATCCTCACCAGCACATTTCACTTATTGATTTGTTGATGGTAGACACTCTGACAGGTGTGAGGTGATACCTCGTTAATTTTCATCTCTCAGATGATCAGTAACTTTGAGCATTTTTTCATATGCCTTTTGACCATCTGTATGTCCACTTTGGAGAAATGTCTATTTATTTCCTTTGCCCACTTTTTAATTGGATTGTTTGTTTCCTTTTGTTAAGTTGGATGAGTTCCTTATATATTTTTGGATATTAACCCTTTATCAGATGTATCATTGTCAAATATGTCCTCCCATACAGTGAGCTCCCTTTTCATTTTGGTGATTGCATCTTTTTCTGTACAGAAATTTTTTATTTTGATGTAGTCCCATTTGCTTATTTTCTCCTTAGTTTTCTTTGTCCTGGGAAATGAATTGGTAAACATATTCCTATGAAAGATGTCTAAGATTTGGGTGTCTATAGTTTCTTCTAAGATTTATATATTTTCAGAAATCTAAGTTTTTTATCCATTTTGAGTTTATTCTTGTGTATGGGGTAAATTGGTGTCTAGTTTCATTTTTTTGCATGTACCTGTTCGATTTTCTCAACACCATTTATTGAAGAGACTGTCTTGACTCCATTGTATGCTCTTGCCTCCTTTGTCAAAAATTAATTGAGTATAATGGCCTGGGTTAATTTCTGGGGTCTCTGTTCTATTCCATTGATCTATAAGCCTTTTGTATTATGTAGATCCCTTTTGTATTATGTAGATCCCTTTTGTATTATGTAGTGACCTTTCCTTTCTCGTGACAGTACCAGGCTGTTTTGATTATGGTGGCTTTGTAGTATAACTTGATATCTGGCATTGTGATCCCTCCAACTTTGTTTTTCTTTCTCAAGATTGCTGCAGCTATTCAGGTTCTTTCTTTTGGGTCCATATAAATTTTTGGAGTATTTGTTCTAAATCTGTGAAATATACCATTGGTATTTTAGTGAGGATAGCATTGAATCTGTAGATTGCTTTGGGTAGTATGGACATTTTAATTATGTTAATTCTACTAATCCATGAACATGGTATATTCTTCCACTTGTTTAATTATCTTTTTTCAACATGCTGTAGTT
Organism: Ia io; assembly: GCA_025583905.1. Classification (NCBI taxonomy): domain Eukaryota; kingdom Metazoa; phylum Chordata; class Mammalia; order Chiroptera; family Vespertilionidae; genus Ia; species Ia io. Next base: position 3,818,953 of record JAJQQW010000019.1, on the reverse strand, counting down.
TTCTGAGTACAAGTATTTTACCTCCTTGGTTAAATTTATTCCTAAGTATCTTAATTTTTGTTGTTGTTGCAATGGTAAATGGAATTGTTTGTTTAGTTTCTCTTTCTGTGAATTCATTATTGGTGTATAAAAATGCCATCAATTTCTGGTGTTAATTTTGTATCCTGCTACATCGCCAAATTCCTTTATTAATCCAGTAGTGTTTTGGTGGAGTCTTTAGGGTTTTCTATGTACAATATCATGTCATCTGCAAATACTGAGAGTTTTACTTCCTTCTTTCCAATTTGGATGCATTTTATTTCTTCTTCTTGGCTGATTGCTGTGGCTAGGACTTCCAGTACTATGTTGAATAAGAGTGGTGAAAGCAGACATCCCTGTCTTGTTCCTGTTCTTAGGGAACATAGTTGTAGTTTTTGGCCATTGAGTATGATGTTGGCTGTAGGTTTGTCACATATGGCCTTTATTATGTTGAGGTATGATCCCTCTATTCCCACTTTGCTGAGGGTTTTTATCAAAAAAGGGTGTTGGATTTTGTCAAATGCTTTTTCAGCATCAATTGATATGATCATGTGATTTTTATCTTTCAATTTGTTTATGTAATGTATCATGTTTATTGATTTGCAAATATATTGTACCAGCCTTGCATCCCTGGAATAAATCCCACTTGGTTATGGTGTATGATCATTGTAATATATTGCTGGATCTGATTTTCTAATCTTTTGTTGAGAAATTTAGCATCTATGTTCATTAGGGATATAGGTCTGTAATTCTCTTTCTTGGTAGTATCTTTATCTGGTTTTGGAATTGGGATAATGCTGGGTTTATAAAAAGAGCCTTGGAGTGTTCCTTCCTTTGGGATTTTTTTTTTTTTTTTTTTGAGTAGTTTGAGGAGGATGGGTGTTAATTGTTCTTTGGGTGTTTGGTAATAGTCCCCACATGAAGCCATCTGGATCAGGCCTTTTGTTTGCTGGGAGTTTTTTTGATTACTGCTTCTATTTCATCAGTTGTTATTGGCCTATTCTGGTTTTCTAATTCTTCCTCATTCGGTTTGGAAGATTGTGTTTTTTCATTCACATTGTCTAGCTTGTTGGCATATAATTGTTAATAGTAATTTCTTACAATCCTTCGGATTTCTGTGGTGTCAGTTGTTACTTCAATACTTTTCATTTCTGATTTTGTTTATTTGGGTCCTCTCTCTTTGTTTCTTGATGAGTTTGGCTAATGGTTCATCAATCTTGTTTACCTTTTCAAATAACCAGATCTTGGTTTCATTGATATTTTTATTGAATTTTAGCCTCTATGTCTTTTATTTTTGCTATAATCTTTGTTACTTCCTTCCTTTTACTTACTTTGGGCTTTTCTTGTTTCATTCTAATTATTTAAGTTATAGGGTTAAATAGTTTATTATTATTAATTTTTCTTGTTTTTTTTTTTTTTTTTTTTTTTTTTTTTTTAGTTATGCCTGTTATGAACTTCCCTTTCAGGACTGCTTTCATTGTGTCCCATAGATTTGGGGTTATTGTGTGTTTATTTTCATTTGTTTCCAGAAAGTTTCTATTTCTTCCTTGATCATGTTGGTAACCCATTCATTGTTTAATAACATGCTATTTAGCCTCCATGCGTTTCAATGTTTTTGACTGTTTTTACTATAGTTGATTTCTAATTTCATTCCACTGTGATCTGAGAAGTTGCTTGGTATGATTTCAATCTTCTTGAACTTGTAGAGACTTGTTTTGTGTCCTAACATGTGGTCTATCCTTGAGAATGACCCATGTGCACTTGAGAAGAATGTATATTCTGTAGCTTTGGAATGAAATGTTCTATAAATGTGAATTAAATCCATCTGATCCAGTGTGTCATTTAGAGTCTGGTTTCTTGTTAAGTTTTTGTCTGGGAGATCTATCCAGTGAAGTCAGCAGTGTATCAAAGTCCCCCGCTAAGAATGTATTGCTGTTGATCTCTCCCTTAAAGTCCTCTAGAAGTTTTTTTTTGTATATTTAGGTGCTCTTATATAGGGTGCATTTATGATTACCAGGGTTATATCCTCTTGTGGGTCGATCCCTTTTGAATTATGTAGTGACCTTTATTGTGTCTTGTGATAGCCTTTATTTTGAAGTATATTTTGTCAGATATGAATATTGCTACCCTCGCTTTCTTTTCCATTTGCATGGAAAATTTTTTCTATCCCTTCACTCTCATATTGTGTGAGTCTTTTGTTCTAGGGTTATCCAAGTCTCTTTTACTCATGTTCTCACAACTAAAACATGATAAATAGGTTTAATTTAACATTACAAAAAAGCAGTTTTAGCTTAAAATATTTTCCATTTGGTAGTTCTGTATGCTCATTAAATGCACACAAATAAAAGAAAAATAATTCTTAGCACCATACCGCAACACAGGCATTATTAATAATTGAGTGATTTTTCTAAAAATACAATCTTTCAAACATGTAACCCTAATATCCTTACATTTATAACAACAAATGAGGCTACAATTGTTCTCTTTCTTTCAACGTTTTATTGACATAGAGAGAAAATGAAAATAACTGTACAGTTCAATGAACTTTCACTCATTGAACACAACCATAACCAGCAACCATATAAAAGCTGGACCGAAACAGAGCCCAAGCCCCTTTTATCAAGTGTACCTACAGCCCCTTCCCCATTATTTCTATAGCCAGCATTGCTTCACCTATTGTACTTTGTGCATGGAATCACACAGTATCTATTCTTCTGTTGGACTTTTCCCACCAGTGATATATTGGTTTGCTTTATGTTTTTGCAAGTAATAAATGAATAATTATTCATTCTCATTGACATATTCAGTTGTGTGATGATACAATAATGATTTACCGATTCTATTGTTTTGTAGATCTGGGCTATTTCATGTAATGCTTTTATGAATATCCCAGTACACATCTTTCAGTGAATATGTGCTCACGTTTAGATACTGCCAAACATTTTTCAAAAGTAGTATACCAATTTACACCCCCTTCAGTGACATATGAGAGTTTTAATTTTGACATTCAGTAAACATTTGATTTTTTCTGTTTTGTTTCCTTTAGCTTTGTTTTCTTTGTAGCCATCTTAGTGGGTGTGTATTGGCCTCATATTGTAGTTAAAATTGTACTTCTTTGATGACTGACAAAGATACCACTTTTTTTATGATATCCACTAGCTGGATATCCTCTTTTGTGAATAGTCTATTCAAATCTTTTGTACATTTTTTTAAAGTTAACTTCCCCTTTTTTAAATTAATTCATAGTGGTCCTTACATATTTTAGAAATTTATTTATTAGATCAGTATCTAACTCTACTCTGCAGGTTACATTTTGGAATTTTTAGAAATTACATTTTATCTTTTGTAGACAAGGATATCTTGTCTCCTTATATGTGTGTATACATTCTGTTTTATGTCTTATGGTGTTTGCAGATTGACTAAAATGTTGGTGAATAATGGTGATAACAGGTGCCCTTGTGTTGTTGTACATTTTAAAGCAAGTAATGTTTTACCAGCAAGCATAGTACTGGCCCTGTATTTGAAATAGATGCTCTATTTCATATTGAGAGAGTATAATTCCATAAATAATTCATAAAAATTTGAAAGAACATAATGAATTTGGGGGTCTGATTTAATTACTGCCTTTTAGAGATATTATTGTTATTTCTTAATTTCCTATACTAATAGTATAGTATAGGAAAAGATTTCCCAATATTGACCCAAATATCCCTCTTTGAGATAAATTGTGCTCTGCCAATGGTACATTATTCTTTCAAAGCTGCTATTAAATGATATTCATTAATATCATTATTCACTAATACATCTTCATTCATGCATATTCATTAATACTGTATTTAGGAATTTGTTTCAATAGCATACGTGTACTTGACCTTTTTTTTCCTTTTTTGTTTTAGGCAGAAGAATATATTTGACTCTGTTCTCAAAACACTAATATAGCATGTAAATTGCCTACACTTTGAAAGCTTGAAAAAATTTATTCATAAAACCCTTGGAATTTAGAATGAGAGTTTATCAGAGTACATATTGTGTATATTTTTAATTCTTATACACAAGCATTGTTTATTTTTAAGGAAAGTATGATTCTAGGGCTTTAAAACTTCTTAACATTTGTTAAACATAAAAACATCTACAATGTGATGTTCAACTGATTGTTCTGATTTTGTTTGTTTCTACTTTTGTTTCTCCCTTGATAATATTTTTGAGGGATTTTTCAATTTTGCTATTCTCTATAAAGAACCATCTCTTAAATGTATCAATTCCCTTTGTTTTTCTTGAATTCCTGTATTTCTTTATGTTCTTATGCTTTTCATATAACTTTTAGTTATTCTTTTTAAAATTTATTGTTATTGTTGAGAATATTACAGATGTCCCCCATTTTCCTCTCTTTGTCCCCCTTCACCTGGCTCCTGCACCACCCCAGGCCTTTACCTCACTATAAAAATAGATTTTAGTGCTTTTCTCTTTTAAAATGCTGAACATACCTAAACTTATGCACATTGTCCTTACACCCTCTGTATAGATATAAAATGTACAAAGTTCCACACTGAACTCATTCTCTCTTTTGCCCTCAAGTCAATGACACAATTATGTATTTTAGTTGTTACAATAGCTAAATAAATAAATATAACTGTCCTTTTTTATATATGTGAAAAGTGAGGTTGAAAGATATTAAATGACTTATTTAAAGTAATTCATCTAGTAAGCTAGAACTTTTATGATACATATGTTTATCTATAAATCGAGCTCAAGAAATAAATCCTTCCCAGCATCAGCTTCAGTGTCTATCATAAATGCATTTTGTTACCTTTTATTCAACATTTCATACCTCAATTACTTATTTATACAGTTATATGTGAATTTAATATCATGTATGAATTTGTTGGGCTGAAACTATTTTAAGCAACTAAAAATTCACAAATAGGTAGAATGGAAAAAATTATCTGAGTCTCCAAATAAGGGGGAAATCATTGCCTGGGAAGAATTAATTGCTTTTGAGAAATTCAACTTCTTCTTTTTTGGAATTGCTAATATAAGAAAACCATTCAGAAAACTTCAGATAAGTAATTTTCACAATAAAAGTTAAAAATAACTTAAATTAATGGAAGGACTTAATTCATTCTTATAGTATTTTCTGTCCTAATAATAATAATAATTATATATATATATATATATGTATATATATATATATATATATATATATATATATATAGTACATTGAAGTATATGTAATGTGATATTAGAAATTTTTTAAATAAATTATCTGCTTATATAATTATTTTTGAGTTTTTATCATCAAGTAGAAATATAGAAAGTTTGTATGGGATAATATGATCACATATTTTGATTTGAAGTAGGAAAAATCTAAAAGTGGATGATTGCCCTAGCTGGTTTGGTTCAGTGAATAGAGCATCGGTCTGTGGACTAAAGGGCCCCGGGTTCGATTCCAGTCAAGGGCACAGGCTCGATCCCCAGTGGTGGGCACACAGGAGGCAGCCAATCAATGATTCTCTCTTATCATTGATGTTTCTATCTCTCTCTCTCTCTCCCTCTCACTCCTCTCTGGAATCAATAAAAAATAGTAAAAGTGAATGTTTAAGTTTTAAATAATGATAAAATAAATGATAAAATTTAACATATTAGACATTATTTAATCTTATTTGATATAATATACTAACAGTGTTATCTATGCAATTTTGAAAACTTCATTTTTATGTGTTACATTAAGGATGGAGCTAATTGTCTGCATTACTTCTGGCTTTTTCTCTCACCAACCCCATCATTTTCTGCTCACCCTGGCAATATCATAAAGGTCTTGGGATGATGCTTCCCAGAGATACTGTGGTTGGAAGAGAACAGAAAAAATTACTAAGTGAAGTTGCTGTTCAGAAAGGGGCCTCCTCTTTTTCAGAGGAGGGATGAGGAAAACAGAAGAGAAAACCTTTAATCTCCCACATGCTAATGAGCAAAATATTTCCTCTTGTCTATGAGGCCATGTGTGCTGGACTCGTCCCATTTGGAAATGTCATAGGGCATTTCAATTGCGTATGATGTGTTGAAGGGTTTGGACAGCAACTGGCATCCACAGGACGCTGTGCCTGCTCCCCAGAGAGATACTTGTGGTCTTGGGCATAGGCTGCAGCCTTGAAGTGTCAATCAGCTCAATGACTGAGCTCCCCAAGCTTCTACTTGAAGCAAGAAGAGTGCACTACACTGGAATAAATATAAGCCCTATTGGTTGCTGCACATCCCATGTGTTAATCCAGCCCAGAGAAATGAGTATGAGTATTCAGCCCTTATCCTGCCTGGTGCTAGGGAAGAATGGGCTGGAGGAAAGAGCCCACAGGGCTGGATTGGAAATGCACTCTCATCCCTCAGCTATGCTCCCTGGGACTGCTTTTGTGGAAAATAGTCATGGAAATAGGAAAGTCACAACAAACATTTCCCAATCTGACCTCTTCTCTCTTCCACTGGGGAGAAAAATATTCCTGTGTCTTACAGAAATTGCTTACTTCCCTCTGCAGAAGACAAATGCCGGGAGGTGGAAGACATAACCACTTTTGTTCATAGCGTCCAACAGAGCCAGAGGTCACCATAGTATAAATAACTCAAATCCCAAAACCTGGAAGTTGGGTTCTACTGACTCTTAGCAATTTGCAAATCACTTTTCATGTGGTGAAGAGATGAATACTAATTGAGAGATAATTCTGAGAATCAGACCTGGCTTTGCTCTAACCCCACCACTTTTCAGTCATGTGTCTTAACTTCTCTAATGAAAATTCTGTTATTGTGAACAGAAAAGGGGTTTTTCTATAAACTTTGTTAAATCATGCATTCCACATTTATTATTAGGACCCGCCAAGGGCCAAGAATTGGGCTCAGTGTTGAGATCCACCAGTGAACAGCACCCTCTCTAACCATATCCACATTGCCCTCACAATGCAGCCCAGCCCTTGGTTTATAGGTTTATATAAATTAAGCCCATGTTAGTCAAGACTCCTTCAGTTGTAAGGGACAAGGCATCCACCTTTAACTCCCTTATGCAAACGCTGGGGATATTCTTAGATCATTATGAAGAGGTAGCAGGAGTGTCCAGTTTATGTCCCTGGAAGCTCAGGTTGCCTGGCCATACACAGGAGGAGCTGTGCTCAAATTCAGATTTCCACTGGGTGGTGGGTGGGTGTAATTCCTTTCTCTACAATCCAGATTACAATTTCCTGCAAAGTTGTACTAGTAGATGCTATCAGCTGGCCGCCTCAGACCCCAGAAAGCTGGCATCTAAGCTCTGAGTGCTGGGCACCCGAGTTTTCTCTTTATTCTCTGTAGAAGGCTAGCCCCATGCTGGCAAGCAGGCACCATCTCCTGGAGCAGAGACCTCCAGTGTCCAGCACACACATTTCCATGGGCTGATAAGAGAACAATGGATCATGTGCCTCATCTTGCAAACTATTTGCAAATGTTCCCAATTAAACATCTTCTCCCACATGAAGTTAGTTGGATTATTGTCCTTCATCCGATATATCACATTCCCATAACCCACCCACAGAAAGGGCAGGGTAGACTCAGCCTCATGTATGACTGGATACAGGGACACTTTATTTTTCCCCATTATCACACTATTTTCTAATTCTTATTTCTCTCTGTCTCTTAGTTTCATCTTCTAAGGCCCTGGTTGCCCATGTGAGTCTGAAATCATGGCTGTAGGCAGCACCAAGGTATTATTCAAGGTTTATATTAACACATGAGGACTTTAGGAACAGCTTTTTGTCCAGTACAATTAATTTTTCTAGAATATTCGCTTATTTCAATTAGCCAATTTAAATTAGTCTGATTTTTATTGTTAGTTCATCTCATGGTAAAATTGCATAACATGTAATGAACCTAAAGTAGTCATATTTTGGTGCAAAAAATTAAAATTTAAAAGCTATCAAGACTACATTATAAAATTTCCAAAAGCCTCCTAATATTTAAGTCAAAAAGGGGGGATAGTAGAGGAATATCATGTAAGGAAAAATATCCTGTAAGTAAATTACACCTAGAAAATTTTTACTTTAGAAAATTAACTTTCACTTGTAATGCTAACAGCAAGACACCCATGAAAAACACACATGGTGTCAAAACAAGCCAAAGGAAAATTTTTTGGGCAAAAAATGAAAAAGGATAGCAAGTCAAATTTATAGAAAAGATTCCTTTATTAACTTTTGGTCGAGAATATGTTTGTATATTTTCAGAAAACAACTCCAAGACCATGTGGATTCCTGCAACAGAGAGGAATTGACAGGACTGCTCCAGCCATGAAGACAGAAGAGAAACAGTCCAGAGATGGAAGACCCTGATGACGCCTTGCCATACTAGCAGTCAGCAGCTGTGCATCACTGCAGGTTGCCCAGGACCAAACCTGACAGGGTCGGACCTGCATTACCACCATTTGTCCACCATCCAGAACTGAAATGTCAAGGCTGACATGTACACATAAGGAACTGTTTGACATTGAAATGGGAACTCAAAAGAACAGTTGGCCCAGAAAGAAACTCACTACAGACTGATTCATTTGCCTCTCAGCATAACCATTATTTCTTGTCTCATTTTCAGTTCTTATAAGTGTATTTCGAGTATCACATGATCTCACTCATCTTGGGGAAATAATGAACAACATAAACTGATGAATAAAAACAGACCCGGAGTTAGGGAACCATCGATCAGACTGTCAAACCTCAGAGGGAAGGTAGGGGAGGGTGGGGGTAAGGGGAAGAGATCAACCAAAGGACTTGTATGCATGCATATAAGTCTAACCAGTGGTCACAGACAACAGGGGGGTGGGGGCATGCGTGGGGAGGGGTTTGGGATGGGAATGGGGGATGAGGACAAATATGTGATACCTTAATCAATAAATAAATTTAAAAAAAAAACAAAAACATGAGGAGATAGTTCATTCCCATTAGTTTTGGTTATAATGAAAAGTTGAGAAAAAGCACTGAGACCAAACTTGATATGTGCCCATACCTGGGGGCAAATACTGGAGCCACGCTGGGTTGGGTGTCCACACCTATACTCCTTTAGGTGCTCATGCTACAGATACTAAATGCCTACCATGAGCTGGGCACTGTTCTAGGGCTTGGAGATTATATATATACTAGAGGCCCGGTGCACAAAATTCATGCACGGGGTGTGTGTGTGTCTCTCAGCCCAGCCTGCACTCTCTTCAATCTGGAACCCCTTGAAGGATGTCCAACTGCTGGCTCCCAACCACTTGCTTGCCTGCCTGATTGCTTCTGCCTGTCAGCCTGATCACCCCCTAACCACTCCCCTTCCAGCCTGATCGATGCCTAACTGCTCCCCTGCTGGCCCGATTGCCCCTAACTGCCCTCTCCTGCCAGCTTGGTCACCCCCAACTGCCCTCCCCTGCAGGCTTGGTCCCCCCCAACTGCCCTCCTCTGCCAGCCTAGTCACCCCTAACTGCCCTCCCCTACAGGCCTGATCACCCTCAACTGCCCTCCCATGGCTGGCCATCTTGTGGTGGCCATCTTGTGTCCACATTGGGGTGGCCATCTTTTGTGTTGGAGTGATGGTCAATTTGCATATCACCTCTTTATTACATAGGACTAAGATATACTAATATATACATATATATATAGCCTATCTAATAAAAGAGTAATGTTCAAATTGACTGTGACTCCAACACACAAGATGGCCGCCCCCATGTGGTCAAAGATAGCTGCCCCCATGTGGACACAAGATGGGTGCCACAAGATGGCTGGCAGGGGAAGGCAGTTGGGGGCAACCCGGACAGCAGGGGAGGGCAGTTAGGGGCAATCGGGCCAGCAGGCAGGCGAGTGGTTGGGAGCCAGCAGGCCTGGATTGTGAGAGGGAAGTCGGACATCCCTTGAGGGGTCCCAGATTGGAGAGGGTGCAAGCTGGGCTGAGGGACACAGTCCCCTTCTCCCCCCCCCATGCACGAATTTCATGCACCGGACCTCTAGTGTGTGTGTGTGTGTATTAGAGGCCCGGGGCATGAATTTGTGCATGGGTGGGGTCCAGCAAGCCTGGCCAGGGGGAAGGGATGTGGGTGGTTGGCCGGCCTGCCTTCTGGTTGAACTCCTGGTCAAGGGGACAATTTGCATATTAGCCTTTTATTATATAGGATATACACTGAGTGGACAGATTATTATGCCTTCAGAGATCATAATAATCTGGCCACTCAGTGTGTGTATGTGTGTGTGTGTGTGTGTATATATATATACATATATATATATATGTATATATATATGTATACATATATATATACACACATATATATATATATATATATATATATATATATATATAAATAAATAAAATAGTTGTTTGTCTTCAAATGACCCATTGTCTAGTTGGAGAATAAATGTGCAATTTATTGAATATGACAATATTCTGGGACATCTCATTAAGCATTTGGTAATCTTAAAACAACTCCATGGACTAGCTTTATTATCATCTTTTGATAGAGAAATAAATTGAGAGATTTAGTGTATCCATCATTAGCAGCTACTTGTTGAGTAGGTATTATGTGCTAGGTAAGGTTCTTAGCTGTGGGGATCAGAGGTGAACAGAGATTAACTAACTTACTTCAGTTGTTATGTTTAGTTCTTTTATCAATGACCCTTCCTGGCACCATGATTTTGTATCATTTGGAATTGACATAACTAACTATTCTAACATTAAAATGTGGTAACTGTGGAAACATTAGAGCAAATGGTAGAGCCATAACTTGAACCCTGATTGGTTTGGTTCCCATGCTGTGGGTCCCTCCATCACAACCTGTGGTCCGGACTCCAGGGGGTTCTGATAAAAGTCACTCACAGTGCATACATGACTGATGACTTTCTGATAGCATCTTTTGTAACACTCCTTTAGGTCCACAGCAGGAATCAGGAAAAGAAACCTATTTTAGCTGAAGAGTTGGGCCACATTTTTTCAATTCTTACTCCCATTACAATATATAAACTCTTGTTTTAATGAACTCAAGGTCAGTGTGAGGCTGAGATAGAAATTCTGTTCCCGGGGATTTAATCTCCAAATCATGACAAGCCCCCTGTGGCCTTGCTCCTGATGCATAATCACCTAGAAGTGGTGGAGGTCCAAGAGAAAGGTAGGAAGGGTTCTGTCCTCTTTTTTCAGGGAAGGAGTAGCAAGACCACAATCTTAATTAAAAGGCGACCAATAGGCCATGGCATTGGGATAAGAATAAAGGAGCAGTCCAACAATGGCCTGACAAAGAAAATTCTTTAACCTTAGGTTCAACGAAGAGATTCCTTTTCAGAGGATGTGATTAAAAATGGTGGAAACATGTGCACATTTACCCACTTGTCTAGTAACAACTTCAAGGACTCAAGCTGTCTCAGTAACCTTTGGGAACAAAGGGTGGATATAAAGAAATCAATCAGCTACAGCACTAGGGGTCAACAGGAGTTCCCTGGCACGTGTGGTGAAAACACTGAGGTGCCTTATTCTTTCCATCTTGACTTCAATTTAAAAGCAGCAGAGAGCTGCACATGTTAATGTCATGCTGTGTGCTCTTACGCTGCCACTGAGTCTTTCCATACCTTCAGAAAACAAAAATCCCAGAACTCGGCTGTTTCCATGGCAACTGCATTTTAAGAAGGTGCAGTTTCCAGTTGGAAAGAGCTGAACGGCCATTGGCGTCAGGTCTCCATGATACTGAACCCCGGGTGTCAGGAGGAGTCAGCAGCCCTGCCCCACCCAGCCTTCATTTTACCGTCAGAATAAGGCTCAAAAAGCAATAAAATGAATTATTAAAATGATAATTATTACTCAATAGTTCAATCTCATGTAATGTTAACACTGAAAATAGGTAGACTTAAATTCTAATCTGATGACAACCTTGAGGAAACATTCGAATCAGAACCAAAATCCTTTACCTAAAGGATTTCATTGTATCAGATCTCATAGGGATTTTATGAAAAGCATAATATGAGTAATTAATGCCTCCTTTTCCTCTGTGCTCCAAGATCCACAGACTTTTAATAAAGCTGGAATATGGAAAGCAAAGGAACAGAAATATCCTCTGAAAGAGAAGTGTTCTCTGGTCCGGGAATGAAAAGGACCATTCCAACTGAGCTCAGTGCCTTCCTTGGCCAGGGATGCCACAACAAAGCACCAGACGGGGTGGCTTACACGACAGAAATGCATTATCTCATAGATCTGGAGGCTGGAAATCCAAATCGGAGTCATCAAGGTTGGTTCATTTTGAGACTGTTCCACATCTCTCGTATAGCTCCCAGTGCAATCTTTGGTAGTCCTCGGCTTGTAGACAACTACCCTGATCTCTTCCTTATGTTCACATGGTGTCCTCTCTCTCTCTCTCTCTCTCTCTCTCTCTCTCTCTCTCTCTCTCTCTCTCTCTCTCTCTCTCTCTCTCTCTCTGTCCAAATTTCTCCCTTTTACAAGGACACAGTCATATTGGATCCAGAGGTACTCTACTCCAGCATGACTTTCTCTTAACTCACCGCATCTGCAATGACTTTTTTTCCAAGAAAGGTCACAGGCTGAGGTTCTGGAGGCCAGGGCTTCCACATATGAACTTTTTGAGCATCGGGCATCTGTCGTCTATCACTTCTCGCACTGCATCGTGGTCTGGGGGAGGCATGGAAGACACAGCACAGTGGAGCCCTGGAGGGAACAAGGCTCTACCGGCCATAGAGAAGAGACTTCGCAAGGTCAGCATCCGTGGTGGGTGTCTGTCCCCCATAGCCAGCCAGTACCTCCCAGCAGCTGACATGGGCCAATGGCCTGGAGACAAGTTCCTGTGCGACCATGGGAGGACTCCATCCCTCTCTGCAGGGGACAGATACAGCGGTAAGATTGGCCGGTGCCGCAGGACTCACACCCTGAAGCAGAACAAAGGCGTGCACTCTGAGTCTGAAACAGGGAAAGCTAGTTCCCCACAAGGCGATCAGCCCAACACAGGCTGTGCACGCTCCTGCCTCTTGTAAGGTAGTGAGTGTCCCAGGTCCAAGGCCATTCCTTGTGGCCGAAAGAGGGTCGAAAAAATTGTGTGCGTATGACGCTTCTCTGTGTTCATAAGACTGCTTCTCTCAGCAAGATTCAACACATAGCACACAGATTATATTTCATCCCTGAGCCAGGAATACCACATTCACTATCTCACTTAATTCTCATAATACTGTGATTAGAAATTGAAGTGACAAGAATTCTTCTGAAAGTCCTATGCTTATGAATCAGCTGGGTACCGCGTTAAAATGCAGATCTTGGTCAGTACGTGTAGGCTGGGGTCTGACTGTCTGTAATCCTAACAGTGTCCAGGCCAAGCTGATGGCACCGCTTTGCACAATACTAGAGCAGCAGAGTCTGAAACGAGAACGGGGGTCCGAACCGTGATTTTCCCAGCACCGTGTAATGATCCCAGTGCTGTGAAATCGACTAGGATAGCGTGCCTGATGTTCTTCCCTACTCTCCCCATTATAAACTCAATGCTCTACATTTGTCTGGGCTAACTATTGTCAATATAGAGCGACATAACGGACATGCACCAAACATCAGCAGCACAAAACAAAATGTACTCATTATCGTGGTTCCTGTCAGTTAGGGCTTGGCTTACCTGGTTGGTTTTTTGGTTTTCCCCCCCAGTTTGGGCTGATTTTGACTGGGCTTGAGCGTTCATCTGTGATCAGCTGGTGGTCAGCGGCAGGGCAGCTGTCTGCGGTGACTTGGCCCTGCCCTAGGGAAGTGCGCACCTGCCTGGAGGCTAACCTGGCTTGTCTGGAAGAAGCAGGAGTCTCCAGAGAGAAATGCTTCTGGCTGCCCAGGCAGAGGTTCAGGGTAGCACACGCCCACCTCTGCTGTGTTCCCTTCAGGTAGACCCTGCAAGGGCTCAGTGCAAAGAGCTTGTAAATATAGGCAAGAATGGAAAATTGCAGCCATTTTTAACTTTACCACAAAATCTTCTAGGTTGTAGTCTTTGGGAATATATGAACTTTTCTGTCTTTTCTTATTTTGTGTGTTTCCTTTCTCAGCAAAGCTGGATCTTAAAAATGGAAGTTTTGCTGTATTATTTCTACCATCAGTTTTCAAAAATGCTTCCAGAATGTGAGCTCATTGCTTTTCTCTGGGCTGTCTTTGCTCTGCCCTGGGGTTAGTTTATATGAAAAGTTACTAATGTAGTATGAACAATTGGGGGTGGGTAATTGATAACCAAGAGACTTTCATAGGAAGCGTCTTGTTTTTTAAAAATATATTTTTATTGATTTCAGAGAAGAAGAGAGAGGGTGAGAGAGATAGAAACATCAATGATGAGAGAGAATCATTGATAGGCTGCCTCCTGCACTCCCCGCACTGGGGATCGATCCCGCAACCCAGGCATGTGCCCTTGACTGGAATCGGACCTGGGACCCTTCAGTCTGCAGGCTGACACTCTATCCACTGAGCCAAATCAGCTTAAGGCGGAAGCATATTTTTAATGTCTCCAAATATTTTTCTCTTATATAGATGGATAGTATAGAAACTTAGGAAATGTAAATGAGCAAAAAGAAGGAAGTTAAAATCATTACTTATAATCATTCTTAATAACGTTATCACTATTATCCTGTTAGATTAACTCCTGTCTGGGGTGAGTGTGTGTGTGTGTTCTTGTGTGTGTGTGTAGTTACCAGTATCATACCAATAAATTCAATTAAATAGGAATTTAAAAAAAGAAATAACTCTACAAAATACTGCATAAATAAATGCTAATTAATAATACATTAATCGTATTAAATAGTCAAGTAATGAATTTATGCATGTTAAGATCAATATCTTGGCTGATCCTGACACAGAAGACTAAGTAACACATTTAAGCAACTTTCTTTCATGTTTTTATAATCTGTATCCTTGCAAAAGCAAGCAAGAATTTTTAATGAAATAAATTATTATAATCAGATATCATTGTTGTGACACCAGTAATCTAGGTTTCTTGGCCTCATAACAATGCATGTTAAAGTAGCAAAAAATTTTTTATATTTTTTAAGCCATCTTCAAAGTTTGTTATGATACATTGCTAACAGAGAGTAAAATAATCTCTATTAATCAGATGGTGAAAGTCTGCAGCTGAGTACAGTTAAGACTGCCATGCCTGGTTATCTGATCCAGGCACTAAACCCTTTGATTTATAACACTGCTCCCACCAAGCATTTGCTGTGATCAATTGTGCTCCGGGGCAAAGACCCATCTGTCCAAAGGTGAAATTTAATTTGGGAGAAAGTAACTCTGCTTGGAATTTAAAATGAAGAGATCTATCTGCTGGAAAATGATGTGATTAGGCACTCGATGAATCTGTTTTACCTTCTAGATACTTTTTTATGCAATGACTTATGATTTATGGTTCAACCTAAAAATTAATACAATATATTTCCTTTGTCTTGTTAGGTAATTACAACAACCAACTTTTTTAACTTCAGAAGGACAAGCAATTTTATTTCAGAGTCAAATAGCCAGATCATCAAACTTAGGTCATATCCTACAAACTGTACAAGAAAGGTCCATTATGTGAGAATGAGTCTGCTAAGACAGAGGGAAAATAATGTGTAGAAAAATTGTATGTGCCTAATTGAAATGTAAATTAAATACCTTTTAAAAGATAATTCTGTACAGAGTATTACTCTAAAAATGGTACTACCATTCTAAAAGAAAGATCATTTAACTATATATATAAATGGTTGTGGAATAAATGTTACAGTCATGAAAAAATTCAAAACTGTAATTTCTTCTAATTCTAACATATGAGAAACTTTTAGGTACACTAAATGGAAAAAAAAAGATGACAGTGCATTTTTTTGTCTTGTTAATCCTCACCTGAGGATATTTTTCCATTGATCTTTAGAGAGAGAGTAGAAGAGAGGGGGAGGGACAAAGAGAAACATTGATGTGAGAGAGACACATTGATTGGTTGTGAGCCTCTGCTCACACGAGGTATGTGCCCTTGACCAGGATCCAACCTGGGACTCTTCAGTCCATGGACTGATGCTCTATTCACTGTGCCAAACTGGCTAGAGCCATGATATTCTGGTAGAGATTATTTGTTCAAGGAAAAGAAGAAAGACAAAATGAACCCTTGCAGCTAGTTTTTCTTCCTCAGAAGAGACCTTATGAGCATCCACTCCAAAAATTACATTAAGATTCCTGTTTAGTTGACCAAATGTGCTGAGAATTATTGGACGAAGGGTGACAGCAGGAGGAGAAGCAGCAGGGCAGTGAGCTTCCTTTGGCTGCAGAGTTCACGACAGGGGAATCAGAGAGTGTAAGGTTGAAGGAAAGGGATGTCTTGTACATCTGAAAATCTTTTTTTTTTCAATCCCATTAGAATTTAATCTATGCGTTAATTGAAAATATTACAGAAATCTAATAGAGTCTGCAAACTTGAGCTGAACAGCATTCAGTACACTACATCTTACCTGTGGGAATAAGGAGGACTGTGCCCAGAAACCCTCACTGATATCTTTACTTCACTGTCCACTTCTCAGAAAGTCTACTTCACTGTAATGACCCCCAATCATCTGACCTGATACCTCCTTGTCTGGGTGGTCCTGAGATGGAGTTAGTTAAAGACCCTGGACAAGACTCAATAGAGCACCCACTGACCCTTGATGGTGGTGGAACGTCCAAATAGCATCCATCACACAGCTCTCTTCTTGGTAATGCAGTAAACAATTGGCTCTTGTTATTATGCCTGACTTTTCTCTCACCCATTTTACATAATTGGTCCATCTTAAGCATCATTACAAATTTATAGTCTTGCATACATCAAACTTGTTTCGTTTGACCATAACCATATTTGTTGTTATTATTCAGAATGTAGACAATTTAACCATTAGAACAGGCTCCGTTATCACCACGTTCTTAGCTTTGCTTTCTCCCAAGAAAATATTCTGGGTCCACGTTGCTTTCTTATTTCACAAATTTAGAATGAGTTCCCCTCTAAAGAACAGATTTAGACACCAAAATGGGGAGGGCTAGAATTAACATGGTTTCTCATCACTGCAGGGGAGTGATCACTGCAGAATCTGACGACTATAGTGAGCAAGCAGAAAATAATTTTCTTTTTTTTTTGTGATCAAGTTTTTAACTTATCTCTTCTTTTAATAAAAATTTTAACATATTAATATATATAAGTGAATGCAATTTTCCATATCCACTAAAATTGGGGATAACTTGCTATATATTCTTATAGCAGCAAACTATGTGATAAATTTAAATATTTTCTCCAAATTTGTAAGTCTCTCTTTTCTTCTTGCAGTTTTTGAATCAAGCATCCTGGATCAAGATACAGGTCGAGGTGGCTCTCCTTGATGGCATGGCTGAAGCAAAAGACAGTCACACATTTTATTGTTCAAATTGAGACATTCTGAACTTGAAAGAGGCCTTTGTTAATAAGGATTCTGGGAAAATGAACACACTCTAAGGCCACCCCAGGCAAACATGGACATGTGGCCGCCCTCCTCAAGTGCCAAGATGTAAATAACAGTGAATTCTCTTCCTGTGAAACCGAAGTATAACATATATAGAAGTAAATATCCCTATATTTTGGAGAGAATCCTATGCATCTATACACAAGGAAACTGACAAAGAAAATTGTCTAAAATTCTTTAAGTATTTTATGGGCAATGGAGTCATTATTAACTTTTAATATAAGGATCTTTAATATTAAACTCTATTTTCTCACTGCTTTATAATCTCAGTATTTCCAAAGGCCAATTGTGAATGTCAAAATTTACAACTAAATTCATGTCAAGAATTATTTTTAAAGTATGCCTAATATTACATTTTTCAAAAGCCAAACACTGACAAATTACATAAAACATCTACTAGTATATATCCATGTAATGTTCTAAAGATTGACTCACAAGAAAAACTCATGAATGGCAAGTTGTAATGTCATATACATATTACATTCACCAATACCAATCTGGTTAATGGTATACTTTAGGGATTTTTTTTTATTAAGGTAAATACAGAAATTTTATATAGTTATAGCCATAAAAAACTTTAGTGTAAAAATTCAAATCTTTGTGAGTTATAATATACCATATCCAAAAATCTGAGCATTTTAGTTTACAAAACCACCATAATCACCAAATATATGAGAGTTAGTCTATCTTTTCTGGATTATTTGATGACTAGGCTTTAGTCAACTGTGTGAGATAGTCTTCCTAAAATGCAGCTTGCATTTGGATTCTAACATGGTTGGGGTCCTTGGGACATTTATCACATGCTATATCACCATCCAGGATTAGGTTAGGGTTATCCATTTGAGCTACCTTAGCTTTACTCATCAATTTCCTTTTCAACTCCCTTCACTGGCATGGTTAAGAAAATACAAGGAACTATGCTTTGGGCTATGTTGCCTTCAACTTAGTGCTGTATTCATTGAACATGATTGGTCAGAGAAAAGGAGCAGTGGATACATTCTGCAGATAAAATTCATGACAACCCCCCCGACACACACACACCATAATAAGTTTCTCTAATAGACTATCTTCTCTCCACTTTAGCATCCAAAGATCACTATTTCTTCCTAAACATCTTTTAGTAATAAAGCATAATAATGGAGGATGAGAGGATCTTCTTGCCAATTTTACTTCTATTACCAACTACATCATTTTGAGTGAGTTATTTATTGGTAGCAAGATCACATACACACACACACACCCAGAGAGAGAAAGAGAGAGAGAGAGAGAGAGAGAGAGAGAGAGAGAGAGAGAGAGAGAGAGAGAGAGAGAGAGAGAGAGAGAGAGAATAGCAATACTCACCTTAGGAACTTTATTTTTTTATTTTTTTTTTTAATATATTTTATTGATTTTTTACAGAGTGGAAGAGAGAGGGATAGAGAGTTAGAAACATCGATGAGAGAGAAACATCGATCAGCTGCCTCTTGCACACCCCCCACTGGGGATGTGCCCGCAACCAAGGTACATGCCCTTGACCGGAATCAAACCTGGGACCCTTGAGTCCACAGGCCGACGCTCTATCCGCTGAGCTAAACCGGTTTCGGCTCACCTTAGGAACTTTAAATCCTATTCCAGGGAGAAAGCAGAATTTCTCACCTCCCAGTTTTCGCTGAATAGCATCTCTGTTTCCAGTCTTTCATGTCCTAGAAAGCCCATTTCCCAATAGAATTAATTTGGTTACAGGCCTGCCAGATGAAAGATTCGTGTGTTCCCTTCCAGAAGCTATTATTAAAGTCTTTCACTGGTAAGACCTAGTAGTGTTATGGGACTTCAACTATCTGATCATCTCTTGGAAATATATCTTTGGTGAAAAAGTGCCTGATAAACTTTTATTTTTTTTTCTTACCAATAGGCCTTTACTCACTGGAGAGCAGAGGAAACAAAAAGGCATTTATTTCTTTGAATTTAATTCTAAATTAAATTAGAAGAAAGACCTGAGAATTGTGTAGATGTGAAGAAAACTTGGAGAAAAGTAACAGGTCATGTTAGTTTCTAAATGGCCAAGAATGGAAATATTAGGCACATTCACACCCATGTCTTATACTTTAGTTCTGGGTAAATAATTTAAAAGTCAAGAAGAAAAAGAAATATTATAATATTGAATGTCAACTGTAAGTGAACAAATTTAAAACTTTTTTAGAAAAAGAAGAATGAAAGCTATAAGCTATGCCAAATGAGCACCCTATTCCCAAATAATAGTACATTTTAAAATGAAATTACAAAGGCAATATGGCAGGGGATAAGTAAGCAGGCCAATATACCTACACTGGGAGCCCAATGCACGAAATTCATGCAAGAGTAGGCCTTCCTTCCCCCGGCTGCTGGCACCAGCTTCCCTCTGGCACCCAGGACCCAGGCTTCCCTCCCTTCGGCTGCTGGCAGGCACCCGGGATCCAGGCTTCCCTTGCAGCCCCGCCTTCGTCTGGAAGGTCATCCAGAAGGACGTCCAGAAGGATGGCTGGTCTAATTAGCATATTATGTTTTTATTATTATAGATGGACAGTTGTTTTATGATGCTTTACTTAAAGACTGTAGTCATGGGCACATAACTAAAGATAAAAGCAAAATAAAAGTATATTGCAGATACTAAATAACACAGGTCAAGAAGGCTAAAGCTCAGGCTTAAGAAAAAACTATAAAAAAAGTGAAAAATGCTATTTTAGTTCTGTTGGAACAAGAAAACATACAAATAAGAAATAAAACGTGATTTGGGTAGTTGCAAATGAAGGAAGAAAGCAATATTGGAGGAATATCTCTCACATATCCGACATTCACCAAAGAAGCCGTGCATAATTTTGGCAGTAAAAAACAAACAAACTTGATGCACATATACAGCACGAGTGGACCTAGAGGGTGTTATGTTAAGTGGAAAAAGCCAGTCA
Source organism: Ia io (assembly GCA_025583905.1). Taxonomy (NCBI): domain Eukaryota; kingdom Metazoa; phylum Chordata; class Mammalia; order Chiroptera; family Vespertilionidae; genus Ia; species Ia io. Next base: position 3,798,555 of record JAJQQW010000019.1, on the reverse strand, counting down.
GAAGAAGACAAATACCATATGATTTCACTTATAAGTAAAATCCAAAGAACAATATAAATGAACAAAACAAAATGGACTCATAGATACAGAGAACAGACTGTCAGAGGGAAGGGGTGTGGGAGCTGGGTGAAAAGGGTGAAGGGACTGAGAAGTACAGGTTGGTAGTTACAAAATAGTCACAGGGATGTAAAGTACAGCACAGGGAATATAGGCAATAATATTGTAATATGGATGTACGGGCCCAGGGGGGTACCTGAGTTATCGGGAAGAACAAACTATATTGTCTAACCACTGTGCCATACACCTGAAGCTAATCCTACCTAATAAAAGGGTAATATGCAAATAACCATCACTCTGCTACGCCCATGATTGGGCCAGCGGGATGCTGGGGGGCGGGACTTAGGGTGGCCTATCAGGCCGTTGAGAAGATCAAGATGGCGGCGCCCAGTCCTCTTAGTTCCGGGGGTCCCTGGGAAGATCGCCACCTGGGAGAGGCGAGGCAGGCCTGCCCAGCCGCTCCCGGGGTCCCTAGGAACATTGCAGGCATGGGGTTGCTGAGACCCAGACCAGGCCTCTGGCCACAGATTCATAGCTTCGCGGAGACCTAGGGCAGGGATCTGCCTCATCTGCAGAGAGACAGAGGTTCTGCAGTGCCCCCAAAATGTGGGTGGGTCCAGCCAGGGATCAAGGGGCATGGAAGGACTCCTGGCAGAGGGGCAAGGACCCTCACCCCTGAGGCGGGGGTTGAGGGGTGGTGCCACCTCAGTGGAGGGGTGCTGCACTGCAGGGTACTGGACTGACTGATATGATTCAGAGAAGCTCCCAGTGCTAATGGGCCTCGCTCAGGCGGCCTTTACACTTCAGAGGCAGTGACTCCTGCTTCTGCCTTGACCCAAAAGCAAGCCCGGGGTGCCCTGCCCCATGGCAGAGCATGCCTAGGCAGTGAGTGTGAAGCCTTCCACCTGCTCAGAAGCAGGGGCAGTAAAGAATGGGGGGCAGGGGACGGGGAGAGGAAAGAATGTGAAGCATCGCAATGAAGAGGTGCTCAAGAAAGAGGCTCGGAAGCCTGACTGGAAGGTTTGTTCTGTTTGCTGGGCGACTGCCCCTTAGGAAGCGCAAAGAGCATGGCTCTGAGGGCTTCCTGTGTGCTGAGTCAAGTTCCACAGCCAACTGGAATTGGCCTCAGTTTCCTGGTCTATAAAATGGATGAAGCGTGTCCCAGTGCCTTCACTGAGCTTTGATGGCCAATTGAGATACTATATAAAGAAAATGAGGAAAGAAGTGAGAAAGAAAAGGAAGGATGAGCAACACAAAAGAAAGACTGAAAGGAACCTGTAAACCCATTGTCACTTAAATAGGGACTATAGTCAATAGTGTTGTAATGATGGTATGATGCCAGGTGGGTACTAGAAATATCGGGGAACACTTTGTAAAGTATATGATTGTCTAACCACTATTCTGTAACTAATATAAAACCTGAAACCAATACAAAATAATGTTGAATGTAAAGAAATGAAAATTGGAGTGAAATTTTTATAAATTTCAAAGTTTAAATTAAAGCTGTAAAGGAAGGAAGGGGAGAATAAAAATAGTGTTTTTCATTTTACCACTTCATTAAAAAGACAGTTGTCTTTATATGGTGCTTTTATACTTTTCTAAGTCATTATCTCACTTTAATTTCCGGGCAACTTAAAGACAAGATAATTATTCCCTCCACTATTCAAAGAAAGGAAATCTTGGTGTCTGGTCCTAATGATTCAATCGTCAAGCCCTTATTGTAAAGCAGGGTTAGTAAAATTTTCTGTGCAGGGTCATATCTATACTAATAAAAGCCTTGGGGGTGATCAGGCCAGCAGGGGAGGGTATTTGGGGGCAATCAGGCCAGCAGAGGAGCAGTTAGGGGGCAATCAGGCCAGCAAGGGAGCAGTTAGGGAGAAATCAGGCAGGTAGGTGAGCGGTTAGGAGCCAGTGGTCCCGGATTGTGAGAGGGATGTCCAACTGCAGGTTTAGGCCCGATTCCACAGAGATCGGGCCTAAACCTGCAGTTGGACATCCCCCGAGGGGTCCCATATTAGAGAGGGTGAAAGCTGGGCTGTGGGACACCCTCCCCAGTGCACGAATTTCGTGCACCGGGCCTCTAGTACAAAATAAAATTGAATGTAAACTGTAATTGAAAAACATTTCAAAATTCAAAAATATTATTTATGAGGTTTCATCCATATCCCAACCCCCCAAAAAAACTGCAAAGGCGTTATCATCAGTCCCATTTCACACAGAGGCGACCGAGAAGAGAGAAGTGGGCGGTTTGCAGAGACTGTGTGACCAGTAAATGAGCTGCTGGAATCAGTCTTCCTGACTCCAAATGTAACAGAGAAATGTGGATTATGGACTCTGCTTCACTTTCACTTTCCCTACCAAGAAAAATGGTCTTTACTTTGATATGAATGAAAACTGATAACTAAAGAAAATTAAAATTTAAAGCATATGAGGTCATGAAAACCTACTTTCTTTGGGATAATTGATGGCTTAAATGGAATTACATCCAGACTATTGTAAGAAAGTAGTGCTCCAGAGATACGTCTACTATAAAACTTACCACATTTGGAGGAGAAACTAATTATTCACCATGGGTTGTGAGTTCATTATACAGCCAATAACAATCCCATATACTCACAGGCTTGCCAATTAATGTATGTCTCATGCCAGAGACATTGTAAGGAAATCAAGAAGAACTGGAACTGTGCTAGAAATTCTAAAAAGTGAAAATAAACTGATATTCAAAAACAGACAAGAGCACCTACTATGCGTCAGTTTCAGTGCAGTGCTTGGTACTTGACCTGTATTGTCTCATGTAAGCCTTGCAATTACTGGGTAGAAGTTTTTATGTATCAGGAAAGCAGGGCTGAAACAAGTTTGAAATTGCCATACCCTCAGTATCCGGAGTGTGCCAGAGGTCTGGTTTCACACCCATGGCCAGTGTTGAAAGAACATGCTGGAGTCCTGACTTTGCCATGTGATGTTAGAACAGGTTTCTTAATCACTCTAAGCTTCACTTTTCTTGTTTGCAAAACAAGGATAATGACAAAAGCCAACTCAGAAATGCGGCAATTATGTCAAGAATACTCCAGTGTGCACAGTGGTTAGCAAGTGCTCAACAATATAAATAATGTTAACAATCCATTAATGAGAAAATCGCCATTAGGCAGGATGCCATCACGTGTTTTTCCAATTGGTTAGTTGCTTCTCCATGTATGCAGTTATTTCACAGGGGACACCAGCGAGAAGGGCCACCCCACCTCCATCCTAAGCCATCATCATATCGGGGCCCAGTGAGGTGACATAAGCGTAAGAGCACCAGGTCCTCAAGCTTTCACTGTTCAGCAGACACATCTGAACTGGATGGTAGGAGACGTCCCAGGTCCACTGTGGCCATCCCTGAGGGTCACATGCACCTGAGCGGCACCTACAGCAGGAATCTGGGGTTGGGTGGGGACAGAGCTGCTCCCTGCAGAGAGAGGCTTTCCTGTCACTCTTACACTGCACTGTCCCTTCCCTTGTGCAGCTCTCCGCAGGACACAGTTTTGTCACGCCATCTCCACTAAGTACAGGCAACTGTCCCTCAGGCACAGCTGCAGGCCAAGTGACAGCGGCCACAGGCAGACCGCAAGTGTGAGGCTTGGGAATTCTATGGGATAGAAAATTAATGAACGTCTTCTTCTTATTTCGATTTGTCTTCTTACTGTACAGTCTAAGGACTCTCGTCCAGGGCAAGTCTTGCTACAAAGAGAAAAGAGGTCTTTGCTGCTATTGCTGTAAAATAACGGGACACAGATAATTTCAAATGCCCTTGTATAGTGCACCTCCGCGGTGTCGAGGGCACAGCTGAAGGTGAGCAGCACAGGGCGCCCAGAGAGCCAGGTCACCGCAGGGTTTTTGGAGAGGCCTCTCACGCAAAGCTTGGATGAGGTTAGCGATGCACCAGGCACCTTGACCTGCTCCCTTCCTTCCCCCGTCACGTCCCCCTTTCCCCTCACTCTTGCTGTCCTGGCATTGAATCTCTCAATAAAGCCTTAACTGGGAGCTCTGCCTTGGCCTGGTTTCCATCCACGCAGGCTGTGCCAGCATTGCTCTGGGGCTTTCTACGGATGGCACAGCTGTGACCAGGGTGTGCAACAAGCATGGGCCATTCACAACTTCCTTTGCCTGCAGCCCTGATGCTACTGCGCCTTCTGGTTGATGTATCAGTAACAAAACTGACATTTTGATCTGCATTTGCCCATAGGCTGTTTCTTTACAAATGGGACCCAAAATCAACCAGTAGGAAAGGCGTATAATTGATCTTTGCAAACCCCAGAGAGCCATGTCTCTCTCTGATCTCAGCTGTTAAATGCCACCCACAACTCTTACTCTATGTAAAATCTACCTTATATCATCAGATACCTGAAGTCAGTGGCCCTAATTTAGATATATGTGAATACCTCATAATGCCCTGGGCAGACTATTGAATATGTGTGTGTGAGCAAGTACTCAACTAAGTCATCCCCCAGAAAACCAAATTATTAATCTTAAGGAAATTACCTTTAAAATTTGGTATCTATTTAAGAAGACAAAAGAGTTGAGGCAAAAAAAAAAAAAAAAAGAAGTAAGGCGAGGACAATGGACGATAGACATAATAAATTATTTTACAAGAATCTTGAGCAAAAATCTTCAATGAGAACACTGGAAACAAATATTGGAAACTAAATCCTCTGAGGTGTGATGTTTAATTAAAAGGCAGAATTTGTTAAAATAACTACAATACATATTGTAGTTCCAGTCACCGAACTTTATCTTTGCAATTACAGTTAGTTTGCCCTAGATGATGGAGGGTCCAGGTTTAGAGGAGATGGGAAAGCAACAGAGCTCGCAGCCTATGGTCATGACATTGCTCGTTGGCATTGGCTGTTTTCGGAAAAGGAAGCTTTGTGAAATGCACTGTGTGTGATTAGAACAGACCACAGTTGTGTAGGACGGATCAAAGCAAAACCGAATTTTCTGTGTGTGTGTGTGTGTGTGTGTGTGTGTGTGTGTGTGTGTGTGTGTGTGAGCACGCACACGCATGTGCACGTGTGTGAGATAAAGTGACATTCTTCCAATTATTGACTATACTAGAGGCCCGGTACATGAAATTCGTGCACGGGGGGAGTAGGGGTTCCCTCAGCCCAGCCTGCACCCACTCCAATCGAGGTCCCTGTGGGATCGGGCCTAATCTGGTGGTCAGACACCCCTCTCAAAATCTGGGACCACTGGCTCCAAACCACTCACCTTCCTGCCTGCCTGATTGCCCCTAACCCCTCTGCCTGCCTGCCTGATCACCCTTAACCTCTCTGCCTGCCTACCTGATCGCCCCTAACTGCCCTCCCCTGCCAGCCTGGTTGCCCCCAACTGCCCTCCCCTGCCGGCCTGATCACTTCTAACTGCCTCTGCCTGCCTGATCACCCATAACTGCCCTCCCCTGCTGGCCTGATCTCACCCCCAACTGCCCTCCTCTGCCAGCCAATTTGGTTCTGATTGGTCAGTTTCTATGCCAGTCAGTGTCAAAAGCTCCGCCTCCTAGGCAGCCATTGGCTCCTCACACTTGACCCAGATTTGGTTCTGATTGGTCAGTTTCTATGCCAGTCAGCATCTCTGGGCCTATCAATAAGGCCTGATCAGAAAGGCAGGAATGATCAGCAGTCCTGGTGGAGGCCTGGAGAGAAATGGAGGTGCGGCTGTTGGCCAGGTTGGGAGAAAAAGAGTGGCAAGTTCTGATCAATGGCTGCCACAGAGGCTATGGATCAGACCCTGCCTCTCTCTCTCTGCAGGCCTCTCTCCAGGCCTGATCTGCAGCCCCCTAAGGCAGTCAGTGCTGGCGTGGGGTGATGTCAGCAGCCCCAGTCAATGCTGGGTTGCTGTGGCCCAGCACTGACTTCAGGTCTGGTTGAGCCTTAGGTTGTAACAGTCGTTACGACCCTGGCTCTTTATTATATAGATAGCTAACAGACAATGCCACAGAGAAATAGAAAGTGTCATAGTTATAACAGGGCATTGGTTTTATAATTCAACCTTATAAGTATCTTAATAATAATAACCACCACAACAGCAATAAAAGCTACCACTTTTAGAGCCATAGCTCATGCCGAGCCTAAGCATGTGTGAGCACACAAACACACATGTAAACCTCGAAGCAAATATACAAGACAGGGATAACTGCTTTCTCTAGTTGATGGTAAGGACACTGAGACATAAATGAGTTTAGAGACTTGCTCAAGTTTACTAAGCTGGTGAGTGGCAGAGCCTGATTCACACCAGGTGCTCTGGTTGTACGCTCGCTGTTCATTGTTAGTTTAAAATCGGTCTGTCATAACAATTTAATGAAATGAACATGTATCTTGAAATTTCATGCAAGAAGAATTAGAACATCTGATTATCCCTATGTCTATTAAAAATGGAATTGATTACCTCAGACATCCTAATCATAGGTAATAGTGAAATACTGAAATGGTGAAATTTTTTTCTCTCTGAAATCATGACTAAGTCAAAGGTGTCCACTTTCACCACTTTGGTTCAACACTCTGATGGAAGCACCAGGCAACCAGGCACTGAGGAAAAACAAAAGGCAGGAATAGCAGATAAAAGTAAAACTGTCCTATTGACAGATGATATGATCCTTTAATTAGGATGCCCAAGGAAGCTACAAAATTGCTGTTGGAACTAATAAAACTACAGTTAGAACTAATTATAGTTTTCAAAGTTGTGGTATATAATGTTAATGTGAAATTCAATTGGATCCTCTCATAGTAGTGGCAAAAATTGAAAAATAGAATTTCTAAATATGCTCTTATTGGGGGCTATAAACTTCCTTGCCATGTTCAGGGGATGATAGAGAACTGGGTTCTTCTAACTTTCAGAGAAGTGAGAGATTCCTTTCAAAAACCCCAGACAACTTCTCAAACAACACTGGCCCAGATTAAGTGATATTATTATTACTGAAGCAGGCATAGTTTCAAGGGACAAAAATTGATTCTGATAAGCGTAATCAGTGTTTACCTTTAAACCTGGATATAATGTGTTCCACCCAACACATATAGTTGCGTAGACAAAAAGATAGCTATTCAAATGAAAATCTGGTGCTATTAGAAAGAGGGTTTAATAGATGTCAAATAGGCAACTAATGATGTTCACTACAATATCAAATACAAAACTATTTGAAACTATAAGGAAGTTCATTAGGATGGACAGATACAAAACATACACAGAAATAGAGATTTGCTTATAATGATCGATTAGAAAATAGAATAAAAAAAGGAGATCTCATCCTAATTCTCAAAATAAATATGAATAACTATCAAATGCCTACAAACACACTTAGGAATTTGCAAGACCAATGGAAATAAAACAATGTAACTTGGCTTGATTATTGAAAAAAGACTTGAACAAATGGAGAGAGAGGATTATTTATTTCTGAATGGGGAAGTTCAAAATCATAACTTTATCCATAAAATTAATATTTTTTCATTAATTATAGTTAGGAGAACATGGAACTTAAAAAATGATTCTAAAGTTCATCTAGATAATAAATAATAATCAGAAGGATCTACCAGAAAAATAACAAAAAGGATAGCAAAACTAATTAAAATCACAATTTTACTTTGGGGATTTTTTTATACAAAGAAGATGAAATTTCAAATCAAGTAGTGTTGGAAAACTTTTCAGACTATTTGGGGAAATACTAAGAGTTCTACTTTATACTGTACATCATAATATATTCTAGAAAAAATAAAATTTAAGTGTAAAAAGTAAAATCATGAAAATAATGTAGAACAAAGATTTATATTTTTATAACTTTTGGATAGAGAAGATCTTTCTTAGCATAAATACCAATTTGGAAACTTATAAGAAAAGTTTATGGACTTAAGTACATAAATTTTCAAAAAAATTTTATGGCAGTCAAACACCATCATTTTAAGTGAAAGATAAATAATTAACTGGAAAATTAATTGTTGCATATAACAGCTAAAATATTTACATTTCGCTGAAACCGGTTTGGCTCAGTGGATAGAGCATCGGCCTGCGGACTGAAGGGTCCCAGGTTCGATTCCGGTCAAGGGCATGTACCTTGGTTGCGGGCACATCCCCAGTAGGGGGTGTGCAAGAGGCAGCTGATCGATGTTTCTCTCTCATCGATGTTTCTAACTCTCTATCCCTCTCTCTTCCTCTCTGTAAAAAATCAATAAAATATATTTAAAAAAAAAAAAAAAAAAAAATAAAAAAAATAAAATAAAATATTTACATTCCTTTTTTACATTATTATATTGTAAAGAGTGACAAATAAATAATAAGTAAAATATTAAACATACATGAAAAGTGGGTAGAGGATAGAAATGAAAATTTGTAAAAGAGTAAATATAAATAGCTAATACATGGAAGATGCTCAGCCTCATCATTAAACAAAGAAATGCATACTAAGGCAATATTATTTTTTAACTGCTAGATTGAGAAAAGATTGAAAGGATTTACATTAATCAATATTTTAAAAAGAATGGGAGAAATAGTACTTTAAAACACTATATATATATATATATATATATATATATATATATATATATATATATACAGTAATTCAACTTTTAGACATTTATGCTAAGAGATAACAAAAAATATACATAAGGATGTTCATTTAATGGGGAAATATTGAAAATAACCAACTGTCCAACAAAAGAAACATTTAGCCCTGGCCAGTGTGACTAGATTATATGGAGCATTGTCATGTACACCGAAAGGTTTCAGGTTTGATTCCCAATCAGGGCACATACCCAGGTGGCGGGTTCAATCCCCTGCTGGCAACTGATTGATGTCAATTGATGTTTCTCTCTCACATTGATGTTTCTCTCTCTCTCCCTCTCTCTCCCTCTCTCTCTCTCTCTCCTTCTCTTCCTCCCTAAAAAATTCAATCAGAACATATTCTCAGGTGATGAATAAAAAAGAAAAAGAAAAATATGCATTTATTATACCATCAAAAACTTAAAATACCTGTAACAAAAACATTTAAGACCTTTACACTGAAACTACAAACATTGATTGACACTAAAGAAGATTCAACTAAATGGATGGAGATACCATGTTAATGGACTGAAAAATTCAATGTTGTTAAGATCATAAATGTCCCCAGATTAAATGCAATTCAATGTTTGTACCAGTTTGACAAACTGATTCTATAATGCATATGGAAATGAAAACAAACTACAATAACCAAAGCACTTTTAAAACTTGGATTTATTATAAAGCTATAGTAATCAAGAGAGTTTGCTAATAGTGAAAGGATAGATATAAAAATCAATGGAACAGAATAGATAGTCTAGAAGTAGATCCACATGTTGATGCTCAATTTATTTTCAACAAAGGTGCTCAGACAACTCAATAGAAAAAGGAAAATCCTTTAACATATGGTGCTATATCAATAGCATATCTATATAAGAAGAAAATGAATGTAAGTCTTTATCTCATTCATATACAAATATTAAGTCACTGTGGATAACAGATCTAAAAGTAAAATATAGAACTATAAAGCTAGAGAAAACAGAACTAAATATTTGCAATTTGGGGCTAGGAAAATTTTTCTTATCCAGAAAATAAAATATATATATATATAATATGATAGAAAGAAAACGAAGGTATTGGTCTTCTCCAAATTAAAATACTTTTGCTGCAGGAAAAACACCACAAACTGAAAGACAGTATCTGCAAAGAATATATCAGACATAGGACTTCTATCCAGGAATATAAAGAGCTCTTACAACTCAAATAAAAAGACAGCCCAATAAAAAATGGAAAGGTATTTGAATAAATATTTTACAAAAGAATATAAATAAATGACTAATAAACATATGCAAATTAAAAATACAAAGAGATATTACTATGTAACTATTAGAATTCGTAAAATAATAACACTAATAATGATATACTTGACAATACTGAGTGTTAACAAGGATACAGGACAACTGTCACTCTCACAGATCACTGGTTGGAATGCAAAATTGTACAGCCACTTTGAATAACAATTTAAGTTTCTTTTAAAATTAAACATACATTTACCATATCACTCTATCATCCCACCTCTAGGTATTTACCTAAGAGAAGTGAAAGTATATGTATCAACAAAGACTTGTATATAAATGCTCAGAGTAGCCCCAAACTAAAACCAAACCAAATATCCATTCACAGCAGAATGGAGAAACAAATTGAGGTAGTCACACAAAGGAGTACTATCTATAATAATAAAAGCATAATATGCTAATTAGACTAGATGTGCTTCTGGACCACCTTCCGGATGAAGATGGGTCTGTGAGGGAAGCCTGGGTCCCAGGTTTCAGAGGGAAGCGGGTGCCTGCAGCCGGGGGAAGGAAGGCCTACCCTTGCACTAATTTCGTGCATTGGGCCTATAGTACAGCAATAAAAAGGAAACAGGAAACTATGGATACAGCAACATGGATAAATCTCAGGATCATTTTAGTGAGTGAAGGAAGCCAGGCAAAAAGAAAGATAAATAATGTATCATGCCATCTATATAAAATTCCTGAAGAGAAACCCATCTACAATGGCAGGAAGCAGATTAGTGGTTGCCAAGGATGGGGATGGAGGAAATGAATGGATTATAAAGGTAAACTAGGAAATTTTCGAAGGTGACAGAAAGTTTCATTATCTTGATTGTGATGAGAGTTTCACAGGTGTACACCTATGTCAAAACTTAACAAATTATGCACTTTAAATTTGGTTAGTATATTATACTTCAATCTCAATAAAGTTATCAAAAGCAAATAAGGAGGAAAGGAAAATTATTTTTTTTAGTATGAAATTGTCACAGGGTAATATTTATTCCATTGCCTCTAAAACTCTACAAAGCTCTACACAATTATAGGGTGGAAAGCATGTTCCTTAGGTCAGCAGTGGTCATCAAAGGGGGATGAAACACCTCTTTGTCTCACTTTGCCTATTAGTACCCTATACAACTCTATACAGGCACACCTTAGAGATACTGAGGGGTTGATCCTAGACCACCACAATACAGTGAGTATTGTTATAAAGCCAGTCATAATCTTTTCGCTGGTGGAGGGTCTGGCCTTTCATTTGTGAAAAACACACCTGTGAAGAGCGATAGAGCAAAGTGCAATAAAATGAGGTATACCTCTATCCAGAAATTCATTTATTTATTACTTGATGTTTACAGACGTGAACAAGCTAAGACCCACAAACACACTAGCCTGCATGAATGGAAGTGATTAACAATGTGGACACAGGAACAACTGCCACCAAAATTATTTAGACCAATGTTCTGTGCATATTATACTCAAAATTACCAATATATCCATTTTCTTTAAAAGGTAAATGATTCAGGACTATTATCAACAGATTTTCTTCAATTTGTTCTTTCTATTTTTCTGTAGCTCTTTTAGCATAAGATTCCTCTGTGTTCCTCCCTCTACTGAAGTGTAATGAACCATGAAAAACTGATGTCAAAAGCCAATGAGTTATGACGTCAACTGAGTATCTAGTGTCAACTCAGTTCCTTGTATTTGAAGCTTCAGTTTAGCACAGATTTGGATGGTGGGAGCATTTCTCTTGAGCTACCAATCAAAACTGTACAAAACTGAGTAGATCATGGAGCTATAAGATTCTCACTTCCTGTAAGATAAAGTTAGTTAATTAGTTGATTAATTACTTAGTATGAAGAATAAAGGTCACTTCTGCTTTTATTGTGTTTACTCTGGTAATAAACAGAAGGTTTTCATATTTAATGTTTATTCATTCTCTGGCAGCTTTCCTGGTGCCAAAGAAATCATTGCATTTAAAGTGCCAAAGATTTCCTGGCAATAGAAGTCACCTCCTTCTAGCGAAGGTCTTGCATAACTTGGTTATTAAAGTAATTACACATCACAGGAGACAACTCCCAATGTTAGAGCTGGACATGGCTCCAGAGGGCACCTGATCAGGCTGCCTGATCCCAGTTGAGTCAACAGCAGCCCAGGTGACTGGCAACTTATCCAAATTGACATTAAATAAACAGTCATTTATTTGATTCTTCTCTTAATTCAATTCGTAACTTCTTACTTTAGCATTTGATCTAATAATTTATTAAATTCGTACCACAGAGGAGCATAGGGAGTAACTTATTTTAAGATGTGATATATATTTGTACTTTGTCCCTAGGAATAGAGGCACATGATGACATAGATTAAAAAATAATCACATTTCCCCCAGTTCTGTCTCTCAAGAATCCACCATCCAATATTATTATTAAAATAGTGTTTCCACTTTCTCTAATGTTACCAAAATAGATCCAGGATTTTAGTATCTTTAGGCTCCTGAACTCAATCAAGATCAGTTCCCACATACGTCACACATTCCCCATTTCCTTGTTCAAGAATCCATTCAACACTAAGTACAAGCCTAGGTCACTTCCTTCTAAAACGTGACAGGGTCTAATTAAGTTTTGGAAATCCTGTAGTTGCTTCTATTTAGTGAATAAATTGTAGCTGTGGCAAGAATAGAAATGAGGAAGTAAGTTATGTATGTACTGCCTGAGTGTGCTGTGACAGGGCTAGGCTGGTGGCAAGGACGTGGACACGTGTCGATGGGTTTTGAATGTGAAGGTGACAGACTGATGGGTGGTAAGGAAAAGAGAGGGATTATGGATGGATTTTATGTTTGGATCCTGGATGGCTGACCAGATGATGGCATCATTTAATGAAATGGAAGATATCAGGGAGGGTAAAATAATTAAATTTGGAGGATGTCAATATAAAGAATTCCATTTTGGAATAATAAGTTTAAGGTACAAATTGAATGAAAATAAGGCAAGTAGGTATAAAAGGTCAATGTTAAAAATAAAAATGTGAATGTAATCAGTAGATAAGTCCTATTTAAACACGGGGAACTAGAGGAAATCACCTAGGGAGAGAATATAGATAGAATCATGACATTCTAACATTTAGAGTTTGGGTGGAAAAGGATCAACCAGCAGTGAAACTGAGAAGGAGCAGCAGGCAAGGCAGGAGTAAAATTGGGGGGATTTTCTGTCACAAAATCAATAGGAAAATGCATATCAAAACCACAGTGAAATACTACTTGACACCCACTAGGATGTCTATAATCAAAATGAGCAAAAATATGTGTTAATGAGAATGTGGGGAAATGGGAACCCTATAAACTGCTTGTGAGAATGTAAAATGGTGCAACCACATTGGAAAGGTGTCCAGCAAATTCTCAAAATGCTAAGTATGGAGTTACCATGTGACTAAGCAATGTCATGCTTATGTACCCAAGATAAATGAATACATATGCCCATATGAAACTGTACATGAATGTTCATAACAGTATTGCTTATTATAGCCCCAAACTGGAAATAACCCAAATGTCCATCAATTATTGAATGAATTAATAAATGTATTATAGCTATACAATGCAATATTATTCATCAATAGAAAGAAATGAAATACTGATACATCCTATAAATGAACCTTGAAAACACCATGCTAAGTGAAAGAAGTCAGTCACAAAGACCACATATTGTATGATTTCATTTAAATGAAATAGCCAAAGTAAGAATATCTATAGAGACAGAAAATAGATCTACACTAATAAAAGGGTAATATGCTAATTAGAGCAGATGTCTTCCGGACGTCCTTCTGGACAAAGCTGCAGTGGCTACCTGAGGCTCAGGCAAGCCGCAGATGGCAGCTGCCGCTGCAAGGGCCGAGGCTCAGGCAGCCGTGGCAGTTGGCAGTGGCAGCAGCAGAGGCATGATGGGGGTGTTGCCTTCCCCTGATGGGTCTGGTCGCCTCCTGCAGAGGGAGGCCAGAGGCAGCAGCAGTGAGGGGGTGACGGGGGCGGTGCCTTCCCCTGATCAGCCGGTTGCCTCTCAAAGAGGGAGGCCAGACTGTGTCAGTAGGACATCCTCTGAGGGCTTCTGGACTGTAAGAGGGGTAGGACGGGCTGAGGAACCCCACAGTGCATGAATTTTCATGCACCGGGCCTCTAGTTAGTGAATAATTGCCTAACTGGTGGCAGGTGGAGGTGGAGATGGGGGAAGGGAGGTGAAGAATGGGGAGTGATTGGGTATGGGGTTTCTTTGGGGCTATGAACTATTCTAAAATTGTGGTGATCTGTGTACAACTCTGTAGAACTACTAAAAACTATTGAACTGTACATTTAAAATGGGCGAATTTTATGGTATATGGGTTATATCTTAATAAATCGAAGTTTAAAAAAAGAAAAGACTGTTTCATGAAGGCAGAATGTTCAACTGTGCTGAACATTACCAAGAATGATAAACTGGCCATTTTTTTAACACAAAGAAGATTGGTCATGACTTTGACAAAGGAGTGGAGTGTGAGAACTCAATGGATTGAAGAGAAAATATTGATTAACTGGAAACAGTGACCCTTAGCAACACTCTAAACTGTTTTGCTATGGAAGGGTTCAGAGAAATCAAGTCATAGGCAGATGTCTTTAAGATGTGAGATATTAAATCATGTTCCATGCAGATGTTAATAAATCAATAAAGAAAAATAAATTTAGAATTGAGGAGTGAGTAATAATTTCAGAGATACCAAAATGGCTCAGCTGGCATTGAATACTGAATGCAGTGGAAAAGGTAGGGGCTGGCCTTTAATAGAATCAAGTGCTTGAACAGGAGGGAAGCAGAAAAAGATGGATTTGAATTCAAATTGGTTGTGGATTTGCTGATGAAAAGTTGGGAAATTTTCTCACTGGTATCATTTAATCATGTTTAACTATACTTTCCCAATGTAAATATTAGGCTAGGGGATTAACTGAAAAGGTGGAGGAGGGAAAAGGGCTTCAGAGTGAGAAAGTATAAAATATTCATTGTAGAGAATTAGAAAAATCAATAAATGTGCTGTGCCTCACAGAATTTTAAGATCAGGAATTTAAATTACAGATGTCAGCACAGAGGTAAAAATTTCTTCAATATGTTTAACTGCTATGGTGCAAGTAGATAGTAAGTAAATAATTGGTTTTACACATATTTGGGGTCTTTTTTCACATGCTTTCACAATGGAGGAAGTAAAGAGCAAGTAAACATCTGCTATTTTGTGGTGATAGCTTTGGACCATGGCAGGTGAGGAGGAACAGGAAAACATGAGATGCATTTTAAGTAGTGAAAGAGTTATAGAGTTGGCAGACATCTCACTGAAAAAGAAAAGAATTTTTGGCATGAATTTGTTTGAGAAAATGAAGTGCAAAGATACTAGGTCATATATTCCCAGAATAGAATGCTTTAAAGAGGATATCTGAGGTCCTGGGATATTAGAGATGGTAAGTCTAGGGAGTTACCATGAAAGTATGTGATAGGTAGAGCAGATGAAGCTGGCCATTTGTGAAAGTCAAGAATGGAAAGGCCAAGGTGATGGATAAATCATCCACGTAGAAACAGAAGTCACAAAAATTGATATAAGAAAAGTGGAGGAAGAGAGTGAGTCAGTTTATTACCTAAAACCTTCAAGTAATAAAAGCAGAGTGACATGAAGGTGGTTAGATGGTGGCAATAGGTAATAGAGCAGGAGATATAACCTGATGACATGTGTGATAAAGAACCCGCATCTTTTGGAAGAGAAGGGAGGAGAAATTGTCTAGAAATGGCAATACAAATAAAAGAAACTCCTGTTCCCTCTCTTGGGCCTGAGGGTTTCCCAGAAATTTACTAATGGTAGATCTTCATTTCCAGATAAAGGGTTTGGAGAGGTACAGAATGAGCCATTAAATATTTGGAATTATGATTTGAGTGGTGTTCAATGATTCTGGAGCCAAACTTTGGAACTCAATGATGCTATTCATTTTTAGTTGACATTAGGGTGACAATCCTCAGGATTGTGTTATGAGTTCGGAACCTGCTATGTTCCTCTTCATTTGTTCAGTTGACAGTGAAACACCAAACAAAATTAGAGACAGCTCCATATACCTGGAAAGTGAGAGCAAAGTATTCATAAAATCCTCCCAGATTATTTTTGTGTCAAAATATCCTAATTAGATTAAGCAGTCTAACTAAGTCCCAGCATGAATGCTAAGGAGAATCTTCATTAAAATGCATGATGTTCCAAACTTATGTTTCAAGACAGGATCTCCCCCACTGTAAGATGGAAATCTTTTATTTTTAAAAATATACAACCTGAGATACCCACATAAAAATAAAACATAATCTGAAGCATTAGTCTTCTCTCCCTCTTCTACCTTGGCCTCCTCTTCTAACAGCCTAAAAATTCCTAAGCATTTGAAAAATCAAGATAAGTTTTTTTCTAATCTGTTTGATAAAATTTCTCTCTTTGGCACTTCTACTAAAATTATATAACTAAGCTGAAGAAAAATATTCATCTAGAAGTATTAAAGTTGTCTTATTAAAATTACTGATAAACAGAAGTCTTCAGTAGAAAATTTTTAATACCTTTTTCATGGCTTATGGCTATTTCTAACTAACTTGACAAAAAATGTGGATACTATGCAGAAAACAAGAGTGGGAGTTAAGAAAATGTATTTAAATGAAAAACAGAGATCTTTTATTTTTTAAATATGATTTTATTGATTTCAGAGAGAAAAGGTGTAGAGAAATAGAAACATCTATGATGAGAGAGAATTATTGATCTGCTGCCTCCTGCATGCCCCACACTGGGGATGGAGCCCACAACCAGGATTCGAACCGTGACCTCCTGGTTCATAGGTTGATGCTCAATCTCTGAGCAATGCTGGCTGGGCACAAGAGGTATTTTAGACTGATAACCCAAAACTATCTAGCATCAGGGGCAGAAAGCAGAAGAGTTATAATGAAAACATAGCTTTGAACCAGGGTAAGCATTTCTGTTAGGCAAATAGGAACCACCAAGAAGTCAGTGCCCACATTCAGTGTCTTGGTCCTAATTATAGCTGTCTCATGGGTTGGCTGCTCAATATTGACAGGGCAGTAGAAAAAATATCAGAATTGACTTTTGCGGAGGGGAAACAAAACAAAATAAAATTTCATAATTGTGTTACTCATCTGAAAGCAAATGAAAAAAGTTGCTCTGTTAATTGCAAGTATTTTTTTATAAGTTTTCAAATTGTTGAACAGAGAATTATTCTCCTTTAGGGCATAAGGCAATATTCTGTGCCTAATATAAAACACGTTTGAATAAAACTAATTCTTTTTCTTTTGTCTTATGTGTAACTGCAATTGTTTGCCCTTGCCTACTCCATTTTTTTTTAAATTTCTTTATTGATTAAGGTGTCACATATTTGTCCTCATCCCCCCATTCCCATCCCACACCCCTCCCCATGGATGCCCCCACCTCCCTGTTGTCCTTAAGCATTGGTTAGGCTCGTATGCATGCACAAAAGTCCCTTGGTTGATCTCTCCCCACTACCCCCACCCTCCCCTATCCTCCCTCTGAGGCCCGACAGTCCGATCGATGCCTCCTTGTTTCTGGGTCTGTTCTTGTTCATCAGTCTATGTTGTTCATCATTTCCCCTAGATGAGTGAGATCATGTGTTACTAGAAATATACTTATAAGAACACAATGTGAGACGAGCAATAATGGTTATGCTGACAGGCAAATGAATCAGTCTGTAGTGAGTTTCTTTCTGGACCAACAGTTCTTTTGAGACCCAATTTCAGTGTTCACCAGTTCCTTATGTGTACATGTCAGCACTGATTTTTCAGTTCTGGATGGTGGACAAATATTGGTAATGCAGGTCCGACTCCCTCTGGTTTGGTCTCACCCGGACCCAGGGGCACAGCCTCATCTGGACTCAGGGGCGTGTGGCCTCACGTGGACCCGGGACCCAGCATCACCCGGCCCCAGGGCGCGTGGCCTCACCCAGACCCAGGTGCGTGCGGCCTCACCTGGACCCGGGATCCAGCCTCACCCGGACCCAGGGGCGCGTGGTCTCACCCGGACCTGGGATCCAGCCTCACCCGGACTCAGGGGCACGTGTCCTCACCCGAACCCAGGGGTGTGCGGCCTCATCTGGACCCAGGGGCACGCAGCCTCACCCGGACCCAGGGGCGTGCGGCCTCACCCGGGCCCAGGACCCAGCCTCACCCGGACCCAGAGGCGCGTGGCCTCACCCAGACCCGGGGGCCTGCGGCCTCATCCGGACCCAGGATCTAGCCTCACCTGGACCCAGGGGCGCGGTCTCACCCGAACCTGGGACCCAGCCTCACCCGGACCCAGGGGCGCATGGCCTCACCTGATCCCAGGGGTGCGCGGCCTTGCCCGGACCCGGGACCCAGCCTCACCCGGACCCAGGGATGTGCGGCCTCACCCAGATCCAGGGGCACGTGGCCTCGCCCGGACCCAAGGGTGCGTGGCCTCACCCGGACCCAGGACTCAGCCTCACCCTGACCCGGGTCCCAGCTTCGCCCAGACCCAGGGGCACACGGCCTCACCCAGACCCAGGACCCAGTGGGGCTTCATCTTCTTGATCCCAATTCCTGTCAGTCAATTCCCTCTCAGCAATTCCTTCGGCCATTTTCTCAAAGCTCCAGGGGCGGCTGCCGTGGAACTCGCTGAGCAGCGGGCTTGGCGAAGCTCCGGTGCGCCCAGTGCACGGCAGCGGGCTGGTCCGAGGTCGCTGCGATGGCGCTCGGGTCTGCAGCGGCGGCCGGTCGCTGGGCGTGCGCACCTGGCCACTTCCAGGGCACAGAGATTCTCGAAGGACTCGGAGGTCAGCAAGCGCATAGTCTCCCACCCCATGTCTCCCAGGGGCTCGTCTGTCCGTGCTCGGCAGTGAGCGGAGCCGTCCCCTCAGCCGGAGACGGCCGGGGGAACTGCGCCGAGCACGTTCCAGGCCGCCATTGTGTCGCCAGAGCCATAGTTCTTAAAGTGTGATCTTTGGCTCACTGGCATCAGCATCATCCCGTGCCCCCCTCTCTTTTATTCTAGTTGTAGAGCATCCGCTCAGCCAGCCCTCTGGTGGTTCTGGATGGTGTCTGCTCTGTTTTCCAGTTGTAGTTTCAAAATTATTGTGGTAGGCAACAATCAGGCGTCTGCCCTATGCCGCCATCTTGGTCCTCTCTCCACTCCTTTTAATTCTTGTTCTGGCTCTCCGACCTTGCTTCCTGCACCACAAACCTCACCAAAAGCTTTCCTCCTCCTCTCCTCTCCTCCTGTGCTGGCGGGCTGATGGTGGAGGGGAGCGGCAGCCACTGGCGAGGCCCGGTGCGGGCTCATGAGGGAGGGGAGCCCGAGGCACCGGTCCCAGCGGGGCCAGCGGACACTTCTTCTCCGGCTTTCAGAGAGTGTTGGGGGCGGGAACGCACTACAGCCTCTGTGCTGGAGCAGGCCTGCGCCTACTCCATTTTTACCTGCTTTATAAGACTGAGTGTTTTATGACTTGTTTGATGAAGAACTTGAGATAAAATTATAAAAACATGAGGGTTGCACTGGGTTTTATATTTCTGTTTTATCTTTCAAAATTGTCAGTATAACTCTCCACATAGGCAAATGCATAATAAATACTGTTGACTGCTAAAAACAATTGGAGTTTTGTTAGTTATGAACCTTGTTCAAGATAATTGCTATTAAATCCATTCAGTTCAACACATATTTATCAGAATGTCCTCCATACCAGGTGTGTAAGTTAGTCCTCGACTGTCATACCTTTCAACAGATTGCGCTCTCTGGCTCTGGTTTACATAAAAGCCAGAAATAAAATCAATGTTGCTTCAGCTTTCTCACATCAACTTCCCTGTCTTAGCTGACACTTATTTGCTGGACTTTTCCAATAGAGATCAAGATACACAAGGTCCTTATGTATGCAAGGTGCAAACATTCTATTTGGGGAAGGTAATTAATAAGTAAACAAATATATTGTTTCTGATTATGATGTGCACCAGGAAATAAACAAATAAAGTGATGGGGATAACCTCTGCAGATCACCGGATGGAGGAGTCAAGAAAGGCTCCTTGAAGAAGTATGTCTGAGCAGCCATCAGAATGGCATGGACTGAGGCATGAAATGTCCTAGGAAAGAGTGGGGCAAGGAATTAGCAAATGCCAAGGGTAGAGCCAAGAATGAGCTGGGCATATTTAAGAAACAACAAGGTGACTAATTTCCTGACAGTGTGATCAAGAGATAAAAATCCTACAAGACTCCATAGGCAGCAAAAGAGCAGACATATGACGCAGCAATATTTTTGTAGACACAGCTCCTAGGACAATGGAAACTAAGGAGAAAATAAACAAATGGGACTACATCAAAATAAAAAGCTTCTGCACAGAAAAAGAAACCATCAACAAAACAACAAGAAAGCCCACTGCATGGGAGAACATATTTGCCAGTGATATTTCAGATAAGGGCTTAATTTCCAAAATTTACAGAGAACTCACTTAACAAAAGGAAGATAAATGATCCAGTCAAAAAATGGCCAAAGGATCTAAATAGACGCTTTTCAAAAGAGGACATACAGAAGGCCGAAAGACATATGAAAACATGCTCAAAGTCACTAATCATCCGAGAGATGCAAATCAAAACAACAATGAGATACCATCTCATACCTGTCAGAATGGCTATCATCAACAAATGACAAGTGCTGGCGAGGATGTGGAGAAAAGGGAACCCTCGTGCACTGCTGGTGGGAATGCAGACTGGTGCAACCACTGTGGAGAACAGTATGGAGTTTCCTCAAAAAACTAAAAATGGAACTTCTTATCAACCCAGTGATCCCTCTTCTGGGAATATATCCCAGAAATGCCAATCAGAAAGGATATATGCACCCCTATGTTCATAGCAGCACAATTTACAATAGCTAAGATTTGGAAACAGCCTAAGTGCCCATCAGCGGATGAGTGGATTAAAAAACTGTGGTACATCTATACAATGAAATACTATGCTGCTATAAAAAAGAAGGAACTTTTAACATTTGCAACAACATGGATGGAACTGGAGAACATCATGCTAAGCGAAATAAGCCTGTTGGAGAAAGATAAATATCACATGATCTCACTCATATGTGGCATATAATGATCAACATAATTTGATGAACAAGAATAGATTGATCTAGAGACAAATGATAGGGGAGGAGGGTTAGAGAGCAACCAAAGGACTTGTATGCATGCATATTAGCATAAATGGACACAGACACTGGGGCGGTGGGGGCTTGCCCAGGGTGGGAATGGCTGCGGGGGGGGGGGGGTTCAATTGGGGAAAAAGAAGACATATGTAAAACTTTAGACAATAAAAAAGAAAAAGAAAGGGAGAGAGAGATACAATAGAAAATGAAGGCAACGAGTTAGGTATGGACCTAATCAGAGAATCTTGAGGATAATTATTAAGGAATTTGGGTTTTGTTCAATTTATGATGGGAAACGATTGTGTTTTGAGCAGGGGAATGGCATAATCTGATTTGTATTTCAAATAGATCATTCTAAATGTCTGCATGGAAAATAGTTTGCAGGGAGAGTGGAATCATGGAGACCAAATGGTAACCCACTGCAGTATCCTGGGCAAGACAGGATGGCTTGGGTTACCCTAGTGAGGACAGTGGATGAGGAGAAGGAGACCCAAGATAAACACATGGAAATTAGCACCAGTAGGATTTTCTTATTAACTAGAAGTGGGTTAAGAGAGGACCAAGTGTGACTTCAAGAGGTTAGCCTGAAAAAATAGATTAAAAAAGACTGTGATTTTAAAAAAAAAGAAAATATTTGGTATCTCAAAAGTGGATATTTACTGTTGAAAGAAATTTGGTCAGCATCAGCTGGCAGTTGAGTTTTTTGGGAAACCTAATGTAGTCGATACACATTTTTAAACACCTAATTGTCAGATCAAGTACTAAATCAGGCACTTATAGATAGAGATAAGTGAGGCATAGCTACCTCAATTCACAAATAATTTATAAGTTAGTCCTAGATTGTCATACCTTTCAGAAGATTGAGATCGTTGGCTCTGGTTTGCATAAAAGCTAGAAATAAAACCAATGTTGCTTCAACTTTCCCACATAACTTCCCTATTCTTAGCTGACACTTGTCCTCTAGATTTCTCTTCCAATAGCAAGGGCCCAGAGAGTTATTTAGCTTTAAGTAAAAATCCAACCTGTTCTTTTTATAGTTTATTGTTGTAAATTACTGGTTGGTAAACTCTGATAGGAAGGAAGGAAAAATAATGAAAATAGAGAGTTCTGCTCTCTATTCTGTATTCTGGTCTATCTCTGTCTATGACTGTTGTCCATCAGCTGTAAGTCAGAGCAGGATCTTGTGTGTGATACTCTATAGAGCCCAAGTGGAGAAGCAGGTAACAGAGACACAGAGAACACAACACTCTGAAACAGTGCACACCCCATAGCAGAACAGAACTGTGTCTTGGAAAATTTCCAAAAAAATGTCTTTCAGTCTTTCATTATTTAAAGAACAGGGGCAGACAAAACATTCCACCCTGAGGATGATCCTTTTGGTTAAATCCAACCTAGAGGCATGCTCTCAAAATGTTTTCCTAAACAATTTTTGAATTGGTTGCGAACATTTGGTAATCAAAAGATTTTACATCTTTCTCTTTAAATTCGAAAAACCTGACAACCCTGAAGATAAGATGTATATTCCCATAAGACAGGTGGCTGGAGCTGATTGAATGCCATGTCTTTAAATTCAGCAGCTTGCCAAATTCCCAGACACTCACTGTTGTCTCCCTATTATTTTAACCGAAGGTCAATTTTAACTTGTCCAAATCGAGGCTGATCCACTCATCTGTTTTTCCTTGGCTGCCACTCTTCTCTGCCCCCCTCCCCAGAATCCCTCCTTCACACATTAGTATCAATCAGAATGGTCTTTCCAAGTGTAAATCAGGTTAGAGGACTCCTCTGTTTAAATGTCCCACCTGACATCCCATTGTCCTGAGAATACAATTCAAGCCAGTCAGATTCCACTTGCTTAATAGAGCCAGGAATATTCTATCACTGTTTAAAGTTTGTGGGACTGCAAGTATTCATTTTTGAACATGACCTATAATAGCTTTGCGTTATTTACTACTAATATTAAAAGATTTTTAAAAAATCTCATACAAAGATTATATAATGTTACTTTTTGTTTGGTATATTTTAAACAAATCTGCTTTTATTAGTAATGTAAAGGGGGGTTTTTGTTTCATTTTAAGTTGTATAATCTAGAATATATCATAGGGTCATTGGAAAAATTTCTCAAGTCATCCCAAAAGGTATTTATTTTTAATAAAAAGAAGTTCTGCATTTGGGAGAGGATGGATTCTTGGAATGGAAAGTACCTAAATATCAAAGTAAATTATAATCTATCATTTGTTATTATTGTTGTTCTTAAATTAGTCTCAAATAAGAGCATGACATTTCAAGTTTTGGCTGAAATTTCAACCATGTGCTTTCCACTAAAAGCAATTAGTTGCATTAATATTTCCCAAAATAATGACTTGGAAATTGTCCGATCTGACTTTAAGGTCAGAAGCTGAGAGGCTGCAAATATTTTTCTTTTCTTTATTTCTCTGTCAAAGCAAGAGCCCTTGTAAAAGGGGATTTTTTTTCCTCCTCCAAAGATGGGAAGTAATCATTTGGAGGAAGAAATGGAAGAAATATAATTATAGCATCCTAATTAGTTCTTTTCCCCATCCATCTGCCTTTTACATGTGCCTATCCAGATCCAAAGAAGCAAAGTCTGTGTGGGTGAATACATGTGAAGAAAGAAAAATCTCAGGTTCTGAAGTGGCAGAGTCCTTGGCATTTAATACATTTCAGCTGGTTCCTCCCAGTGAAAAAAGTGATCTATTCTTACGTGGCACGTTCAAAGTTCACGCCTTTCTCTTGTCCTGACATTTTATTAGCCCCACAAGGTTAGCCATTGTACCTTGTTGTTATGTTCTCCTGATCTGTAACCATTCAGTGACAACAACTTACATTTATCTTTAAGATAGGAACAAATAGCTACCACCTATCACCTAGGATGGTTGTGAGGGTTGAATGAGAAGCTGCGGATAAAGGCATTTTGTAAACCACCCAGTTAGGAAAATATCATTATTCATGTCTTCATCAATGCTGGTTTTTCAAAGATGCTTTGGAAAAATAATCAAGTCGCCAATATATGCATTGCGTATCTAGTGGTCATTTTATTTTTTTCTATTATTTTTCCCAAAGTCCAGTTGAATAATTTTTTAAATCTTTATTGTTGAAAGTATTACATGTTTCTCTTTCTCCCTCCAGCCCACCCCTGCCCAAGTTTTGGGTTGATTAATTCCCACCCACCCACCCTCCCTAATATTTGGTCTATATTTGTGCACTTGAGAATGATCCATGTGCACTCGAGAAGAATGTATATTCTGTAGGCTTTGGATGAAATGCTCTATAAATGTCAATTAAATCCATCTGATCCAGTGTGTTCTTTAGAGTCACTGTTTCCTTGTTAATTTTTTGTCTGGAAGATCTATTCAGTGAAGTCATTGGGGTGTTAAAGTCCCCTACTATGACTGTATCATTGTTGAATCATTGTCTATCTCTCCCTTAAAGTCCCCTAGAGGTATTTTTATATATTTAGGTGTTCCTAAATTGGGTGCATATATGTTTACTAGGGTTATATCCTTTTTTTGGATCGATTCCTTTAGTATTATGTAGTGATCTTTGCTGTCTCTTGTGATGGCCTTCATTTTGAAGTCTATTTTGTCAGATATGAGTGTTGCTACCACAGCTTTTTTTTTTTTTTTCTTTTCTATTTGCATGGAAAAAATTTTCCATCCATTCACTCTCATCCTGTGTGAATCTTTTGTTCTGAGGTGGTCTCTTGTAGACAGCATATAGTTGGGTCATGTTTTTTGTATCCATTCAGCAACCCTACATCTTTTGATTGGAGCATTTAACCTATTTACATTTAGGATTATTATTGATAGCTACTTATTTATTGCCATTTTAATTCTGTATGCCTAGGTTTCTCCCTATATTTCTTCTTTTCATTACAGCAGTCCTTTTAGCATTTCTTGTAATGCTGGCTTGGTGGTGATGAACTCCTTTAGCCTGTTTTGGTCTAGGAAGCTCTTTATTTCACTGTCTGTTTTGAATGATAGCCTTGCTGGATATAGTAATTTTGGTTTCAGATCCTTGGTTTCCATTACCTTGAATACTTCTTGCCATTCCCTTCTGGCCTGTAGAGTTACTGATGAGAAACCAGATGATAGCCTTATGGGAGCTCCTATGTAGGTAATAGTTTGCTTTTCTCTTACTGTCTTTATGATTCTCTCTTTGTCTTTAATTTTTGGCATTTTAATTATGATTTGTCTGGGTGTGGGCCTATTTGGGTTCTTCTTGCTTGGGACTCTCCATTCCTCCTGAACTTGTGTAACTTTTTCCAACCCAGGTTAGGGAAGTTTTCTGCCATCATTTCTTCAAACAAGTTCTCTATCCATTTCTCCCTTTCTACCTCTTCTGGCACAAATACTATTCAAATATTGTTATGTTTTATGTTTTCCCACAGCTCCTTTAAGCTGTCCTCTGTTTTTTTAATTTTGTTGTTGTTTATATTTTTAATTTTGTTGTTGTTTTTGGTTCTCTGATTGAGTGATTGCTTTAAAGCTCTGTCTTCTAATTCACTGATTCAATCCTCAGCTTTCCTTAATCTGCTGTGTATTCCTTCCAATGGGTTCTTTATTTGTGTAAATCATTCTTTATTTCTGTTTTCATAGTTACTATATCTCTTCTCATGCTGTTGAGCATGTTTCCCATCATTATTCTGAACTCTATATCAGATAAATTTCTTATCTCCATTTTATTTATCTCATCTTCTAGAGAATTCTCTTGTTGTTTCATATGGGAATTGTTTCTTTGTCTCCTCATTTTGGCTGCCTGCTTGGGTTTGTGATTATATATTAGGTAGATCTGCTATACCTCACAATCTCTAGTACAGGACCACTGTCAAATGCTCTTTCTGACTAATTAGATAAGGCAAAGACTCAAAGCCTCCAGAGATCATCTCTGCCTGCAAACTGATTGGATTCAGTCTTGAATAGCCCTAAGGCAAACAACCACAGGTGTGGCGAGAGTTTTTTCAATAGAGAAGGGGGGCAGTTGCTTTTGTCTGGAGGCTAATTGTTATTCTCAGTCTCTTAATGGGCCTCAGAAACTCCACAAAGTGGGGCAAGGTGTTTTCCAATAGGGTGGGTCAACTGTCAGAGCCCCCAACCCTGGCTTCTGCTCACACAGCTGCAGTCCACTCTGCTCTCTCTTTTCCAGAGTACAAGATGAGTGGCTGCACAGGGACTTTTGTGCATTGGTCCTTTAAGAGGTTGCTTGCATTTCTAGCCATCTCTCTCTGGCAGACAGCAACCCTGCTGCTTTTCACAGCCAGATGTTATGAGGATACTGTTCTCAGTTCTGGTGCTCTCTTCTGGGGGCTCAGCTTTGGGATTAGACCCCAGAGTTCTCAGTGGCAACCCCTCCCCCCCCCTCCACAGCTGAGATATCTCTTTGAAACTTCAGTTGCTGTTTGTGGGAGTCTGGCCAGGCCTTTTGTGCCTCCACCCCTCCTACCAGTCTCTATGCAGTCTCTACTTTCCATCTTTGGTTATCAGGGCTCTCTCCAGAGAGTCTTCAGTAGATTATTCAGGAAGTTTTTCTGTATTTTAGTTGTATTTCCATGGTCCTGGGATCGTGTCCATGTGGCATCCACTTACTCCACCGCCATTTTTAATCTCCCAGTTGAATTATTCTTTAAATGCAATCATCTAAGAGGCAGAAGATAAATGGACTTTGGACACTGTGCTGCAAAGCAAAGCACCTCTAATTATATAGAAACATAATAAATGCTTCCTCAGCAATTAATGTCCTTGGCTGCTATGTATCTATAATCAATGGCAGAATGCCTGAAATTCTTCACCACATAATTTGTACTTGATAGAAATATCTCTTTTACTTATTTGTTATTTTTATGCATTTCAACAAGAAACAGTTATGTAATTTTGCAGTATCAGGAAGCAAAAAGTAAACTAAAGTGCTAAACTCATGACTTTTCTTTGTAATCTGGTATGTGTGTATTTGCACATATACATGTACATATGATATTTAAGACATATATTTGAGACATGTTATAGAAGTATAAATATAAACATATAATTTTATAGGCCTCTCTAGTATTTCTCTTAAGTCTATATGGTACCTATATATATACATGTGACAGAATTATTTTGTGATTCCTAACACATTTGGGGCCAAGGTCTAGAGAAATTATGCAAGTGGGGTCCATCTGAGGCCAAGTCTTCTGTAGATGATAGGGCAATTGTAGTAGTTATTCCAGTTTCCAGTTTTACTTCATTTTCTGACAAAAACCCCAAACACAAACAGAGTCTAATAGCATAATGTAATAGCATAAATGCAGACAGTGGTAGAGCAAACAGTGTGGGTGCCAAAGGATCTAGAACCTGACAGTGACTCACTTAGAAACCATGGTCCTCCTCATATTTCTTATGTGGAGAATGGAAGGTTGGGACTTGAATATAATCTCTGAACTTTAGTATTTTATAATCACCTCTGATTAGATGATCTTGAATTTCTCTCCAGTTCTTGATGGAAGTATTTGTAATCTTCTCAAGTCCCAAGATATTCCGCAATGGCCTAGCTGTTGTACAATTTGTCTTCTAATTACTATGTAGCATTAGGACATCCTAAAGTCCACAGACTTTCTCTGTAGTCCATGGGTGAGGTGGGTGTTTATAAATTTCTTGAAATTGTATTTCAAGTGTCTTGTACATGTGCTTTATTTTAAAGGAGAGCACTTAGAGATTTCATCAGATTTTCACCTGTGTGTGAAAGTGCAGGTTTAGACTTTATGGATCTGAACAGCCCAAACATGGTAGTTAGTGCTAGAGGTACTGTCTGTAGATGACATCATGGCACATACACAAAAGACTTAAAAAAAAATACAGGACTCTTTGGCACTGTTCTTGGTTCCAGGTCATAGAACTCTGCTAATATGAGATCATATTACATTAAGGTTCTGTCTTTGCCAAATTCTGCATAATAATAATGTACTTATGATTTCAACCATTAGTTATTGAGCATCTTATAACTAAACATTCTTCTAGATTATGGGGAGTCAATCTGAGGAACAGAAAGACCAGTATGGTTGGCAAGAAAATAGTGAGGGCAGATGGACACACAATGAGATCAGAGAATAAAGCAGGGGTCAGATTAGGTAGAAATAGTGAGAAACTTGGAGTTTATTTGATTGGCAGTAGAAAGCCACTGGAGGGTTTTCAGAAAGATTATTAAATCTGTTCTATATTTTTAAGAGATCACTCTGCCTATTATGGAGAATACATTACATATGAGCAAATATGGGAATAGAGAAAATACTTAGGAAACAAACAATAGTTCAGGAGACAGATTCTGCAGCTTGGTGACTAGACGAGGTGGCAGAGGGACAGTATATGGATGCATCAGATCTGTTTATTGAAGTAGAATAAACAGAACTTGCTGATTGCTTAAAGATTTGAGCTTAACTGGAATAACAGGGTATTAAGAGCATTTTTACTTGGCTTATGTGAAAATCCATGAAGATCACAGATTTCAGCTCAGAAATTAGAAAAGTCAACTTTTTCAGCAACTTCTGCACACGGTTGCATAAACTGAAGTCATATTTGCGTTCCTCCAGCAATTATATAAAAGATAATTTTTCATGACTTTATCAATCCCTGAGAGTCCCTAAAATTCTTTTAGGGAATCCATGAAGAAAATTAATTATTATAATACTAAGATTTGATTAAGACCATATCTAGAGCAGGGAGAGTGGGGATGGAGAAGTGGGAAAGTAAAATTGTCAGGAATTGAAGATTGAGCAAATATTAAGTGTTTAAAAGCAGAAGAAATTGCCAAAGTAAATTTGGGTATTCCATTTTTCTAGCAGCAAAATAATAAAACAACTTACTGTGTTGGATTCCTGTTGAAGAATTATCAAGTAATTAAATAAAGAATGTGTGAAACTGGCTAGCAAGAGAGAATACATTTTGCTCAGATAAATTATCTAATATTAACACATTATCAAAACAGTGACATCTCTGAGGGGAACTATGATAATGTGGTCTGCATATCTTAATTTCTGAAGTCCTAGTTTAGAGAGATAGAAATATGACATGTTCATTGGGCTCAAAAAATTGATGTTTTCAGACACCTTGACAACTGCTTCATCACAATCAATTCCTGGCCAGCAGAGAAGAGTCTCATTTGTTGATTAAAGAAGGATTGATGTGTTTTGCAAGAGCCAAAATTGACCTTATGTTGTGCAAATAAAGGAGCCTGACTGGTAAGGGTCATGTTGCCTTCACCTAATATGGAATGGAGAGGTGCTCAGATTGGGGCCAACATTTTTTTTTTTTTTCTAGAATCCTGAAATGCACTTTATTCCTCTCTGGATGAATTTTGCTCATCTTTGAGATTGAGTTCAGGTGCCATCTTTCACAGGATGTCTTCCTTAATCAGAATTTGTCTTTAGCTTGGATTAGGCACTCCTGTGTTGTACTTCGAGAGTATCCTATTTAGGGTAAGGAATGTCTGATGCAATAGGTCTTGCAAATGCCTAGATCTTGGAAGACATTCAACCCACATCTTGCCCTTGGCAATCTTAGTTGCTCTTACTCTACTCCTATTTCCTCATAGCACTTGTCACCTCCTAACCTAATACATAATGTACTTATATTGTATGTTGATTGTTTATTGCCTATTTCCCCATCAGAATGTAGGAATTCCTGCCCTAGCTGGTTTGGCTCAGTGGATAGAGCATCGGCCTATGGACCAAAGAGCACGTACCTTGGTTGCCGACTCCTCCTCGGCATTTCTCACTGTCTTGCCCCCTTTCTTCCACTCTCCCTAAAACAAATAAGGAAACAAACAAACAAATGGAAAAATATCCTCGGGTGAGGATTAACAAAAAGTAAAAATCTATATACACAAAATGCTAATACGCTAAGTGTTCGACTGTCCGGATAATGACATCACGTACCAATGCCCAGCTTCCTCTCCCCAGTGACTAGCCTCCTTGGAGTTTTTTCATCCCAGGAACACAACTTGCTTTACTGGTATAGCCAGGTGGAAACACTTTACACTGTAACCAAATGTCTGTGAAGCATTTTCCT
This sequence comes from Ia io, assembly GCA_025583905.1. Lineage (NCBI taxonomy): Eukaryota > Metazoa > Chordata > Mammalia > Chiroptera > Vespertilionidae > Ia > Ia io. The sequence continues at coordinate 3,768,424 of JAJQQW010000019.1, read as the reverse complement.
GTGCCTCATCTCATTTCATCTTCACAAAAGTCCTGGAGTAGGTAGATAGGAGACTCAGTGGAATCCTACTTTCTTTTCATTAGCCAGAAAACAGAGATTTAGAAAGCTTAGAAACTTGACCTGACTGAAAAGGAGAAATGGTGGACCTTGGACCTTGAAAGTGACTTCAGGTTTTCTCACTGCACATAATATAGTCAAACACTGCTGCAGTTGAATATTTTACCCTTTGTTCTCCCTGCGTGATCTACAATAATAATCTGCATGATGTTTATATTTACTGCTGTGTTGCTGACAATAACCTGAAAGAGAAGTTGGGGTGCTTCACTGGGCTGGAAAAAGTTTAGCTAAATCAGAAAGCAAGTCTAATTAAGCAAGTTTATTCTATATCTATAAAAAGCTAAGTTAACTGGCACATGTGCAAAACATATAAAGCTCTCGCTGGTGCCAATCGCACACATGTGTTTCCATCTGTCATTGTCGATCGTGAATTTGGTTGACACTTCTATTATAGAGAAAGGGCGAATAACGACATTAAGATATTTCTTCTAATTAATTTCCTTTCAATGTGCATTAATTCATGCACTGGGCCACTAGTAAATAAATAAAAAGACAGGAATTCCTGTTTCGTTTCACAGAACCTAGTGCTTGGTGCATATAGTTGCTCATTTGAATGCATTTTTCATTTGAACGAATGACCAGAAGATTAACTAGATGGAAGTTAAGATCCTGATAAACAGAGCTTTCATACCACTTTAAAAGACATTACATTTACACATAATAGAAAGTGGAATGACAATTTTGACCCAAAATATTCAATAAAGATATCTGTGCTAATTTTTTAAAAAAATCTACTAGAATAAATATTCACTACCAAGGTTACCATTTTAATAGATTCCCTACTAAATGAGACCACTACATGAGTGCTACCAATGTGTTTATAAGTGGATAGCCTGGTGGGTTAGTTACTAATGTTCACTTCAATATTTCTATCAAACCTCAAACTTAAAGTGTTTTACTATGCTCTATACCTCCTGTCATATAATTTCCCATTTATAATACTTCTGATCTCCACTTTTTGAAGTATATCTTCTGTTTTCATGGTATAAATCTATTTGGATAGAAACATCTTGGCCACTTTGAAAATCAACCACCACAGAGTCAGATGGCAATAGATCCCTATGTTAGGAATCAGATTTTATGGATACTATAGACACTCCCTCTTTCTCAACTAGTCTCCCATGTATGGATTTCTGAAACTCTACTCTGCTGATTTCTCTTTTCTAGATTCTTCCTCACCTTGGCAAGCCTCTACTTCTCTGCATTTCCCATAAATATTAGTGTGCCTCAAATTTTGTTCTGGCCTGTCTTCTTTCATTCTATATACTTTTACAGAGTAGTCTCAGCAATTTCCAAGGTTTCAACTATTCCCTATGCTGATGACTCCCACACATTTACTAGTATATCCATGGTTTACTCAACTACCTGTAGTACATCCTATTAGTATAAGAACCACAAACTTAAGATACCAAAAACTGAGCTCATCTTTCCCTGAAAATCCATTCTTTCTCATCTGTTTACTGTATCAGTGAAAAGTACTGAACATCCAGATATCTAGGCCACATTTTATTCCCTCTCTCATCCCCACATTTAACCAATTGCTGAGGTTTATTGACTCCATCTCCTAAGTAAGTAAGTATCCATTTGTTCACATTTCTCCATTCTCACCATCCAGGGCACCATTATCTCATCCTTAGATCATTGCTTATAACTGCCTCTTTCTGCTTATTCTCACTCTTATATTGCCCTGCTCAAATACAGATATAGCTCATATTCTTAAGGAGCTTACAGTATAGTAGGGAAGGCAGACATAAATCAAATAATCATACCAAATTAAATATCAGTATATCAACTGAGAGAACTGCTAAAAATGAAAATGCTGAACACTGTGAGTGCATGTAACTGGAGAATTAATTTAGTCCAGGAAGTTCCCTTTAGGATGAGAAGGATGACTAAGCATGTGCCGGTAGCATTCCAGGCAGAGGGAAAAGGCTGTGAATTGGTAGGACCATTGTTCCTCCAAGAAGCCAACCAGGGTGGTTGGGGGTCCAGAGAGATGGGAAGAAGAGGCCAAGGTTTCAGGAGCCACATGATTTACTGCACATTATTGGTTCAGGTCTTTACCCTAATAATCATGGGAAGCCTTGATGTGCTTTTTACTAAAGCAGCATAGGAAATATGTCATTGGGGGATAGGATAGATTTGTACAATTATTCCTAAAAATATTAAGCAATAAATTTATCTTTACATTTTTCCATTGTGGAATGGTATTGTGTATTTCTCAACTATTTTAATCCAGGCTAACCCTAGAGGAACTAGACAAAGCATGTGGGAAAGGGCCTTCATGAAAATATTTATCAAACAAATATGTCAACAAATATATATTTAGCACTCTCCAATGATCCTGGGTACATGAAAAGCACAGGCTCTCAGGATAGAAGAATGAGCCACACAGACAAAGCTCCTGCTCCCTGGAGCTCACAACTAAGAGGAAAAATGGGAAAATTCCTGTGTTCTCATGAGCCCCTAGTCACAGCATACATGACCAAGGCTAATTAGCAAGCTGGACTATCCTACCTGGAGAGAATAGGTAACTTGGATGTAGTATCTGGATGACTTACTATCACTCGTGTTGTGTTGTGTGTATTGTGGGTGTTTTTTTTTAAAAGATTGCTCTGACCACGTTGCCTTTTGATTCAGGCATTTTTGAAACATTTCATAGGGGTTATTAATTATGAAGACACTTTGTGTTAGCACATTGATCAGAAAACTAATACAATCCATCACCTTCTCTTAAAATTTGATGCTAATATTGTGAGGTACTGCTCTGACCTGGCAGTCCTGTCTGGCCATGGTGCGGGTGCTGGGGATTGTAAGAGACAGATCACTTCATGTTTCCCCCAACACAATCTAAATTGTGAGCCAGTTGTATTTATGCTCAAGTGAAAAAACAGATCATCTCTAAAGTATAATCCTTGTTGATATTGAAACAGTGACAAAAACTTGAATATATAAATGTGAAAGATGAATTTTAAATAAGGGGGTTAAATTTATGATGCTGGAAGAAGACAACTTTGGGTGGTGAATACACGGTGCTGTATACAGATGATATACTGTAGAATTGTACACTTGAAACCTATATAATTTTATTAATCAATATCACCTCAATAAACGTAATAATTTCAAAGACATAATTTTGGATGGAAAATAGCGAGTTACAGAATGACTTGTACCATCTGATATTTATGGACATTAAAAAATAAAAAGATTACTACACAGTATATTGGATTTAAGCACAAGATACATTTCTGGCCCAGACATAGATCTGCCTCTGGACAGAAAGGATCTACTTTAAAGCAAAAAGAAAAAGATAAACCTTGAGCTTCAGTGACTACCAGAGAGTAACTTGACATGTGGAAGTAAAGGGCATTTTTATGTCAAACATTTATAATTTGGAGATTTAATCTTGTCATGGTTGCATGACTTTACTCTTAGGGCCACAAACTGCCTTGGCTAACTGTTGTGTTTCATGATACTAACACTACCTGCTCTACTAACAAGTGGTCACATCTTTCATTTATCAAGTGCTTACTACACGTTAGGAACTTTAGATCCTATTTCATCCTTATAACAGCCTTAACAAAGTAGACATTACAATGCGGCCCTGTAGTTGAAGTCATCACAGAGAAACGAAAGATGGGATGGAATTTTAATACATAGCTACATGATTTTCAAAGCGTGTTTTTTGTACTTTCAAGAAAAGCTTGAGCCAGTCAAGAGGGTGTGGCTGAAGCAGCAGACATTTCAGGGGATGTTTTCACTTTAGGTAAGGAGGCGGACTCATTGGAATGCCTCGTTAGCCTGTGTGCCAGATTGCAGAAGTGAGCCAGTTCTTCACCGCCCCCATGTCCACACCTTTTCCATATGTTTTTGCAGTGCCCGCTGTGGGCAAGGTAAGGCACCTGCCCCTTGACACTCCATCATGAGTCTGATGAAAGCTGAGGCTTCTCACAGGCTTGCTCTTGGGGTGCAATTACTTTTGTCTTTCTGATGTCGCCCTGCCAAGAGCCCCAGTTTATGTGGGGACAATGAAAGAAGGCATTTGGAGCAGAGCTGAGTCACCTCAGAAGCTCCAGCTGACAGCCAGCCAACCCGCAGATATGTGAGAGAGTTCAGTCAAGGCCGGCCAAGAAACCTAGCTAACCACCAACAGACCAAAGACATGCGAACAATAAATTCCGTGTTGTGTGTCACTGAGGTTTGGGGATTGTTTTTAATGCAGCATTATTGCGGTAATCGATAACTGAAGCATCTAAAGTCGATTGGTGTATAAGGGGGAAGTGATATCCTTAGAAACCCTCACAGCATCATTCCCAGCTTCAGCTGTTTATACAAATCATATCCTTAAAGGTGTGTCCCAGAATCACAGCTTTACATCCCAGCACAAACTTCTCTAAAGTCAAGACTTGGGAATCTCACTGGATACCTCTAACTTAACATGTTCAGTCAGAACTCTTGGCCCACGCCATCTCCCTGCAAAACCATTCTTCCTCAGCTTTATGCATTTCAGTAAATGGCATCATCGCTCACCTATTTACTCAGGACAATACTCATCAACTCCTTTTGTTCACAATCTGAGCTCAAAACCTCAGTAAGTCCCGTTGACTCTGTTTTTCATATCTGCCCTGTATTCAACCTTCTTCTATTGCACATTCTAATTGGCATTCTACTCTTGCCTTGATACAGTTGATTGTTCTCACCACAAATAGAACAATCTTTTGGAAACCATAAATTAGATGATGTTACTCCTCAAAGTCCTTCATATTCAATATTGTCAGTGTGGCCTATGAGGCATTACATGATCTCTTCCCCAATCCCCATCCATCTTCTTATCTCCATCTCCACATCACTTACTTAACTGGCCTGCTTGGTAACCAGGTGCTAGGATGCTGGCTTCTTGCTGTATTTCAAGTGTATGCATATCAAATTTGTTCCACTTCAGGGCATGTGCATTTGCAGTTTCCTCTTTCTAGAATGAACTACATTCAGATATTTGCTTGACTCATTTGCTTACTTCAATCAAGCCTTTACTCAAATGCCTCTACTCAAGAGAAGTGTCCCCTGATGACCTTAATGAAAATAACAACCCCTGACACATAGCCAGCCACCTTCTTGATGACTTTCAATTTCATTGCTTGGTTTGGTTTCTTTATCTATATATTCATGAAGTCAGGATTTTTGTCTTGTTCACAACTGTAAATCCAAGCCCCATAATAGTGTATCTCCTAATACAGCTACTCAGTAAATAACAGCTGAGTGAATGAACAGTCAATATTATAGAAATGGCCCTAGTAGCTGCTCATGTTCAAGAAGAATCAGTGTTTTGGTTCATTGCAATGGGTTAGTCTACCTCTTTCCTACCACAATAGTAAGAATCAAGCCAAAGGACAAATAAAAAAAATAAAATAAAAAAACAATGAACTCTAATGGCCTCGAGGTTAACTGTATCCTTATGTGAGGGGCATTGGAGATTAGAATAGGCTGTTACAGGGCATGAGCCCACATACAATAGAAGTCAAAAGCAAAGGCTGTGGTTCTTCAGTGTTTGAAGGTTTCCATGGGAACAACATGATTCTGTGTTCTTCAAGAGGCTTAAAATATGTAGTGGCGAGAAAGCACTGCTATAACATACCACATGAGGATGATTCAAAGGATAAAAGCTTATAAAAATTAATGATCAGAGAAGAATGCGGACTAGTAAGTCAACAACACATTATTAAACACAGATGAAATATAATTGCCCACATCTGGCCACACTGCAACAAGACAGGAATCATTGTGCTCTTTAAGCCAGTTGCACATTTATACCTGCACCATGACGACTCCATGAAGCGAGAGACTGATAACCTTTTGGAAATGAAATCTTTCCTTTATTAACACTTCCCATGACATCTAATTAGCTATTAAGAAAATGGCTTAACCGTGAGAACAGGTATCTAAAATAAAAACATCCTAATGTATTACCACTATCACATTTGCTTAAGAGTGGAGCAGGCTTTAGAAACAATAGACTCTAGACCATAGCGGTTTAGAGGCCAGGTAACAATCCAGATGAAATAAAATCATTTGGAACTTCATGGAATTGCCTCATCATTTTAGGATTTCAAAACAGAAAGAAAACAGCTTAGTCTCTGTATAGGTCACTATGTGATTTGAAAAAGAAAATCATAACCTATATACCTACCAAAGATCTTTGTAAAAATTTTATGTTTTCTGTTAGTTGCTACAATTTTCAAGACTTCTGGTAAGGATCAAAAAAGATGCTGTGAATGAATGGTAAATATTAGAGAGCTATGAAAATGCTGTATAAATCTTTTTGGCCAAAATGTTTACTCACCCACAAAATGTTTTTCCTTTTCTGAGACTGACCAATATTTCAGAAACAAAGTATTGCCGATAGTAAAAACAAAAAATCATTTTATAATATTCTTTTACTTATCCAAAAATAGAAGTTCCTAACATCCTTGGGGCAGAGTAAATTGATGTGCATTTGCATGAGGGGTTTAAATAAAAATGGGTGATAATCTTAGGCGACCCTGCTAGTCGTTCTCAACCTGTGGGGCGACCCACAGGTTGAGAACTGCTGCTGTAGAGCCTAAGACCATCGGAAAACACAGATATTTACATTACGATTCATTAACAGTAGCAAAATTACAGTTATGAAGTAGCAACGAAAATAATTTTATGGTTGGGGGTCACCACAACATGAGGAACTGTATTAAAGCGTCTAGGCATTAGGAAGGTTGAGAACCACTGGACTAGAGGAACAGTGCAGGCTTAGCACCAAACTCTGAAATTGCTACTTTGTCTACAGAATGGAGAAAGATAATTTAAGGGACAGGGTTGGCTCTACCCTCAGATTTTATCCAGATTCTGACCAATTCTAACCACCTTCACTGTCATCTCGACTAGGCTTATTGCACTAGCCTCTGAACTGGTTTCCATGCCTCCACAGGTGCCCTTCTATACCTGTTCTCAAACAGCGGTTAGGTAAGTTAGACTGTCACTCCTGTTCTTTAAGTCCTCCATTAGCTTCCCATCTTACTCTGCTCAATAAAAGTCAAATTCTGCCAGGCTGGCATAGCTCAGTGGTTGGGCATAGATATATGAACCAGAAGGTCATGGTTCAGTTCCGAGTCAGTGGACATGCCTGGGTTGCAGGCTCGATCCCCAGTGGGGAGCATGCAGGAAGCAGCCGATCTCTTCTCATTGATGTTTCTCTCTCCTCATTGATGTTTCTATCTCTTTCTCCCTCTCCCTTCCTCTCTGAAATATATATATATATGCACTCAAATTCTTACAATTGCCTGCAAAATCCAAGGAACACTGTGGTCACCATCTCTTCCCTTCCCCATCCCATTCCTAGTATCTGGTCTTCCAACTTCATCTTTTTCTACTATGTTCTTTTTCTCATGACTCTGCTCCAGCTTGTCTTCCTCCTTGCTATTTCTCAAATTTGCCAAATACAGTCCTACTTCGTGGTGTTGGCACTTGCTGTCCCCTTTATCTGGGAGGCTGCCCCCTCAGAGAGCCTCCTTTCTGCCTCCCTTTGCCCTTAAGTATTTGATCTGATGTCACCCCCACAATGATGTATTCTCTAACCATTCTATTGACAAGTTCAGTGCCTCTGGGACAGGTAGACTTCCAGCCCCAACCCTTATCCCCACCACCTGGTGTTTACCATCTTGTTTAGTCCCTTCCCCTTGCATTGGGAGAGACCTGTGATTTGCTTCTAACACACTGACGATGGGAATGATGACAAGATATCACTGTCACAATATGTTACATCATATAAAACTCAGTCTCGCTGGCCAGCTCATTCTAGAATCACTTTGTATTACTGATTTTGAGGAAGTGAGCTGTCACGAATCTTTTGACACACAATAAAATTAACTCTCCCGAGAGCATGAGTGAACTTGGAAGCAGATTCTTCTCCATTGGGCCTTGGTGGATGCCTCCATTGCAGCCCTGAGAGACTGAAGCAGAGAACTCAATTAAGCCAGGCCTGCAACCGTGACTCACGAAAACTGTGATGAGTGTGTGTTAAGCCACTAAAGTTGTGGTTTTGTGTGTGTTAAGCCACTAAAGTTGTGGTTTTGTTGCACAGTGAATACTGCCTCTCTAGCACTCTGGGAACGCCATACTCTGAAGCAGAGAACTCAATTAAGCCAGGCCTGCAACCGTGACTCACGAAAACTGTGATGAGTGTGTGTTAAGCCACTAAAGTTGTGGTTTTGTTGCACAGTGAATACTGCCTCTCTAGCACTCTGGGAACGCCATACTCCCGCATTCTGTTACATTTTCCCTCTATATTTTCATCACCTTCTTAGATATTATAAACATTTCCTTATCTGTGGGTTTCTCCCCACTGGAATGCAGGTTTCACGAAAGCTTAATCTTTGTCTGCCTGGTTAGAAGAATACCTGGGACACCGCAAGCACTCAATGAAACCTGAATGATGATGTCCACTACCCTTACCAGACCTGTGATTTGCTTCTAACACACTGACGATGGGAATGATGACAAGATATCACTGTCACAATATGTTACATCATATAAAACTCAGTCTCAATGAAGTGGGAATCGGATTCACAGCCTATTCAGACAGACAGACACAGACATAACATGTTCCACACATAACACCCAGGCAAATTCTGCCGAAAGACCTCTACTTTTATTTCACACCAAAGGCATGATTAGAAGGAGCTTTTCTCTCTTAATTGATAGTTTTGACATCAGATAGAAGCAGTTTCTGTATCTCCTTAAAATAAGATCCACATAAACTATAGCAGGAGTCATAAGGAAGGCACGAGTGATGAGAACTGTGCTACGCAGACTGGTTTATGGCACAAATTTGCGGAATCTCATTCTTTAGAGTATGTTAGAATTAGAGCTAAGCAGATAGATGCTCATCACTCTGAAACACTGTAAGTATCGCTCTGCTGGAATTCATGGCTATTAAGATGTTGCAAAGTTCATTCCATCCATATGATGCTGTGATCGGGGACTGGGTAAAAGAAACATGGTGATGCTCATGGTTGAAATGACAGGAAAGATAACCTTCTGCTTTTGCCAGAAATAATTAAAAATGTGTTTTTCTTTTCAATATTTGAGAAATATTACTAGTATACTCATAGATCACTGTTATTACTGTTACCCACAGAAAGCAAATATAAATGTACATCGAAGATATTCATAAATATTAATGTTCCCAGATAAAGAAATGTCTCCAGTTTTATCTGTTTTCTCCCAAAATGTTATTTTATCATTACATACTAGGTTGCATTATCAAATAAAGTTTTATTATCATTGTTATTGTTGCTTTAATCAAATAAAAGACCATTAGAAAGAGAGTAGAAGGGGCTTGATAGCAAAAATAAATATACATCAAACTAAAAAGGTTTTCCACAGCAAAGTGGGAATCGAATTCACAATCAAAATGAAAAGACAGTGAATAGGAAAACATTCACCAATGATAAATCAGATGAGGAGTTAATATCCAAAATTTGTAAAGAAATCATACAGCTCAACATCAAAAAACAATCCAATTAAAAAATGGGCTAAGGATCTTAATAGACACTTCTCCAAACAGGACACACAGATGGCCAATAAACATATGAAATGATGCTCAACATTACAATCATCAAATAAATGCAAGTTAAAACCACAGTGAGATATCACCTCACACCTTTTAGAATGGCTATCATCAATAAATTAACAGACAAGAAGTGTTGGTGAGAATGTGGAGAAAAGGGAACCCTAGTGTCCTGTTGGTGGGAATGCAGATTGATGCAGCCACTGAGGAAAACAGTATGGGGTTTCCTCAAAAAATTAAAAATGAAATACCCTTACAACCCAGAAATTCCACTTTGGGGAATATATCTGAAGAAACTAAAAACTAATTTTAAAGAATATATGCACTCTATGTTCATTGCAGTGGTGTTTGCAATAGCCAAGATGTGGAAGCAACCCAAATGCCCATCAATAGATGAAGGGATAAAGAAGATGTTGCACATATATACAATGGAATATTACTTGGCCATGAAAAAGAATGAAACCTTATCATTTGCTACAGCATGGATGGACCTAGAAGGTATTATGCTCAATCAGTCAGAAAAAGACAAATTCCATATGATTTCACTTATATGTAGGATCTAAAGAGCACAATAAGTCAATAAAATTGAAACAGACTCATAGATACAGAGAACAAACTGATGGTAGTCAGAGGGGAAGGGAGTTGGGGGACTGGGTAAAAAAGATAAGAGATTGAGAAGTATAATTGGTAGTTACAAAATAGTCATGTGGATATAAAGTATAGCATATAGTCGATAATACTGTAATCTCCTACATAATAAAGAGGTAATATGCAAATTGACCATCACTCCAACACACAAGATGGCTGCCCCCATGTGGTCAAAGATGGCTGCCCCCATGTGGATACAAGATGGCCACCACAAGATGGCCAGCAGGGGAGGGCAGTTGGGGGTGATGAGGCTGGCATGAGAGGGCAGTTAGGTGCCGATCAGGCTGGCAGAGGTGTGGTTAGGGGGTGATCAGGCTGGTAGGCAGAAGCAGTTAGGGGCAATCAGACAGGCAGGCAGGTGAGCGGTTGGGAACCAGCAGTCCTGGATTGTGAGAGGAATGTCCCAGATTGGAAAGGGTGCAGGCTGGGCAGTGGGACACATTCCCCCGCCCCCATGCACGAATTTTGTGCACCGGGTCTCTAGAAAATATATATGTTGCCAGTTGAAATATCAGGGGGGATACTTTGTAAGGTATATGATTATCTAACTATGTTGTACACCTGAAACTAATACAAAATAATATTGAATGTAAACTTTAACTGAAAAATAAAATTAAAAAAATTACAAATATACAATTAGTAATATAACAACATTACTAAAAAAGAAAAGGTTTTGGGTGTGGGGTGAGCTAGAAGGGGTCAATGGGGCAAAAGGGAGGACATCTGTAATACCTTCAACAATAAAGATTTTAAAAGTATAAGTAAATAAAATAAATAAATAAATAAATAAATAAATAAATAAATAAATAAATATTGTACTTGTTTTTTTCCTAAGTCATCAATATATAATTACTTATTTTTTTGTTGATTCAATAAAAACAGTTAAATAGTTCATGGAGTAATCAATATATCAATAGATAGCCGAAGACAGATAGACTCAACCTTAGTCCTAGAAAGCCGTGTGGTAAATGAGGAGGCAGAAAAATGAGTGGACACCTTTGAGGTATGCTGGGAGACATGGTTCTCCACTGTGAAGGCTGCTCCATTGCTTCAGCTCTTCAAAGGTAATCCCTGATAGGCCCTGATTTTTATAACAGTTTTTAAAGGGTGGGTGCCAGTATTGAAGTGTGAGGGACAAACTTTTTCACCTCCAGGTCCACCCTTGTTGACTGATGTAGGACTGGACATGTAACAAATTATGGCAATAAACATAAAGCCTGAGACTTTTTCTGGAATCATGAACCAGATATTCCCATCTCTGCTAGGCTTGCAAGGTCTACACCTATAGCTGTCTCTAGAGAGAGGAAGCCTGCCTGGGGATGAAGCCAATAGAGAGGAAAGAATAACTCAGAGGTGGAAGGAGATGCAACCAAGTTCAATGCTCTTGGAATTGGCCTTCCCTGAAGTGGCTGACCTACTCCTGGAGTTTATATGCGTCCTTTCTCTCCACTAATGTTTAAGCCAAGTTAACCTCTGTTTCTCAAATGCCACTTGACCTTGTATTCCTTCTTCCATGTTCTTCGTGGAACACCATCTTTCAATGGCATATTAAGATAGCTTTCTCCAAGTAGACTGTGAATTAAGAGGTAGTATAATATTCATTTCTATTCCACCTGTGCTTAATAAAGTTCCTGCTGAAAAAAACGTGCTCAGTAATTGTGAGAAAAAGAAAAGGACAGGGGAAGATGAGGGAAGAGAGATGTGATCGCCATTCAGCCCACATTTTAGGAGAGCCATTTCATCCCTTTTGTTCTCCTTTCCTATTACAGAAAGCAAACAAGGACATCAGGAATTGCCCTTGGGAGTTTCCAGCTGCTCACACTGCCCTCCTAATCATGTGACATAGAATTTATGGACAGGTCTAATATTATATATTTCATCTTATTATCAGAATATATGCTGGATGATGCAGCTTCAGTTTTTTTATTCAGAAAATATGACCATTGTGTTTACAGGCAAGAGAATTATATTTACCAGGTGATAAATCTTAGCTGTCAGGAGAACCCACACGCCCATGCATTTCAGGATGTGATGAAATCCCTCCTGCATTGGCCCCAAAGTGCAAGACTCCTGTGAGCGGTGAAAGGCGAGCTGAAATCACTTGAAGAAGCAGTCAGAAGAAATGCTTAAAAGCATGCTACCAACACTGGAGGAAAATGTAGCTAATGGAGAAAAAAAAACCTTGCTTTCAAATACAATTTCTGAAAGAGGCTCAGTTAAAATGTCAAATGCAATGGCAGAGCCAAACTTCTCCTTTGTTAAAAAATAATAACACGTAGCGACCATTCCAGTTATTAGCTAAGGTATTCTCTTTCTTATCGACCTTTGCATTGATCTGCTGGAACAGGCACTAACAGCAGTCTGATCTTCCTTTACATGTATCTTCAGTTCTCTGCAACCAGGAATTCCGATAAGCTTTATAACTGTGTTTTCATCTATAAACACTAACTAGCATAGTGGTCATAGTCAATATGCAAGTTCACAATTGAAAAAAATGCTTTACACACATTGGAGACATTGAATTTGAGGAATTAGCTTATAGGTTTTTCACATGATTTCTGATCCATCATTAATTACCAATATTATAGGAAATAAAAATTATAGTCAAACTAGTGGTTGGATGATTGGACCCAGAAGCTAGACTGCTTGTGCTTAAAATCTAGTTTGACTATTATAAGACATTGTGCATGTCATGAAACTACTCTGAGCCTCAGTTTTCCTGGCTTTAAAATAAGAATGAAAATCAAAACACCAAATTAGTACAGATGTGGTGAAGGTTACTAAGGTATTGATGTAAAGTTCTTGGAATATTACCTAGCACTAAATAAATACTAAATAGATGTAAGTTGGTGTTATTGTGTTCTCTGATATATCTATATTGACAAAAATATATGTATACACACATATTAAGACAAACACATATAGACATAGTATATATATGTGTGTGTGTGTGTGTGTGTGTGTGTATGCACATGTATATGTGTATAAATGATAAAGCCCACATTATTTTGGAAGGTAGGTTAGAAATCTTTTATAACTCTCCTGCCAAAGGGATGAGTAAGCCTAACTTGTTCAGTCTAGTAAAGCTTTCCTCCTATGCAAGCCCCCTAAAGAAGCCTGAAAACACACAATGTGGTGACCTTCCTGTGGCCTCATTAGACATGACTGACAGCCACAGACTGATGGTTGAAGAGTGCGATCGCTGGAAGCAGTGTCTGGGTCCCACCCTTGTCTCCACAACTCAGTAGGTGCACAACCTTGAATAAGTCATGCATCTGCATGTGCCTCCATTTGCTCATCTATTAAATGGAGATAATTAAGAATTCCTCCTCATAGGATTTTTGTAAGAATGTAATGATAACATCAATAAAGAACTTATATTACTCGATGCACAACAAGAATGAAGTCATTATTTTAAACAGGTCCTTGTTATCTTATCACAATATGCAGCTTTCTGTTTATCACTAATTTGAACATTGGATGACTGATAATACCACTGTCAACGAATCTTTAATATTAACAAATATTAGCATCATAGACAGCCTCCCATGTCCTTAAAAACAGGGTGACATTTAAGCAATTTCCAATTTTCATGCTAAGGAAAAATAATAGCAAGTGTCCAAACAGCCTAAGTGGCTCTTAATTCCATTTCACAGCAAATGATTTTTAAATAAGTCACTAAATGCCATTTGTCTGTATTGTCCTCCATCAGCAGTGAAGCTGTACCCATGTGCTTCAGGCAAATTGAAATCCTCTTATCAAAATTGTGCAGTTTATTCCATTGTGTAAATATCCCACCACTTTTTTTTTTTTTTTTTGCACTCATCTACTGATGGACACTTGGGCTGCTTCCAAATCTTGGGTATTATAAATAATGCTGCAATGAACATAGAGGTGCATATATTATTTCGAATTAATGCTTTGGATTTCTTTTGATATAGTCCCAGAAGTGGTGATGAAAGGAGACTTGACTTGTGGTGGTAAACACACAATACAATATACAGATGATGTGTTGTAGAATGGTACACCTGAAAACTATGATTTTATTAACCAACTAGAGGCCTGGTGCATGAAATTCATGCACGGGGGAGAGGGTCTCCTCAGCCCAGCCTGTACCCTCTCCAATCCAGGACCCCTCGGGGGATGTCTGACATCCCTCTCACAATCCTGGGCCCCTGGCTCCTAATCGCTCACCTGCCTGCCTGCCTGCCTAACTGTCCCTCCTGCTGGCCTGGTCGCTCCTAACTGCACCCCCCCCCACCAGCCTGGTCACCCCTTACTACCCCCTGCTGGCCTGGTTGCCCCCAAATGCCCCCCTCTGATGGCCTGGTTGCCCCTAACTGCCACCCTCTGCCAGTCTGATCACCCCTAACTGCCCTCCCCTGCCAGCCTGGTCACCCCCAACTGCCCCCCCTGCCGACCTGGTTGCCCCTCACGGGCTCCCTGCTGGCCTGGTCACCCCATGCAGCCTGCTTGTTCAGTCGTTTGGTCATCCCTCACTAACCCCCTTGCTGGCCTGGTTGCCCCACTCAGCCTGCTTGTTCAGTCATTTGGTTGTCCCTCACTAACCCTCCTGCCAACCTGGTTGTAGGCAGCCGTCTTGTGAGGGCATGGCAATCAATTTGCATATCACCTCTTTATTATACAGGATGTTTCCCAATAAATTCAATAAAAATTGTACAGTTTACAGATAGCAGAGAGGTAAGCAAGAACAGTTACTAATGGGTAAAATAAAATCTGTAAGGGTACTAATGA
Source organism: Ia io (assembly GCA_025583905.1). Taxonomy (NCBI): domain Eukaryota; kingdom Metazoa; phylum Chordata; class Mammalia; order Chiroptera; family Vespertilionidae; genus Ia; species Ia io. The sequence continues at coordinate 3,753,309 of JAJQQW010000019.1, read as the reverse complement.
AGTAAAAAAAAGCCAACTCTGTAGACTTCTTTTCTTCTCCCTCCCAGCCTCCTCCCAATAGTCCAATGGGAGGTTTATGCTAGTCTAAGAGCAGCACAAATGATTAAATTTGCTGTAGCTTCCATTTGCTATGTGTGTGTTTTTCTTGCCAACAAAACAAAGATGGAAATATATTGATTTGTCTTACAGAATAGGAAGAATTTTGATGAAGCCACAGCCAATCTCACTCTATAAGGGGGGCAGGGGGGATGAGTTAGCTTCATGATTTAGGTCAGTAAAATATAAATATCAGGAATGACATAGGTGCTCTGCATGCAGAAGTCAGGAGCCATGCATAAAATCCACACCGAGTACCAACTCCAGTGCCTTCAGTCCTGGCTTATAGTTAATTTATCTCTAAATAGATTTTCTAGGATCAGGGCGATGTGGGTGGTTGAACTGAATAACAAGCCAAGTGGTTATTTTATTCATCATAAATTAGCAGGATACAATGAGAGAACTTGTTAAATATGGTTTTTTACATATTTGGAACAGTGACAAGATGTTTTATTGTTAGCATAACAGAAAATCATGTTCTCATGTGTGTTCCAAATAACTGATTTTGCTAAGTAAATTGGAGAAGTCTATGTTAAGTAGCAATTCATGCAGACAATTAAATGTTTTCAACCAGCCTGTGACTATCTTGTTCGGTTCTGTGTCCATTAGTTCCCCATCTTGGTGGAGACTTAATGATAAAACAGGTGAATAACTAACTGAACATTTTAATTTTTTTAATTTATGAGAGTATCTAAAATATTTTCATGTGAGAAAATGCTGCTAAGATAAGCTACAGATAAAATACCTAAAGTAATTTTCTATGCTAACATTTTGTGAAAACTTGGAAATGGTTGCAAGCATGACAAATATTTTCACTGGAACAAAACTTTCTGGAGGCCAGACTGATGGTACCTTTCAAAGAAACCAGGGAGAGCTGGCATTGCTGGGGTCACTTACTCTCCTGGCTCTTCTTCCCACCTGCTCGCAGTCTTGGGAAGGACATCTGGATGCTCACTGAAAAGTCTGACTGAGGAGAAGCCACCAGGGTTGACAAGAAGTCCAACCATGGCAAACAGCTCCAACAGCCACTGTTACCGTGTCAGTGAATTCATGTCCACAAATGGTGATCACCGTTTTATTAGTGTTCATCCTGTTGATTTCAAATCCTAACATTAACCAATAATCATGCATTTGTTGTAGCCCTTTGGGGTTCCAGACTTATGGCAAGAATATAGTGACTTATCTGTCCCGTAGAATCTTAGAAGATTCATAATCTCATAATACCCAATGGGATCCAATGAAGATGGACTATGTATGTCTTTCCAAAGCTGACTCACAAACACATATCCTCACGATGATTTCTAGGCTCCAGATTACAATATCTTTTTCAATCTTCTTTCTGATGTTCTGTCCTTTAATCAACAAAACAACCCATATTCATAAACCCAACAGCAAGGGATGTGTTTGGTCTTTGCTCTCCACATTCATCAGTCCCCTCTGTCATCCAAAGCCTATCTCACACAAAACCAAGTCATAGTTGCCAACCATGCAGACCCCTCAGGGTTTTCAACATGTGCTCTGGAGTTTTCAAGTTATTTATAAAACTAGAGGCCCAGTGCATGATTGAGTCATGCACGTGTAGGGTCCCCTACACGCTTTCGCTTTTTGCGGTGAAGCTGGGTGCCTGTCCGCTGGTGCACCAGGCCTTTCAGAAGCCTCTGGCTCAGCGGAGGCTTCTGAAAGGCCTGGTGCTGGAGCAGACAGGCACCCAGCTCCCCCACTTTTGATGGTCTGCGGCCGCTGAGGGGGGCTACCCTGCTGTTGAGAGGCGCAGGGGGCGGGACTCTCAACAGCCGCTGAGCGGGGCTGCCGCAGACACCTGGCTACCCCGCCGGTGAGAGGCACAGCTGGGTGTCTGAGGCAGGCCCCCTCAGCGGCCGCGGATCTGGCCGTTGAGAGGCACAGGGGGCGGGAGTCCCGCCCCCTGCGCCTCTCAACAGCAGGGTAGCCCCCCTCAGTGGCAGTGGATTTGTGCCTCTCAATGGCCGGATAGGCCACCCCGAGTCCCGCCCCCCAGCCTCCCTCCACCCAATCTTGGGCGTAGCGGAGTGATGGTAATTTACATGTTACTCTATTATTAGATAGGATGAGGGTAAAAATCTGAAATTATGTTTATTTCTTCCTTCTCTTTCTAGAATCTCTGTGTCAAGTTTATAAAAATATAATTTTTAAATGCTATTTTTCAATTAAAGTTTACATTCAATATTATTTTGTACTAGTTTCAGGCATCCAGCATAGTGGTTGTATAGTTGTATACTTTACGAGGTGTTCCCCTTGATATTTCCAGTACCCACTTGGGACCATACATAGTTATTACAACGTTAGCTATTACTATATGCTGTATGCTGTACTTTACCTCCTCATGACTATTTTGTAACTCTCAAACTATACTTCTCAATCCCTTCACCTTTTCTACCCAGGCCTCCTACCTTCCTCCTAACTGGCAACCATCAGTCTGTTCTCTGCAGCTATGAGACTGTTTCTATTTTCTTTGTTTATTTTATTTAGATCCCACATGTAAGTGAAATCATATGGCATTTGTCTTTCTCTGTCTGACTTATCCCACTGAGCATAATGAATTCTAGGTCCATCCATGTTGTCGCAAATAGTAAGATTTCATTCTTTTTTAATGACCAAGTAATATTACATTGTATATAGGTACCACAACTTTTTTATCCACCTGTCTATTGATGGGCACTCGGGTTGTATCCATATCTTGGCTATTGCAAATAATACTGACCCTTTAAAATCTTGAACACACTTTCCATTTCCTCTTCATTCCCCATTAGACAATCCTCAATATCCTCCACTGGTGCATATGTAATAGGCATTGCTAATGAATCTCACCACCTTTCTTGCTATGTTTGAGGATGACTTCAGAATCTCAAATCAGTCATTATCAATCAATTGGACTGAAGAACAAGTTGAAATCTATTTGATTTGCCTGACCAATAATCTAAATGAAAAAATGCATGTGTGTGTGTGTGTGTGTGTGTGTGTGTATAAAAAATCAATCTCTTTCAGTTATTTAAAGAGAAAGAAACAAAGCCTTATTTTTGAGTTGTATTTCCAATATAATACCAGGAGAATTTAAAGAGAGATATGGGAATAGTTTATTAAAAAGGAAAACAAACTTTATGTTAATAATTCAGGCCTCACAAACATTGTCCACAGCAAACTATGATTTACTCATACAGAGAATAAAATAAGACCAACAGTGCCGCACTGACTTATCTGTTCAAACTCACTCAGAAATGCAGGGCAACAGAATTAGTAGCAGTATCTTCAGACACAAAGAAAATCAATTCTTACGCATGCATACATGTTGACTGGGAATCTTTTAGAATTTTCCACAATGCTCGATTCAATAAGATGATCTGCAGTAGAGACCTAAGTGCTCCCTTTCATAATACATCTTGGTGAATACTGTAAATGCTGTAGACCCAGAAACAGAAAGACAATAAACCAAAAATGCTATTGCAGTTCCATTCAGTAGTACAAGAAATTGCTAGTCCAATTCCCAAACAGCAGACTTGTGAAAGCATTTTGTGTATATATATATATATATATATATATATATATATATATATATATATATATGTTTGTATCAGAGATAAAACTAAAGGAAGCATGAAGGAGAAAAAGGGAACTGGCTGTGGACTAGGAGAAACGAATGACTAATTGGTAACAATATTTTGGAGGCATTCTAGTACACAAACTCAAAGTTATATTTTAGCATGACTATAACAATTAGTAGGTGGTTGTGAAATATAAACTAAAAGAACTGCTGTGAAGATACGCCCTTTTCCATAAATATCTTCTATGATTTAAATAACAGAAGTTATTTTTAAAGGTTAATAAGATGAAGCATATGCTTAGCTTGATTTAGTTCTACAAGTTGTTCTGTGGGCTTTGAAGTAAAGCTAGTTTCCATGATTTCTGGGCCTGATGGTTCGCTGCCTTCTCATCAGTGTGGGGAGACAGCTATGCTCTGAGTCTCAGGTGAAGTGTCCTCTACCATGTAGAGTGGACATCCCAAGTGCCTTCTAGTTTTTACTTAATTTTGATGGGACTGCCTTTTCTCCTAGATTTTTTTTTAAATTTCCAGTTTTGTTGGCTGGCACAAACCTAGGCACAGCCCTCAGAATAAGAGCTCTGTTATTTTTATGTGAATATGTGATGAATTCAGGGCTTTATCACAACTTTCCATGGATACATGTATGCCCACATAGGTCCGGGAAAGTGCTTTGGACCCAGTAGGAGCTTCACATAAATCTGTGGAAGGTGAAGGCGAATAGTCACTCCTTACCACCTCGCTTTAAAACTGAGACATGAAAACATGACATTCAACTTTATCTTTAAAATAAATATTATAATGTGACTAATCCATAGTTACATGTTCTCCTAGAACCTTACAGTCAATTAGTTGTATCTTGTAGTATTTACAAGAACTATTTACTTATCACAAATCTATAGATAAGTAAATTTAAAATTTTACTTGAATTTATTTTTCTTTCCATCCTGGTATTTCAGTACTGTAAAAGAGGTTGGATGAAAATAGGGAAGATTCTTAAAAGCTACAGCCAGAGGCAATTTTAATATCCTAATTGTTTTTCCCTTAGTGTGGTACTAACTGACCTACTTTGAAGCATTTGAACAGCAAATGCTCTTGCAGTGGTAACCCAGCAGCTGTGTGAAACAAAGTGATGGAGCCACACTCTAAATGAAGGCACCTTCTAACTTCCCTTAGATCTAGGGTTGCCCCAGTCGCAGCCTCTCCATCATTCTTTCTTTGAGCCCTTCTAAGATAAAGGGAAGAGACTACAAGCAAAAAGAAGGGGATGGGAATTACAAACAGATAGAAAAGTGAAGAAAAATCATATTTTTGAGCCTTCTTGACATTTTGATATTTGGATATAAGAAGGTTAGTAGGAACTTTTACTTTTAATGATAAAATGTTTAGCAACTTGGGTTGAGACAGCAAGACCAAAGGAACATTCCTGAGCTCACCAGTCACAACTCAGATCATCAAAACAGGAGAAAGGATGGTGGAACTCTGAATGCCATAAATTGACTCAACAGAGGAAAGGGCATTTTTAAAGAGTTTTTACCAATTTAAAAGTTCAAGTGCTATTTGGGGGAGGAATATTTTTGGAAGATGATGTCCTTCAATTATCAGTTGTTGTTATATAAAGTCACCAAACTAAACATTTCTGGATTGCTATCCCACTTCTGTCCTCTACTGCCTGTATAACCTTGGGTAAGCCACTCATATAACTTCCAAGATGACTTCATAGGTCCTGGTCAGCTAGAATGAGATGAAGTGTGTGAAAACACTTTAAAAATATGAAAGCCATCTTGAAGTATACAGCTAGATTTATAACCAAAGAGCAAACATTTGATTCTAACTTTAACTACAATCTCACAATCTGTCATTTTGAAGATGGTCTTACAGATGGGGACATGAAAGAAAAAGAAAGCATGCCTGTCATTCTTCAACGATATCCATCAGTAATATTTTGAGGCCAGGCTTTTGACATTTTCAAATTGAGACCATTTCTGACCTCACAGTAACCCAAAGAAGGTGAGTAGCTTACATTTACAAGCAATCAATAAGAATACTGTGATTGAGATTCTCTTCTATTTGAAAAAATAGTTCAGCATGGTATACCATGAGAGCTCTTATTTGCAAACAACATCACGTTCTTGTGCAAATCACTTCTGCTCACATACACCCCACTGGCTTTACCTTACACACATTACAAAACAGGGATGAATCTGGCTCAGTCAGAAAAGTCCATGGGACTAAGAACATCTCTGTCAAATACTGTTGCCCCTGTATTAGACTCATCTGAGCACAAGGACAGGAAGAGACAAGGAATCAGTGATTGGTGTGCAGAGAGGGGAGAGGAATAAACTCTCCATTTATCCCAAACATGTTTTCTCAAACTGGGCTAGAATTTTTTTTTTTTTTTTTTTGGTTGGTTGTACCAGTGGGGAGCGTTTAAAAGATTATAGAACTCTGGTCTTGATCTCAGTGTTATTGCAGCTTTGAATTTGCTAAAACTCATTGGAAACTTTGCTCAACTGGAGCTCAAGATGGAAGCTGGACTCAGAGGAAATCACCAGCCCCTTGCTTCCTACCCACTGAACCTCTGTGCATTCCATTTCCCACTGTCCCCAGGAAGCCCAGTATCTTCATGGCTCTGCAGATTCCTTCTAAAATCTAGTTTCTTATTAATATGGCAATGACTTATATTACCTTTTAAACATTCATTTGTATTTTTAAAGAGAGCTCAGTTGGTTAGAGTGTCGTCCAGTATGGTGGAAGGTCGCAGATTTAGTTCCCTGTCAGGGCACGTGTCTAGGTTTTGGGTTTGATCCCCAGTCAGAGCACATACAGGAGTCAACTGATGTTTCTCTCTCATATCGATGGATGTTTCTCTCTCTTTTGTTAGGACGGTATATTGTTCAATAAGAAGATAGTAGTAAAACATTTTAACACTTTGGTTGTTTGTTAGATAGCTTTCAAACATCTAAACTTTTTATATGTCAACTCTATTTGTACTCTGGCCCCGGGCCGCTCAAATATCAGGAGCAGGCTTGTAAACTAGAATAGTGAAAGAATGTGAACAGATCCATTTTCCGGATCCTGACCTTTAAAAATAGCCAGTTGACCTATACATGATTGATGTCCTGCCTCTAAAGGTGAACTATTGGGGTTACAGGTGAATTTCCAGGACTTCTGTGGTCTGTTTCCTGCCTGTTTCATTTAGATTCCACCCTTCTGCTTGCTGTTAACTCCTGGCTCTCTGACCCTGACCTAATTCCCCTCCTCTGGCTTATAAATTCGTGCATTCTCCACTGTACTTGGTCTGCAGTGTAAACCCGAGAAATGTTTTATTGTCTTTTTATTTGTTTGGCTGGTAATTCAAGTGCCTGACTTCAGCTTTGATTGCAGACGCATCCACTCTAGAGCTGGCTATCTTGAGAAAACACATTGCCGGCCAGGAGGACAGTTAAAGAGCCAGCCCTCAAGTTCCTCGCTGAGGCTCCTTTGTTGTAGAAATCTTGGTTCATTTCCATAAAGACCATTTGGGCTGCTTCTTTTCTCATTAAATTCCCTCTCATATTTTTATTTATTTTTATTTTTTGACCAATTAAAGTCTATTTATTCGTTTGTAATCAGACAGAACCTGCAATCTGTTCAACACTGGGCTGGACACTGCCGTGATTAGGGGCAAAAAGGAAGGGGCAGGGCAAGGCCTCTGCTCAGTTATGAAAGTCTGAGGTGGAACCTTCTGGAAGACTCTTCCCTTACCCCGTGGGGCAGAAATAAAAACCACATGATAACCATTAATTCAGATAAGCAAGGACACTGAGCTGGGCCTCAGCTCAAAGTCAATGTCAGCACGGAGTGGGGACCAGTCAGTGAGAGTGTGAAGTGGCCGAGGAAGGAGAATTGGTTTTCCTGCGCAGGCCTGCCTTCATCTCGAGAAACCCCTTCCCCCCACCACAAGGCCAGAGGAGCCCCTGGGCTGGGAGTTCTGAGGGAGGGACAGGTGCCAGTTCGAGGCCCCTTTGCTTGGTTGTTCCACCTTCTCCTCCCACTCAGACTGGTGCACTGTGGCCACGGCTCCAGGACACTGCAGCAATGCTGGGCGTGACTCTGCCAACCCCCTTTACTCTGGAGGGCGGGGAAGGAGCAAGCAGCTGTGGGGGATCGGGTGGAGGGAACGCCAGAAGCAAGTGATGTCCACATGCATGCTTCCTGGCACTGACACAGCCTCTTCTGTCTCTGTTTCCAGAGGCTGAGGACCACAAGGCAAGCGATTGCCCCCAGCCTCAAAGGCCAGGTCCTACTTGATCAAACACCACACTCAGTTCTTCTTGTCTGCATCTGGTCAGGCCTCAAAACTGCATCTCACGGAACTGGGGGGCTGGAGAGGAGGGCCCCTGGGACCCTCACCAGCACCTGTCCTCAGCCCAGCTCCCTGCGGCAGTTCAACTGAATGGCACATCCAGCATGTGATGGGTAGTTCCTCGCTCTCTGACACAGCAGGACTGCCAACAGAGGAGTGGGAAACCTTCCCATTATCTGACCACCATGCCAGGGAACTAAGCCCCAGAGCTCTGTGCTTGGGTGAAAAGCCTCCCACCACTCCCCAGCCTCTCCTGGGGAGGGAGGGGCTGCTCCAGCCCCCCAGGCTTCTGAGGGCTGGTACTTTACAAGGTTTTGGTGTTCCCTTTATTTCACCCCTTCCTCCTGTGTCTTTAGGGCCAAGTCTCTATGTAACACTTGCGTTCCTCCCTCCCAGGAGTTAATTCCAGCTTTGGAGGAAGGAGTTGGAAGGAACAGGCAGTGCGGGGGAAGAGGCTAGTGAGGACATGCAGGGCAAGGAGCCCACTCCTGCCCCCATACTCCCAGGGCAGCAGAAGCAACTGGCCACAATGAACACTGTGGCCAGCCTATGAGGCTGGTGCACTCACATGGGGGCTGGTGCACAGACAAAGGCAAGGGCAGAGGTTTCCAGAGCAGGAAGGAGGGCTAGGAGAGCCACCGGTTGGAGACCGGGCATACCCACTCCAGGACGCTCTGCTACCGAGCCCATGTAGCACCGGCCTGCAGGTGGGACAGGTGATGGGCCAGCTCCTCTGCAGATCACAGTTGAGGTCAAATGGCCAGGAAGGTGGGCTCCGCAGGGAGCCAAGGGGTGGGACCTGTTGGAGGCTGCCCGGCTGGCATCACATGGTCTGGCTGTACTCAGTGCTGCCCTTGATGGAGATGCTCGACCATGTCAGGAAGCTGCAGAGCAGGCTGTGGGCCTGGCGGTAAATCCTGTGAGGGATGGAGCAGGGGCTCAGGTTTGCTAGACCAGAGCCCAGGTGCTGGATGTAGTACACAATAGTCCATGGAGGGTGGCCACCATTGATGTAGAGGACATAAGTGAAGCCATCTTTGAGGACCCAAAGGATGGAATAGTAATAGGGGAGACAGTGGTGCTGCTTGAAGTCTCTGTTTTCGTAGTTTATTGCTGTGGTGGTGGTGGTGAGGACGCGCAGGTAGATGGGCAGTGGTGGATATGTGATCCTTTAAACTCTCAAGTGGAAGAGAACCTATGCCATGCGTTCTGAATTCCTTCACTACTCCCAGACTTAGAATGTATGCAACTTGTGTGTCAACAGAGAAGGTGGAGGCTAGAAAATCTCCATCCTCCATGTGTATCTTGTCCTACTTTTTATTTCAGCTACTATCATCCCTACAATGGAACCCCTGCAGGTTGCAGCAAAGGGAAAGAACTTCTTGTTGGAGGTGATGTTACGATACCATGAGTCTGGGTACCTGATGGGGAACCAGTCGCCACACAGATGCTTCACAGTGTCTATGTCATTGTGGCAGAGGAGGCGCAGGCTGGCCTCGCTGAGGGCGCTGGATGGCACCACCTCTGTCATTCACACCTCGGGCGGGAGCCGGCGGCAGCGGACGGTGCTGTGGAGCTCAGCGCATACTGGGGTCGCAGGGAGCTGGACTCCCTCTCATATTTTTAATTCACCAATGCAGAGTGACCCCATAAAACAGAGGCCCCCATTCTGACCCCAATAATAGCCGAACCCCAGGCCGTCACCCTCTCTATCTCTATCTGCGACCTCACTGTGTGCCCCAAGCATGCCATGACATTTCCAGGACCTGCAAGTAATAAACCTTTTTCTCTAATGTTTCCTGATGGTTTAAAAAAATCATTTTCTTCCTTTTTTAATTAAAATATAGCTGTTATACGCTATTAGATTGGTTTCAGGGCTACTACATAGTTATTCAACATTTGTAAACCCTTACCACTCAAGCCATCAGGAAAGCTGGCAACTGAAGGGATGAATCAGAGTCTGAGATCAAAAGTGTTTTGTGCTGGTCTCAGCCTATTGATGACCAGGCTGGTGGCTGGACTGGTCTTTGTGAGTGTCTTGCAATCATAGTAAGAACTACAAGGGCTGGTCCAGCCACAATATTGGTTCTTAAAGAGAAAGCCTCAGGCTCAAAATGGTGTCACTTATGGTAAAATCCAAGATGCCAAACCTAAATTTAATGCCTGGCCTAATTGTTGTTTCAACCTTTCTTAGAAGCATAATCTTAATGAGCCAGTCTGAAGTTTTCTGGTCAAGCACCAGTAAGGCAAAGCATGGCATGTGTGCTTTCCACACCCACCCCCAAAGAAGAGGCAACCTGCTAGATAAAAACCTTTGCTGTCCCTTTCCCCCAAAAGAACAAGTCCTATTCTAAAAATAATCTTTTCTTTTCTTAATAGCTTCTTTGCCCCACCTTCTTCCAAAATAGCTTTCACTTCGTACACCCTCTTGGAGCACTCTTCTAAGTTGCTAGACGAGATGCTGCTGATTCATGAAGCACTTGATACAAATTCAGGGGATACTGTATTTCTACCCCATTTTCTAAAACTCTCCTTCAAAGGAGGACCCTGCTCAGTGTCTGCAGAGATGAGCACGAACAGCCAGGGCAGCCATCCCTGACATGTGTGCCTCCTGAGGACGGAGCCTGTGTTCACAAACTTGTCTCTATCCCCCGTGGCAGGACAGACCACATCACTAATCTGCCAAACAAGAAGACCTCTGAGAACAAAAGTCTCCCGGCTGTCTCCCAAAGGGACCCCTGGGCCCTGAGACCCTCTGCTGTGGGCATTCCTCCTGAAGGTGCCGCCTGGGCCCACCTTGGGGTGCTCGCTGAGGAATTAGGGCCTGGAACAATTCCCATTCACTCGGGGGGGGGGGGCAGCATTCTAAGGCATTTGGGGTCAGCGTGTGTTCCAGGTAAAGCTGTGGGTTCTGGTGTAAGGGGCTCTGCCCAAGAACATGGCGTTGGGACACCAAGAGGGAGAGGCAGTGCCCCAGAAAGTCAGCTTCTCTACTGAGGGCCCCTGGATCCTCCCAGCCTGCACTCCAGGCCTTTAATTGTAAGTAAATCCATCCCCACCCCATCCAAGCTTGAAGCAGAAGGTCTTCCCAATATGCAAATGTGACCCACCTCCCAAAATAATATGAATTTATAATTACACCTAGAGAGCAAGCCAGGCAAAAAAGGGGTTAGGAGTATTCTATCCATGGTATCTAGTATTATCTATATACTAGAGGCCCAGTGCACAAAATTCATGCATGAGTAGGGTCCCTAGGCCTGGCTGGCGATCAGGGCCAATCAGGGCCTTCCTTCCCCTCGCTGCTGGCTGCCACAGGGTCTTACTTTGTTCCATGCCGCCCCTGGTGGCCAGTGTATGTCTAACTCCCAGTTGTTCAAACTCCCACCTGTGGGACAATTTGCATACGCAAAGTGTCCCCTCGGGAGTTTGACCGACTGGGAGTTTGATCACTCTCTATGACATGTGCTGACCACCAGGGGGTGGCATGGAACGAAGGAAGGCCCGGGCCAGCAGCTGGCAGCTGCTACGGACCCTACCTGTGCAAGAATTTCATGCACTGGCCCTCGAGTGCTGTATATAAAAGGAATTACCCTGTGGAAAAGGCATTTCATATCCAATAGTCTTAATTTTGCCCTTAATTAGTCAAAATGTCAAAATAAATTCTTCCCCACTTAGAGACGAAAACGTCTCTGCCTCCCGGGAAGAGACCAGGCATGTTCTTGGGGACATAAGTATCTCCTGGTTGATGTGCTGGGATGGCACACACCTGGACGTGCGTGGACACACGTGAGGAGAGTCCAGAAAGTAAGGGGATTTAATTCTGAATAAAATCAGCAAATAATCTTGAATAACATTAGTGAATATAAAATGAAATTAATGTCTGCCAAGTTCAATTTCCTTTAAGAGGTTTCAGGGTTAGAGACCAGGTTACTCCCGACCACAACACAATTTTTATTCTGGCCTCACTCGCTGCCTCCATTGTGGAGGTGGCCAAAGGTTGGTATTGGGCTCTTTCTCAGCCTTTACAATTGCAATTTTGTGGGATATTTTTATAGGATGCCCCTGCCCTATCAACTGTCTGTTCTCCTTAGTTACAAAACAAATGACTTTCTGACCTGCTCACTCTGGGACTTGGGTTTGAAATAAACACCTTCTATTACCATCAGAGTGATCTGATTCCCACAGTTGCACTAGACACCAATCACTCTGCTTAATGCCACACAACTTCCAGCTCAGGAGAAATTAGTGCTTGTTCATGTGGCCAGTGCGTGTGCTCTCGGTCCTATATTCCTTATATTGCAAGTTTGGTGATGACTTTGCCAAGACAGGAGAGAGCCTTACAAAGAACATAGCTAGATTTTCACCTCCTTCACTATTTCTTGGCAATACGATCAGAAAATGACCATGAGGCTGTGCATGAAAACATTTTATAAACCGATGCTTGACATTTACAAATTTTGTACACTTCTTTGTTTATTATATTTCAAAGAAAAGGGAATTAAAACTTAAAAGCTAAAGTATAATGGAATTAATTTTCCATTAGAAAACATTTCCATTCCTTTAAAAATTGCCATTTTTAGATTTCTTATGCTTGAAAGATTCCTAACTGGAATCCAGATTATTTTTGGGTTCCCTGGCTGTGGAGCACACACTACTGACCCGCCCAGCCTGGCCAGAGAACCTGACTGTGGGCCTCATCCAACAGCCCTGCTGTGAGCCCAGCCAGCAGCTGGCCCAACCCCTGAGCAGAGCCTCCAGCCCTGCATCACCGCGGAGTCTAAACATTGTCTCTGGGCAACTCAGAGCCCAGCCTACCAACCGCCAAACTGAGGAGCCCAGCCCCCAAGCCCTGCTAGTCTACAGCCCTGCCCAACTGAGGCACAGCCTGCCGGCTCGCCCAGATCGGGACCCCAGCCAGCGACCCCTCCCACTGCAGAACACAGTCCCCACCCATTGGTCTCCAGCAGGATACAGCTGGGGACCAATGCTGCTTCTTATAGAAATAGGAAAGCAACACTAAAATTAACATGGAAGCACAAAAGAACCTGAGTAGCCAAAACAATCCTGAGGAAGAAAAACAAAGCTGAGAGCATCACACTTGCCTATTTCAAGCTATATTATGAAGTTATGGTAATAAAAATAGTATGGTATTGGCATAAAAAGAGATTCATAGGCCAATGGAACAGAATGGATAGCCCAGATATAAACCCATGTACATATGGTCAATTAATATTTTACATTAGAGTTAAGAATACTCAATGGGAAAAAGACAGTATTCAATAAATGGTGTTGGGAAAACTTAGTATTCAAATGCAAAAGAATAAAACTAAACTCCTATCTTAAACCACACACAACTATCAACTCAAAATGGATTACAAACTTATATGTAAGACCTTAGTTCATAAAACTTCTGAAAAAAACATAGAAGAAAAAGCTTCTTGACAGTGGTCTTGGCAATGATTTTTTTTTTTTGATATCACACCAAAAGAAATTATCAACAGAATGAAATGACAACCTCCAGAATTGTAGAAAATATTTGCAAACCACATATCTGATAAGGTGTTAGTATCTAAAATATATAAGGAACTCATACAACTCTGTAGCAAAAAACAAACAAACCAAAAAACCCATAAATAATCCAATTAAAATGGGCAAAGGACCTGAATAGTCATTTTTAAAACAAAGATAATCAAATGCCTAACAGGAACATGAAAAAGTACTTAGCATCACTTATCATTAAGGAAATACAAATCAATGCCATAACCAGATATTGCCTCACACCTGTTAGGATGGCTATCATCAAGAGTAGAAGAGATAAATGTTGATGAGAATGTGGAGAAAAGGGAACCCTCACGCACTGTTGGTGGGATTGTAAAGCGGTTCAGCCACAAAAAAATAAATAAAAAAACAGAGCTGCCGTATGATCCAGAAATTCTACTTCTGGGTAAATATCCAGAGGAAATGAAATCACTATCGTGAAGAGCTATTAAAGAAGAGAGGACAAACATCACTTTCACAGGGGTATCTCAGGAAAGGCCGCGCCCTTCCTGACTGCAGGACACATGTGTTTCCCACTGTTGTCCATTTATTAAAAACAGGTCAGCGTGACCTCCAGACTGCAGCTGCGTCCCAGCAGAAGTGAAAACCAAGCTCCATCCAAAGCAACATGCAAATGCTTTAAGGTTCTGTCCTAGGAAAGAAAACGGTGTCACATTTTCTTTCTATCACAATGGCAGTAAGAAACGGTTTCTGTACTTTATAAGTGCTGCTCAGAACCGAAGGCTGCAGTGGCATTTTGTGGGGAGATACATGTTTAAGAGACTCTGGCAACACAGGAGAGTGCTGCAACCAGTTTGATGTCAGCTGGCACTGTTGTAACTCCCGGTCCAGATGTCCCACCAGGAGGGGTGAGAGTGAGGGTATCTCTCTGCTGTTGACACTTCCTTTCCTTGGAAATTCAGCCTACACCATGGCCGCATGTAGCTTGTCCTCACCTCCAAAGAGATGGGCTAAAGAAATGCTTCCTTTGGCGCAAATTCAAGGACACTCATTACACCAGCAGAAATCAAGAAAGGAAATGTTAGCCTCACTTAATACTAAGTCGCCTTAACATATATTTTCATTTTATTTTATTTATTTATTTTTATTTTATTTTATTTGTTATTGTCTAAAGTTTTACATATGTCTCCTTTTTCCCCAATTGACCCCCTCCCCCAGCCATTCCCACCCCGGGCAAGCCCTCACCGCCCCAGTGTCTGTGTCCGTTGGTTATGCTAATACGCATGCGCACAGGAGGATGCAGTCTCAGGAGTCAGTGAACACAGATAATAGCACATGTGTGCCAGGCAGTAAAACCTCACTTACAATGATCAGAAACAGTGCACTTTGAAAAAGAAGCTGAAGTAGTTAGGCCCTTTCCTCCTCCACCCCCTGTTGAATGGAGTAAGTGTGCTGAGTCCTAAGCAATCTTTCCATTTGCTATTGAATAATAGAGGTTTATTTTTCTTTTCTCTTTTGAGTAAAACTTAACTAGCTAGTGAGACATTAAAATTATCCTCTTCAAAATTTCTATGGTTCTATCCTTGACTTTTTATGCTGTGGGATCTCCTTCTGTGTGAATCTGTAATTTAAAAATGAAAATTTCAAATAATAATAAATACATAAATAAATAAATATGAAAATTTCCTTTCAACATGTTGACAGCTAAGTCCTGGTAGAGACAGCTCCATCAAGTCTCCTCTGAACTTTGAATTGGGCTCTCTGGAGGCGGAGGGGGGGGCGGGGCGGGGGTCCCTGGAGATTTTGCCCCAGGGCATTCTCTATAGATGTGTCTCTGCAATTTGGTACTGAGTTTATGCATGGTGCTATTTATATTTGAGGCAAGCAATAACTCAGTAATGTTTTTATTGGTCTTATTTCCAAAAATGAGAGCTTAATTGGTGGGAAGAGATTGGTTCTGTCTGGGTATATTTGATAAGGTAGACCCTTAGGGAAGATCATTAGGCCCTAGCTGGGAAAAGGAATTGGTCTTCCTGCTTTTCCCTGGAGCTCTTTCTGCTTATCAGGAAGGTAGTGGTGGGGCTGTGTTCAGGCATAAAGCAGATCAGGATATCATGGGACTACATGGGGGCTAGATGACCAATGGGAGGCTGTTGCTAGGGAGAGACTGCAATATCAGTTAACTAAATCAGAGTTGATATAAGGGGGGTAGGGGAGAGAAGAGGAAATTCTAGTATTTGTGCATTTCTCTCCCTCCCTCTCTCCCTCCCTCCCATACTTTTAGGATTAACTACTCTCTATGTTTCTGATTATAGCATTATTATTTTTACCTCTTGTTTACCCAGACCTGTTTTTTCCTCTCCCTGTCTTATTATACTTCAGCCATGTTTTTCATTCTAGTTACTCTATCATGTTCTTTCTCTGCCAACAAAATCATTATCTCTCAATTTGTCATGGATAAATTGCTAGTGGTTCAGTTAATAAGAAATCTAAGACCATAAAAAAGATTTCACCAAATATCAAGGATTCAAGGTGATAGGAGAATGGTGGCTTAGGTCAGGACAGTAGGCCAAGGAGACCAGGATCCCAGGAACTGAAATGCCTGGTATTATGTCTGCCCCCAGGGTGACTTCTACAGAATTCGACTTCATGGAAGTCAACAGAAACTCCTAAAATACGCCAAGTTATGCAACATTCTCAAAATAATACAGTGCCTGTTGCTCAATAATTATTTGTTGACTATAAATAAGAAATCAGTCTTTGTCCTTCAGGAAAGATAATAGAGTATGGGTCTTTCATGCAGTTCCAGAATGGGTAAGAGGGGCCATAAATTTATGAAAACCTCAATGGTTAGAGAAAAAACCACACACCCCGCATGCTCACAAGTCCCATGTCACATTAAGAGACTATGTCCTTTCTTTTTCCCCCTATTTCCACCACGAGTGATGTTGGATATTTAATTAAACTAAGGATGAATTTTTTTATTGAATTTTGACATGTTTAAAATTCTTTTCATGATATAGAAAAATGTCTGTTATTTCCCCTAATTTTTTGTCTGTGCCTTGAGTAACATTTTAAATGCTTGCTATGTATTTGTGGTAACAGATCTGCTAGTCCAAAAAATAGGAATTCACAGTTTTATTATTATTTACTGTAATAATAAATCCATTTCTAAGCCAAGAGAGTAGAGCAGTACAAATAAAGCTATTTATTGCTAACTAGATGCCCAGTGCACAAAATTCGTGCATGGGGGACAAGGGGGGTGTCCCTCAGGCCAGCCTGCACCCTCTCCAATCTGGGACCCCTCGAGGGATGTTCAACTGCCCATTTAGGCCTGATCTCACTGGGATCAAGCCTAAACAGGCAGTCGGACATCCCTCTCACAATCTAGGACTGCTGGCTCCCAACAGCTTGCCTGCCTGCCTACCTCTAACTGCTTCTGCCTGCCAGCCTGATCACCTCCTAACCATACTCCTGACAGCCTGATCTATGCCTAACTGCTCTCCTGCTGGCCTGATTACCCCTAACTGCCCTTCCCTGCTGCCTGATCACCCCTAACTGCCCTTCCCTGCCAGATTGGTAGCCCCTAACTGCCCTTCCCTGCCAGATTGGTAGCCCCTAACTGCCCTCCCTTACTGGACTTGTCCCCCCCAACTGCTCTCCCCTGCAGGCCTCATCCCCCCTAACTGACCTCTGTTGTCAGCCTGGTCCCCCCCAACTTCCTCCCACTGCAAGCCTGGTCATCCCTAACTGCCCTCCCTTGCCAGCATGGTCGCCCCCAACTGTCCTCCCCTACTGGTCTGGTTGACCCCAACTACCCTCCCCTGCTGGTCTGGTCACCCCTAACTGCCCTCCCTTGCCAACCTGGTCACACCCCCTCCCCCAACGGCCCTCCCATGTAAGTCTGGTCACCCCTAACTGCCCTCCCTTGCTGGCCTGGTAACCCCTAATTGCCCTCCTCTGCAGGCCTGGTCCCCCCCAACTGCCTTCCCCTGCAGGCATGGTCACCCCCAAATGTCCTCCCATATAGGCCTGGGTCCCCCTCAACTGTCCTCCCCTGCAGGCCTGGTCACTCCTAACTGCCCTCCCTTGCCAGCCTGGTCCCCCATAACTGCCCTCCCCTGCTGGCCTGGGCCCTCCAACTGTCCTCCTCTGCAGGCCTAGTCCCTCCCAACTGCCCTCCCCTGCAGGCCTGGTCCCCCCCAACTGTCCTCCCATGCAGGCCTGGTCACTCTTAACTACCCTCCCTTGCTGGCCTGGTCCCTCACAGCTGCCCTCCCCTGCTGGCAGGTCACCCCCAACTGCCCTCCCCTGCTGGCCTGGTCACCCCTAACTGCCCTCCCTTGCCAGTCTAGTCCCCCCCAACTGCCCTCCCCTGCAGGCCTGGTCCCCCCCCAACTGTCCTCCCCTGCAGGTCTAGGTCCCCCTCAACTGTCCTCCCCTGCAGGCCTGGTCCCTCCCAACTGCCCTCCCCTGACGGCCATCTTGTGGCGGCCATCATGTGTCCACATGGGGGCTGCCATCTTTGACCACATGGGGGTGGCCATCTTGTGTGTTGGAGTGATGGTAAATTTGCATATTATTCTTTTATTAGATAGTACTAGAGGCCCAGTGCATGATTGAATCATGCACGTGTAGGGTCCCCTACACACTTTAGCTTTCGATCACAGGGGAGCTGGGTGCCTGTCCACTGGTACACCAGGCCTTTCAGAAGCCTCTGGCACGGCGGAGGCTTCTGAAAGGCCTGGTGCCTGCGTGGACAGGCACCCAGCTCCCATGCTTTTGCTTTTGATCGCTGGTGCACCAGGCCTTTCAGAAGCCTCTGGCACGGTGGAGGCTTCTGAAAGGCCTGGTGCCTGAGCGGACAGGCACCCAAGTCCCACGCTTTTGATGGTCTGCGGTGGGACGTGAGCTCGCTGCCCCAGAGGCCCCTTCTGTGCCGCAGCACAGCCATGGCGCAGACGCTGAGCTCGAGCTGCCACTGGCGACGCAAGCTCAGCGTCCCGCCAGCCCAATCGGCCACCCCGGCCACCCCAAGTCCCGCCCCCCCCGTGCCTCCTGGCCAATCGCAGACATAGCGGAGGTACGGTCAATTTGCATATTTGTCTATTATTAGGTAAGATGATAAGGCCAAATTAGATCTGCCTGCTGCTCCACTGCCTTGGGAGAGACCTTTGCCTTTCCAGTCAACTGTGCTGATCCCTGGACACAGCTGGAAGAGCTGCCACGATGGCTGCCTTTCCTTGAGCCAGAAGGGCCTGGGTGGGCTCATTTTCAACCCCATTAAACCTGTTTCCTCACTTATTGCATGTCCTCCCTCTTTTGTGGCTCAGGGTGCAAAGTCTGGCTCTGGGCAGCCTACCACAGACAAGCCCACCATGGAAATGTGGCCTGACTCAGAGTGAGTAGCCACGATATAGGAGCATCGTGTCCAGGGGAAAAGCAGGTCTGTGCTTTATATCATCTATTCTGAAAGGTGGTTTCACATTCTGTTTACCAGACTTTGGACTCTGCATTTGGCTCCAAGCTGCCCTGGAAGTGTGTGGAATGTTTGTGAAATGCTCGATATGTTTGTAATTTGCATTTGCCAACTCTATTTGGAAATCAATGCAAAAAGAGAGAGAGAGAGAGAAAGTAAAGGCAACTATTATGTTTCCCAATGTGTAATTACTTGGTCCCATAGCTCATTCTTTCCTTGGAAATGACTGTTTTGATACCAAGTAATGTGATGTATTTATGGGGAAATAAGAATCGTCTTTGCTCTGGGGCTTATTTCCTAGGGACTGTGTGACCAATGATTGCTGTCATTGTCAAGCCTTTGCTGGTCCCAAAAATCTCAGGACCTTAAATTTTATTTCTTTTTTTTTTAATAAAACTTTATTGTTCAGATTATTACAGGTGTTCTTCTTTTTTTTTACCCCCAAAGCTCCCCTCCCCCTGATTCCCCACCCTACCCCATGCCCTTACCCCCCGTCACTGTCTTTATCCATAGGTGTAAGATTTTTGTCCAATCTCTTCCCGCACTTCTCAGACCCCTTTTCCCCTGAGAATTGTCAGTCCACTCCCTTTCTATGTCCCTGATTCTATTATATTCACCAGTCCATTCTGTTCTTTAGATTTTTTATTCACTTGATTTTTAGATTCACTTGTTGGTAGGTATATATTTGATGTCATTTTGTTGTTCATAATTTTTATCTTTGCCTTTTTCTTCTTCTTCCTCTTCTTAAAGAATACCCTTCAGCATTTCATGTAGTCCTGGTTTGGTGGTGATGAACTCCTTTAGCTTTTTCTTGTCTGTGAAGCTCTTTGTCTGACCTTCAATTCTGAATGATAGCTTTGCTGAGTAGAGTAATCTTGGTTGTAGGTTTTTGCTGTTCATCACTTTGAATATTTCTTGCCACTCCCTTCTGGCCTGCATAGTTTCTGTTGAGAAATCAGCTGACAGTCGTATGGGTACTCCCTTGTAGGTAACTGCCATATTTTCCAGTATATAAGACGACTTTTTAACCCAGGAAAATCTTCTCAAAAGTCGGGGGTCTTATACGCTGGAAAATACGGTACTCACTCTCAGCTCCAGCACTGGGACAGCGGCTTGCGGGAGGGGGGGGGGGGAGCACGACACAGGTACCATATTTTCTGGCGTATAAGACCCCCGACTTTTGAGAAGATTTTCCTGGGTTAAAAAGTTGTCTTACATGCCAGAAAATATGGTAACTGTTTTTCTCTTGCTGCTTTCAAGATTCTCTCTTTGTCTTTTGCCCTTGGCATTTTAATTATGATGTGTCTTGGTGTGGTCCTCTTTGGATTCCTCTTGTTTGGGGTTCTGTGCGCTTCCTGAACTTGTAAGTCTATTTCTTTCATCAGGTAGGGAAAGTTTTCTGTCATTGTTTCTTCAAATAGGTTTTCAATATTTTGCTCTCTCTCTTCTTCTGGCACCCCAAAAATTCGGATGTTAGTATGCTTAAAGTTGTCCCAGAGGCTCCTTACACTATCTTCATATTTTTCTTTTGTTTTTCTGGTTGGGTGTTTTTTGTTTCCTCATATTTCAGATCTTTGGTTTGATTCTTAGGATATGTTGATCTACAGTTGAGTTTCTGTATATTCTTTATTTCAGACAGTGTATGCTTAATTTCTGACTGGTCCTTTTCCATTTTTTTGGCATTCTCATTAAGGTCTTTGAATGTCTCACTAAACTCCTCGGAGGTCTCATCAAGTTTCTCAGTGGTTTTTAGAAGCTTTTTGAGTAACCTAATAAATGTGGTTTTGAACTCTATGTCGTCCAGTAGTTTGCTTTCCTCCATTTCTTTCATTCGTGACATGCTTCTGGGTCTCTGCATTTTGGCTGCTTCCCTGTATTGATGGAGTGGCTTTGTGTGGTAGGTGACCTATCGGGGCCAGTAGCTCAGCCTCCCCAATCACCTGAGGTGGATGCTCTTGGTACACCCCTTTGTGGGCTAAGTGCAAAGTCTTGGTGTAGTTAACCCTTGATTGCTGTTGGTACACTGGGAGGAATTGACCTCCAGGCCAATTGGCTGTGAGGACCTGCTGTGTCTATAATGGAAGAACTGCTGCGCTGTGGAGACACACTTATGGGGCAGGACTTGCTTCAGTGGGGCTTTGGTGCTCACTGAGTCCGCCTCCCGAATGTGTCACTTATGGATGTGAGGAGTTGAAATCTGGTGTCTCACACTGACCACTAGGTACACTGGCTTCTGGATCTCCAAGGTAGTACAGGTCAGTTACTGTCTGAGGCCACCCTGCAGGAGTTACAGCGAGAACTACAGTTTGGAGGTTTTGGAGCTGTCTGACCCCGGTTGCCAGTTCGCTAGGTTAAGCTGCGATAGGGAAGGCCATTCATATGCAAAAGCTGCTGCTTGGAGCTTGGGTGGGTTTGTAGGTTGTGCAGGGCAGGGTCTCAGGGCGTCACTAGGCTAGGGCATGGCAAACAGCGATGGCTACCAGTCAGCTATCTCTGCATCTCTGACCGCTTCCCGAGTCCTAGCGCAGTAAACAATTATTCCTACTCGAAGCTCTGCAAGCAAGCCACCCTCACTTTCCGACCCGATGGCAGACTCCAGCTTCTCCCCGGAGGAGTTTGGGTCCCCCGAGTCTCCCCAGAAACTGGATTTCAGAGTAATTGGGAGCTTGTCTCCCTTCAGGTTGAAAAAAGCAACGCCCGCCGCCAGCCCGGTTCGCGTGCGCCTCCATACCTCAGCTTTTCAGCGCTTGTGCACTGAATGCTCTTTTCTCTTTCCTTCTAGTTGTAGAACTTCCACTCAGCCAGCTTTCCCGTGGTTCTGGGTGATAGACGTTTTGTCTTTTAGTTGTAGTTTTGAAATTGTGTGAGGCGACAGTTTAGGTGTTTACCTGCGCCACCATTTTGGACCCTCTCTCCTTAAATGACTTAAATTGCATGGCACAGAACCAGATGAAACTCTTCTGGGTGTTATAAAAGACAGACATGGCAGCACAGAATTTTAGAGCTTCCCTGCAGCGATGTGAGTGACTGCAATGTTTCCATGGCTCACTTTCCACTGTTCTTGGTGACCCCTGCAGACTCCCCTTATGAGCGAGTGTCCGGGAATGTCTCTTTATTAGGTATCTGGAGAAGTAAAGCTGTCCTGATGCCAGTGCCCCCACACTGAGGACTTTATTAGTTTTTTAATTTTTCTGTCTGGGTGCTCCTGCTGCATCCCTTAAACTTTATTTCTATGACATGGTCTAGTGTTTCGGGACGGGCAAGAAAATGTACCACCATTTCTGAATGTGCCTGGCTCCACAGTGTGGACTCGAGCCATTTCTCTCACTTCTAGTTATTCCCTGGCTTAAGTTATCCCTTCTCCATTAGCTCTTGCACCCATCCAAATTCTTTCCATTGTTCAACACCTTGCCTTCTATTCTTAGAAGCCTTGCCTTAGACTTCTGCTTACATTGGCCCCTCTGAATGTATGCACATCACTGAAGTCTCACCATTTAGGTGGCAAATCACTTGATAGTGATGGGCATCCATATGTTTTGTTGTATTCCCCCAATGCCCTGCACAGTGTTGGGCACAGCGCACTCACTCACATATATTCACATGCTGCTTTAAGCCATATATATGCCTGTTGTGTATGAGCCCCCAACTTACTGCTGCTGTCTGCTAGGTACCAGGCTGTTTAATGGGCATTCATGCTTTAAGATAAACATAATAAAATAACTCTTATCTTGTCATTATTATTTCAGGTATCATGTGCCTATTCTGTGAGTTAAGCTCTACATACACCATCTCATTTGGCCCCTATGACAGTCTAGCAAGAGATATATTGGCATTGTGATCTTAGAGGTGAAGGCACTGAGGCTCAGAGACATTCAATGACATCCCAGGTTGGCAGAGACAGTAAATGATAAAGCTAAACTGGATCCAGGTTATCCTTCTGTTTTGTGAGTGTGTGTGTGTTTCTAAATAAAGATCTCTATATTTTAGAGCAGTGGTTCTCAACCTTTCTAATGCTGCGACACTTTAATACAGTTCCTCATGTTGTGGTGACCCCCAACCATAAAATTATTTTCGTTGCTACTTCATAACTGTAATTTTGCTACTGTTAGGAATCATAATGTAAATATCTGTGTTTTCCGATGGTCTTAGGAGCCGCTGCTGTAGAGTATAAGACCATCGGAAAACACAGATATTTACATTATGATTCCTAACAGTAGCAAAATTACAGTTATGAAGTAGCAACGAAAATAATTTTATGGTTGGGGGTCATCACAACATGAGGAACTGTATTAAAGTGTCGCGGCATTAGAAAGGTTGAGAACCACTGCTTTAGAGAGAGGGGAAGGGAGAGGGAGAGAGAGAAGAGATACAGAAACATCAATGATGAGAGAATCACTGATCAGCTGTCTCCTGCATGCCCTCTATGCCCTGACTGAGAATCAAACCAGTGATCTCTTGGTTCATGGGTCTGTGCTCAACTACTGAGCCACCCAGACTGCGCCAGGTCATCCTTCTCCTACACCAGCCAGAGGAATGTGCTCTTTCTTTTGTTTGTCTTGTTATGCTGTGTTTCAGGGAGTGGGAGTGAGGGGTCCCACTGGCCATTTTCTTCCCTCTCCCCAGGTACCTGCAGCCCCACACTGCCCGCAGCTCCTCTGCCCTGCTCGCAAAGGGCCTTCCCACCCTTGGGAGACCTATCCCTGGGGTACTCTTCTTGGACTCAGTCTGCTCCTCCCCTCGCTCTTAGAGCTGCCATGAGAACAGGGACTCTGTCTCCTGCTCACTGCTACGGGCCGAGGCTTCAAGCACCAGCTGAGTGGGCTCCCAGGAGATATTTAGTGAATTAATCAATGAAATTAGCATACACCAAAGCAATTATTTCCAAGACTAGGTATGAAAACTACCATTTATTGAACTAGCTATACGCCAGGTATTCCTATAAAACTTTGTGCACATTAACTTAGTATTTAAAACCTTCCAATACCTATGCTATCATTGAAGAAATGGAGGCACCAAATGTTATGTAGTTGACCTAGTTGAGCAGCTAGTCAGTTTCAGATCCAGGATACGAAAACAGACGAGGTCCGAAGGACACTGAACTTAACTGCTAAGAAAAGTTGTTCAGAAACCCAATCCTCCAGCAAAATTGCCTCCATGACCACCCCTAGGAGAGGTGGGAAAAGTGTTTCGTTTGGAATCACGTTATAGCTTTGTATAGATCATGCTGTATTATAATTTGTTTATGTTTGTCTTTGTCATCTTTCATTGAAATGAGTGGGTATAAAAACAAAGTTATGTAAAAAAAAATTGAAGCAAAGTATAGAATTAAAAATCAATTTGGGTTTAGGTCAGAACAACTGGGCATTTTATATATGACAAATTAATTTGGTTATCATATTAATGACATAGCTGCATGCTGATTAGAATAACAACCAAAAGTAAACAGGATCGGGCTCCAGAGCTGATGGTTCTCACCTTAAGTTAATTTCTACTACGTGAATTTGCTGAGCAATAGCCTCTGATTCTCTTTGTATCTCCAGTTTTATTTTATCCAGTGCTATCTAGGTCAAATTCAGTGTTGTTTGCCACAGGTGCTGTTGATTGGCTCTCTATTCTGCTAGCCTGCATTAGTGCTCATTCCCCTGCAGAGTTATCTGGTAAGCACTGACATCTCTGTCTTGGGGAAATATGTCCTGAGTTAGTTCTCTGGGTTATGGAAATGCAGAGAGCGACCTGCATGGTTTATTGGGTCAGGTCAGAGACTGAGAGGTTCCAGATGCAGGTCTGTTGCTAGGAGACCAGATTGATCCTTTCTGACATCTTTGCCTGAGCCCTTATCTACTTTCCAGGGATTGATTGCCATCACTTACAGTACCAGGGTAGTTAGAATCTTTGCCTTGTTTTCAATATTTATAGAGTTAAAAGTCTAATAATTCAAGCTTAAAATGCTTTGTGGGTGTTTTTTGTTGTTGTTGTTGTCATTGTTGTTTTTTTCATGGAATTTTTTAACGCCTAGAGCAGCCTGTCATTCGGAATGCCTGCTCATTTCAGGTGCCCGAGTTCAAATATGGTTAGGCAGATTATATTTTCCTGCCTTCATATCAAAACCTGTTGTTTGTTTATTACAAGCACAGTCAAGGTGCTTCGTACCTATCAGTACCAATTTGTTTTGTGTCTGCCTTGCTCACCTCCGTTTCAGGCACAAAACTCCAGCTGGAATATCTCAAGATGATTCTGTTTCAAATGCTAAAGCGTTCCACTTGGAGAAAATACCAGAAGCTTCATCGAACCTCAGTGCTTTGATGTCTGCGGAAAGGGCAGGTTGGACAGGCAGTCAATAGCTGGACAGCCAGTCCGATGACAACAATGCCCCTCCCACCTCGTGGTCCGGGTGGAGGCTCACTGAATTAGAAAGCTGCTCCTGCAGGGGATGGTGGAAGCCCACACAGAGTCAGTCTCCCCATCACCCCTCAGTGGCTACCTGCCTGGAGTTCTCAGAGCTCTAATAGCGAGGGTAGATTAAAAGAATCAGACGGAGACAGCCTTGCAGGGGGCAGCTTCTTAAATTAGATTTCATTTAAGTGGTACCACAGCAGTATTTTGTCTAGCCTGCTTTGGCTGAGACAGGGCCTTCAAGACTCTCTGATCCTGTAAACCTTGACTTCTCAGAGCTTCCTAGGAAAAATGGAGATTTGATGGGAGTGTCTATAAATAATGGTAATAGATTCTAGGTGTTTAGTTTGTGCCAAACATCAATTGCTCTCAGAGATAGATAGGGAGAGAGGGGGGTGGGTATTTAACTATTACTTTTCTTATCCATCATAACAACCCTATTACGCAGGTATTATTATTTTAAATTAGTATATTGAAACACAGATGTTTCAAATTATTAGCTAAGGTCTACACAGCAAGGAAGGGATGATGGGGCCAGGATCAAGCCCAGCATTTTGAAGGCAGAAGTCCTGACACCACTATCACGCTGTGCCCTGCAGGGATGCTGACTCATGTCTGTCTGGACCTGACCCAAGAGCACAGAGTTTTTCAGCAAAGCTCCTGTGTAGTCATCAGAGAGCTCCAGCTCCACTCACTCACCACTCCAGTCACCTCATCAGCCCCTGATGCTTTGCTGACAGCAACCTGCACCAAACAGTTTGCTAACCCAAAGCAGGGTCTCCCCAGCAGGCATCCCCAGGGAAACTCGGAAACAGGTTTCTGAATCACTACTGTTACCTAGCGGGGTTGTTATGCCCGCCCCTGGTGACCAGATGCTGTCCTATATTTCCACACTCTCATTAAATCTTATATTTTAATGCAGTTATGATCATCTCACCTTTCTAAATGCCCCTTAATCTTCTCCCATGAAAAACAGAGATGATTCATATCTGCAAAGCACCAGCAGAAGTGCTGGGAATGAGGGAGCATCCCATTTTTGAACATTGGATGGACCACAAGGAGCACACGCCTAAGGATTTAATCACTGTCGAGTGTTGTCAATGTAATTTTCATTCTATAAAAGCTAATTCATAAGGGCTTGAAGCCAATGATTTTATTTTTCAGGCTTCTGAAAACATTGTCTCATTGAAACTCATGAAATGTAGATAATTTTAAATATTTTAAGATTCATTTTTTACCTCCTTTTATGCTGGAAAGTAATGTCTTGGAGAATTTTTACTTTGGTCAGTATGTAAACTCTAGATAATATGTAAGTATAATGCAATAGAAGGGTGAGTGTGCATTTCTCAATGGATATATTACTAAAGTATAGTCATAGTTCTTACACATATTGAGGGCTTATTCTATGCCAGGCAGTATTCTAAACCCTTGAGATGCATTATCTCATTTCATATCAACAACCACCCTACGAGGCAGGGACAAATAAGTTCCTTTTAACAGAACAAAAACATTGAGGAACAGAGAGGTTAAGCAACTTGCCCAAGTATACACAGCAATTTATTGCCAGAGGTAGGATTTGATCCTGGCAATTAGGCTGAAGAACCCATATTCTTAAGTATTTACATTTATTTTAATTATTAAAATTTTCATTTAAATTGTACCGCAGCAGTATTTTGCCTAGCATGCTTTGGCTGAGAGAGGGCCTTCACGACCCTATTAAATTAATCTAACACAACATTTTCATTGTAATATGTTTTTGTGAATTAAAGTTAATGGCTTACTTAGAATTTTTCTATGGCTCAATGTTTATTAAAAATGGAATTTTCCTCTTATTTTACCTTACAGAGTTAATCTCCATAGCAAAATTTGAGTTAAATTTACAAAAATTATTTCAGATTGAGCCAAAACAGAGGGCCTTTCCTTAGCCATAGCTTATAGTTTTTACCAAGACATTAGGGAACAGGTAGAGAAACAGGAAGTTTATGAAAGAAATAAGAAGATCTAACTGTATGTTGTAATCTATAGGCAACAGAAATTGATCTATTTTGAACAGTTTATTGTGTAATCTAATTTGTGTTTGTGTAAAAAATCTGTACCCTTTCCTGATGTTTTGGTCATTTCCTTTAACCCTTATAGCCCATGTTACTAAAAAAATAGTTTGTTTTTTTTTTGTTTGGTTTTGGTTTTGTGTGTGTTTCTTTAATCAACTCCCTTTCCTTATCACTCACTGATCTTGTTCTTTTTTAAAAATTTATCTTTATTGTTGAAAGTGTTACAGATGTCCCCTTATCTTCCCCATTGACCCCCTCCACCTGGTTTCCATCCCCTCCCACGCCTTCACCACCTGTTGTCTGTGCCCATGGGCTATGCATATATGCATATAAGTTCTCTGGTTAATCTCTCCCTCTTCCCTCTGAAATACTTCAGTCTGTTGCATGCTTCAATGTCTCTGGTTCTATTTTTTTCATCAGATTATTTTGTTCATTAGATTCCACACATGAGTGAGATCATGTGATACTTGTCTTTCTCTGACTGGCTTATTTCGCTTAGCATGATACTCTCCAGGGGTCTTGTTCTTAAATGATCTCTTCAGTAAACCGATGGTCTTCTGTGCCAAAGCAGTTCAGATGGAAATGCTCAATTGTCTTATCCTTCAGCATATTTGCATTTCTCCAAGGACTTTTAAATGTCACACCCAGAACCGATGACTGTCATGGTGAGGTATGAAGTTCTTTGCCTTTCTCGGGGGAAACAACCTTGTCTGCCTACCAAACATGAAGCATCAGAGAGAAGCCTGACTGTGAAGCCATGTCACCTGGCTCCGGTTCCGGGCGTTTGCTCTCACCTCCTCACTTAGTGCCATTAAGCCTGACAGCTTCCAGCCCTCAGGTGATTCCTATGGCGGTAAAAGTCCATGTGTATTTCATGTCCTCGGCTAAATAATAATGGTTGCATGGCTATTTCCTCTCCACAGAGGTCCTGTGCAGCTCCTTCTCAATAATTATTGTACACTTTTCTCATCTTATTCACTGGACTGCTGGGCACATTTCTGTACCATTTGTTGCCATCTCTTAAAAATTGCATGATATTAGGCTTTTTGCTTTTGGCTTTTATAATACAGCAGATTATTACTATGCTATGCTAAAATATGAATATATTCAGCCCCAAACCCATAACCACAGAGCACCATTGTTTTATTCAGAGACTTTCGGTTGGGTGTTTTCTTTAGAAAGAGCTATGCAAAACATTCTTAGAGTATTTTGGAGGAATGACACAGACATAAAACCCTTAGAGAGATAAAATAGCAAGTATAGTATGTCAGATTCCTCCAACCAAGTGACCTTAAAGGTCCAGCTCAAACCTGCAAGTTCATAGCTGAGTCAACTGACGTCTGGAATGAGATGGATGCCTGGGCCTTCCAGCAGGGGTGGAGGGCAGACAGCCCTGAAATGCTCTGTCACGTGCACCACGCACATTCATAAACTCATGCTGAGCTGCAACAGCAAAACCAGCTGCAAAGCTCAGCTGATTCTCGTCATCTCCATTTGACATCATTGAAACAATTCTGCCATAATGTCATTTTGCTCACTCACGAGGCCACCGCAGTTTTCCTCAACCGATGGTCTTCACTATCCTGCCCTCACTTTGGAAGGAAAAGTCAGGGTGACCTTCTCAGTGCTAGATCCTTGAAAACAAATGCTGTCTATAAATATCTGACATGACAAGTTATTTAAAGAGGTTTGACAATAACAGAGGCCAAATTGTTCCAAATTGAAATAAGTTAGGTGGAAATACGCCAAGTTGGAAAAACTGTAGTATGGCTAAGAAGGGGAAAGTGGGAAAGAAAGTAAAGCAGAAGAGATGATCTAAAATAAAAGAAAGGAAGGAAGAAGAAAGATCCCTGGTCGAGGCGGGTATTGGAGGCAACTGATGGATGTTTCTCTCACATTGATGTTTCTCTCTGTGTGTCTCTTTCTCTCTCTCTCAAAATCAATAGAAACATATTCTCGAGTGAGGAATAAAAAAAACAAACAAAAAAAACATAACCCAACTATATGCTGTCTACATGAGACTCACTTTAAATCCAACACATCATAGGATTCAATCACAGGTTGAAATGAAAGGATGTAAAAAGATATTTCATGCAAATAGCAATCAAAAGAGAGATGTATGGAATGGAATATTAGCCTTAAAAAGGATGAAAATTCTGACACATGCTACAACATGGATGAACCTTGAGAACAATATGCTAAGTGAAATAAGCCAATTACAGAAAGACAAATAATGTATGATTCCATTTATATGAGGTACTTAAGGTAGTCAAAATCATAGTTTCTGTTTTATAAAAGGAAACTTCATTCTCCAGATTGATGGTAGCAAGGTTGCACAATAATACAAATGCACTTGATACCACTGAACTACACTTACATATGAGTAAAATGCCAAGTCATATGTGTATTTTATCACAATAAAAACTTGGGGGAAAATAAGCTGCTTGTTGTCAAGGACAATTATACATGGGAATTCACATTTATTTGCATATTGATTCATTTTGAAAGGGTAATGGGAACAAAAATATTGATTTTTTATAAAAGTGTTTTTAGATGATAAAAATAATTAACAATATGCCAGAATTAACACTGTAACAAAATGTTTGACATAAAGAGAAAAAACCTATCCCCAAACTACATAAGCCTAGAACTATAATTTTTAAAAACTTTTACACATTTCCTTCTATTCTTTTTAAATATCATTTTAAAATTCTGGTCTTCAAAATTTGTTCCTGAGAATACTGTTTCCTTGAAATGTTAATCGGTGCTATAAGGAAATGGGTTTCTGGTGTTAAATATATTTTGAAAAATAACGAATTAAACAAAGAATAATCGGGTTCTTTTGTACAAGTCCTCACTATGCTTTTACGCCAATAGAAATGGGCAGCTCTTACAAGGGCGTGCAGAAGCAGAATATGCCAAACGTGTTTGACTTTCTTGACCATAGACTGTCTCCTATAACTAGTGTTTCATTGGACACAGTTTTAAAAATACCATTTTAAGCAGTTGTTATGGTATGTAGAGAATTTATATTCTTCTTTGTAATGTGTCTTCATAATGAATGTTTTAACAGTGGAACTCAATTACATAAAATATGAAATACTGTGATGGATTCTGAAGTAATCATCACCACTTGACCCTCTAACCCATCACCACGAACCATTTATTTGGGAAGGCATGCTGACATAAACAGGACATTCAATACAATGTGAAAAGTGTTGTGAAAAGAGAAAAGATCTTTTTCACAACTCACAAGAAGAATACCTAACACAGGACTGAGCATTTGGAAAGACATTCTAGAGGAAGTGATTTTCAAAGTAAGTTCTGAGGGTTAAAACAGAGACATCTTGGCAAGAAAGGATAAAAACAGAGCTCCACGCAGAGGGGCGTAGGGGGAGTGAAGACAGGAGATGAGGTAGGTTTGGCAAGTCTTCAACTGAATGTCTAGTCTGTAATATACTTAACCACTGAACTTAAAGTCAATGATTTTGTCTGATCAACTTGTTACTACTATATATTTTTCATGTTACAGAAAGATGAGATGAGCATGTCTACTTGCATGAAATTAGCTAGATTTTGGATTATTTTAGGCTGTGATTAGGACACTGGGTGACCATACTTAACTATTTCCATGGCACCTGATGCCTATGCCAAATTGCTTTTCAAAAGATTTATATGAATTAGAAAAGTCACCAATGGTATTTATGAACAAGAGTGCCACTGAATCTCATCAGTCTCAGTACATTTACCAAATTCTTTTTCTTACAGCATCGATTAACATCCCAAGGGAATATTCAGTGTTCTCAGCAACATATTTTTATGAAGACTAGATTTTTTAAACTCATATTAAAAAATAGTAGGATAACATGTGCAAAATTAAAAATAGCTATAGCCTTAGGCTTATGCAGTTATAGATTGCCCTTATATCAAAGTGTCTGGAATAGATACTTTTATTTTTACAGTCTGAAATTAATTTTATAATTTTTATAGTCTAAAATCAATTTTCCAATAAAATATTTCACTTCCATTCCCCTTTAAAAACAATTCTATCTATCCATCTCTCTGTGTATATAGATATACAGATTATCTGTATCCAAATATATAGTGTAATATCATGTATTATATAAAATATGTGACATTATCAATGGCTAATACAAGATTACATCCTATATAATAAAGAGGGAATATGCAAATTGACCATCACTCCACCACAAAGATGGCAGCACCCACAGCAGAGGCAGGGGTTTCCGTAACACAAGATGGCTGCACCCACAGCATAGGTCCAGTTCCTGTAATGAGCCTTAATGAGCAATCAGCAGGGACCTGAGGCTATGCCCCCCCAACCCAGCAGGGCTTGATGGGGACATCAGGCCATGCCCTCTGCCTTGGCACCAGGCCAGGGGACTTGAGGCCACGCCTCACGCCTAGCAGAGCTTGACAGGGGACCTCAGGCGGCACCCCCCCCACCTGGCAGGACTTGATGGGGGGACCTCAAGGTGTACCCCCCCACCCCAGTGCTGGACCAGGGGGCTTCAAGCTGCTCCCCTCACCCCGGGCCAGGGGACCTCAGGTCATGCCCCCTGCCCAGCAGGGCTTGATGGGGGACCTGAATCTGCACTCCCCTCCTGGTGTCAGGCTGGGGACCTGAGGCTGTGCCCCCTGTCTGGCAGGGCTTGACAGGGGACCTCAGGCCATGCACCCACCTGGTGGGACTTGACGGGATCTCAGGCTGTGTTCCCCACCCAACAGGGCTTGATGGGGACCTCAAGGCAAGCCCCCACCCCGGCCTGGGCTGGGGGACCTCAGGCCATGCCCCCTGCCTTGGTGCTGGGCCAGGGGACCTGAGGCTGCAGCCCCCCACCCAGCGGGGCTTGACAAGGGTGGGACTGGCTGGGTCTGGATCTAGCCCAAGGCAGGGGGACGGCCGGATCTGGGTCTCGCACAATTTTGAGGTGCACATGGGTGGGCTGGGACTTGACTCTGGGTCCCATGGTACATCCCAGACTCTGACAGGAGGAAGATTTTCATATACATTTTACTAATTTTCTTTCATCTCTGACACTTCTATTATAAAGAAAGGGCAAATAGCAATATTAAAATATTTCCTCTAATTAATCCCCTTTTAATGTTCACGAATTTCATGCACCCAGCCACTAGTATAATAATATTACAATATTCAGTGAATAACTTAAATAATATAATGTATCTACCAGATACATTATATTATTTAAGATTTTTGAGGAAGAAAGTTTATTTCTCTCTCACAAATGTCTGGTGGGGCTCACATGTAGCTCTTGTCCATGATCCTGGGGACCTATCTCTCCTCTCCTCACCATCCCCAGGCAGGTGGCTGGAGAAGGGGACAGAGAGGAAGTTGAGGAAAGGGCACTGAGCAGCCATCTTAGGAAAGGAAGATTGCTTCTGCTTTCATCTCATTGGCACATGTCCACACTTAGGTGCCAGGTGTAGAAGCACTGGGGGCATGGGCAGGCTCAATCTGGGAGTCCATATACCCAACAAAAATGTCTTTCTTATGTATGAAAGGAGTAGAGCATGAGGATTGAAAGAGAGCTAGGCCCTCTGCTACACTGGAGTATGAACGTTTCTCTGTAACTTACAAGACAGTTACTGTGTCAGTTGATCCTCACGATGACACTGGGAGATATTAATTCCATTTGGAAAAGGAGGAAATTAACCTACAGGCAATAAATTGTTCTTGGGTGATCCAGCTAGCATTGGGGTGGAGAGGAAGTCCACTATTTGTCAGGAGCAACTTTTGATCTGTATTGTCACATACTAGCTGTGTGATCTTGGGCAAGTCATGACTTCTCTGAGCTAGAACTCACTTACCTGCAAAAGACAGTGGAAACTCCTACTGAGAGTGTTGTTCTGAACGTAGAATAACGCCTGTGCCTAATTGTGCTGGAAAATGGGAGGTGATAGCAGTCATGGTGCTGATGGTGGCGGCAACTGCATAGAGATAAGGAACAGACTCTGGACCCAGCCCACGCCTGTCTATCTCCCCCCACCCCCACTTTATACAGTGACCTTACTAGTAATTTAGAAAAAAAAACCAACACATTTTTTTTAAATAAAAGAGACCAAGAAACAGGCATATTAAAAATGCTGTTTCAATGATGTTGAAATAGCCTATTGATTCTATCAATTAGTCCAATCAATAGACATAATTGGTTATAGATTTGATTAAAAAAACTTTGCTTTTCTATAAGATATAACATTCCAAGACAACAATTTCTTGCTAAATATTAATTCCCAAGTTCACCCAATGGGCGGAGAACCAGTGGGCTCAGTGGGCCCTTTGCTGGATCCTAGCACTGAGTCTGGGTCCAAGGAATGTTCCTGGGTGAGCTTCTTTGGAATCCTGCCATGACTACGCCATCCTATATAATAAAGAGGGAATATGCAAATTGACCATCACTCCGTCACAAAGATGGCTGCACCCACAGCTGAGGCCAAGTTCCCACAAGGAGCCTTAATGAGCAATCAGCAGGGACCTGAGGCTACGCCCTCCCCTGCCCCCATGAGGCTTGACAGGAGACCTCAGGCCGCGGCCCCCACCCCGGTGCCAGGCCAGGGGACCTGAGGCCATGCTCCCTGCCCAGCAGGGCTTGACGGGGGACCTCAAGGTGGGCTTCCTGTCCTGGCACTGGGCTAGGGGACCTCAGGCTGCTCCCCCCACCCCAGGGCCAGGCCAGGGGACCTGAGGCTGAGCCCCCCTGCCTGGCTGGGCTTGACAGGGGACTTCAGGCCATGACCCCACACAGCGGGGCTTGACAGGGGACCTCAAGGTGCACTCCCAGTGCTGGGTCAGGGGAACTCAGGCTGCGCCTCCCACCAGGTAAGGCTTGACAGGGGACTTCAGGCCGTGCCCCCCCACCCCAGCACCAGGCCGGGGGACCTCAGACCACACGCCCCACCTGGTGGGGCTTGATGGGAGACCTCAGGCCGTGTCCCCCACCCCAGCACTGGGTGAGGGGACCTGAGGCTGTGCCCCTCTGCCTGGCTGGGCTTGACAGGGGACCTCAGGTCGTGACCCCCACCCAGCGGGGCTTGACAAGGGACCTCAAGGTGCACCCCCAGTGCTGGGTGGGGGGAACTCAGGTCACGCCCCCTGCCCAGCGGGGCTTGTCAGGGGACCTGAGGCTGCGCCCCCCTGCCAGTGCTGGGCCAGGGGACCTGAGGCTGTGCAACCATGCCTGGCAGAGCTTGATGGGGGGCTTCAGGCCATGCCCCCCCACCCAGCAGGGCTTGACAGGGGACTTCAGGTGGCGCCCCCCTCCCCGGCACCAGGCCGGGGGACCTCAGACCACACCCTCCGCCCAGCAGGGCTTGATGGGGGACCTCAGGCCATGCCCCCTGCACCAGCACCAGGCCAGGGGACCTGAGGCTGTGCCCCTCTGCCTGGCAGGGCTTGACAAGGGTGGGACTGGCTGGGTTTGGATCTAGCCCAATGGGAGGGGGTGGGGGGGGGTGCGGCCGGGTCTGGGTCTCACGCGATTTTGAGGGCATGTGGGTGGGCGGGGACTTGATTCTGGGTCCTGTGGTGTGCCCCAGACTCTGACAGGAGGAAGGTTTTCATATACATTTTACTAATTTTCTTTCATCTCTGACACTTCTATTATAGAGAAAGGTCAAATAGCAATATTAAATTATTTCCTCTAATTAATCCCATTTTAATGTGCACGGATTTCATGCACCAGGTCACTAGTGTTAACATAAAAACATTCAAACCTGTAAAGAATTTTTGTGAGTTTATTAGAGCCAAACTGTTGACAATTGCCAGGAAGCAGAACCTCAACGGACTGAGATAATGCTCAATGATAAGATCATTGAGATAATGATCTTAAATGAGGATCTCACTCTCTAGACTTCTTGTTTCCTGGTGGTCAGCGCAGGCTATTGCTGACCATTCATCTCAAGCCAGTAGGTTTTCTTTTTACCTTAGATCAGGGTTTCTATAAAAGAACTTGGTGTTCTTTTTTAACACAAACATTCCTGGACACCACTAAGCCCTTTTAAATTAGATTCTATCCTGATGGATCCATTACTACTAATTCTTCCCATTACTTCTCCCCTGTTAGTCTTATGCCCACACACATATTTCCTCCCTAACCTCCCTGCTATCACGTCTCTTTTCCTAGTTGTTTGTGGCAACCCTGGCAGGATTTGAACAATCACCATCAGTCATCTTATCTGAAGAGTTTTGCAAAGCTCTCTGCCTTGACCAAATTGAAAAAGAAAAGGAGACAAATGAAATCAAAGCCTGATGCAATGGTTTCCTAAGGCTCTTCACATTCACTGCCCAACAGAAGCCTCATTCACGCCTTCTGCGTGACCCACGGGACCCTGCTGGAAGGGACGGGAAATCCAGAGCCTCAGGAACAGCAAGAACCACTTCACACGTGGTCAGCATCCCTACCAGACAGAGCACAGCACTCCCGTCTCCATGAACAGAGAACTGACCTCCAAGCTCACTCTGCTGAGCCATTTTATCGAGGGCATATTTAGCTGAATTGAGATGCCTGACCTAGCAGATACTGTCTCTTTTCAGTCAAGGCCCTGGCTTCCAATCAGCATAGTACTGACCTAGTAGAACTGCCCTTAGACACGCATCAGCAACCCAAATCTGGTCCATCACTGTCGTGGCTGTTCACATGTCATGTTAATTACACAAAGAGCTCTTTGAAAGCAGGGGCAATCTCTTTAGTTTATTATTATTATTATTATTATTATTATTATTATTATTATTGCACTAGAGGCCCAGTGCAGGGATTCATGCACCAGTGGAGTCCCTTGGCTTGGCCTGCACCCTCTCATAACCCAGGACCCCTCAGGGGATGTTGCAGAGCCAGTTTTGGCCCAATCCCTGCAAGCTGAGGGACCCCACCAGTGCACAAATCCATGCACCAGGCCTCTAGTATGCATATAAGATCTTTGGTTAATTTCTTCCCACCCTCCCCTTCCCTCCTTCCCTCTGAGACTCATTAGTCTGTTCCATGTTTCCATGCCTGTGCATGGAGCATCTGCCCCCTGGTGGTCAGTGCATGTCATAGCTACTGGCCAGTCAGCCAGTCAGCCAGTCAGCTAGTCACTTAGGCTTTTATATATATAGATAAACATAAAATTTACCATTTTAACCACTGTTAAAATGCGGCATTAATTACATTCCCATGTTATACAACCATTATCACTATCTTCAGAACTTTTTTCATCTTGTAAATTTTAAACTCTGTACCTATTAACTCCCCATTGTCCTCTTCCCCAACCCCTGGTAACTTTAGGTACCTCAGGTAAGTGGAACCACACAGAATTTGTTATTTTTCAAATTTAGCTTTGTATCCCTGGCTTAATCAGGAGCAATGACTATATTCAAAAAATATTTGCTGATATAAATTACTTGGGTTCCACATGGGAAAGCTATCAATGACAAAGTTGGAAAAGAAAAATAATGAGCCCTGACTGGTTTGGCTCAGTGGATAGAGCATCGGCCTGCAGACTCAAGGGTCCCAGGTTCAATTCTGGTCAAGGGCATGTACCTTAGTTGTGGGCACATACCCAGTGGGGAGTGTGAAGGAGGCAGCTGATCGATGTTTCTCTCTCATCGATGTTTCTGGCTCTCTATCCCTCTCCCTTCCTTTCTGTAAAAAAAAAAAAAAATCAATAAAAATATATTTAAAAATAAAAAGGAAAATAATGAGCAGAAAATAAACCCGAAAAAAATCACTGAATTCCATAGGAAACAGTTGAGAAATCATACCTAATAAAATGGTAATATACAAATTACCATCACTCCGCTACGCCCACGATTGGGCTGGCTGGAGGCGCGGGGGGCGGGACTCAGGGTGGCCGATTGGCTGGTGGTAGGAGCGGGGGTCGGGGTCTCACGAGTCCCCGACCCCCGCTCCTCCCGCCGGCTTAAATGGCCGGCGCTGCGGAAGACGCTGGTGGCGGAACTCGGGGTGGCTGATTGTGTGGCTGCTGGCACCAGTTTTCCGCCAGCAGCAGTTTTCCTCTGGCCACCCGCCCGATCAGAGCGCCTCCCAATCGGAGTTCTTCTCAGGGTGGCCGATCGTGCTGGCGGGAGGCGCTCTGATTGGCGGGTGGCCAGAGGAAAACTGCTGCTGGCGGATAACTGGTGCTGGCAGCCAGGTGAAGGAAAAGTCTACTGCACGAAACTTCGTACAACGGGCTCCTAGTATACAAATAATATAATAATGCCTTAGTCATCTCATCAAAGACCTGCAGAATTACTTTTGTCTGAGAACTTGGGCCTCTCGGAGTGCACACTGCATTCTTCGCTTCCAAATAAATTGTATTGTTTTCACACTCCAAATGAGAACCACTTCCATGGGCCCTAGAAGTAATCATATTATCCCAGGACCCCCGGATCCTAAGGGAAACTGTAAGTAATGAAGGCCTAAATCTCCTTTTGGAGTTACTTATGCTAGAATTTGTCAAACGTTATCTGTCAGATAATAAGTATTTTGAATGTAAAATAAACCATGATAGAGGGCAGAAATGAACAGACATGCTAATTTCAAAAAGTTTCTTATAATAGTTCCTCACACCCTTGGGGATAAAAAAAAAAAAAATCATCTGTTTGGTGCTTGGAGACAAACTTAACACATCTCTTGATACTTTAGAATTATAACAGCATAATATACAATTATCCCAAGCAAACTTACAAACTAATTCTTTGAATGTCTGGCAGCAATTTAAAAAGGACTTGTAAGGATTTAATCCTTTTCATTGTGTAGAGGGCCTCCTGGGAAGGCACCTGAGCATTCTATATTGGTCCCTCTTACCCTTTAGGCCAAGAGAGACCCTCTTCTCACAATTCAATTGCTCAGAGCTGTTGCATGAGCTCTCTGTTCATGTCGAGGTTGAAGTCTCGTGATGACTGGTGCCATGGATCTGTCTCTCACCCAGTGGGGCGAACTGAGCCCTCCTGGAGAGGAAACCCGGGTTCCACAAGATATGTGATCAATGCTGGGGCCCTGCCAGCAGGCGAGGGGATCCCAAGGCAGGTGCTGGGCATGGAGGCTATGGGGGCATAGGCTACCAAGGAGACAAAACTGAACCTCACGTCACCCTGCTTGGCCCCGGAGGATGGCTGGTTAGCCAGAGACAGGTAAGATTCCTCAAGGAAGGAACAACCTAAGACAGGCACAGTCACAGAGGGGCCATCAGGAGAGAATTTGGGGATCAACAGAGGTGGGGCACAGACTCTCACACCCCCAACATTGCAGGGACCTGAACCCTAGCCCCTTCTGATGGAGATCTCCTGCCCCCATGGCTGCTTCGTGCTTCCCATGCACAGCTCAGATCAGGACCCAGGTGACCGACAGAGACTTGGCCGACAGCAGCTGACCTCTCACTACAACAAGAATTGTTTGAGTTGTCTTGTATCCATGGTGTGGGGAAGTGGGTTTACGATATCTAAATCCAGCCTACCACCAGGAATGCTCAGGACCTACTCAAGAAGGCAAATAATCCCTTCCACTAATATTTACAGGATAAAATAAGATTGTTGTTAGAGTAATAAATTTGACAGTAAAATAGTAGTCAAGTTTTCAGGCAAATTTAAATTGGCTAGTTGAAACAAGCAAATATTCTAGAAAAATTAATTGTACTGGACAAAAAGGTGTTCCTAAAGTGTTAACTAAAATTTTTTTTTAATATATTTTATTGATTTTTTACAGAGAGGAAGAGAGAGGGATAGAGAGCTAGAAACATCGATGAGAGAAAAACATCGATCAGCTGCCTCTTGCACACCCCCTACTGGGGATGTGCCCGCAACCAAGGTACATGCCCTTGACCGGAATCGAACCTGGGACCCTTGAGTCCGCAGGCCGACGCTCTATCCACTGAGCCAAACCGGTTTTGGCCTAAAATTTTTATGGATACTTCATCTCATGATAAAATTGTGCACCATGTAATGAACCTAAAACAGTAATATTATAGTGCAAAAAATTAAAATTTAAAAGCCATCAAGACTACATTATAAAATTTTCAAAAGCCTCCTAACATTTAAATCAAAAAAGGAGGGGATAGTAGAAGAATATCATGTAAAGAAAAATATCCTGTAAGTAAATTACATCTAGAAAATTAATACTTTAGAAAATTAATTGTAAGGCTAAAAGCAAGACACCCATGAAAAACACACAAGTTGTCAAAACAAGCCAGAGGAAAATTATTTGGGCAAAAAATGAAATAGGATCCAAGTCAAATTTATAGAAAATATTCCTTTATTAACTTTTGGTCGAGAATATCCTACATAATAATAGACAAATATGCAAATTGACCGCACCTTCGCTATGCCCAAGCCACGCCCACCAGCCAAGCCACGCCCACCAGCCAATCAGGGCGAGTATGCAAATTACCCCAACCAAGATGGCAGCTAATTTGCATATCAAGACAGTGTAGGAAGATGCCAAGAGCTGCAGAAGGGAGCAAAGCAGCGGAGAAGCAAGCAAGCCGGGGGGAGGAGAAGGGAGGAGCGGAGGCGGATTCGGGGGAGAAGGAAGGAGAGCAGGCAGGCTGGCGGAGAAGGCGGGGCAGGGGAGAAGGGAGGAGAGCAGGTGGGGCGGGGTAGAGTGCAGCAGGAAACCCTATTGCAGGATTTTTCCTGCAATGGGAACGCTAGTG
Organism: Ia io; assembly: GCA_025583905.1. NCBI lineage: Eukaryota > Metazoa > Chordata > Mammalia > Chiroptera > Vespertilionidae > Ia > Ia io. Next base: position 3,713,200 of record JAJQQW010000019.1, on the reverse strand, counting down.
TTTGTATATTTTCAGAAAACAACTCCGAGACCATGTGGATTCCAGCAACAGAGAGGAATCTACAGGACTACTCCAGCCATGAAGACAGAAGAGAAGCAGTCCAGAGACAGAAGACGCTGACGTGGCCTTCCCATACTAGCATAGCAGCTGTGCATCACTGCAGGTTGCCCAGGACCAAACCAGAGAGAGTCGGACCTGCATTACCACCATTTGTCCACCATCCAGAACTGTAATGTCAGTGCTGACATGTACACATAAGGAACTGTTGGACATTGAAATTGGGTCTCAAAAGAACTGTTGGCCCAGAAAGAAACTCACTACAGACTGATTCATTTGCCTGTCACCATAACCATTATTGCTTGTCTCATTTTCGGTTCTTATAAGTGTATTTCTAATAGCACATGATGTCACTCATCTAGGGGAAATAATGAACAACATAGACTTATGAACAAGAACAGACCCAGAAACAAGGAGGCATGGATCAGAATGTCGGGCCTCAGGGAGGGTAAGGGAGGGTGGGGGTAAAGGGGAGAGATCAACCAAAGGACTTGTGTGCAAACATATGAGCCTAACCAGTGGTAAAGGACAACAGGGGTGTGGTGGCATGTGGGGAGGGGTGTGGAATGGGAATGGGGGGATGAGGACAAATATGTGATACCTTAATCAATAAAGAAATTAAAAAAAAAGTTTCCCAGGAGAGAAGGCTTTGTTTTGGAGAGGTGACCTGTGAAAAGAAATTTGGGTGGGAAGATGGTGACTTGGGAAGAATCTGTCCAGCAGAAGAAACAGAAGTTTCAAAGGGCTTGAGGCAGGAATGTGACATTCCTGGAAAGAAGGCAATTGAGCTGGGTGGGCAAGAAGAGGAACAGCAAAAGCTAAGATGGCAAAGTTGTCAGGGGACATATTAGCTTTGTGAGCCTGGTGTTTGTGCTGTGTGAATTAGGCAGTTATTAGAGAATCAGAGAATAGGAATTCCATGGTCTGATTACCTACCCACTCTGGTTGCTATGTCAAGGTCAAGAGTAAGCTCCGAGGTCAGTGAGAAAGTGAGTTTAGCTTGGACTGAGTTGAGACACTGGAAATTGTAAGAAGTGGTAAGATACAGGAAATTTTTTGAAGGGGATGCAAATGCCACTTCATTAGAAATGAGAGCTGAGGAAGTCAGAGGAGTTTTAAATGACTATTATTTTTTGGTTTCATGTATTATTTTGCCCTGAGCAGCTCAAGGAATTAAAGTGCCATTTACTGAAGAGGGAAAGATAGAAGGGGAGAGGGGAGAATTAGAGATTTGTGGATGACAAGATATCCATTTTTATGTGTTCAATTACATATTTTCATTAGACGTCCAAGTTGGGAAGTTGAGTAGGTATGAGGATAACATAGAGCAGCCTGGAGTTCAAGGGAAAGGCTACAAGATTAGACATACACATTTGCCAAGCATCATCACAATGCTGATATGGAAAGCTATGCATGTATCTGTGAGAGAACCTAGAAACTGAATGTAAATATTTGAATATATTTCTGTTAACATATTATATTTGTGTCTCATCATTCTTCACACAGATGTTAGTATTGGTCATAAACAGCACATGAAAGTCAAAAGTAAATGGCATGAGCAAGAAAGTTCATTAGATTTTAAATCAGGACAAATAAAATTCCATCATGTTATGGTTGCTGATAAATTCAATTCAATTACACACATATTCATAGCATGCCTGGTACATGCCTGGCATTGTGCTGAGGGGAAAGGGCACAAAGATAAGCGAAAACAGTCAGACTCTGGAGTTCAGAGTCTGCCAGAAGAGAACTATAATCCAATAATCACACTGCTGGTTATATAATCTCATATCGAGATAAAAGATGTGAAGTGTTGGGACATGGATCTATAAAAGCACATGATGACATATGACAACAGTAACTGACTTTGAGACATCAGAAGTGTCCTGATGAAGTGACACTGGAACCTGGTAAGGAGTTTACAAAGCAAAGGGGGCTGGGGGAGGGCAATGAAGAAAATCCAGCAGTAGATGGAGAAACGAGAGGAATGGTGAGTGATAAGGCCATCCGCACTCTTCATCCTGCTGTGTGACATTTGTAAAACATGTTAAAATTTTTGTATGATTTACTTTTCTCACCTGGAAAACCTTGTATTTTTTAAAATTATTATTTCAAAGATCCTTTTCGTTCAAAAAGTACAGAATTCTAGCATTGCAGCCATGATTTGTAAGTTGGGTGCTGTCCATGGTGCTAGAAAGTAGCTCTAAGTAGAATGAAGTGATTTAGACCAAAGCTCCCAAACCTGACCATACTTTGGAATCAACAAAAACATCGTGCCCAAGATTTACTGAATTATAATCCTTGGCATTAGGGCCCTTGAGTCTGTATTTTTGTAGATATCTGCTCTTAGGTGAATCTGACATGTAACCTGAAAAATTAGTTTCCAGAACTACTGTATAGAGAAGTGTTTTCAACCCTGGCATATATGATACATGAAGAACTTTTAAAACTATTCAAAACCAGAGCCTTCTCTAAAATAATTAAGTTAGAATCTCTAGAAGAGAAACCTGGTAATGAGTATTTTCTCAAAGATTCCCAGGGGATTCTAACAGGCAGCCTGTAGTCACATGAATGGATTTAAATTGGGAGATGGGAATATTATTTATGTAAAATGAATCATCTGAAAGGTTACCTATAAAGAACTTGTGGTACACACAAACACACACACACACACAAATGAAAAGACAAGATTATTTTGCCAATGACATTTGTATCAACTAAGAACATATGGAAGCAAATATTCAGAAATATTCTTTAAAATATTTTATAAAAATTTTCATTAACAACCTATAAAGATTGCTAAATAAATACCAGTTAGCTTGAATATTGATAATTTTATATCAATTTTTCCCATTGACAATATAATCAGTTAGGATAAGTTTAATCAAAATATTTTGACTGAGTATACAGTATATGACAATTTTCTTATGAAAACAGGTCAGCAGAAATACAGATATTTTGAGCTTGAGCTTATACTTAATTACACTTCTCTCTCTGTGTTTCTGGATTAGGAACCATTCAATAAGTAAAACTGGTAATCAACAGAAATAAGATGAATACATACGTTTTAATAAATAGAATATGGAGAACACAGCTCGGATTGAAAGCTACATTCCAGATTTTGATATTTTCTTGGAAATATAATCATGAGAAATGATATATCCATGGGAGAGCCATTTATGTTTCCCTGTGGAAGAATAAGTGAAGGAGAGAAACAATCTAGAAATATTTCTTTCATCCTCCTTTCTCTTGAGGACTGAAGTATGAACTTCAACCAAATATGATAACATGAAGGGCACAGTATAAATATTTCCTACTATAAAAGATACTTTAAATTTTTTTAAAAGCCCAGTTGATTGGAGCATAGTCCCCTGTACCAAAAGGTTGCAGGTTCAATTCCCAGTCAGGGCACATATTAAGGTTGTGAGTTCAATCCCTGGTTGGGGCATGTATGGGAGGCAACCAATGGATATTTCTTTCTCTCTCTCTCTAAAAAAAAAAATCAATAATCATATTCTTGGGTGATAATAAAAATGTAATATTTAATCTAGAAAGAGCTACATATAAAATTTAATAATGGGACAGTTTGTTAGCTCAGAAATTATACTTCTTTATGTTATTTTCATCACCAATTTATCATAGGAAGCTATAAAAAGACACTAACATAATATAAAAATGGAACTGATTATAAATGATTTGACACTGATATTTTTAAATGATTTTATGTTTATTGTCAACTTTGTTGCTTTTTTTTCAAAGTAGCTCAAGTAAAGGCTCACTCCTCATCACTGCAGCAGCCTTGGGCATTGTGACCCTAGCAAATAGGGGAGGCTCCCCTCACATTGGCTCTGACTCTGGTTTCAATGCATTGTTTTTCATAATGCCCCAATCAACCAGTTGATTTGATGCATTCAATCAACTAATTAATCAAAATGGGTATATTAACTGATGGATTATCAGAATTAGTTTATTTCTCAATACAGTACCATCAAAGTAAGTGTTGAGAAGGCACATGGGTATCTTTCCAGCCCTATACTTTTAACATCCTCAGTGAGGCTGTCCTAGGCCTTTCTACAACAGCCCCTTGTTCCACTGGCCCCACTAGTATCTTTTGTATGATAGGGAATCAATAATTATTGAACAACCTAAATAAGATGGAAATTTGTGTTGACCCTAACAACTCAGATTCATGGAATCGGATTCATAGACCTACTCACAATTCCCTTGCCTCAGAATGAATATCAAAACCTTGTGTGAGAAACTAAATCATGATAAAATAAAATAAAAGTAAAAAGGAAGAAATAATTTCTCAGAGTTTCTAATCATACATTCTGTTGTAAATGCTAATAAGAAAAAGCAACATAGAAAAGAAAAAATAATTGGTTTAAAAAAACACAGAATATAAGGTTAAGTAGTCAATGTCAAACTGCAATTTGATCTAATTCCCCTGAAAGCACTGAGCACATGCTAAGTGTCAAATATTGCTGCACGTGGGTGAACTAAAGGCCCCCAAGTGAGGATATTTCACCAGTTGTAGATGTGATAGCAGTGGTGGTGATGGAAGGAGTAACAGTAATAGCTATTTTAATGATTTTGATATTTTTATGAAAATAATTTGATATTCTATTGGACTCTGAAAACAAAGATGTTAATTGGGCAGCTATTATTTATCCTTGTGTTTTAAGTAGGCAAACTGAGACTCATAATGATGAGGATAGAGCAATACTAGTCCAGTTCCATAAGAAATCAAAACTAGGGATTTAAAAAAAGTTTAATAAAAGTAGCCCCAAATGCAAAATAAACAGGGGCAGAAGGGTCATAACAGAAAAGGTCAGCATTAGGACAAAGATTAGAAACAAAGCAAAAGTGAATGGATGCTGATCAAGGTCTTCTGATTCCTGTCTTCCGCACACAGCAAAATGGAGCAGTAGCCTGGGTCATGGGGAAGTCCAGTTCAAGGGAACATGGTGACAGGGGATTGCTACTCTATACCAGTTGTCGGCAAACTGCAGCTCACGAGCCACATGCGGCTCTTTGACCCCTTGAGTGTGGCTCTTCCACAAAATACCACGGCCTGGGTGAGTCTATTTTGAAGAAGTGGCGTTAGAAGAAGTTTAAGTTTAAAAAATTTGGCTCTCAAAAGAAATTTCAATTGTTGTACTGTTGATATTTGGCTCTGTTGACTAATAAGTTTGCCAACCAATGCTCTATACCCATCAGGCACAGAATATCATTATCATCTCAGTTGTGTCTACTAGTCCCTGTACACAATGGAGCAAGGAGAGAGAAAGCTGGGTGGCTGCCTTTTCCTCAGAGCAATGAGATATGCAAATGACTTGAATGTAAATCTCATGTTTTATTCATCATGGCTTAAGTGATAAAATGTTAAGGGAAGTGTCAAGTAAGGCAGATAGAGGATTTGAAAGGTCTTGGGTACTTCTGCTGTCAGTATATCTCCAGGTTTTTCTGGATAACATCATTTAGCCTCCAAATTTCCCGTCTTTACAATGGAAGCAAAAGAAAAGGACTTAGACTTATAAGAGCAGTAATACAAAAAATCGAAAAGGACTTTTAAAGAATGAAGTATTTAAATACTTATGTCATATATTCAATCAGCAGACACAGAGATTCAGATCACAAAGAAGCATGAAGAGGAGAAATTAAGACAAAAGATGAGAAAGACCAAGATCAGGAAGCAAATTAGACCAGGACAGAGCAGGGCTCCCTGCTGGCCGGCCAGTGAGAAGTCACGTGCCCCGATGAGATTAGAGCGTTTGTGGTGAGCATGGAAACCTTCCCAGAAGTTACTCATTCTGCTGCCTGGTTATGAATCATTTTACAGATGAGGGGGAAAGGCCCCTTCCTCGGCAGTCAGAAGCAGCAGGCCTGAAGTGCAGTAAATAGTAAATCTGTGCAAATGCTGTCATCACACTGTTGAAATTGCACCAAAATGGAGAGATGTTATAAAAACAAATGCAGCCCTGGCCTGATGCTCAGTTGGTTCGAGCATCACCCCATACACAAAAAGGTTGCCGCTGTGATTCAGTCAGGGCTCATACCCAGGTTGCAGATTCTATCCCCAGTTGGGACAGGTACCGGAGGAACAACCAATCAATGTTTCTTTCTCACCTCTTTCTCCTGCTCTCCCCCCCTCTCTCTCTAACTCTCTAAAATCAATAAAAACATATCCTCAGGAAAGGATTTAAACACACACACACAAATGCAATAAGAAAAATGGTATTATGTGTGAAAATAGGAGAAAGGAAGGGTTTTCAGTTCTCTGAAGGGAAAGGAAGGCTGATTATCAGATAACTTTCCTATCATTCTTCATGGCGGTAAGGTGTGCACTGGAGAAGTGTGACCACCAGGCTATCCCAACAAAAAGGGAATGTCTCTTAAGAATGTCCCAGCACTGGAGCACAGACTGATAGTCCAAAGGGCAAGATGCAAACCTTTGATCTCTCTGATGGGTGGTTCACCCTGCAATCATGGTGGAGAACCACCTTTCAATACCTCCCCTCCTCCCCACCCAAAGCTCAGCTCCTTCTGGGTCCTGTTCATACCACCCAAGGTGGATCAGGAAAGCTAGCCTCAGCGTCCCCTACTGTGTGACCCAGGGCTGGTGTAACTGCTTCCCAAACCCAAGATCTAATCTCTTTCCAGAACTTTTTAAGATGCAGCAGCTAGAGCTTCTTTCTGCCCTTGGAATGACCTTCACTAATCTCATGCACATATGTAACCCTTTGCTGCCCTCCCTCTATCACTATTATAATATTCTTTTGTATATATATAAAGCTTTAGGTCTAGCCTGCCAATTTTGGCTATTGAGTGACTAAGATGTAAGATAAAGAAATGTAAAGATTCTTTTTCAAGATGTTCAAAGTTTTGAAAACTGACATCATCTTGCTATAGATGGTACTTTCAATGTTAGAATCTCTCTTGTAGCATTCTTTCTGCACAATGAATTACGGTCTCTACTCTGACTCTGTAGGTACTATTGGATAAAGGCCAGGTGCTCAGAAAGATATGAACAATTTTCAAAATATCCCCCATTCCATTTGTAAGACTAGCCTCTGGATATGATAAGTATTCAATGAATCATACTTATTGCTATTTTTAAAATAACAACCATTTGTATTAATAACATTTACTAATAATACCAATCTAGCACTCATCAAAGAATGAGCATAAATATTTTTAAACTATGATATGAGTAGATATCATTTCTTGCAAATTAATGAATAAGCTATCATTCTTTGCTCATTTTATTTAAATCAAAACATCTAAATGGGGGTGGGAGAGGGACATCTGTAATACTCTGAACAATAAAGATTTTTTTAAAAATCAAAATACCTAGGGCTTAACCTGCCTCATCCATATAACACAGTTAGTGTGGTGAACTCTGGCACTGATGACAGAAAGCATAGAGGCCAGACCACCCCTGGGACCAGCGGCTCCAGGTCAGACTCTCCTGGGCAGCACCCACTCGAGAACTGCACTATGGACCAGTCAGGGCCTTGGTCTGATACATCTGCTGACTGTCAGACAAAGTTTTAGATGCTCCCAGGGATGTCGGGGAAACCATGGTGAATCCAAAATAACCTTAGCGATGACTCCCCAGTGAACCAAACTGATAGTCTCAAAGAGATGATTACTGGGAAAGAAGCTGTGTTCTTGAAATATTTATTCCATGAGGCCTCCTGTTTCCAGAGAACATGTGTTTTTAATGCTTTATGAAAAGAGAAGTCCTGATGATGGAGAGAAATGATCTCACAAGGACGCGGTCCTGTGCCGGCGCCTATCTGAGCTCTGAGCTCGAGGTGATGCTGCAGCTCCGTGCCCAGGCGGTGTCACAGTCCTGAGCCTTGCAGCAAAGGCAGCTCCCCTGCCCTGCAGGTGTCAGAATGCGTCAAGAGGACTCAGGCTGATTTCCCAGCAGCCCAGATCAGCGTTGGAGCCTGATCCCCCAAAGTGAAAAGTGTGTCTCACAGCGAGCACTTCCCCAGCAATCTATGAGTCTACATTTGGATTAACGATGGTTGGAGGGAAGTCTTCGCCTGCCTAGTGATCTCTGACGAGAAAGCCCCATATGGCTGTCTACACTGGCATTGCTTGTCTCATTAGTTCACTCCCCCTTCAGCTTTACCTGAGACAAACCCAATAGGTTATCATGAAGCAGACATTTCCAGAAAGCCCACCACAGCTCTTGACATTATCGAATGAAGTACTGGGCACAGGACCATCTGTGTCAGTCTGACACTGCGGTTTAATTTCCTCGCTGCACTTTCCTTATTCAGGTCATCTGCCTGGATGGAAATGAATTACCGACAGAAGAGGAATCGGAGCAGCGCAGGAGATGCATTCTAAATCTTTGCTTTTGTGAATGTAACTGGGAATCCCAGCAGCAGAGGGAAGGGAGAAAACTGCCTGGCCTCCCCACGCCACTTTTCTGAATTAATTTTCATCCTTCTTTTATTTGTTTAAAAATATGTTTTTATTGATTTTTCAAAGAGAGAGAGGAAGGGAGAGGGAGAGAGAGACAGAGATATTAATGATGAGAGAGAAACATTGATTGACTACTTTCTGCACACCCGCTACTGGGAATCGGCACGTGCCCTGACCAGGAATCAAACCAGCGACGCTTTGAGGTATGGGCCAACATTTAACCATCTAAGCCGCAGGAGCCAGGACTGACCCTCCTCTTAAATATTAAATCCTGCAGTAAAATCTAACTATACTTCCAATTAAATCATAAATTATGAAGAATAAGTAAGTCACATTTAAAATAAGACAAAGCTGAGAATCTCCCATTGACAGTGTGAGGTGTTGAAGACGGGCTCTCCCAGGGAGTGTGCATAAAGAGGCTAAGCTTTGTATAAAACACCTATTTGAGAAACAGGTACTCGGATTCCCCACTGGATATATTCTGAGCAGATGTTCTGAAACTTTAGCTTGCATTTCAATCACTCGGAAAGCTCCTCAAAAGGCAGATTGCTGGACCCCCAAGTTTCTGGTTCAGTAGGTCTGGGGGACCCATGAGTTGAGAATGTTAATAACCATTGCTCACAGCCTGTTTCTCTCTTCCCCAACAGCGGAGCACAAATTGACCTTTGGGGGCTGGTGATGGAGCAGGTTCAGCTCCACTTTTCCTGCTTTTCCTTCAAGCCTGGCAGGGCAGGCTCAGACTTTTGGAGAAAGGCTCACCATGTCCAATGCTGAAACCATTAGAGAACTGTCATGATTTTCAGTTAAAAATATGAGTCTTCTGCAACTGCATCAAAGATTTATCCACAGTAATAACGTGGGAAATTAATAATTGGTAAAGATTCCTCAAAGGAGTATAGGACATATGGGAGTATTTATAGCGAATAAAGAATAGAATTGTGAAATAAGATAGAAAAGTAGGTAGTGCCATGAACATGGGGGTGCATATATTCTTTCTGATTGGTATTTTGGGATTCTTAGAATATATTCCTAGAAGTGGGATCACTGGGTCAAATGGCAGTTCCATTTTTAATTTTTTGAGGAAGCTCCACACTGTTTTCCATAGTTGCCATCAAAATCTGTGGCACATTTACACAACAGAATACTATGCAGCTGTTAAAAATAAAGATATATTTATTACTGTTGAGATAAAATGGAGGGACCTGGAGAGTATTGTGCTAAGTGAAATAAGCCAACAAATATTCTAATGAACAAAATAAACTGATGAATAAAATATAACCAGAGGCATGGAAACATAAAAAAGACTGACAGATCTCAGAGGGAAGGGGGCGGGGGTGGGAAGAGATTAACCAGAGAACTTATATGCATACTAATGCCCTGGTGCATGGATTAGTGCACATTGAAAGGAAATTAATTAGAAGGTGGCCAGTGGGGTAGGACTGGGTGAGATGGGCCGGACATGCCCTGGAGCCAACCTCCTGCAGTCCCTCCCCGGCTGGCCGCACCTGGGGTGGTGCCGTGACTCAAAGGTCATCTGCGGAATGAGCGGGGTCCCTCTGGCAGGTGGGGTCCCTTGGCCTGGCCTGTGAGGATTGGGCCGAAACTGGCAGTCTGACATCCCCCAAGGGGTCCTGGATTTCGAGAGGGTGGTTCTTGAGTGACACACCCCGAAATTGGGCTCCTTTCTCTCTGGTTTCAGGTGCATCACCCTAGAAGCACAGCTGCCAAATCACTGCAGCTCAGCAGCTTCTGCATTGAGCATCTGCCCCCTAGTGGTCAGTGCACATCATAGCTACCAGTTGGAGCACCTTCCCCCTGGTGGTCATTGCACATCATAGCTACTGGTCAGATGGTTGAATGGTCGGATGGTCACTTAGGCTTTTATATATAGATATACATAACCCATGGACACAGACAATAGGGTGGTGAAGGCCTGGGGTTGGGTGGGAACTGGGTGGAGGGGTCAATGGAAGGAAGGGGGACATCCGTAACACTCTCAAAATTAAGGGGGGGCATCTTTAATACTCTCCATAAATCAATATTTTGTTTCACAGCGTCTAGTCCCTCTTGTTCCATCAAGTCTGGAACAAGAGAAGCAAGTTGTTCCATCATTTGGGCTATGGAACCAAACCATAGTTAATCCAAGTAGTTAGTGTCCTGGGTGCAATGAAGCAGGGCCATTTGGGGTTATCTTCTCTACTGGTCAGAAAACGATTACATCTCTTCTGAACACGAACCATCCTCTCTAATAAAATGGTAATATGCAAATTAACCATCACTCTGCTACATAAGCCACGCCCACCAGCCAAGCCACACCCACCAGCCAATCAGGGCGAGTATGCAAATTAACCCCAGCCAAGATGGCTACAGCCACAGAAAGCAAGGTTTCCCAGGTAACAGAGCAAGCCAAGCTTTCCATAGCTGTTGCAGGCCTAAGCCTCCACTCAAGCTACAAAGTTTCAATTATAGAAGGTAAACAAATTCAAACAAATGGTGGCAGAATGGAGCTGGAGAGAGCAAGCCAGGGTTGCCACTGGCAACAGGGGAAGCAAAGCTTTCCTCACACCCTGGCCAGGCCCACCCGCTTAAGGCAACAAAGTTTCAATTGTAGAAGGTGAATTAACTGCCACAGAAATGGCTGTCACCTGGGAGGGAATAGAAGGCTTGGCTCTGCTCCAGGCTACAAAGTTTCAATTGTAGAAGGTGAATTAACTGCCACAGAAATGGCTGTCACCCGGAAGGAGCAGCAGGCTTGGCTCCACTCCAGGCTACAAAGTTTCAATTGTAGAAGGAAAATAAATTCCAGATACCAGGGCCTCTGCTTGGGTTGCCAGGGGGCGTGGCCGGCCTGCAAACCACCACAGGCCCCTCGCTCAGGCCGCCCCATGCCTCAAGGGAACCCCACCCTGATCAGGGACACCCTTCAGGGCAAACCAGCTGGCCCCCACCCATGCACCAGGCCTCTATCCTATCTAATAAAAGAGTAATGTGCAGATTGATCATCATTGCAACACACAATATAGCTGCCCCCATGTGGTCAAAGATCCTGCCCCCATGTGGACACAAGATGGCCACCACAAGATGGCCAGCAGGAGAGGGCAGTTGGGAGGCACCCGGCCTGCAAGGGAGGGCAGTTGTGAGGGACCAGGCCTGCAAGGGAGGGCAGTTGAGAGGGACCAGGCTTGCAAGGGAGGGCAGTTGGAGGTGATCAACCCTGCAGGAGAGGGCAGTTAGGGGTGACCAGGCCGGCAGAGGAGGGAAGTTGGGGGCAAACAGGCTGGCAGGGGAGCAGTTAAGCATCAACCAGACTGGCAGTGGAGTGGTTAGGGGGTGATCAGGCTGGCAGGCAGAAGCGGTTAGGGGCAATCAGGAAGGCAGGCAGGTGAGCAGTTGGGAGCCAGCAGTCCTGGATTGTGAGAGGGTTGTCCGGCTGCCCGTTTAGGCCCAATCCCACCAGGATCGGGCCTAAACGGGCAGTCGGACATCCCTCCAGGAGTCCCAGATTGGCTGGGCTGAGGGACAACCCCGCTCCGTGCATGAATTTCATGCGCCGGGCTTCTAGTTTACATTATATAGATCCACAAGTCAATATTTAGCTTCACAATATTTAGCTTTACTATTTATCCATGGTAAGTAGTAAATTAAACAAAACTAGCTTCTTTTAGAGTGGGGGTTGGCAGTTCCTGCCAGTGGGCTGAGCCCTTAAGGAGGAGCTCTATTCCATGATGACAATTTCTGAGATAGCTCTTCTAGACTTCCCCCAAAGAGGTACGCAGCCTTCACCAGGGTTACTGTGAATTACATATGATGGAATAATCAGACTTTTGAGAGACAGCTAGTTCCTGGAGACCAAAATTTCCCTGTGGTGCACCAGTCCCAGTAGAGGTGAATAGAGGTCTGAGGTCAATGGAGTTTGGGCTTAGATCTATCTCACAGTGAATGAGGGAGTCTTCAAACTCACCCTGTGGGTAATTTCCCAAATTCCAGAATGCATGATTGCAATAGACATGCTCAGAAACTGGCAGAGTATGCACTTTGGTTTCCTAATTTGTGGAGTAAAGGCTGTCATTTTAGGAAAAGCCAAGTGAAAGGCACTAGAACTGCCTAGCTGGTAGACCAGAAACAATACTGCATTCCTAGAGGAATTAGAGAAGGGTAGTGATTGCTACTGCATCCCACTTAGCTTGTCAATTTGGCCTGTATAGAAGACAGATGGATCTTGGAAAATGACAGTGGGTTTTCATACACTTGACCAGATGGTGACTCCAATCACAGTTGCTCTTTCAAATGTGGTTTTGTTACTAGAGTAAATGAACATATCCCCTGGCATATGGCACGGGGCTATTGATCTGGCAAATGCTCTTTGCTCCATACCTGTTACTAGCAACCATCAGAAGCAGTCTCCTTTCAGCTGACTGAGATGACAATACTTCATCACCATCTTACGTCAGGCTATGTCAAGTCTCCTTCATTATGTCATAATCTAGAATGCAGGGACCTTAACTGCCTCTCCATTCTTCAGTGGGGGTATCATGATGATCCATTTTATTTGTAACTAGAGGCCCAGCACATGATTAAATCATGTGTGTGTAGGGTCCCCTAGGCCTAGCCTGCCATCAGGGCCATGTCCGCAGCCCTGCGACATCTTGCATGCTCCGAGGACGCTGCAGGTGCCCCATGATGCTCTGCTGACGCTGCCAGCGCCCCGTTCGGGGGTGGGGTGAGGGGAGGGCCTGAGAGTGCTCCAGCACCTCCTGGTGACTGGTTGTTTGGTCATTCCACTGTTACGGCATCACGACCACAGGCCTTTTATGATATAGATATTTAGCTGATTGGGAAGGGTGTGAAAATAGGTATGGTTTAGAAGCAGCTAAGAAACCAGTGGACAGGAAATAAATTCCACAAAACTTGAGCCTGGCCACCTCAAGAAATGTCTAGGAACCCAGTGAAATACACCTTCCAAAATGAAGGACAAATTTCTGACCCCTCCCACCACTAAAGAAAGAGCATTGATTGTACCTCTTTGAATGCTGCATGCAAAATAAAGCTCATTTAGATATGCTGCTCTCACCCATTTGCCCTTAACTGAAGAAAGCTTTTCATTTTGGTCAGGTCTGGAACAAGAGAAGCAAGTTGTTTCATCATTTGGGCTATGTGACCCATGAGACATGACAGTGATTGAAGTAGGTCTGAAATTAGGGATATAGTTTTGCACATCTTAACTATTTTTTCTCTTCTTCTATTTCTATCAGCTAATAGAAGAAAAAATAAGTTTCAATAGTAATTAACCTTGTAAAAGAAGACATATGTAAAACTTTAGACCATAAAAAAATGAAGGAAAAAATAGTAACTAACCTTAAATATAAGTTTATAAGTTAAAGATGAACAAAGAGAAAATATTATTCTGCTAGAAGACAGAATTTTTATCTTTTTATGTGGAAGAGTGTTTTCCATTGTAGAATGGATAATGTTAGGCAGAAGTATATTTTGCTATTGTCTTAATTTGGAAATTATATCAAGATTGGTTGAAAGAAGGATACAAGAATGCCAAATTGCAACAGACATAGTGCAGGGGATTTGGTTCATGCTAATCTACCTGAGCTTCAGGTACATTTCCCAGGATTCCCTCATTTCCATGGCTCCTGGTTAGTATGGCCCCACAGATACTATGCATCAGGTTTCAAAAGCTTGTATGCCCAAAAGGTCAACACTGGCACCCATTCTCTGATCTGGCTCACCTTGGTGCGGAGGCTCACATCTTCTCCGTCTCCCACAGGATTTCTTTATGCTTCTCAAAATCCTGGCCAGGTACACATTTAGCTCAGCAATACAGAGTGCCAGCTTAGAAGTTGGAGGCTCATTGGTGGTGAAAGACCTTGAGGGTTCCATTGTCCTGACTCCCCAAATCCATGGCCATCTGTGCGGCTACTTTGTTGGCTCTGTCCACTCCCTTCAAAGACCAGATGCAGGACCAGCAGCTGTACTTCAAATGTTTAACCAACTCCCACAGTTGTGCAAAGTCAATAATAAATAATAAATCTCACATTATGTATGGTCAAATCCCAATGAATATTGAAAATAAGCTAGAAATGTGGAGAAAAACCTAATAGAGGAGATTGATTTTATGTCAAAATTTGAAAGAAATAATTGCACAGAACAAGATGGGGATATCTCTAGATGAGAGAGAAGATACTATGTATACTTTTGTGTAAAATACAGTGAGCTTTGCTCCTCTATATATGTCAGAAACAGAAATGTGTTTTTTAAGTAGGTGAGATGATCAGCATACAGCAAGCTATGAAAGTCAGGCTGAAAAATGTTTACCTCTTCTGGTGAACACCAACAAGATGGGCTAAAGGTTTAGCATTTTTCTCACAAGAGCTGAGGTGGCTAAGACCTGACTAGACAGCTCTAGAGAGTCCTAGTAGAAAACCAAGACAGAGGGCGGTCGGAATCTTTTCTTAGGACCAAAGCTAGGGCTGGTCTGCCAAGACGTGGCATGTAGTAATGTGAGCCCAGAGTAGGACAGCAGTTCTCCATGATTAGAGTTGCTTTAATGATAACCCCCATTCACTTAGCTGGGTACAGTGCCAAGCACTTTATATACATTGACTTGTGAAACCTTATAGAGTGGGGGTCATTGTTTCCTGTTATGCAGATAAAGAAACTGACACCTAGAGACTAAATAACTTGCCACATACTTAGAATTAGAAACTCCCGCATTCAAACTGTTCTCCCCGACTCCAGGAGGCACCTGATTTAGCATGAGGACAGTAACTACAAGCTGAGAAATGCTACCTGACCTGTGTCTCACGCCCGACTTTATTCTCATGTGTATGAAGTTATAGGTGAACATTTAAATGGACGTGCGCAACATAGCCGCAAAGATAGGTAAGTGGGAGCCAAGTAGGAGTATAATAACTGCAAATTCCTGAGCTCACAAAACAGTTATGTGCCCATATAGACACACAATTGGACAGGAGTTCGTCAAAAGCCAAGTAAAACCCAATTTTTTTGTTTATATATAATTGTGTCCCAAATAGCACAAATTCGAATATTTCATCTTTAATGAAGTGGAGATGAAAATTTGAAAAACTTTTCTGCATATATGTCAAGACAAAAAAGAACATTTAGGAAGAGAACAGAAATCTGTGTTTTGAATGTTGAGTAGCTATAAAATACGGCCTGAAACTCCCAGCACTCCTAAGGAGCAGGGGTGGTGATTGGAGCAGATACCCTGGGACCAGACTACGTGTTCGAGTCCTGGCTCCGCCACATGCACCCACAGCCAAGCACTCAATGTCTCTGCAGATCCTGTTCTCGCCTGGAAAATGGGGCTGGTAATTGTTACGAGCATTATTTATGTCCTTATTTGTAAACTAGAGGCCCAGTGCATGAAACTGGTGCACTCAGGGGGGGTCCCTCAGCCCGGCCTGTGTCCCCTCACAGTCCAGGAGTCCTCGGAGGATGTCTGACTGATGACTTAGGCCCGCTCCCCATTGAGACCGGGCCTAAGCCATCAGTTGGACATCCTTAGCGCTGCTGCAGAGGCGGGAGAGGCTCCCACCACCACCACTGCGCTTGCCAGATGTGAGCCTGGCTTCTGGCTGAGCAGTGCTCTCCTTGTAGGAGTGCACTGACCACCAAGGGGCAGCTCCTGCATTGAGTGTCTGTCCCCTGGTGGTCAGTGTATGTCATAGCGACTGGTCGACCGATTGACTGGCTGCCCTCTGGTGGTCAGTGCACGTCATAGCGAGAGGTTGAGTGGCCTTAGCACAGCATTAGCATATTACACTTTGATTGGTTGAATGAATGACCGGATGACCAGACACTTATCATATTAGGCTTTTATTATATAAGACTAGTGGCCCAGTGCACGAAATTCGTGCATGGGGGGTCTTCCTCAGCCTGGCCTGCACCCTCTCCAATCTGGGACCCCTTGAAGGATGTCCTACTGCCAGTTTACAGGGATCGGGCTTAAACTGGCAGTTGGACATCCCTCTCACAATCTGGGACTGCTGACTCCAGCTGCTCACCTGCCTGCCTGCCTGCCTGATTGCCCCTAACCACTCTGCCTGCCAGCCTGCTTGCCCCCAACTGCCCCCCGCCGCCAGCCTGCTTGCCCCCAAATGCCTCCCTGCCAGCCTGATCACCCCCAACTGCCCTCCATGCCAGCCTGCTCACTCCCAACTGGCCCCCTGCTGGCCTGCTCACCCCCACCTTCCCTCCCCACTGGCCTGCTCGCCTCCAACTGCCCCTCTGCTGGCCTTTTCACTCCAAATTGTCCCCCCCTGCTGTCCTTATCACCTCCAACTGACCCCCCTGCTGGTCTGTTTACCCCCAATGGCCCCACCCCCCCCACCAGCTTGATCACCCACAACTGCCGTCCCATCCTGGCCTGATCACCCCCCAGTGACCCAAGCTCCCAGCCCCTCCTTTTTTTCTTTTTTTGTTTTTTTCAGCGCCTCCTTGAGCAGAGGCCAAGGCCAGCTGGAAGCAGGTATCTGGGATTTATTTATCTTCTATAATTGAAACTTTGTAGCCTTGAGCAGAGGCCAGGGCCAGCCAGGGTAGGTGGGAAGCTTGGCTTCCTCTATCACTTGGGCAACCCAAGCTTCCTCCTCGCTCCAGCTCCATGGCCGCCGCCATCTTGGTTGGGTTAATTTGCATACTCACTCCTGATTGGCCAGTGGGCGTGGCTGGTGGGCGTAGCAGAGGTATGGTCAATTTGTATGTTTCTCTTTTATTAGTGTAGATGGCTTAAAAACATATTTTTAAAAAAAGAATGCTTGGCACATTGTAATACACCATGCTAGGTAAGTGTCTAATAATTAAGCTAAATACTTGAAACTTGAACATTTACTATAGACATGGGTCAGTTCAAATGTCATCTCTTTTGTTAGACTGCTTTCAGTAATTCAATCAGCAAATATTTTTTGAACAACTGACAGGTTCAAATAGTGTTCTCAGATTGGAGTGGTAAACAGAACTAACAATAAATATGAACTCATGGAAATTTATTGCTCTAACCCTGTAATACCTTATGCATTGTATTAGAACTAGAGGCCCGGTGCATGAAATTTGTGCATGGGGGGGGGGGGGGGAGGGTGTTGTCCCTCAGCCCAGCCTGCAACCTCTCCAATCTGGGATTCCTCTCACAATTCAGGACTGCTGGCTCCCAACCACTCACCTGCCTGCCTGCCTGATTGCCCCTAACCACTTCTGCCTGCCAGCCTGATCACCCCCTAACAACTCCCCTGCCAGCCTGATCAATGCCTAACTACTCCCCTGCCAGCCCGATTGCCCCTAACTGTGCTCCCCTGCCAGCCTGATCACCCCTAACTGCCCTCCCCTGCTGGCCTGGTCACCCCTAACTGTCCTCCCCTGCAGGCCTGGTCGCCCCAAACTGCCCTCCCCTGCTGGCCCAGTCACCCCTAACTGCCCTCCCCTGTCAGCCTGGTCATTCCCAACTGCCCTCACCTGCAGGTCTGGTCCCCTCCACCTGCCCTCCCCTGCAGGCCTGGTCACCCCTAACTGCTCTCCTCTGCTGGCCTGGTCCACCCCAACTGCCCTCCCCTGCAGGCCTGGTCCACCCCAACTGCCCTCCTCTGCAGGCCTGATTGCCCCCAACTGCCTTCCCTTGTAGGCCTGGTCCCTCCCAACTGCCCTCCCCTGCTGGCCTGATCACCCACAACTGCCCTCCCCTGCTGGCCATCTTGTGGCAGCCATCTTGTGTCCACATGAGGGCGGCCATCTTTGACCACATGGGGCAGCCATCTTGTGTGTTGGAGTGACAGTCAATTTGCATATTAGGCTTTTATTATATAGGATGCTATTCTAATCCATTAGGCATTCACCATGTTCTGATGTAAATTTTATATACATTATTATTTTCCTCACTTGACCATAAATTTTTTTATTTTGATGACTCAACTTAAAAAACAACTTTTTAAAATATTGTTGAGAGTATTACAGATGTATCCCCTTTTCTCCCCATTGCCCCTCTCTACCCAGTTTCCACCCTGCCCCAGGCTTTCACCACCTATTATCTGTGTCCATAGGTAATGCATATATGCTTATAAGTTCTTTGATTAATCTCTTCACACACACTCCTTCACTCTGGGATTTGTCAGTCTGTTCCATATTTCCATGCCTCTGGTTCTATTTTATTCATCAGTTTATTTTGTTAGATTCTTTGTTCATTTATTTTGAGTTTTAGATTCAATTGTTGATAGATATGTATTTATTGCCATTTTATTATTCATATTTCTTCTTCTTCTTCTTCTTCTTCTTCTTCTTCTTCTTCTTCTTCTTCTTCTTCTTCTTCTTCTCTTATTTCTTTTCTTTTTCTTCTTCTTCCAGGCCAATTAGCTGTGAGGACCAACTGAGACTACAGTGGAAGAGCTTTTGTGCAGGAGACACCCCTATGGAGCAGGACTTGCTTCAGCAGGGTTTTTATGCTCACTGACTCTGCCTCTTGCATGTGTCACTAGTGGATATGTAGAGTTGTAATCTGGTGTGGTCTGAAGCTGTCCACAAAGTGTACTGGCTCTGGGGCCTCCAGAGAGGTACAAAGTCAGCAACTGCCTGGGGCTACCCAGCAGGAGCTACAGAGTGATCTACAGATGGCTGCTATTTATGTTGAGCTTGGACGTGCCCAGGTGAGGCTAAGCTGTGAATCAAGGCAGGCTGGTGCTAGTGCCAGATCTTGGGCATGTTATTGATGGGTATGGAGCATGCTGATGCCAGATGATGCTTGCTTGAGAGATTTTAGGAAAGTCTGAAGCCTGAGCCAGGACAAGCCATTCATATGGAAAAGCTGCTGCAAACAGCTTGGAAGGACCTGCAAACTGGATGTGTCAGGGTGTCAGGGAATCACCAGGGTGGAGTAAACATGTGGGCTAAGCTGATAGAAACTCATATATGGCTACCAGTCAGCTCTGCGACAGGGGAGGTCTCAGCATAGGAACAATGACCCATGTGAGCACCCTTGTCTGGGAGAAAGCCTCCCCTGTGTTCTTGCTCCAATGCCAGAAGATCCATTTCCTTCCCATATGTCCCTAGATACCCCCATGCCACTGCCCCAGTGCTAGAGCTCAGAGGGAGTGAGTCCAGGTAACTCTGTGCACTGGCCCTTTAATAGGAACTGTGTCACTCAGCCACAGTTCCTGCTAGTTTTTACAGCCCAAAGTTATGGGGACTTCTCTTCCCAGCTCTGGAACCCTGAGATGGGGATCTACTGTGGGGCTGGGACCCCTTGCTCCTTACAGGAGATATTCGCAGCCGAGATATCCCTCTCAATTGAAAACACACCACACATGGGTGTCGGACCAGCCCATTCCATGCCTCCGCCCTTCCTACCAGTCTCAGTGTGCTTTCTTCTTCACGTTTTTAGTTGTAGGACTTCCATTCTGCCAGGTTTCAGGGGGTTCTAAATGATGGTTGTTCTGTATTTTAGTTGTAATTTTGATGTGGTTGTGGGAGGTAGTGAATACCAGCATTTACCTATCCATTATCTTGGTTCTCTGTCTATAAATTCTTTAAGAGCCTGAAGTTTATACTTCTTTGTATTTAAATTTATATAAAAATAGGTATCCAAGAAATGCCAGTTAAATTAAGAATGGAGGGAAGAGAGGAGGGAAGGAGAGACGTGAGGGAAGGAAGGAGGGAGAAAGAGAGGGAGGGAGGGTGAGTAGAACCAGTGAGGTGGGATGGGCAGCAGCTCTAAATGGATTCCGACCGCTAGAGCTCAAATTCTAATGACTACTTAGTAGCTGTATGACATTAGGCAGGTTCTTAACCTCCCCAAGTTCTGTGCCATTAGTTGCTAATGGTATCTACTTAAATGAGGACTTCTGTGAAATTCAAAAAACTAATGATTTGAAAGCATGTAGCATGATATATTAAATATATTACTATTATAAACTAATGAGCAAAATAAACTTTAAATAAAAGACTCTCTGAAGATGAAGCAATGATTCAACATGTATAGACAGTGTTAAAATTTTCTGTGTGTGTATGTGTGTGTAAAATGGTATTTCTATGATTTGAAAGTCCTATATTTTAATTTGTGCAAGTAACAACGATACAGAAAGATTCAGTCTATCTAACTTACTGCACACCATTTTAATGCCATGTGAACCAAAGGATTGCAAGGCTGGGTCCCTGCCATACTGTCATCCAGGCTCATTGCAGCAAAGTCCATGAATCAAATGCAATTTAGTCTGGCTCAGCACGATGCAGCTGGAGGCTGTTTCTGCACATGAAGCAAAACAAACATTACAGACCATAATTTATGCTCAGAGCCGTCCATCTTGGTCATTCTTCTTGGCAGGCGATTGGTCTGATTAAAGTGATTCTGTGCAAATGATTCTGTAACAGTGGGGAAAGCACTACCTTTAACCTGTAATAAAGTAGACTTGGTACAATCTTCTGAACTCAATAGAGGATGACCATCAGGCATGTGGCTGTGACATCTTTCCTGAGACTCTGAGAAAGCCAAAGAAATTCTGCCTCCTGAAAGCCACAAGGAGTCCTTATTTATTTATTTATTTATTTATTTATTTTTATTTGGGAATTATCTTGAAGATCCACTAAAGATAGTAGGAGAATGTATATATCCATCCCCAGTTCCTACTAATATTTGGACTTTGACCCTGGTGATAGGAGAGTCTTTTGTTCTAATGAGGTGACTGGGTGGGCTCCTGGATGGGGGTTGGTCACACAAAGACCAGCTCATGATTAGAAACTTGAAACTTTCATCCCCACCCTCATTCAATGAAGAAAGGAGAGGGGCTGGAAACTGATTAAAAATTGATCATGCCTGTATTATACCTCTATAAAAATCCCCAAAGTTAAGGGTTGAGGGAGCTTCTGGGTTGATGAAAGCATTCATACATGAGAAGATGGCACTCCTCAA
This sequence comes from Ia io, assembly GCA_025583905.1. Taxonomy (NCBI): domain Eukaryota; kingdom Metazoa; phylum Chordata; class Mammalia; order Chiroptera; family Vespertilionidae; genus Ia; species Ia io. The sequence goes on along the minus strand of JAJQQW010000019.1, from coordinate 3,691,779 downwards.
CTCGAGGGGACAGAAGTTCCTGTGCTCAGGGCCTTTCCAGACCTCACCTATGTGTCTCTTCATCTGCCCATTCATCTGTGTCCTTCATCATATCCTTTATTAAATCACAAACTGATAAATACAAGTAAGTCTTTCCCTGAGTTCTTTCTGTGAGGGGTACTGGGCACCTTGATCTACAGCTGCTCCATCATAAGTACAGGACAACCTGGGACTTGTGTTTGGTATCTGACCACCACAGAAGCTAGCCTGCTGGAGGGTGAGAGGCCAAGGGGAAGAGAATTTAGGAATCCATTCAACGGCAAGCCAACCCCCAGCCATGAAGCAGTCAACTGCCAGATGTGTAAATGAACCCAACAGTTGCCAAATGCAGACACATGAGTGAGGCCAGATGAGCCCAATGGATCAATCTACAGAGTCAGAAGTTAATAAACAGTTGTTTTAAGCGACTAAGTTTAGGGCTCATTTGTTATATAGCAGCAACTAACTGATAAGTAAAGGAAGATCTGGGGCAACATTGATTCCAGGACGGGTCTTTGGATCCCACATATTTTTTTACAACAAAGAGATTCTGTAGCACAAGCAAGTTAATGTAATCCTAAGCCTTATCTGTGGTGGATCAGAAGTGATCCAATGGTTCCTTATAACAGGAGCAAAATGAAGGTGACTGAACATGCGTATGTGAGAAGCTGCGGAAGGCTGGCTCAAAGGATAAAAGAGTGTGGATAATGCTCCTGAAATTTAGAGAATCCCATTTCATCATGCAAATGAGAGAATCTGACTGGGGAAGCCTGAATTTTACATTTAAATGTTCAGTGTGACTGGGAATCACTGATATAGAAAACAGCATATGGCTGGTGCACTTTTCCAAAATTAAGGTTGTTGTTAATATTTTAAATGGAGCTTAGCTAGTGAAATGCTTCTGTTGAGCTTGCTCTGGAGTGGCAATGGGCAGTGACTTTAAACTGGGATCCACACAGAAGATCCTAACAATGTGTTTTGCTGGGTTACTTGATGTGACAGCTGGGTGGCATGCTGCTCTTTGTCTATGTCCACCTTCTAACCTCTGCACCAATGTCCTCCTCTGGCTAAACTGTGAACCATTCCCTGATAGCTTATGCTCACCTCACCCGCCCAGAGTCTGTGAGTGACTCTGGACTCACCCTGGCCTTCCGACCAATTAGACAGGGACCTTCACACCCACTCTGTTTATCTCAATAAGAGAAGGTATAATGACTAGTTTGTGGCTTTTATAGTCTTCATTATTTCGGAACATTATGTTAGTGGAAGAAAGCACATGGAACCTAGAACCTGGGTCAAATTCTGGGTCCACCACTCAATACATGACTGGCCTTGAGAAATCCACTGAAACATTTTGAACTTGTTTCTTCTTCTACAAATGGGGAGAATAACACTTGTTTTACCTACCTAGGGGAGTTGTTGTAAGGCTCAAAGTATTATTCACACAGACACACATATATGTATTGATATAAATGTTATTTTAGGATTTCAGTCAATACTAATTTTGCTAGCCCTAAAACCCTGACAATCAGGACTATGATGGTAAAATACCTTTACAACTCAGTTCTCTATGTCTTTAGCTATGTATTCTTGTCCTCAAATTCAGGGTGAAATAGATTTGTGTAGGGAAGTGAAGAGAGTCTGAATGAGTGTTAATGTTATTGGCTGAAGGAGGGAGATTTTCAGATATAGACAGAAGTCAGGGAGGCGGGTGGTGTTGATTTTACTCGGAAATAGAGAACAGATTCCCATTATTCCTAATTGCCTGGCTTTTCTATTTGGGCCATTCACTGTATAATTAACCCAGAGTCTCTACCACACACAGGAAAGACTGTAGGAATTTTCCAACGATGGGATTACCATGCAGATACCTGGGCCAACTGGTATACTAAGTACTGCAAAGCCTGGCCCCTGGATGGCAGTTCTTTGCCAAGACTTGATGCCAATGAAGAGAGCATCTCTGAGAGGAAGAGATAATTTCTATTTGTAAGAATAAGTAAAAACAGAGATAATTGCTTACTCTTTTATTCCCCCAAATGCCAATATGTTATTCCTTTCAAGAACCTCTGTGTCTTCTACTTAAATACATTTGGTAAGTGCTTTGGCTTTAACATACTTTGAAACACACTTCATGCATCATCTAGAATGGGCACCTGTTGTGCTCACACATTGCACAAATAGTTGTTGGCTGAGTGAAGTGTCAGCTATGAGGCCACAGGGAGAGCGGGGTGGGCAGTGCAGTCCCTGACCTGGCTGCCCCACTCCCACTGGCCCTCACATCCACAGCCCCCTTTCCAGAGATTTTCCTTTTCCCTGAGACTTTGTACAAGTGAAAATAGTAATAATAAAACCAGTTTGTTTCCACAGCCTGACAATGTATAGACAGGGACTACTAAGTACTTTACATTCTTTATTTCATTTAATCTTTGTAGAACCTCACAAACTTCATCCCATAATGATCCCAATATACAGATGAAAAGCACTGAACTGTAAGTGGGAGAGCCAGTGTCTGAAATCTGGGTTTAATTGGTTCCAGCGTCCTTTACACATTACTAAGTACTATCATCGGTCTTGACTGTGCACGATCCACCTTCTGAGACGGATTTACAGACCTCTGAAGGAAATCAACATATTTTTCATCCAGATTAATTGATCCAGTTTACATACATTATCCAATTAATTCTATTGACTCCTTATAAAGCAAACAAGTTAATTTCATTGTAGAAATTAGGAAACTTAGGATCAACATAGTTAAGAAATGTATCCACAAACTCTTAGCTAATTAATGGTAAAACTGTCATTCAAATCAACATCTTAAGCCTAAACTCCATGTTCCTAGACTGTTTCTTTGGAATTTGAGAAATTGATTACAAATTTTAAAGTAGATTACCTTGGAGATAAACACACTTCTTCAACAGCAAGAATTTCAGGACAAGGATGACATTAAGGGCATATGAAGTAGACAGGAAAGAAATACAAGGAACTAAAATCCTCTGTGAGCATCCCAGAATATTAACATTTATTACTGAGCGTTCACAACTAATTTCCCTTTTCGTCTGCTTGAAAATGAGGGTAGAAACCTGAAAGGATGGAAAACTAAGGCATCTTTTTATATAAATATGAAACTATCAGATCACTCTATGGAGAATATGAACTTAGATTCATTTATCTCACATACCATACAGGAAAATTAATCCCATTAAGCCAAAGAGCAAAATGTAATTGTTTTAAAAAATGGCTCACAATATTGAGCTTTTGGGAGTTCTTTTTCTCTAAAGGAAGCTGATGGACAGTGTCCTGGACTCAGAAGGCCAGAGTCTAACCACTAGATTTAGCAATTTTTACTTCTGCAAAAATTGATAAATTGGTTAAAGTCTCAAAGCTGCTATTATAGTAGCCAGAGTAGAATAAGATAAAAAACCTAAAGGAAGAGGAAATCTAAAGCAAGTCGAGAGAATTCTTGTGAATGTTGTCTAAGGATGTGGTGGATTGTAGGTGCTGAAATTTATGATTCAGACCAGAAGATTCCAACCCTGCACTAAAATCATACAGAACATTCTAAAAAAATAAATCCCAGTTTCCACACTCAAAATTTTGGTGTAAGGGATTTCTGGAATACTGTAGTCAATTCCATATTTTTAAAAACTTTCTAGATCATTCTGATGAGCAGTCAGTCAGGTTTGAGGGACCTGAACAGTCATTTAATTCTACAGGTGTGCAGGAAAAGGATGGGTGTGATTCTACCACTCCTTATTTAAGACAGTAACATTTGCTCACAATTCTTCCTCCCTTTCCTGCTCTTGCTATAGCTTTCCTAAGGGCTGAGCACGCCTCCAGACTCTCTTGATTTGGGGGTAGCAGGTGACTTTGACCAATGGCAGATGGGCAGAAGTGACACTGGAAGTTCCAAGAGGAGACCTGCGTGTCCACTTGAGCCCCCGTGGCCCAGGCCTCTGCCATGAGAAGGGTGTCCCCCTCACAAGCCACTCCACCACGAGAATGCAGGTGCAAAAGCCCTAGCTCACCTAACCACGGTCTGGAGCCAACCCAGCCAGGGAATGCAAACGCTGCAAACCCACAAAGACAAAAGATAATAGTGAAAAAGAAAAAACTGATAAGGTAGATGAGCAATTTCTACAAATCCTAGACAAATGAATTCCTTTGATGAAGGGCTGCTTTCTTCAGAGTTTTATTTAGGATAATTATATTACATGGACTTTTAAAAAATTGTATGAAAAGAGAGAACGTGTGTGTGTGTATGTTTGTCAGTTACCCAAATAAGTGAAGGGTAGTGTAAAACTCGATTCTATTTCATTTTTTAAATACTCAGTATACTATAGCTCAATAAATAATAAAGCCCACAGATAATTAAGAGTTGTATCATTAGACATGTTACTTCTTTTCTCAATGAAACCTTGTTTGATCATGTTTTTCTAAATTTCTCTGAGAAGCTAGATGTCCATATGAAGTCACAGCAATGTTAAGGTGTATGTCACATATAATGTAACACAAGAGTCAACTAATTTGTAATTGTTTCCACAGAATAAGTCATTTGATATGTCTGTAATCTTTATGGCAGATAAGTTTTGCTCATGGTATGACATTATATTCTTTCTGAGTCATTAAGAGATACTACTGGCATGCACTAAACTGTATTTTTAAGCATTGCCATTCTGTTTAAAACATATAATTTGTAGATAAAAGTAAAAGCATGAAGCTTGTCAAATACTTTTTTATTCTATCAAAAAAGTAAGAATTTTTTCACTTCAATATTGAATTATTACAAGGTAGAGAAATCAGTGGAAAATTGATATTTAGTAAAGGAAATGTTATCTCAATATTTACAAGGACACTATGGTAAAGTTTACTAATGCTTTCAATAGCTGATTTTTCTTCATTGCTGGAATAAGATATACTATACCCAATAAACTATTTAATCTCTTTAGGTTTTTTCCTATGCTCAATGTGAGTGGTACATGGACTTTAAAACTTGATAAATATGCCCTAACTGGTTTGGCTCAGTGGATAGAGCATCGGCCTGCAGACTGAAGGGTCTCAGGTTCGATTCCGGCCAAGGGCATGTACCTTGGTTGCGGGCACATCCCCAGTAGATCGTATGCAGGAGGCAGCTGATCCATGTTTCTAACTCTCTATCCCTCTCCCTTCCTTCCTCTCTGTAAAGCAAACAAACAAACAAACAAAAACAAAAAACACAATAAAATATATTTTTTTAAAAATTTAAAAATCTTGGTATTAGCAGATTGTATACCAAAAGTACTTGAGCAATTCACATCAACGGCCCTCAAGTTGGGCTTTGAATTTCATTGATTAAATGGAAGTCTCGGCCCTCCCCTCTCCTCCTCTGCCCAAATGATTTACTTTCTGGGAGGGGAAGGGAAGCCTGCATTTAATTAAACACAAGTAAAAACAAATTTCTCAGAAACTTTGACTCATTGTCAGACTAAGAGCATTCGTGTTTATCACTCTCTTTTTTGTCTCCACAAAGCCAGGGAGTTCCTCCACGCCATCCTTAGGTTAGCTGCCTATGGACTCATAGACACAAAGAACAGACTGACGGATGACAGAGGAGGAGGTTATGGAGCTGGGTAACGAAGGAGAAGGGATTGAGAAGTACAGATTGGTAGACACAGAATAGTCACAGAGATGTGAAGTATAGCATAGGGAATCCTGTATAATAAAAGCCTAGGTGGCGTCATACCCTTGCATGATGTTGTCACAAGATGGCCGCCACAAAATGGCCAGCAGGGGAGGGCAGTTGTGGGCAATCAGGTTGGCAAGAGAGGGCAGTTGGGGGTGAACAGGCCAGCAGGGGAGGGCAGTTGGGGGCGACTAGGCTGGCAGGGGAGGGTAGTTGAGGGCCATCAGGCTGGCAGGGGAGCAGTTAGGCATCAATCAGGCCAGCAGGCAGAAGCAATCAGGGGGCAATCAGGCTGGCAGGCAGGTGAGCAATTAGGAGCCAGTAGTCCTGGATTGTGAGAGGGATGTCCAACTGCTGGTTTAGGCCCTTGGGCCTAAACTGGCAGTCAGACATCCTCCGAGGTATCCCATATTGGAAAGGGTGCAGGCTGGGCTGAGGGACACCCCCCCCCCCTTCACGAATTTCATGCACCAGGCCTTTAATATAGACAATAATATGGTAATAACTATGTATGGTGCCAGGTGGGTACTTGAAATACCAGGGACCACTCAGTAAATTACATGGTTCTCTAACCACTATCCTATACATCTGATCAGAGACATAGAAGCATTGAACAGACTGTCAAACCGCAGAGGGTAAGCTGGGGAGGTTGGGATGTAAGCATGACCAATGGACACATCTGCTTTCTTGGTGGTAAAGGCCTGGGCTGGGGGGTGGGGGTGGGCTGGGAAAGGTCAATGGGAAGGAAATGGGACATATGTAATACTTTTAACAATAAAGAATTTTAAAAGTACAATAAAGATTTAAAAGATAAAAAATATTAAATGTAAACTGTAATTCAAAATTTAAACTATAAAAAACAAATGAAAGTAAAAAAAAAAAAAAAAAATTAGCTGCCTCTCTACATGTCAGTGGCAGCCATGAGACATGGACCATAGTCAGGTTGGCTGGATAAAACCTCATGAAAACCAAACAGTGCCACAGCCTGAGCGCACTCATCTGTGATGCCTGAGAAGAACAATAAGGAACACTCTCAACATCTGGAAAGGATCCAGAATCACATGGCTGCAGGCACCAGGGAAATTAACATCCTCTTCACAATTCTGATCAGCACAGTTGTTTATTAAGATCATGAGTATCATAGAGATTTCAGGGTCTTGGGAAATGTGCCGCGGAACTCTGACTTACTGAGTAGCGGGGGTCGGGGGACAGGGGGGAGGCGCGGAGGCGGGGGTGAGCGGGGGGGGGGGGCGAAGTGGCCTTTACTTAGGTCCATGGAGTGAAAATAGCTATTCAGGGTCATAAATATGTTTCACTTTGGATGAGAAGGGAGAGGGAGGAAGGATAATAAAAGGGGTGAAGTATTTAGGAGAGTTTATTAAAGACAAGATGTAATATCCACAGGGAGCAGGAGGGACTGGCATGGGGAAGGGCTAGGAGGAAGAAGATGGAGAGACAGATGAGTCATGCGATGAAAGGGGGTTGGATACTAGGACCCAGTGGTTTGTCCTCAGCATCTACTGAGGACTGAGAAGGTGGACACCTGGTAGCGTTTCTCTTTTGGCAGAGCCCCCAGTGATGCAGGCCTAGGTTTCTGCAAGCATTTCCTCACTGCCTGTTGAGATATGATCCATGGATTCCCGGGAGTGCCCAATAGCAGGAAATGTTTGAAATCAAAACCTAGGTCCCATGTTCCCATGTGTCCTGCATAATGCCAGTTACTTCAGCGTGCTGTTGTGAAAACAGCTTGGAGAGATCTTCAATGGGTTACTCAACTTCGTGACGTCCTTTTGCTCCCTCACAAGGTTGCTAGGAGGAGGAAATAAGAAATATGCATGAAAAACTAGGCAATCCATAAATGTTAATCAGCTTTTGAAACTCGGTTATTTCCTCTCCTCTCATAAGTATCAGGTGAGATGGATGGGCACATGGTCAGGCTTGCTGCTTTCTTGGTATTTCGGGGGGGACAATATTTGGCCTTTCTTGGACAAAGACCACAGTATGTTTTTTAATTATCCAACTGTTGGAAAGCTTTGTGTTCAGAAAGCTGTCAGCAAAGGCTAGTTGAATGGCTGCATGAACTGCTCCCACTCAGCCCCACGCTCCATCTGAACACACCAGACTCTGGTGTTGGTTGTTCTTCATGGATCAGAAGCTGAAAACTCGCACTAGGGGCAGGGGCAGCACCATTATCCAAGTCTCTTTCAGAGAAGAGCAATCTGGTGTCCAGAGAAATCAGTTAGTGAGAGAAAGTTGGTCCTATTTCAGGGCCCATGAGGAACCTATTTTTGGTTCTGTTTCAAAGGTTGTTATGGCAATTCCCCGAGCTGCAGACCCACAGCGCAGCACCAGCGCATTCACTTCTGTGAAAACTTCTCCTGTCCCCTTACCCCTGCACAAAGGCCTGACAGCAATATTTTTTTTGCATCAAAACAAGAAATATCAAAATTTTGTTATTGAGAAACTCCCTGTTATGGGTTGAATTGTGGCCCCTTCTCAAAATCATACGCTGAATTCTTAACTTCCAATCCCCTAAAGGGTGAAAATATTTGAAGGTAGCATCTTTGCAGATGCAATTACTTAAGATGAGGTTATACTGGAGGAGTGTGGCTCTAGTCCTCTATGACTAGTGTCCCTATACAGGGGAAATTTGGACACAGATGCACATGAAGAGACCGCGATGTAAAGATGAAGTCAGAGATTGGGTGGTGCTTCTACAAGACAAAGAACACCAGACTGTCAACAAAGCACCAGAAGTGAGTGCAGCTTCTCCATCACAGCCCTGCCGACACCTTGATCTTAGATTTCCAGCCTCCAGAGCTGGGAGACAATAAATGTCTATTGTTTAAGCCAGTGGTGCTTTGTTATGGCAGGCCTGGCAGACTAATACACTCCCCACCCTACCCCCATCCCCACATTGAAATAATAAAGTGGGATAATATCAAACCAGGAAGAGCCCATGATATCAATAGCCATGCTGATTGCCACCATGCCCCTTAGCCCCTACAACCATGCATGGTACGTAACAGGTGGTCAATAACATTTCCCCCCCCCAATAATCTGGTTAAATTTATTCAACCTCTGTGGCATTTACCATGCACACATTATTTTTAGTTGTCTCAGCAGTTGTACAAGTCAGGTGCTGTTCACTTCACTATATAACCATAGAAATTGTGATTCAGGAAGAATAATGTATGAGACACAATGAGCAGAGACTTTACAATTGAAACACTTTCAGATTGAGATCGGTCCCTGTCGCTTAGTTACCATGTGACTTTAAGCAATTGGTTTACCTGCGTGAAGTTCATTTCCTTTTTCTGTACCATAGGGATGATTACCAAATAAACTTCCAAGAGTAGTCATGAGGATAAATGAGAAGCTACATGGAGCAGACAATACACAAAATTTACTCTTTTTATCATTGCGGTAAGAATAGTTAACATAATATCAATCAATCCTCTTATTTTTATGTGCACAGTACGGTATTGTTAAGGCACTGTGTTGTGCAGCAGGTACCTAGAACTTATTTGTACAGAACTAAACTAAAACTTCAGACAGGTGACTAAAACTTACCATTCCCTCCTCCCCCAGCCTCTAGCAGCCACCATTCTACTCTCTGTCTCTATGAGTCTGACTATATTAGATTGCTCATATAAGTGGAATGATGGAGTATTTGTCCTCCTATGATTGGCTTATTTCACTTAGTACAATGTCCTCCAGCTCCATCCACATAGTTGTACATCGCAGAATTTCCTTCATTTTTGAGGCTAAATAATATTTCTTGTATGTATATACCACATTTTCTTCTTTTGCCCAAAGTCATACAGATTAATAGATTGCTGAGTCAAACTAAAGCTGTGATCTATTGACTCCAAGCCTGAATTATTTTCATTAGAGCACACCAAACGGCTTGGCATATCTCATCTATTCTTTAGCCAATAGCCAGCCTCTAAGAAGTAAGTCCCATTTGTACTAAGAGGGATATAAGCTTCCCCCTTCCTTCTGGGAAGACTTTAAAACATGATTGAGAATGTGTTGTCTCCTGGAGCAGGGAGCTCTAGCCCGGGAGAAATTCAAAATTAAATATGAAATGAAAATCAGTAAGTGTTTGGATCAGGACAGAGTAACTAACACCCACATTATGCAAATTGTAATAAATGGATCCCTAAAGTCCACACAGACCCACCTCTTTGAAGAGGCAGCTCAGTCCAAAACACAAAGCCTTCAACCTTCTCCTGAAGTTTTACTACAGACCTTTTAAGATAGAAGGATTGAGTTTCCTAGGATCTAGGTGACTTCCCACCACAAAACAGGCATAAACTTTTAAATGTTGCCTATTTATTATTATGTCAACAAGCAACCTGTTGAAGAAATGCATCAGTGATGAGTCTCTACCCAGTATCTTTCTCCCTTGGTGCCAAGAATTCTCTCATAAAAGGTGACTAAGACCAATATTCCAGTTATTGGATGCAACGGGGTCCAGGCTGAGACAGCCACGAGTCATACTCAAGTCCAGCCAGGCAGGAGAATACAGCCTGCTTTATTGTTTAAATCAGACATAGCATTTGAAACCCAAAACATAGACCGAATTATTTTCTCTTTAAAATGTGAGCTCATGTGCAAGTAGGGAAGGAAAGTTCATGGAACAGATGACATGTTTAATCAAGTCTCTTCTTTTTCTCTCTAACATGTGTTCATGTCCAAGGAGGGTATATCAAGGCAGCACATGCAACACTCCAGCCAAAATTAAAAGAAAAGAAGGCCATGGCATACTTGCAGGATGCTTTGTTTCTTTGCATATCAATAAGTAAAAGTCTCTTTTCAAATTGTGCTGTTTCACTTGGTGCCCTAAATAGAGCTCCAAACAGCACTTTAGAAAATGAACTGTCTTAGGAAGCTGGGAGCCTGCTGTCAATCCTGAATGTGCAAACGCCACACCACTCCTTTCCTTCCTCCCCTTCTCTCCCGCTCTTGCGTTCTGATAGATCCCAGTGTTACTGCTTCCATTATTCGGATTTTAAGATTTCACAGGCAAGACAGTATGGCTGTGCAATGCCGGTACTCCTTGTTCCATGACAGGTATGGAATTTAATAAACGCTAAAGGAAAATGCTCATTGGATTTAATTTTTTTTAAGCACTACAACCTTGCTGACACTGAGAAGAAAGGCAACAGCAGCACCCCAGTTAATGCTCCTCTGGATCTAGCCTCCCCAAATGAAACATAGATAACTGATAACAGCTGTGGATGTGAAAAAATTTCAGCCGTTAAGAAACCTCTTCCGAGTGTTATATACTAGTTCAGTGGTCGGCAAACCGCGGCTCCTGAGCCACATGTAGCTCTTTGGCCCCTTGAATGTGGCTCTTCCACAAAATGCCACATGCAGGCGCACACATACAGTGCGATTGAAACTTCGTGGCCCATGCGCAGAAGTCGGTTTTCGGCCTGGGCGATTCTGTTTTGAAGAAGTGGCATTAGAAAACTCAAGGGGCCAAAGAGCCACATGTGGCTCGAGAGCCACGGTTTGCCGACCACTATACTAGGGGATGCTGGTAATAGACTATTGCAGGGGAATGAGAGAGAAAGCTAAATCTTGTATATAAACAGAGGTTTTGTTTTTTTAAAAAATTATTTTATCTGTCCCTCTGTGTGTATGTGCACATTTGTGTACTTCAGTAATTATTCTTGTAAATAGCAAGTCAGACATTTGAGTGTGGCATAAAAAGCAGCAACAATAAGGAACGATCTATTTATTCATTCAACTCTACGGGTATGTCCCAAATTTCACCACCTTTTGAGAAGTAGTTCATTTGTAATCTCCTAAATTTTATTGTTTCTGGCTCTCTGAATGCTCATATAAGAAAGTCCTGTCTTTCCCCCAGATTTTCTTCTTCAAATAGTTCCTATTTCTCTAGAGGTCCACAGGTGTCTGAGAATTCATTCTGATCATCTCGTCAGCCTACCAGGGACATGAGTCCCCATCACATTTCCCTTGATGCCATTATTGGTAACCACGGCCACCATATTAGCCATACAGGAAACTGGCTACTGCTGTGGTCACAGGTGAGGGTGGAACTTAGTACCCCAGAAATCCTGAAACAGGCAAGCATGTGGGGTGAGCGAAGGAACAAGAGGAAAGGACAATGCTTCTTCATCACTAAAGGATTGGTGGGAGAATAGTCTCCAAAGACATCTAAATCCTATGATGGATCCATGAATAAGTTACCTTACAAGGAAAAGGGGAACCTGCAAATGTGATAAGGTGAATGACCTTGACTTGGGTAGACTATCCTGGACCAGACCTAATCACACGAGTTCTTCAAAGCACAGAACCTTTCCCAGCTGAGGACAGAGATGAGGGAGATGTGACAAAGAAAGAAGGATCAAAGAGCGGCAATGCTGATGCCTTTGGAGCTGGAGGAGGGAGGCCAAGAGCCAAAATATGCAGGCACTTCCAGAGGCTGGAAAGGCTGGGACTACATTCCTCTCCAGAAGGGAATACAGCCCTGCCAGCACCTTGCTTTTCACCCACTGAGGCCTGTGTTTAATTTCTGACCTACAGAATTGGACGTAATAAATTTCTGCTATTTAAGCCCCTAACATGACAGTTTGCTATGGCAGCAATAGAAAACCAACCTAGGGTTACTCTGTTTTAGCAATTTACCTCTTTTCTACTGTCATTATCACTGACTGGTGCCTCTATTGATGCTACTGCCTCCTGGCTCCAGGGCGCACTGTCAGAGGCACACCCACCAGGACGAGGCTGGGAGGAAGGAAGCCATGTGTTCGCTTCACACCACACTCCAGCAGAGGTGGCCCGTGGCCAACATGTGACAGCTCTTCCTGGTCACTTACTCTGGAGGACAAACTTATCAACAGGGTGTCTGGTTGCCAGAAGTAGCAAGTTCCTATTTCAAAATCAACACTGCTTTTTAACCCTTACCTTCAATGCTGAAGATAGTCTTTAATTCAGCCTCTCTTCTGCTCAGCTTCTCCATAACTACTGTACTACGCTTTCTGAACTGTTACACCAATGAGAATACTGTGAGAGCTATACTGTGAAGGCTCTGGGCACAGCCCCTAACTGCCTCAGCTTGTTAATCAGCAACAGATAACCAGGACAGGACCATCAGCCCAGACATCTCCTTCAGTCACTTCGCAGCTAGTGTTCCAGTGCCATGATTAATGTGCTGCATACCAGAGTCAAGAGTCCATCCAGGCCCCACCAGGGAGTGATGCAACAGCTGCGAGGCACCCAGAGTCCTCCAAACACACATGGGTGTTTCCCCCACCCTGGTTTTAATCTAACAGTATTAGAAGACTTGCATCTGAATTCTGAATTGCTCTCTCTCTTTCCCTCCTTTGTGTAACACACACACACACACACACACACACACACACACACTCAGAAACTAACACATCTGCTTCCACTGATCAGATCCCCTGGATAATTGCTCTGCATTACAGATTGCATGTTCTTAAATACAACATTAACATGAATGCGTATATAAATGGTATTTACTTGTCCTGAGATACACCTAATTTTACTAGTTATTTGATATAACAGACACAATAACACCAAAGACCAAGTAGTTAAGTGTCAGTGGCAAGGAAGAATTATAATTTTAGAAATATTTTCTGGGGGGAAAAATAATGCAGTAACACAGGTTTCCAGCTCTATTATATCCCCTTACTCTTCATGACAACCATATGAAATAATTATTATGATCTCAGATTTTCAGGAAGGAAAGTGAGGTCCACAGAACATAGAGACTTGCCAAAGCCTCAGACTACTAATGTTCAGTCAGCTTTTCAACCCAAATGCTCATCACACATTTCAATCCTACTTTCTACTCCTCCCTCATCTTGACCCAATTCCACCCAAAGGTGGGATAGCCATCTATTTAGATAAGTATCTTGTTCAGGATCAAGGCCATTTCATTAAAACAATTAATCCTAGCATGGATGGACCTAGAGAGTATTATGACAGAGAAAGTCAAATATCATATGATTTCACTTATTTGTGGGATCTAAAGAACAATATAAACTGACAAAATAAAAACAGACTCATTGACACAGAGAACAGACTGAGGGTTGCCAAAGGGGAAGTGGGTGGGGGGAGGTAGGAGAGGGTAAAGAGGGGGATAACTGATGATGGAGAGAGAGGTGAGTTGGGGTAGTGAATACACAATACAATATACAAATGATGTACTATAGAATTGTACACTGAAACCTATATAATTTTATTAACCAATGTCACCCCAAGAAATGTAATAAAAATTAAAAAATAAATAAAGTGAATTTTTGGTTTTCAAAAGCCAATTTAATAATTAATTCATGTAGCTTTCTATATTTCTGGCTTAATATTAAAATTAATCCTAAAATTCTACGATTAACTTTCTTAGAATGTCCACTGATACTGCTAAGTTTTGCTAGTTGCTCTAAGAAAAACTTCTGTGGGGAACAAAATTGGCCACCCCAATACATGTCTCTTTGGCATGAGGATTGATTTGGGCTGATTGTTTTTAAGGAACAGAAAGGAAGCTTTTCTTCTTGCCTTCCACCTAACTGCATGAAAGAATTCGGAGAAAGGGCCTACCCTGGGAATAGAGCTATCAGCAGACACATCTACGAAGAATATGGACTGTGTGTGGTGGGGGAGACTCCGCAAGGCCTGGAGATCAGCGTCCTGTCTCTTAGGTCTCATTGTCTCTGCATCTCTGCAGGGCCCAGCAAACAGGTGTTTGCCCAACAATTGTTTTTCTACTTCCATGTGAAGTTCCCAGCCACCACCCTCTTCTCCGCTCAAGATGGCATATGAGCCTCCACTGCTTTATCTTGGGGCCTCATATTTTTATACTTCAATCATACATATGTACATAATTAAATTTGGTTATTTTCTTCTATTAATCTGTCTGATTTCAATTAATTCTTATACCCTCCAGAAGAACCTAGAAGAGCAGAGAAATTTTTTTTTCTTCTCAACAGACCTCAAAATAAAAGTTGCTAGAAAGAAGCAAGATATCAGGTATTATCTAGGTTGTGATTAAAAGAGGATTGGTATAACCTTAGATTCCACATCCTGGGTAGAGGGTTGAGGCTTTCTTTTTTACTGGAATGATAGTCTTTGGAGATAGTTAAATTTGAGCCAAGTCCCGGGTCCCCTTTTACTGTCTGCCTAATTGTGAAACTTACTTGCTCCTCGCATTTCAGCTTCCACTATTAAAAATTCAAGTTGCTTGGATGATTAAAAGAGAAAATGCACATAAAGCATTTAGTACAGGGCCTGGCATAGAGTAAGTCAACAAATGGAAACTGTTATTGCTATTATCATTAGTATAATGATCTCAAAATAATAAGGGTTAGCCATTGCTGTTATTACCGTTACTATCTCAGAACAAAAGAGCGGCCCACAGGGACACCTGAAATCAAGGGTAGGACTTTGCTCAGAGTCTAATGGATCCACTCTAATTATTACCTAAGTACTTGATAGAAACTCCCACGTTTTCATGCCACTAAATTAAAGAAGCAGAAGCTTTTGAAGATAAGAGATATCAAACACCCACCTGTATCATTGATGCCATTGTAATAACCTGGGTAGTATTTAACAGGAAAGGAGTAAAGGGGAGACCAGGTGACACAGGCATGCTATTTATACAGCTTTGCCAAAAAGCTGCATCTCACACTCTCCAAGTCTGTCCCCCACTGATGGAGGGGAGAAGGGACTGGACAAAGGCAGTTTAGACAGATGCCCAGTAAGGTCTGAGTGACATGGAAAGGTACTTTGCCATCAGTCACACCTGGAAACAAATTAGTAGCCAAGATGGGCGTGGCCAGTGCAAGCACTGGAAACCTAAATATTTAAACTTCTAAACAAGGGAGCCTCTCTCTCTGGTGCTGGATTCCTGGCTCTCCTGTGGCAGGGGGATGCACTCCCCTGCGCCCACATGGCTCACAGCTCCGTGGGACTCCACACAATGGACTAGTAGACTTTAATTAGTTTGGATGCTGAACTATACCTGGCTGCACCATGGAATGGAAGCTCTGGACACAGGCCTTGCTTTTGGCTCTGCTGGAAGCCCAGCTGTGCCTCTTTCAGGGCTGGCTTAAGAGGCAGGGGACTTTGAAAGCTGAGAAATGTAACTTCACGTATATAAAGCCTTTTACCACACCTCATTCTACTGTGGGGGCTTCTGGAATTCTTATTTCAGCAGTACCCCAAGAATCTCTCTCTTCACAAGCGACGCGGAAATCTGATTATCTGGTAGCATCATAGGATAACTGTAAATCAGTTCCTGTAACACGTGTATTGAAATGCATCCTTAGAAATCCATCAGGATCAGTTAGCTGGGACCTCCATATCACTGTCATTTAACTGGATGGAGAGAGTTTAGTTCGTCTATCTGGTTGCCAAAAAATTGGGCCAAAATGATTTTACTTTTGGCTCAAATCATATTTAAATATTCTTCCTGATCATTAGCCATCAACTAATTGAACTATTTCTGAAGAATATTAGAGGAACATGGGTGCAGAGAACTGTATTTGGTTTTTGTGTTTATTATTCTATTTACCTAGCTATTAATCTACTTATAGATTTTTTCATTTTAATAAAAAATAAGTGAGAAGTTATGATCAGATTCTTAGTTAAGGAATATATTTCCCCTAAGAAATAAGAGTTATGGCAGGCCAACTATGCCACTCATGAAATTATCCTGATACTTTATTCTTCTCAGAGCAAATGTCAGTTCCTGAAACCTTTTAGGCCATTAATGCATCACATTTCAGCCAATGTGATGACCCATCTGTTTTCATAATTTTTGTGCTTACTTGATAGTTTCATTCACAGTTGGGACCATTCCTTCCTGTTTTGTTCACCAAGAACAGCCAGTGTCTGGAATGAGTCTCATACATGGTGGGCACTCACTGACATAACAAGTGAATGGATATGTTAGCATTACAACCTGGGAAAGCAGTGAATAATACTAATAATCTCAGTTTTAAATGCTTTTGAAAATATTTAAATAATTAAATACTAAAAAGACTTTCAATAGTATGTGATGAGGATCGCTTCTGTGGAAAGTTAAACAAAACAACAAAATTTGATGTAATGCTGTATTACACATTTCTATCTTTTCTGATACTGTCACAAACGTCTAAGTGATGATAAAATGCCATTGTCAATGATATCAGTGTTTCTAGAATTGCAGACATCATGAACCTGGCATATCTAGAACAAATATCTATCTAACAAACCTAAAATATCTCCTTTAGGCAGCCAAAGGATAAATTAAGCTCCTAATTAATCGTTGTTCTTATTTAGCCAGGTTTAAAATCACGATCAACTAGATACTTCTTTTTGAATCCTTCTTTCTTTTCCTTATAAAAATAGTTTAGTAATTTTCTAGATTAAAAGAAAATCTAGATGGATTTAAGTAATTCTAGTGATTTGAATTGATTTTGTAAACATTTCCCAGACTGTGACTTAAAGAAATATTTAATATGTCTTCTTTAAAGACATGCTATTAACTGAGCTAAAATATTCTCAACATCCTTCATGATGAACAAAAACTCCAAGTGCTCTGAATATAAATGACTTGTGAAGATTCTATATTACCTCATGTTTACATATTTCTTTAATAATTTATATATAACTATTAAATAATCCTCTGGTTATGCTTAGAATGTAAAATTTTACTTGTCTTTCAGATAATAAAAAATAATTTCTAAGGCAATTCTCTTGAGTGTTTGTCTTATCCTACCTAATAATAGACAAATATGCAAATTGACCATACCTTCGCTATGCCCACAATTGGCCAGGAGGTGCGGGGGGGCAGGAATTGGGGTGGCCGGGTTGGCCGATTGGGCCGGCAGGACGCTGAGCTCGCGTCACCAGCAGTGGCTCGAGCTCAGCGTCTGCGCCATGGCTGTGCTGCGGCACAGAAGGGGCCTCTGGGGCAGCGAGCTCATGTCCCACTGCGGACCATCAAAAGCGGGGGAGCTGGGTGCCTGTCTGCTCAGGCACCAGGCCTTTCAGAAGCCTCCGCCATGCCAGAGGCTTCTGAAAGGCCTGGTGCACCAGCGGACAGGCACCCAGCTCCCCCGCGATCGAAAGCAAAAGCGTAGGAGCTGGGTGCCTGTCCACTCAGGCACCAGGCCTTTCAGAAGCCTCTGCCACGCTAGACGCTTCTGAAAGGCCTGGTGCACCAGCGATCGAAAGCAAAAGCATGGGAGCTGGGTGCCTGTCCGCTCAGGCACCAGGCCTTTCAGAAGCCTCCTCCACGCCGGAGGCTTCTGAAAGGCCTGGTGCACCAGTGGACAGGCACCCAGCTCCCCTGTGATCGAAAGCGAAAGCGTGTAGGGGACCCTACACGTGCATGATTCAATCTGATTATAAGTATGCATAGTTGACATTTGATGAATATTAATCGTCCTTTGAAAAAGCAAAACATGGATTCTTTTCCATTCTAGCTAGGTATTACTGACTTCTGGATAACTATTGAAAAGAATTGGTTTCTTTTCTCCAGTTTATCACACAAGAAGATGTTCAATGCTGCCCTTTCAATCAAGATGCTAAGTAGACCACCACCAGCAGCTCTGGGGTAAGCATCATTGCTTTGATAGATGTTTCACATAAATTCTGCTTTAAAAAATGTTGGTGCTGGTAAAGATCAGCCCAACCTGATTCTTTAACAAGGAACCATGATGGCTGGTTCTGATTTTCTGAAATGCCAACAACCACCCAAAAATAAATTATGTTAGAATTCCAGGCATTCTAGGTGGTCCCTTGAGAAAGTACCAAGGCTTAAGATGGATCTGTAGCACTCTCTCCATGTTTTCATAGGACCATAAATCCCACTTGATAGACACTGTCTTCCCATTCAGATAAGCCTGAGAGAGGTGCCTGGGTGCCCATGTACGTCCGAATCTCTGGGTTTCCAGAGCATCAACGGCAAAGGCAATTTATTATCTTAATTTACCACTGTGATTGTCAGGATCGCATACCACTTCCGCCCATGGCAGACACACTGCAGCAACAGCTTGCAATTTGGTTTTAAAAAAATAAGTACAGTATCTGCTCACTAGGGAAAATGTCCTGTATAAAAAAAAATTAATTCTAAAATTGAAATGTAGCAATTAGGTTTTTTTAAAGCTTCTGAGGAAACGATACTTGTCTACCCCAAGTAAGGTGCATCATTAGCATTCCTATGATATTAGCTAATAATAGGGTGGTTATAGAACTCTATGGAATAACGAAAAACAAACTCCAGTAGCCAAAATGGCTTACTACATTTTAAAATAAATACTTAAATACACTTGCTTGAGAAAGCATTAAATATGCAAAGTTATTTAGCAAATACTTTTCCCTTTACAAATAAAAAGAAAATGAGATCTCCCACCCCAGATTCCTCTGTCAATGGCTGTAGTAGCTTAATGACCTTCATTATGCTCATTGTCACAGCCACTGAAGAACACCAGCATACCAGCAGCAAACCCATGAAAGACTGTAACATGAGATCATAATTTCTAGCATAAATCAATTAGATCGACAGAGGTTGCAAGAGAATACAAAGAGTATTCTTGGAAGATGTTCAAAATCCAATCATGATCATTAATGCTCTGATTACAGCATCTCCCGTCTGCTTGTTCTCTCATTTGAATGACCTATGCTTCCTTTTTAAAGTCAACACTGGGAAGATTTCAAGTACAGATGACATTCGACAGGAAAGAAGAAATAAACAAAACCCAAATGGGTACTTGACATCCTTAATGCCCAAGCACATGGGTCAGAGTTCACTGGGTTATTTAATCCAGCCATGCAAATTGGTTTATACCTAGGGTCTAAAGCAAATCAAACTGAGCCCAATGAAAATTGGACAGTGGCTCTAAAAAGTTTTTTTGCCTTATTTCTTAGAACCTGAAAGTCATTCCAACTCGAGGACTTGGCACTCACTGTTCTCCTTGCCTGGAATGCTTTCCCCAAAAATTTCTGACTCAACAGTTGGCACCTTCAAGAAATCATCTCTGATCCTACCCCTTCATTCATTTGTCTGTTTTATTTTCCCCATAACATTTCTCATTATCAGGACTTAAGTATTGATTTAATTGATTATTTGTTTGCTATTGGTCTCCCTCTCCCCACCAGAATGTAAATTCTATGAGGACAGGTATCTTTACCTATCTTGTTCATCAATGTTTCCTTAACACCCTAAAGAGTGCCTGACACAGAGTAGGCACTAAATAAGTTTGTACTGAATAAATGAATGAAAAAGAGTGAATGCCTTAAGGCAAAATATTTATTCACTTCCAGCCTAGTACATAACTGCTACTGAGTGAATGAAAAGGTAAAGTCAGTATCCACCCAGTTCCTATTTTTTTTTTTTTAAAAAAAAGCATTAACTTTGCCAGAGACATAGAAGCATTGAACAGACCGTCCAACCTAAGAAGGAAAGTGGGGGTGGGGTAGCCAGGGAAAGGGTGGAGGTTAGAGATCAACCAAAGGACTTGTATGCATGCATATGAGCATAACCAATGGACACAGACAGTAGGGGGATGAGGGCATGTGCTGGGGAGTGAGAGCAGCCAGGGAGACGTCAATAGGGGGAAAAGGAGACTTATATAATACTTTAAATAAATAAAAAAATTTTAAAAACATTAACTTAACTATGATAATTACATAGAGATAAATTCTGGTCAAATAGGTAATATAAAGCTTTTGAATTGTTACTCTCCTGGAAGTTTTTGTGATTGTTTGTGATACTCCGCTCAGTACAATACCAATAAGATGGGGGTCGTGAATCCCAGGACTGGGTTGACTTGAGTGTATGAACAGCTTCACATGAGAATGGTCATGTTTTCATGGACAGGTTGGTTTTCTTTCCATGCTTGGCTCTCTGAGGGAAGGTAAGATGTGTAGACACTAAAATAAGTAGCCATGGGTTTATCCACCTCAGTAGAAAAATGACCTTGTGTAACTTACTTTGTCTACCCAAGTTTTTTCTTCTACTATAAGCATACAGTACTTAATCTCATGTCTTAGTCTTCTCCATGTGTGATAAAAAAAAAATACCATGGACTGGTTGATTTTTAAAAATATATATATATTATTGATTTTTTTATAGAGAGGATGGGAGAGGGATAGAGAGTTAGAAACATCAATCAGCTCCCTCCTGCACACCCCCTACTGGGGATGTGCCCACAACCAAGTTACATGCCCTTGACTGGAATCGAACCTGGGACCTTTCAGTCCACAGGCCAACGCTCTATCCACTGAGCCAAACCAGTTTTGGATAGACTGGGTGATTTTAAGAAGAAACGTATTTCTCATAGTCTCCAGACTGGAAAACCCAAGATCAGGGTGCCATTAGGTTTGTATCCAAGGTGCGGGCTATCTTTCTGGCTTATAGGCAGTTGTCTGGGCACCCTGGGGGAGGGAGGAAGAGAGAGAGAGAGAGAGAGAGATGGTTGGAAGAAAGCTCTCTGGCCTTTTTTTATAAGGACACTAACCCCATAATGAAGACCACACCCTCATGACCTCATCCCAAAGGCCCCATCAAATTGGGGGTTAGGGCTTCAACTTAGGAATTTTGGAGGAACACAATCATTAAGTCCATAGCATTGGGCTTACATGGAACAACATGTATGAAGTGCCTATGACATTTTGGTACATATAAGCACCCTAAAGGTGTTAGCATCTATTATTAAAATACATAGAAGAATATTAAATTTTATATAGGATCCATAAATATATAGAGAGTTTATGACATAAAGTTTGAATAGAGAGTTTAAACTTCACATGTGGGTTTTATTTCAGTTCACAAACAAAATACGCTGATGTCATCACTTGTCTCTCTGCTTAAAATCTAGTCCATTGCAGGTGTTGGAACACTGTCATTTGATTTACATTTCCTGGCCAGGGATGGTCAGGATGTGGTTCATCTCCTGCTCAGGGTCAAAGCCAGTGTCATGGAATGACAAACAGTAAATACCGGCCCTGGCCGGTGTTGCTTTGTCTTACT
The DNA here is from genome assembly GCA_025583905.1 of Ia io. NCBI lineage: Eukaryota > Metazoa > Chordata > Mammalia > Chiroptera > Vespertilionidae > Ia > Ia io. The sequence goes on along the minus strand of JAJQQW010000019.1, from coordinate 3,670,087 downwards.
GTGAGCTTACCAGACCAAAAAGAGCTCTTAAAAATGGTGCTTTTGAAACCAATTCACAATTTGGTTAATGATCACCAGCAGGGATGATAAACAACAAAATGCCCCTGGGAGCCCTGGTAATTTTTCAGTGGATGTCAAAGAAGGAAAGCTTGAGACAAGATTATGTACTAAGTGGCAGCCAGTTCCAATCAGGAACTTGAAGGGACAAAACACACACATAAATATGCCCCAAATTGGGAGAGGAAGTCAGTGAGCGTAAGAAGCCATGATCTTCCCTGATATTGACAAATACGACTAACTAGAGGCCTGGTGAACGAATTCGTGCGCGGGTGGGGTCCCTCAGCCTGGCCGGCGATCAGGGTGATCAGGACAATCAGGGCCATCTCACCCAGTCCCGATAGGGGCTGATTGGGGTGGCCACCAGGGACAGGGACCATGGGAGGTTTGCCGGCCACAGGAGATTGGCTGTGGGAGTGCACTGACTACCAGGGGACAGCTCTTGCATTGAGCATCTGCCCCCTGGTGGTCAATGTGAGTCATAGTGACCGATTGTTTTGCCATTCAGTTGATTTGCATATTAGCATTTCATGCCTGCAGGATCAGGCCGAACCCGACTCTCCGACATCCCCCAAGGGGTCCCGGATTGCGAGAGGGCACAGGCCAGGCTGAGGGACCCCACTGGTGCACAATTGGAGCCGGGGAGAGACCGTGGGAGGGCTCCAGGGCATTTCCGGCATGTCTCGTTCAGTCCCGATAGGCCAGACTCCAGCAGCAAGCTAACCTACTGGTCAGAGTATCTGCCCCCTCATGGTCAGTGCATGTCATAGTGAGCAGTTGAGCGGCCTTAGCATATCATTAGCATATTACGTTTTGATTGGTTGAATGGATGACCAGACGACCGGACACTTAGCATATTAGGCTTTTACTACATAGGATTATATAGGATAATCTTCCTTGAATTATTCTTTGACACTTATTTACAAGACAGTTGGCCCCTTAAAAACAGAGACCATTCATACCTGTCACCTCAGGGAAGGTATGTGAAACATAGCATATCATTAGCGTATGATGCTTTGATTGGTTGAACTGACAACCAGATGACCAAACACTTAGCATATTAGGCTTTTATTATATAGAATGGAGGACCACTTCCCTCCCAAAACACATAACTGATGTGTAAGGATTCAAAAATGGAAAAATAAGCAATGAGTCCGATTTTGTTTATCTATATTTATATTATTTAAATACAGCAGAATGTAAACAAAGGAGGACTGGGTGTGATATTGTGAGTTTACATCCGACTTTGTTAGAAAATATGATTTGTTAGTGAGCATATATGATTTCTCTGATAAAAATTACAAACATTATTATAAAATCTTATATTGTCCTCATGTGTTAAGCAAAATGATGCTTATTTGGATAATTTTTTTAAATATGTGTATATTGTGTCCCCAGACACTGTTTTCTCATTATTGTGATCTATGAAGGTCATACTTAGATCAGAACCCCAATGGCATGAAGGCAAAAACTGGTTCATCTGCAATTTGTCCTAAGTCATCCATTCATGTGAGATGGGTTTCATTTTCCCTGCCTGGGCTAAAGAATACAAAAAATAAAAAAATTGAAAACATCAGTTTTCAAGGACTTCTCAATCTGAGATTGGGGAGAGGTAGGCAGTAAGGTGTGCAAATCAATACAAAACAGAGATGTGAGGACAAAGGAAGAAGAACTTTCCCTCTTTTGACAATTCAGAGACATTCTTCCCATTTCCAGATAGAATTTTAGATAAAACTATAAAGAATTGTCTAACTGAATTTTAGCAAGTCATCTTTATTTGTCCAGCCAAGTTGGCCAATGCCTACTTAAGTGTGTTCCATTATTTCTAAAACAATACACAGTTTATATTTCGGTGCCTTATATTATGTCTTCAAGTGACACTAAATTCCTTGAGGGCTTCCCAGGTACAGGGCTATGTCATCTCCATTTCCTAGATGTTCTGTGCATGCTTGGCCCTAGAACAGACTTGCATTTATACTACTCTAGTAAATCATTCCATATCTCAAACTTGTCTATGGACTCTGTGTCTACTGGGGGACAAATGTAGTGCTCAGAGGCAAAAGCTAGGTACCACTTTCTAGTTAACACTCTAACAATGCTCAGGGGCCTGCTGAATGAAGTTCTATAGAAAAGGATTCGCTGCCTTGCCACTGCCCCTGGCTGGTCTGTGATCTTGGGCAAGTTCCTTAATGTTTCTGTGTTTCATTTTCCTCATCTGTATAAGGAGCATTATAATAGTACAAAGGATTTTTTAAGAGAATTGAATATCTGAATACATAGAAAGCTCTTAGAAAAACATATAGAACATAGTAACTATTCAATGAATATCCACAAAAATTAAGCAATCATTAGTTCCAGATATAATAGATTCATTCTAACATCAAACCATTTAGAATAGGGATTCTTAACCTAGAGTCTTTATTTATGAACTTCAGAGAACCTGTGCTCTCTGAAGTTACATGCATTTGTGTTGTGTGCATTTTTCTGAATTCCTGACATTCATCCATTCCTTGACCTAATTCCAAGAAAAAAGAAAGGAAGAGCTTTTTAGGGCTTGTGTACTCAAGAGAGCCCTTTATCCCATGGCCACTCGCTCTCAGCGACTCATTCTCCGTCATGATTTTTCTTAAAGTGGAGTTTGAGGAATACAAAATTTATTTTTCCAGAATTCCCTTCAGTTCTCTGAGCCTCCATTTCTTCATTGGTAAACTGGGGGTGTTGGACTGGGTGATCAATGAATCACACTGCAGGTCCAACATATGTCCTGATCCTAACACCAATGATGTGCTGTGATTAGAATGCTCTGTATGTACCGGGCATGGGGCAGATTTAAAATAAAAGCATGTGCAATATTGCTTTATCAGATCTTTCTATCATTAAGCAGGCAGTCCAGAGCAAGGGGCTCTTGAGTCTCCAAGCTCAGAAGCACTGCTCGCTGCTTAGCAACCTCCGAGCTGCGAGTGCAGGTAGAGACTGCAGGGCAACGGAGCAGTTTCTGGAGCAGCCAGACAGGGCAGCCCAGCTTGGCTGCAGTGGGGAGGCTCAGCTACAGTCACATCCCCTGGACAACGCAGCCGTGGGTGGGGCGAGGGCAGAAGTCTCTGTGAGCCGTCACAGAGTGCACCACAACTGAAGAATGACACCCTTTTCAGAACAAATGAGTCTGGAAGAATTTGAGACTAAGATCTTTGGTAAATACAGACACCTCTGCCAACAGCTTCAGCCTTAAATATTTACATACTAGAGGCCCAGTGCATGACATTCGTGCACTGGGGGGTGGGGGTGTTCTTCAGCCCAGCCTGTGTCCTCTTGTAGTCCGGGACCCCTTGAGGGAGGTCCGCCTGCCCGCTCCCTGCCACCACTGCTGCGCTCGCCAGCTGTGAGCCCGCCTTCTGGCCAAGCAGCACTCCCCCTGTGGGAGCGCACTGACCACCAGGGGGCAGCTCCTGCATTGAGCATCTGCCCCCTGGTGGTCAGTGTGCATCATAGTGACTGGTCATTCTGCCGTTTGGTCGATTTGCATATTGGGGTTTTATTATATAGGATATGTGATTTTAATTTTTTTGTCACAAAATCTTTATATGTAGCAACAACCATTCTTTTTGAGCCCCAAAATCTAGGAAGTGTTTTTTAATGATAAATTTAAATAGAACATTGCTTGGGAGCCACATCCTTAGTCATTTTGTTGATAAATGAAATATTTCCATGTATTCCTTTTCTTCATACTTGTATATACCCACTCATTTTTTCCATATCACACTATATTCCTTAAGAGGCCCTTTTTATTTATTTATTTATTTATTTTTGGTTCCTGCTAACAGTTCCAAATGTTTGAAAGTAAAATCCATCATATTGTAAAATTGCAGAGAACCAATTATTTTCTCATCCAGATAAAATCTGTAACCCTCATTGTGGCAGGACATTTATATAATTTGAAGAAAAAAGAAGAAAAATATCTGCTCTTTGGATCTTTCTGGTTATCTGGTTTGTTTATGCTGATCACTCTCATGTTCTCATCATGATTTGATTCTCAGCCAATATTACTGACCCAAAATATTTCTAGGTGAAAAGTTGTTCAGTCTCAGACATGAAATGTCAGCTGCCTTCCCTTGACTGTCTGAGTCGGGAGCCACACAAAACCTTTCAGAAACTGGTAAGACCATAAATGCTGTTCACCTCTGACTTGCACGTGCTGTGTGTTTGCCTTTCATTTGGCCTCTCCCTTTGTTAGATTCAGAATCTCCTTTTTTCTCACTGTCAGTGATAATAACCTCACTTTACTAGTAAATATCAACCATAAGCATTCCAAGTCACTTTCCTTTCCCTACACTGGGGACTCACACACAAGCTCCACCGTCCCCTCCCACAGTACTCATAGCATTTTGTAGTGGACGTTATGAGTGGAGATGTGCAGTAATGTCCATTTGCCTCAGTACTTCAGCACTGTATGGGTGACAACAAACATAACTAGGACAATGAAGATCAAGACGTGAGGACATTAATTCTGACAGAGGAGATGGGAGACCTGGGGTAATATATCATAGCTGAGGAGGATGGCACAGGTGAATTTGTGGGGAGGGTTTTCTAAGTAAAGAAAGTCGAGATGAAAGTATGGATGTAGGAGAGAGGTTTCTGGAAGATGACAGATAGTCTGAACTGGCTGGGTTTGGGCAGCTGAAGAAGACTAGACACTTAAGTCGGAGTTAGTGTTAGACATAAGAATTCGGACATCACTGTGTGGCCAATCGAGTACGTGGTCGTAAGTTTGTTGTTTAAGAGAACCAATGCAGGAAGCTGAGTGGGCATGGGTTGTGTGGACAGGAAGCGCCCCTTTGCTCTCTGTTGTCTTGCTCCTGCTGCGGTGGCAGGCGCCTCTCTAGGACAGGGCAGTGGGAACGGAAAGGTGATGTGGAGATGGAAAGGTGAGGTGGAGATGGAAAGGTGAGACTGTGGGATGACAGAGCCCTCCAGTCGTTTGGGGTTTTTATTTTTACTTTTTATGCGTGGTGTCTAAAAGGGCCCTTTTGGGACGTCAGATCATTACTGTTCAATAGAAATATAACTAAAGTCATAAATGCAAACCATATATGGAATACAAAAAATTTAATAGCCACATTGAAAAAGGAAAAAAGAAACATTTAATTTTAATAATTTTTAAATGCAAATATTATAAACATTGCTTTCAACATGTAATCAATATAACAATTTTATATATATTTATATTTTCTTTCTAATATAACAATTCTTTTCTTAAGCTTTTAAAAATATACATATTTTTATTTACTTCAGAGAGGAAAGGAGAGGGAGAATGTAGGAATCCCTTTCCACGTCCCGCGTGGTCCAGGGTTCCGGTTCAGGGTTCGAGTTCTGGAGAAGGGCCGCACACAAATGAAAGGAGACTTGAAGAAATTCAATTTGGCGATATGGGGGGCCAGGCGGTAGTCCACCTCTAGTGGGAGAACTACTGACTGCTCTGGCCCTGCCATCCCTTTTATTGAGGCTTTGGGGAAAACATTTTAGGCAAGATAAACAGAAATTTACATGTAGCCCTTAGGCAGGAAATAACAGAAACTTACATGGGACAAACAAAGGTGGAGGCTGCTTCAGCTAACAATGTCTCAACTAAAGGGTGAATGGTTAGAGCAATTAAGGTTGTTGACCAGCCTTCCTGGCTTCCTGTCAACATCTCTCTTTTAGTGAAACTGATTTGTTTCCAGCAGAGAGAGAGAGAGAAACATCAGTGATGAGAGAGAATCATTGACTAGTTGTCTTCTGCATGCCCCTCACTGGAGATCGAGCCTGCAACCCGGGTATGTTCCCTGAGAATCGAATCAGGACCTCCTGGTTCATAGGTCGATGCTCAACCAGTGAGCCATGCCAGTCGGACATGTACAATTCTTAATGAGGTGTTTTCATCCTTCATGGAGTCCAGTGTGTACTTCACAATCAACACATCTCCGTTCGCACTCACCAGGGACAGGCACCGACGTGCATAATTTCCTGCTTACCTACTCACTACTAATCTACTACCTACTCAGCCAGGCTTTACTAATCCCACTGTGCTGTTTTAACTGGTTTCAGTGGTGATGCACTCCTAGAGGGGGCCTGATTTTACCGATGCTCAAAGCTCTGGGCGAGGCAGTTTCTAACAGAAGTTAAGCCCTCAGAGAAGGATGGTTCTACAAGGGAAGAGAGAATGCTGCTTGGGAGCCTGGCCTTCAGTTGGGAAGTAGAGATGTGCGTAGGTGTGGAGACAAGGGGTTGCTATGGATGAAGTTGTTTGGAGCCACTGATGAGAGACTCGCTTAGGAACTTATTGTTTCACTACGTTAACAGAGTCTCATAGCTGAAATGTGTTTCTCTGTGAAAAGTTGCGTTAATCCTTCCCCATTTTTGAAACATTTCCCTTTAGCGTCATGCAACTGATTTCCTCTCTCGTTTCCCTATTGCATGAATCATGTCATTTTTGTAAATTTACGATGTTTTGACATCTCTGGGGAGAGACTGCCCTCTGGGTAAGCATTTCCTGGAGATGAAAAGGGCTTAGCAAGGAGATGCCTTTCTCATGCAGATCACCAACACTGAGTTAACACTCCCAACAATCCCTTTATTAATATGCACACCAGCCAATATTCCCCCTGCCCTGACCACCCAGCACCAGGTGCCAGGGGGCTAGAGACTGCTCCTGGAGCTCAGTCACTCACCCGGCCAATCCCAACTGGTTCCCCTGGCCTGCCGTGCCTTCCCAGAGGAGACTCCAGTAAAGGCTGTGGTCCGGGCTTTCCCCTGGCCCCTGCTTCTGCCCCCTGACCAACAGCACACTTACCCTGGTGCTGCCCACGTGGCCCTGCATGAGTGCCTCTGCCTCTTGAGAGGTGTAGGTAATAAATGCTTTCAATAGCACTGGCCTCTGTGTTGTCACTTAACCACCTCCATAAATTAAAATCCCAAGAGTCCCAATGACACACAGATCTGCTTCTCTCTCACTTGTTTTATACTTTAGTTGTTTTGGACACATGTCCTTGCCAGAGGAGAATTAGAATCCGTGCTAAAGGGTCTTTCAGAGGACTTAAAATTGTGCTCGTACAGAGAGGGGAGGGCCTTCAGGGACGTGGCTAACTGAGCAAACAGGATTGTGGGTAATGAGAACAAAGGCTGTACACATTATGCCAAGATTCTTATAAAGTATACTATGAAGGCATCCAAAGGCTAGGATGGGGCTTATGTATCAGGTACGTGCTGGGTGGTTTTCCTGTCCCATCTTATTTAAACGTGCTCAGTACAAGGATGAGATGCAGAGAGGTGGGAACCTACTCAAGGCCACACAATGAGACGTAGGCTGGATTTGAACCCAGAGCCTTCCAGTGCGCCACGCTCTGATCCCCACACTACATCCTCCCCTTCTAGAAGATCTTACGTCACAAAGAAAAGAATGAACCTAAACGTGTAGCAGCAGCAGTCCTGTTTGCCAATTCTGGATGCCTGATGCATGACAGTTTTTAGACATAGTATTTGGGTGCCAAAAATATGGGTGCGGGGGGGGGGGATCATATATTTTGGTTAGCAATGAACAGGGATTGAGGAAAAGTGATTTGGGGTCAGGTGGAAGACAATGCCAGACATCAAGAGTCAAGAAGTGTTTCTTGTATTGGCAAAGGAAACAATTTAGGTTCCAGAGGTGCAGCCAGACGCCGGCCATGTCTGGGAGAAGTCTGCACAGACCAGACAGAATCAAGTCGTTTCTAAAACCAGTTGAAAGAAGTGGCAAGTTTCAGCCTTTTTTTTTTTTTTTTTGCAACTTATGGCTCCATAGTCTAATTTATTAATTTTCTCAAGTCTATTACATTAATGCTATAACTCAGTCTGCATTCATGCATTTTTCATGGAGAGGGGCTGGTACTCTCCTAGGCGATGAGCGGAAGTAAGAGGAATGCTGTGTAACAGCGGAGCACTCGCCTTCCACGGCCGCTGGAGAATCATGAATCATGCAGAGATTCTGCTTTCACAATAAAATATGTTATGTGCGTGCATTTTTCACACAGATAAATGAGCAGACAGGAAGAAAGGGATGGGTCTGAATAATAAACTCCTGAAAAGCAAAGAAAATTGGTGCTTCCGGGGTGTCTAACTTAGTGTATAAACAAAAGGGTGAGGAATTGCACCGAAACAGATCCATTACTGGAAGTTTGGGATTAAATGGAAAGTAAACATTAAATTTGATTTTCACAAGTGATTATTAAAATGGTTTTTGCATTAAAATACTTACTTATGTCCCGGAGGTAGAGGAGGCCAGGGGAAGGTCAGTGGGGGGAAAAAGGACACATATGTACTACTATTTGTAATACTTTAAACAATAAAATAAAAAAAATACTTACTTATGGTTGAATAGGTACTGAATACACTCACCGATGACCTCTTTGACTCTTCAGACCATTTCAAATGACAAAATTTCAAGGTGACCATTTCCCAAAGTTGAAACTGAGACATAATTGATTGGATTCCTGATCATTGAAAATTCGAACTAAACGTTTTGAGTTAGAGAGAAATGAGGAGAAGGTGAATGACATGGCGTGGGTTTAGCAGAAAGGTTCGCCATGTGCACCATGGACACCTCTGCTACGTGAGCTCTGTGCTCAGGCGCCTGGAAAGCAGCAGCTTCCGAAGGAGAGGCATTCCTACGGGAAGCAGGGATCGCTGCAAAGGTGACTCATGGCCTCTTACCAGGAGCTATTTTGACCCCCTTTGGTTTGTGTATCTTTAAGATGATAAAGTATGATTTCTAGATGTCCCATTTGGGGAACCATTTATTTTAGAACATATTTTGTTTTCTAGTATCTTTAAGATGGTTAAACAAACAGGGTTTTCTAAGTATAGGCACCGCAAATAAAAAAAGGAGAGACTTGCAGGAGGAATTTCAAAAGGTGGGTCAATTGGTAGTGAGCTTAGGGAGGCTGCTAGAAGGAGATCCGTTCTCCCGAAGTGCTGAAGGCATGGCAGTGACGGCATAATTAGCGCTTGGCAATAAGAATGGGCTCTCAATTTGGTGTTTGCCTGGAGACGCCTTTCTCTCTTGAGTTCAGTCTTACTTATTTCTAGAAAAATATTCAAATTATGGCACTGTGTGGAAGGGTCCACTCTTTCTCAACGTTTTCCTTCCATTTTGTAGTGGAGGACTTTTAAGGCCTGAAGGAACAGAAAATGTAAAACATGTGAGATATTTTCCCCAAAAATATTGAATATGAATATAAAAACATGAAAGATAATAGACTTCCGTTGGCTTATAACATTCACTGCTTTTCTGTGACCTCTTCCTTCCCTTGTTTCTCACTTTACCCAAGATGTTCAATAAGAAAAATGAAAATTAAAAGGACAATAAGACCTCACTTACAGTTTAGTAATGGTCTTAATCTTTTAAAAAAATTATGGAGTATTTTTATCTGGTTGGTTTTTGTGATTGAGTTGTTGGAGTTCCCTGTATATTTTGGAAATGAATCCCTTATCAGACAAATGTTGTGTAAATATTTTCTCCCATCGAGTAGGCTGGTGGTTTTCATTCCGTTGATTGCAGTCTTTCTGTGCCGAAGCTCTTTAATTTGCTGGAGTCCCACTTGATTAGTTTTGCTTTTGTTCCCTGTGCTTTTGGTCTCATGTCCAAGATGGTGGTACAGCAAATATGGAAAACAGTATGGAGGTTCCTTGAAAAATTAAAAATACAACTACCATATGATCCAGCAATCCTACTTCTGGGTCGATCTCTAAGAGAATCCAAACCAGGATCTTGAGGAATTATTTGCATTCTCACATTCATTGCAGCATTACTCATACTAGCCAAGGTGTGGAAGGAACCCGTGTCCATTGACAGATGAATGGATAAAAAACGTGTGGTATATACATACAATGCAATACTATCTAGAGAGCTAGCAACAGCTGAGGAAGAGCTGGCCCTAAGGCCCCTGCAGTCAGGAAGCATGGATGACATCTCTTTGGTCGACTGTTGGCCACGATCTGATGGGAATCAACTCTCATCGGATGCCTGTCCTCCCAGGCCACACCAGCTTTAGCACTCTGTGGGCCCTCCAGAATTTGTGTAACCTCAGAATAGAGACTGGCTAAACGGATTAAAATTCCATTTTCATCACTCAATAAAGACTCAAAGTATAAAGTGAGTTAAAGAAACATATAGTTCTTTTTTTTCATAATATAATTTTTGCCTTAAGTTTGGGCTCATCATGGTAGCTTTTTCAATATTTGTGTGGGATTGGGGACAGGGTAGACTTAGAGGAGGAGAAGGTTGTCTTCCCTCTTCTCTGTCCTACCTAGGGCTTTGGGTTATCCAATGAGGAACCATTCCTGGTCCTCCACTGTGCTGCCATATTTTCCCAATTGTCCATCAATGCCTCTTTTCTCCATTACCTGCCACTGGAAACAGGGACAAAGCAGACAAAGCCATGTCCGGGACTATGTGTGAGGACACCCTCACCCTCAGGTAACACCTGTTTCTCACAGGATTCTAGAGGTATCAGAGCTTCCATCAGCTCCCAAACCCACTCACCTTCTTTCCTGAGGCTCAAGTTATTCTGGAGGTAAGGATACAAAATCTTTTTAGCTTTACTAGAGGCCTGGTGCACAACATTAGTGCACTGGGGAGGGGGGTGGTCCCTCAGCCCGGCCTGCGCCCTCTTGCAGTCTGGGACCCCTCGGGAGATGTCCGAGTGCTGGCTTAGGAGTGGACCTAAACTGGCAGTAAGACATTCCCCAAGGGGTCCTTAGCACTGCCACAGAGGCAGGAGAGGCTCCCACCACCACCTCTGTAATCGCCAGCCGTGAGCCCGGCTTCTGGCTGAGGGGCGCTCCCCTTGTGGGAGCGCACTGACCACCAGGAGGCAGTTCCTGATTTGAGCGTCTGCCCCCTGGTGGTCAGTGTGCATCATAATGACTGGTAGTTCTGCTGTTCGGTTATTTTGCATATTAGCTTTTTATTATATAGGATGAGCAAAGAGCAAACATATAGAGAGAGGCAAGGGATGGACAAAATGAAAGCAAAGATGAAAACGATTTCAGAACTTAGATGGAGAGAGAGGAGAAAGTAGATGTGTGGCCACAGCTTTTCTTGCTGGAAACCTGTACCCGCTGGCTTCCCCAGCATCTCCCTGCAGGGAGAATATGTTTCTTGCATGATTGTGCTGCGTCTAATACATGCCTCCTGCAGATGTGTTGGCATGGATATCGGGGCATTGGGGGCTATGCCCAGTTCTCGGGGGAGCTGATAATGACATTTGCCCTTTTAAAGCTCTTTCCTTTGTGGAGGTGGATGCTGTCAGGTGGAGCCTTGCTTTGGCTGCTGTTTGTCAGAGGTCACAGAGAGCAGCACAGGGCATCATGTGCATGCTCAAGGCAGCAGGAGTGATTGCTGGGAGGACAGTGAGAAGTGCCATCCTGGGCTGCTCCCTCCCTGCTCCAGAGGCTGTTATTTGTTGTGGAAGAAAGAGAGGCCCTTTCCTCTCCCCTGAGGTTTGCCATGTGAGTTCACTGTGGGAACTGACGGCCTTATCTTCTGCATCACTTTAGCATGTATTTTGCGTACATTGAAGCCAGTGCATTTTGGGGGAACATATTTGGTGCTTTTCCATCTTTCTAGTGGGAAGCCACATCTGTCATACGTATTATATGATTATGTGTGGCACTGCTTGGCTATTGCAGATTCAATTGGCAGGCCCTCCTCTATTTGTTATCCTGCCCAAACAATGGAAACGAGAGAGCAGTCTGTTATTTGAGTCTAGTTCCTTCTCACCATTAATCCTCTTTTGTAAGCGGTTGATGTTTCCTTAGCAACCATATTAACTTGTCACTCAGGGTCTTTTCTCAAGGTGAACTGGATTCATTTTCATCGTTTTTATTCTTTCGTAAGCTTGTCCTGTTAATTATCATCCTCACCTGAAAGCAGTGGTTGTTTATGGTGTTGCACTCTGCTTGCACAATTTGCAAGAAAAATCAATTGTTAAACTCTGGGATTTTGCCTAATGTATTTCATGTGGTCATTTGGCTCATGGTGGGGAGAGACTCTTTTCATGGTACCATTAAATATGATTCCCACTTGTATGGAAAAGACTCCAATATTTGTAAATCTATTTCTATTTCACCTTGAATTTAATTTAGTCAATAATTAAGTAGAACACTGGGGACAGAAGAGTTTTCTTACATATCAATAAATGGGTTGTCTCTCAAAATTAATCTGATAGAAAGTATCATTTAGCAGATTAAGTCATTTAGTCAATCAGTGAAATATGTAAGGTTTTCTATTTGTTTTAATTTTTTTGCAACATAAAATGCCTGATAATTTATTACAACTCAGAGGCCAAGAAAGAGCATTAGGAAACTTGAAGGGTCTTTTTGACTAAGAGGAGAGTGTGCTCATGGAATTCAGTCTGCAGACATATCTTTGCTGGTTATAGTTTGACACAGTAACTCCTCCCCAGGCCTTTAAAGGTGAGAAGCCAGGCAGGGATTTACAAATGTGGGGAATGTCACCTGCCTCCTGTGGTCCACATTATGGGAGTCCCAGGTGGGGAGGTTAAGATAGAACTGTCTGCTATAACCTGGGATCCGGACACCAGCCTTTTGAACTGTGAACTCTGTCTTAATTGTTTGAAAGGTGGGAAAGGAGTATTTGAGGGTCATGAAATCTAATTCACACATATACTCTTCATGTGAATTATATAGTTAGGGACAAAAACATATAAAGTTGTAAACATGCTTCACCAACAAACATTTCAATAGTTTTTCTTTATTCTAGTAATCGACTTCTGAAATCCTCTTATTTGGGAGGTTGAGAGGACAGGGGTGGGGTGGATATAGAACATTGGATGGAAAAAATAACATTACACTCATGGAAGTGATTTGTAAATGGGAAAGTGATGAGCAAATTGCAGCTGCCATTATTACTCTGTCTGTTTTCTTCCATGATAATCTGCATACATTTGTAGCTCACTGAATCATGGTAGCTCAAGGGCAATATTCTGTATTTGATTTTCAATGTAATTGAATTTTTTAAAAGCAGGATGCTGCAGTTATTTTGCATTTTAATAAAACAAAAGGGTTGAAGTCCCTAATGTATTGCATGGAAGAGAAGTAAAATTACTTCAAAAAGTTCCTAACTATGATTGAAACAGTTTGAATAACTAGGTAGTTACAACATTCTAGAAACTTCTCTTTGATTTTAAAAGGTCCAACTAGGAATTTGACTTTACAAGTGTTTCTTTTCTGCTGGCCCAGGGGTAGGGAACCTTTATTCTGCCAAGGGTCATTTGGAAATATGTAACATCATTTGTGATCCATATAAAATTATCAACTTAAAAATTAGCCTGTTATATTTGGTCAAACATTTAATTTACTCACCCCTAATGCCTTAGGAGGGCCAGACCACATGATTTCTCAAGCCTTATGTGACCTGTGGGCTGGACGTTCTCCTCCCCTGGAATGGTGAAAATATTAAGTGCTACCAAAATAAGACACTAGTTTTTAAGAAAAGTAATAGTTTTCTTAAAATGACCTTTTGGTATTATGGAACACTGTGAGGTAATAGAAAAAATTATGGAAGAGTAAAATGAGCTTGTCATCTAGCTCTAACAATTCCTGACATTCATGAGGTCAGAATTTCAAGAGGAAAAGGCTATAAATCTCATCATTTGTTTTATTGCTGTGAGGCAGGTATACTTGCAGATTTTATATATATAAAGTTATATGTATAATATAAATTTTGTGTTTTGAATTCTTGTCCATGTGCTGATTTCTGGCCTCTCTTTTGATCCTGCCCTAAATCTTTGTGCTCTGCAATGACAGGTATAAAATCTTCCTTCCAACTTCAATAAATTTGGACCTACTGATTCCATTTGAAAGAGTGACTTTCAGAATTCTCCCCCGCCCCCCCTGTACTTCCACTTAAGAAACCTTACTACAGTCTGCATTATGGGTTGTTCACACCTATCACCATGAGTTTAATCTCCAGACTTGATGACCATGAACAATGTATATACTATATCTCCCCATCCCTACCCCAACCATAATCATTAATGGGCTCTAGCAGAGGAGTATAAGAAAAAGCCCTTTCCCCCATTGAACTGTTATGCTTTGAACTAACCCAGCCTGCAACAGGGCTACATACCTAGAACCACCCACGTAGAATTTGGCAACTTCAGCAAGAAAAAAATAGCCCAGGCAAATAGACAACTGATATGTGGAAAAGCACAACACACAATGAGGAACATCAAACATAATAAGCATTTGGATTAAACACCCCCCAAGAGCAGCCAATGTTTGGGATACAGCTGGTAAATATGGAAGAGGATTTCAAAATCCCATCCCACTCCATTAACCTCAACCTGGAACCTCCTGTTGGTGCTTGCTGACATCAATACAGTTCATTTTCCACTTTCTTATGGTAACTGAGAGTTTCGTTTCAGCTTCTTTCTATAGCCTTAACCAGGAGCAAATTTGTACTCTTAGGGACTGCAATGTTGTGATCATTCAGATGATCAAAATCTATTTCTCATATATATTTGGTCTTAGTCCACATTTCCTGGCTCACAGTTCCCCAAACCCTTAGAATTTCCTAAATGCTGAGATTGATATAGGTATCTTTTGTTATGTTAATGAGGTGTTTTCTGGATAGCACCCAAGGATGGGGCTGAATGCCAGTGGAACCAACCAGGTAACTAGAGGATTGAAACTTTCAATTCCAACCCCCTGATCTCCAGAACATGATCTAACCAGGTGAATTCTTTTTTCCTCCTTTTTAAATTTAAATTTATTAGGTTGACATCGATTAATATGATCAGATAGGTTTCAGGTGTGGGTTTCAGGTGAATTCTTGAAAGAGGTAAAGAGATCAAGAGTGAGGAAGATTCTTATGGTGCTCTTGAAGGAGCTGTGGGCCATGTGGGAAAGAGAGCATGTGACATGGAAGAGTAGGTGGCTTCAGCAATTGAGAACGGCCTCCAGTTTATGCCAGCAAGGAAACAGGAACCTCAGTCCTACAACCACAAGGAGCATAATGCTGGCCCAAACTTGAATGAGTTTGGAAGAGGATCCCGAGTCCTAGATGTGACCCCAGCTTAGTTTACCAGCTGGATTTCAATCTGGGGAAGTTGAGTAGAACCAATTATGACCATTCAGTCTTTTGAAATTGTGAGATAATAAACAAATGTTGTTAGAAGCTACTGAATTTGTGGTAATTTGTTACACAGCAACAGAAAATGAATACATCTGATATACAAATTTTACAATGAATTTTTAATCTAACATATTTGAAGCCAGTTTGAAACTGAAAGTAAACTTTTGGTTCTATGTCTGTAAGTTTGTCCAGTATTGAAAAGTTTAATGAGAGATTATGCTATGTCTGATCAAACTCTTCAATGGAAAATTAATTCTGATGTCTGAAGGCAGCTACCTTTGGGATATTTTTCACAAATTTCTAATTCACTTATAAGGGGATTTTAGGGAGTTTATTTAAGCTGCTTTCTTTAAAAGCTTTAGTTTCAAAATGTGTGGAAGAAACCTCATAGACCACATGCTTTATGTTTGCTAAATACTGAAGCAGATTTCTCAGCTAGATATTGGGCTTTTCAGAAAACTTTGTATATTAGAAAAAAATCCCTTAGCAACTCCTTTTATTCACCAAGTATGTGTAAATCAGAATCAGTGGAAGCCTAAAAAGAAAAAGAAGCACATCTCTTTTAACGGGTAAGTAGCACAGAGCCATTTCAACCAGATCTTAGGTATTTCTAGGGAAGTATTGAAGTCAGTAAAACTAATTAATGTCTGGTCCTGTGTGTGAGAAGACAAATTCCTACTCTTCTGTTGACTTTTTGTCTTTGAAGCTTTTTGTTTTGCCATACACATCCTGCTGTTGGTTCTTATTTACATTTCATGGTGCCAAGATTGCCATGTTTTAAAAATTAATGGAGAGCTTTATTTTTTGCCTTTTCCAGAAGAATAACATAATGTAAGGTGAATTTACACTAGATTTAAATATTTTGGGATGATTCAGAAGACAAATTAACTTGAAATGTAACAGAAGCCCTTCTCATCTGAACTGTGTTACTGTGGCTTTAATTTAAAGCTCTTATTTTCTAAGAATTCTAAGGTGATAAGAGATTGTGTTATTTTACCTTTATCATGACACATGCTTTTTTCTCCTTTTTGCAAATGTCTTTTTGTTAAAAGACTCATACATTCAACACACTTCAAAATAAATTTATTCCTTATTTACCTTCAAAGTCAATGTTTGAAGTAACAGGAGAGGAAGAAAATTGCTAGAGTAGTGAGGACAGGCTTGTGGGTGATTGAGCTTGACAATATAACAGTTGATTAGCTCTGATGTTTTTGTGTATTTGGAGAAAATTGCACTGGATCTGATTGCTTTAATGATCTGTTGTTTAAAGTCAATAGTAGAAGTGTGTATTTGAAAGAATATTTTCTTCCATTTACTTCCATTGTCTTAGCTCTTAAGCAACACACAAAAGATTGATTTCTAATTTTATAAGCAGCAAGGGTCTTTAAAGGAAATTGATGAAGCGTTTCTCTCAGTCTTCTCCTCCAAAGCTGCCTTCCCTACAAAGGCTCTAAGAAATGGAACAGTTATGGAGGCTGCCAGTGGGTTCCATTGGTTGGATTGCTCCTGGTGGCTCACTAATTTGGTGAGGCTGTTATTGTCGTCATTAAGGGTGATTCAAAAGAATGCTTTAATGATCTGTTTGCATAGATTGTGGTTGCTTTTCTTATGGTTTTAGCAGTAGCTCTGTTGTATAATACCTTTCTTTTGGAGTTGTTTCTACTACTTAACATTTGTTGTTGCTGGTCATTCTTTGTCAGCAGAAAAATAGAGCATGCTAGCTTTCCTGCTTGTCATTTGGGGAAGATAATTTATAGATCATTACCTTTCATTAAACTCCTACTTCCACCAACATATTGGAGATGAACACCCAGGGCACTTCAGGGAGTGCCAACCTTCTCTTTCACAGGAAAAAGACACTGTCTTGGATCACATCCGAGTGCATGCACCTAGTAAGAGCTACTGTGTCCCTTCTTTTATATGAAGTTTAGGCAACTTCTTTTTGTAACTCTCATACTGCATGACATGTAGTCACATTAACCCATTCTTAGTGCTGTTAGATGTTAACTGACTCCCCGTTCTTGAGGGTTTTTCTCCTTTGCTTGTTTGTTTCTAACTCAGCTGTTGATGGTGGAGAGTTAAACCCTTTTGGTTACCCCTAGCGTCTGCCTCACCTCTGGCATTAGCCAACATTCTAGAAATGACTTGGGTAGAGCATCTGTTTGAGTGATCTTCACTAGATACATTTCACTAGAATCCTGTTTTCTTCCATGATCGAGTGGAAAGCATGTGGGTTTTAGACTACTTAGACCAATTGTCTACTACTCCTGGCTGTGTGACTTTGAGTTTGTTACCTAAGCTCGCTGAGCTTCTGGGTCCTATGCATCAAATGTGGATATTACCTACCACTCAGGCTTCTTATAAATCCTATCTAATAAAAGAGTAATATGCAAATTGACTGTACCTCCACTACACCCACAATCCACACCCACCAGCCAATCAGGAGCAAGTATGCAAATTAACCCAACCAATATGGCTGCGACCCTGGAGCAAGCAGGAGGCTTGGGTTTCCCTGGCAATGAAAAAAGCCAAGCTTCCTGCACACCCTGGCCGGCCCAGGCCTCTGCTTAAGGCTACAAAGTTTCAACTATAGAAGATAAATAAATCCCAACAAAAATGGCTGTGGCCACGGAGCGAGCACAAGGCTTGGGTTTCCCTAGTAATGGAGGAAGCCAAACTTCTTGGCTGGCCCTGGCTCTGCTCAAAGTTACAAAGCTTCAATTATAGAAGATAAATAAATCCCAGATACCAGGGCCTCCGCTTGGGTCGCCAGGGGGTGTTGCCGGCCTGCAAACCACCACAGGCCCCTCGCCCAGACCGCCCCATGCCCCAAGGGAACCCCCACCCTGATCCAGGACACTCTTCAGGGCAAACCAGCTGGCCCCCACCTGTGTACCAGGCCTCTATCCTATCTAATAAAAGAGTAATATGCAAATTGACCATCGCTCCAACACACAAGATGACTGCCCCCATGTGGTCAAAGATGGCTGCCCCCATGTGGACACAAGATGGCCACCACAAGATGGCCAGCAGGGGAGGGCAGTTGGGAGGGATCAGGCCTGCAGGGGAGGGCAGTTGTGGGTGATCAGACCAGCAGGGGAGGGCAGGTGGAAGGGACCAGGCCTGCAAGGGAGGGCAATTGGGGGCGATCAAGCCTGTAGGGGAAGGCAGTTAGGGGTGACCAGGCTGGCAGAGGAGGGAAGTTGGGGACGACCGGGCCTGCAGGGGAGGGCAGTAAGGGTGACCAGACCTGCAAGGGAGGGCAGTTAGGGGTGACCAGGCCACAGGGGAGGGCAGTTAGGGGCAATCAGGCTGACAGGGGAGCAGTTAGGCATCAATTAGGCTGGCAGGGGAGTGGTTAGGGGAAATCAGGAAGGCAGGCAGGCGAGCAGTTGGGAGCCAGCAGTCCTGGATTGTGAGAGGGATGTCCGGCTGCCCGTTTAGGCCCGATCCCAGTAGGATCCGGCCTAAATGGGCAGCCGGACATCCCTTGAGGGGTCCCAGATTGGAGAAGGTGCAGGCTGGGCTGAGGGACACAACCCCCCCCCCATGCACGAATTTCGTGCACCAGGCTCTAGTATTACATAAGATTACTGTAAGTACATTATATTTAACTAGAAGCCTGGTGCACAAAATTTGTGCATGGAGGTTGTGTCCCTCAGCCCAGCCTGCACCCTGTCCAATCTGGGACCCCTCGAGGGATGTCCAGCTGCCTGTTTAGGCCCAATCCCAGTAGGATCGGGCCTAAACGGGCAGCCAAACATCCCTCTCACAATCCAGGACTGCTGGCTCCCAACTGCTCACCTGCCTGCCTTCCTGATTGCCACTAACTGCTTCTGCCTGCCAGCCTGATCACCACCTAACCACTCCCCTGCCAGCCTGATTGATGCCTAACTGTTCCCCTGCCAGCCTGATTGCCCCTAACTGCCTTCCCCTGCAGGCATGGTCACCTCTAACTGCTCTCCCCTGCAGGCCTGGTCCCCCCCAACAGCCCTTCCCTGCAGGCCTGTTGCCCCCAACTTCCCTCCTCTGCTGGCCTGGTCCCCCCAACTGCTCTCCCCTCCTGGCCTGATTGCCCACAACTGCCCTCCTTTGCAGGCCTGGTCCCTCCCAACTGCCCTCCCCTGCTGGCCTGATCGCCCACAACTGCCCTTCCTTGCAGGCTTGGTTCCTCCCAACTTCCCTCCCCTGCTGGCCATCTGTGTCCTCATGGGGGCAGCCATCTTTGACCACATGGGGGCAGCCATCTTGTGTGTTGGAGTGACGATCAATTTGCATATTACTCTTTT
Source organism: Ia io (assembly GCA_025583905.1). Lineage (NCBI taxonomy): Eukaryota > Metazoa > Chordata > Mammalia > Chiroptera > Vespertilionidae > Ia > Ia io. The sequence continues at coordinate 3,650,572 of JAJQQW010000019.1, read as the reverse complement.
ATTAGATAGGATAGAGGCCTGGTGCACAGGTGGGAGCCGGCTGGTTTGCCCTGAAGGGTGTCCTGGATCAGGTTGGAGGTTCTCTTGGGACATGGGGTGGCCTGGGTGAGGGACCTGTAGTGGTTTGCAGGCTGGCCATGTCCCCCTGGCGACCCAAGCGGAGGCCCTGGTATCTGGGATTTATTTATCTTCTATAACTGAAACTTTGTAGCCTTGAGCGGAGGCCTGGGCCGGCAAGAGCAGGCCAGAAGCTTGGCTTCCTACATCGCCAGGGGCAACCCAAGCCTCCTGCTCTCTCCAGCTCTGTGGCTGCTGCCATATTTGTTGGGTTAATTTTCATACTTGCTCCTGATTGGCTGGTGGGTGTGGTTTGTGGGCATAGCGGAGGTATGGTCAATGCATGTTTCTCTTTTATTAGATAGGATATGGCAAATATATACAATATATAGACTATATGTGTGACACAGAGTAGGCCCAAGTGTATATCATCTTCAGGAGGAGACTCTTTTTCTTTCATTTTCTTACACTTTGATGAAAACAACAAAAACATCTTTCACAACATTATAGAAATTGTCACATGCACAAGTGAATGGTGAGTTCTCACCTATTCTAGCTCTCTCGATAGAATAAACATAAAAAATTGTAATGTGGTTCCTGTGAATACTCAGAGCTTTATGACTACAGTGGATTACTTACAGCACTGAGCTTTTCTTTAGGGTGGATTTAATGCTGAAGATGCATGCAACTGAAACACTCCATTCTTTACAACCTCCCAGAAGAGGGAGGATGATTCGCATTTATTTCTTTGTTTACTTTTTTAAAAAAAATAGCCGGAGCAGAGCTGGCTAGATGAATTTTCCACTGAAAGTTCTCTTTATGCTCGTTTATAATAAACTGACCAATGGGAAGAGAATCTGTGGAGAATTAATGTCAGTCCCAGCCAATTCAACACTGAATCCCAAACGAGTTACAAGTTAATTTTTTATTACACAGAGTGCTGTTCAGTTCAGTAGAGTATTTAGAATTTCTTAGATGTTTATCATTTAGTAATAAATGTCCATGCAGTATGCTGTATGGCATGTTCTTTAAAAAATGAGTGAGAGTTCAGGAATAATTTGAGCACATATTATAACAAGCACATATATGTGAGGAGGGGAGATATTTGGGGAGAAGGAAGGTCGAGTGGGTGAAAGGTAAGTAGATGTCTCACCTGAAGCAGTGAACTCAAAATGGATGGTGTGCTGTGAAGTGTGTGTGTATGTGTGGAAGGGGACGGGGAGGGGCACCGTGACATCTGTTATTGAAACAGTGGGTGGAATTGATGTCCACACTCCCGTTAGCCAGGAACCAGAGTTGGGGTATCAAATTCCCTTTCCCACCCCACTTGATGAGCCATTTTAATAATGTCTGCATTGCACAGAAGGCATTTTGAAAGCATGTGGATTGTGTGGGAGGAATGTCGGAACTAAAGAAGAATTTGTCCCCTCTGACCAGAAAACTAGAAAGTGTCTTGAGGGTATAGCAACATGGAGAGCTGGGGAAGCAGATGGTTTCCAGCTCTGATCAGCCAAGAGCCACTGGTTCCTGTCCTTAGGGTGACTTCAGAGTGCTGTGTACTGGTTAGAAAGCAAATGAAAGTACTTATGCCTTCGAAGGACAAATTAATTCAATGGATCTGGGTGAGACTTCTTAAAATTTGGAAATCTGATGATTCTTTTAAACTACTTTTCAAAAGAAGAGGAAAAAAGGAGCAATACACCTGAAAAGGCGATCTCTCCTATGCCAACCCCAGGAATTACATATTTTATTTGGACAAAGAAAGTGATGAAACACCTCATCACATTTAAGGTCGATCTGAAGTTAAATAGGGATATTGAGACTTTGTCTTCTCTGTGGAATGCTTTCTACGTAGCAGAAGCTTAAAGAAGTTGGTTAGATACCACCTGCCTGTGCATTATTAAAGCTCCCTGAAGACAGACAAGGTGCATTACCTATCCACCTCCACCTGCTGCTAATCACTGTGCCAGTCACAGGGCTTTGCAAAGATAGGCACTCAATCCAATGGCATGAGGAATGCAATGTGAAGAAAAGTGCAGGGTCAGAGCAGCTGTCCAGATACATCCATTCCATATCAACAGCTTCGTTTGGGGAATTACAAAAGCAGTTTATATTTGAAGAAGTAAATATAGAAAAGGAGAAACCCACTTAGTTGGGTTACTGTGGACAAAACAAGGCATGTAGTACATCCTCCTATTTTCCAACCCCGGCCTCGGGAAGAAGGAGTCAGGAGGGCCTGTTCACATTTCCATACAATTGATGCAAGAAGAGGTGTTGACATTGGTCTTTTCAGGTCCTCTTGTCACCTGATGGTTTTTGGATCTTCCAACCTCTTTGTCCCATAGAGGAAAAATGACCCTCGTCTCCAGAAGTTGGTGAGGTACCACCTGCCTGGCTCTGCCCACCTGACTTAGTGTGGATACTTTATCGCCTTATCCTTCTGCTCTGTTGATTTCTGAGAAGGGGCTGGATTACACATTTGCTGCTTTATAATCTAGGATTTGGGCTGAAACATGGAAATAGTCCCAGATTTGACAGTATGTTCATCTTTGTTGTCAGCAATTCCAATACCTTGTAGTTTTGGAGTTTATTTGCTTTCTAAAAATTTGTCTGACATATCTGCTTGTCTTTTTCTTCCGATTTTCTCATGGAAAACTTTTGTAGTTTTCTGTATACTCTCTAAAACATGCTCATCAGATTCTCTTGACCCTCTTTATATTTGTCCTGTCTATGTCTTCGACCTGCTGGATGCATTCAATACCTAAAAGAATATTCCAAAAGTGAACTTTCATTGGTTGCATTTTTACCTACCTCAGGTTAATGCATGGTTATATTTTAAAACATCACATAATCTCCATTAATATTAGACATCAGGAGGATAAACAAATAGTTTAAGTACTGATTTGTCTTTGGAGTGTGAAAAAAAAGCTATTTAAAATTCATTATATGCCACTAAAAATAATTTTGAACAAATACAGAATTTTCAAAAGATCTTCCACTTCAACATTCTCACCCACAGAGTTTTGAAAATGCATAGATCTTTTGTTAGTAATAAGGAATTAGTTTAGCTGCACCAAGGAGCTGATGTAGTAATTCTAACGAGATAGCTACTTAATGATTGTGTCAGGCCCTGATGGTATAGCTCTCCTAAAACACATTTACATTCATCTTTCTGGTGGTCAGAACTCTAGTTTTTATTCAGCTATTGGGGGATTCATATATTTTAAGGAGTGAAATAAATACTTTAAGCCAACATATAGTGTCATTGTCCTTGCTAGACTGGTCATGGCATGAAATTCTAAGAGCAATCACAGGGAAGAAGTTTCTTGGGAAAGTTATCTTTGCTCAAAAAGATACTTAGGAAGAAAAAAAAAAAGATACTTAAGACAGCATGTGGTTTTGCTTTTTTGTGTGTTTTTTTAAATTTGTACTTTGTTTTATGGGGACACAATGGCTGGAGATACAATAGTCATCCTAATAAAATGAGAGGTGAGACTAAAGTTGTCAAGAACAGTCTTGATATTAAAATGCTGATTTAATTGATGCTACTCTGGGGCTTATTATTATGTAAGGTAATACATTTACTGTATTATATACAAACTAAAGGCCCAGTGCACAAAATTCGTGCATGGATAGGGTCCCTAGGCCTGGCTGGTGATCAGGGCTGATAGGGGCCTTCCAGCTGCCGGCTGGGCCCTCCCTTTCCCAGCTGCTGGCTGCCTGCCAGGGCCTTCCTTTGTTACATGCTTCCCCCTGGTGGTCAGCACACATCATAGCAAGCGGTCTGCTGGTTGAACACTTGAGGGGACACTTTACATATTAGCCTTTTATATATATAAAAGTTTTTTGTTTTGTTGTTAATCCTCAGTTAATCCTCACCTGAGGATATTTTTCCCATTGATTTTTAGAAAGAGTGGAAGGGAGGGTTAGAGACAGAGAGAAACAGAGATGTGAGAGAGACACATCAATTGGTTGCCTCCCATAAGCACTTGCAGTGATTGATTAAGAAAGTAAGGTTAGAGGTCAATACTCATACCTGGACACAGTTCAAAAACTTTAAACAACAGACAGTATTTTAAATTATACCTGATCTGTCATTGCTGTGTTAAACTTTACTTTCTGTTCCATTTTCTTTGTTTTACTTAAGTTCTAGTGTGTGTTATAAGCTTACTATTAAGAGTAAAACTCGATAGCATAAATGACAGAATAGAAACTTTGCATTATCAGCAATTTAATCTCTGAATCATGTAGAAAAAGCAATGAAAAAATTTGCATTTGTGAGTTACAAGAAATGAATATCTCATTTTCAATGAATTGCTAATGAGAGTGAAGAATTAAGCTAATTAATGTTTGTTTCTAACAAGCAGTTATAGGGAAGGGGCTTGATTTACCCATCCGGGCCAGTTCTTATCAACGTTTTCCTGTGAATGGCAGTATAGAAATTGTCATAGACCCAATCCCTGCTGTTCTACTTGACCACTAAGCCTATTTGTTCTTTATTTTATCACCCGATCTAGAAAATTTTGATTTTTCTTTTGCAAACTCTCCAACAACTTTTTCACAAGCTCTTCTGTAATCAGCTTTTTTCTCTCAATAATATTTTGTGGCCATTTTTTTCTATGTCAGGAAATACAAGGCTAAATCATAATTTGTTTCTAACTCACACTGTCTAACTCATACTGTCTCATTCGAATGTATAGTAATCGGATATGTGAGTGTGTGTATCTACACCATAGAATATTTTAAAAATTAACCAGGTAATTCTTGGTAGAGGGGGAATGGGAATAGCTGCCTGACTTTGCCCTCTAGCCCCTGGTAGCTTAGCTGACCGATATGAATATTGATGCCCAGAAATTTCACTACATATATATTTCACATCTGTTTTCATTCCACTTGCTTAGCACTCAGTGGGCCTGTTTGATAGAGCAGTTATTTTTTCTCTTGAAAACTGGTGAATTTTATCATATTCTTGTCCTAATTTTAAGAAATAATTTTGTCTTCTGTTTTCTCTCTTCTGTCTTTATGGGACTCCTATTAATAGGAAGTTGGGTGCTCTTCTTTCTCAATTACTATAATTATGTAAGAAATTAACCCCAAACTTACTTGCTTAAAAACAATCTTTTAATTTTGCTCACAATTTTGTAAATTGGGACTTTTGGAAAGACCTGGTGGGGTGGTCCTCACCTGGGGGCTCCAATGCTGTTACAGCAGGTTTCAGCTGGAGGCTCCGCGGGGCTGGGCAGCAGGATAACTCATTCATAAGGTGCTGGCCCACTGGACGTCTGCACCGGACTTCCTCCTCTGTCTCGGCTCCACCTGATTCCTTTCTTCAGAAATGTGTTGAATTCTCTAAGCTTCCGATGACCCCCCCTTCCTGCGTGGTGGTTTCATCTCATGTCTTTTGAATAGCCCGTTGCTACCATGTTTTTGTAAGTCAACTTTTCAGGGAAGCTTGCTGAAGCTACGGAAATGTGCACAGGTTTTTCAGCAGAAATTTATTTTTCTGTTTGTAAATCCCACAAGGCAAGAGGAGAGGACAAGGAACGCAACTGAGAACAACTGGCACTCAGAGGGGAGCTGAGAAAGGAGAAGGAAATGACGGAGGACATTGCTCTCTGGTGACCACCCTTTACCTGTGTCTTTGACCAAACGTCATGTCTGAATATTTTCTTCAAGTAAAGTCCTAGAAATTGCTGTGACTAATGTTGAGATTTATTTTCTTTGATTTCACCAGGATCCAATCTTTCTTATTCAATCTGATCTGGAATTAATCAGGAAGACAGCATGAATGGCTTAAATCCAGAAGATCTTTTTCTTTCTAAAAAAGAAAAAATTCAATAACTTGTGTTTGTAAATTACTTATAAAAAACAAACAAACTTGTCTTTGTAAATGGAGACTTCTTCAAATGCATATTCACCTCCACATGTCCTTTCCTCAGCTTTCTTCCTTCCTTCCTTCCTTCCTTCCTTCCTTCCTTCCTTCCTTCCTTCCTTCCTTCCTTTTATTTTCAATATTTTTATTGATTTTTTTTAGAGAGGGAGAGAGAGAAACATCCGTGTCAGAGCTTGACATCAATTGGCTGCCTCCTGCATGCCAAATGCCCCCTACAGGGGCTCAAGCAGGCATGTGCCCTGACCAGACATTGAACCAACAACATTTTGGTGCACAGGACGATACCCAAGCACCTGAGCCACAGCAGCCAGGGCTCTTCAGGTCTCTTTATAAGAACACATTAATCCCACCTTCTGCCCATGAGGCTAGAGAACCAGGCCAGTGTTTCAGGGAGGGACATCATGAGTACTCTCCTTGGTCCCCTAAAGAGAAGAAATATATTTAATATGCAACCATTTATTGAATGTTTTAGGCATTGTACAATGTTCTGGATTCCTGTGCATTTTAGACAAATTATGTACTAAACAGTTCATTTTGGATTAAGGTATTTTTCTCCATCTTAAATGATACTCTAAAACCAATTAGATTAATTCTTCTGAGTGAAGTAATTGGTTATTATTGTGGCCTGAATGTTTGTGTCCTCAAATTTCCCCTGTGTAGCTGTGTTTGGAGATGGGGCTTTACAGGAAGTAATTAAGGTGAAATGATTTCATAAGGTTGAGACTTCACTCCCAGAAGATTGGTGAGAAGGGACACAAAAGAGCAACCTCTTCCCCTCTCTCTGTATCTCTCCAAGCACAGAGAAAAGGCCATTTGAGGACACAGTGAGAAGCTGGCTGGCTCTCCACAAGCCAAGAAGACAGTCCTCCCAAGAAACCAACCAGGCTCTCCCCTGACTTCCAGCCTCCAGCGCTGTGAGAAGATAAATTCTGTTGTGTACGCCACCCCACTCTCTTGTGTTCTGTTTTGGCAAGATGAATAGTTATTAACCACCAGAGCGAGAATAGGCAAAGGAATCTGGAAAAAAGATGGCCTCTGGTATGTGGAAATAAGATCAGTTAAAATAAATGAAAAAGAACAGATCATAAGGTTTAACTGAGATTTTTTCTAACTTAATTAAAATTAGAATTGATTAAAATGAATTATGGATTTTGTGGGGGGAAAATCAAACTTCAAGGTTAGAGATTCTAATTCTGTCAACTGGGGTATGGTTTCTGTACTTTATTTTTTATGTTAAGAAAGTAATTCTCATGCTTAATTGGGTTTTAGAACCACTAACCTAAGTATTACAGTGTTTTCATTTTTTTACTGCTCTTTAAAAAAGGATTTTGTACTTCTTTAAAACTGAGTATAGGAACTGAGTCACAGTTGAGCCATCTTCTCTTATAATTAAGAAGGAATTTTTATGACAACTTGTGCTCATATTATCTCTTTATCACCTGTTTTTAAATTCTCTTTTTAGGAAACTTGCCACAAAACATGACTCATTTTTTTTATCCAGCTTCAAAAGGCAGCATTTTAGTTGTGTTTATTTCTAGGGTAACGTTTGATTGCTTTAGAGCAGTGGTTCTCAACCTTTCTAATGGCGCGACCCTTTAATACAGTTCCTCATGTTGTGGTGACCCCCAACCATAAAATTATTTTCATTGCTACTTCATAACTGTAATTTTGCTACTGTTATGAATTGTAATGTAAATATCTGTGTTTTCCGATGGTCTTAGGTGACCCACAGGTTGAGAACCGAGCTGTCCCCTGAGACCATCGGAAAACACAGGTATTTACATTACGGTTCATAACAGTAGCAAAATTACAGTTGTGAAGTAGCAACAAAAATAATTTTATGGTTGGGGGTCACCACAACATGAGGAACTGTATTAAAGGGTCGAGGCATTAAGAAGGTTGAGAACCACTGCTTTAGAGAATCCAAAAAATAGAGTCATCCATCCCCCCACAGGAATATTTCAGAAGAGACCCTGACTTCATTTTTAATCTTTTGTTCTATTCTCCATTTTTTTTAAAAAAAGAAAATTTTCTTTTCTTTTACACTTTTTCCATCTTCTTGCCACCTTCAGCTGTTTCCAGCAACTCTCTAAGTTTTGTGTGATCTCATCTTTGTCATTTGGAATTTGATCAAAGTTATTAAAAAGGAGCAGATGCTTCCTGGTAAATTCTGTGGTGCCATTGCTGAGAGAGTGTCCTGATAGAATGTCATAATTTCTGTATTTCTCCCCATGTTTAGCATTATATATGTCCTAGTTTGACTCAAAATCTGCTAATATTGACTCTTTTAACTCTCTAACAATCATTGTAGGGTTGACATTATCTGTTGTATTAAAGCACATGAAGTTGCTGTTTAAAAAGAAAAGAATCCCCAACAATTGAATATTGGCAATTTCTTATAATGCAGCCTAATATATATGGTGGCTGAATAAACTGAATCTCAGACGGGTTAAATGATTTTGCTCAAAGTTACCTAAATATAAAAGACAGAATTAGTTTCCTTGTGCTTTTCCCTCTGACAAATCAGTTGTTTCTCTTTTTTAAAAAGTATTTACCAACATCCGCAACCTGTCTTCTCAACTGAAAATAATTAGATCTTCAACTGTGTTATTTAATGTGTACCTCACATGCATACAATTCTCATTCAGAGAGCATAGGTGTTGCATTTGTAGTATTTTATATCAAGCAGTTATTCTATGTTCTATCTTAATATGTACATGGTTATGGGTGAATATACCTTTTAAAGTGACATAGCTATTATCATTTTTAGAACTTAATGTTACAGTATAAAGAATTTTTAGATTGGATTGCTTGTGAGTTATACTGGAAAACCCCGATATATAAAGCATAAAGGTACTGTTATTTTACTTATGTGATACCTATTATGTCTAAGAGGCACCGCAAATAATCAGATCAAAGTGGAAGTAGTCATAGTAAGAGGATCTAAGTCCTGGGGAGCTTGTTCTAATAACATCACAAATAATGAAAAACATTATTATAGCCTTGGAAGAGGGTCTATACCAGAGTGAAGCTCTTGAACTCATAACTATTGAGGTAGATTTATTGTTTCAATAATCCAGGTCTTCTTGCCTCCCTGTAACATATCCCTTCCCGTGTAACTGCCGCAAACAGGTGGCTGCCCCTTCCCTTGGCTCATTCTTCATGAAACTGGTTTTGGCCAATAGAAGGAAGAGGAAGTGATGGCCACCAGCTCTTAGCACAGGGCTCATGACTCCTTGCATGTTTCTGCTTGTGCTTGAGAAAAGCGGTTCTCAGCTGGGGCCACGTTTGCCCCCAGAGGACTTGGCAATATCTGGAAACAGTATGAGTTGTCACAACCTGGATGATTCTACAGGCGTCTAGTAAAGAGAGGCCAGGGATGTTGCTGACCATCCTGTAATGAACAGGACAGTTCCCATTACGCCCCAAGTGGTGGGCCCCTTAAGTGTCCACCTTTCTATAAAAAAGTGACTTGACATGTGTGGAATGGCAAATTGGCATTATTGGCAGAGGATGCTCATTACTGGTTTAGAAGGTGATTTTCTCTAGGGGCACATACAAGCCTCCCACTCTAGAGGCCTTTGTGACTCAGATATTTGGTCTACTGCCTGGAAGTCTGGTGGTTTTGTCCCTTTCATATCAAGTACACAAGGTTTCAGCATGATGCCAACTGACTCAGTATCTGAGGGCTTGTGGAGGTCAAGCAACATGATAGAGAAAGGTCAGAATAAAATTTGAGGGAAGAGTGTTTCCTGCCTCACAGTATTGAGTATGTTTACCAGTCTCTCTCTTTATTCATCTTTACAAGGGAAACTATAACTTCTGAAGTCTAATATTGTTTTCTTTTCCCTGAATCCCAAAAGACAGATTTTGCAAGAGATTTCTTTAAAAAGTTTCATTGCATTATCTTGCCACCAAAAAAATGTGCTTCTATATTTGGATTTAATATTACAGATTTTTTTTAATTGAGGCAATGTATATAAGATGGCAATATGAACACATACTGACTCCTGCATCCATCTCCACATTCTACTAAAAAGTGCCAGAAAGCCATCTAAGAATAATAACACGTTTTTCTGCAATGACCAAGATGGAAGGAAATTAGTAGACTCCAAAGTCTGTTAAGAGGTAAATAATCCTCATTACTGACACCAGGAGTGGAGAGAGATTCCACCAACCTCACTGTTCCATCTGTACATTTCTCTAAAATTAGGGGGAAAAAATGATGTACATTTTAGTCCTACACAATTTAATCAAAACAAAATCATTGGGGGAAAAAATACCTTTTGTATTTTCTATAGAATGAGTATGTTTTATCTGTAAAAATTAGCTGCAGAATCCACCCCTCCTTGTTTTGGTAGCTTTCTGGCAAGTCTTTAATGGGAAGATTTTGGCCCACGAAAGCTAGTATTGCCAAAGATTGAGTAATTCCCATAGAGACTCATAGAAAAACACTATAAAAGATAATTCTTAATGGGAAGACACCCTGCCCTGAATTTTTCTGGCCTCTGGTTATTGTTATCCTTGAAGAATATTATTTTATAAAAACAAATCCTTTTTATACATAACTTTATAACAAATCTTGTTAGAAAGACAAATATTGCTTATGTATAGATGTGTGAAAGAGAAAAGCTCTTCAAAGCAAGCCCCTATGCATTAGTTTTTGTGAAGACAATTTAATAAGAAACAAAACAAACTGTCTTTATTAGAAATTAGCTGACAGATTATCATCAATGTGAATAGACTTTTAACATTTTAGTGTACTAGTAGTTTGTTTCACAGACGTTGATCTTATTTAGTCCTTATCGAGGTCCTGTGTGGGGGTTGGATCTTGTTAGACATACTCTGGTTAGCACAAAGGAGGTATAAATGTCCCTTAAGTTCCTGAATACTCAAATTCAAGTAAATTGACTAATTGCAAGAAAAACATAGACCATACAGGATTTTATTTGTTTTCCCAGTAAAGACTAGTATCCCTTTCCCACTTAGATGAGTAACTGAGATTACAGTTGGTTTGCAGCCTTCTCCCTGAAGATACAGCCTGACACATCCTATCATTCCAGCAGCAATTTTTGTTTCAGGCCTGGAGTTTTAATTGGATGAAAGATCTGGGAAGATGAAGAATCCTGAATCAAGCTTTATATTGCAGGGTAGCCTCAGGTATTGCTTTACGTATGTGATGTACATCAGAGCTTGCTGAGCTGGCCATGAAGGCTAAGCCCACGCCCCTAACATGTACAAAGCTGGCCTTTCCTGTTTACCTGGATGCAGTGCAGTTGGTATTTGCAGATGCTACATAGAAGGTTTACAAATTCAATGAACACCTTATGGGGTCCGAGTTTGCATGCACTTCTCCTGTTGACTCATGAGGCATGGTACCTTCCAAATAAAGCCACCTTCTCAGAAGACACAACCAAGGCTCTTGTTCCAGGCGCTCCAGAGACCAATAATATGAATGAGCCAGTGACACACAAGAATTGTACAACCCCTATTTACAGAAGCCACCAGCCAGTGTGGCCTTTAATAAATAATCTTAATAGTTAAGGATCAGCAGTTCTGCTCAACAAGGAGCAAATGCTTTACATCCCTGATTGTTATGTAATAGAAGGTTGATTAGGATCTATTTTCACATTTGAAAAATACTCAAGTAAAGGATTCCTTCAGGAAAAGTGGAGAGACAATATGAAGAGTAGGCCAACTACTCACAGTGAATTTATGAATTATGGGATAAACCTGGATAATGGAGTTCTATAAATATGGGTCATATCAGATATCTGAGAAATGGTTCCTAATTCAATTCTTCTTATCTTTTAGTCCTTTCCTATATTCTAGAGTTGTGGCTCAATACCACTGAATAAACAGTGAGACTGTACGTTGTATTAACGTGACCTGAACCATGGCCAACCAGTTTATCTCAGCCAGAAGAAATTATGGTTCGATGTGACAGCAGAATGACAAAGCCTGTCACAGAAAAGAGAGGATAAAGATAAGCTCTTCCAGGACTTTCTGGGCTGAAAAGTAATAGATTTTTTTATCTTTCTCTGAATCTGATATAAAAAAAAAAAAGTTCATCTCTAACCAGTCTTTGTCTATGTGAAAACGGCTGAGACACACAATAATAGAGCCTCCAGGAAGGCCTGGGACAACGTTTGATATTCACATCCTTCTCATATGATATTTCAGTTGTTTTATTTTCCGTTGCTTTTAGAACTGATACTAGAGCTTTGAACCCAAGCTGCTATGTTGGAAAGGCCAAGAGTTTTAGAAACATTCTGAATATTTGCTCGTGACAGTTGTGTTGTGGGTAGACATTCATGTGAGGTGCCCTCTTTTCTGAGCTTTGAAACACTCCCAAGCTGTAAAAGTGAAACTAGATCAAACGTTTGTTTTTAAAATGACAATGACATCATTATTAAGAATATCTACTGACCTTGGACATTTTTACTCTTTGATGCCTTTATTCTATTTGGCTGGCTGTTGAGGTACTAACTTGCTTTGTCTTGAGCATGTTGGTTTCCAACTTTCACAAAACTTTTTCTTAAAGTCAGGAAGAAAAACGTACTGTTTGTATACAATCAATAAAGATAATACTTCTCAGCACCATGCAGCATACTGAGGGGAACTTAAAAAAATCCAGGAAATCTTGAAAGGATTCATTTTTTGGTTCAGACAAAGGATTGCATAGAGTAAATGTCCCCTGTTTTTTCTTTCTCTGAGATGTATAAAAAGATGTATTAGTTTCCTGTTGCTGGTATAACAAATGACCACAAATTAAGTGGTACAACATTTGAAAAACTTAGAGCAGGACAAAATTTTATTATCTCACAGTTCTGGGGGGTTAGAAGTCTGAAATCAAGGTGTTGGCCAGTCTGTGTTTCTTCTTGAGGTTCTTAGGGTGGGGTTGGGGGTGGGGGAATCCCATTCCTTGGCCTTTTCCAGCTTCTAGGGGCTGCCATTTGTTGACTGGTGTCCCCTTCCTCCATCTTTTTATATTTATTTTGTTTTCTTTATTTATTTTCTTTATTGATTTTTAGATAGAAAAGGGAAGAGAGACAGAATCAGAGAAACATCAATTTGTTGTTCCATTTATTTATGCATTCATTGGTTGCTTCTGGTATTCACCCTGACCAGGGATTGAACCTGCAACTTGGCATATCTGGATGACACTCTAACCAAATGAGCCACCCAGCCAGGGCCCCTTCCTCCATCTTCAAAGCCACAAACACAACATCTTCTGAGATCTCCCTGACTCTACTTTTATCCTCTTTTATTTTATAAAACATTTTGTGATTACATTGAACCCACCCAGATAATTAAGATAATCTCCCTATTTTAGGATTTTTAATCACATCTGCAAAGTCCCTTTCCCTGTAAGGTGACAACATAGTCACAAGTTTTGGGGATTAAGGCAAGGACATCATTGATGGGCTTACCACAGCAGAATAGGAGCAAATATATGCAATCAGCTAGAAGAAGCTGATTCAATACTCTGATTATTGGATATACTGTTATAAGATATGTCTGAATATTAACTTTGGTGAAATTCATTTGTGAGCTTATTCTCTTAGGACTGTAAACGTCAGAGTCAAATAACAGGAAATTTTTCCACACACATCAAGCCAAAGCTGTCACAGCGCCTTATTACCAGATGTTTTTGTAGCCCTTGAGTTGAGGATACTAAATAATTGAGCAATTTCCTTTGTGTGTCTTGATATGAATATTTTAGGCATATTTGTTAAGGTATTCATAAACAGCTGGTGTGCATAAAACATTCCTAATTCAAATTTCAAAGCTGTTTTAATTACGGACTGTGTATATATTTTAGTATTAGAAATAGAATGAGAGAAAAACCAACAAGGAAGGAGAAAGCTATGTTACATCTACAAAACATGGGAAACTTTAGGATCTCTGGGAACTTGGAGAAATTGAAAAATATTTCAGTCCCTTGTGTACCACTTAATTCAAGAGAGATTTCAAGTAAACGGGAATATTTAAAAAGTATTATAAAGCATAAGGACCTTTGTAAGAAGATGTTTTTAGCCCTAACCAGTTTGGCTTAGTGGATAGAGCGTCAGCCTGTGGACTGAAAGGTCCCAGGTTCGATTCCGGTCAAGGGCATGTACCTTGGTTGCAGGCACATCCCCAGTAGGAGGTGTGCAGGAGGCAGCTGATCAATGTTTCTTTCTCATCGATGTTTCTAACTTTCTATCCTTCTCCCTTCCTCTCTGTAAAAAATCAATAAAATCATCTATTTTTAAAAAAGATGTTTTTATCTCACAGCAAATTCCAATCATGAAGAAGAATCACAGTTTGTTTCCATGCTCAGTGGGAAGGACGACAAAGACAATGAATGATGTCTGCCTTGGGTGTGGAACAAGGGAAGACTCATGTGGACCATGCATCTGCTCTCTCTTTATTTAATCTTTTGTTTGGATGCTTCTGAATAAGAGTACTAAAAAATTAGGCTTTGTCAAAACATGGAGAGTGTGTTCTTAATGTTATTTCTATTTGTACCATAAAAGATAAAGAATGAGTATGTTCTTCCAAGGAAGCTGACATGTATTTTGCCAACAATACATTCTATTAAATGCATTCATAAAGGTCATGACCTTTTCTTACTATCATTCCTAGAACTATTTTATTATGACCACAGAAAATAAGAAAACCAACATTTTTCTTATGTGGCTCTGTAAAAGTGAATGATGAGATGTTTTATTTTTTAATATAAAAACAAAAAAAGGAGGCAAACTTGAAAGGAAGAAAAACAAAGTATTTCTAGAGTGGGTCACCAGAATGCATTTCATGGAAGGTAAAAACCATGAGAAAGAGGATAGCAGGTATAGTTCTAAGATAAGAAAAATCAAAATATGTGAAAAAAAATCATAATGCACAGTATCATGAAAAAACATGAACAAACATGAGAAATAAATAAGTTTTGAAGAATAATGAATATTAGTTCATTCATATTCATTAATTACATAGATGTCAGGAATGAGATGTTTTCATTCTTTAGCAATAACATATTTATGTATTTTCAAATTTTATATTTCAAAGTGCAAATTAGGAGTCAAGGGACTATTTTTAACCACATATTCTATCTAATAAAAGAGAAATATGCAAAATGACCATACCTCCACTATGCCCACCAGCCAATCAGAGTGAGTATGCAAATTAACCCAACTAAGATTGTGGCAGCCATGGAGCTGGAGCAAGCAGGAGGCTTAGGTTGCCCTCAGCAATGGAGGAAGCCAAGCTTCCCACCCACCCTGGCCGGCCCTGGCCTCTGCTCAAGGAGGTGCTGAAAAAAAAAAAAAAAAAGAAAAAAAAGGAGGGGCTGGGAGCTTGTGTTGCTGGGGGGTGATCAGGCCAGGATGGGCCAGCAGTTGTGGGTGATCAGGCTGGTGGGGGGTGGGGTCATTGGGGGTAAGCAGACCAGCAGGGGGGCCAGTTGGGAGCGAGTAGGCCATCAGTGGGGGTCAGTTGGAGGTGATCAGGACAGTGGCAGGGGGGCAGTTTGGAGTGAGCAGGCAGCAGGGGGGCAGTTGGGGGAAAGCAGGTCAGCAGGGGGGGAAATTGGGGGTGAGCAGGCTGGCACGGGGGGCAGTTGTGGGGGAGCAGGCCAGCAGGCAGAGTGGTTAGGGGCAATCAGGCAGGCAGGCAGGCAGGTGAGCAGCTGGAGCCAGCAGTCCCGGATTGCGAGAGGGATGTCTGACTGCCAGTTTAGGCCCGATCCCTGTAAACCAGCAGTAAGACATCCTTTGAGGGGTCCCAGATTGGAGAGGGTGCAGGCCGGGCTGAGGAACACCACCCCCACCCCTGTGCACAAATTTCGTGCACCAGGCCACTAGTAATAAATAAAAAGCATTTTCTTTGGACAATATATTCTCAGAATAGTGCAATGGAGCTTCCAGAGATACTTAAAAGGCCAAACAATGGTGGCTGCTTCCAGAGATGTCTGCCAGAGGTGCTCTTGAGGGTAGAAGACTGATAGTGGAAGAGAATGAAAACACAAGACACGTATGTGTTTCAAGAGGAACCAATGAAGAAACTATTAAATCATTTTTACCAAGATTTGATTTGGGTTTATTTTTGTGGTGTAAATTCTTCCACCGTGGCTGATTTCCAGCTATCAATATGATGTCATTGAAGGCCGATTTTGGAAGAGAGGCACAGAATGGACTCTAGTCCACTTCAGGAATGAACTATCTAGAATTCTAATGGTTTGCTTCCTAACCTATGTCTGCGTACTTGTTATTGGCATCATATTGGGAACACTTTTCCTCTCACTCTGTGGACTTCCTGAAAACCCCCCAGTGAGGGTTTGACTTTCAGGCCCTCACCAAGACAAGAAAATGTGGACCAGGAGATTACCCAAGCTGCTAGCTTTATCCCTTCAGGATAAGCATCCACCAAGGGAACAAAACTTTGCCACGAAACCAAGGAAATCAGAGGACCACATGAGGACACACAATTCATTTCACTCTCTCCAAGAGGTCACAGGAGCCACAACCCTCCACCGGGAGGGAAGGAGACATGAGATCTGAGCAGCTGCATATTGTGTCTAAAAGCATACTTAAATGATTGCATCAGGCTTTGTGTATAGATCAGATGCAGCCTTTCTCCTCTATTGCTCAGGCCCCGGGCTCTTTGAGGAAGATAATGGCAGTCTTCAATGGTGAAGATGTATTCTTGGGGCACATCCATGGTGTAATGTGAGCATGTTTGCTACTCCACTTCATTTGATTGACCTTGCTCAGTTCCCTGGCTGTTTGCTTTCAGGATGAGATGGATCAGGAAGTAGATACCAGTGACTGAGGTGAAGGGGGTATGAACAGAAACATTGCCCCTCCATGATTTCTCCCACTGACCAGCTCCCTTCCTCCTTGAGAGAACTGAGGATCTGGAGGTGTTTCTGCATTAGGAGGCACCGCCGGTCTGGGCAGAAATCGCTTCCTCAGCTGTAATGCAGTTGTGGCCACTGGTGTTTCAGGCCTGGAGCCATTGCGTAGACTGAAGACAGCGAGGTCGCGCAAGGAAACTTGCTGGAGTAGGTGGTATTGTGCTTCTCAAGTGATGACCTCAGTCCAGTTTGTTTCCCTTTTTTGATTCTAACCTGTTGTAGACACTGGTGCTTTTATAAAGTGCCAGGGAGTGACTTGCCGAGGTGCAGAGAGTTTCGGTGTCTTGCTGGAGCTCACAGAGTGTTAGCAGTGGCGCTGGTGAGTGGCAAAGCTGGGACATTAATTGAGATGATCTGCTCCTGTTCTCATGCCTTTGCATTTCCTTTCCTTTATATTCACAGCTATTGCAGCAAAGACAGTTTTGTTACAGAGAGCTCTTCAAATCTTAGGGGAAAAGATGTCTGGGGGCTTTGGTTAAGCATGGAAGTCAGAGCCTTGCCCTGGGTGCTGTACCACCTGTAAAGGGCGCAGTTCTGCCCACTCAGGCGTCATGGCAGGGGTCATGACTGGGAAGGGGCTTTGCCATTGGACGATGGAACACTAAACAAAAACCCTTCAAATAAAAACAGCTGAATAAAACAACAGGATCCTAGTTCCATAAATGCGATGCTGCACCAGGGATGCTTTTGAGTCTGGATAATACCCCCAAAAAAGAACTGGGGGTGGAAAATTAGGATTCTTAATTATGTTCATTTCAAGTTTCTGAAAGATAAAAACACTTACATTTCAATGTACAAACTGAAGATATAAGAAGAGGTTGAAAGAAAATGTTACTGGAAATAAAAACAGGTGGTATATAAATTGATAACAATAACCTCTGAATTTGATGTATAATTTTTAAATGAACAAGAACACAGAAGTCAGTAGAGAATAAATATACTGCATTTGTTAGCGTCACTGCATTGGGCTCCGTTAGCCATAAAGAAAGTGTCTGCTTCTATTTCACCTTTGGTTTTAAAAAAGGCTTTTTTCTATGCTTTGAATAAAGTGTTAATAAGATAACTAGTTCACACTGGATAATTACAAATTGCTTATTATGCTTTTAACCACCAAGTAATATGGTGTATCAAGCAAGTATAACATGACAATTACTTTTGCTAACGGACCATTTCTTTTGGAAAACTGCTGAGCCATTGCATCAGGGCCCTTCCAGATACCTGTTTACCTGAGTCTGGCTCCTGCCTGGTGCCCACACAGCATTAGGCTTCAGCCCCAGGATTAGACTCATCCCATGATCTCTGACTTACAGAGTTCTGGTCAGACCGAGGCCCATCGCCTTGACCGGTCCCCATGTTCTCTACCTTCCATCCCAACTCTTCCACAGTCAGCTTCAGATCCTTCATCCCAGTCTGTCATGCCCTGTCACCTCTCTCTAGGCTCTGAGACCTACCTACCCTGGATTAATTCACCTGGTCACACCACTACCACCCAAAGTCCTCACCTGAGTGACTTCACTGATCACTATACACTCTCCCCAAATTAAGTATTGTCAATGGAAAGAGCTATTAAAACACAATGGGAAACCACCAACAAAATGAAAAGACAACCCACCGAATGAAAGATCATATTTGCTAGTGATACATCTGATAAGACCTTAATTTCCAAAATTTATAAAGAACTTATACAACTCAACACCAAGAAAAAAACACAATCCAATTAAAAAATGAGAAAAGGACCTGAATAGACACTTCTCCAAAAAGAGAGCATACAATAGAGCTATGAAAACATGCTCACTGTCACTAATCATCAAAGAGATGCAAATTAAAACCACAATGAGATATCACCTCATGTCTGTCAGAATGGCTATCATCAATAAATCAACAAACAAGTGCTGGGAAGAATGTGGAGAAAAGGGAACCCTCATGCTCTGTTGATGGGAAATTCAGACGTGTGCAGCCACTGTTGAAAACAGTATGGAGTTTCCTCAAAAAAATTATAAATGGAACCACCTTATGACCCAGCAATTCCACTTCTGGGTATATATCTGAAGAAACATGAAACACTAATTCGAAAGAATATATGTGCCCTTATGTTCATTGCAGCATTATTTACAATAGCTGAGATCTGGAAGCAGCCCAAGTACCCATCAGTAGATGAGGTGATAAAATACTATGGTACATTTATACAATGGAATACTACTCAGCCACAAAAAAATAAAATAAAAGAGAAGGAAATCTTACCCTTTGTAACAGCATGGATGACCTGGAGTACATTGTACTAAGTGAGATAAGCCAGTCAGAGAAAGACAAGTACCATGTGATTTCACTCATATGTGGAATCTAATGAACAAACAAATAAGCAAAATAGAGACAGACTCATAGAGATCAGGCTGACAGCTGTTGGAGGGAGGGCTGGGGCTGGAGGCACTGAGCAAAGAAAGAAAAAGAGAAAAGACTCATGGACACAAATAACTGTGTGGTGATTGCTGGGGGATTGGCAGAGAAGGGTATGGGGGAATAAAGGGTGATAGAGACTTGACTTGGGGTGGTGAACACACAGTACAGTGGAGAGATGATGTGCTGTGGAGTTTGCACCTGAAATCTATATAATTTTGTTAATCAATGTCACCCCAATAAATTAAATTAAAAACAGATACTTGATTATATCTAAATCCCCAGATTTGGCAAAGAACAAGGATTTAAAAATGTTTCTTGAAGGAAGAAAGCCTAAGTGAATGGGAGAATGAGCTTGAGCATGAAAGTTTAGACGTGTCCAGCTGGGGGGATGTTTGCAGGGACCCTTGTCTCCTCACCTTTGAGCTCCATGTCTGTGGTGGCAAATGGAGGTTCAGTGGTCACCAGGGACTAGCCTCACGGTGGCCAAAAAGATTCGCAAGCATCATTTGCAGATAAGGTGCTGTGTGGGGAAGGTGGGAAGTTCCAGAGCCACTGAGGCCTTTCTCCTCCA
The DNA here is from genome assembly GCA_025583905.1 of Ia io. NCBI lineage: Eukaryota > Metazoa > Chordata > Mammalia > Chiroptera > Vespertilionidae > Ia > Ia io. Next base: position 3,630,754 of record JAJQQW010000019.1, on the reverse strand, counting down.
AGCAACTTTGTCTAAACTGTCCTACTTTCTGGGCTGTTGTTGTCAGCAGTTCTTTCTATTTCAATCCTTCATTCTCATTATCTTGGATTTCTGAAAATGTTTTCCCATGCTGCAGCAAGCTCCACCTGTTACACTTGCGAGCTGAATTCCTGAATTAAAAAGTGATTCTGAATGTAGGGCACTCCTTCCGCGTATGTGCTGCAGAAGCTGAGAGGAGCTGAGCAAAGCCTTTGGTCAGACACTGAGCCATCCATGGCTGAAGATCTCCCCAGCAAGACCACCCAGTGTTCTGGACCAAGCGCTCAGGGCCCACTCCCTTCTACATCCAGTCTAAGAAGTTAGCAAGAGGCAGCGTATATTCATTCATTCCAAAATGCTAAACACCGCCTAAGAACAGGCACTCAAGTGCTAGGACAGAGTCCTGCCCATCGTTACCTAAAGTCTGGTCAGACAGACAGGCAGGAGATCAATGACTAATGTCAGAGGGCTAAGCATGGGAGTGGATATGGGCTGTTGGAATCCAGGAGAGCTGCCACTCTCTTAGCAAAGGATGCCTGGGATGGCTCGGTAAATGCTTTCAATAAGAGAACGGGTCTGCCAAAGTTGGCAGGAGTTAACCAGGCTGAAGGGCCAGTGATGGAACCAGGACATTACAGGAGAAGTGCTCGGTCTGGAGAGAGCAATAGAAGGCAATGGATTAACACACGGAAGACCAAGAAGGTGCTGGTGCGCTTCCTGATGAATTTGAACTTTATCTTGAAGTTATTGGAGATGGAGAGACAGGAAAAGGCAGGCTCTTCAGAAAGACAGTTTAGCAGCCGTGTGCAGAGTGGATTGGAGATAATGAAACAGAAATGGGGAAACTACGTACATGGCCATTGCTATTCTCCAGGGGAGACGTTATTCAAGTCTGGCCCAGGGAGAAGGGGAAGGTGGAGGGAGGGAAGGTGATTTCACTAAGGAGATGGTGGAGGACGGCCTTGCAGATGACACACTCTGAAGTCAGACTCCCTGGGTTCACCAGCAACGTGTTTTGTGGGAACATCGCTTGATCACTATTTTCTATAATGTTCTTTAGTTTTGTAATTATTATTATTCAAAGCATAACAAAAAATACCTATCTGTACTCCCACCATTCCAAAATAGCCCACCACCAACAGACACTGTATAATCTTTATACTTTACATGCACTTCTTCTACAAAATCAAGATCATATTCTACCATTTGTGCTGCAACCTACTTCCTCAAAGCCAATTGTAATTTTTTTTTATTTTAAGAAATTTTGAGACCACAACTAATTTAATAAAAAATTTTACAACTGACAATTGTTTTGTGACATGGGTTAAAGGTTTCTCTTTACAGAAATTCAAAGCCCCAGTCATTTCATGATCCTAGGTGTTGCTCTCCCTTCCTAGACAAGCACTATCATAAATTTGGTACCCATACTTCCATGTTCCATACATCTTGAAACATGTATGTGAATTACATATAACTGCTTCACCTGTGCAAAAGGCGTCGCACAGTTTGAACCCTGAGTAGTCAGCAGAGCAAAATGGCTAAAGCTTGGACTCAGCATCAGACTGTCCCAAGTTAAACCCCAGGTCTCTGAGATTTCCCAGAGCACGTGCACCTCCCTACATACCACTTCCATACATCAAAAACACATGCACCAACAATACACAGCATGTGGAACACATACGAACAAAATCAGATGCATACTAACAGAAGGGCTGCCAGGGGATGAGAGGATAGAAACAGACACGAGCTGCCGAGACCAGCAATGATGTGGCCCCCCCTCCGGGACCAACTGAAGCATATAACTCTGCTCCTGAGGCCCAAGAGAAGAAGAATATTGTAACTGTGCAAGATAACAAAAGGAATCGAAAACTGCCCCGGGGAGGTAAAGGAATTGGTCCTGGAGCGTGAGCTTTGGTGGGTGAGATGGGCAGGAGGAGGTGTCGGTAATTAAGTTAACCTCCAAGTGGCATGTCATCTGGATTCGTCTAAGATTGCTGATTAAGGAATGCATTACTGCCCTGACCCTTCCTGAACTTTGTCCTGTTGGAAGGAAACATTCCTTTAAACCTGGAAATTATTGCATTTAGTGCTAAGTTCACCCCTCTGTCCTCCCAAGGCTTGTGGCCAATGTCTACATCTATAAGCCCAGCTAAGCAGCCCTTCTGGCCATGGTTAGTTTCTGAGCAGAAGCCTGGGAGGAGGGAGGTTTCCATGGTGGGAGGATGGAGGTTTCCACGGTTTCCACATTCTGGGTACAATTTTAGGCTTGGCAATCAATTCGCTCATTTCTGCCTCAATTCATTTACTCACTCAGGAACAGATTAAGGCTAGGATGTGGGTGAGGGTCAGGAGAAAGGACAGGTATGGCACTGGGTAATGGATGATATTAAAATTTAAGACAAGTGATAAGCCACAGAGATGTGGATTATGTTCAAGGACAGGGTATGTTTCAGTGTTAGGTGAAACTCAGTATGTGTCATTAGGCATGTGTGTCTGCTGCGATATGCTGCTTGGTCATATAGAATGATGGAAGCTTTTTGGTTAATTTAGATAGAGAAAAAGGTGGGACTGTCAAATACCCTGGATATCAAATCCTCATCCCAACTAAATTGACAGACACCACATTTGAGGCTGAGGGGGAGGCAGCACAGTACGCAGTGCTGAGTGACAGGGAACACTGGCCTTCGTTGGAGAAGCGTTAACACCGCTGGAAGGCAGGATAAAGGCACAGGAGGCCAGGGAGGTAGAGAGAGGATGGATATTCTGAAGTTCTGTATCTCGATAGTGGAGGCAGTGAGGATTCCTGAAAGGGGGTCCCTGTCTCCCAACTCTGAGAGTCTGTGGCCCCTCAGAAACCAAAGTGGGTGATGGAGGCGCTGAGCTCAGACCCTCCAGGTCCCTGAAGAGGAGCGGCAGCACGGCAGAGACCCTGTGGCACCCAGCCTTCCTCTCATGTCCCCACCCCCGCTGCCATCAGGAGCTGCATCCTGACCAACAGGACACAGGTGCCTGCTCGCTCTGCCACCTCAGCGCCTGCACCATTGTCCCCACAGACCTTTCCTAGGTCCCTTTCCATGCCGGCACCGTGGAAACCTCCCTCCTCCCAGGCTTCTGCTCAGAAACTAAGACAAACCCAATTCCCATATTCCTTCCTTACAAAAAATCCAGGGTCACGACAGTCATGCAAACCTCTGTAAATGAAGCAGCCTTTTTTCTGCTGCCTTCAACGTTTGCACTTAATGGAATCGATTCTAATTGTGCCAACATTCTAAAAGAACCTGCATCTGCCTGAACTAGGCAGTTCCACATAATGGGGTTGAAAGAACCAGGCCTGCGATAGCATGAGAGTGTAGAAGGGGCTGTGCCATTACCAAAGCACCATCTCCTCGGAGAGTAGAGCAGCGAAGTCTTGTGGAGCAACTGCAGCTGTATTGGGCCAAGGTGGCAGGAGGAACTGATACCTGACAGGGGTATGAAGCAATGTGGAGGGCAGCCATAGGGACTCTGTGGACTGTTGCAGGCCCATTTATTCAGGCAATATTTACAGACAATATTCTACGTGCCAGGAGTTGTGCTAGATCTGGAGCTAGATCAGCAGAAAAAAAAAAAAAAAAAAAAGGCAAATACCCAGCTCTCACATAACTCCAGGCTGTCCTAGCAGCAGTAACAGCTACATTGAGGGGCTACCTAGAGAGAGAAATGGCTCTTTAACTGCTAAGATGCTCAAAGCTGACAGTTCTGCAAGAAAAGAAGCCAGACAATTCCCTGTGGATAATGCTTCCGTGACAATGACTGAATGTTCGGTGTCTTCCCTCTGCCCTCGCAGATCCTCTCTCCACCCTTCTCCTCCCTGCTAGGTCTTCCATGACAGTCTAACCCACATGGACTCCAGCAACGTGCCCGTGTGCCTACCAGCTTCCTGCTGGCTTCAGACAATGGGACATCGATTGGAAAGATTGAAGATAGGGGTATACATTCCCCTGGCTCCTCCCTTCCAAAGTCGCCTTGAACTAATGGTATTCCTTTAAAAGGGGGGCACTTCCTTCCTCTCAAGAAGCTTCTCTCCACAACTCTCTCCTTTCTGGTCCCAGTAACCACACCTCCATCGTCCCTTTGGGTCTGAAGGTGGAGACAGAGTCCCTTCTCCTGACCAGTGGAGCCTACACTGCCCGCTGTGGCTCTCCTATGAGGGCTTGCTTATTTTGTAAATATGTAGTTCCTTCGTGCAGTAGGCTGAACAAGGGCCAAAGGTGTCCCTGGAGCCTGTAAATGTTACTTTATAAGGAAAAAGTGTGTGATGATGTGATGAAATTAAGGATCTTGAGGTGGATGATTCTTCTGAATTACCCAGGTGGCCCTAAATGCAATCACAAGTGTCCTAATGACAGACAGGAGGAGAGGATTCATGTGACCAGGGAGGCAGAGACTTAGAGTGATGCAGCCACAAGCCAAGGAATGCCAGCAGCCACCGAAGATGGAAAAGGCCAGGAGCAGATTCTCCCCTGAACCCCCAGAGGCCATGTGACCCCGCCAACACCTTGATTTTAGTCCAGTGGTATTGATTTGGACATATGGCTTCTAGAGATATGAGAATAAATTTATCATTTTAAGCCACCATGTGAGTGGCAATTTATTATATCAGCCACTAGAACCTCATACACCTTGTTAATAAATTCTCCTAAATTTTCTTGATTATCCTGATGGGATATCACCCTGTTAATATTTGGCTCAGAGTTCTTCTCATGATGGTCTGTAGAAGAGCAATGCCACATATAAAATTGTGGGTGTACTTAGGTAAATCTCTGGCTATGAAGGAACTCCCTAGTTTTCATCAGATTCTCAAAACAGTCTGTGTCCCTATAGACTAGAAGTCAAATCATCAAGTTACCCCCTGTACCCATGGAAAAGAACCAGAGCTCTTGATCCCACAGACTATGTTGAGGGGGTATAGCCCATGGGGCCAGGCTGCAGGAAGAAGCTGCTTTTAAATGACTCTTACACCTTGGACTTCCTGCAAGTCTCCTCTAATGTTTCAGAATTCTTTATTACTCTGACCCTCTTAGTATTTTGACCTGTGTCAAGGAAACAATTTATATTCTAGAAAATCTTTTGTTTAAGTTAAATCCATGACATTTCTGTGAAATGTAAGCCAACCGTCCAGCTAAACAGCCCGCAGGGGGAGATCAGTTACACATAGCCACCCTCCCACCTATAGAACATCTATTCTTTCTTTCCTACAAGTGTTCACACATTTAGGTATTCGTCCTTGTAGCTGGAGAAATGAGAGCAAGGATAATTAAGATGTAGTCTTTGTTACAAGATTACCAGTCACTCAATTCAATACATGGGCTCTATTATAATGGCCCAAAGTAGGCAATAATCGACTTTGTTATGGGATCAAGGAGCAGGGATGTTGCCGAAGGGAGATGCCCAAAACAGCATCGCCAATATAATATAAGAGTTTGCCAGGCTGCTGGGGAAATATCCCAAGCTTGAACTGTCACCTTTGGCATTGGTTTGATCAAGTCACATAAGTCTCTATTTTAAATTGAAGGTCATGAAATCATGTTAGTGGGAAAATGTCTGGATATACCACAGTATGTTTACCCATTCACACAGCAATGGACACCATTTTCTATTACAAATAAAGCTGCTATGAAAAGTTGCATACAAGTCTGTAATGGGCATATGAATTTCTCCTGGGTATGCTTCACTTTTTAAGAAACTACCAACCTGTTTTCCAAAGTGGTTGCATTATTTTACACCACCACCAACAGTGTGGGAGAGTTCAAGTTGTTCCACATCCTTCCCAACACTTGGTATTGTCAATCTTTTTAATTTTAGATATTTTAATCCATGTGTACCGGTATCTCTTTCTGGTTTTAATTTGCATTTCCCTGATCAATAAAGATGTTGAGCATTTTAAGTGTTTTATATCTACATCATAGAATTTACACATACATATATCTCACAGGATTTATATATGCAACATATGTTATATATACCATATTATCATACATAATACACACACACACACACACACACACACACACACACACACACACACACACACATATATATATATATATATATATATATATATATATATATATATATATATATATATATATATATATATATACACTATAGAAAAGTTTTATTTACCAAATCCTTTCGTTTATTGGGATGTGTGTCCTCTTATTAATGAGTAGTTAAGTGTTTTTTGCATGTTCTAGATATGTCTTTGCTGGATATATTTTGCAAACAGTTTTTCCCATTCTGTGGTTTGCCTGTCTTTTCTTAACATTGGAAAATAAAAAGTTTTGAATGTTGCTGAAATCTAATTTGTGTGTGTGTGTGTGTGTGTGTGTGTGCGCGCGCGCGCTGTAGAGATGAGTGGGAATGAGGCAGGATAGACAGTCTCTTCCTCGACTCAGAAGGTTTTGAAAGGAAAGATAATTATATATGATTGAATGTAGGCATAAGGAAGGGAAACTTAAAAAACATCAGTTATAGCCAAAATTGTCTCTGAATAATAGGATATGAAATGATGCTGCTATTTGGAATGAGAGAGGGATGTGGGATAAAATTACAGGCATCTCAAGAGGAAGAATAACTGGCTTTATATACAAAATCTCCCTTGAAATTATACTTCTGAGGAAATTGATCACTTACCACGAATTATATCTTCATAAGTGGGCAAGAAAAAATGTGATGAAAATTCAAGTTGGGAATTCGTTGAGATATTAAGTAAAATTCTCTAGCCCTGCCTGTGGCCTAGAGAATTTTACTGAATAGCTCAATGATTACAAACTGGTGAATTCAGCAGTTGAGATGAAGGCTATAAAAGGGGCTTCTTTAGAATGTCTTTTAAAAAGCATCTATGGATCCAGACTTCCCCAATCAAAATTCCAGATGGATTGTTTTTTGTAGAAATTGAATAATTGATCCTAAAATTTATATAAAACTGCAAAGGATTAGAAATGCCAAAACAACCTTAAAGATGATTTGATAGACTTACACTACTAGATCCTAACACATAGATATAAACTTACAGTAATCAAAACAATGCTGTATTTGAATATAAATATAAACAAATAAATCAATGGAACAGAATAGAGGACCAGAAAAAAGACTAATACATAGACAGTCAGTTGTTTTTGATAATGCAATTTAATGCACTACAACAATTGGATAAATGAATAAAGAGAAACATAAGTTTTTACAACTATCTCAATAAAATTAACAATATAATAATTTGAGATGGATTGTAGATAGAAACAAAAAGTTAAAGCTATAAATATTTTAAAACTGTTGTCCAATACAATAGCCATGCAACATTACATTAATTAAAATGAAATTCAATTTAAATTTTGATTTCTCGGTCACACTAGCCACACTTCAAATGCTTAGTAACCAACGTAGCTCAAGGCTATAACATTGGATGGAGCAAATAGAAACTTTATTGGAAAGTGCTGTTCTAGAAGACAACATAAAAGATGTTTTCACATCTAATGTTTTCACAGGCTTGGAGCAGGCAAAGATTTTTTAGATAGGACACAGAAACTGTCAACAACAAAATTTAAAAATCAATAAATTGAACTAAAGCATCATCAAAAGACACTGTCACGAAACTGAATAGACAAAGCCGAGACTGGAAGGAAATATTCACAACACAGGCCTCGGAAAAAGAACTGTGTGTACAGAATCTGTTAGAAAGAACTCCTATCATTCCATTTTCTTACAAAGGGCAAACAAACCAATAAAAACTGATAAAAGACTTGAACAGACAAATCACCCAGGAAACTATACAAATGACCAATAAGTATACCAAAAAGTGCTCAACATCATTCATCAGAAAACTATAAATGAAAATCAAAGACATCACTAGATACCTATTATTGTGGCTAAATTTAAAAAGAAACACACCTGATATTGATGAAGATATGATGTGTTTGGAACTCTCAAATATTGCTATTGACAGTCTCAAATAATCCAATCATGTTGGAAAACTGCTTGGCAGTGCTATGTTCTATCATTGAATGTAAAGGTATATGTTTATGCTGTACAAATGCTGTGGCCTGGCAGTTCCACTTTGGTGAAAAAAAAACCAAAAGCACATTTCCACACAAATGCTTCAGGCAACTTTGTTAATGTCAGACCTAAGCTGGAAACAACCCAAATGCTCTTCAGTAGAAGAATAAATAATCAAATTTTGACACAATCATACAATGAAATACTATTCAGCAATTCAATGGGACACACAGCACACGCACAGAACAACTCAGATTAATCTTAATCTCAAAACCTTTTGATAAAGATACCATTCCTAAAGAATACATACTATTCCCTGACCAGTGCTGTCCAGTAGTTAGAGCATAGCCTGCCTATCAAAGGGTTTGGGGTTTGAATCTGGCCAAGGGTACATACTTGGGATATAAGTTTGAACCCTGGCTGTGCCAGAGGCAACCAATTAATCAATGTGTCCCTATCACATATCTCTCTCTCTCTCTCTCTCTCTCTCTCTCTCTCTCTCTCTCTCTCTCTCTCTCTCTCTCTCTCTCTCCCTCTCTCTATCTCCCACTCCCTCCCCTTTCCTCCCTCCCTTCCACTCTCTCTGAAAAGCAATGGAAAAAATATCCTAAGATGAGGATTTAAAAAAGGATACACACTTTCTGATTTCATTTATATGAAGTTCCAGAGGAGGCAAAAATAACCTATGCCTCTGGAAGGAGGATGCTTACTGGAAAGGGAGACAAGTGAACTTTTTGGAACAGAGGAAATGGTCCACATCTCACTTGAGGTGACGTGTGCATGGGTAGAGGCATTTGTCAAAAATCACTGAACTACATATAGCATATGTACATTTCACTGTGTGCAAGTTATGTTTTGGATAAAACGGTGTAAAGGTGTATTCTAAGTGCCTTTCCTCTCAGTATCTACAAGGCTGCAGCTGTAGGTACACATGTACCCAGCCCACCCCTATCCAGTGCCAACCTAGTAAGTTCATTATGAATACCACATTATCAAGTTCATGGCAGAGACAGAGATTTTGCCTCCTGTGAGGCCCCTGCTAACAGAGCCCAGAGTGTCCAAGCTTTGTCTTTGGTTTAAAGAACACCACTCATCATAAAGAGTCTGACAAGCTCAATATGTCATAAATGAGGAGAGCTCTTCTGGCTCCAGCAGCAGCCAACTCAAGGATTAGTCATCTCGGAGATCAAAAATCTACTTTCTCACTCTAGGCTGGAAACCTGAGCCCAGATCTCTTAAAGCTTGCTGCCCATTGATTTTTTCTTGTAGTCTATAAGCCTAGCAATAAATAAATAATAATACTCAAGCATCCACTTTGCATTTGTTTTATTTAGTGCATTTTTAGGTGCATCTTTTGATTTTCAAGTGCCCTGAATACACTCAAACATATATTGACATCAAGTAGGTTGCCATGGGAACTGAATGCAGCTGCACATTGAGACTTACACGCAGGTAATTTAAGGTACTCTGGAGAAAAGGGTGAGCACTTGGTGATGTCCTGGACCCTCCTCAGGACATATCAACATGTAATAAAGCACTAAGTCTTGAAGTAAGAAGTGAATATGATACAATGAACAGTAGCTGAAAGCACAAGGCATTTCCCCCTCAATCCCTGGTTATCAGACTATGCACTATGATATTATTTGTCTGATGGGAATATCTGTTCTGAATTCTCTTTGTGTTTACTCACTAGGTCAAAAAACATAACAGTTTGAAAATTAAGTATATGCTTTATTGACAATATTGGTTGCTCTCAAAAATGGGTTAGTAGTGAATATACACAGAGAAAAACCACAGACTTAGAATTAAAAGAATCCTTTAAAGCAACTCACCAATTAGGGTTCAGTGACCCCTGATTCCAGGGAAGGAAGGACCCAATGATGTATATAAAAGCCCCAGGTCAGAAATTACTGATATTGTCACTCCTCCTAAACAACACAAATGCATCCTTGTCAAATCATGAAAAAGTGGTTTTCTGGCCTCTTTCTAAACACATCCAACGGCATGAATCTCACAGCCTCAAAAAAGATGAATACTTGTAAAGTGTGCCTCTTGTAAGAAACTAAACTTTGGGAGATTTTTCTTCATTTGGTATCCTTCTTCAGATCATCAAAACGTAAGGAAAGGTGAATTTTATCTTCTTTACCTTCCTACCTACTTACCATCATGGCCATTTTTACAATATTAGCTTATGACATTCCCATGTCAAATATCAAAATTCTTTTTTCTTTTTAATCCTCACCCGAGAATATGCTTTTCATTTAGTTTTTTTCTTTTATTTTATCTTCTTTTTTAGAGAGAAAATAAGAGAGAAAGAGAGGGAGACATCAATTGGCAGCCTCCCACATGCATTCCAATCAGGGATCAAACCTACAACCCAGGCATGTGCCCTGACCAGGAATCCAGCCTGCCACTCCACCCCACCCCCAGTGTATGGGACGACACTCCCACCAACTGAACCACCACCAGGGCTCAAAATTCTTGATAATGGAATAGCTCCTCATATTCTATAAAATGTTCCCTATGAGTTGTCTGATTTTTAGACAAAATATTGTTCAATTTCAAACATTTCATTAGAACCCTGATTCTATGGAAAATATAATACTTTCTACAAGAAAGTCTGTAATGACATAGTATCTTAGAGAGAACACAAAGTTTAGAGTCAGAAGAACTCCTCCTGATAATGGACAAGACATTTCATTTCTCTAAATCGAAATTTATTTCTTTGTAAAGTGGAGATGCAAGTCATGTCTAGTTCCCAGAGTTGTTGGATAGATTTTAAATAATGAATGTAAGAGCATTTGTAATCATAAAATAATAGATGATTATGGCACTCAATATTCTGAACCTGAAAATTACCATTGGTTCCCACATTTCTTCCCACTAACAACGGATAGTAAGCTTACCATAATAGCAATGTGGGATTCTAGAAATAAGGACCACAATTCATTATGAGGATGGTGCAGTTAACACAGGTGAAACAATAATGATTATTGTGTATTGAATGCCAATTAAATGCTAAGAAACCTACATTATATCGTTTAATCCCACCAACAACCTATGAGGTAGATCTTAGCTCCATTTCAGAGATGTTTGTGAGCATGTTGTTCTTATCCCCCAGCACGTCCTGGAGGGAACCACTGTCCCGTCTCATGACGTCTTAGGGAAGCTTTCCATCACAGCTTGTTGACTTTCCCTGGACACAGGAGAGGAAATATGCAAAGCTGGACCGATAAGTCATCTCTTCGTAGATTTCTATTTGAACTTTGGGAGGAAAGCTCCCTCTCTGAGTTGCTAAGAGAAGAGGATTAGGGTCTGAAGCTGCTGGTGGTCATCTTGCCCACTGCACTTACGAACCTCCATGCAGAAGAAAGTCAACCAGAAACGAGCAGTACTGAGCGAGACGAAGCCCCAGCAGCAGCATCTGAGTCTGATCTCACCAGCCCACGCTTAGATGAACCATTCTCTCAGATCCTAGTTATAGGAACAATAAATCTCTTTTCGCTGAAACTTTTTTAAATTACTGGGGAAGGGACCAGGAAGGAAACAGGCTTTCCTATGACACGGTCACAGAGTTCCCCCTGCCTGAAGCAGCTGCTGACCTCTGCTAGGTACTACCTCACTGGCCTTTGTGATGCTCCCTCACCTGCCTTCATCTCTGAGGTGACCCATGGCAGCTAATTGCCACAGTGAGTCAATGTGCTGACAACACCCAACAGAAGCAGCATTGTCATTTACTCCCACAGTCCTGTAGAGTGAAATGAAGGACGACTAAGTCCCCAAGTAGTTCAGTAGCTTTCTGGGACAAAAAAGAATGTATGTGCAATATGGGCTGAAGAAACCATTAAACATCAGAATAAAATGAGAAACACAATTAGAGAAGGCTCAAACTAAAGCCTCTGGCTGTGAAAATGCATTTGAGCTTAAGATTGCTGATGGGAGCCCTGGCTGGGTAGCTCAGTTGTTTGGAGCATTATCCCGATGCACCAAAGTTGTAGGTTCAATCGCCGGTCACGGTACATACAAGAATCAACTAATGACATGGACAACAGTGGGTGATGGCCGGAAGGAGGAGGGGTAGGGGAGGTGAAAGAGGGCTTAGAGGGAATAAATGGTGTTAGAAAAAATGAAGTTAAAAAAATAAAAACAATTTCTAAAAATGTCTAATAAAAAAGGAATCAGCCAATGAATGCATGAATAAGTGGAACAACAAACTGATACTTTTTTTCTCTCTCTCTCAAATCAATTTTAAAAAGATTGCTGATGTGAGCTTTGAAGTAAAGGGTGCCTGCTTTTGAGGTGAAGCATCACAGTGTAGACTTACAGACAGTCCTAGGACCTGTGTCTTCAGAGAAATGAAGGATGGTCAGTCATTCATTTAATCCATACAACAAATGTATATTGAGCCCCTATTATGTGCTGGCAATGTCCCAGATAGACCTTGGCTTCATGAAGCTTATATGCTAGTGGGAAAGTCAGAACATAAATAAGGTAAAGGTGTAACATATGTTAGAAGCTGATAGGCACTGTGAATGAGTTGGGAAAAATTATCGCAATTTTAGAAACAATGGCCAAGGAAGGCCTCACTAGGATGGTGACATTTTAGCAAAATGAAGGTGAGAGTGTAAATCATGTGAATATTAGCAAAGAAAACACTTCAAGCAAAGGAACAGCAAGTGCAAACATCACAGGTGGGAAAAGACCCCTTCAGACGAGCTCTAGGAATGTCTCACAACTAAAAATAAGTAGATCCCAAAACAGCAAATTACCTCAAACAACTATACACTCTCACACACACACAATTCTATGTGTAATGTAATTGGAAAGCCTAAACAGTATTGAGATAACCACACACAGAGGTACTCACACCCATAAAGACTCATCTGGAGATGGTAGATGTATATTTGATTTTCATCCACAGACAATGAAGAGCTCTACACATATCAGATGGTAAAATTCACAGGTAAAGTGAGGACAAAGAATAACATAAGACATGTGCTTATGTCAGTAACCTCATTACAGGTTACTTTGCAATTCGTTATTAAAGAAGATCCATCTTCTGAGGCTTCGTGAGTCTTCACCCACACCCTGTGCAGACATCCCTGTGGGACTTCCATTTCCAGCGCTATGTCCTAGATGTGCACAGTGACAACAGTACACAACACCAAGAAATGCTGAATAGCATGTTGTTGTTTTTTAAATTTATAAATCCACAGTTGAGCTAGCAGTTGGGAAAACAGTTTAAGTGTAGAATGTGAAAGCAATTGCACAGGTATCAGCTAGCACTGCAGACAATATTTGCCCTGGGAACATCTGACGATTCTTGCCAGCCTAGAGCCTGGATTTTTACAGTGGCATGAGGACAGCAGACAGAGTAACAAGCTTGGGGCAGATGTGAGACCCCACATTAAGTTAAGATTGCTGAAAGGTGACCTGTCAGTGAGTGGATCAGAGACCCCACCTCACGGAGACTCATCGGTTTTGGACTTTATTGTGAGTCTAATGACAAGAAGAAAAGAAAAAAAAAAGATTCCCCTCTGAAAATCTTTAACTGCAATACTACAATCACAGTAGTATTGCAGTTAAAGAATAATCTCCCAAAAATCCACTTTAAAAATTGCTCAGAAGTGATCCTAGATTGTTGTACATTTGCAACGCCCATAAGAAGCAAGGAAGAATCTCAAGGAGGAATCAATTTTCAATTGCAAATCTCAAAGAAGTCGCACATTATACTGGTAAAGTTCAAAGGGATCTAACCTCACAATCAGAACTCAGCAAAAACACACAAAGAAACACTGTGAGCAAGAGTGTGGAGGAAAATCAAACTGTAGGATCAGACCTGCAAGACTAGTTATTGGCCATAGCAGACATGGAACTTAAATTAAGCATATTTAATATGCTCATAGAAATAAAAGGGGCAATTCGAAGTTTGATAGGAAAGCAACTAATATATTTGGTCAAGTGACTTGAAAAAAACCCAACTAGAACATTTAAAAATAAAAATATATTAAAAGAGGAAAAGATTACAAGTCAATAATTTAAACACCCAAGTCAAGAACCTGGAAAAACCCAAATAAGCAGAAATTAAGAAAATAATAAAGAGCAGAAATCAAAGAAATTGAAAACGGAAAAATTATTTTGGCAGTAGCAAAAGGAAAGACAATATCAAAAAGAAAAGTTACACACCAATATCCCTCATTAGTACAGATGCAAGAATCCCTAACAAAATACTATTGAATAGAATTCAGCAATATGTAAAGCAAATTATACAACATAACCTGGAATTTATTTCTGGAATGCAAGTATGGTTTAACATTCAAAAATCAATTAATATAATCCACCACATTAACAGGTAAGAGAAGAAAAAATCATATGCTCATAGCATGGATTAAGAAAAAGTATTTTTAAAAACTTCTAAAATGAGTACGAGAATATATATGGTCAAAAAAATACAACAATCAACTATATTTTTATATATGAGCAATGAACATATGAACACTAAAATTAAAATATTTTATATACTACAAAAAAATTAAATAAATAAAAAATAAAAATAGTATAATTGATGTTTAAAGTTCCACAGATCAGTAGTTCAGAAGATAGAGGTAGAATTCTGGACTAGAAAATATTTCTGAAGAAATTGTTCAGAAATTACAAAGAGCTATAAAATATGGCAGAAAGATTAAAGGCAGAAGAGAGAGAAGGCCCAACCCATGTCTAATCAGATTTCAAGATGGGAAGATGAATTATAACTCATGCAGAGAAAGTGGGGTTTGAGGAAGTGCTGTTTATAGTTTTCTACTCGTGCCCCAATCCTCTGGTTAGAGAGTGGCTCATTCTGGGTGAGACAGACACACATTCAGAAGAAAACCTGAGGAGTTTCAAAGGAACTGGTAAGGTTATTTTATAAAAATAGATCACTAATGTCCAAATATTCATTCTTTTCTACTATTATTGCTGCTGTGAAAACTGTAGTTGCTCATTATATACACACTTTCATGTCTAATACTAGAGGCCTGGTGCACGAACATCATGCACGGGGGGCGGGGGGGTTCCCTTACCCCAGCCTGCACCTTCTCCAATCTGGGACCCCTCGGGGGATTTCTGACTGCCAGTTTAGGCCCAGGGATTGGGCCTAAACTGATAGTCAAACATCCCTCTCACAATCCGGGACTGCTGGCTCCTAACCACTTGCCTGCCTGCCTGATTGCCCCTAACCACTCTGCCTGAAAGCCTGATAGCCCCCTAACTGCTACCCTGCTGACCTGATTGATGCTTAACTGCTCCCCTGCTGGCATGATGGTCCCCAACTGCCCTCCCCTGCTGGCCCGATCACCCCCAACTGCCTTCCCCTGTGGGGCTGAGGGGACTAGGGGACTCCGGCTGGATGAGGCAAGGCTGAGGAGACTGGGGGACTGAGTCTGGATGAGGCAGGGCTGAGGGGACTGGGTGCCACCATCTTGTGAGGGTGTGGCAGTCAATTAGCATATTCCCTCTTTATTGGCTGTGAGTGCTGCCATCTTTGTAAGGGCATGATGGTCGATTAGCATATTCTCTCTTTATTAAATAGGCTATTTCACACCAGACATTTAAAAACACATACACATAGAACTGATGGAAAACTCTCTCCTGAAAAGCATGAAGGGACTTTCTGGAAGCTACAAGTGCCTGGAGGTCAGGCCCCATCCAGATGGCTGATTCTCCTGCCTGTGTACACATCAGCTCATCCTCCGCTTCGTCACTCTCATCGCAAGACCTATGTAATATGAGGTCATTTTTTAGAGAGTTTTGCTGACAGAATGTCAGGATCAACAACTGAATGATTTTTAATAACTCTAAATTATTTCTCAGATTTGTCATGACATTTCATGAATTTTCCAAATAATTCTGACAATAGGCCAAGCATTGTCTTTATTACAATGTGCACCTAGACAGGAAGAATAGAAACTGCACTGAAAAGCCAGATTATGCAAATGTAGGCACCCTCAAGTGTTCTAGAAAAGACTTCCTTAAAAAAAGTAAATTGGGTGATGTTGGGAGAGCATTAACACTAAGGTGGATCTGTGTGACCGAGGGCAAAGACCATGAGTACACTTCAGAGCATAAGCAGGGGTTTGGTGTGGGCAGGGGGAGAAGGAAATAATTATTAATATGTGTAAGGATGTTCCAGCTTTTAAAATATTTTAATCCTCTAGTCTTTGTACAATCGGTATCTATTTAGCCTTATTTTACAGAAAAGAAGATATATATTAGAATATATTGAAATATTAGAAAATATTGAAATATTTCAGCTGTTCAATAGAACATGTATTCCTCAATGCTTATCAGCACTAGCATAAGGAAGAGAGAATTGCTGAACTACAGAGGGCTGGTTTCCAAGCATGAAACATTTAGTATCCTATTTTCATGCACACTTTTTTGCCCTAATTTCTATGTTTAGTTGAGAAATAAACTTTAATTATCTCTGTCCTCCTTTATTCTCAGCCCCATACTACACTGTGGTGTGAAATTAATGATAAGAAGAAAGCTGATAAAACCAGTGGTACCAGAGGCTGAAATCAAACTCAAGATGCTAAACTAGTTTGGCAAATAAAACAATAATATGAATGTTTAGAGAATTAGCATTTGTTTTATTTCTAAGATTAGAAGAAATGAATTTCTGTTATGGCAGTGCCAAAACATAGAACTATATGAAGGTAACAGTGTCAAGCTGACACAATAAGTGTTGCAATTCTATGGGAGTCAATAAATTAGATGTTATATATTGTTATATTTTGTTATACTTATTGAGGTAACACTGCTTACTAAAAATTAAATTAAGTTAATAAATAAAAAAGACATCTTGCTGCCCCTGTGTGGCAGACCACAGTGGGCTGTGGGCTGGGAAGATGTTCTCTTTTATACAAAATCTTCTAGACTAGCTAACCCAAAAATAAGCATCATTTTTTAAATCCTCACCTGAGGATAGGTTTATTGATTTTAGGAAGAGGGGAAGGGGTAGGGAGAGGAAGACAGAGAGAGAGAGAGAAAGACAGAGAGAGAGAGAAACATTGATCAGTTTCCTCCCATATGCACCATGCCTTGGAATCAAACTGGAAACCTGGGTATGTTCCCTGACCAGGAATCAAACCCACAAACTTTTTGGTATACAGGATGATGCTCCAATCAACTGAGCCACCCATCCAGGGCCATAGCATCATTTTAAACCAAGTTTATACTTTCTCTTGCTTTTTAAATAAATAAATAAATAAATAAATAAATAAATAAATAAATAACATAGCCATCTTATCTAATAAAAGAGTAATATGCAAATTGACCATCACTCCAAGACACAAGATGGCCACCCCCATGTGGTCAAAGATGGCTGCCCCCATGTGGACACAAGATGGCCAGCAGGGGAGGGCAGTTGTGGGGGACCCAGGCCTTCAGGGGAGGGCAGTTGTGGGGTGACCAGGCCTGTAGGGGAAGGCAGTTGGGGGTGACAAGGCCAGCAGAGGAGAGCAGTTGGAGATGACCAGGCTGGCAGAGGAGGGCAATTGGGGGAGACAAGGCCAGCAAGGGAGGGCAGTTGGGGGGACCCAGGCCTGAAGGGGAGGGAAGTTATGGCCAGTTAGGGGTGACCAGGCCAGCAGAGGAGGGAAGTTGGGGGTGACAAGGCCAGCAGAGGAGGGCAGTTGGGGGAGATCAGGCCAGCAAGGGAGGGCAGGTGGGGGGGACCAGTACTGCAGGGGAGGACAGTTAGGGGCAACCAGACTGGAAGGTGAGGGCAGTTATGGGTGACCAGGCCAGCAGGGGAGGGCAGTTAAGAGCAATCGGGCCGGCCTGGGAGAAGTTAGGCATCGATCAGGCTGGCAGGGGAGTGGTTAGGGGGTGAACAGCCTGTCAGGCAGAAGCGGTTAGGGGCAATCAGGCAGAGGCAGGTGAGCGGTTGGGAGCCAGCAGTCCTGGATTGTGAGAGGGATGTCCAACAGCCCGTTTAGGCCCGACCCCATCAGGATCGGGCCTAAACAGGTGGTTGGACAGCCCTCAAGTCTGTCATCCTGTATACCAAAAATATTGGAGAGGGTGCAGGCTGAGGCAAGGCTGAGGGACACTCCCCACCCCCGTGGTATCATCCTGTATACCAAAAAGATTGGAGAGGGTGCAGGCTGGGCTGAGGGACACCCCCCACCCCCGTGCATGAAATTCATGCACCAGGACTCTAGTGAATAATATAATTTCCTGTGACTCCAATGGTAAAATAAAGTCTCAGGAAAAAATTTTAACCTCAACAAGTCTGAGTCTTTCTGAAAATAATGAGCACCTGCAACCAGTAGCCTAAAGGAAAACAGTTTGCTCACCTTAACTCTGTTGCCAGCAGTAAAATCCCAGAAATGATGGTCACTGAAATTACTGAATTTATCAGTTCCCCTAGCTCTGCAGCATAGAAGCATAAGGAGTAATAGACCTTGGAAATATGTAAAGCCTAGATTAATATTAAATGAACTGCAAAGGATGAGAGGACATGCTGCTCAGCTCTCTGCAAATGCAGATAATAAGCCAAGAAGGGGCCATGAATCAAACCAATGGTGACTCAGTAGCAACAGGGCTTTTAAAATGTCAAAATAAAAGTAGACTTCAACAACAACACATAAAGCGTGTGCTGCAAATTAATGGAGCCTCCTGGCTGCATGGAAAGTTGAGATTAACGTCGTGCATCAATCAACTTCAGGTGGTGATTCACTAGTGACAATTTCCCTCCCCCTTTCAAGTATGAATGGAGGTCTTTGGGGTTAGCAGATGCATAGTGGGGGTCAAAAATTTAACTCACACAATTTTTATATGCAAAGATAGTGGGGTTTTGGAAGTGCTGTTTATAGTTTTCTACTTGTGCCCCAATTCTCTGGTGAGGAAAAAAATTTTCAACTAATCTCCAACCCAGTTAAACATAGTCTGATCTGATAACTTAAATAGTCCCTTCAGACAATGTTCTCCTTAGAGTGGGGAGGGAAGCTCAGTGTTTCGGATTTCCTCCGCCTCCCCTCCTCAACTCAGAAAGAAGGCGGCAGGTGTACTAGTTGGGAGAGAAGGAGAGGAGTGTGAAATGGAGACACACGGTGACCTTGAGCGTGGTATTCTGGTCTCCTAGGTGATCATGGTGTCCATCTGCCTGCTGCCTGACTCGGTATTCATGGCTGGGGTGTTTAACTGGTGTCATTCTCTCAATCTGGCCACAGCTCAGTTCACTCCCTGGTCAGTCCAGTCTTACCTTGGCACCTGCCAGAGGATCCCCCAGTAGAGAGATAGCTTTCCATCCATGATGGCCACTGGGGCGTGAGAAAGCAAGATGCTTTTGAAAAACAACCTCAGACAAGATGCTCCTAACCTTTGGGTACTGTCACTACACTCCTGTCTTGTTTTTCTTCCTTCTTATTTGTTTGGGGTTTCCATCTCCCCAACTGAGACGAAAAAGGAACTTTTGGTTTCCTCATGTCACTCTATTCTGACCTCACCAGCACTACAAGGTGGTTAGGAGCTGCCCAAGGTCAGGTGCATTGGAGCTAAAGACTGAAGTGAAAAGACTCAAGGGGGTTGAGGAAGGAGTCACCGCACTGTTTCTTATTCTCAAATTCAGGAGATTCATTTTTTCCATAGAAATTTCCTCACAGTCAATGACCCACAAGTCATCGGGGTCATCTGGACAAGAACAACGAGGGAAAGGAAACAAAATGAGCAGGAGGGGACAGCCTGCCATTTCGCAGGTGGCAGCTGGCAAGGTCATATTTAGTCATTTTTATCAACTGGAAGCCCTTCTTGCATTTGGACAAGGGCTGTGGTTCAGTAATTTTCCACGTGAAAGCATGAGAAACAATGTCTTCAAACTAAATAACTCATGAGATATACTATATGTAAGAGGCTCTCAGAAAATACAGGAATTACTAGAAATATGTCTATTCGAAGAAGTCATTCATGTATGCAATTATGCACAGTAGCAAATGAAGTCACAGGCAGTGAGGCTGGTCAATATGCAAATGCTATTTCACCGGGTCATTTGCATGAAATTGATCAAGTGAGAGTAAGCATCCCAGAGGAAACGCTTCTCTTATTTCTGGAATGCACAGCAAACATCTTTAGCTACATACACGTGAAATAGTCTCAACATTTATTGCAAATCATTGCTCCTAAAATTTAGACTCCTTTTCTTTGGATTTTGTTTTTAAGGGTGGAATTTTTTATAGTTACTATATATTATTACACGCTAGATAAAACTCATTTACTTTTGTGTTTGTATTAACACTCTTGGTTCCACTGGGATGTTGGGCTTATGCATTTTTATCATCTTCCTGAGACCCTTACAAATATTTGTAGAAATGATTGGATGGATGAGTGGGTATGTGGATCTTGTATGATAACGTGGGCCAATGTGGGTCATTATCAGTCTTCTGCTGCTCTCTTCTTTACCTCCCCAAACTTCTGGGCCAGGTCAAGTCCCCTCACTACGTGTCCCCAAACTTCCTGTATATTACTGTGACTGCCTATGGATGTCTGCCTTTCCCACCAGATTTTAAGTTTACTGAGATGACCATCATCTCTCTTGTTTACCATGGTGGTTCCAAGGCCTAGCTCATGCAGCTGATCATTAAAATATTTTTAAAACAATGAATGACTGGATTGATTTTGTAAAGCCTATCTTTTTCAATGACCTCTTTTTTGGCCATCCCACAATAAATTTTGCTCCTGAAAACCTGACTGACCTGGTATTGGTGCTTTATTTAAGATAAAACACTCATGTATTTGATTCAATATTTGCAAATATCAAAGTACTGAATGCATCATCATTTGTGATATATTTCATAAGAATCAGACATACACATGCACATACACACACACAAGGCTGATGAAAGGAGAGTTTATAAAACTGCCTCACAGTTGCTTCCTAGAGATGAACCATCTTTAGAGACCCTATAAATATGTAGGTCAGAGATACCCGAGAAAACACTACTAGAATCTAAAGCATCAAAGACAGTAAACAAAATTCAGTCTTGCTCAAAAATGGAGGAGAAGAGAACGAAACTTTTCAGAAAGATTTTTTTTAATTTAGTGTTTTCTGGTTACTCTAGAATTGAGTAAAATGAATCTGAATATACCTCAGTTTTCCCAAACTCCATGATTTTACTGGAGAAAACCAAATAGCATTAAACAGTTGAATCATACATCCAACTTCCCTTTACCTCATTCGCTGTCTGCTGTCAGTCAAGGTCCAACCAGGAAGACAGTAGACAGTACAAGGTATTTAAAACAGAGGGATGTAGTGCAGGGAGTGGGAGCCTTACTAGAGCCCAGGGGATGGGGGCGGGGGCGGGGGGCGTGATGGAAAGTGGGACCAGGCGGGAGACTCAGCCACCACCAAAGAAGCCACCTACAGCTGAGATGGGTGAGAAAACACCCCCCTCCTGCCCTCTATATGAAGAGCAGGGGTTACTGGAGTCAGCCCCCCTGTAACCCAAAGGAGAAGGGATGCCAAGGACCCCCAGCGCACTCACCTACCAGCCTACTGCTGCTCTCCCTGCCCAAGCAGTTTGGGGTCATGAAGCAAATGTCTGACTGTCCTGATTTCTCACCAGACATTAACAAATTCACATTTTGATATAAATATTTTCCTGTTGCTAAGAAACCTCTTCTAAAGCTTTTGTTCTTAAATTTTATCATTTTACATTCATTTCACATTTAAAGTATCTGTTTCAAAATGATAACACTAACCTGCAAAAGACATGCTATAAAAATCTATTCAGTTTTAAAGATTATTAATAGTAGATAAGAGCCGAGGAATGTGGTATTGTGTGTGACTTGCTTCTTCAAAGTGCGAAGTGGGGACAGCTGAGATTTAAGGGGACAGATGAAGGAGACGCAGACAGTTCAAAGGCAGAGACTGCTCCAAAGCTTTCTGACACCAGTGGTAACCCTTCTGGAAAACAAAAATCTGTTTTAAAGCATGCCTGAAGTCACCATCATTCAAAAGTCCTCCCGGGAATTTAAGTCGCTTGATTATTCAGAAAAGGATATCTTGGACTATGCAGTATGCACATGAAATATTCATTTGGATCGATGAGCTCAGTCACTCCACATAGAGCCCTGACTTGCCTGTGGCCATAGTCTTCGGGTCTGTGACTCATCAGATCCTACAAGCTGAGTGCCTGTCCTGGCCGTCGGTGTCAGGGTGCCATCTGCTCTACCTGCGGGAAACCTTGGCACGGGCGCGGGGGGAGGAGGATCGAGGTGACCAGATGTCTGTTTAGTGCTTTGTCCTTCCTCCTATAGCAGATCCTTCCAATCCAGGAGCCATTTTCTTTTCAAAACATCAGAGAGACTGTGTTGTCATTAAAACCACAAGAAAGCCCCCAAGCTGTGCCAGTCCTGAGGCTGCCGGCTAAGCTCAGCCTCGGAGGATTCAGCTCTGAACGCCCCCCCCCCCCCCGCCCCCCCCCCCCCCCCACCGCCCATTAAGGAGCCTCTGGCAATTTTCATGTGATTAGGAAGAGCCAAACTGCCGCTGGGGGAATGACAGTCTCACTCCCGCCACCCCTGCTCACCTATGGCCCTAGAGGCCTTGGATCTCTTCTGCTTTTCCTGCTTTGAGAAGGTGGATTGCATCATGCGTGTATGCACCACTGAGCAGTTACCGCACTCCCTCCCAGCAGAGCAGACTGCAGGGGAGAGAGTCTCATTAATTTGGCACAGTCCTCAGACTGCCTGGCCCTGACTCAACAAGACCGCCCTGGGCTTTCAACCCAGTCAGAGTGACCTCGCCTCAGGAGGGAAGATGTTCCAGGGTCAACTCCCAAAAGGGCTGAGGCCAGCTGCTACTTACAGGAGGATTCACTAAAGAAGAGCAGTGATGAGCTCGGCCACCTCTGCAGCGTGACCTCTGACCTGGAAGGGCACAGACTCTCCATGGCTCCAGGACCACCCGGCAGGGCTCCTGCATCCCTGAGCTCGTGGTGGTTATGAGCACCACCTGTAGAAGTTCCATCAACTCCCTTTTTTTAAATTTTAAAGGTATGTTCTTTTTAAAATTATTTTATTTATTAATGAAAGAGAGAGAAATATTGATTTGTTGTTCTACTTATTTATGCATTCACTGGTTGGTTCTTGTATGTGCCCTGACCAGGGATCGAACCCAAAACCTTGCAGTATCAGGATGATGCTCTAACCAACTGAGTTATCCGGCCAGGGCTAAAGCCATACCTACTTTTGTTTTTAATATGTTTTTATGGATTTTAGAGAGAGAAAGGGAGAGGGAGAGAGAGGAAAAAAAACACAAAGCATCGATTGGCTGCCTCCTGCACACCCCTTATTGGGGACTGAGCCCACAGCCTGGGCACATCCCCTGAATGGGAATGGAACCAGTGACCTCTCGGTACATGGTATGATGACCAACCAATTGAGCCACACTGGCCAGAGCCACCAATTCCCATTTGATACAGGATTATCTCTCAAACATCCAAACATGCCAGTCTACAGTAAAATCGCAGTATCCTGCCATCATTTCACTTTGGAATGGTTTCAATAGAAGAAACCCACCAATTCAAGTCAATTCCTAGCCATTTTCTTGGGCCTCACAGGGTTGTCACACTTAATGTTCAAATGAGCAAATTAACTATTCTAGACAAAAGAGCACAGAAGAAAATGCATTGCGGAGGTGTCTCAAAGTGCTCTCCTGCCCTACAACACAGATTACCTTTTTTTAAACTGCTTTTAAAAATGATTTGCCGATAAGAGGAGCCAAGATGGTGGCGGAGTTGAACGGCTGATCTGTTGCCTCGCATGGCAGTTTTGGAAATACAACTAAAAGATGGACTGGTGAGCGCGGCGACTCCTGCTCACGTCTCCCCAGGCCGGGCAGCTGCTCCTCTCAGTCAGCACCTCAGCCGGGGCCATGAGCTCGTCGGCGGCCACAGCTGCTGCTGTGGCGCGGCTGCGGACTTGGCGCAGTGGCTCTCGGTGAAGGAAGAGACCATCTTTCTGCAGGACGGGCTCATCGGCGTCACCGACCTGGCCGAGCTGCCCAGTGAGATCCTCGGGGCCCTGGTGGCCGCCGACACCGACTTGGAGGATTTTTATGATTTCCCGTCTTACATTCAAGTCCTTTAGCCATTTTGAGAGAGGAGAACCAAGATGGCGACAAAGTTAAACAAATGAACTGCGCCGCGCACAGCAATTTCAAAAATACAACTAGAGGACAGAACGTCTGCCACTCAGAACCACAGGAGAGCTGGCTGAAGGGTGGATTTACAGCTAAGAGGGAAGAGGAAAGAGCGAACTTGGAAGGGATAAGGTGCGGAGGCGCGTGGGTCGGACTGGTGGCGGGGAAGGGTCGTGCGGCTTTTTTTCCAACCCTAGGGGAGATTAGCTCCCCATCACTCTGAAATCCAGCTTCTGGGGACGCGCGGGAGACCAGACACCTGCGGGGAGAGGCTGGACTCTCAGCCTTCATGTCTGAGAGTGGGAGTAACTTCCTTGCAGAGGTGCGCCCAGCAATCAGTGTTTGCTGTGCTGGAGTGCGGGACAAGGGGACTTGGAAACGTGAAAAGGCAGAAAAAGCACACTTGCAGCCATTGTGGTTCACCTGGTGGCGCCCTGAGACCCCGCCCCGCCCTGAGACCCGCCCCGCCCTGGGACCCGCCCCACACGTTTTGTAGGCCCACCCGGGCTCCAAGCAGCGGCTTTTGCATGTGGGTGGCCTGCCCTGTGGCAGCTTGACCAGATGAACTGCGGTTCCAGTTGGACTGCTCCAGGGCCGCTCAGGCAGGAGGAGGAAACTGCAGTTTTCAATGTAACTCCTGCCGAGTGGCCTCAGACAGTAGCTGACCTACACTCCATTGGAGACCCAGAAACGAGGGCATCTAGTGGTCGGTGTGAGATGACACCAGATTTCAACCACTCGCATAAGGGATACATTCAAGAGGCAGACTCAGTGAGCGCCAAAGCCTTGCTGCAACAAGTCCCAGCCCATAAACGTGTCTCCTGCACAGCAACTCTTCCTTTATAGACACAGAGGGTCCTCACAGCCAATTGGCCAGGAGGACAATTCCTCCCAGTGACACCAACAACAATCAAGACTTAACTGCACAAAGGAGGACCAAGATGGAGGCATAGGGTGGACGCCTGATTGTCGCCTACCACAACAATTTTGAAACTACAACGGGAGAGCAGAGCAGACACCATCCAGAACCACTGGAGGGCTGGCTGAGCAGATGCTCTACAACTAGAATAAAAGAGAGGGGTATGCGGGATGATGCTGATGCTGGTGAGCCAAATATCACACTCTAAGAACTACGGCTCTGGCAACACAATGGCGGCCTGGAACGTGCTCGGTGCAGTTCCCCCGGCGGTCTCCGGCTGAGGGGACGGCTCCACTCACTGCCGAACATGGACAGACGAGCCCCTGAGAGGCATGGGGTGGGAGACTCTGCGCTTGCTGACCTCCGAGTCCTTCAAGAATCTCAATGCCCCGGAAGCGGCCAGGTGTGCACGCTCGGCGACCGGCCACCGCTGCAGACCCAAGTGCCGACGCAGCGACCCCGGACCAGCCCGCCACCGTGCACCGGGCACACCGGAGCTTCGTTGAGCCTGCCGCCCAATGAGTTCTGCGGCAGCCGCCCCAGAGCTCTGAGAAAATGGCCGAAAGAATTGCTGAGAGGGAACTGACCAACGGGAATTGGGATCAAGAAGACGAAGCTCCCGGATCCGGGTGAGGCCGCGCCCCTGGGTCCGGGTGAGGCTGGGTCCCGGGCCCGGGTGAGGTCGCGCCCCTGGGTCCAGGTGAGGCCACGCCCCTGGGTCCAGGTGAGGCCACGTGCCCCTGGGTCTGGGTGAGGCCACACGCCCCTGGATCTGGGTGAGGCCACGCGCCCCTGGGTCTGGGTGAAGCTGGATCCCGGGTCCGGGTGAGGCCATGCGCCCCTGGGACCAGGTGAGGCCATGCCCCCGGGTCCGGGTGAGGCCATGCGCCCCTGGGACCAGGTGAGGCCATGCCCCTGGGTCCGGGAGAGGCCACACGCCCCTGGGTCCGGGTGAAGCTGGATCCCGGGTCCGGGTGAAGCCATGCACCCCTGGATCTGGGTGAGGCTGGGTCCCAGGCCCGGGTGAGGCCGCGCTCCCCCAGGTCCGGGCAAGGCTGCGCGCCCCTGGGTCTGGGTGAAGCTGGATCCTGGGTCCGGGTGAGGCCGTGCGCCCCTGGATCCGGGTGAGGCCACGCGACCCTGGGTCCGGTGAAGCTGGATCCCGGGTCCGGGTGAGGCCGTTTGCCCCTGGATCCAGGTGAGGCTGGATCCTGGGTCCGGGTGAGGCCGCGCGCACCTGGGTCTGGGTGAGGCCATGTGCCCCTGGGTCCAGGTGAGGCCACTCGCCCCTGAGTCTGGGTGAAGCCGTGCCCCTGGGTCCGGCCGAGACCAAACCAGAGGGAGTCGGACCTGCATTACCACCATTTGTACACCATCCAGAGCTGAAAAGTTAGTGCCGAGATGTACACATAAGGAACTGGTGGACATTGAAATTGGGTCTCAAAAGAACTGTTGGTCCAGAAAGAAACTCACTACAGACTGATTCATTTGCCTGTCAGCATAACTATTATTGCTCGTCTCACATTCAGTTCTTATAAGTATATTTCTAGTGACACATGATCTCGTTCATCTAGGGGAAATGATGAACAACATAGACTGATGAACAAGAACAGAACCAGAAACAAGGAGGCATCGATCGGACTGTCGGGCCTCAGAGGGAGGGTAGGGGAGGGTGGGGGGAGGGGGGAGAGATCAACCAAAGGACTTGTGTGCATGCATACGAGCCTAACCAATGGTTAAGGTCAACAGGGGGTTGGGGAATCCATGGGGAGGGGTGTGGGGTGGGAATGGGGGGATGAGGACAAATATGTGACACCTTAATCAATAAAGAAATTTAAAAAAAATGATTTGCCTACCTTTGAAGCAGAAACATAATGAGACTTGGCTTTTCCATCTGTTTTAATTTATTCCTTTATTGTTGACAGTATTACAGACATCCCTCATTTCCCTCCCCTGGGCCCCCCTCCACCCAGCCTCTGTCCCACCCCGGCCCATAGTCCATGGGCTATGCATACATGAATATATGTTCTTTGGTTAACCTCTTTCTGTGCCCCTCCCCTTTGTTATTCATCAGTCTGTTCCATGCATCCCTGCCTCTGGACCTATTTTGTACATCAGTTTATTTTGTTTATTAGATTCCACATATGCGTGAGATCATGAGATACTTGTCCTTCTTTGATTGGCTTATTTCACTTAGCATGATACTCTCCAGGTCCCTCCATGATGTCTCAAAGGGTGAGAGATCCTTCTTTTTTTACAGCTGAGTGTAAATGTCCCACAGCTTTTCATCCACTCATCTACTGATGGGCACTTGGGCTGTTTCTAGATCTTAGCTATTGTAAATTGTGCTGCTATGAACATAGGGGTGCATATATCCTTTCTGATTGGTGTTTCTAGTTTCTTAGGATATATTCCTAGAAGTGGGATCACTGGGTCAAATGGGAGTTCCATTTTTAGTTTTTTGAGGAAACTCCATATTGTTCTCCACAGTGGCTGCACCAGTCTGCATTCCCACCAGCAGTGCACGAGGGTTCCCTTTTCTCCACACCCTCACCAGCACTTGTTGTTGTTGGCTTTTCCATCTTAATAGTCCTTATGAAACCAAAACATCATATTGTAGAATGAACTAATTGGTTATTCAACTACTTATGTACTGGCACAAAACTTCTAGATTTTCCCCAGACATCCATATTTCTGTTATTCTAGGTGAGAAAAAACCTTTTAAGTGGTTAATTTTCACTTCTTCGGCAGCTTCAGGACAATGTGACTCAGTCATGTAAAGCGCTCAGTGTTCTAGAGCACCTTCCTGCAGGGGGCGCACCCGGGAGGGCTGCTCTCTCCTCCACTCAGCCCCAACGCGCTCACGGGCGTGGCTGACGTGCCGTGTTTCGAACAATCTGTTGGCTACAGAAGCTCCTTTTGAAAATTTAGCAATTTGTCCCCGTTTCAGTTTAAATAAAAAGGATTCAAACATGGAAATGGTTTTTTTCCTATTCTTTGAGAATCCAGTTATGCTGGACTACACAATGATGAATGAGCAGGATGCTAGGGAAGCATGTGTTTCCTATGAGGGAGAAAGTCAGAGGCTGGGTTAGGCACACAGCAGGCTCAGCGGGATGGCAGGGACGGGGGGCCATTGCCTTTTTGTTCCAGCTCTGCACACAGATGATTGTGGAAGGAAAGGTTTTCAATTAGAAATTCAAGCCATATCCACCTTCGGTGACATCAGACATGGCATCCGCCTCATACATCATACCAAAAAAGTGGGGGAAAGAGTACGAAGTGAAAATGACCTGACAGAGTCTGGGAGGCTGGATTACTCATCCTCTCCTTGAGAACGCGGGGCTGTGCTAAAGCTCGCGGAGGCCTTCACACTGAGGCGATCATGGAGCCTATGCTAGCAGCTAGGATAAAAACAAAAACAACACCCTTTACACAATCGTCTTTTTAAAGTTTTTTAACAAAGAAGTTATACTTTTAAGTTAATCATTCTAACTTCTTTAACAATTTAGGCACTAATACACCTAAGAATTTGTCAGTTTTTGAATACAGACGTGGAAGTAAACATGGTTTCTAATGACAAACGAAGAATCTCAGTGAAAACACAGCGACCAGACTGCATACAAATGCACAAATCTCCAAGCGTCTGCCTGTGAGACGCAGGCACCGGGGGATCATCCGTGTGGCGGGCCGGCAGTCCTCCCCACTGGGGACCCATCCACGCCTTCCACATCCTGGAAAAATAATGAAGCTGAAGTCCAACTCTTCCTTCCCGCTCCTCCAAGAACTGAAGTGCCGAGGACTTGGAAGTCCATTCTCAAAGGCCTTCTAACCTGGGCCCTGGGTGGCGGCTGCTCCCGCTCAGGAGCAATGCTGGGGAGCGA
Organism: Ia io; assembly: GCA_025583905.1. NCBI lineage: Eukaryota > Metazoa > Chordata > Mammalia > Chiroptera > Vespertilionidae > Ia > Ia io. The sequence goes on along the minus strand of JAJQQW010000019.1, from coordinate 3,601,716 downwards.
AGGGGGTGTCGCAGAGGAAGCAGCTCCGGGAACCCCGCTCCTGGGCAGGTGTTCTTGTCCTGTGCCAATGACCCCTGTGCAGTGACCCGCAACACAGGCTCCTCCCAGTCTCTCGACCCCTCCTCTCCCGCCAAGGGACTCAGAGGAAGCAGAGACCTGCATGGGCCAGTCCTGACGCCGTGGGGCCCAATTTCCTCCATGAAAACAAACCGTGTCCAAGCCACAGCTGCCGACGAAGGGAAAAGAGCGAAGGCATGTTGCTTAGCTTGTCCTAAGCGATGAGACAAAACACACCTACAGTTCCAGCTCCTGAGCAGGAAGAGGGACGAGGAAGAAGACCCCATGAGGTTTCTAGCGGATGAAGGAAGGACAGCATCCTGTGTACCCCGTGCAGTAATGGGTTGTGAGGGGGGAAGCGGGGGAGAGGGAACCTCATTAATGCAGACTGTAAAAGAGAATTAAACCTGCAAAGAGAAGACTCTATTCAACATTACCATTTACCTGCCAGCATGTCTGCTTCCAATTACACTCCCATTGCTTTGTGAGCACACGCACCGAGGGCTCCTAATCACTAAAACCCTCCCAGGTAATCCAGGCTCAACAAATGCGATTTGCCATTTTTATCGTCCTTTTCCTCATTGAAAGTGAAACAAGCTCTCCTGGGATTGAAGTGAGAAATAGCAGCATGTCCCCCGGCCCCCTTTGCACAGATGCCTCGCATCACCGTCCCCTGGGCAGGTTCTGCCAGAGGCTTTTGTGGAAGGGCTGCTGCGTCTGCTCACACCAATGTAGCTCAGGGAGTAAGACGTCTTGTGTCTGCTCACACCAATGTAGCTCAGGGAGTAAGACGTCTTGTGTCTGCTCACACCAATGTAGCGCAGAGAGTAAGAGGCACTGTGTCTGCTCACACCAATGTAGTGTGGGAGTAAGAGGCCTGTGTCTGCTCACACCAGTGTAGTGAGGGAGTAAGAGGCCTAGTGTCTGCTCACACCAATGTAGCGCAGAGAGTAAGAGGCACTGTGTCTGCTCACACCAATGTAGCGCAGGTAGTAAGAGGCACTGTGTCTGCTCACACCAATGTAGTGCAGGAAGTAAGAGGCTGAGTGAAATAAGCCAGTCAGACAGAGACAAGTATCACATGATCTCACTCATATGTGGAATCTAATGATAAAATAAATTGGCAAACAAAGTGGTTCCAGAGGCATGGATGCACGGAACAGACTGACAGATCTCAGAGGGAAGTTGGTGGGGGCACTAGAAGAGATTAACCGAAGAACATACATGCATATATGCATAGCCCCTGGTCACAGACAATAATGTGGGGAAGCCCTGTAGTGGGGCTGGAGCTGGGTGGAGGGGGTCATGGGAGGAAAATAGGGGACACCTGTAATAATATCAACAATTTAAAAAAAAACTTAAAAAAAAACAAACAGGCTTTGGAGTCAGATTAACCTGTTTTCAAAATTCAACTCCACTACTAACTTGCTCCACCTCGGGCGAATGACGTGCCTTCTGGGACTTTGTAAGTTGGGACCATAGGAATGAATGACAAAATATGTGCAGAGTGTTAGGACTGTCGGGCAACACAAGCCATTTGTAAGCTTCCGGCCACAGGAGAGCAAAGACCAGGAAAAACTCGCTGGCCACCAGGAGTCCGACCACACAAGGGGTGGAAAGCGTCCTGAAGACTCCCGATAGCACACCTGCGTTCCCTACGCATCCCAGGCCCAGCTCAGCCCCACCCACTGCGGACAGGAGCTTCCCACCGGTGACTGCGTGTAAGGATGACACTCCAGCTGCTGGGGGCTGCCACCATCGACCCCAAGTCCCCTGGGCTCGGGGCTGTGCAGCCCTTCCCTTTGCATCTCCCATCCCCCATGCCCTTTCTTAAATAAATTCATTTTTTCTTAAATCACCATCTGACCTGGCTATTTAGCCCATGTTAGCCTTTCCAAGTGTCTAACACAGCAACTGGCACGTAAGCTGTCCTCTGTATTGTTGCTATTGCCACTTTGGTTCTTGTTGCTACCGAGACATGGAACGGGAACTGATCAGGGGTTTCAGCTACGGAAGCCGGTCACAGGAAATGCAGCTGCTGACGGCCCTGTCGTGAGCATCAGGCTCCGAAGACTGGCTGGCACCATCCGCTCACTATTCAGGCTTCAGCAAGTTTCTTGTTCTGTTTGTTCTGATGGCACTGACCATTCTGCTCTTGGTCCTTCTGATACCGTTGTAACACTTTTCACTCAGAAAAGAAATGAAAGGGGGGGAGCCCACATAATATAGACACGCCATTGAGGCAGCTTTGGGAAAAAGCTGCATTTAACATCCTCCAAGTCTGTGCCCGCTGATTGCTGGAGCGAGGGGTTGGACAGAGGCCGCTTAGATTCACGCCCAATGAGGTCTGAGTGACAGGGAAAATGCTTGCCCTTCAATCACGCTGGAAGCAGCTAATCAGCCAGGATGGGCGTGGCCACTGCAATGGAGAAATCTAAATATAGAAGCTTCTAGACACAGGAGCTGCTCTCTCTGCTCCGGGGCCGGCACCACGCCTGCCGCAGGGCCTGTAGGCTCCACACGTGGACTGACGGGCTTTCACGCCTGAACGCTGAGCCACCCCAGGGCAGATGGAGGGAAGATGGAGGGCTCTGCTGGACTCCCAGTGGCCCCTCTCCCAGAACCGGCTTACGGGCAGGGGACTTGGGCACCTGAGAAACGTAACTTCACACAAGTAAAGCCTGTTTCCGCAGCCCACCCTCCATGGGAGCTTCTGAAAATGCTTCTTTCCGCAGCTCCCCAAGGACCGCCTGCCCACTGGTGTCTGGGAGAGCTGGCCCATTCATTCCCCAGCATCCTTCCCGGCTCTATTTTGTGGCTTGAGGCACCAACCCCCAGAGACTGGGTCACTGAGCTCCCCTGGCCCGGGCACTGGGAGGTGCCCCTGCTCTGGGGACATAGGTCTGACGGAGGTCAGATTCCTCTGCAGCCACAGCAGGAGGCCCCTGGCCCGCAGCTCCAGCCCTCGAGGGGCTCCGTTAACAACCCTGCTTCCTCCCTCCATCCCTTCAGGCCTAGAGGTCAGCTTCTTGTCTGATTAGTACCTGGGCCCTGAACATACCTCATTATTTGCTTATCCATTCATTGCAAATAGTCCTTTCACTAAATTCTCATCAGAATTTCATCTAAGTATGCCTCAGTTTCCTGTTGGGACCATGAGGGACATGGCCATTTTGCTCAGCATATTCCCATGGAGCCAACTGGATTAATATTCATCTTAAAATTTTTAATTGAGGCCTTATTACATACTAAGCACTGGGTTAAGTGCAAAGTATAGGGAAAAAATAACATCCCTGTACCTTTAAATGTGTGTGTGTGTGTGTGTGTGTGTGTGTGTGTGTGTGTGTGTGCCATACATAGTCTTTCTCTTCAAAGACTGGCTTCACAAGGAGCTAGATCTATCTACAACACACAAATTATAATTCAGTGTAATAAGTGTTGCATTTGTGTGTGTAAAGTCCTGTGGGGACATGAAGATTTATATTCTGACTTGTGTGTAGGGGTGGAACGCAAGCAGGAAGGGGAGTGGAGAATAAACAGGAAAATCTTTAGCTTGACCTCAAATAAAAAAAGACATTTAAGGGGCAGAATTATGATAAAGTGGCATTTCAGGCATAAAAGAGAATGTGTAAAAGTCACAATGCCCTAACGCCAAAGGGCCTGTTTATTGAACAGAAACGGCATTTGGGTGAGTGGAAAGCAGTGGGTGGTGGCCAGCATGAGGGACAGTTAAGTGGCTGGACCTGGGCCAGGTGGTGAAGGACAGTACTGGACATTGTGCAGAGGCTTTGAGCTGATGAAGGATTTGATCCCAACTGCAATTTAGACTCGTATTTCTGCAGCAAAAATAGGGTGACCAGCTCAACAGATTATAATAATGCAGAGGGGAGACAAGAGTGTAACCAGAGCAGTGGCCACTGGCATTAAAAAGCAGAGGACGCACCGGACAAATATTTCAGACAGATTAGCAAGACTTCAAGGCCTTTGCATGTCGGAGCTGGGGGAGCAGTGGGTCAGTGTGAGACGCCTTGTTCAGACACATCATAAGTAGGGACTCTGTCCACTGAGATAGGAAACAGGGAAGGGACAGACTGGGCAGGGCTGAGTTCCTTCGGAAGAATAACCTTGCCTGCTGGTGTTACAATAATTGTTGTTTTTGAAGGGATGACCATCGCTTTGGGGGGGAAAGGAAGTCATCTCACAATTTAAAAAATAAAAGTTGCATTAGAACTGCACAGGATGAGTGTAGTTCGCAACGTCTCTTAAATGCAAGAAATTCCCCAAGTAAATGCTTCAGAAGATCCAAGTCAAGCCTTCTCTCTACTGTGCGGTCCTCCTGAGTCACCACACCATGGCCACGGCAACCTCATACTACATACTCCTTTGTCACCTTGACACACCCACAGTGACTTATTGCAGTGCTTGCCATGTGATAAGGGCACTTAATAATCAGTTTCAGTATTATAAAGGCTTTGGTGAAATGCCAAAATTATATACCACTTCCGTGCTTCAATATTCAATTCCAAAGTAATAGGAGATGTGGGTTTTTTTCCCTCAAGTGTTTTAGCCATTGGTATTTTTTCAACCTGAAAGGATGTTTCCTCCCACTCATTACAAAAATAATTACAGCAGACAGATGTGCTGAAGTACAGTCACGCTTTTGGAAACAGGATCACCTAGGACAGTAAATCTCAAACTGAGAACCCAATGTTTTGCATAAATAATTCTTTGCAGCCAAAATTGTCAGGCTTTAGGATCTCCACACATTATAATTATTGTTTTCTCCCCTCAGATGACCATGTTAAAATATATCACTGGAGTTTTGAAACTCGCAACATGAACAATGAAACCCACTGTATTCTCCTGAAGAGCGGTAATCACACACACATACACAGGCTCCCCTACTTCCCAATATAGCAACCATGTCACCAAGCCTTAGAGTTCGCTTAGCAATATCAAGGGCTTCATCACCAGGTGTTAGAAGGGGGTGTCACTAATAAATCCTAATTCTTCAAGTGTTTTCTAACACAGTGCCTCTCCGTATTCTATCAGAGCTAATTAAGTGATGGAAATAGCTAAATCAGGATAATGTATTTCTTCTCTAATGGGATTTGTAGAAGAATAAAAAGGCTTCGTTCTTATCTTTTTAATTAAAACAAAAACTAAAAACAAAATTATTTTGATCCCATTTTGCCATCAAACTCTTTCACAATTTCACTTTCCTGTTTTCCTTTTGAAGGGCCTAACCCTTCAGCTTTTGTGACATCCTAGAAGCTAGTGAATCTAGCAGAATCTCATGAAAAGAGATTGAATTCGGCGTTCAGAGACCTAGATTCACTTGAAAAGGAAGAGCAACAGTGGGAACAGGGGTTGCTACCCCAACCGGATTCATACACATACCCCACAGCATCCATCAGGAAAACAGTGTGGTGTAGTTGTATACCTTTAAGACAGGCAAGTCCTTAAAAAAGAATAGAGAATCCAGACTAACACAATTGCTTGGTAGTGTTGAATAAAAGTGGAGTCACAAATCAAGTGGGGAATATGGGCGTGCCAAAAAGTGGTACCAGGATAATGGGATAGGAACATGGAAAATAACAAAACTTGAACTGATTTCTGACACCAAAAGCCAGTGACAATTGCAAAGGAATTAGAAATTTAAATGTAAAATAAAATAAAATTACACAAGTACAAATACTTGTGAATTTCTCTATAACTTAGAAATAAGGAAAACTCTCCTCCCACTCAAATCTGGAAGCAATAAGGAAAATAATTAATAAATTTGACTACATGCTGGTTAAAAACTCATGCCAATATAACTTCATAAGCAAAATTAAAACATCAACAATGCTATTAAAAAACAGGCTATGGATGTGAACAGACAGCTTCTAGAAAAAGCAATACAAATGGTGTGTGTGTATATATATATATACACACACACACACACTAGAGGCCTGGTGCAAGAAAATCATGCACTCAGAGGGGGGATCCCTCAGTCCGGCCTGCACCCTCTCGCAGTCCAGGACCCCTCAGGGGATGTCCAACTGATGGCTTAGGCCCGCTCCCCATGGGGGAGGCTCCCACCACTGCTGCTGAGCTTGCCAGCTGTGAGCCCGGCTTCTGGCTGAGCGGTACTCCCCCTGTGGGAGAGCACTGACCACCAGGGGATAGCTCCTGCATTGAGCGGGATCAGGCCAAAACCAGCTCTCTGATACCGAGGGGGCACAGGCCAGGCCAAGGGACCCCACCGGTGCACGATCAGGGACCTGGAGGGACAAGGGAAGTTGGCCAGCCGGGGTGGGACCGCGGGAGGGCATAGGGCATGTCCAGCACATCTCACTCAGTCCTGATCAGCTAGACCCCAGCAGCAAGCTAGCCTATTGGTTGGAGCATCTGCCCCCTGGTGGTGAGTGCATCTCATAGCAAGCAGTTGAGCAGCCTTAGCATATTACACTTTGATTAGTTGAATGGACGACCAGAAGACTGAACACTTAGCATATTAGACTTTTATTATATAGGATATATATATATATACACACACACACATATACACACACACACACATATATATATGAAGCTCATCATTAAGAGAATAGTTCATCATAAGAAAAATACAAACTCATATCATACAGATACACTATATATCCCATTCATCAAATTGACCAAAAAATGCAAGAGTTTGTCCGCACATTTATTTGGAAAGGCTAAAGGGAAACAGATATACATGTGTCACTAAAAAGAATGCAAATTTTGCAAGGCCATGCCATGCAATTGGCACTATGTAGCAAAATCACATAGGCATTTATGCTTGCCCCTCATCTAGGAATCTATCTCAAAGATAAATGGTAAAATATAAAAGATATATGCACATGGATATTTATTGCATGATTTAAAATAGCAAAAAGGCAAAACAACCTAAATGTCTATCAAGATAGGAAGAACTGAATTGACTCTGAGATACTTGCCATGGAACACTATACATCTGTTAAAAATGGGTGCTTTCTTGTGTGACCTCTAGGACACATTGTTAAATGAAAACAGCACATTGTAAAAGCAGTTGTACATGTACAACGTATTACTACTTATCTAAGAAAGGGAGGTGTGTATACTGTGTGAGTGATTGTGTGTATACATATACACAGTGGAGATTAAGCTTCATTAAAATCGTTTATCTGTGATGAGAAGGAACATAGAGAGAGAGGAGACAGATATAAAAGTTGGGGGCAGGAAATTTACAAAATGAATCTGAACACTTTGTCATTGTCAAGGAGATTACCAAAAATTATTGGAGTCAGAAGGACCCATGAACCACCTTGAAGTGGCTCTCACTGTACAAAGATGAGTCATTTGGAGCACCAATGAGAATAATCACATCAGTGGATTGAAATGAATTAAAGATGTTAAAAATCCAGGAATTTGCAAGGACCATTAAAAAAAATTGATTGCCTTGGAGGATGCTAGGAAGTCAACTCATTATTCTAAATGCTGGTAAATAAAGAGAAAGAGTCATACAGATAAGTTGTTTTTCCAGTAAAAATTGTAAATGGGGGTATTCAAAAAGTTGATGAGGGAAAAAAATTGTCTCTAAGGAAGTATTACAGATAGCCTATGAAGATGCCATGAAATAATTAAAATATTGCCATTCCGCACACTCTGAGCAAATTCTGGGTCTGGGCAGCAATCCTCGGTGGCAGCTGAGATCACAGTAGACAACTGGGTGTCACACCTTTCTTGATGGGAGCTTAGGACACCACTCACAAAGCTGTCCTGCCAAAATATAACCTAAATATGATCAAGCCTCCTAATCTAACCACCCATACAGGAAACACACAGGGAATGGAGGAACAAGGGTGTGGTGTTTTTAACGACAATGCAATCAGCAATTTTCAGAAAGTAGGAAAGTTCACAAGACAAATTACTCAGTTTCTTCAACAAATAAATTTCATGGAAAAAAGAAAATGAAATAAAAAAACGATTAAGAGACCTACTAGCAGAATGCAGTGTGTACACCCTGTTGGGATCCAAATTCAAACAGACCAGCAACGTAAGATCTACCCACCAACAAATAAAACATGTGTGAGAAAACGCAATCTGGATATTTGATGATGCTAAGGCATTACTGGGATTATTTTTGTGTATGAACACAGCACAGTGACCATGTCCTTCAACAAGAGTTCTTTCCTTTTACAGTCACACACTCAAATATTTATGGATGAAATTATCATGTCTGGAACTTGCTTCCAAACACTCCTGGAGGCAGACAGTAAATGAATTCAAGTGTGGTGGTGAGCTGGTGGTGTTGTGGTCCAATAATGGGTACATGCAGATGTCTTGTACCTTTCTCTCTACAATCTATTTTTTAAATTATCCACAATACACTGTTGTCACTATGATAAAAGTATGATGGATCCTCAAAAAATTAAAAATAGAATCACCATATGATCCAGCAATCCTACATCTGGATATTTATCTGAAAGAATTGAAATTAGGATCTGAAGAGCTATCTGCACCCCCGTGTTCATTGCAGCCTTAAAACAAATAACCAAGATGTGAAAACAACCTTAATGTCCATTGATGTAGAAAGGAGATATGGTACATGCATATATAGAGTACACATACATTATTCAACCTTAAACAGGAAGGAAATCCTGCCAGGTATGACAACATGGAGGAACCTGGAAGGCATTGTGCTAAGTGAAATAAGCCAGAGAAGGACAAATACTGCATGATCCCACTTAGATGGGATAAGAGGGTAAAGTTCATGTGAAGTGTCAAACCACCATTTTTGAAAAAGAGCAAAAACAATAATAAAAAGGTTAAAAAAGACCTACATACAAATCCTAGATCCACTGTCTGTTCTCTATTTAATACTAAGCACGTCATACATTCTCAGCCTCCATTTTTTCATATGTAAAAGGGATAGAACGGTAACAATTTCATGGATTAGTTTTACATCTCTACTTTTGGACCTGGATAATGGTTCACTGAAAAGGGAAAGAGGTTTTAAAATCAGAGGAGACCACCCTTTTAAAATCTGTCATTATTTTATGACACTAGCTATATCCTTAACTTTTCTAAGCCCGTTTTCTTTCCTGTAAAATTGGAATCCTATCATTGTCCTGAGGACTTTGGAAAGTCAACACTATAAACAAGCCATTTTGACTCCCAGCTGGAAATAATTACACCTGCCAGATGCCCTTTGATTATTATTGTACTAACTAGAGACCCGGTGCATAAAATTCATGCATTCGGGGGGAAGGGGGGTCCTTGGGGGGGGATCCCTCAGCCCGGATTGTGAGAGGGCGAAGGCCAGGCTGAGAGACCCCACCGGTGCACGATTGGGGTTGGGAAGGGACGCAGGAGGTTGGCCAGCCAGGGAGGGATGCCAGAGGGCTCCAGGGCATGTCCGGCCAATCTCGCCCAGTCCTGATCAGCTGGACCCCAGTAGCAAGCTAACCTACCAGTCGACTGTCTGTCCCCGGGTGGTCAGTGCATGTCATAGCCAGCCGTTGAGAGGCCTTTGCATATCATTAGCATATTATGCTTTGATTGGTTGAACGGATGACCCAACGACCAGACACTTAGCATATTAGGCTTTTATTATATAGGATAATCTTCCTTGAATTATTCTTTGACACTTATTTACAAGATATTTGGTCCCTTAAAAACAGAGACCATTCATACCTTGTCACCTCATGGAAGGTATGTGACACATAGGTGAGGATCAATAAATTTTGATGAATTAAAAATTCCTTCATTAGAGTAGACTCCACCTCCACAAACTGATTAATCTCTTGAAATTGCTGACAGAAAGCCAACAGCAGTTCAGTTCAAGTGTCTGAATGTTGTTGCCATATATTACTTAAATATATTTTAAATGCACATAAGATCCAGGGGGAAATCTCAGACTGTGTCCTAGACAAACCGCAAGTGTGTTAGATAAAAGCGCAGAAGCATTTGCAGTCCAGCTTTACCACCCAGTGAAGGGGACCTACTGACATGGGACAAGCCATAGCGTGGCCGTGAGCTCCAGGCTGGTCCATCCCTGCGTGCAGTACAAGGCACAGATTCTCCAGGAGAGAACTGTTTCTAGCGTGAAGTTTCAGCTTCCTTCCAAAACGGCGTGGCTGTGAAGAAACGCCCTCTGATGTCCCTGCTCCCACGCAGACTGGTGACATGGAAGGGTGGATTTCATGTAGGCGCCACTCACTGCAAATCAGGTCAGTACTCAGCAGGGCCAACGAAGGGGGGCTCCAGAAGACAATGCCTCCAGAAGACCCTCTCTGAGGTGACAAACAAACCCACCTTAAGCAGGGTGAAGAGAGATTCCCACGTGAGAGTAAAACTCAGTCCCAGCATTCTAACACGGGCAGCATAGCTTTTCCTTCTGAGAGGTGTAAGGCCCTTTTCTCATAGAACCTGGAGAAAGCCAACAGCAGTTCCATTAAAGTGCCTAAAGGTGCTCATCTGGCTTGTATAGCTCAGCGGGACAGCTCCTCGGGACCTGCAGTGTAGCTGTGCGTCTTCCCAGAATATTCCCTAACTTCTGGGAAGCTGTACCTTGTAAGGCACCATGGTGACACCTCCCGCATGCTCCCTCAATGTTAAGAAGCAACCACTAGAGTGCAGTGCAGAGTAAGAGAGGCTTCCCCCTCTAATTAAGTTATCGTGGTCTGTAATTTCAAAGTCCATCAAACAGAGTCATAAAGATATATGACTTATGCATGAAGTTATAGGAACTATATCCAAAAAATAATAAGACACACAATTAAATTGAGCTCAGTTTATGCCTCCCGAAGTAAGAAATTTGAAAGATCATTGCAACATCATTAATTCACCAGAGAGCAAGAATTCCTACTTTACAAGACATGGACTGCACTAAAATCTTAAAGTCTTTAGCCAATTGTGTATGCCAAAACATATTTGAGCCTTGGCTGGGTGGCTCAGTTGGTTGGAGCACGATCCCACACACCAAAATGTTGCAGGTTTGATTCCAGATCAGGGCACATACCTAGGTTTCAGGTTCAATCCCCAGTCGGAGCACCTGTGGGATACAACTGATCGATGTTTCTCTCTCACATAGATGTTTCTCTTTCTCTCTCCCTCTCTCCCTCTCTCCCTCTCTCCTTTTTCTCCCTCTCTCTCTAAAATCAATAAAAACATATCCTCAGGGTAAGGATTTAAAAATAAAAATGGGATTTGATGCCCAAACCTTCAATTTTATTGACATTCTAGATTTACATCAAATATTTTACATATTGTGATATAGGGATTATTTCACTTCCTAGAAAATTTTAGGCTTTATAAAGGGATATGGAGCAATTTTAACACAGTCCTCAGAGTTTTCTTCAATTTACATTATTATATTCTTAAGTAAGTTGAAATATGCTAAGGCTTTATGTCACTCAATTTTTCTGTTATTTCCACGGCTGGAAATGGAGAAGGGAGTGGAGAATAAACCTGTCAGGGGACAAAACACAAATGCATTGTGGTTATAATGCTGCCATAGAAGGAAAACTCTGATTGAAGAGAGAATCTGAACAAAAGGACCCATGTGTTCAGGAGAAACAGCATTCATGACAACAAACTAGAGTTTACTTCTCCTTTAAAAAAAATCTGCTAAAAGTCAAAGTAAGGTTCTTCATGCCTGAAACAGAAATGATAATTCCTACCATACATATCACAGAAAAATTTTGTGACATTAAAAAGTGAGCTCCTATCTGGAGGAGGGGAGAAGCTTTGTAAAAAGCAAAGGAGCAGAAAAGTGTAAGAGATTACCACAGTGGTCCTTCCCCTGGGGTCAAAAGCCAACTGGGGATTCTCCCAGGTGCCAAGCACTTATAACTCAATTATACGTTCAGAACCCAGTGAAATGGCAGTGGGCCCATGCACTAACTGGGTATGCTGTGAGTCCCATCAGGGTTGACTCCCTTTATCACCTGACCACAGCCTCGCTGGTGTTTTGGGTCATCGGAAATTAGCAACAATCCAGAACGAGTGTTAGCAATTCCCAAAGGTCTGAGTGTTTTCCCCTAGCGCACAATCGCTCCAGCCAGTTGATTCAGTCATGAAGAGGGAGTGACAGTTTATACCTCTGGTGATGCTGCCCTGCCCCTCCATCAAAGAGCTCTGGGTCTATGAACAGGCTCAGATCTGGAAACCAAGTGAAAGCATATGACCGACCCCAAGCATTTACTCACCAGTCCTAGAGGGTCTTCTGTTATAATTCAAGCAATGTTCTTACAGACTTCCCACCTGTTTCATTCCTAGGAACACCATGACCAATTAGTTTGATTTCCACCATAAAATTTAACTTTTTTATTTATGGTTCAAAAGGAATAAAACCCAGATCTATGGAGTCTTTAGATTCTGTTATTTTCACCAAAAGAATAATGGTTGGTTGGTTGGTTGGTTGGTTGGTTGGTTGGTCTGTTTTAGACCATAGCTTTACTGAACTAAAGCCCCAATTTTGCATTCCATGTTATAGGTGGAGGCTGAAATGCGTGTTAAGCTCTTTTACCCGTAGCTGGGTTGCTTGGCATCCACCATATGCACATAGTTCAGAAGTTAGCCAGAGACCTGAAGGGAATTTATATGCAGAATGCTAGTCATCGGCTCCCTGGTTCTCCTCTCTCTGGGACTGAAATCCCCTTTACTTTCTATCTGCAGTGGTCAATCCAAACCCCATTCTCTAGCTTTTCAGGCCAGGAAGGCTGTCAGAGTTTCGGCCATCCTGCATGATATCTATAGGAGTCTGCATTCACAGGGTCAGCCAGCATCATTCCAGTCTCCAAATGCTGTTTTTTATACTTTGGAGAGTTTATAACTATTACCTGCAGGAGGATCGGCCCAGTAGGAATTGCTCTGCTATTCCTGGATACAACACCACCTCCAAACTGAGTTTTTACAAGGCTCAGAAAAAAATAGCATATGCCGAATCTATTTTTCAAATTGCTTGCGAGACAGATTGTGTTTTCCTAAATGGCTGTAACAATATCTCCCTCATTCGTCTTGTTTTTTTCCAAAGGGACTTTAGCATCCCTCCCACTGAGAGTTGTCATCTATGTTCCCCATCCCCTTGAATCTGGGTAGGGGCATGTGTCCACTCTGACCAAGAATACCTTGGAGGTGATGCCATATAACTTCAAGGTGAGATCTTCACAAGGCATGCATCCACTTGGCCTCCCCTTCTTGGGATGTTAACAATGGGGCACTGAGCCAGCCAAGAACCAGCACCCCCCACCAAACAAGTGAGTGAATGAACCTTTGGGTGATACCACATTCCATCTGTCCCTGGACTTCACACAACAGAGACAAGCCGGTCTCACTGTGTCCTTTCCAAATTGCTGACCCAAGAACTCATGGTTGGTTTTGGCCGCTAGGTTTGGGGGTAATTTGTTGTACAGCAACAACTGACCACAACAACTGAGGTGTTGGGATTATCCAGCTATGACACTAATGGTTCCATTTTATTTGGGTTGATAAGGATGCTTAAAAAGCTGTCCCCTTTCTCTCTCACAATTCCCTCTAAAGTTTCAAGTTAAGAAAATGAAGTTAAATTCCCCAGATAGAAGAGAACCGCTATCATTTCATTAGAGCCTCCCACCCTTTGGAAATTTTAAGAGGCTAAAAATTTCTGACATTTGAATCTGAATTTTTTTGCCTCCAAGACTCAAAAAATTAATTCTATTTGGAGTATGTAGGAGTTAATTATATAGCTTCCTGGAATCTCATATATGCAGGTCAATCTTTTGCTCAGCAGCCAGCATTACCTGAATATTAAACAGTAGACCATGGCTCTTAGTAAATATTCAATAAGAATTTAGCAAATTCTATCTACCTTTGACAAATAACAAAGTGTATATCAGGTAAACAATGGGGAATAACAATAATAAAGGGGATGCCCAGCTCTATACCCAGGGGATAAAATCTAAGTTACAGTGATAAACTTTTTCTGGAGAAAACAATTTGAGAATACCACATTAAGGGAATTTTGTAGAATCTGTTATATAAATGTAGCTTAATGTTATGAAAGATAAAAATTCCATGCTACGTTGCTTTTTGATTTGCTTGTATTTTGTTCAAATATCATTGATATTGCATGAGCTTTTCAAATATAGTCTAAAATCTATCACATTCAACTACAGAAGAAAAATGAGAGGTGGATAATAGGGTATTAATGCCACTGTGGCTAAGGTCAGACTCATTCGTCACTGAGGACGATCGGATTGGCACAGTCCTTCTGGAGAGCCATTTGGCAATGCCCATGAGGAGGATGAAAAGTGCTCAGATCTGATGACTCAGTGATCCCACTGCTGGGAATTTCTCCTAAGAAACTGCACTAAAAGCATAAAAAAGCTATAAGTACTAAGGTTTTTATCTCATAAACGTTTAAACGCACACAAAACATGGCAACAATCTAAATGATGAACAATTAGGCAATGGTGTTAGAAAACCAGTGAACTCCTCATATATGGTTATTAAAAACAATCATTTTAAAGGCTATTTAGCAGCATGGAAAATATGCTACTTTTGTGATATAACATTAAGTAATTGAATAATGAGAATGGAAAATGCTACTATACTAAGTAAAATATGTATATATAAATGTACTGGAAGGGAAAACATAAAAATGTGTTGATTGTAGGAGCTGTGAAGATCCTCAGTTAATTGTACCTTTTTAAGTTTGATATCCTTTTATTTGGAAAAAATACTTATTGTATAATAAATGGTAATAGACCCATACTCCTTAAAACACCATTGCCATTTATAGCATCACAGCAAGCAGTTGAGCAGCCTTAGCATAATTGGTTGAATGAACGACCGACAACCAGACACTTAGCATATTAGGCTTTTATTATATAAGACTAGAGGCCCAGTGCACGAAATTCATGCATGGGGGTGTGTGTCCCTCAGCCCAGCCTGCACCCTCTCCAATCTGGGACCCCTCGAGGGATGTCCGACTCCCCGTTTAGGCCCGTTTAGGGGAGTCGGACATCCCTCTCACAGTCCAGGACTGCTGGATCCCAACTGCTCTCCTGCCTGCCTTCCTGATTGCCCCTAACCGCTTCTGCCTGCCAGCCTGATCACCCCCTAACCACTCCCCTGCCAGCCTGATTGATGCTTAACTGCTCCCCTGCCAGGCTGTTTGCCCCTAACTACCCTCCCCTGCAGGCCTGGTCACCCCTAACTGGCCTCCCCTGCAGGCCTGGTCACCCCTAACTGCCCTCCCCTGCAGGCCTGGTCCCCCCAACTGCCCTCCCCTGCAGGCCTGGGTGCCCCCAAACTGCCCTCCCCTGCTGGCCTGATAGCCCACAACTGCCCTCCCTTGCAGGCCTGGTCCCTCCCAACTGCCCTCCCCTGCTGGCCATCTTGTGGCAGCCATCTTGTGTCCACATTGGGGCAGCCATCTTTGACCACATGGGGGCAGCAATCTTGTGTGTTGGAGTGATGGTCAATTTGCATATTATCCTTTTATTAGATAGGATATTCAAAGGAAATGAAAATAGCAACTCAAAGAAATATCTGCACTCCCATGTTTGATGCAGCATTATTCACAATAGCCAAGATATGGAAGCAATCCAAGTGTCTGTCAATGTAAAAATAAAGATCTATGAGCACTTTAAAAAAATCTTAAAGTAAGAAAACTTGGAAAGATCAATAGACTATTAATTCAAACTTTTTGTATGACACTGAGCATCATAAAGGAGACATCGTTATATTCTTTGCAAATTCTGAAACAATTAAAATTCATCAGGCTGGCCTTATCATGATGCTAACTAGTTCAGAACAGTAAAAACTCTGTCCCCTGCCCCAGCTGGTTTGGCTAAATGGATAGAACCTTGGCCTGTGGACTGAAGGGTCCCGGGTTTGATTCAGGTCAAGGACACTTGCCCAGGTTGTGAACTTGATCCCCAAAAGGGAACATGCAGGAGGCACCAGATCAATGATTCTTTCTCATCATTGATTGTTTCTTTCTATCTCTCTCTCCATCGCTCTTCCTCTCTGAAATCCATAAAAATATATATTTTTTTAAAACTCTGTTCCCAAAGTGCAACTATGTGCTGCTGATGGTATTTATGATGACAGTAGAGTGTGGCATACATATGGAGTAAAAAAAAAAAAAAAATTGACATTTAAATTATAACCTCTGGGGCCACTCTGTAAAGCACATGATTGTCTGACCACTATGCTGTACACCTGAAACTGATACAAAAGAATACAGAATGTAAACTGTACTTTAAATATAAAAATAGGAGCCCTAATCGGTTTGGCTTAGTGGATAGAGAGTCAGCCTGCGGACTGAAAGGTCCCAGGTTCGATTCCAGTCAAGGGCATGTACCTTGGTTGCGGGCACATCCCCAGTAGGGGGTGTGCAGGAGGCAGCTAATCGATATTTCTCTCTCATCGATGTTTCTAACTATCCCTCTCCCTTCCGCTCTGTAAAAAATCAATAAAATATATTTTTAAAAAATAAATATTAAAATAGAAATAAAAGGGTAAATCACCCCCAAAATTATAATCTTCTGCATTCCTAAAGTGTCACTTAGAGAATCGAAGAAATTAGTCAAGGATCTGGAGACATAGGGAATTCAAAAGAAGTCCCTTTTGCTGACTCCCAGAAACATTTTTTAAGGGTCTAATCTCTGTGTTTGGGATCTTTTTAAAATATATATATATTTGGAAAGGTAAGAAACAGCATGAGCATGGAATCACTGGCAAAGAATTCCTTGAAATATGTACAACATCCGTATGACTGTCTAACACGCACTGGAGCACATTATAAATTCCAGTCAAGAAGAAGACGTGAAAAGGTAAATGAGTTTTTAACATCAGGGTTCTATCAAATTGCCTCAATTTGTGTTTAATTGCCAGAGGCTGAGTGCCATGCAGATGTCTGTAATTAGCAAACATCTAAAATATTCTAAAAGCCAACAGGAGGTTGACTGCAGGGATGAAGGTCCCTGTCCTTCCTGACTCATGTCCACATGGCTGCCCAGAAAGTGTCACCTTTGGCTCTTGTGCATTCAGGCATGTCTGAAACTAAACAGCACAAACACAAGCAAACTGGTTCAAAATTGGAATAGGCTGACCAAATTTAAATAGGCTTGCCAGGGTGGAAAGAAAAGGGGAGGTTGTAATTTAATATCAGGAGTGTTTTAAGATTTTTTATTGATTTTTAGAGAGGAAGGGAGAGAGAGAGAGAGAGAAAACATTGATGAAGGAAAAACATCAATTGGCTGCCTCCTGCACGCCCTCTACTGGGGATTGAGCCTGCAATCCCTGTTTATGACCAGGAATCAAACCAGTGACCTTTTCCACGCAGGGGACAATCCCCAACCAACTGAGCCACACCAGTGAGGGCCAGGTCAGTTTTTTGTGTGTGTGTTTTTTTTTTAGTTTTTTTTTTTTTTTTTTATTTCTTTATTGATTAAGGTGTCACATATTTGTCCTCAGCCCCCCATTCCCATCCCACACCCCTCCCCACAGATGCCCCCACCCCCCTGTTGTCCTTAATCATTGGTTAGGCTCGTATGCATGCACACAAGTCCTTTGGTTGATCTCTCCCCACTACCCCCACCTTCCCCTACCCTCCCTCTGAGGCCCGACAGTCCGATCGATGCCTCCTTGTTTCTGGGTCTGTTCTTGTTCATCAGTCTATGTTGTTCATCATTTCCCCCAGATGAGTGAGATCATGTGTTACTAGAGATATACTTATAAGAACCAAATGTGAGACGAGCAATAATAGTTATGCTGACAGGAAAATGAATCAGTCTTTAGTGAGTTTCTTTCTGGACCAACAGTTCTTTTGAGACCCAATTTCAATGTCCACCAGTTCCTTATGTGTACATGTTGGCACTGACTTTTCAGCTCTGGATGGTGGACAAATGGTGGTACTGCAGGTCCGATTCCCTCTGGTTTGGTCTCGCCTGGACCCAGGGGCACAGCTTCACCCAGACTTGTGCACGCGGCCTCACCCGGACCTGGGACCCAGCATCACCCGGGCCCCGGGGCACGTGGCCTCACCCGGATCCAGGGGCGCGTGGCCTCACCTGGACCCAGGGGTGCGCGGCCTCCCCCGGACCTAGGGGCGCGCAGCCTCACCCAGACCTGGGGGCGTGCGGCCTCACCCAGGCCTGGGATCCAGCCTCACCCAGACGCAGGGGCGCGTGGCCTCAGCCGGGCCCAGGACCCAGCCTCATACGGACCCGGGGGCGCGCAGCCTCACCCGGACCCGGGACCCAGACTCACCCGGATCCAGGGGCGCACGGCCTCACCCGGACCTGGGATCCAGCTTCACCCGGACCCAGGGGCAAGTGGTCTTGCCCGGACCCAGGGGCGCACGGCCTCACCCGGACCCAGGACCCAACCTCACCCAGATCCAGGGGCACACGGCCTCACCCGAACCCGGGATCCAGCTACACCCGGACCCAGGGGCGCGTGGCCTCTCCCGGACCCAGGGGCACGGCCTCACCCGGACCCGGGACCCAGCCTCACCCGGACCCAGGGGCACGCGGCCTCACCCGGACCCAGGATCCAGCTTCACTCGGACCCAGAGGCGCGCGGCCTCACCCGGACCAGGGGGCGTGTGGGAGGGCCAGGTCAGTTTTAATTCATGTTATAAAACATTAAATAAAAAAAGGTCACTGTATGTGTAGTTAAATTTGGGGGGAGTCAAAAGTTATACGTGGATATTCGACTGCACAGGGGTCTGCACTCCTAACCCCACATTGTTCAAGGCTAAACAATAATGTTAATTATGTTCACAGTGAAGATGTTAAAAAGTCAGGACTGTCTAGGAATCAAAAGATGCAAAATATTTACAAAGCAAAAACTATAGAAGTTATAAAGAGAAACACAAAAGTAGAATTTTATTCACTTCTCTTAGTCCTTGACAGATCAAGAAGAAAAATGTAAGCTATAAAATAGAAGACCTAGATGACATAATAAAGTAGGACTAAATAGAGATCGACTCTGTCCCTGAAATAAAAAACACAACCTATATTTACACAGAACCATCATAAAAATCATCATTAGATTAGGCCACAGTGACAGCCATAATTAATTCCCAAATGTTAAAATAATACAGGTAACATTCTCTGATCAAAATGCAATAAAACTAAAATTAGTAATAAAATAAAAATATACTTATTTAATTGGGGACTTTGTATAAGTTACCTACCTTTTAAAGTCTCTATTATGTCAAATGCAAAATGAAAATAATAACAGAAATCATAGGGTCATTTTGAAAATGCTATAAATTTTAAGACATTATATGAGTGTGAAATATTATCCAAGCAGGATCACCTTTCTTCTCACACTTGAGAAGTGACTAATTTGGCAGCTTCAAAGATTTGAACAACTTGGTCTATACTGTCCACAGGTGGCTGTTAATACTGATTAAATTAAATTTTTAGTTCTTCAATGCTAGCCTCATAAGCTACACTTGCCTTGTGGCTACCACCTTAGACATGAGAATATGTCCATCTTTGCAAACAATTCCATTGGATGATACTGGTCAAATCAACCAAATATCTAGACGATCATGAAAACTCAGTTTTACTTCAGTGAATTAGCAGGGTCCTTCTAGTGAGAGTTGCAGAGAAATACTTTTCCCACTTCACTTCCTAATTATACCAGAGATCATCCTTTCACTTAATTCCGTCCAAATATACTGAGGCGCTAATTGAACATGATGAGGAAGCTGTGCGTACTAACTGTCTCTAACTCAGTGTAATGCTGATTGCTAAGTCTGTACCAGCTCCCCACTACTCTGTGTGGCAAGTCAACTTGATAGCCCTCGTTCTTCACTAGGAACATGGTTTTAAGCTGATGTCATTTTGTGTGATCCCAGGGGATTTATACCATTTACATCTTTAAAGTTTCAAAAATATGCCAAATGATGGCTGCCAGAGGGAGGGTGGTGGAAAGGGTGCAGGGGACTATGGGGTACAAACTTCCAGTTATAAAATAACTAAGCCACAGGGATGTGGTGTACAGCACAGGGAGTACAATGTCAATAGTATTGATACCTTGGCACAGTGTCGCTTGGGTGCTGGCCTTCTCATGGTGATCACTTTGTAAGGCATATACGCGTCCAGTCACTATGTTGTACACCTGAAACATAGACTATACTTCAACAAAAACATTAAGGAGACCAACTGTGAACCATAAACAAATTTCAGCTGAAGGTGTGCTATTACACCCCCACCCCAGTTTTCCAGTGACACCACGTATAGCATTCCACTCGCTGTAGTAAGTTTGGGGTCAATACTAAGTACTTCTTCATTTATTCAGTGTAACACCTCCTATTGCCAGTCTTGTGATCCTGGGCACGTCCCTTCTCTCTGGGCCCCAGAGCCCCCTCTCTAAGCTGAGGGATGAGACTACGGCAGCCTAGTCATGAGTTTATGTCCCCTTTCCCCTCGCAGTTGAAGAAGCTCTACTTTAAAAAGTGCTAGAGTCTAGGTCTTAACTGTTGTCTCCACAAAACAGCAATGATCATTGTGATATAAGGTCGTTCGCTCACATGACATGGTAATCATACTGCAATATACAAAAATATATCCCATCAACCCATACATCTGAAACTTACCCAAGGTTATAGGGGCGTCCCTGGCACAGAGGCTGAGTGGTCTGTAATCGGGCCCCACATCCCTGTCTCAGTCACTCTGAGTGCCCCCCAGCCTTCTGGGGGCACCCTGAGCTAAAAGGAGAATCTGCAGACCAGTGCTCACCCCCTGCCAGCCATGAGCCCAGGGCAGCGAGGGGCCCGACAAGGCGCCCTAAAGGGTGAGGAGGGGCCTGGAGGAGCCGTGGCGGTGGGAGCCGTGAAGAGCAAATCTGCTGCCACCGCACATGCAGGGGGCATGCTTACATCCCCCGGGAGGGGCAGCCACAGCGGCTGGGCAGGCAGCGCGCGCCGTTATCCACCAACAGAAGCGGCCCGTGTGCACGACCCGGTGTGACAGTGACTGTGGGCATCGCACGCACCTGTCCCGGACCCTGATCCCTGAGCTCACGCCCCGGCCTGGAGTGTGGATGCTACGGCGCAGGGCACCCCGAAAAAAGACCCCAAGCCCAGGAACAGCTGGAGGTCCGCGGGCTGCCTCGCCGGGAAGGATGGATGCGAGACCCTGGCAACCCTCGGCCTGAGGCCGCCGAGGCCGCTCTTTCCCCCTCACAGGTGTGTCCCTGGGACGCAAGGGGGCTTTCGTTTGTTGGAAAAAACGTGCTTACCTCCTGAGACCAGCAGTATACTGTGTTCCTCCAATTTCACCAAGTGGGCGCCCTAAATGATTGGGTCTTTCTGTTGCAACCAGCAGCGGAGGGTTCTGCCGGTACCCAGGCCACCCCATCTGGGGACACAGGGGGCCCGGCTGTGTCTGAGGAGCCCAGCAGTGTCTCCAGCATCGGGCAGGAGCTGGTCCAGGGCTAGTTCAGGTCTCCCGGGAGCCCAGCCGAGCGGCCCCTGTTGAACCTCCAGCCACGTGGCCCAGGCTTTGGCAAGGAGAGACCCAGCAGGAGAGAACCTCAAAAGCCCGCCCTGCCGCCCAGGGACCAGCGGGGACACCCAGGCCGGGATCACGGAGGAGACGTGGCCAGCAGAGCGTGACAGGGGCCAGCGATCGCAGGTACCCCGGTACCTGAGCCCCAAGAAGACATACCTCTGAAGCTCATCGAAGAAGCCAGAGTGCGGGGACCACTTCCAGATTAGCTTCCTTCTTTTAAAGAACTAAAACCTTCCGGTCTCAGAATGAAATGCTCTTTGGTTGTTTAATGCCACCTTGTGAAATGTACAAATTCCCTAGCACAGGGGTGACCTCGCCTGGACGTCTGGGCTGCGCAGAGCCTGCCCCACCCGCGCCGGCAGAGCTTCGGAGCCTCCACCTGCCTGGCCTGGCCCTCCGCTGCTCCCCCAGGCCAGCCGAGGCTCATCCTGAGGCCTGGGAAGCACCACCACCTCCCTCTCCCACCTCTTCCCTCTGAAGGTCCCTGGGTGTGGATGTTAAATCAAGGCCGTGGCTTAAGAACATTAAGAACCGGATCCATGTCCCCTCCAGATATCCAGGGAAGGGAGGAGGGCACAGCAATCAGCATAGGAAAGGCTGGGGTCCAGACTCAGCAGGCCCACTTGAGCGGACACCCTGAAGAAACCCTGGCATCTGTATTTTAGGAGACAACTCTGAGAATGTTAGCAGCACATTTAGAAGAGCAAGACCCTGGGGACACCCCAGCTGTCTATCAACTGGGAAATTGATGGGTTACGGTAAGCAGTGGGATACCACTCACCAATGGCAGCTGTACGCACTGGCCTGGGTGAATCTCACAGTCAAATACCAAAAGCAAGTCACATAAGAACTCCAGCGCCACAGTTCCATTCAGAGAACAGTTCCAATGCAAGACCAAATCACGTAGGGTGTCCACTCGGTGAAATTGGAGGAACACAATTATCTCTAGGGTGGAAAGGGGAGAGACGGTATCCATTGTACACACAGAGTCTCAATAGTGTTGGGGACGGTTCTGCCTCATATACAAAGGAGAGGGTACTCAAATAGTTGTCAACATTTTCCCATGTTGGCATTACTGAAATCATGAAAATTGTCACAGATACAGTTGTCATTGTCATAGAAATCTTAACCAGTGACTTCTAAGCAACATTTTACTTTTTCCAGCTTTCACAGTATATTGCAAATCACAATCTGAAAAAGGTTTTTTGCTAAGAACAAACTGAAAACTCAAAGTGGCAAGAAAAGGTATGCCTGTAGGACATGGTCTTACACATGCACTTCAACAGCAACATCTGCAACAGTAATAAATGCTGAACATGCCACGTCCAACTCCCCAGGGGCCACCAAGTTCTTTCCCGATTCGTCTACCACCTGGGATAGAGGGTGAGAGCATCTTCAAAAACATCTTTGAGTATTCTTTGGCATAAGTAGATAAGTAGTTGAAATATGGCTTACATTTCTGTCAGATTTACTAAAATCTAAGTTTAACAGGAGAATTCCAGCCCTGGCTGGGTGCTCAGTTGTTTGGAGCATGGTCCTGAACATCAAAAGGTTGCAGGTTCGATTCCCGGTCAGGGCACGTACTTAGGTTTTGGATTAGGTTCCTGGTTTGGGCATATACTGAAGCAAACTGATCCATGTTTCTCTCTCACATGAATGTTTCTCTCTCTCTCTCTCTCTCTCTCTCTCTCTCTCCCCCCTCTCTCTCTCACCAATAAAGATATCCTTGGGTGAGGATTTCACAAAAAATAATGCCAAGCATAGGGTGCAAGTAATACCAGCTGAAGGTCCCTCTCTCAGAGCTCCACACGGCCATCAGGTGTGAGTCAACGTCTGTGTTCCCAAAAACCTTCATTTTCTTGGCCCCGATCCCAGCATTACAGTAGAGTTCCACTCTAGAATGTGAATGAAATAACTCCATCCAACTGTTTTTCTACACACCAGGGTTAAAGAAAATGAAATAGCAGAAACCTTTTTCTTTTTAGGCTCCAAGCCAATGTGTAGTTTAATCTCAGTTCACATGTAAAGACTCGCTCCTGGTATTTTTACATGTGCTTTTCATCTATGGGGAAGATCCCTGAGCAGTAGGAAACAATGCTCTGTACACGATCAGGAAAGAAGAAGAGACTATTGGGAAAGACTACTGAGAAAAGAGCTAGGGATTTTCTCTATCCACAGATACATAAGAAAACAAATGCACCGGAAGCAAAACCTGCTGCTTTCTCACTAAGGAAGTCAGTGGAAGTGCTAAAATAAACTAAAAAAGTATTTTTCATTTTTGTAAAAGGAGTTTTTATTTCCATTCAGAAATAATCTGGACATAAATATGAACCACATCCCTACCCTGCCCCTCAAATGCAGTTATAGCAAGTAAACATAAAGGTGAGCTGCTGAATTTCAAAACCAATCGATTTCATAGTTGGAGGGGGAGAGGTAATTGTAAAAAATAAATTAGTATCAGGCCTTGTTTATAAGAAGCAGTGTGCCCTGGCTGGGCAGTTCAGTTGGTTATAGCATTGTCCCAATACAACAAGGTTGTGGGTTTGATCTCTGGTCAGGGTGCATACAAGAAACAACCATATAAGTGAAACAATAAATCCATGTTTCTCTTTATCTCTCTCCCTTTCTCTCTCTCGCTCTCTTCTTCCTCTCTCTCTTAAAAAAAAAAAAAAAAAAAACATCAATTTCGCCAGGCCAGCATGACTCAGTGGTTGAGCATTAACCTATGAACCAGCAGGTCACAGTTAGATTCCCGGTTGGGGCACATGCCTAGGTTATGGGCTCAATCCCCGGTGTGGGGTGTGCAGGATACAACCAGTCAATGATTCTCTCTCATTATTGATGTTTCTATTTCTCCCTCCCTTCTTCTCTGAAATCAATAAAAAATATTTTTTAAAAATCAGTTTTAAAAAAGAGGCAGTGGGATCACCCATGGGAAGAACAATGTCACATGGAAATAAGGCAGACAGAAATGCCTGCCACGTGACCAGCCTCATGTTAGCCGGGAAAAGTTTGACCACCAGATTTTATAGAAAGAACTGGAACACAGTGTAGGAAGTGGACAGTCCCTGAGAATTCAACACAGCTTCGGTGGAAAGCTTATCCAACCACCCTGAGCAGAAGGTGTTCATTGACCATTTCTCTTATGTCCGCCCTTAACAAGACTCAACGGCTCTCTCCGTGTCTGCCCACTCCCCTTCAGCTGAGTCCATCCACTCACCACCGGGACCTCTCATCTGATTTCCATCCTGCCTTCTTTACAGACATCAACCCCCACTACAAAACTGCTACAAAATCACCAATTGTCTTTCTGCGTAAATATCAGGCTTCCATTGGCCAAAGACTCACACCAGGACACCTTACGGCTACCCTCACCTCAAATGCGCTCTCTGGGTCAGCTCAGCTGGGGACCGAGCAATGTCACATGACAGAGGCACTCAGCCTACTCACTGGCAGCCTTTCGAAAGAGGTGGCTTTGAATTTACCAGCTCACCTTTACGTAGCCGGGGGCTGTCTGTACCGGGGAGTAGATGCCATGTACCCAGCATCCTCCCTCACTGCGTCTCACAACCTGGTATTCTCTGAGACTCATAACAGAAAACTTCAATCAGCCTTTAAGGCTTAATGCTAGATTAGATTGTTCTTCTTTTCACATTTTAACCCAGATCTATTGAGCGCCTATGTTAAGTAAAGTAGGGTAGTAGGTATTTTTTATTTTTAAATTTTAACCCAGATCTACTGAGCTTCTATGTTAAATAAAGCAGTGTACAAGATATTGAGCACAAGGAATGGGAAATAAAACATTTTAGCATATGATATATTACAACAACAACAAAAGTATCAAGTGTGAAGCGGGCCATGGAGGGTGATCTAGAGTCAGGAAGACCTGGGTTCAACTTCAACCTTGACATGTCCTAGCTGCGGATTTTGGACAAGTTATTTAATGTCTCTGAACTTCAATATCTTTTTTGAAAAACAATTATGGTAATAGACTCACTGCAGGAATCCCCAACATCTATTTTAAATGCTTAGATGAACACACACACACGTGCACGCTCTCACATGCACACACACATTCACACACTCACACACATACACATGTGCGCGCACACACACACATGCACACAATCATAGGCTTGGCACTTGCCATCATGAGATCATGGGCTATCACATTCATTCAGAATGTTTTAATTATATTTTGTATTATGGGAGAAATCCCTTCCTTCTTGAACAAGTACAAAGGGATAAAGGGCTAATGTCTCAGCAAAACACAAAAACCCCTTTGTTCTTTGGACAACACTTTCCTCTTTGCAGTCTGCACCATGCCATCCAGGTCCAATCCACTAGTGTCTCAGCCAATCGGAACCCTTCTGTGCAGCAGGAGGTCCACCAGGGGGTCACTCCACCTGCCTCTCTGCTTACCAACAACTGCGGGATCACTCAGAGCAAAGGCTGAGACTGCGGTCAGTAAGCACTCAGGAGCCATTCGGAGTGGAGTGTGCGGCAGAACAGGCAAGGCTGAAAGTTCCATCTCTCCTCCACATTCCCTGGCCCTTCCACAGTTCGGTTAAGACATGTTCTAGTTCAGGAGAATCAAACCGGAGCGAAGGCGACATGCATCACTTCTGGGCTTTTCTCTGCCTCGGGGACCGGCAGTAGCCCAGTGGGAGGACATCTTTGTGGGGCTAAAATAGGGCAATTTCAGGCTTAATTTGTTTCAGAAGAATAATCTGGCTGTCCCAGAGTGGCATTCAGTACTGTAGTGAGTTATTAAACTAATGCAAATAGGGGTGCTCCTTAATTCCAGGGGTATGGACTGCAAATCTTATCACCACACGTTGGAGCACCAGCCTCGACTCCCGTTTTTAGCTGCTGTAATTCCACAGGAGACAATGCCGCCAAGAGGAGGACAGAAGACCGTCACGGCTTCCACAAGCCGTCAAGTTTAATAACACACAGAACACTTTCCCATGCCACGTTCAACTGTAGCCACAATGATCTCCATTATTTAGATGACCTTCGTGTTCACAATCCCAGAACAGCCAATGACTACCAAGCATCACAGTTCTCCCAAGCACTTTGCATACAGTAACTCATGCAATGCTCATAACAACACTATATGGTTGATATATTATTGTCCTCATTTTCAAGATCAAGAAACTGAGGCCCAGTGATCTCTCATGGTTGGAGGGGAGACATTGGTTCATGGTGAAGTCAGAAGCCAGCTGGTTAGCATCTAGTCCACAAATAGGTGCATCCACTTCATGAGATGGTGGGGATGGTTAAATAGCATCACACACGCAGATTATTTTGCAGAGAGCCTCATTCCCAGGGAATGCCCAGCAAGCCTGTCTACGATGATGCTCATGCTGATGACGTGGGCAGCACAGAACCAGTCATCCTCGAGTTTCCCAGGGAGAAACTGTATAATGTTGCCTCTTGGACGCTATGGTCTGTGCTCCACTGAGATGAGCAGACATAATTCCCAAGACAAGAACTAAGCCTCCAGTCCCTCTGAAAGAAAAGGCACCCCAGTGAGACTAAAAGTACCCACCAGTTCTGAGCAAGGGACCATGCAGAGGTTGTTGGTTAAGGTGTGTCTCATGTTCCTGCCACTGACATAAATGTCACCAGCAATCCCCATGATGGTGTTGTTATTATCGAGAATGACAGGTAACCGTAAGGATGCAAGCTGTGTCTCCCGTGGAAGGCTGCCTGTTTCGTGGGCAACACATACTTGGACATCGATTCAAAAGTGGGGACACACGAAGTTAGGTTTTAATTATCTCAGTAATCTGAACTTGTCAATCTTAGAGAATGTGAATCTCCTGTCAGTAAGTAAAATTGAAAGAGAATCCCAAGCAATACACAGGCTAATTAGCATGACTTTTATAACTTAGGTGTATATCCCACACGGCACTATAAACAGCATCAAATACATCGGCAAGTTCAATACCAGATGTGGGAATAATTTAAGGGCTCAGGTTGGGCTATTCGCAGATTAGTCTGTGGCATGTTAGAAATATTTCAGACAATTATTTCTGACAGCTTCCACGCACACAGGTGCCAACACAAGAAACTAGTCAAAGAGCGGGGAGGATGACCAACGAGGCTTGAGCCGCTGTCTGGCCATTCTACTGTAATTTCTATAGCTCGCTGACTTTTAACATAAGATTTTCCCAGGCTTCTTGTTACGTATTATGCCATCTTCAGTAAAATGGAGATATTTTTATGTTTTCAAATGTAAAGATATAGCCTTAGTTTCTCATATCAACTGGGGAAGGGAGGGCAGGAAGAGGTCATTGTGGCATCTCTTTTAATGCATTTTATTTTTTTAGTGTACCAGCTTTTTTTATGTTAGTTTATGTTTCTTCATTTCTTCACTGTTCTTATCTAATTCTCCTTATAAGAATTAGTGAGTTAGACCATAGTTGAGCAGATGGCCTAATTATTCTTATAAAAATGTTCACCAACAGATAAATGGATACACTAAGAATTATGCCAATACAAGATTTGAATAGACACTTCAGTGAAGAAGATAGAAGCTGACAAGCATATGAAAGTATGCTCAATGTTATTCATCATCGGGGTAGTACAGATTTAGCCACAATGCGATGCCACTGCAAAGCTATTAGAATGGCTCAAATAAAATTTTCAGTGACAATAGAAAGCGTTATTATTTTTACTCCAGCAGAGTTTATTTATTAAAAAATAATTTTAGGCCCTAACCAGTTTGGCTCAGTGGATAGAGCATCGGCCTGCGGACTGAAAGGTCCCAGGTTCGATTCTGGTCAAGGGCATGTACCTTGATTGCGGGCACATCCCCCAGTATGAGGTGTGCAAGAGGCTGCTGATCGATTTTTCTCTCTCATCGATATTTCTAACTCTCTTTCCCTCTCCCTTCCTCTCTGTAAAAAAATTAATAAAATATATTTTTTAAAAATAATTTTAGTAAAGTAGCATCTTGGGTGTTCTCACTTGACTGATATGGTAGGCTTACTGGTGAGAACACAGACCAACTGGAACGCTCATCTGGTGCTGATGGGAATGAAAACGGTCCTGTTGCTTTGGGAAACAGTCCAGCATTTCTTAAAAACATGCCCCCGGGAAAGGCCTGAGGCAGACTTCTCCCCCAGCTTCTGCTGCTTCCTTAGCTCCTAGCAAGTCTTCACGCGGTGGGGTGTGTGTATGTAAACTTCCCCTATTTACAAGGATACCAGTGAGGAACCCATTCTATTCCAAGATGACCTCACCCTAACTACTTACACTGCAACAACCCTATTTCTGAATGAGGTCACATTTTGAAGTCCTGGGGGTTTGGACTTTGGGGGGGAAAATTCAATCAATAACAGTACCTGTTAGAATGGCCCAAATCCTCTGTGCTCCTGGAGACCTGCCTGCTCATTTCTCAGTTAATAAATAGTGAAAGGATTACATTAAATGTGTGACATGAGCTTATAAGAAACATCTATTTATTTTGTCAGTTCAGATTGCAATAGATCGTTTAAAATTCCATTAGAGATTATTGTTGGCGTTTTAATTTTTTGAAGTATGTCTAACAAGATAAAGCCTTTCTCTTCTCAACTCTTCTCTGTGATATTTATTTGGGGAATGTTTTAATTTCATCATTTCTTGGTGGTTTCCTGATTTTACAGTTTACAACTCAAATAATGCTGTTTAATCAGTGAATCAGACCAATAAACTCAAGCTCATACTAATATAAAAAAAAAAAAAAAAAAAAGAATGGCCAAAATGAAAAACACCAAGCAGACCAAATGCTGAGAAGCGTGGATAGTCCCACACACTGCTGGTGGGGACATGAATGGTACACCCAGTTAGGAAAATCTTTTGGAAGTTTCTTTTTAAGGCCGCCTCCCCTTCTTTTAAATTGGTTTCAGAGAGAGGAAGGGAGAGGGAGAGAGAGATGGAGACATCAGTAATGAGAGAGAATCATTGATCCGCTGCCTCCTACACACCCCCTATTGGGAACTGAGCCCTCAACCCAGGCATGTGCCCTGGCGTAGAATTGAACTGTGACCTCCTGCAGGGCTAGAAGTTTCTTACTATGTGATACATACTCCTACCATACAACCAAGCTATTCTGCCATTAAGTGTTTACTCAAAAGAAACTATGCCTATACCCATGCAAAGATGGCACCGAAAAAACGTTCATAGTAGCTTTAGTCATACTTTCTCAAAACTGGAAACGAGTCGTGTCCATCGACAGGTGAATGGATACACAGACTGTGGTGTATCCCTACAACACAATACTACTCAGCAACAGAAGAATTTACCACTGATGCACAACAACTTGAGTGGGTATGGAACTAATCATCACACGGAGTGAAAGAAGCCAGACAAAAATTAGTGCATACTGTATGGTCCCATTTACACACAGTTCTAGAAAATGCAAACTAGTCTACAGTGGGGAAAGCCAGATCAGTGGCTGGGACAGGAAGCAGAGGAGCAGAGGAAAGGTTACAAAGGGTTCTGGGAAACTCCCGGAGGTGATAGACATATGTTTTTATTAAGTTGAGAGCGAGCTAGAGAAAAAGAGAGAGAGAGAGAGAGAGAGAGAGAGAAACATGGATCTGTTGCCTCCCGTATGCATCCTGACCAGGGATCGAATCTGCCACCCTTTTTGTGCACAGGATGATGCTCCAACCAACTGGGCTGCCTGGCTAGGGCCATGTTCATTATCTTGACATGGTGATGGTTTCTCAGGTCTACACCTATGTGAAACTTACCAAAGTGAGCACTTAAACACGGCCAGTCTATTTCAGGGCCCCTATACCTCAGTAAAACCTTGACTCATTTGAAGAAGTATTATATGTAACCATATATCTACACAGTCCTTAGCACAAAGTTGGATACCCAGAAAATACTCACAGTAAACTTGATAACTGAAAAGAATACTAATTAAAAACAAATAGAAAATATTTAATTACTCTCAAAATTACGCACTTAGTAAGCATTTACACATCATGCATGTATATAGTGTAAACAAATTAGAAGGCAATAAAACATCAGAGTTTCTACCAGTGCCATTTATACAAAAATTACCCACTAAATTTAATCCATTTTTATCTGCTTATTAAAACAGTTTCTCTAAAGGTTCTTACTAGGTGACACTGTTAATATTAATTTTATTTATTTAACATTTAAAAATACATTTGTTATCTATAAACTGCATTGCATGCTTAATTGTTTTATTATTACTATGCCCACTCTTATCATTCATTTAAATTAGTTGTGCTTTGCATATATGCATAACCCATGCAGGGGGCAGGAGTGAGCTAGAAGGGGTCAATGGGGGGAGGGAGGGACATCTGTAATACATTCAATAAAAAGATTTTTTTTTAATTTTTTTAAACAGAGAAATTCCAAACTTTTATCCTTTTCTTTAAAAAATAAATACATACATAAATAAATAAATTAGTTGTGCTTTTTGCCCTTTTCCCTAAGGAAATCAAAATTAACATAGTTTGTTTTCTGTCGAGTGAATATTAAACAAGTGAGTTTCTAAAAGTTTTACTTCTTGCAGTTAGCCTTACTCTACTAACCCCAATAGTACTTTCCTGCCTTCTCCATTCCAGGAGTCCCCGGCCCCATTCCTGTATTTCTTTAGCACACACATTAGCAACACAGAGTCAATTTCAGTTGGTCACCTTAAAATCCTTCCGAAGGTGCAGTGAAACCTCAGCCTTCCCTTATCCTGACAGCCTATAATCTATATATCTAAAAGCCAAGAGATCAGAACGATCAGTTGCTATGACACACACTGTGGCGGCCAACCAGGCTGATTGGGGCCCCGATTGCTCCCCTCCACCCCACCTCCTGCAGGGCTGGCCTGCCAACCTCCTGCATCTCCCCGCCCCACCCCCACCACCAGCCCGGCCTCGATCAGCCCCCATCAGGGCAGGCCAGCTGGACCCCACCTGTGCACAAATTTGTGCACCGGGCCTCTAGTTAAAAATAAAAGAAAGCTGCAAGCCCTTCCCTGAGAATCTACTAATAAGCCAAAAGATTTTTATAAATCAGTTAGTGTCCCTACACGAGCTGCATCTCATTACAACCATGTTTACTCATGCATAGTTTTTTAAATTAAAAATAATGTTACTAAGTTGTATCTTGAGTCTTTCCATCTGATTTATGGTACATTTTGCACGGGCAACTTTACCAATGCTCAATTTGCAAAATCTCTGGCATGTGACACAGTGCAATCAAACTTTGACGTGAGATATGACTGAGGTGATAAAAATGCAGCATAAGACTCATTTGTAATGTGTAAACTGCTGGCTCTAACTTCATGCCCTGGGATTAGATAGAGGGAAATATAAAACTCATGCCTATGACTTGAAGAAAAAAAAGGGGAAGGGGGGAGAAGAATCAAGAAATTTGCTTTTTTGTTATTCTGGCAGCCTAAGTATGATGACGTAAGCTGGTGATCTTCTGAGTAGAATAGACTCAGTTGTCCTGTTAGGGATCCACAATCCTGGATGTAACACAAAGCTATATGTTTTACACCTGTAACTTTCCCTTTCTTTGCCAACGCTTGTTCCGTACCCCTTTGCTGCCGTCTTTGGGGAAAGCTTTTAGTCCAGTAACACGCACACACGTCTGTTCATGAGATCAGTTGGCCTGAGGATGAGGGAGGGCGCTGCCTGGAGCATGGGGAGAGAGGGATGGCAGCTCAGGGAGAGTGGTCTGTGAAGCAAACAGGAAAAGAAGTGAGCAGTGGTAAGAAGCCCCATGGAATCAGACACTGTTCATCTGCAGTGGGAGGACCATTTCACCACCAAGTGACTTTTTTCGGCAACACTCTGTGACCCAGGAGCAGAAGCAGGGACCACAGGTGCACACTGAGATGTGGGACGACAGAAAGGCCAGTTCATCCCTAAATCCATGTGCCCAGGCAGCTTCCAGATAGTAACTCAGGGAGCCACCCAAGCCTGGATAGCAGACAGCATTGGTCAGGTTAACTAGAACCTTCCACACGCCCACAAACGTCATCATGTTATAGTTGCACTATGACTGGGCATGCTTGAAGACCACTCGTTAGGATACGTTGTTTAAAATAACTGTTTAAAAAAATGATAACTTCAATAAGATTTATAAGTTCAATAATCTTCACCAGGACTTCAACTCAGCCCTTGGAAAATTCTCTTCATCTTGTGAAATGGGTTTTTATTTGGTTTCCGGTACAAGAAAAGAAGCTGAGACATAAGTAAGCTGGCTAAGGTCAACCAGGGGCTACCATGTCGGGGAGGAAGGCTGAGATGTGGACATTCTGATCTGCCTGGTTCCTGTGCCAGCTGGCAGCACAGGGGGGAGAGGGGAGGCAAGGCCTATCCTCGAGGAAGGTAAGAGCAGGTTCAGCAGGTGCCAGGTCAGTGTCAGGTTAAAACAGGCTGGCGCTCTGGGAGATGGAGCTGGGCTGCTAGCGGCCAAGCCCAGGACCTGAGCGGGAAGATGAGCAGTAAGTACTAGGGAGGCGATGGTCCCTGGCAGGCAGCAAGGAACACAGTAAGGAACTACGGTGACTCAGCACCTCGTGCTCCATGTGGATATTAGCGTTGCTCATTATTCCGTGGGAGCTAAAAGGAAACCTGCGGAGAGTCCTGTGAGCAGCAGCCAGGACACACCGTCCCGGTACAGCAATGATGGGAAATCGCCGACATGCAGAGAACAGCCTGACCTTTCTGAGTTCTCAGAATTGCAAAAGAAGGCAGCAGTCATCTGTCTGTCTGTCTATCCATATCTATGTTTCTATATCTACAGTGTCCTTTGTGGAAGCCACAGTCCCACTGAAGGAGTAAAGAAAACCTGAAGATGCAGGGAAGTTTCTAGCAGTGAACTAATGTTACCCAAAAACCATGGCCGGGTTAGTTAAGGGGCAGGTGCAGGGAGCCATGAAGGGAATGAACAAATAAGATGGACTGAAGTGGGGTTTGAGGTGTGGAGGAAGCAGGAAAGAGGAAAACCAGAGACACCGATGGATGACGTCAGAGCTTGGGAAGGACAGAGGAAGAAAGGGGGATTTTTGTAGTATTTTTAAAAATATTTTTATTGATTTTCAGAGAGGACGGGAGAGGGAAAGAGAGATAGAAACATCAATGATGAGAGAGAATCTTTGATCGGCTGCCCCCTGCACACCCCACACTGGGGATCCAGCCCACAACCTGGGCATGTGCCCTGACCTGGAATCCAACAGTGACCTCCTGGTTCATAGGTCGACGACGCTCAAACATTGAGCCACGCTGGTTGAGTGGATTTGTGTAGTATTTTTATTTCCAAAGTCGACTACCATGAGTAGAGTTAGGTAGTGACTCCCATAAAATTTCCCATAGGTGTTTCCTCCCCCACATGGTAGCCCCTGACTGACCTTAGCCAGCTTACGTACGTCTCAGCTTCTTTTCTTGTACAACGGAAACCCAATAAAAACCCATTTCACAAGATGAAGAAAATTCCCCAAGGGCTGAGTTGAAGTCCTGGTGAAGATTATTGAATTTATAAATCTTATTGAAGTTATCGTTTTTTTAAACAGTTATTTTAAACAACATATCCTAACGAGTGGTCTTCAAGCATGCCCAGTCATAGTGCAACTATAACATGATGACGTTTGTGGGCGTGTGGAAGGTTCTAGTTAACCTGACCAATGCCATTAATGAGCTCTCTCTGGTCATGTACTTCGTTCTTTATAACAAGATCAAGTATTTCCCCTGTCTGTGTTGTTCTTAAATATCTCTCAAATTAGCTGCCAGGTGTGCAATTAACAGGGACACATCAAACCCTCGTCCATGAATGTTTCACAGGCAGAGAAGAATCTAAAGATCAGATTAAATTCAGAGCGACACCTGCAGCCCTGCCCAGGATCAATGTGCCTCATTGGTTTCAGTAGTAAATGCTGCTCTTCTCACAGTCAGAGCACTACCCTGCGACATGTTCCCAGCTTGTGCAAGAGACCCACTTGTCTTTTCATATCCTATATAATAAAAGAGCAGTATGCAAATTGTCCCCTTCACCAAGAGTTGTCTGGGAGTTCAACCAGGGGGCGGGGCTGGCCGGGAGAAGAGAGGAAGGCCCAGGCTGGTGGCAGCGGCAGGTGGCCGGGGGAGGGGAGGGAGTACCCGGCCAGCAGCTGGCAACTGCTAGGGATCCTACCAGTGCACGAATTTCGTGCACTGGGCCTCTATTTGTTTCATAAGTATGACAAAGTAGTCTAAGATGGAAATTATGTTTGGGCATTTATGCAAACTCTCACTTTGAGCAAATTAATACAATTCATGACCTGTGTGACTTAGGGCTTAACTACTTAAATTGATGTTTGACATAATGTTTCTCAGTAGAGAAACCACTTTGGAAAAAAAGCAAGATTTGGATAGAGTGACATATGATAACTTAAAAATGTTTATTTAAATTTGTATGTGTGGTCGTGGCATGGTAGCTCAGTTGGTTAGAGCATTGTTCTGATATGCCAAGTTTGTGAGTTCAATCCCCGGTCAGGGCACATACAAGAAGCAACCAATGAATGCATAACTAAGTGGAACAACAAATGGAAGTCTCTCTCCCTTCTTCTCTCTATAAAAATAAGAAATAAATAAAATAATAAAGAACTTTTTATTAGTTTGATGCTTAGAATAAATATTTCAACTCATTTCATAATCTACTCTGTTCTTCTGTGCTTGTTTTTTTCTTCTTATTATTATTCTTAGGATACAATTTGAAGTTCTCTGTGTTTTCAATAAAAACATAGCAATTTTTACTCTCTGTGGTAGGTCATTGGCAAAGACAACCTCAATAATCCCACTCAGTCCTGACAGTGTGCAACCTTGCAATGTCGCTTTGCTTCACCTTGGATCAAGAGGTGAAGTTTTCTTCTCCACCCTGTGTATGTGGGCGTGGCCACTTGACTTGCTTTGGCCAGTGGGATATTAGCAAGTGTGAGATGAGCAAACACTTAAAAAGCACTTGCACATTGAGGCCTGATCACTTTTGACTCCAACTGGACCCTTCAGATCACAGTGTGAATGCGGCCGACTGGGGAGCGCATGGGGTGGAGCAGAGCACCCCGCGACAGCCTGCTCACCACCTCTCGTGGTAAAGCCACGTTAGACAACCTGGTCCCAGGTAAGCTGCCAGAAGATGACAGCCAAGTGAAAGACCAGGAAAGACCATTAGAAGAACTGCCCAAGCTGACGACTCACTGAATCATAAGCAAATAAAGTTGTTGTTTTAAGCCAATAAACGTTTTCTAATTTGTTACATGGCATTAGATAACTGATACAATAACACATTATTATTCTCTGAAATAAGTAGCATTCGTTCATTTAAAGAGGAGTAATAAAGAGCAATGCCTTCATTGGGGAAAGCAAAGGAAATGAAAGTACGGTGTTATATTAATTCTCAGTCTCATCCAATTGCAGTTTTTAGCACCCTGGCCTCTGTCTAACATTTCCTTAGTCTTCTAAATTAGCTCAATGTTCTAAAACTATAGAAATATGTAACTTCCAAATTGTTTCCATGAGAGCCATCCTGCTGTCCTAGGAATCCATAGAGTAAACCCCATTCCCTAACTTGTTAATAGTGGGATGCTGGGAGGCAGCCTTGGTGTTGGATGAGTTACATGCCTGAATTGATTACAAAACACCCGGTCCACTGTCATTCACTTTGTATCATACATAGGAAAGGTGCTGAAGTATCTGGCTCCACCATGAGTTTGACCTAGGTTAGGTGAAGGTTACCCCTAAGCCCTGTGCCACAGATGAGGAAAAAATTACTTACTGGTCAGGATCTGCGCTAATGCTTTTTAACCAGGGATAGGCCTAATAGTCACCAGTAGACTTTTTTAAACTACCAATTTTCCCATCTACTGGAAGCTTTAGTTTATTCAGTCCAAGATGGATTGCAAGTATCTGCTTTATTTCAACATCACAGGTAATTGCTGTGCACACTGCTAGATAAGAATAACCAGTAAAACCAAAAGATATTAACAATGTGATATGATTTGAGAGTTGTGGCAACGAGAAGATTTTTCAATATTACAACCCTCCACGGGCCTACACTCTCTCCTTTGGCAGGAGAGACTATATTACCCATGGCCAGGGCAATTATAGTATCAGGAAAAGATCTAGAATAAAAATTAAGATTATCTCCTAATTATGTACCTAACCTTGATAAAGTCATTTAACCTCTCAGTTTCTTCCTCTGCAATATAAGGAACAAACTATCTGCTCACTAATTTCCCATGGATGACAAATAGTGCATAAAAATGTATTTTCACTCCCTAAAATGCCATCTAAAATAAGGAATTACTGCCCTTCAATAGGAAAAGCCATTGACTTCTCAGAACAAACTTACTTATTTGAATTGCTAGTCTAGTACCTACTAAAATGATGAGGATTAAAGGCACAGGTAACTTTGGATTTGTGGGTGGGGGGCCACTCTGAGGAAGGGGGCGGAGGAGGGACTGAGTGTTTCACCTGATGGGGGCTCCTCCCCACGTGGCAATAGGAGAGGACAAAAAAGGGGGCTAGAGGCCAGCATCATCAACTTCCCAATTTAGCCTCAATTGCTCAACAAATGACCCGAAATCAAAATGGTCCAGTGAGTTCATTTGATTCTCAAATGATGAGACAGGTTAGGAGGTAAAGACTGAAGTAAGATATGCCCAGAATAATGCACTTGATTTTAGACATACTCAGTTTTTGTAGGCAGCTCTTCTCTCTCTCGTTTTCTATTTGAAAGTTAGATTATTTCCATTTTTCATATTTGGGAGCACAGAGCTAACACAGCAGAGACAGAGGAGGGATTTTGCAGACACAGTAAAAATGAAAGTGGATTGCTTTTCTAATTGCCTTGCAGACCTAGCTTGTATGAATAATTATTCAGAATCCCTTTTGATTCTACAGTGTAATAAGGGTGTGTTTTTTCTTTTGATGGCAATGAAATAGGTTCATTTATTGAGGTTATAATGATCAAAATAAAAACTTGAAAATGATGGACTCATGCAATAGAGGAAAAAGAGTTTGAATATATATATAGTAAAAGAAGGATCTCTCACCCTTTGAGACAGCATGGAGGGACCTGGAGAGTATTATGCTAAGTGAAATAAGCCAGTCAGAGAAGGACAAATAGCACATGATCTCACTCATATGTGGAATCTAATGAACAAAATAAACTGTTGAACGAAATAGATTCAGAGACATAGAAGCATGGAACAGACTGACAAATCTCAGAGGCAAGGCGGGGGTCAGGGGATGGGGAGAGATTAACCAAAGAATTTATATGCATAAATGCATAACCCATGGACACAGACAATAGTGTGGGGAAGACCTGGGCAGGGGGATGGAGGGAGTAAATTGGGGAAAGAAGGGAGGACATCTGTAATACTTTCAACAATAAAGATAAATTATAAATAAATAAGTAAATAAATCTATAATAATAAAAGCATAATATGCTAATTAGACCAGATGTCCTTCCAGATGAAGCCGGGGCTGTGAGGAAAGCCTGGGTTCCGGGTGCCAGAGGGAAGCCGGTGCCGGCAGCTGGGGGAAGGAAGGCCTACTCTTGCATGAATTTTGTGCATCGGGCCTCTAGTAAATAAATAATAAACAGTGAAAAGTTTTTCTTAGTTCAAGCTTTCAAAAATGTTATGTGAAAGTGAATGATGTGCGCGTGGCTTATTTTTTATTTCAATAATATATTTTATTTAACCCATATATGCAAAATATTACCATTTCAGTATGCAATCCCTGTCCTTACCATGTGCCAAGCACAGTATTTGGTGTTCTACGTGTCATTTGATCTTCATGACTCTCTGATGTAGATGTGATCATAGCCCCCATTCCGCATACAGGGAAATTGAGATGACAGGCCAATAAACCTGCCGAGACCCTCGGGCACTCATTGGTGGGTTCAAGCTTGAACCCAGGCATCCCAACTCGTTGGGCAAAGCTAACCGGTGGGACTGTGGGGGACAGCACTTGCCCCTGGGGCTGACTTCCTCAGACAGTCCATGTGAAAGGACCCTCACATTTATCTTCTCCTGTTGTGCTTCTTTGCAATGATTTATCATCATACCTCAGATTTTACAGTCACCTCCACACAAATCTGTGGTTGATTAATTAACTAAAATTGGGAGACATTTTGCTGGTGAAAAATGCTCAGTACTCCTATGAATAACAATTGGTGTGGTGCTCCAACTAAATTATACATCAGCACTGGGGATCCATGAGTGGAGCGAGGTCAGAGCTCAGACAGCCAGAATCAGAGGAGATGGACCAGTCAGGGCAAGACAACTAGAGCAGAGCTTAGCCTCAAAAAAAACAAACGACTTATTGAGCACCTACTATGTGCCAGGGACCAAGACAAAAATGGTACCTGCCCTCATGATCACAGGACAGGAGAGATAGCCCAGCACGGTGGTCCAGGACTCAGAGGACAAGAAAGATAGCCCCAGGATGGAGGTGTGACTGACCAGTAGAAAGGAAGTTCAAGGCCATGGTGGTTATGATTCAGGGCCTGCACCCAGTCCTGAGAAGGTTGTGAGGGGACAGGGCAGGACTGCTGTACTGGGCCAGCACCAGGACAGGCGCAGCTCTGAGAGGGACTCCGCCCCTGAAGTGAGGCAGGGCCTGCCACAGGAAGTGAGCATGAGCGGGGATCCTGGGAGCAGATCGGGGCCTGACCATTAGAGAGTTCAAAATAAGGAAGAGCTTCAGGCCTAGAATTTCCTAAAGCCTACTGTGGCTCAGGTGCTACTGGAAAAATACTACAGAAAAGAGTGCATAGTATGAGAGGGATCCCAATATCTCCCAAGAATGTGATAAGGTTCTTTTATTGCGTGTGAACTATCTTCTAAACAAGCATATTGTACCTTTGTCTTTTCCAGAGACTATTAACAAATTAGAGTCCAAATTTTCTCAATTTGTTTTTTGTTTTTGTTTTGTTTTCATTTTTTTTATTGATTAAGGTATTACATGTGTCCATGTCCCCCATTGCCCCCCCACCCCACTCCCATACATGTCCTTACCCCCCAGTGTCTTGCGTCCATTGGTTATGCTTATATGCATGCATAAAAGTCCTTCGGTTGATCTCTTACCTCACTCTCCCTTCCCCAGCCTTCCCGCTGTAATTGGACAGTCTGTTCGATGCTTCTCTGCCTCTGTATCAATCTTTTTTTCATCAGGTTATAATGTTCTTTATTATCCATAAATGAGTGAGATCATGTGTTATTTCTCTTTCACTAATTGGCTTATTTTGAAGGGAACTCCTATTATGATTAGTTTATAAAGACTGGAAAGTCCTTATCTAAACTAGCCTAGGGAAAAAAACTCTAATTAAGAAAAGAAAGTAAAAAAAATGCTTTTAAAATGATCGCCCTTTAAGAACTTGAGAAAGCTGAAATGTATAAGGTAAGAAAAAAAAAGAACAAGTTTATTTGACCTTGGTTGGTGGGCACACAATTGTATATACTTAGAACAGTGATGGGCAACCTTTTGAGCTTGGTGTGTCAAACTTCGCCAAAAAACTGAGCATAACTCGGGTAGTGTGTCACTTTGAGGAAAAAGCATTATTTCGCAAATGTTTCATCCTCAGGAGCAGCAAATGTTTCATCCTCGGCATGCGGCCGCCTCAGCGGCCACGTGTCATCAGAAATGGCTACGCGTGTCAGTGCTGACACGTGTGTCATAGGTTCGCCATCACTGACTTAGAACCTACATAATTTTATTAAGCAGTGTCACCCAAAAAAATTTAACTTGTAAAAAATAAAAAAAAAAGAGCAAGTTTAACCGTGAATCGTATTAGCAGATTTGGTTGCTAAGTTACAAGATAAAAAGCAAATAAAGGTCATTTTATACCAGGCTTGCAAATTTGTCTTTCTTTAAGTAGAACTTTAGTCCTTTCAAATAAAATTTGAAGAGCTTTTAATATTAAATATATAAATGCAGAAAAACTTCATAAGTTTGGATAATATTCCTAAGCTAATGGAGATGATATGGTAGTTGCAAAAACATACTGTTATACCAAATGATGAATGTGTTCTATCTTCGTATCACATCCAGCGAGGATACAGCTGACCTGGTCATGCTGGTGCGGCTAATGTTTTTTAAATGTTAAACACCTACCTAATTTTATGTATATTTGTGTATGCTTAAATGCAGACATACAAAGCTATTTCTATTGGTAAACAAAGGAGCTTATAAATCATCATTTATAAAAAGGTTGATCTGAGTATAATTTTTATGCTTTTGTCATGATCTTAAATAATTTTTAAATTTTTTATTTGTTTACAATTGCAATAAAGTATGTATAATTTAAATCATTTTTATAGTTAATTTTTTTAGTTAATCTTGATTGTTGAGATTATAACAGATGTCCCTCTTTTTTCCTCCCATAGCTCCCCTCCACCTGGTTCCCACCCCATCCCAGGCCCTGGCCACCCTATTGTCTGTGTCCATAGGTAATGCATATATGCATATAAGATCTTTGTCTAATCTCTTCTCACATTTCCCACACCCGCTTCCCTCTTAGAATCGTCAATCTGTTCCATTTCCATGCCCCTGATTCTATTATATTCACCAGTTTATTCTGTTCATCAGATTTTTTATTCACTTGATTTTTAGATTCACTTGTTGATAGATATGTATTTGTTGTTCATATTTTTTATCTTTACCTTTTTCTTATTCTTCCTCTTCTTAAAGAACACCCTTCAGCATTTCATACAATCCTGGTTTGGTGGTGATGAACTCCTTCAGCTTTTTCTTATCTGTGAAGCTCTTAATCTGACCTCCAATTCTAAATGATAGCTTTGCTGGGTAGAGTAATCTTGGTTGTAGGTTCTTGCTGTTCATCACTTTGAATATTTCTTGCCTCTCCCTTCTAGCCTGCAAAGTGTCTGTTGAGAAATCAGCTGACAGTCATATGGGTACTCCCTTGTAGGTAACTAACTGTTTTCCTCTTGCTGCTTTTATGATTCTCTCTTTGTCTTTTGCCCTTGGCATTTTAATTATGATGTGTCTTGGTGTGGTCCTCTTTGGATTCCTCTTGTTTGGGGTTCTCTGTACTTCCTGGACTTGTAAATCTATTTCTTTCACCAAATAGGGGAAGTTTTCTGTCATTATTTCTTCAAATAGGTTTTCAGTATCTTGCTCTCTCTCTTCTTCTGGCACCCCCATAATTCAGA
Organism: Ia io; assembly: GCA_025583905.1. Classification (NCBI taxonomy): domain Eukaryota; kingdom Metazoa; phylum Chordata; class Mammalia; order Chiroptera; family Vespertilionidae; genus Ia; species Ia io. The sequence goes on along the minus strand of JAJQQW010000019.1, from coordinate 3,559,959 downwards.
TGTTGGTACGCTTGAAGTTGTCCCAGAGGCTCCTTACACTATCTTCATATTTTTGGATTCTTTTTTTTTTTTTTCTGGTTGGGTGTTTTTTGCTTCCTCATATTTCAAATCATTGATTTGATTCTCAGGAATTTCTAATCTACTGTTGAATCCCTGTATATTATTCTTTATTTCAGTCAGTGTATGCTTAATTTCTGACTGGTACTTTTCCCTTTTTTTTTTTTTTTTTTTTTTTTGGCATTCTCACTAAGATCCTTGAAAGTCTCACTAAGTTCCTCAGAGGTTTCTAGAAGATTCTTGAGTAACCTTATAACTGTGGTTTTCAACGCTATATCCAGTCGTTTGCTTTCTTCCATTTCTTTCATTTGTGACATGTTTCTTTGTCTCTGCATTTTGGCTGCTTCCCTGTGTTTGTTTCTATGTATTGGGTAGCTGCTAAGTCTCCTTGAGTTGATAGAGTGGCCTTGTGTGGTAGGTGTCCTATAGGACCCAGTGGCTCAGCCTCCCCAATCACCTGAGTTGGACACCCTTGGTACACCCCTTTGTGGGCTGTGTGCACAGTTTTGTTGTAGTTGAGCCTTGATTGCTGTTGGTGTCAGTGGGAGGAGTTGACCTCCAGGCCAATTGGCTGTGATGACCAGCTGTGTCTATATTGGAAGATCTGTTGTGCAGGAGACACCCTTATGGGGCACAACTTGCTTCAGTGGGGCTTTGGTGTTCACTGAGTCTGCCCCCTGAGTGTGTTGCTTATGGATGTGAAAAGCTGTAATCTGGTATGGTCTCACACTGACCACTGGTACACTGGCTCTTGGGTCTCCAGGGAGTGCAAAGTCAGCCACTGTCTGGGGCCACCCAGCAGGACCTACAGTGAGATCTGCAGATTCCTCCTCTTTGTATCAAGTTTGGAAGTGCTCAGACGAGACCCAGCTGTCAACCATGTCTCTAAACTATTCAGAAACCATGGCATGGTTTTCTTAAAGCTATCCAGACTATGTGATCTCTACAATTATATCAATAAAGTTATGTCTTCACACATACACACACACACACACACACACAAACACATGTAATCTTAGGGAATCTTATAATTAGACTAGAGGCCCGGTGCCCGCTGCAGTTTTGTCCGGAAGGAAGGACGTCCGGTCTAATTAGCATATTATGCTTTTATTATTATAGATGGTCGCCCCATGATGGCCACATATAAATGTGGCCTATACCTTGACAAGATCACCCTGCTCAAGAATTTAATGGAAAATTTTATTTCAAAACCAGAACATGGATGCTTGCTGTGCTCACTGTATCAGGGTGTAATTGCTTCTATTTAGTAGACAGAACTAAGAAATACAGACTTGTATTATAAATATAGCATGTGTTTAAGTCATGAATTGGGAATGTGTATATATTTCTTATATCTATAATTCCAATCTAATACCATACGTTCTTTCCTACCTTCTACAATACATATTTGCACCTCCCAGCTCCCAACAATAAGATTATATGTACTCAGTTTCTCAATCCTGCTGCATATACGAAATGGTTCCAGAATTTCCACAGTTGTGCTGTATAAACAAGAAGCAATTGGTAAGTATTCAAGACTCAAGGTCTCATTTTCTAGGTCGTTGTTTTTATTTTGTTTTGTGTTGGGTTTTGGGGTTTTGTTTTGTTTTTTGTTTTTGCCGTTTGTTGTCTTTAAATTAGAGGTATATAATAAAAGCACTGTGTTTAAAAGTTATATACTAATGGTATTTAAAATCAGGACAGTTAATACTGGGTTTTAAAAGCTTAGTATCACATACTGAGTCCAGCAGGTACAAAACACATTTTCTAAAGAGATTCCAGAGAACAGATCACTGTACAATACACAGAAATACGCCAATGAAGGTCAGTCTTAGAACTACATTGAAAAAGACCAATTTAAGTGTTTCTAACCACGAATGCTGCTCTTAAACTCCAGAACATGGATTGATACTTCCCAATGCAAACTTACTGAATACCTCTCCCCATTGCATATCCAATCTTGGGATCCCTAAAACCCTCCAGAAGCAGGAAATTCACAGAAATAAAGCAAACAATTATATATTGTAAATTGCCATAGCTGCCCACATGCCGGTTGTGGAATTTTTTACCTGGCCCAGACCCTTCTAAAAAGTATTAACTAATGGCGCGTGGCTCAATTGAACTCTAGGCCTCCCACAATTACTGCTGTTAGTTATACATCCGGAGCCTCAAGTCCTCCATGGGATGGCAAGGATAGAAAGGGTCAGGTGGCTAATAATGAAAGTTATAACTCAACTATTTTGTCATAAATCAATTGAGAACCATTACATGATTTGTTAAATCTATGGAGAATATTTGTTCTCCTCAATTAGACCAACTACAATTCGGCAGTAACTGGTACCACCCGATTATCTTTATGTCCTGTCAATATACACCCAAGGGAGGATTTTTCCTATATAATTAGCTGGGCTAAAGGCATGCTAATGACTTCAAAATAAGGCCTACACTTTGACAAGATCATATTGCCTTTCCAAGGACTGAAATTCCTCCCTCCCCATCTCACATTTTTGGTGGGGATCCTGACATGGTAACTTATCAGAAAAGATCCAAGACACCAGATATCTGGATGATTTCTTCCTCTGACTGAAATGTGACCCACAATTTAGAGCTGACCATAACCCAATGACAATGAAAGAGATTAAACTTTAGAAGCCCACCCAACCCGCAAACATTTGTTGCCTGCAATAGCCCCAGCTAATAAAAGTGTCCCTCACTATTTACAGGCCAACCAAGTCCTGCATCAATACAATAACTCATCCTGTGTAAACACTTTGGGAAAGGTGGACTTGTTGATTGGGGGTGGGGGGGTGTATATAGTTTTGAATTTTGACCAAACTGATCCAGGGGACTTGTACCCTGCTGGTTCTAAACCAATGAAAAACTAAGGTGGTATTCTAAATATTTCTTTTTATATTTATGGTTGTCCTCAAACCTCTTGCCTTTTCTACTGAATGATATGCAAGTGCCTAAAAACAACTGCAGGGCCACTATGCTAGGTTGACAGCAGCTGATGCTTTGACATCAAAAAGACTAAAGCCATCTTGGATCACTCAGCTGACTTTGACCTAAAGGAGGGCAAAGTCACTATCACATAGAAATGGCGCAGTCTTAGCTTATCTAAGGAGGAGAGTTCAGCAGTCACCAAACCCAGAAATAAAACACATCACTTTCAGGCACAAAACTTCTTAGAAATCTCATAAGTAACTAAAGTTGCCTTCCCTAACAATGGCCAGTCCCTGATAAATGCCCATTTGCTTCAAAGAAATTGTTCCTCCTGATACATTTTAACTAATTGGCTTGCCCATGGACAAAAAAATATTTCACTGTTCCTTGGGCTGCTGTGGAGTTTGCTTTTTATAAATTCTTCCTTGCCTTGGTTTCACAACTGATCTCCACCACATGTGAGTAAATACAGCTGTGCTTTTAATTCAACTGAATATATATGGGTTATTCTTTGAGATGATTATCCTGGATCTAATCAAGAAAGTTGACTTCCATTTATAGGAAACACAGAAACAAGTGATCGCATGGAAGCAGCCACATCAGGATGTAAGAAAGGTCACAGGACAATTGTCCCTGTGACTGCAGTAGCTCAATGGTGGGAATTTAAAATAAAGAAGGGAGGTCTGCCCCCAATCAAGAGATTTGAGCACATAAAACTGAACAGATTGTGTGGACCATGTTTGAGTCCCACTGCAAACAAAGACCCTGTGAAAAGGCACTTTTGAGACAATCATAAAAATGTGACTATGGACCACGTATTAGATGATACCAATACACTGTTATTAAAATTAAGTGTAACCATAGAATTGTACTTATGGCAGAAAAGCTTTTCTAGATACTTAAGTATGTAAAAAGAATTTAAATAATAGCTGAGATTTCCTCTTAAAGATTTCAGCAAAGATGAAAAAAAGAAATAAAAGGAATAGAAGAAAATCCTGATAATTTTTTACTTGATTGATACAAGTTCACTATTTGCTCTCTCTTTGTGTCCATCTGAAACAGTTCATCACAAAGATTTTTTTACATTTTAATGTGAGAATTAATATATATGTATGCACTCGTTTTTGGAATCCTCTTTCCAAAGAGACCATTTCCTGCACATTCTAAATAAACCCAAGTAGTGAATCTGTGGGCAATTCCTCTCCTGCCACAGGAGGCAGCATTGCTCCCAATCTGCATATTGCTCTCTGCTTGCTGAACTGAATTCCTGAAAAGGTAGGTGGAATTGCTTAGCCTGGGAGTTAGGAAGCAGTTTTGTTAAAAAAGGAAGAGTCCATCAAGATGAGAAAAAGTAGAATGAGATTCTATTGTCTATAGTTGAACTCAAGGCTAATGTTTCTGTCAAATTGAATTTTTTATGAAATAGCTTTTTGGAGATTATTATGCTAAGCAAAATAAGCCAGTCAGAGAAAGACAAAGAGCACATGATCTCACTCATATGTGGAATCTAATGAACAAAATAAAATGACAAACAAAATAGGTCCAGAGGCATGAATGCATGGAACAGACGGACAAATCTCAGAGGAGAAGAGGACAGGAAGAGATTAACCAAAGAACATACATGCATATGTGCATAGGCTATGGTCACAGACAGTAGTGTGATGAAGGCCTGGGTTGGGGTGGGGGCTGAATGGAGGGGGGTAAAGGTGGAGGGGGGAAATGAGGGACATCTGTAATATGTTAATAAAAAGTTAATTTTAAATAGCACTACCTACATGTACTAATCCTACCTAATAAAAGAGTAATATGCAAATTGACCATCACTCCAACACACAAGATGGCTGCCCCCATGTGGTCAAAGATGGCTGCCCCCATGTGGACACAAGATGGCCACCACAAGATGGCCAGCAGGGGAGGGCAGTTGGGATGACCAGGCCTGCAAGGGAGGGTAGTTGAGGGTGATCAAGCCTGCAGGGGAGGGTAGTTAGGGGCTATCAGGCTGGCAGGGGAGTGGTTAGGGGGTGATCAGGCTGGCAGGCAGAAGTGGTTAAGGGCAATCAGGAAGGCAGGCAGGCGAGCAGTTGGGAGCCAGCAGTCCTGGATTGTGAGAGGGATGTCCGATCCCAGTAGGATCAGGCCTAAACGGGTAGTCGGACATCCCTCGAGGGGTCCCAGATTGGAGAGGGTGCAAGCTGGGCTGAGGAACACACACACTCCCCCATGCATGAATTTCATGCACCAGGCCTCTAGTTTGATAATAAAGCAGGATAGGAGTGGAGGAAGTTCAGAGGGTCAGAAGATCAGTGAATAAACAACTAATAGGAAATATCCGGGGAGGCAATATAATAAAGTGCTTTTGGCTTTTCTCTTCCCTAATTCCACCTTCTTCCAGTTAAACAACAAATTTCTTAGACAACGAATGGTAACTGCAGTGTCACAGAGGGGCTTCTTTTGAAATATAACATAGAATAGGCACTGCGGGATACAGCGTGAGAGAGTCCCTCTTCTCCTGGGCTTCCCTTCCAGGCACTCAGTGCGGTCTCACCAGTGCTGTGAATTGAAGCGCTGAGCGAACCCCTGATGTGTCCCACTAATGTTCTCCTTGGACTCAGCTGGAAATCAACTCACAGAGAGAAGGAAAGAGTTACAGTAGTGGCACCAAGACAGCAAACACTTGTTCAACATTACCAATTTAGCATAAAGATTTGATTTATTAAGTTTCTATCAAGCCCTTCTTATGATTAGAGCAAGTTCATTTCCAGAAAAGCTCAATTATGAAGCCATCAATAAGACCTGCTCATTTCAAATAAGTCACTTTGCTTCAGGGTAAATGATACTGCTTACTAATACGTACAAGTTCCATTTGGCATAAAGAAAACCCTAGGCACAAATAAAGAGACAATGATTAAACATTCTTCATTTTTGAATAACTGATCTAAAAGGAAAGTAATAAGATGTCTTCATTCCGCATTGCAGAAACAACTCTGACGCACAGGGAAGTACCTGCACCCCACAGACCCCATGTTAGTAAGGGACACGCATGCCTTCTTGGAATAACTTTCCTTTTAACCAAACCACGTTTGATGGCTCCATTAAGACATATCCAACCCTCTTATTTTATTTTTTTTGTGTTAATCTATAGAGGTTGAAATATGGCAAAATCATCAAACTGACAGTCAATTAACTATTTTTCGTGTGTTGTTACTTTCGATGTATCTCTAGATATCTTTAACTGTAACTGCACTTCCAACCACCTAAAAAATTCAATGGCTTTTCATTTTTCACAAACTTCCTTTGTCATCAATTGAGATCAGGTCAAAATAATTAATTCAACTCTAACAGTAGTTTTCATATATTAGTAACTTTTAATAATTCCTTAGGATTGTTTTCCAGGTGCGTGATGACTATGAGCAGAAAATCAGACGACTACATTATATGACATCAGCTAATCCTCCAAAGCGGCTGCTCCTCTCCAATTTGGAAAGAAATCAACACCTCGGGCCTCCATGCAGAGAGAATACATAACAGGCTGTGACCCGCAGTAATTAAAATCTGTTAGCACAGCTCTGATCTCCACCACCTCCTCTCACTGCTGTTAATGTTTAAAAAAATTCACAAGGGTCTTCTGCTGATATGAGCTCTGTCCACCCGTTTGCTTTTGTGAAGGGGGCAGGAGATAGGGAAACGACAGTGAGCAGCCTCATGCCCACTCCTGATGTGCTCAGAGCAGAGAGGGTGATGGGAGCATTTCTGTGGCTGCACTGGGTTCAATCACCTTGAATTAGTTTCCATTGTGTTTTCTTATTGTTTCACAAGCATTTATCTACCCTTGAATCATGAAGCCAAACAACGAAAAAGATAGAAATATATACATTACTCAGTCCCTACCCTTACAAAGTTTAAATATACTGACAATCATGAACATTATAGCGACAACTTATTAAATATCTATGGTGCCGTAGGCAGTTCCTATTCGATAACCTAGCCCCTCAGTCTACCCAAACACTGCAAGACAGGGATGGTTCTCCTTATTTTACAAGGTACAGATCTAATACCTTTTCTCTTGTTAGGGTTCCACCTGTCCCTGTGAAGACTGTTACCTTCAGGGAAAGTGGACTCTCAGATCCTGACCCCTGGCATCCACTCTACCGCTAATTAGAGGAGTCAGCTTGGGGTGTTGTTTGTTTGTTTGTTTTCCCTATTCTTTGCAACCAAAGGACTCTAACTGATAAACAGGATGATACTCATCCTCCAAAAGTATTATTTTCTTAAAGAGTTGTGGCTTCTGCTTTCTTTCATTTTATATTTTTTAGCCATTAAGGAAAAATTCAGCTGATTTCATAATATTAAAGTCCTAAGTTTTATTAAATAAGGATTTGTTTGATGAATGAATTAGCTGAACAAATGTATGAATAATGAATAAATGATTGAATATGAGATAATTTCTCTCTTCCTATTTTGCCCCTACTCTCTCAAGCTGAGACACATGATTGACAATGAGAAGAAAAGAAAAGAAAAAATAATAATTGATTATAACTCAGATCTTTGAGTATATTTAATTTTTCTTAGCTCATTGATGTTAGTCTGATATCTTTTTTTAAATTCTCATCCAAGGATATGATTTTTGAGAGGAAAGTGGTGGGGAGAGAGAGAGAGATGGATGTGAGAGAGAAACATAGATCCGTTGCCTCCCTAACACACCCCGGCCAGGGATTGAACCAGAAACCTGACCGGGAATCAAACCCAAAACCTTTTGGTGCACAGGACAGTGCCCAACCAGCTGAGCTACCCTGACCAGGACAGCCTGCTACCTTTACATTCTACAGTAAATCATACTAACCTACCCTCTTCCCTGCTTGACATTATTTGAAAATCATACATATCTGAGTGTAGGTGCCTAGCACCCAGGAAGTCAGAAACAGAAGAGTCCCACATCAGACACTGCCCCTGCATATATTGACCTCCTTTCACAGTCCGGTCCATCAGTAAGCAACATCACTAGAGAATGAGAGATTGGACAGTAGAATGGGTGTTTTGTTTTGTTTTACTCATAGGGGTAAAAAGTGCAATAAATCTTGTTCAACTGCCAGTGGTAGTTGTTGAAGACATCAGTGCCATGACTTAGGGACCTTTCTCTCCAAGGAGGCTCAAGAAAGTGTAGAGATGACATCTACCCTGAGGGGAAAGGGCGTGGTGGGTAGAAGAAGGATCGGTATTTTAAAGACATTAGTCACACAGATCTGTTGAAGATCCCTCACCTCCTGACTGGCAACTACTCCGTTGAGAGGAAATCAGCTCTCACATTTAAAGTGGGAAATGACTATAGAGAGGGAGAAAATGGTTATTTATTTCCAGATCCTGCCAATTTCCATATTGTGCTCTTGCTGTATCATAGTCACAGACCTACACAATGACAGGAAAAATAATTTCTAATCTTCCTGTTCAAGGAATAATGTTATTGATCTGCACTTTATCTTTTGTTTTTCCTGTGACTCAGCAGGTCAGAACAGCCTCAGTTCCAAGATGTCCATGGGATTAAAATGTGTTACAAGTTAACAGGAGGTGAGGTACTTTATTTCAGCACCAAGGAGAGCGCCCTGCTGTTTTCAAAAGGGGTTTAGGCATTCAAAACTGCATATTATTCATGAAGCTAGAAAGAAATTTTGAAATGGAGTTTTGATAGACAGTGGCAACAAACTCATTTCACTCATGAGAAAAAATTCTAGTAATTTCTGTAAAATAAAAACTTGCCAGGGTTTCGTACATGTTCATGATTTCTATGCTATCCTATTCTCTTAGCTTCCAATGCAATGGAATTAGTGAATCTTTGCCTATTGTCAGGTGTCAAAACCACAGTTTCTGAGTGGATCTAGACTATAGGAGGGTCAGTAAAGTCACAGAAGTGTTACACAAACAGAGATTCAAAGCTCCATGACAACAAGTCTTACTGTCCTTCTCACAGCTGTATCCTTCCTGAGGGCTTGGTAAGTGCTCAGTGAATATCTATGTGAGTCCAGTGGGAATAAATGAATTAATGAATGATATTAGGTAAGTGACTAGGGGTGAATGAATAAATGACTCATTTGCAATGAAAAGTCATTTTTTGTGAGTGGTCTCAGAGATCCTCGCATACCAGGCTGCTCAAGGAGAAACTCGAACACATGGCTGATAGCGATGGAGTCTGGATCTCAGACCACGCCTTTTCAGTGGAGAGGGTTCTCCTTAGAGACCTGGACATGTTGCTCAGGGGTCAACCCGTGCAATCCAGCATCTCCAGGCCAGCACGGCATCCGCCCACCTCTGGCTCCTCCAATGCTCAGGGCGCCCAGTCCACCTGGTTCTGCCCTGTCACCAGATGGACAGGACACAGGCCCAGGAGGCGAGCCCTCCTCCCCTTCCACGAGGCCGCCAGGAGGACCATGGCTTCTTGTCCCTCTTCCCACACAGCCCCTTCCTTCTGTGCCCAGAGTAGAAAGCGTCAGGCCTTGCTTTGTGAGGGACCCTCAGGAGTCCAGAGACATCTGAGCCCAGCTGTGCCAGAGACAAATGACAAGGCTGCAGCTCTGCTCTGGGTGGCCACCAGAGAGGACATGGGGTCACCCTGGGAGACTAGAATCTCCCAAAGACAGGGCCAAAGGCGAAGGGAAGAGATGAACGAGTGAAAGCAGCGTTTAAACACATGTTTCCAGCAGGCAGAACGTTGGGGAGACTTCTCCGCCTCGGAGTCCCTTCCCCTGGTTTAGGACTGTTTGTGCAAAGGAACATGTGTGAATGGGGTCAAGCGTGCTGGTTCCCAGGTAGGCACAGCCCAGTTCTCAGCTCCTAGGAGCCTCTGGGCTGAGGCGCCACTCCACTTGGACTGTACTACCAGGCCCCCAGAACGGGGGGAGCCGCCAGGGAAGGACTGATTCCATTCCAAACTGCATTCTGGTACTCGGTACTCCAGCACCACTGGCCAATCAATATTTAATGCTCGGAGGTTCTGACTCTGCGCGAGTCATGTCAGGGGACCTTGGGAGCCAATCTGCGCGAGCTTCTGGGTGATAATTATTCATGGGCTCCTGCCTCTTGCTCTTTCTCTCGCTCGGTCCCACGCTGCAGACTCAGTGCCTTATCCAGTCTTCTCTCGCGCTCTCTCGCTGCTGCCGCTGGACCCCTCGCCTTCGCCGCCGCTCAGCGTCTGCTCAGCCCTGCAATGGCTAAAACAGCGATGGGTAAGGCGGCGCGCCCCGCGCTCCCCGAGCCTGCCCTGGGGCCCACCTCACCTTCCGTCTTAGAGCCCGGGAGGCATTGGGAGATATTGTATAGACAGAAAGGCACGCAGGTAACAGGGAAACCGGGAAGGCTGTGCAGGGTGGGGGTCTGGGGAGAGCCAAGCTGAAGGGAGGGTCCTTGGACATCTAAAGCCAAGAATTCCTTTTAAGAGTAGACGCAGGTAAGCTGCCTTCCCAGGGGTAGGGAATCATTGCGTTGCTGTGTTTAAAATTAAGGCTCAGCGGGAGGGCGGGGCGGGGGGGGGGGGGGAGGCTACCTTCAACATTTATCTTAAATGAGGTTAAGGGAAATTTTGGAAAGTGCTTTGTAACGTCCTTTATCTCTCCTCTAGCAAGAAAGAACGAGAAGGGAAGGAAGGAAGGAAGGAAGGAAGGAAGGAAGGAAGGAAGGAAGGAAGGAAGGAAGGAAGGAAGGGAGGAAGGAAGGAAGGAGGGAGGGAAGGAGGGAGGGAGGGAGGGAGGGAGGGAGGGAGGGAGGGAGAGAGAAAGGGAAAAATTGAGGAAGAGAAAGGGGTGGGAGAAAGAAAAATGCAAAGTCAAAGCGGTCCCTTCCAGGCTGTTGGAAAGACGGGTGGAGACGAGGGGCGGTGGAGACCAAACGTGCAGGTGGTGTGGCATTGTCTCAGGGGCTGGAGAAGCCGCTAGTCCTGGGGTGCGGTGCCGGGAGGGAAGGAGGGAGCAAGCTCCTTTGTTTTGGGGGAAGGGAGGGGAAGGTGGAGGTCGGGAGGGCTGGGAGGGCTCGGGTGGGCAGCTGCAGGGGGGCGTGGGGAGGGGGACCGCGGTTTCCCGGGCCCTGGGGTGGGGTTTCTTTGTGTGAGGAGGCAGGGTCCCTGGGGGAGGCACCTGCGGGCTGGGCGCACAATGCGGAAGGCCCCACCCTGTGCGGAGCCCGCCGCCGCCCCACCCCCACCCCCACCCCCACCCCCACCCCAGCGGGGAGCGTCCTCTCGGGCGAAAGGGGCGGGTGCGGAGGCAGCGGGACCCCGGAGCCCAGCGCGCGGGGCAGCGCCACGCCCGCCCCGGGCCCCCTGACTCCGAGCCTGGGCTTGGGAGTGCGACCTGACCGGTGTCCCCCGCCCCTTCCCCACCCCGGCCTCATTGTTCTGTTTCACAGAGAGAGGAGGAAAGAGGGTTAACATTTTTCTTTTCAAAACCATGTTGCAAAGGGCGATTGGGCATGGACGCAGATAAAGGCCTTCTTAAACTCCTTTGATCGTTTTTGGGGAAAAGCTTCTGGAACCTGCAGATGTGAGTCTGTAATAATAGATACAAAGAGGTCAGCGGCTTCGATTGAGCCACGTGAAATGCCCGCTCCGTAGGTCGGACGGGGCCAAATATTGGCCGTTTTCACGGGCGCAGCCCCGACCAAAGCTGCGTGGAGACGGAGCCCTAGCGCATCCAGGGCCTCCACCCGCAGCGGGCCTTGTGCCTGGAGCGCTGTCTGGTTCCGGGCTTGGTGGCCCCGGTGGGCAGCAGGGAGGGGTCCGGGTCGGTGGCTGGCAGCCGCCCTCCCGGGGGACCTGGTGGGGCGAGGCGCGGAGAGGAGCGGCGGGTGTGCCGGGGAAGCTCCGCCCTTGCCCCACCCTCGGCGGGGAGCTGGGGCGAACTTGGGCTGCGCCTTGGCTGGGCAGGGAGGCGGAGGGGGCAGGGCGGCGGCTGAGGCTCTGCTGTCCTAGGGCCCCTTCTCGCGCCCCCACCGCCTGGAGCTCCCGGGCCCCTCCCTGCGCGCCGCCACCCGCCGGCTGGGCCGGGGAGCCGCAGGGCCACACAAAGGCGCGGCCCCACCCCGTTGCGGGGAGGCCACAGAGGTGACCCTGCCACGGGTGCGGGAGGGTTTTCTCAGCTCGGCTCGCACAGCCCACAGAGCTGGGGATTCTTTCCACGGCCCAAGCCCACGGCCCACGCTCTGCTCTCCCGGATTTCCCGGGGTGGGGACCTCTCGGGCAGTCTCCATCGGAGGGACCCCGCTCCGGGCGCGGCTCGGCCCCACCCCTCCCAGCTGGGGCTGGACCGCAGGCCGCCGGGAGGGGGCGCGCGTGGCGAGCCGGCGCGGGGAGCAGAGCCGCGCTGCAGAGCCCCCGCCGCGCCCTGCCCCCCTCCCCGCCCCGAGCTGGGCGCCCCCGTGGGTGCCGCCCGCAGACCGGTGTCTGCGCAGTGTCCTGAGCTACCCGCTCCGCCCTAACCCAGGTCCCCCAAGTCCCGGCAGGGGCTGAGGATGGGGGAGGGGACGCTGGCTCTGCCTCGCTCCCGCGCCCCGCGGTTTTGCTGCAGCGGATGCGGCTAAAACCCCTGCTCGTCAGTCTCGGTGCTATTTCAAATCATCGTCATTAGTACTTCATGATGCCGTGGCCTTACTCGTTCAGAAGGTTTGAATGACTGCATTGGGTTCAGGATTAACCCTTGTCGCACTCACTCTTCTTCCCCACCCCTAACCCCCGCCCCACCCCAAAAAGAAATTCTGTCTGCAGTTGCTCATTTTCCGTTAGAAAGCAAACGTGTTTTCGGGTTTTCTCGAGATGATGTGTGTGCCCGTGGGTCGGGTGTGTGCGGGTGCTTGCTAAAGGCAGGGCTGTGTGCTAGAGATTGCTGGAAAATTCTCCCCAGAGCACTGTGGCTGCAGCGGTGAACATATGCATGGATCACTGAGATAGGATCTTTGGCATGCATCCCACAAGATTACATCTATAAATACATAAATACAGGTTTTGCACAAAATCTTAACCTTTCCCCCCAAATCTGTTCTTCCGATTGCTGATTCTTGATACACTCTCAATTCTGCGCAGAAACGTGGTTGGTGAAATGGTAGCCAGCGTGCCATTAATAAAAACCCCACCCAAACACCACAGCTCTGGGTCCTTCTGCCATCAGCAAGCTGCGTCTGCAGATCATGAAGAGGCAGAGCCTCCGCAATATTGAGATAGTGGGTTTTGAAATCATTCCAGTTGCAAAGCATAATCGATCCATCGCCAGGGCGGATGCTCTTTCCTGGTTCAGGGAACAATTACCGTATTCAGCGTGGTGGCACCAGGCGCACAGAATACTCCCCATACCTTCGTAATGAAGCGCACCTTCTAAATGGGTAGATAAGTAATAGAAGTGAGAAGATCAGGGTTTGGTCAGGATTTCAGGATGAAATTGAATTGAGTAGCACTAGCTTATCAATTAATCATATAGAAATATATACAGGGGTGGACAGAAATAGGTTTACAGTTGTGAGTAAGCAAAACAGTTATTCTTTTATTATTTATTAATGCATTATTTTCCACATGAACAACTACTATAAGCCTACTTTTGCCTATGTATGGTTGTATGTGTATCAGGTGAATAAGCTGAGCTTGCAGCAAGCATTATGCAACCTCTGTTAGCCTAACGCAGTTCACTCCTGTGATGGTAAAAATTAATACACTGATGGTGTTTGCCTATCATGTGTGCGTGTTAACATTCTCTGAAAGTCCAGTATATTTTTAAATAGTAATTAAGATGGGATGATTTGTAATATTGAGATCTAGAATTTTGTTTAGCCAAAACTCACAATGGTTTTGTGATGCAATTTACAGGTTTGTGGTGAATTATTCTAGCCTAAGGGGGAGGGGTGTATTTTTACTGCTAGAGAAATTGCTTCTACCCTTAGTCACTAACATTTTTAGCAGGGTTTATCTGTTGCATTAAACACACTTTTACTTACTGTGGGGTTTCCCCCATTATTAATGGATAGATTTGGAATAAACATTTTATCATTTGGCCCAATATACATGCAGCATTTCACTCCGATTCAAGAATTGCTCTCAGCGTGCCAGAAAGCTGAGTCACACAATAAAATACTTTTCCTCCCTATCATTTAGGATCAAAATAGTTTCTGAATTCTGTGAATATTCAGTAGTTGCTATTAATAATAATTTTAAGTTAAATTTGTACAATTAAAAAGTAAATGGAAGATGAATCAATTACATATTTAATTGGGGATATTTCTCATTGATAAATCCAGACCATCTTTAGAAAAAAATCCTGATTTATCAATCACCACTGTTCTGACTCCAACGGTATGGGACTGACTATGTACCCCGCCCACCCCTGTGGCTGGTTCCTCACTTGAGGCTGGTACAGTGGCCTCCCCGAAGGTGGCTGCCGGCTCTGGGCGTGGCCACCCCAAGCCCCTGCAAGCTAACTCCAGCTCACACCAATTTCCTCTTTGGTTTTGGAAAAACACATTATTCTGTGGTCACAGGATGTATAATGTAAGAAATTTGTCAGACAAGGGGCAAAATACCCAACTAGCCACTGACCCAGATGTTTCCAGTACCAAGGCCAGTTCCCTTTCCTGGTTCTCTCAAATGGAAACTTTGGAGTCTGCATTAACTTTTCCTCTCACTAGAGGGCAATCGAGTTCTCTAAAGAGGTAGATTAACACACCTTCAAATACTTTTTTTAATGAAATATTTTTAATTGGCTTATTCGGTTGCTTATTTGCTACTTTAGTGTTATGCTTTACCCCAGCAGAATAAAAATGGCTGTGAGCCTGGTCAATTACAATGTATTCTCTTACAATTTACTTTCTAGTTTCACTACATTATTACTATATCATTTCTATTAATTTTGGGGGGAGGTGGATAAATAGTAGCAAATGGTCCATAATAATAAAAAATTTACTAGGAAAAATAACATATTAATGTTTAAACAAAGGAATAAATTAAACAAAAACATTGCTTACTTATTCATTTATTTACAATGTGCTTGATGTTTGGGATACACCTGAATGTCAGAGGCCACCTTTGCATTGGTAGGGAATTTCTTTCTCTTATATTTCATGTAATTATAATCAATCTGTAAAGTATCTGATAGTCTCATGTGACTGTGTTCCTCAAGCTTTAACGTGCATATGAATCACCTGTGATTTTCACCAGAATGTGAATTCTGATAGGAGATCTGGTTGAGACCAGACATTCTACATTCCTACCAAGCTCCCTGGATGCTGATTCTAACCACCAAACGTGTGAGTTTTAGAAACAAAATGTGTGCTATACATGTCGCTTTCATAATCAGCTCTAGTATGATGCTTTCCCATTTTCAAATCCATGGCCAACTCTACGAAATATTTCACTTCCAAACCCACATGCTTAGGAAGTTCATTCTTCTCGAGTTACATGTTTTTTTGCCATCAATCTCTCTTCATTGGATTTTTAAAATATATTCCTGTTGCAGGAATTAGGACTCAGCAACAGACCTTCAGGAGAAATGTCGAAAGGAGCATTTGGCTGTATGTGTGCATGTGTGTGTGCAGGCATGTGTGTGTGCACGCACGTGTGTCTAAGAAAAAATTAATGTGGCTTGTGGTACAGTTGAGAAGGACTGACAAATCAATATCCAGCATCGCTAGCTTACTGTTTTTTACAAAACAATGAGTTCTACTTGGCAGTTTTTAGTTGTGGATTAATATACAAAAGTCTGAAACTCCATTTGCCATACAACTAATTCATTGCAAATCCTCCTTCTACCAAAGCAATTAAAACAGAGGGTTCATCCTAGCTGGTTTGGCTCAGTGGATAGAATGTTGGCCTGCAGACCAAAGGGTCCTGGGTTTGATTCTGGTCAAGGGCACAGACCTTGGCTGCAGGGTCCTCCCTGGCCCATGCCCTGGTCAGGGAGCATGCAGGAGGCAACCAATCGATGTGTTTCTCTCACATCACTGTTTCTCTCTGTCTTTCCCTCTCTCATCTACTCTCCCTAAAAATCAATGGAAAAATATCCTCGGGTGAAGATTAGCAACAATAAAAAAAAAGCAGAGGGTAAGCTGCACTAACACTGCCTCTCGATGTGCCCCATACTCCCTGCTGACCAAAGCTCTCTGCCAGCATGTCTTCCTTACGCCGCGTGAGGAAGCCGACAGCTGAGTGTGGCTGCAGATCAGAGCACAGATTGCCTGTGGGCTTTCTGCCTTCTTAAGCCAGGAGAGGACGCCCCTCTTTTCGCTTAATACTTTCTAAGAAAGTCAGGCCAGAGGGGAAATGGGTCTGCGAGGACCATCAGCAGAGACATCACATGTCAGTCCTCGCCTGCAGTGGTGGCTGCCCTGCAAACATGACCACATTCCTGGAAACATTATCCTGCAAAACAGTACTACACGTGAAATATCTCAAATGAGAAATGCAGTGCTTCCCAAATAGGGTACCAAAAGCACCCCAGCTAAAACTGGCCACGGAGTGGGGAGGATATACTGCTATTCAGCGAAGTTGGATTAAGCCTCCTTCTCCATCCTTTGTTATTGTTGTTAACTGTTCATTTCAGGGTCTCTCAAAAGCTAGGAAACTTTCCATTTTTCAACTTCCGGTCCATTAAAGAAAGAAGAAAAGCTGCTGACGCAGCATTACGAAAGTAACGTGTGCTTCAGACGGTGGACCCCGGCCCAGTGAGGCTGCAGGGCACCTCATGCAGAGAGAACAGAAGTCTCATCCTGACGACCTCGAAGACTGAGCCTAACCGTCTTCACTGGCCCTTTAACCAGCAATTTTACTGTGACACTGCTTTCTTCCAAGAATCACTTTTCTGGCACAAAGATTCCTGTAACAAGTGACTTTTATTGATTGATTTAACCCTTCCATAACTTGCTAGGCACTAAGCACTTACACATATGACCTATGTTAACCACCCAATAATCCTTAAAAGTAGGTAATTTTACAGGTGGGGAAACTGAGGCACAGAGAGGTGAGGTGATTTGGCTGCCAAGGTACCATAGTTTGTCAGATCCAGAATTTGGGCTCAGACCATCAGCTCCAGAATCTGCGCCTTTAACCAACACCAGATGCTCCTGGACCTGCTTCCTGGTGGGGTGATCCCACAGGTGGTCAAACCTATGAGGCTGCCGTTCAGTTTCACAGGCCTGAGGTGGTCTCGCCCTTTCTGAGCAGGCTCACCTTGAAGAGGAAACACCTTCAAATCGAAGACTAGTTTTAATAGCTCACCTGGGACTTTAAAATAATTGCCATGATTTGGGCTTTTGGGGAAAGAGTTAAGAGATCTCGGGGGGTTGCAATGTATGGAGCACATGGCTCTCTGAACGGTGCGCTGAGAGGCAGCAGGGATTCCTGATGTGGACACGCTATGATGACCAGTTTCTGGGGAAAAATGAAATCTGGACGTAATTTAATCAGTATCATCTTGGATAATGCATTTCAAAATGGATTCTTCTATTGACCGTAGATACCCAATTCTAACATTTTGTCTTATGAAATAAATCTAAGACTGAAAGAAATATGCACCCCAGGCATCCACATTTAATACAATCGTTGGAATTGCTTGAAGCGCCTCCTGATGTGACTGCCTCTGAAGCAGGCAGGCGGCAGAGCGCCCCGGGAAGGCTGTGACACCCCGTGCAACGCTGTTTAATTACCTTTTAATGAAGGCAGCGCGTCTGTCGTTTGTCAGGGAGATGCTCAGAGTGGAACCTGTGTTTGTATAACCCACTTTTCCTAGCCGTGATTAAAGATAACATTTTGTGTACACTCGTTCTTACAAAACACTTTTATGTGGCTGTAAAGGTTAATGAATGCATCCCAGCAACCCCTGTGCTCATCATGCAAACAGCTTCGCCAGGAATTGTACTTAAGAGAAGAAGCCACATGTTAAACTATCCAACCACAGCAAAAAAAATTTAAGATTTTTCTTATTGGTAATTTTGCTGACCTCTAGGTTAAAATATTTACTGCTTCGAAAAAGTACAAGATTCCAAAAAATTGCTTTGTAATCAGAGTAGATCATTATGGTTCTTACATGGTACAGGAAGGTACATTAAGTAGAATGTTCCCGGGAGTTGTTTTTTTTTTTTGTTTGTTTGTTTTTTAAGCAAAATCATTGCAAAAGCACCACCAGTAAGAGGGCATATGTGGCAGTTATTTGTTCGGAGCAGCTATCTGTGCTTTTGATGTCAGAGTTTGCACGTCACCATTGCAACAAGGACTTCCTGTAACAGTGACCATCAGTAATAAGAGTCTGTCCGTCTTCTAGCTGTTTGTCTTTATGGCAGGATTAAAAGAAATGGATGCAATGTATCTAAACCCAGTCCCACAAACATTTGTACAGGAAAGCATTGAAGTTTCAATTTTAGCCTCCTACTCCCTCTTCTGGAAGTTTTTTCCCCTACAAACTACAGCCATATTAATTTCACTCAACAAACCTAATCATTGTAAACCTAAAGAGTAATCTTCCCCTTTGGACTTCCTAGTGGATAGAAACCAACCTCCCAAGGCAGAGCTCCACTTAGAACATATTGGCTGTTGCAAAGCTGAGGCCAGAGAATCTCATGAAGCTCTCGCTGTTCTCACCTCCAGACTAACGGGCGGGCCCAGCCACCTCAGGCTGTGGACTCGGCTGGGGAGACGGGCGCCTGAGGCCCCTGGGGACCTGCTTCGGAACATAATTGTCTTTATTACTGCCTAGAGCTTTTTATTCCCAACACTGGTGTCCATTGCTGTTACTTAAATCCTGGCTTTATCTGAGAAGTGCTGGTTAGCGTCCTTCACACTATCATTGTTCAAAAACAAAAAATTACCAGAGTCAATTCTAGTCTTTTGATGCACATTATACATGATCTAAGACTCCTGTCACTTTAAAAATCATCTTTTCATTGGACTTGAAGGCTACATTTTCCTTTTATAGTTTTTTTTTTTTAAAAAAGCAAACACAGAAGATTGAAAAAATGTTCAAAAGGGAAAATTAGGTAGCCTGATCTACCTATATTAGACCTTGTAGTTCTTAGAAAAATCTTTTTAATCTTCACATAATGCCTAGGAGATGGGCATAGTACACAGGTTACTCTGTCTTAAAAATGAAACAAACGTGAAAGTGATTCAGATCTGCCAGGCACCACATAAATTCGAGGGGTTCATTTTTCATTATCAGTTAGGTGGAATGACTGGATATTTTATTCATGAAACCCCAATGCCATGCATTCAGAATGAGTAACAGGGAGCAAGGAGCACAGTCAGAAACTGAGTTGTTTGCTTTTTGAAAAATAGTTTCCAAATAATGAAAATTGAGCTCTGGCCTGTGCGCTCAGTGGTCAGGGCTTTGGCCTGCAGACCAGAGGGTGTCGGGTTCAATTCCCAGTCAAGGGCAAGTTCCTGGGTTGCAGACTCCATCCTCTGCCCCAGTCGGGGTGTATGTGGGAGGCAACCAATCACTGTCTGTCAACGATGTTTTCCTTTCTTTCCCCTTCCCTTCCACTCTCTCTTAAAATCAATGGAAAAAATATCCTCTGGTGACGATTAACAAAAAAAAAATCATAAATAAAAATTGAAATAAACATTGAGAGGCTTGTTCAGACAGGAGTGTCTGATATTTTGAAGGGCTTGTGCTTAGGTTCAACTTAAAATTCTTCTTTTAAAAAAAAAGAAGAAAAGAACATTGGCTGAGAAGAAGCAATAACTCATCTAAAGTTCTATTACAGCCCTAGCCAATATGGCTCAGTGGATAGAGCGTTGGCCTGTGGACCAAAGGGTCCCGGGTTGGATTCCGGTCAAGGGCACATATCTCAGTTGCAGGATCCTCCCTGGCCCGGGCCCTGGTCAGGGCTTGTGCAGGAGGCAACCAATCGATGTGTTTCTCTCACATTGATGTTTCTCTCTGTCTTTCCCTCTCTCTTCCACTCTCCCTAAAAAAACCAATGTCCTCCGGTGAGAAGTTCTATTACAGTCAGTCCCCACTAACTTTCCCGCAAACCAACCTTTAAGGGAAGGTGGCACAGTGGAGTAGAGAGAGTTGCTGGGGCAAGCCTCAGCAAGCAGACACAGAAAACGGAAGAAGGCAGACAAGCCAGAGGTAAAACTCAGTAGTTTTCTTCTGGCTCCATGTTTGCCCCTTGCCCACATCACCTTGACATTCTCTGCTCTCTGAGTCACCCCGAGCAACTGCACAAGCAAAGCAACCAGGACCAGACAGACAGTCAAGTGCGCGGGAGGCTTGGTTTAAAGCTCATCCAGAAGTTACAAACAAGGAAAAGCTCGGTGATAAGGAGATACTTTCAACAATAAAGATTTAAAAAAAAAAAAAATCAGTACTAATAAATTCCACCAAAAATGGCCAGGTCAGGGAACATTACTATTCTGTGTAAGAGAGAGTTACCCTGCTTCCCTATTCACTATCTGGTAATCCTGGAGCAAATTATCATTTCTGGACTCAAGTGTCTCAGTTCCAAAAGGGGGGAAACAATACCACCTAAATCACTCAGCTGTTAAGAGGATTAAGTAACAACTAAACGATAAACACTTTGTAATAAAAATATTAATTCCCTTTCTAGACCCCTTATTTGAATGATGGAAACACTACATAAAAATATTAATTTAAAGTAAAAATCTAGCCCTGGCCAGTGAGGCTCCGTTCGTTCGGCGTCATCCTGTGCACTGAAATGTTGGGAGTTCAATTCCCAGTCAGGGCACATGCCTGGGTTGTGGGTTTGAGCCCCGGTTGGGGTGTGTACTCGAGGCAACTAGTAGATGTTTTGTTCTCATATTCAGGTTTCTCTCTCTCTCCCTCCCTCTCCCTTCTCTCTTTAAAATCAATAAAACCATCTTTTTAAAAATGTTTTTATAAATAAAGTAAAATTTTAAATTATTTGAGATATCTTTGACATATAACATTATTAGTTTCGTGTATATAACATGATTGATATTTGTATATATGTTTTAATAAATTCTAATACTTTGTGAATTTCCACTTGTAATAACAAATCTACTAGAAATTACTTAGGATTTAGGAACTGATCACTACTCAATAATTCCTTGTGATAGAGGGAGAACTGATTATATTTATTTTTTTAAAATATATTTTTTTATTGATTTCAGAGAGGAAGGGAGAGGGAGAGAGCAATAGAAGCATCGGTGATGAGAGAGAATCATTGATTGGCTATGTCCTGTGTGCCACACACTGGGGATTGAACCTGGAACACAGGCATGTGCCCTAACTGGAAATTGAAACATGACCTCCTGGTTCACAGATCGATGCTCAACCCACTAAAGCCATGCTGGCCAGGCTAATATTATATTTATGATGCAGCTGCCAATATAGTGTATCTCCAAGACAAATCCACTCTGGGTAATGCCAGAATTAAAAGCACATTTCTCCTGCATTTATTTCTCATCTTACGTTTTTCTGTCATTCCACTTTTAAGTATGTACATCTATAATAATAAAATTATAATATGCTAATTAGACTGGACAGCCAAACGACCTTCCAGATGACCTTCTGGATGAAGCCGGGGCTGCGAGGGCCGAGCCCCTTGCACAAATTTTTTGCATCGGGCCTCTAGAATATATATGATTGGCAGTTTCAATAAAAACAGTTTCAATAAAACTGACCCTTCTCACCTACCCAGTAAGGCTCATCAACATAAAACGCCACATTTAGTAGAAATGAAAACTGATTCCAGAATTATTAAAATGTAGAAGTCTCCTGAAGAGCAGAAAAGGGGGAATTATAGCACACTCACACACACACACAGTCTCTGATGATTAAAATCTTATTAAACCATCCATTTCATTCAAACCTCACACTGGTTGGCTGTTATCTCCTTCCTGCCTCTCCAGTCTCCCCCCTGCCTGGCTCTCTCCTGCCCCCTACTTCCCTTTTCAACACCCTTCGTTCAGCTACATCATTGCTTTCACAGCCATTTTCTTATCTAGATCTGTTTAGCTTCCTCCCCTCAACCCATTAGTAAATACCCACAAGGAAGATCCTAGAACCAAACACTGCAAACAGAATGTTCCTTAGATGACTATAGTGGGGGAAAGGATATGGATTCTCAGAGTTTAGTATTATTTCTGAGTCTTTCATGAAAGTAACACCTTTTCAATTGACAGTGTGTCTGGTACCAATCAAAAAAAATCTTAAGCCAAAACCGGTTTGGCTCAGTGGATAGAGCGTCGGCCTGCGGACTGAAAGGTCCCAGGTTCGATTCCGGTCAAGGGCATGTACCTTTTGCATATCCCCAGTAGGGGGTGTGCAGGAGGCAGCTGATCGTGATTCTCTCTCATCGATGTTTCTAACTCTCTATCCCTCTCTCTTCCTCTCTGTGAAAAATCAATAAAATATATTTAAAAAAAAAATCTGTAAGATGTTAGCAGAATCTAATTGTTAGAATAAGAAAGATATCCTGAGAAATCAAATTAGTGTTCACGCATCTGGCACCTGACTTTCCAAAGGCTTACGGGAGGACCGTTGACTACGAATATAAAAGAGCATTTTAACTTTGGTTTTGCCTCCAAAATACCAACTCACATACATGTACGGTACACAAACTAGGAATTATCTTTATGACAAATGCAGAAATTATAGAAATATGTTATTACATTTACAAGTACAGTAGAGTCCTTGTCCAATTTGATATTATGGATGATAACAATTTAGATATAAAAAAAAACTCTATATTGTTTCACATTTTACACTATCAAATACAGATAAGATAGACACCCACTTTCTCAGGAATATGAGATGATGACATCAGAGGAGCTTCGTCTTAAGGCATCGATGCAGTTTAAATCCTCCCAAGGTCATAATATATTGCCCTGGGAGGGGAGCTCAGCCTTAAAGAAAATTCAGACATATCTTCACTAAAAAAAAAAAATCTAACAAGGTTTTGAAATGCCTCGCCAACACTCAAAGGAAGAGAGAAGAGAATGGCATCGCTTCTATCAACCAAAAACTTGGTTAAAAAAATATTTTTAGTAGTAGAGCAAATAAAAGAAAATGAAATTCAGACTTTAGGATGAACATTTTTTTTCTTAGTTTAGGACTAACATTGAAGAAATATTGAGTTAAGCAGCTTCAAAAGAATTGGATTCCTTTTGTTGAAATTTTTCTTTAAATGAAATAAAAAAACAACAGTTGCTCTGTATTGGTGATGCATTGCAGCAAGCTATGTTACAACCCACTAGAGAAAGGAGATGCAGGCAAATGGAAGTTGGGAGAGACACTGGGCTTTCGGTCCTGCTGGCATGGCTGAACAGAATAAACTAATTATCTAAACCAATTGAGAAGGAAGATGTCCTTCTTGACAAATAACAAATAGCCAAAACTTATTAATAATTTAAACATATAAATTGATGGACAAAAAGTAACTTAATGGTGCTCACCAATCCAAGTCAATCAGGTTTCAAAAAGTAGAAAAACAAAATGCAATAACCAAACCAAACTAAAAATCCTTTATGATATACAAGGGTTGGCAAAAGTAGAGTTACAGTTGTTCGTATGGAGAATAATCGATAATTAATAAAAATAACTCAAGAATAAACTCTGTTTTGTGTACTCACAACTGTAAACCTACCTTTGCCCCATCCAGTATTTCCTCAAAGTCTGAGCAAACTCTACTGGTCTCAGGGATTCTTGTTTGTATGTTATGGCTTCCGTATATTGAGAAATCTACCTGAACGAGAACACACGGTTACTTTTTAAACCTTTCTGAGTTTTTGTGCCATGTAATTATTTATTTCAAGTAAATCAAAACCACTATTTAGGACACTATTGAGTATCTGTGGCCGATTTCTTTGTCTTCTCTGTAGCCATTTGTTTTATTACAAAAAAGGCAAAATGATATTTTGGCATGGAAAAAATAGCAGTTCAACAAAACTACATCTATCACAGCATGAGCATGAAGAACTTTTGTTTACCATTTCTTGGAAGACCTTTTATTTCCAAACATCCAGAGGAAACAAAGTGTGAAAGAAAGCAAGTGTAGGCAGCGTCCCCTGGACTAGGTTGTCTTGTACATTTAAATCCTGCTATGACCTGATGACAGGAAACTCACAGTGGGACTCAGGCAAAGACGTGACTTGCTTTGCATGTAGCTTTTCGTTCCTTGCAGAAGATTATGCTCATTAAAAGTTCTGGTATGTGTTCTGATGAATCCTATTTCAGAAAATGAGTCTACCTACCAAAGCCTGGGGAAGTCCCATTTGATTTCCAAAGCAAAAGAAAGCCATTTTTGTGGCATGTCTAGGTTAGCCTGAAGGATCACTTTCACGCTATTAACCATCTCAAAGATGGACACTGTTGAGTAAATGTTCCATAATTTGCATCATACAAAGTTTCATTGAATGAGGCTAAAATTCTCCTTCGGGTTTTGGAAACATGCGAAACCTACCTGAGGTTTTCGTGGCCTTTGTCTGAAATAGTTGCTGTCTATGAATTACAACATATCCTTTATCTCCTAAGGAAGCATTTGGGGAGAATGCTGCACGCCTCAGACGACAGACGTACCCAGATAAGGATTCTATCCCATGGCATGGAACCGTATGAGTATTATTTGGCACAAACACCAAATTAAAATACTTCTCTCAGTCACAGTTGGTGCTAGTAACTATTGTAAGTTGTACAATTTTGAAAGGCACACTCAGAACTACAGTAACAATACGGACCTCTAGAATGCATAGAGACTTCCCACCATCAAGGAAATAGACATTTACGCAAACTGCTCAAGAAATGTGCTCTGAATTTTTAGCAGCACCAGGAAGGTGAGGTCCCAGGTCGGCACCACTTACTTTCCTTAGCACAGTTTTGATCACAAGGACTGATTCATGTCATCCAGTTTCTTTTCCTCGTCATGATGCTTCGCCAAGAATCAATCTAGTTGAAATTTAAGAGACTCATATACTTCTGTAAAACCCAGTGATGGGTTGTATGGCTTTGACCTTAAAGGCCGCTTTATTTGATTTGATATCTATTCCTACGGAAATAGTATGCTGCTTCAGCCGATCAAATATTAATCTTCCGAGACCTTCCTGGTCATTACAGCTTAGGAGACGGTAATTCTTATGGGGAAGGTGTGTAGGATGAATGCAAACTGGATCCATATTTATACTAAACCCAATAGCATGACATCATCATAGCAGAAATATCTAGGACATTACCTCATATCAGAGATCTGCTGGGATTTTTTTAAATCTGAAATTTATTTTTCATTTAAATGCGTTGAATCCTCAATTACATATTCATCAACCAAAGTTTTTTTTAAGGCCCAAATTCAAGCCAATCTAGTATGTAAGTGTTTTAAATGAAATCATTTTAGTCTATTTCATCTTTCAAGAAGAAAATCAGTGAAGGAGGTCCCAAAAATATAACTAAACGAGATGACCGATTTGACTTTGAGAAAATAAACTGCCTCAGACTATAGGACCTCAGAGCAATCAAACTACCAAACACATCACTTGCACACACATATGCACACACACATGCACGCACACGTGTGCACATGCACACATACTATATGGTCAAAATCAAGTTAAAATAAGCATCAGGAGCTTAATTTGTAGCATAAAAACAAGGCACCACAAAAGAGCTGAGAAGCCACTGGTTCCCATCTATGTAAAGACTCGGACAATAGGAGGCAAGGAGCGTGGGGGTACAGTGAGGAGAGCAGTGGAAAGTATGGGTTCAAGGTTTAATAATCAAGGGTGGAAGGTTCAGGTCTTCAGAACCAATTAGCGGAGAGCCTGGCTCTGCCACTGCCTGCGGTTTATTCGGGGGAGAGAGCCAGCCAGGCCCACAGTTACCCCGCAGTGTGCCGGGTGCTAACGGTACCTCCACCGGGAATGACAGATTTTTTTCCCTATGAAAAGGGGCGCCTTTAGTCCATGTTTATAAATATTGGTAGGTTTCAAATAAAGAAAATTTTCAATGAAATCCCTCAGAAGCCAATGCGAATCAGAGCTGTAAGACCAAGCCGGCACTGTCTCCTGCATTCTCCCTCTTCTCGGACTGTGCTCTGGACACTCTGCCCGGAGGCTTTCAGAAGAAGGCGCTCGGGTTGAATCAAATTAAGTACCGAAGCCAAGAACCTCCTGCCCTCGCTAGATGAACATGGGACCATGAGAAAGGAAGGGAGAGAAAAAGCGCTAACAGACCCTGGGCGCTCGCTCTTTGGGAGCCGTCCAGGGCACACGTCCTCAGTCACGTCCAGGCCTCAGGGGGACTGTCTTTATGGTCACACATTCCAGTGTACCCTCAGACAGAATGAGATATTTTCTCCCAAAGTAACACCTGAAGAACATTCACAGAGCATTTCGTATTAGCTTTCACCTGGTAACAGGAAATCTAACACAGATAGCCACTCCCCACTCAGCAGTGGCTAAAACTGAGGAGACAAATAAAATTTTGCTCAGAATGAATGAACAGAAAGTATTTTATGACACTACTGATTCCAAATCAAGTAACAATGAGATGGTAGGGATGAGAGCTCATTTTGGTGTGTTCTCACACAAGCCAAGTGAAGTAGAAAGTTTACAATTTTTATTTTTATTTCAAAATAATGGGGCGGGACATATTGTCATGAATAATATATTTTCTTGTTGAAACACAACATGTATAAAATCAAGAGGTAGTTGAAAGTTGGAGCAAAGGGCTTAGAGCTTATGATGTAGATTTAGAAGACTGGGGAAATAACTATAAATGTGTGTGTCTATTTCATATTTTACCAAGTAAGCAAAATATCTCATTTTAATCTATCCCACGATCTAATCTGATGATTAAATCTCAAGAGCAATTATATTCTCCTCCACTACTCTGATCCTCAAAGGAAAAAACAAACAAACACTCCCCACATTTATATACTCACAGGAAAAAGAAACAGAAAAATTTCAGGTAACTGCCTGCCAACATATATCATTCTTCAAATACCTGGATAACAGGTGCAGAAGTGTTTTCCTAAAATACCTGGATAACACCACTTTCTCTCCTTGGCTGTGACGTGCATATGTAAGGATAAACTTACTCATATAATAAGAATATACACTCAGGGCACTAGCTAGTTTGGCTCAGTGGATAGAGCTTTGGCCTGTGAACTGAAGGGTCCAGGGTTCAATTCTGATCATGGCCATGTACCTCGGTGCAGGCTCAATCCCCAGCCCTGGTCAGAATGCGTGCTTGAGGCAACCAATCGATGTGTCTTTCTCAGATAGATGTTTCTCTAGCTCTGCCTCTACCTCTCCCTTCCACTCTCTGGAAATCAACGGGAAAATATCCTCCAGGTGAGGGTTAACCAATATGTATATTACATATATAGTATATACATATATGTACTATATATGTAATGTGTAACATATAATATGTTCTATATAATACATATATATGTAATATTTTTTTCAGAGTTCCTGCTCAGCAACTCTTCCTGAGTTTTCTCACCATTTGCACCAAGTAAAATTCACAAGTTCAAAAAAAGGTTTCTTTCTATAAACCTCTATACTTACTTGTGCCAATTAAACAACAAACGCCAAAGGAAAATGGGAAGATAAAAAAGTCTTGGATTCTTTATTTTAAACATCAGGAATCCTAATATACCAACAAATAAAAAGTAATCCTTTCTGGTTAGAAACCATATGTAGACCGTGAAGGTGTGTGTTACTGATCTGAGCAGATTGTTGGAGGAAGTGAATAGTTACGTTCAAACTGAACTCCACTGGGACCTGTTGCACGCTGCACAAGTTCCTCCACTTCTCTGAGCGTTCGCTTCATCTGTGAGTCTAGACTAGTACAGTGCCTCTGCCCTAGCTGTGTTGAGGTGACTAAATGAGAAAATGCGTGCAAATGGCTATGCACCATGCTGCTACGTCGTCTGTGCTCAGCGAATGGCAGCTGTCACCAGTATCTGCAGCTCATGCAGCCTTTCGGAAGAGTGCAAAGCTATTCCAGTCTGCACATCACTAGGCTGTGTGGATATTGCTATAGAATCATTAGGCATCATGTGGGCTGAATATAAATGAATTCACTGGGGAAATACACCTCCTTGCAAACATTAGTAGTTAATCGCAAGTGCAACCAACTATGAAGAAGATTACATGGAATTACCAGTCACCTCCCACATCCCTGCACATGTGCATCCAGCTCTGCTTGCATGCGCTGGGGTGCTGTGAAAAGATTAATAGAGGCTGATTTTCAAAAACTGATAAGAACAACTGTCAATTAAAAGTAGGAAATAACAATAGTGAGGTATTATTAGCGTGTTTCTAATAGCCT
The DNA here is from genome assembly GCA_025583905.1 of Ia io. Classification (NCBI taxonomy): domain Eukaryota; kingdom Metazoa; phylum Chordata; class Mammalia; order Chiroptera; family Vespertilionidae; genus Ia; species Ia io. The sequence continues at coordinate 3,531,694 of JAJQQW010000019.1, read as the reverse complement.
TTGCATTTGCTTGGGATTTTTTTATTGTGCATACAAAAGGTTATCCAAATTATGTACATTTCAGCACCTCAACCCATGCCCTGCTTTCTGCAAGAACAACTCGCTCACGGGACTTCGTTTTAAGGACACTTTCTCTGGGAAGCTCCCTTTGACCCCATCCACGAGCACTCCCTCCCCTCTGCCCTGTGCCCACATTCGGATATTATTTCCTGTCAAGGTGCTTCTTTCACACATTCTCTTGCATTCCCCGTCCTTTTCATTTCCAACGCCAAACCATGGTGCCCTCAAACTTCACTCAGCTGTTTCTTAAGCGTGTCTCCCAGTGGCAGCCCTTTCCGGCATAAAGTGGCCAAATAAATGTAAGGAGAGGCTTTTTTCAGGTACCTCCCCCTCGCCCCGCCCCTTGGAAATGTTTATGGTTCCCTGTTACTAGGATGAATGTCATGGCCAGGCTTTGACAGTGAAAGGGGGTGTTACCGACGGCCTTAAACCAGCCCACTGCCACCTCTGCCTCTCAGAGTTCCTCACAAAAGTATTCCTGAGGGTTGATGCAAAACCAAACTCCCAAGCTTACATTTCTTTTAAGATTACATTTAAAATCCATGATATTCTAGCATTCCTAGATCAAATCTACCCATGCTTGTTTCCAGGCAAATATGACGTTGTCAGTCACAATCCGTTTCCATGAGCAAAATTTCCAAGCGTCTTACCCAAAACCTTGGAGCAGAACTGACTTCCAGGCAGACTTCCTACCGTGGTAGCACAGCCTGTGGCCACGCTGTCTCCGGGGGCACAGAGGACCCCACTCACAAATACTAGGAAGTGGGTGATACCTCCTGGAGTTTTCAACCCTTCTGAGAACCCCGAGTCCATAAAAGTCTCCCATACGGACTCCAGAGCCCCAACTCCACGTCAATGAGCAGTGCCCCTTCCCTCCATTTTCTCTGGCTGCCGTATAAAATACAAGACACCCAGTCCAATTGGAATTTCAGCAAAGCAAAGGGAGATGGTTCGTATGTCTCATGCAGTATTTGGATTAAACTTAACTCGGTGTCTTATATGTGCATTTGCTAAATCCAGCAACCCTGGCTGTGAAACCATTCCTGACCACCGCCCCCCCACCCCCCCTCCTCTGACCAGGCAGGTCCAGCTCTCCGGGCACAGTGAACCTCATCCTGAAAACTGAGCTAGACGAAAGCCTGTTGGCAACCTTGACCTTGAGTTACTGCATTTTATCCAGAGGCCCAGCTTTGTCATTGGCCCACAGATGACTTTGCCCTCTGTGGGCCGGTTTCCTGTGCTAAATTGGAGGTGAGGTGAAGGGACAGTTGACTAAAGGCTCTCTTGGGACCTTCCCCATCTAACATTCTGTAGCTCTAAAGCATCCAGGTGTTGCATCTGTTAATCACTGGCCAACAAAGGTGCACCTGTCACCAGAGCCCAAAGTTATCTTCTGAGGGTTTGCATCTCCCCAAGATGCTCGCTCTCCTTTGGGTTACAGTGGTGAGCAGAAGACCCTGCCAAGAGGCGGGTGTTACCTGGGAAGTTTAGTACATTCTTCCATGTTGTATTACAAGTTAGGGCACCATATGCCTATCATTTTTCTCCCATTTTTCTTAATTTATTAATCTCACTAATTAAAGAATAAACATCTGGCCATCACTTGTCCTGGTGACCACTAACAGTGGTAAAATGCCCTCAAGGTCACCGGGGCAGGGCACCCCGTGGAGGATAAAGGGGGAAATGAAATGGAAAGGGGAGGTACGGAGGAAGGAGGTGCCCATCTGAGCTCCTGCGGCCACCTGGCGAGGGGGGCACCCAAACTGGTTCCACAGAGAGCAGAGGAGATCCATGCCGGGGCTCAGGCCAGGTTTTCGGTGTGCGCTGAAAGAGGGAGCCGGAATAAAGTGCCCTTGGGGATGAAGGGAAAGCAGCAACCCGGGTCCCTGGAGGAGGTATCTGCTCACTCGCTGTCCCGATGAGTTCTCTGCCGTCTCCAATGAAAGCCCTTCAGGCTGAGCCAGCTCAGGGCCCCTCCTGAGCCCCACACCCCACAGGCCTGCGCGTGAGCTACACCGCCCCCATCTCTGCTCACTTCTGCTCCTGCTTCCTCCAGATCTTTCCCGTTGCTCCCTCCTGTCCTGCGGGATCTCATTCCTCCACCTTCCTTCCTTTAATCCCCTTTCTCCACCGTCTTACCTAACCGGCTGGAATACACCATTTATGTTCTGTATAAGAAAATGCACTTTAGCGTTCTATCTTAATGTTTCATCCGTTTATATTTTGTGGAAGAGCAGAGTGGGGCCCCGGCTGTATACAATCTAGAGAAGGCTATTACTACTTAACATAACTGAAGCATTAAGAGGAAAACGAGGCCCTGGCCGGTGGAGCTCAGTTGGTTGGTCGGCATCCCGAACCCCAAAATGTTGCCGGTTGTATTCCCCACAGTCAGGGCACAGGCCTGGGTTGTGGCTCAATTCCCGGCTGGTCGCTGTTCCACTCTCACATCAATGTTTCTCTCTCTTCCGTTCCTTTCCTCTCTCTCTAAAAATCAATAAAAATATTTTTTTAAAAAGAGGAAGCTGAGGGAGGAGAGATTCTAATCGTGCCCTTTGTTCCAGCCTACAAGGAGAAAATGAAGGAGCTGTCCATGCTCTCGCTCATCTGCTCCTGCTTCTACCCCGAGCCCCGCAACATCAGCATCTACACTTACGACGGTGAGTTCACACCAGAAAGGCTGCCCCTGGGCTGGCGGGGTCCTGTCCTTTCTCCCTCCCAGCTCCTCTTCTGATGAATCTTCATCTGCTCCCCCACACGTGCTGGGTCCAGCTATCAGGCCTTATTGCTTGTCTATGGCTCAAAACAGTTCGGATTTGGGGCCAATAACAGGACTGTATGTGGGAACTGGAGGGCTTTGTTATTTCTCATCATTTAGCCTGAAAGTGCCTCTGGCCTAGTAATTCCCACACACAAAACCATCGAAGTCTGTGCTTCTAAATATGGGTTTTCATGTGAAGCCCATATTTATGCAAAAGGAAAATCAAGTTTAGATTAAAATTAATTCCGGCTATTTTCTCCTAAGAATGTCTGCCATTACTCAATGCCCTGTGGACATTGTTGAGTTCCCCAACACTGTAAATATTTATTCTCTTAAAATATATCCATAATCACACCGCAGAAAGAGGTCTTGTATTTTCCAACCGAGGTGGAGCAGAGGACCCCACGCAGCCTTGTGTCCCTATCTGACAGCATAGCAGTGCTGTTTCCCATCGCCGGGACTCGGATGATTAGAATGAGGCCTGCTTCAAGCTCTGTGTGCTTACCATCCTCACATATTCCTTTCCCAGACATGGAAGTGAAGCAGATCAACAAACGTGCCTCTGGCCAGGCTTTCGAGCTGATCTTAAAGCCACCATCTCCCATCTCAGAAGCCCCGCGAACTTTAGCTTCTCCCAAGAAGAAAGACCTGTCCCTGGAGGAGATTCAGAAGAAACTGGAGGCCGCTGAGGAGAGAAGAAAGGTAACTTTCGCATACATTTTTTGAAAATGCATGCTTAATTATGGTTGACATACATAGAATAGTTTCTCTCTCTCTCTCTCTCTCTCTCTCTCTCTCTCTCTCTCTCTCTCACACACACACACACACACACACACACACACACACACACCCCCTGGCTGAGGTTCCGGAGGACAGCACCTGGATACGTGAGGGTCCCCAGTAGACCTGGAGTCAGGTGACCACTAACAGTAAAGGTTGCTGCTTTTAGACTAGCTAGAGCCAGAGGTCTCACACACTCAAAGAGCTCCATGCCCTGGTGCCCTGCCCCCATCATGGGTCCCTTATTGTAACAGTCACCCTGCCCCAGTCCCTTCCACTCAGGGAGAAGGCACAGCCTCAGAGAAGGAACAGCCTCAGGTAACTTTACTCCAGGGCTGGTGGTGGGAAGCGTGCAGGTCGGTGCTCCTCCCTCTCAGGCCTGCGTCCCACCCCCAGTGTAGTGCGTGGTTTTCCTTGGAACTAGGAACCACCCCTCCACCCTCTGAGATTTTTCCTGCCCAGATGCTCCCCCAAGATGAGCGCCAGGTGCTTGCCCTGCCCTCCCCAAGCTGAGCTGCCTGCAGTGAAGTTGCTCCTCCCATGGTCCCATGGTCAGGAGCTGCCCTGGGATCTATGAGTATCTTCCTGTGCTCACTTCTTCTTGGTGGCATTTTTTCTCTTTTCCACTGGTTTGTGTTAGAGACTTTTTCTTTTGCCAAATTTTAATTCTCCACAATCAGATGGCCAAGAAAAGCCAAGGGTATTAAAAATGGAGGGCACTCAGAAATCCCAAGGACTTTGCACACAGCGACAGAAGTTCTGTCTGCATTTATCTGTATCAATGATGTGAATATGGGCATCCATCCCATGAAGATACCTTTAATCAACCCAAGAGGAATTACTTTAGCTAATTCATATCTACATTGTATTTTCCACTGATTTTATCATCATATACTTCTAGGATTATTTAGTCACTAAGAATATGCTCCATATCCAATCTTGTGATTTGAATGGAAACTCTGCATTTATAACCATTTTTAATTTTATTAAGATGTTGTCTATAAAAAGCCAACCCAGTAAATACTTCTATGTGATAGGTATAAAGAGAATGAAGACAGTCCTTCTAAAAACTGAAATTTCTAACAGGGAGTGCAGGACAAACACGTGTGTGTGTATCTGTGTGTCTGTGTGTGCATGCGCACATCTATACTAATAAAAGGGTAATATGCTAATTAGACTGGATAGACTGAACGTCCTTCTGGACAAAGCCATGGTGGCAGGGAGCCAAGGCAGAGGCAGTTAGGGGAGATCAGGCAGGCAGGCAGAGCAGTTAGGGGCGATCAGGCTGGCAGGGGAGAGCAGTTAGGGACAATCAGGCTGGCAGGGGAGAGCAGTTAGGGGCAATCAGGTCATCAGGGGAGAATAGTTAGGGGCAATCAGGCCATCAGGGGAGAGCGGTTAGGGGCGATCAGGCAGGCAGAGGTGGTTAGGAGCCAGCAGTCCCGGATTGCAAGAGGGATGTCTGACTACCAGCAGTAAGACATCTCCTGAGGGGTCCTGGATTGGAGATGGTGTAGGCCAGGTGAGGGACTCTCCCCCCGCCCCCCATGCATGAATTTTGTGTACCGGGCCTCTAGTATGTATATATGTGTGTGCATATACATATACATACAGATATATACATATGTATGTAGTATCAAATAACAAGGCCCGAAGAGTAGAAGTCCTCAGGCTAACTTTTCTGAACCAGAAAATACTTTTTGTTTAAGATGAGAAACAACACAATCTTCCTGTGGTTGAAAACCATCTTGCTGTATCCTGTAACATACTGATTGCAATTTCACTTTTCACTGCAGAGTGACATTCTCAAATGTCTGAAGAGGACTTCTTTATTTATTACATATATATTTATTGAATTTGCCCACTTGCTGTTGCTCTAAGTCAGAATTTTAAAAGGAGGAAACTAGCTACTAACCTGAGTATATGTATAGAAAGTTGTTTTAAAAATATTTGTTCACTTTTGGGGTTGCATAGCAGAGCTAAGTTAATTTCATCCATGACCATCCACCAAGACTTGGCTGCTGACAGATATTAATAACGAACTGTAACAGCAGCGAACATGCCGCACACAGGCTGTCCAGTCCTCCCCCAGGCACTGGCATCAGAGGACACGGGTATCGGTCCTAGGTTCACATAGGCAGGTTCTGTCACTTGATTAGAATACAAACTCAGTGACTGAGCTAAAAATGGAAACTTAGAGATGAAAATCCTGCAGCAGGTTCTGGTTGCTGGTGTTTCTAGGTTGGGTATTTAATTGGAAGGAAATCATTAAAGGAAAAGGAAGAACAACACAAAGATGATCAATATTAACTGGGAGTTTTCATTAAACTCCCTGAGTGAACTACTTACTGGTTCTGGTAAAATTCCTGCCCCCTAACAATAATAACTTACCATCAATGAGACATTTATGCAATTGAATTGAACTAGAAATTGGCCACGTGGCTAACAGACATCTACACATATGACCATCCTCATTATGAATCCCAAGAAAAACGTTCTTTGGAACCCTTTAAAATCAGTTTTCCTTCGTTTTTTGCTATGACTTCTTGTTACAGTTTTCAAGGCAAAAATCATTATATGGATTATGTCCTGGCGCTAGGGCTTTAATTAGAAGAAAATACAACTAATTAACAGAAAGTATCAACCGAAAAAATCATTAATTGATTTTATTCTGTTGGGTCGTACTGACTTAATTAGTGTTCATTTGAAAAACTCTTCATTCTCTTTAAAAAGCCTTCAGCAAGCGCATATATCTCAGCAACTATCTAAGCAAGAACATGCCTATAACCAAAACCTGGCTCAACTAGCTAAAACAGGAGCAGGGTGTGTGACTAAAAATTCTGGGAGGGGTTGCAGCTTCAAAAACAGCTGGATTCAGGAGGCCCAGCAACATTGTCAGAAAACGTTCTTTTCATCTGCTTCCAATTGGTTTTAATAGTAAGAGTGTTTAGTTTCAAAGAGTCATCCCAAATTATTGACCTCAAAAATTAGCAACTCCTGCAGAAAGAGCTCCTCTTTCCTAAGAGTTCTAACAAAAGCCCTGGAATTGATGGTCTGTCCAAGATCACATGCCCGACCAAGGGGAGGCAGCACTTTGATTGGCTAGCCTGGATCACATGACTTGGAGAGACATCGCTAAGATCTCTGAGGTTAGAAGTGAGGAGGAGTGATGTCCCAAAAGACTACTGACATGTTCTTACCTAAAGAAAGGGAAATGAATGTTGACAAGAAAAATTACAAGCATCCACAGTTTTTATCTGCAAATGTTAGATGACCATTAGAATAATTATTTTGCTCATGCACTATTCAATTTGTAATTCTCTTCTTTAGCCCTGCTGACATTCTGTGTGTATATTTTCATATAAAAAGAACAAAAAAAATCCATCTATGCAGCTATATAGACCATCACTATCCAACAGAAATATAATGTGAGCCACAGAGGTATTTTAAATTCTTCTAGCAGACACATTTAAAAAGATAAAAAGGAAACATGAAACTAGCCACGTGTGGCTACCCAGCTGGATGGTACAGATACAGCTGATTAGACCTGGAAACTTGTAGTGAACAATGGAGGAACTTTAGGCCTAACTTTTTCAAAATGGTACCGGATAATTATTCAGATTCAACTTTACTTTGCATTTTTCCTTACATATTCTCTAATAATTCCATTGATATAAAGTCAAAAAGAAACTTCCACACTATGATTGCAATCTGCATTATCCGAACCAACACAGATGGAGTTTAGGACCTACAGAAAGGGGTGGGCTCTTCTAAATCCCACACTTCCTTCCTTGCCCACCTAGGTCTCAGGTTATGTGTCAGTTCCTCACCATGGGGAGGGGGCTCCTCCAAGCCCTTTTTTATTGTTATTCTCTCTCATGGTACTCAGGACTATTTTTCCTTTGCAGTCCTTAGCACAGTTGGTGCACACAATTGTTGAGCATGTGTTTATCTGCATATTTACTTAGCCCTATATCCCCCATCTATATATATAAAAGCCTCGTTATGACATGCACTGATCACCAGGGGGCAGACGCTCAATGCAGGAGCTGCCCCCTGGTGGTCAGTGCGCTACCACAGCCAGCTTCCCTCGGTCCCTCCCCCTGGCCAGCTGGTCCCAATGGGCCCTAATCAGGACTGGGCAAGACGGCCCTGCTAGGCCCCAATTGCTGGCCAGGCTGAGAGACCCCACCCATGCACAAATGTGTGCACCGGGCCTCTAGTTAGATTATAAACTCCATGAAGGTAGGGGTTATATCTTCTATTTAATAGTGCTTGGCCATAGTTAGTACTACAAATATTTTTAAATGGTAACTTGCAGACCAAATGCTAAAGTGGCAATATGTAACTTGTTTTTGTTTCATCCTCCCATCATAAAACAAAATAATAGTAAGTTTCCAAATGACACCTTCTGAAGTTGCACTAAATAAACTCTATAATCCAAAGAATTCTTACTCCGGGGAAAATCAATCAACAGATATGTATTGAGCATTCTCTATTTGACAGGTCCTGTTCTAGGCATTAGGGAGACCTCATCAATCTTACATGTCAATGGGGGAGACCCCATAAGTACAAAAATGTACATGTCAGATGGTACTAAATAAAGCAGGACAAAGGGAATTGGTAGTACTGGAGTGAAAAGCTCTGTTCATATGGGGTGGTCGGAAAAGGCCTCTAGAATATGAGAACATTGGAAAAGCAGCATGAAGGGTAGAACATTTGAAGTAAAGAGAATGATGAGTGCAAAAGCCCTGAGGTAGGAGGAGGCTAGGGTTGTCTGAGAAATAACAAGGAGGACAGTGTGGCTGACGCAGAAAGAGCAAGGGCAGACTGGTAGAAATTGAGCATTGTAAGGAATTTGCCTTTCAAGTAAATGGAAGGTCACTGAGGAAGATAAAACCATTTCACTACTTGATATGAATTGCAACTTCTTTCCACAGAAATATCTGCTTTAAAAAGCTGGGTGACTAGAAAAATAAAGAGTGTTAGATAAATAGAGAAGACATGGATGATGCCAGAACTACGGATGCCCAGAGAGGATGCAGAAAGTGTTTTCAGGACAGTGGGGAGTGGGTGAGCAGTGAGGTGAGATTGTGGAGGGCCTTGAATGCCAAGTCAGGTGCTCACATTCCATTATGTAAGAAACAAGGAGTCACTAAAGGCTTTCACAACTATAGGTGTCCAACCTCGCCCAGTGGTCAGCTACATTTCCACTGCCCTGGACCCATTGCTTTCCCATATATTACACATTTTTAAAGATTCAGCCTATCAAACATACTACATTTAAATAAGTATTAATAAATTCCTTTTGTCATGGTTATAGTCAAAGGAATCTGTAACTTCCAATAATTCTTATCATCATAAAATAATAAACATTTTCTCACTAAATTGATATAATTCTAACTCAAAGTAAATATAGAGATAGATGTAGACATAGAGGTGAAATATGATTTCTGGTAGGGCTTTTAAAACAAAAAAGTATGCGTTCCCCCTCCATTAGTCCCTGCTTCTTAGAGTTCAGGGACCACATCTGGGCAACGGTGACCTGGGCTGTGTTGCGGGGCCTCTGGATTCATAGCTGGAGGGCTGCCCCGGAGGCACCTCCATGCTCCATGCTCCGGGAATTCACTCTGTGTTAAGTGTTCTGACCCTTTCCCCGCGTCCTCACCCCATCTGCTGACCCGGTTGCTGCTCTGACCATCTGGTTACTATGTTGGACCATCTTCCCTCAGGCTCCTTTGAACCAGAATTAATGCTTTGTTGATTAGCTGGTGGCAGTTTATTATTTAAAAAAATAAGACCTTTCCTGCTTTTTCTCCCTTTTTTTAAATTATCTCTGGGAATTTATGTTTACCTCCATGAGACCATATTCTCTCATGAGGTCAACTTGAAGCTCATATTTTGAAATCCAAGTTTCCATACTGCAGCTGACCCACTTGGGTAAAAAGGTAGGAACGCTTAGTCATCCATCCTTCTACCCACCCATTTACTCATTCAACAAACATTACTTAGCAAGAGGCAGAAGAACCAAGCTAGCCATACATCCCCATTGGCTCAGGACAACGTCTGCTTTCCTCCTGCTCTTCTGATATCATTGGTATTATTTCAATTTCCTAAGTGTCCTGGTTTGAACAGTAAATTATACGGACATCCTAAGCCAAGCACAGTGTTTACGAGTGCTTCTTAAAGCATAATGGTTAAGAATATATGTTAAGAGAATGTCTATGATTCAAAGCCTGCTTCCACCACTTAATTGCTGTGTGACTTTGAGCACGTCACTAAACTCTCTTTCCTGTTCTAGCCATCTGTAAAGTGAGACAAATAATAGGCCTACATCATGGAGTCACGGTGAGAATTAGAGGAGCTAGTTCCTCCACATAAAGACGTATAACCGGCACCGGGAAAGCACTGGTAGCTGTTATTGAGCAAAAACACACCCAGTTCCTGCCCTCACAGATCTCATGCTCTAGCACCATGGTCGGCAAACTGCTGCTCGAGAGCCACATGCGGCTCTTTGGCCCCTTGAGTGTGGCTCTTCCACAAAATACCAAGGCCTGGGTGAGTCTATTTTGAAGAAGTGGCGTTGGAAGAAGTTTAAATTTAAAAAATTTGGCTTTCAGAAGAAATTTCAATCGTTGTACTGTTGATATTTGACTCTGTTGACTAATGAGTTTGCCGACCACTGCTCTAGCAAATTCATAACTTAAAAAAGAAAAGAAGTTCCTTATCAATGCAGATACTGAACTGTTAACATACAATGTGTTTCATAAATGTTTTTAAATACTAATATTATTTGTCTAATTATAAAGAAAAATAGACAGTTTGATAGGTAACAGATATAAGTGGCTTGAAAATTTTAATGTTATGAGAAAATGATGAAAGCTGAAGGATTTAAATGGCATTGACAAAATCTCATGTTAAAATTGATTAAATTATAAAGAATGCCACTCAAACCAGCCCAGTGACATATAATTGGCATCCTGACAATATTGGCACAACGAGCTCCCAAGTCACTGAACTGCTGAAAGAAAGATGTGTTGCTTATTTTCATAAAATGGCATAAAAGTGGGGCATTAGTCACCAAACTTGATAAACTTATCTTTTGCATTTGTTGGCATTTCACGTTGTAGATGCAATTAACGTGGAACCCAGGAAAAGAGGGGTGGGCTATATAGCAGTGGGTCCTGAACTGAAGGGCAGGATTATTCACAATTCCCGTGGCCGTGGCCACAGACTCCCCACGCATGTCCAGCTCCCCGGGGGCTGTGTCCCGAGGAGGTGACCCGGTAAATGGGTACGGCTTTCACAGAAGGGCTCATTCTAAAGACTTTGGATTTTAATCATTTTAAACTTCTGATTCTGCTTCTCGTCCTGCAACACAAAGTGAAGATTGCACCCTTTCGTTTCACACACTCCCATTCAGGAGTCATATTTTAACAAGACGTTATTTGCAACGTCAGTTGGGTTAATGTTTTCTTCATTGTTAACAGTAAATCAATCATTAGATATCATGAGTGTCTGATACATGGTTCTAGATGGAAAGTAACATACTCAAATGGTGAGAAGGGACAAGAAAATAATGGGACAGAAAAACATTTTACTTCAGAAGTGAATGAAAACTAGCCCTTTTCACAAGCAGTCTTAGATCTCCTTTGTGTACCTAACATAAAGTGAGCTTTATATACCACTTAACTCAAATGTATCTTCCATTCATTTGCACAGTAATTAAGTCTTATACTCAGTGATATAAGAAATGGTAATGAACTCTCGGGACAATGCTGCAGTGTTCCCACATGTACAATCACGCTTCTCCCAGACTCGTTATTTCTCCCTCCGCGTGCCTCTCGTGCACTTACTCCAATGATACCGAGTTCAGCGTGACGCCTGGAAAAGGCGTTTCACAATCACGTGCCTGTCATCCCCACAGCGGATGGAGAGGGCTCCTCAGTCTCCCAGGATGCCCAACTTGAGGTCTCGGGTCTATAAATACATTTGCCTTGATAACAGCTGGTCACGCCCATGCCCTAATTTCCTATTTCAGCATTGCAGTGACCTTCTACATTAGGCACATGCCATTCAGAAATCTCCCTCCATGGCCACATCCTTTTCCCTTGGACAAATTATTTTTAACAGCAAACCCCACCTGTGTCAGTCAGTCCCTTGCTCTCTGCTAATCTAGGCAAGCGAAGGACAAAGCAAGAGGGCCTGTGCGGCATGTCAGGAGCCCGACTGCTGCAAAAATGAAGGCAAATGCTTCCACCCCTGTAGGTCACGCCTGCTTTCTGCGCCCCATACTCACTTGGTGTCATGTTTTCATGCACTTTTCTGGATGGCATGCGATTTGCTCATTGATAGAAATAGTGGGATCAGAGCCAGCTTTCTTCCTGGAGGCTGTGACCTGGGAGATTCCACAAGGTTCAAGAGGGAATCGATTTCTCCCAGGAAGGGAGTTAAAGTTTCGGCAGTGGTTTCTGGGCGCCAGGCTATGAAAGAGGGAAGAAGAAGTGTGATTTTCTGCAGCGAGGGAGTGACAGAGACTTGGGGCCCATGGAAAGGCCCTCAGACTCCTTGAAGAAGCTGCGTAAGAGCTGAGTGCATCTGAGGAAGGACTGAAATAGGGAGCCATGGCTATCTTCTCAGTGAGGCATTCATTCCATAATCACTGTCCCAGCCTGCAGTTTTTCAGAGACAAGGTAAGTATCACGTCCTCGCAATGCGTTCATTGAGACGCGGTGGCTGGCGCAGGCCCTTCCAGTGCCGGTCTCTGCGGCGCAGCGGTGGCCGCACGCGAGCGCACACGGCACTGCTGCCTCAGTTTCTGTCTCACGCCCTGAGCTGCGCTAATGAAACACCTCGCACCCAACCTGGGGGTCTCATTTAGCCTCAGTGGCTGCAAAATGCTGACGCCATGAAGCGGGGCATTTCAGATAGCCAAAGTCCGCTCCAGGATGCAGCAGGCCTCTCGCCACTGACAGTGGGGCCTGCGGGCGCTCCCACAGACCCAGGGTGTCCCACCAAGGCAAGAAGTTGGCAAAGGGGTGTGTTGCTGTTTTAGTCTTTTAATTCCAAGGGATTCCTTTCTCAGGCCTTTTCCCCTGCTGTCTCCTGATTGTCATCAGCTCTTGTGCAGAAGAAAATTAAGAATGCAAGATCCAACGCTGATTTGAGCACCTGGAAATTAACAATTCCACAGTCGCTCCTTGATAACTACCCAGGGTAATTCTCTCCACAGAAAAATGGCCATAAAAATCCAGGTGGCTCCCATCTAGCCAGGTGGCTCCCATCTAACCAGGGGGCTCCCATCTAACCAGGTAGCTCCTATCTAGGGCCGCCAGGCTGGGTGCACTGAGGAGGAAGAGAGAGAAGGGCCTGCTAATACCCTGACCAGAGAAGAACCACCCAGAAGCACTGCCCACAGAGAGGGTTTGAAGTTACATTTTGTTGGGCTTTATTTTTATTTGTTTGGTTTTCTTTCCTGGCGCTGCCTCAGGGTTTCCTGTCCATTACAAGAGAAACCTCGATTCCAATCTTACCTCTAGTTCTCGGACACGTGGCACCCTCATTTTGTGATAACCCAGACTTCTCTCCCTCTGGAAGTTTTCTGGTCTGGGGGTTACAGATTGAACTGCGTGTTCTGAGATGAAGGATCAGTGGTTTCCCCCAATTTTTTGAGGTGCTCACTGAGTGTGACATTATCTATCACTGTAGCCCATTCAGCGGATGAGGGTGGTGCAGAGGGGGGAGGTAGGAAAGGGTTGTATCATCACCATGAGGACCCCTGATGTCAATAACGAAGATGTTTGAACAAATATCCTGCACACAGGAGGCAGCCAACATTTTACACCTGAGTTTAGCTGTGCCAGTAGGTTAATTGCCATCATCTCCCAGTCACCGGGTTTTGAGTTTGGGTTTCAATAATAATGGCTACCCTTTGCCCAGTACTAGCTTACCCTTTATAGGACACTAGCTGAGTACCTTGCAAACATTTCATTTGATGCTTATAAACAATCCTATGAGATAGGCACTATCTTTATCCATATGCCAAAAGGTAATTAATTGCATGAGGATTGTTCTCAGAGAAAAACTTTAAACACACACACACACACACACACACGCCTTCAATCAGTCTCTCTCTCTCTCTCTCTCTCTCTCTCTCTGAAACAATTCAGTAGCCCTGGTAGCAGAAAAGAAGCAAAGTCCACGCAGGAAGCTTTACCAGTAGTCCACCTGCAGGCAGGAGGATGAACCAGCTAGAAAATGCTTTTCATGTTTCTCCAGAAAAGCTCCATTTGATTTTGAACTCGTTTTGTGTTAACATTTCCTCCTGGTTTTTCATCTCAGTTTTATGGCAAGCTGTAACAGAGCAGGAATGTGGCGGGTCCACTGAGATGCTAGTGAAACCATTATGGGGTTAAAACTGGAAGTGGGCTCAGTTCCCAGGATTTTCTAATCTCCCATGAATCATCAACATGTTCCTGATAAAGTTCGGAATAAACACATTCACAGGCCTCATTAGGCTTTCTGTAGAATATCACCTTTTTTCCATGCCCGTAGAATTTTATCTGAGTTTCTACCCCTGTCAGATCTCATACTGTTTATACATCAAGACTTATTTAGTAAGATCCCATGACCACTACCATCAGCTAAAATGTTTTCCTATTGATGCTTTTAGTGGTATTAATACTTAACAGCCCATGGAATATATTTTTTATCTACCATTGTGTAGAATCTCACATTTAATCCATCTCAGAGGACCAGCCAATCCCGAGTAATTACCCAGGAACAATGAGCATGTAGTAATTTAGTCTTACCCCTGGAAAGGCCAGCATTAAGTAGCTGTGTAATTGTGGAGGAGCAAATGCATGTGGGAAGAAGTTAACACATCCAGGGTCACCAACACAGCTAAAAGGTGAACACAGGCCTGACGTCGAAGCCCATGCCAGAGTACGTTTCAAACCTAGACTGAGAACTGCCTGCATTATAATCATTGGGGGTGCTGATCAAAAGTATAGATTCCTGGTTCTCACCAAACAGCCACAGAACCGAAATCTCTGGCGGTGGCTACCAGGCCTCTGCTTGTTTACCAAGCTCCCTGGTGACTCCCTAACATTCATGTGCAGAACTATGCTGCCCCCTGCTGCTGTAGGTGAATGTCAGTCCAGAAAATGCAGGGGTGTCTGCTCCTGGTATTTCTGCTCGGATCACTAAGCAACCACAGGGTTTCAAAAATGACCTGGGTGACCTCGGAATGTTACAGAGAGGTCAGCACAAGGGCTTCCTGTTGACTGCGGCCACGTGGACATTAGGTTTGCACTATAGACAAGTCTCCAAGGATAAATTGGCATGAGAGAAAAAAAGGGAGGGTTAGGGAGGGGGAGGGTGGCATGGAATTAAACCAGAAAGTGAATGTGGTGATTAGATTGGCGAAAGCAGGACGTTCATTGCAGCACCCAGCCTACAGCCTATCTACAATAATGAAACAGAAAAAAGACCGAACTTGCTCCAATCCTACCTATTGTCCTCAGGCTTCAGTAGATGTTGCTACCCAGTGATTAACTACAGCATCCCCTGTCGCATAAATGCATAGCAGCAACTCATTAAAAAAAAAAAACCTCCTCGGTGAGGGTTAAATGTTTCTTCTAAGACAGCCTATCCAGAAAACTCACATCTGAAAATCCAGCTAACCACAGTTCCCAGCTCCCTGCCTATAGGAAGCCCTGAGGCATGGAGGTGAGGGCCCAGTGGCCGGCCGTGCTCCGGCCAGACGTGCTGCTTGTTTGCTAAGAGCGTGCTGGGGTCTGGGCCACTCCTCCCCTAAGAGGACGTGTTTCTCTCGCCCAGTCCCAGGAGGCCCAGGTGCTGAAACAGCTGGCGGAGAAGCGGGAGCATGAGCGGGAAGTCCTGCAGAAGGCACTGGAGGAAAACAACAACTTCAGCAAAATGGCCGAGGAAAAGCTGATCCTGAAGATGGAACAGATTAAGGAAAACCGTGAGGCTAATCTAGCCGCTATCATTGAACGTCTGCAGGAAAAGGTAATCACCTCAGGGTCCTGAGCAGGCACATTCCTCAAACACAGCTGAGCGAACTGCAAATCGGGCACCAGAGACTGGGTCAGAGCCTGAGCATGCGAGCACAGCTCACCCCGTGCTCAGGCCTCAGTGTGGACAGACCTAGTGGGGCTGTAACATGGGCTGGGCATTGGGCCCCACCAGGAGGCTGGAATTGTGTCAAACTTCCAGGGGGAATGGGTTAAGGGAGGCTAATTCATTCTTTTCCAATGTAGGAAAGACTGCTGTACTAACCTTCAGAGACAACCTGTTGGAAATATTAAATTAGAACCATGCAATACTTCATACATATATAATATATAATGCTTAATTTTAGTTTAACCACTAATTAATATGCAATATTAAATACATCAATATTAAGTTGGAAAAGTATATTTGTCAGAAAAGGACAGAGTATTTATGAATGGTTGGGAACCTGTTCTCTCCACCTAGGAACATCTGCGTGGGAAGCTCGGCTGTGATAACACTGCATGGAGCCAAAGTGAAGGGGAGCAAAGGGGAGGTGTTAATTTCCTCACGTCCATACCTGGTGCCTTTCTCTCCACCAAATGTACACTCGGTCCCCCCCAGTCAGGATGAGTGGCACTGCAGATCCTCTCCAAAATGTTCTTTCTTGCCCTTCTGTAGGCTCTGTGCCATCCACAGCCAGGGCCATGACCATCGCCATCACCATCACTCCCACCACCATCATCATCATCACCATCACCACCATTACCTCCATCACCATCACCATCATTACCACCACCATCACCACCATTACCACCATCACCACCACCACCACCACCATCACCACCATTACCACCACCATCACTACCCACCACCATAACCACCACCATCACCACCCACCACCACAACCACCATCACATCACCAACACCACCATTATCACCATCACCACCACTACCACCACCACCATCATCCCCACCACCATCACCACCATTACCACCACCATCACCACCCCTCAAAACCTTCCTTTCAAAATGGACGGTATAGCTATGAGTAGTCAACTTCTGTCCATTTTCAAAAATCAGATTAAGCATTGTGAAAGAGGGTCTTTGAGATAGGCTGCCTCAATCCTTTTCTGAGCAGCCACCCTCCCCGCCTGTCCTGGGTGCTATCGCATGATAGGCACTGGAGATAACAGGGAGATATGGGACTGTCCCTGTCACCAGAACACTGAGTGAGAGTTTAGACACTTCCAGCCCCCTGTTTTCTGATATTTCTTAGGAAGCTTTGTGTCATCTGTTAGAGTTGGCCCATCTCATCTAAGAATCGGGCAGCCTCAGCCTGACATTCTAGTGACTCTTTGTTTTTTCACTCCCATTTTCTGACTACAAATCAGGCCAGAACCAAAGGAAATCAGACATAAAACCTAAAAATATATACACTGAATTCCATGGAGATTTTCATGGGCACCTGAACTCTAAGGAATGCTCAGAAGCTTTGCTGGGAAGGGCATGTGAGGCTCGGAGGGTGTGTGAAGTTCAGGGTGACCTGAGCAGGAGCCAGAACAGCCACTGGAGGCCTCAGTCAAACCCTAAAGTTGAGATTTAACTTCCTTGTGTAAGCCCATCCCTTCACACTCTCACAACTATTTCACCCACATGGGTCAGGTCAGCATTTGGAGGAGGCACCAGAAACCAGCCTGCTGCAGGTTACATATGGTGGTTCCATAATGAGTGTTTGACTGAGATGCAGGAAAGCAAAGCTCCATTGGCTGAAATTTATACCCATGACCTTGAACCTTCCTCCATGTACCCTCAGTCCCCACTTTCCCATGTAACTGGTGAGATAACTGCCGACAGGTTCTGGTACCATGGACAGCGGAGAACCACTGTGTTCCATTCAGGATCATTGTGACTCCACCTTTACCTCACGTCCTAGGCCCTAAAAAATCCTACGTGGCATTGCTAGGAACAGGCACACTCATCTCATCACCAGGATTCTCAATTTGACCTGCAGAAAGTTCCCCACGTGATACATCAGGAATCCTGAGCAGTGGTCACTGCCTGGATTTATACAGTGGCCATAATAGTTAAAACTCTCTTTGGGTCATAGTTTCGGTTGAATACAATGGTTGTTGTTTTTTTTAAGATGCTGCAAGTCTGCTAAGAGCTTCTGCATTGTGACATGTATTGGGTTCCATGTGTTCCTTTCTCGGGAAATGAGAACATTTCCTGAAGGTAGATGTCAAACGAGGTTACTTGCAGTCAAGCACGCAGCATGCAAAGGAGCGGGCGGGCCCTCCTGGTTCTGCGTGGAGCAGACAGCGGGCTCCGTGACACAGCTTGTCCCTTGGTGTCTTGCAGGAGAGGCACGCCGCGGAGGTGCGCAGGAACAAGGAGCTGCAGGTGGAACTGTCTGGC
Source organism: Ia io (assembly GCA_025583905.1). Classification (NCBI taxonomy): domain Eukaryota; kingdom Metazoa; phylum Chordata; class Mammalia; order Chiroptera; family Vespertilionidae; genus Ia; species Ia io. The sequence goes on along the minus strand of JAJQQW010000019.1, from coordinate 3,513,663 downwards.
TGAGGCGACGGAGGGTATGGCACGCCCCGCCACTAGGAAGTCCCCCTGCCTATATCATAAGGGATGATGCGATATCAGTATGAGAAATGTGTGACATGGTTTAAAAAGAACTCACTATTTAAAAAACACACAAAAACGGAATCAATAATAAAAAAAAGTCAATGCGGTCTCTTTGCAGAATGTTTTGCTTGATGTTTAAAAAAATACCTTGGTTCTTATTTTGTAAATACTTACATTTTTGTTAAAAAATACAAGTATTGCATTATGCAAGTTATTTCATAACCTTACATGTCCTGTAACAGGCTTTTGATGTTGTGTCTTTCCACGCAAATGAAATCGCTGGGTCTGTTCTTTCTGAAGCTCCCCACGTCTGACTACCTTCCCTGCCTTTCTCATTCCAACAGAAACACGAGGTCAGTAGACAGCCTATGGTGCTAGAGATCCACCATTGCCTAATGACCTAGACAGCTGTCATCCCTGAACTTGACCGAGCCCATCCCTAGACTCCTAACTCTGTATTTGTTCATTCATAACCTACTTACTGCCTAGAAACAGCAAAACCAGGCTAAGAACAACCACCAATCATAGCATTGACATTCGCTTCTACTGGATTGTGTGCTACCATGTGCTTCGGTTTTAGAAAGGGATGGATGAGAAGACAGACCTGAGATCAATCTGGGTGGAAGCAAAAAAAAAAAAAAAAAAAAAAAAGACCCTTTAAAGTGCTACGTTTTAAACGGTTCCAGCAGCCGTGAAATCGCTCTTCATGAAGTGGGCTTAGTTCTCTCCTTTAAGTTCTGTTGATGGAATGAATTAATTAATGTGTCAGGTGGCTTATTTGTGGATGCCATGATGGACGATGTTCATTTTAAGCTCTTACCTATAGTACAAGTACATGATGCTACTGAATAGTTTTCACTTGGAAACTGTGAGCTGGTCGGTGCGTTGAAATACACACACACACACACACACACACACACACACACACACACACAGAAACACTGCGGACTTTCACACAAGCTGGTCTTTCTTCCCCAGTGTGCGGCAATCCTGCCGATTAAAAAACTATATCTCACTCCATCCGCGGGGCTGACGCAGTGAAGGGGGTTGGCAGGGCCCTGTGCCAACTTCACCAGACACCCATGTCAGTACCGATCACAGTTTTGAAGTCGTTTCTCCCCAACTCCCAACTCCCGAAGGTTGCTGCCTGCATATTTACTCTTCATTAGTGCTCTTTCCTGTATGTCATTGTGAGCAAGCTGTGATGAATAAAGAATTGGAGTTCTGTGAACTAATAAAGGGTTGGTCTGTTCTATTGCCCCCTCACGGGTCTGAGCCCGGAGTCCAGACCTGCAAACGGTCAGTGGATTAGACCGTCTCAGCAGCAAAGACCTGGAGCGTTTGAGACCTTGCTTCCCGGCATATGTCGTCAGTTTGGCTCAAACTCACAAAAATTATCTAAAATAAACAAATAAATAAGTAAAGAGACAGTCATTAGAGCTTGAGGAAGCCAGTGCCACGCTGGCTCCCTTCCCTTTGGGAGCAGCAGGCGGCCCCTCTCTCTTCTCCGTCCCTCTGTCAGGCCTGCACGGCGGGAGGTGTCTTTGATCTGGTCCCTTTAAACACCTTCAGGACTGATGGAGGCACCACAGGTTCGGACGGATCATTCTGAGGGTGAGAGCCCCTTTCAAAAACCCTGGAAGGTTCCTGGCGTCCCCTGAGGCTCCCCTGGCCCCAGGCCACCTCCCAGCCTGTGACAATGCGGCCGCCCTGCCCTCCTGCTGCATTCTCACTGCCAATCACACGGCACAGTGGGTCCTGCCCGTGGCCCAGATGGTCCTACAGGACCAGCGGAACCACGTCCAGTTTAGCAGGAAATCATAAATAATTGAAACCACATGGATTTATGAAAAAATAAACTGGGCTGCCATCCATGGCGGTGCTAACAAGCCAAGTTGAAGGTTGAGGCCATCTGGTCTCCACCTTGAGTATCTTTACTTGTGGGGAAATCTAGCACTGCAACACTGCACACAAATGCTTAAAAATATGAGCTCCATGACCTCTTTTTTTGGAATATCAATCCGCTTCTGATTAGCTTACTTTGGTGGTAACTAGAGTCACAGGCATTATTTTCAAGGGTAAGAGAGCAAAAGGGTAAAAAAGAAAACGCTAGCACCCAAAAGCTTCCCATGCTTGCTGGCCTCAACCACGTCTGCAGGTTATAATTCCCTGACACACCACGCCCCACGGCTGAGGCTCCCACAGACCCTTCGTGTATTCAAGTAGGAGCAAGGTTTACGAACATTTCATTTAAATCCATTGGTACCCCCAAAGTCTCTTCAGACCTGCTTGTGATAAATATGGTACCTCACTCCCTAAATACCAATTAAATAAAGGTATCGATTCGGTTCTGCAAGCTCTATGATGGACAGTGAGCCAGACCACGTTAGTCTGCAATGGCACACACGGTCATTGAATTGTCCCCTCTCCCTCTTGAGTCATACCCAACTCTTCTCTCTTCCTTGCCCCCCACAGTCCAGTGGAGTCCATCCTGTGCCAAGGGACAAGGATGTGATGGATATTTTATTTTTTTATTTTTAGAGAGAAAAAGGAAGGGAGAGAGACACATCAATTTGTCGTCCCACTTATTCATGCATTCACTGGTTGACTCTTGAATGTGCCCTGACTAGGGATCGAACCCATAATCTTGGTGTATTGGGACACTACACTAACCCACATTTTAGAGGCCATTTCTACATCCAACAAGCGGGCCTTTCTGCTAACTTTCAGGTTAGCAGCAAGCACTCAGGTTTTCGAAGAAGAATAAATGCTATGCTCTATCCTATTCCAATCCTACTGCTGTCTTTTTCCTACCCATATCGACCAAGCTTCTAGAAGTTGTTTCTCTTCCTTTACCTCATATGCACCCCTTCACCTACCACCATCTGCCTTCTGCTCTCAGTCTCCAGCGAAACTACTCCCACCAGTACCAATGGCCTCTTTGCTGCTAAACCAAATAGAAACTCAGTCTGGCCAATACTACTAGGATCAGCCCCAGGTCCTACCTACCCTAAGAGTCTTCCTTGAACCTTTCCTACCCCACCGAGCTGAAGAGCCACCCACCCCTCCGATGTGCTCCCAAGCACTCTGTGCAAAATGCTGGAAGCCACAAGGACTGCGATTAAGGTGGAGGTTAAGGTGCCTAGCTTTCAGACCCTGGGCAGGTGTTTACCTCCTTTAAATTTCCTCACCTGGAAGTTGAGGGTGGTTCCTGGACTCATTGTTCTCACCTCCTCATTCTCCATGCCCCCTTGCCCTCTGCCATGTGACTCTGCAGTACCTCCCCTCTGAGGAGGCCGTTGATGCTGGGTGTGGCCACGCGACACACTGACCCCTGCAATGACCATGGATTTGACCCGAGTTGAGGCTTGAAATGTGCAGAGGCTTGCCAGCTTTCCCTCCCAGCCTGTCGTGAGGACGTGCCACCCAGGGGTGCTGGGATGGGGGAATGACCTGAACCCCCTCAAACACCCGGGCTGTCGCCACGCCCAGCTGGCACCAGCCTGAAACCCGAAAGGAAACACGCAGGAAAAGTAAGCGTGTTGTCCTGAGCCCCCGAGGCCTGACGTGGTGTGACACAGCATTACTCTGAAAGGGCCCATGTGATGCCCGAGAAGACTGCTGAGGTTAAAGGAGCTAAGATACCTTCACACGGCACCTGGTGTGCAGTGAATATCCAGTAGTCATTCACTATCAGCACAGGTCACACTGCGCTTTCATTTCTGTTTGCTTAGTGTTTCTCTCATTTAACCATTACTTCCTCTAAGGCAGAATCTCTAAGTTTATTGTTGAATCCCTAGCATTTAGAAGTGTTACACACACAGACACACACATACACACACACACACACACACACAAATGCAGGAACAAAATGAATTAATGCATCCAACTGAGAAAAACACATAGTGCAGTGCTTGGCCTCTGTAGGCACTTCTTAAATATTCGTTTCCATCAATCAGGCTTCCTTCCTCCGTAGTCCAACAGTGTCTGCTTGGTTTTAAATGATTGGAAATTCAGCTTTATGTCCTACAAAGGACCAGTTTAGATGATCAAAAAACAAAACTTCTGTGAAAATTGGAAAACTTGCTAACACCTCACCACAAAGAAAAACAGATTTAAGTCGCTTGGGGAACTCACTGACAGAAACTGCTGTCCTGAATGAACACTGTATGCGCATTGTCCCCTTTAAGCCTCCAATTCCCTCTGTCAACAACGTCGTTCCCAATGGCAACCCCAGGACACTGCTGCCCCCACAGTGGCCTGAGTCTCTGCCTGGCTCTTGGTGGCCACTTCCAGATCATTCTCCCTCCTCCCAAAACACCCACGCCTGACTCTCATGTCGCCAGACGACTCAACCTCTTCTCTTCATTGTTGGCGGTCACTACCAGCCCCAGGTCATGCGCCCCTCGCCCCCCTGTGATTTGTAGTTCCCGGTCACTGTGGTCACTGTTACTCTCTTCAATCCCATCCCTGTCCTGACCACTGGCCATTTTCATACCACACAGAGGACACTTCCACACACTGCTCTGAATCCCATGACTTCCCCTCCCTAGTGAGCCTACCCCTCGGCTTTCTCTAAGCTGCCGCGCTCCTGGTTATGCCCTAGACCAGTGGTTGGCAAATTCATTAGTCAACAGAGCCAAATATCAACAGTACAACGATTGAAATTTCTTTTGAGAGCCAAATCTTCTAAACTTAAACTTCTTCTAACGCCACTTCTTCAAAATAAACTCGCCCAGGCCGTGGTATTTTATGGAAGAGCCACACTCAAGGGGCCAAAGAGCCACATGTGGCTCGCAAGCCGCAGTTTGCCAACCATGGCCCTAGACTGTATCATTATCAGGAGTCACAATTCCTCCACCATCTCCATGCCAGGCACCCCACTCTTTGGCCTCCACCTCCCATCTTTCCAGCCAAATACTTGTCCTTCAAGACCCCAATCCCTGGGTAGTTCCTTTTGTGTCCCTTCCCCCCACAGTCATCACCCCCCACCCCCCTTACCAGCTTCTTTTCCCTGGGCAATCATTGCAATCTCTCTTCTATATCCAGACAACTGCCTCCCTTAGTGTGCTGTTTCCAGTCGGCCAAACCCATGACCTACTAAACAAACTCTCCATCGAGCCCAGGCCTGTTCCCCTGCAGAGAGCACAGCTATCCTGACTGGCCTTCCTTTAAATTCATGAACATAAACCTCAAGCAAGCCCTTCACATTTCCCAGCAACCACGCCTTAGTTCTCTATACTCTCTTAAACCTCCTCAACTTCTAACATCTCCTCCCCATCCTCACCTTCAGCTGAGGACTCACTGAGAAACGACGTCATTGGGATATGCTATGCATGGACCCCAGCAACACATCTCCGCCCCTCACACTTCAGCGCTGCCTTTTCTGCTGTGGCCAGGGCTGAGCCATTTCTACACGAGGCCCAATTTCTCTCACCAGCTCAGATGGATCGCCCCAGGAATCTTCCCCACTCCCCGCTATTTCATATTTCTTTCTACAGCACTAGCATTAAAACATGCTATTACTTCTTCCACCTTAGAAAAATTATGTTGCGTTTTTCTCACCAGCTACTGACACATTCCCCAACCCCGCTGTGCAGCATTGTCTCACTCAGTGTCATTTCTTTCCTCCTCGTCTCTCGTGAACCCTCTCCAACAAGGTCTCGACCCACCGCTGGGCTGTACTTTCAAGGCTTGTCAGGTTCCCCAGGACCTCCATGCTGCTGGGTCAAAGTGAATTCTCAGGCCTCATCTTGTTTGACATTATTTGACGTAACTGATGACTGTCTCCTCTATTGATATCTTTCTTTTTCTCTTTCTTTTTTTTATATCCTCACCTAAGGACATGTTTGTATCGATTTTTTTATTTTTTTATTTTTTTATTTTTTTGAGCAAGAGCGACACGACGGGCCGCCTCCCATATGTATCCTGACCAGGGATCAAACCCACAACCTAGGTATGTGCCCTTGATTGGGAATTGAACCCACAACCTTTTGGTGTATAGGACGACGCTCCAACCAACTGAGCCATCCAGCCAGGGCATCTCTGTGATATCTCCTTCACAGGCCGTCACTGCCCCAAACGTAAACATCCTCTACTTACCGACAGCTCCCAAACCTTCATCTCTAGACTCATCGCCTGAACTTCAGTCTCATAGAGCCAGCTGATCACTCACCATCTGCATTTGTATATTCTTACAATGGGCACCTCAATTTAACATGGCCACTTCAAAGCTCCCCGCATTCCCTCCCATCCCGACCCTCCTTCTTCATTTTCATCCTTCTAATTGCTCAATCAAAAACTGTGTCGTCACCTTTCACACCACCAGGGGGCAGTGTCTGATCACATGTGCTGACAACTCTTTAACCCGGGCAATTGTTTTACACGGGAAGTACCCCTGTCCACTCATCTAAGAAATAAAAGACTTGGACATAAAACACTACTCATTCCTTTGACGTTACTAATTAAATACATGATGACAAATACTGTCGTTGGATTAAAATGTATTAAAATGGACGAAAAAAAGAAATGTGTTTCATATCCATAATTCTATCATTATCCTTATCTAACAGAACACATCTCCACTTCCCAGCTAGTCACCACTCTCACCACTCAGTCGCCGGTGCAGCAGGTGCTAACCCTGGTGACAGGAGTCTTTGGCTTCTGCTCGGCACTGATGCTGTCTGAGCACTTTTCAGCCGCTGCAGCCTTCCAGTGAATGGCCCTGTCTCCCCTCTTCACAGCTCATCCAGGTAGACAAGAGGTGATTCATTTCTGGTTGGCAGATAAGGAAACACGGAGGGGCGCCCTGCCGTTTGGGGCAGAATTGAAAGCGGCCTCCCAGTGGACAGGCTGCCCAACACTCACTCGACGCAGCGCCAGCCCCGCGATCAGGCCCTGAGCACTGCCATCGCCTGGTGGACCAGGATGGCCAGGTGCTCTCCAGGTGTGTTACCTGAGACGCCTAGAGATGCTGTTCCCGGCAGAGCACATCAGGGCTGTATAAGGAAGGTGGTTCCCAGAGGCCTCAGCAACATCCTCACCGGGAACCATTAATGGGAGAGCCCAGAGACTGTTCCAGGAAATAAAAGCCATAAAAGCTGAAGGTAACAAGCCAGACTTTGCTACCTGGTTATCCGATCAACAGGCATTCATTAAGCGGCACTGCGGGAGTCACGGTGGAGCTGGCGATGTATAGAACAGTGTTCTTACTCTAAAGGGACATAAATCTAATTATGGAATCATGGCATATAGTCACAAAACATTTATTCACAAAATATAAACACTCTGCTTCTCTGTGGCTGAGTTCGAGATTGTCAATAAGAATTCATTGATTACTTCCTAAATTCCAACTATGAGTGAGGTGCAAGAGTGTGTATAAAAGGCCTGTGTTTGTCCTTGCAGACCTTACACTCTCATTGTAAAGAGTATGATTTATTCTGTTTATTAATTTATTCAGTGAAGATTAGTGGACCACCTATAACATTGGAGTATCATGTGAAGCAAGAGGGAAATGACTAACCCACAATCCCACCCAGGAGGAACTCAGTCTGGTAGGGGACACAGACTGTAAACAAATGGTTTACTTTCAATGTAATGTGTGTGCATAGGAATATATATAGATACGTAAGTATATCATTACTTTGAAGATTGAACTATTTGTAGGTAGATAATGCTTAACATGAGCATGAGAATGAGAAGAAACATCACCAAAAGGGTGTTTTTCAAGTAGACTCACGAGTGAAGGGTCTCCCAGGTAAAAGGAACTTAGTGTGCAAAGGCACCGGGTCAGCAAATGACGTGGTGGTTCATTCACGGCTGAAGCACAAGGTAGACACTAAGCAATGACGGGAGATGAGAATAATAGAAAAGAAGGGACCAGATGGCAGGTGGGAGGGGACTTCAGCTTTACACAATAGAAAGCCATTAAAATATGAAGAGACCAGGGCAACTACATCTGTGTATTGGTAAGATTATTTTAATTTCTGTGTGGAGGATGGTTTGAAGTAGAACAAGATTAGAGGCAAGGAAATCGGGCTCTATTTCAATAATCAAGACAAAAGCTAATGAGAGAGATGGAATGTGGAATGATTTAGGATGTAGAACCAAAACCACATGGTAGCCAATTGATACTGGATATAAGGGATGAGAAGTGTCAACAATTATGTATTTCTATTGAGATTTCTTGGTTTCTATTGGGTCATGACTAGGTGCCCTCACCTCACCCCTGCCCAACCAGCAACAGGAGAGGAAATAAAAGATAATGAATGAGAGGAGTGAAGGAGAAAGAGCTCAGATATAACTATGCCGAGTTCAAGAAACAGGTGAAACACCTAATGGAGGTGGCCCATAAAATGGGTTGAAAGCTGAGGTAGGAACAAGGGTAGTAGATGAGACCAACCTGAACACAGGACAGATGAGAAAAAAGGTGACATTCCACAGACAATACAGCCAAGGTCATGGTGAAAGTGGGTCCTGAGGAGAAGTATTGTGGTGATAAGATGCAATATATGGTTTAGAGACTAGAAAATCTTGATCAGAGAGGCGAATGGAGGTTAGTAAATTTTTCAGGACATGAAGAATATAAGATTATCATTTATGTTCACAAAATAAAAGGCAGAACCTCCAAAATTTAGTACCAAAAGTAGAGTTTCCTGGTGAAGAGGAGAGGGTGGTATAATATTTGTTATATACTTGGCACTGTTTTAAGTACTTGACATATATTAATGTACAGGGTGGGGCAAAAGTAGATTTACAGTTTTGAGTACATAAAACAGTTATTCTTGTTATTATTTATTAATTATGACATTATTTTCCATACGAACAATCTCAAACCTACTTTTTTGCCCACCCTGTATTTAATCTTCCCGTCACAGTGCGTGGATATCATCATTATTATTTTGTGGATGAGGAACCTGAAACTCGGAGATGTCCAGTAACTGGATGCGGTCACGCAGGTAGTAAGTGGTGGAACAGGTGCTGACTACACAGCCACATCTTCCATCACTTCACCCCACAGCCTCCCAAACTCTTGGGCTGCTCTGAGTCAGGACCCGCCCTTTGAGCCCATCCGCCGCCACCACCATGCTGATTCAGGGAGGTCTGCTCTGTCCCCTTGCAGCACGGATACAAGCCAGGGCCTGTAAAGTCTTTACTGAGTCATAAAAGAGAATAAAGTGGAAACACAGGAAGAGCACTCAGAAAACTAATCCGACTAATAAAACCCAAGTCTCTGATGCTTTCATAGTAAGGCTGCCCTGTTCTTCATGCTTCCCTCTGAACACAACACTCAGTCCAGTGGCTGCCATCCCTACACGCCTCTTGCCTGACTCCCTCACCTTTACCAGGTGGTAAAACCCATCTTTAAAAATGGGTGATATGGACATCTAACTTGAAGGACATCTTTGTCAGTGAAACTTCTTCCTCATTTCCACAGATTTACCAGCAGACCCACCTGTACCCAGGTGACTGACATCACACCTGACATTTTTCTACCAGTGACACTTCCTGCCCACAACCTTCACCTTGAAGTGTGTCTTCACTCTTCCACACATTACCTAATACACCACACCAAATTCTGTGTCCTCCTGGGATGAATTAGACACCTGTAAAATGGGAGTATTTCCCCATAAAGTTACAAGTGTTGGACGAGGGAGGAAGCTTTGGACACGAAAACTTCTGGACTTGACAAAGTCTTGCTAGAAGAGTTGAAGATGAACTTAAAATCAAGTCCATGGAGTAAAAGATGGCAGCAGAGTAGGGGGATGCTAAGCTCACCACTCCTGTGAAAATACACACATGTAGGTAGCAATTGCTCCTGTAAGACAACCTAACACTGAATGGCCCGCTCTGACAACAAACAAGGGAAAAGGCTGGGGAGCGCAGGGAGCCCTTGGGGGCCATGGGAACTCCCTGGGCCATTGCTGATGGTGCCCTCCACCTCAGTGGGGCAGTCGGGAGCTCTGCTGGGGATTTGGCCTACCTGCGGTATCACCAGGCTGCGTTCACAGCAGCGTGGCCTGGAGCTTTGGCCTCTGAACAAAGGGAGCAGCAGGAATATCAGATGTTAGCACACCCACCTGGTCTCCCCGCCAACAGCTGCTCCCTGCTCGAAGGCCCTGCCCTGTGCCCTGAGCACATGCTCGGCTCAGAACCTACAGCCACTTGGCACTTACAGCTGGCACAGAGCTCGCTTCCACATGGACCACTGGAGAGAGAAGGAGGGAGACTGGGGAGAGAAGGCTGGTGACTGTGGGGATCCCCTGTCATGATGTTAGTGAGCACCATAGCTAGGTCCCCTCCTAGGGCAGGTGGGGTTCTGTCCAGGTGCGTGGGCTTGCCTGTAGGGTCACTGAAGTGTGTTCCTGGACACATTGCTTGAGCCCATTCCAACCCCAGCAAAGGGAGCAGGCAGGATCAATAGGACAGTCCTACCCGCACCTGGCCTCCCCATCTGAAACTGCTCTGGCTCCACTGGGTGGGCCAGTGCCCCAGGCACCTTATGTACCCACCTGGCTTCTACCAGCCTGCCAAAACCACCCAGCACATGGTATACACACAGCCTGCTTCTAGGCAAGGCCACTTTTCCAGGACTGGAAGAGACAGCTATTTTGTCTAATTCAAATAAACAAACAAAATGTCAAACAAAATGGAAAGACAGAATATCTCTCAAATGAAGGGACAAGAATTCCCAGGGGTGGGGGGAAGATTAAGGAAAAGGAAATAGTAACTTGCCTAATAAAGAATTCAAAGAATCAGTCATAAGGTGGCTCACCAAACTTGAGTGGAATAAAAGAACGTAGAGAGAACTTCAACAAAGAGTTAGAAAGTATAGGAAAGAACCAAGCAGACCTGAAGAATACAATAACTAAAATAAAAAACACATAATAAGAAATCAACAGTAAATTAGCTAACACAGAACGAAGCAGTGACCCGGAGACAGACTGGTGAAATCAACCAATCAGAAAGAAAAAGAGTTACAAAAATACAAGGTAGTTTAAGGGACTTCTGGAATAACACCAAGCACTCAAACATTTGCATTATAGGGATCCCAGGAGGAAAAGAATGAAAAAAAAAAAAAAAAAAAAAGAACAAAAATTTTATTTAAAAAAAAATAATGGCTGAAAACTTTCCCAAACTGGGAAAGGAAACAGACATTGAGGTCCAAGAAGCATAGCATTCTAAACAAGATGAATCCAAAGATTCATATGTCAAAGAACATATTGTAGTTGAAGTGGCAAAAGTTAAAGAGATGGTCTTGAGTGAAGCAAGAGAAAAACAAGTTACATTCAAAGGAGATGCTGTAGGGCCACCAGCTGATTTCTCAGCAGCAACTTTACAGGCCAGAATGGAGTGGTTAGGATCTCTTTAAAGAGCTGAATACAATCTAGAATAATTCACCAAGCAAGGAATTCAAGAAGAGATAAAGAGCTTCCCAGACAAGCAAAGACTAAAGGATGTCATCACCATTAAACCAGCTTTACAAGCGATGGTGAAGGGTCTTTCAGTAGAAAAGGAAAGGCCATAACCAGAAATAAGAAAACAGGAAAAAGATAAAAGCCTTGCAGGTAAAGCCAAATATTTGATAAATACAACAAGTCAGATATTCAAAAGCTACTGGGAAGGTTAAGAGAAAAAAGTATCAAACTCAGCTTAAACTATAGTAAGTAGTTAGGAGATACACAATACAAAAAGATCTAAAATCTGACGTTAGTAACATAAAGCATGGAGGGGGTAAAATGTAATCCTTATAGAATATATTTGAACTTAAATGCCTCACAGCTTAAAATCGACTGCTATAGATAAACAGTGATATACATAAACCTTACGGAAACCACAAACCAAAAACCTACAAAGGATGCACAAAGAACCAAGAGAAAGGAACCTAAATAAGAAACTAAGCAGCAAACCACAAGGAAAGAGATCAAGAGAAGAAAGGAACAGAGGACAACTATAAAAACAACCAAAAACAATGAACAAACCTGGCAATAAGTACATGCTTACCAATTATTACATTAAATGTAAGTGAGTTAAATGCTCCAATAAAAAGACATAGGTGGAGCCTTGGCTGGTTTGGATTAGTGGGTAGAGCATCAGCCTACAGACCAAAGGGCCCCGGGTTTGATTCCACATACCTTGGTTGCAGGCTCCTCTCCTGCCCAGCCCTAGTTGAGGCATGTGCAGGAGGCAACCAATTGATGTGTTTCTCTCACATTGATGTTTCTCTCTTCCACTCTCTCTAAAAGATCAATGGAAAAATATCCTCGGATGAGGATTAACAACAACAACAAAAAAGACATAGGTAGATGACTGGCTTAAAAAACATGATCCATCTATATGCTGCTTCCAAGAAACACTTCAAATCAGAACACACACCCAGACTGAAAGTGCAGAAATTTTAAAAAAAAGAAAGATATTTCATGCAAGTAGAAATGAATGAAATCTGGAGTAGCAATATTCACATGAGACAAAATGGACTTTAAAATAAATATGTGAAAAAAGACAAAGAAGGACATTACATAATTAATCCCAGAAGATGATATAACAATCACAAATATCTGCTCACCCAACATAGAAGAACCTAAGCATATAAAGCAATTATTAATGGACATAAAGGGAGAAACCCACAGTAATACAATAATAATAGGGTATTTTAATATCCCATTCACATCAATGGATAGATCATCCAGACAGAAAATTAATTATGAAACAATGGCCTTAATGTCATAGTACATGAGATCAACTTTGTAGACATTTGTAGAACTTTTCATCTCAAAACTGCAGAATACACTTTTTCTTCAAGTGCACATGGACTCCTGGAAGGACCTTACTATGTGCATTGGGGCTTTTGCAGAACCAAATATAGGGGTTTGCATTGCTTCCTGGTTCAGTCTTGCATCCACGTCTCTTCTGTTCCTTCTTCAGGATACACCACATATTAGGTCACAAAACCAGCCTCAATAAATTCAAGAAAATTGAAATCATATCAAGCATCTTTTCAGACCACAATGGCATGAAACTAGTAATCAACTATGGGAAAGTACACAAATGTGTGGAGATTAAACAACATCCTACTAAACAACCAATGGGTCAAAGAGGAAATCAAATAAGAAATCAAAAACTACCTTGAAAAGGAGAACACAACTTTTTAAAATGTATGAGATGCAGCCAAAGCAGTTCTAAGAGGGAAGTTCCTAGCTTACAGGCCTACCTCAGGAAGCAAGAGAAATCCCAAATGTGCAATCTAACTACACCAAAAGTAACCAGGAAAAAAAGAACAAACAAAACCCAAAGTAAGAAGGAAAGAAATGGTTAGGATCAGAGTAGAAATTTTGAAAAGTAGAAAAGATCAATAAAAGTAAGCTGGTTCTTTGCAAAGATAAATAAAATGGACAAATCTTTAGCCAAACTCATCAAGAAAAAGAGAGGAGAGCCCAAATAAATAAAATCATAAATGAAAGAGAAGTTACAACTGATACCACAGAAATGCAGACTCACTGAAGCATACTGTGAGCAATTACATGCCAACAAAGTCGACAATCCAAAAGAAATGGATGCATTTCTGGAAGCACATCACCTTCCAAGACCGAACCAGGAAGCAATACAAACCCCTATATTGGTTCTGCAAAAGCCCCAATGCACGTAAGGGAAGCAGGCTGCCCAGGAGAGCGCACTCTCCTTGTTGGATAACCTTCCATCAGGGAACCCACTCTGAGTCAAAATCAGCCCTGCTGTCCCCAAGCAGAGCGTGGGGGCTGGAAAGGGGAGGAGAGCCTGCTGGAGGCTTCTGTTCCCGCCTGCAGGAGCGCCAGGACCTCCATCAAGTCACTTCACCTGTGCCTCGCTTCCCTCCCTTTAAAGGATACCCCACCTTCCTCCCCAGAAAACGTGTGCTACAGTCCAGGGGGCTTTGTCTACAGCGGCTTTGAACTTGTTGGTAGGACGTCCTGCACAGGTTGCCGAGATCCCGCTCCCATACAAGTAGGTCCTTGACAACACGTGCAGGAAGGTGATCCGCCGCGTGGTGAAGCCTGCCCAGAGTGTCCCCTGGGTAAACAGACACGGAAAGCACACCTGCTGGGAGCTGCTGGGCCGGGAGCGGGGAGGAAACCCCAGGTCTAGTCGTCGCCATTTGTATGAGAGAAGGTGACAGAGCTCAGGCAAGGCCAAACGGAACCCACCCACCCAAGGAAACCCCGAGGTGTGTGTGTGTGTCTGTGTGTGTGTCTGTGTGTGTGTGTGTGTGTGTGTGTGTGTCTTGTATGTCTGTGTGTGTCTGCGTGTATCTCTGTGCGTCTCTGTGGGTCTGTGCATGGATCTGTGTGTGTCTGTGTGTGTCTATGTGTCTGTGTGTGTGTGCATCTGTCTGTGTGTGTGTCTATGTGTGTCTGTGTGTTTTGTGTGTCTGTGTGTGTCTGTGAATGTCTCTGTGCATGTATCTCTGTGTGTCTGTGTGTGTGTGCATCTGTCTGTGTGTGTGTCTATGTGTGTCTGTGTCTGTGTGTGTGTCTATGGTGTCTACGTGTGTCTGTGTGTGTCTCTAACAGACTCACAACAGCTTCTCTGGGGTTACCGAGGAGCCTGCAGAACACCCACATATGCGTGGCCAGGTGGTGAGAGATGATGGGTTGCCAGCACTGTCTATCCACCCAGAAGTCGGTGGGTTCCTGCAGCCAAAAGCCAGCTTGTGATTGTCCAAGTGGCGTCAGATCTCCCTGCCTTGCCCTGCTTGCCTCCACACTGGCTTTCCGACGCTGATATCCACATGCCAGGTGTTCTCAGCTGAAAGTTTCTGGAGCATTCTACAGAGAAAAGTCAATAAGCCATAGCCACCGATCTCTAAAACATCACCAACCTAGCAGCCCACACTTAGACATACAGCCCAAGCCTAAAACCAGCCTGACGGCCTTCATCCCCTTTGAGAATAGCAGAATACGAGATTAAGCAAAAACAAATGCCTGCACACAGACAACAGTATGGAGATAACCAGAGGGGAAGCGGTTGTAGGGAGGGGGAAGAAGGTAAAGGGGAGATAAATGGTGACAGAGGAGACTTGACTTTGAGTGTGAATACATAATACAATTTATAGATTATATATTACAGAATTCTACACCTGAAACCTATGTAATTTCATTAAACAACTAGAAGCCCAGTGCATGAAATTTGTGCACAGAGGAGGGGATTCCCTCTGCTCAGCCTGCACCCTCTCCAATTGGACATCACTCTCACAATCTGGGACTGCTGTCTCCTAACTGCTCACCTGCCTACCTGCCTGATTGTCCCTAACTGCCTCTGCCTGCCAGCCTGATCACCCCTAACTGCTCTCCCCTGCCGGCCTGGTTGCCCCCAACTGCCCTCCCCTGCCAGCCTGATCTAGCCCCAATGGTCCTCTCCTGCCGGCCTGATCTCACCCCCAACTGCCCCCTCCCGCCCCGCAAGCCTGAACTCGCCCCCAACTACCCTCCTCTGCTGGCCAATTTGGTTCTGATTGGTTGGTTTCTATGCCAGCATCAAAAGCTCTGCCTGCTAGGCAGCCATTGGCTCTCCACAGCACCTAGATTTGGTTCTGATTGGTCAGTTCCTATGCCAATCAGCATCAAAAGCTACACCTCCTAGACAGCCATTGGTTCTTCACAGCACACACATTTGGTTCTGATTGGTTCCTATGCCAGTTAGCATCTCCGGGCCTATCTCTGGGCCTGATCAGAGAGGCAGGGCTTAACAGCAGCCTCTGTAGAGGCTGGGAGAGAAAGAAAAGCCCAGCTGCTGGCGAAGCTCAGAAAGAAAGAGGGAGAGAAAGAGAGAGGCAAGTACTGATCAACAGCTGCCACTGAGGCTGCGGATCAGACCCTGCCTCTCTCTCTGGGTCTCAGCCCCTTGGGCAGTCAGTGCTGGGTTGCCAGGCTGCAGCTGGGCAACCCAGCGCTGACTGAAGGACTTCCGGGTTGGTCAGCCTTCAGTCGTGACTGGTCATTACAACCCTGGCCTTTTATATATTAGACTAGAAGCCCAATGCATGAAATTTGTACAAGAGTATGCCTTCCTTCCCCTGACTGCCAGCACTGACTTCCCTCTGGCACCTGGGACCCGGGCTTCTCTCACAGCCCCAGCTTTGTCTGGAAGGTCATCCGGAAGGATGTCCGGTCTAATTAGCATATTACACTTTTATTATTATAGATATCACCCCAACAAATTCAAAACAAATTTAAAAATAAATAAGTAAATAAATAGCAAAATAAACACCTCTCTATGCCCCTCCATGTGCATACATGCCCCTCTGTGTATATATGTGACCCTAATATGCAAATAGACTGAACAGTGGAACAACCAAACAACCGGTCATTATGACATGTGCCGACCACCATGGAGCACACATGGAACATGACGGGCATCAGCTGTGGCAGGATGGTGGAGAAGGTGAGCAGGGACACCAGACCATGGTTGGGTGCTAGTGGCTGTCGTCAGGGTGAGCCTGTGGTGGTTACTGAAAATTCTTTGCTTCCACGTGCCATGGTCCCACCTGGCTCTCGCACCTGCTGCTGGCGCCGGCCCCGCTTGTGCTCGCTGCTGGCACCAGAGCTGCCGCTCACACCCACTGCCGGTGCCCAGTGCAAGCCCCAATCACTCAGCACCATCAGCGGATGCAAGCAGCAACTGCTAGCCCCGATGCCCCTCAGGGCTTCTCCACCTCCCCCTGCTCCTGAGGGGCGATTGGGGCCAGCAGCCTCTTCTTGCATGCACAGCCTGTGCCAGAGCCGCTGCTCACACCTGCTGCCAGCACCCGACGCCAGTCCCAATCGCTCAGCGCTGCCAGTGGGTGCAAGCAGCGACTGCCGGCCCCAATAGCCCCTCAGGGCTTCCCCACCTCCCCCTGCTCCTGAGGGGCAATCGGGGCAGCAGCCGCTGCTCTCACCCAATGACGGCAGTGGCCCCATTTGCACCCGCTGCTGGTGCCATCCCCAATTGCTCCACGCCGTCAGTGGGTGCGAGCGGGGCCAGCGCAGTCAGCATGTGGGAGTGCTGGTAGTGGGAACAGAGCTGCCGGCAGACAGGGGACTGGGGGCTGCGGTGGGAGGGGCCGGGTGGGGGCACGGAGGATGGGCCAAGACCCGCCCCTGTGCCCACCACAGCCTTGCGGGCCCACAGTTCCTCTCAAGGTGCATGAATTTGCGCACTGGGCCCCTAGTATGTGTATATATGCCTCTCTGTATGTATATATATGTCCCTCCATGTGTATATATATTCTCAAAAGCAGTCCAGGAGCTGTTTACACACCTAAAAGTCAACTCTGTCACCACTCACTGAGCACTGCCTATGCACCACAGTTCAAATTATTGTGCCATGTGACATCTAGTGCAGGGACCTAAGCTCAGTTGTTTTTTAAAACATGGTTCCTTCCTTCTAGAAAGTCACAGCCGCGTGAGGGAGAGAACTGAAAATGGACCGGGAGGCAGGTAGTTCTTTAGGGGAATTGGGAGAGGTTACTGAAAGGATCAGACTCGGAGCTGT
Source organism: Ia io (assembly GCA_025583905.1). Lineage (NCBI taxonomy): Eukaryota > Metazoa > Chordata > Mammalia > Chiroptera > Vespertilionidae > Ia > Ia io. Next base: position 3,496,095 of record JAJQQW010000019.1, on the reverse strand, counting down.
AAGATGGGTAAGGTGTGGGGCTGTAATACATAATAGGCTATAGAGGGGAGGGAGAGAGGGAGAGAGAGGAGAACCCCGATTCCTGGCTGAAAGGGGAGCCATAGAGTTTCATCCAGAGACAAAACAGGACCTGGAGCTTCTCTGTGGGGTTGGAAAGGCAGAATGTGCCCTGGTGCTCAGACATGAAGAACCAAAGCTGGACCTAAAGGACAGTCTGGACATGAGCACAGGAGGCTCTCCCACCACGCGTGGCTGCTGCGAGCCGGTGGCCCCGGCTGAGGCAGCAGGCAGGACCTCACTCGGCTGAGCTCTGCCCGGGAGCCCACACCTTGCATGTCCCAGGCCCCCTCCCGTTTAGACGGGCTCAGTAGTCCTGAGCTTAAAATGCCTGTGTCCTTTGAGCCTGCAGAGAGAGGAGGCAGAAGAAAGAATGAGCAAGCAGGACTACTGGGGCCGTATGTAGGAATATGAGTTAAGACAGACCGGCCACGGGATGCTGGTTGGGTGCACACTGTTGGGAAAGCGAGACTGATACTTAACAAATGGGACCCAACCCTGTCACCATGGCAGGTTTCATACGTGGGAAAAAAAATGTCATTTTATGGGGAAAGGTGGTTTTTAATTGAAATGTAAATATGCATGAAATGGGTAAGACCCACACAGGTGCTTGCTATACAGAATCATCTGAGCTATTTCTCCGTGATCAGCAGCGACGGCAGACAGCTGGGTCCCCGTCCTGGGCTCACAGCACAGATGCGTCACTGACGTGGCTCAGCCAGAGGAAGCTCTGGAGCCCTCCTCAACGCAGCTCCTCAGGCAACCTCCGTCATCAGACAGTCCAGTCATTTGTTTATTCAACAAATGTTCACTGAGCACCTACTGTGTGCCAGGCATTGTGATGAGTGCTGCACGATAACAGCACACAATACAATCCCTGTGCCCTGAAGGGTTAGTGTGATGAGGTTGGCATTTAATGCAAAAGATATTTCCACCCTGACTTAGACTATCCACTCATCTCACAAGACAGAAGGGGAAACAGACACAGTACTCTTCCTTCTGTGAATTCAAGGTCTCCGGGACTTGAACTTCTGGATAAACAGACTGAGGAAGAAGAGAATTACTTATTATACACTAGGAAGGTGTCCATTAGCCACCATCTCTTTGGCTACGTTAACAGAAAATCCAATAAAAATACATGTTAAATGGTAAAGAAGTTTACTGCCTACTGTGTCAGAGACTGAACTGTCCCTCAATATCCCATAGTACTGGTAACACAACCCTCATTATGACCCGGTGGCCTTTGGTTACCCAGAATAAAAGCTATGGTCCAGGGTCCCTCACACTGAGTGTTAGCCAAGGAGACACAAGCCAACATGTATTTGGCAGCTTCTAGACTCTTCCCCAAGAGACAGATGATACGTACACTTTGCCTTCTCCCTCCTCACGTCTTCCTCCTCCGGCCACCTTGAACTCAGATGCCATGATATGGACCGTAAGGATGAGGGCCACATCCTAGAGACACTGGAGTGATGTTCTGGAAGAATCCTAGGTCCCCGAGGACGTCATGGAATCTGCTCAGCACACCAGCCCTGGCCTGCATTCTTACAGACTTTTACATGAAATGGAATTAAACATTTTACATTTTATTTAACTCATTGTTATTTTAGGTCTGCATGACTCACAGCAAAGCTGACCCTAATGGTGCATCCTGGTGCTGCCTCTGCTATGAGTGGGCGTCAGCAATGGTGTGATCCAGTGGCTCTGGCTGCATTCCTCTGCCATCCCCGTGGCCTCTGTGTGCTCCATGAGGGACTCAGCTCAGGCTGGTAAGGATGTGGGTGCAGGGGGCTGGAACTCATGTCTACACATGACAAAAACCTAACAAGAGAGGGGGAAAGTGGCTTCCAGTTTTCCCAGAAGAGAGAATAACATACAAAGACGTCCCCAACAAACCTTTCCCCTTGTATTTGGGCCTGAATTGAATCCTAAAACAATCATTGGCAAGGGGACAGGAATACCCTTAGACCAAATAGAGCCACTCTGGAACCAGGGCGGGGCAGCTTCCTCCCGGCAGGCCCTCCGCTGTGGGAAAGGGCTGGAGAGTGAACAAAAGTGAAATTGTGTTAGGAAGGAGGAAAAGGAACGTTCTGGTCACTTAGGAGCACAGCATACCGCCCAAATCTCCTGGCCTAAAACAATCTCCACAACGTTCTTATTTGGCTCACACGTCTGCCATCTGGGCAGAACTCGGCATGGCACCTCGTCGCTGCTCCACGTGCCACCCGAGATCGGCCAGGCAGCTCCGTGTCTCTGTGCCTGGTCTCCGCCCGGCTTCCTACTCCCTGCACTTCTGACCGACGGCTGGGGCTCTGCAGGCACCACCCAAGATAGAAGAACAGGAGGGGTGCTCAGAACAGGAGGGGGGCCTCCCTCTGTGTCCTTTTCTGTGTACAGCAAGTCACAAAGGCCCAGGTCGAGAGCGGGAACATCAACCCCACATCTTGATGGTTCCGGGGCAAGGTGCTGGGAGGAGATATGAGAGTGGAAGTGTTGCCGCGACTTATTTGGGAAATGCCATCTGCCCTGTGGTGAATGGAGGTTGATAGGCCACCAGTAATGTCTGCCATAGAAGGACATATCTACAGACATCCTCTTGCAAGGTGACAGCTGCCGTGGGATGTAGGGGACACGTGCTGCAGCAGTATTTGTTCTATATTGTCATGACTGTTCCCCCAGCTCTCCTCTGTTCAAATATGTCCTGCCTGGGTCACATGAGCTCCACACCCTCGGGCGCATTTCACCTCTGAAGCGCCCATGCCCTGGGCTGAAACTGCCCCCAAACCCGCTTGTCCCAGGGAGGCGGCCATGGGCCCCACGGGGCTGCCAGACACTCTGTCCCTGGGTTACGGGACGCCCTCACTGAGGCACAGCGGACACACAACGAGCAGAGGGACGTGAGCCATGTCAGGTGAGGAGGTTTAAAATGAAAAGCTTCCTAAGTGGGGAAAGCGAACTAACTTCTGAATCATGCCCCCTCCTGACCACACATCCAGATTTGCAAAGCCCCTTTCATTACTCAAACCCACCATGAACACTCCACTATAGTCACACCTGCCTCCCATCACACCTGCTTCCCATCACACCTCCTCCCGTCACACCTCCTCCCGTCACACCTCCTCCCGTCACACCTCCTCCCGTCACACCTCCTCCCGTCACACCTGCCTCCCATCACAACTGCCTCCCACCCTCCACTTTGCTGCAGAACATTAACTCAACCTCACTCAATGGCCGGAGCACAGGTGAGGGCTGGCAGAGCGGCGTCTACTCACAACTACTTTGTGAGGCCATGGTCACTTGTTTTAAGTGAAACTTACAAAACAACGAATTTAAAAAGCAACGAATTTTGGCTGAGCAGCAGGCCCTGGGCAAAGAGGGGGGCCTGGCAGGCCTGAGACCCGGAACCGAAGTCTGGCCTCAGTGAGCTCCTCACTGGCCCTGAGCCCGGTCCCTGCCCCCTAAAGTGACGGCTCAGAAATGCCTTGTTGCGAAGTCACGGTGACTTGGGTTTGGGATACGAACACCATGACCTGGGCCCTGGGGTCAGCCTTGCCTTCGAAAGTGGGAACTCACACCAACTCCAGCCTGGGAGCCTTTTTCTAACGGATACAGCCTCCCGCAGACCAGCCTCAGCCATCTCCAAGGTGTCACACGTGCCTCCCTTACAACAGTCCTAAAGCCCTGGCCGGGCCACCCGCCACCAGTGTCAGAGGAACGGCGGTGAGCTGAGGCACCCACGGGGCGCAGCCCAGCTGGCCCAGCAGCTTGGGGAGCTGCGCCTGTCACAGCAGCACAGACAGCACGTGGCTCCCTCCATGGGATCCAGGAGCTCGGCCACAGGAGACTCAGATCCCTGCACCCCCTGAAGGTTCCAGTTGCCGCGACGGGCCTCAGCCAGCCGGGCGCTGTTGGCCTCTGGTCGGGTGAACACAGGGTCTCTGCTCGTGGCACCTGCAGTGACTCTGAGTGAGGCCAGGGGCCTCTGCCGTCCGTGCGCGGGTCGTAAGGTTGCTGCATCTGAAGTCAGAGTCCCTGGGCCCAGGTCCCAGGACAGCTGTTGTCCAGGTATATGTTGGGCAAGTTGCTGAAACTCCGGCTTCAGTCTCCCCACCTGCAAGATGTGGTTCTATAATTAAGCTCTGCCAGGAACTTGCAGTTTAAAACAAACAAACATCAACTACAGCATTTTGGGTCCGATATTAAGCTAATCTGAGGGCCAACATGCCACAGAGCAAAAGCAGAGGAGCTTTTGAGTCACAAGGCAAGGATTAGGCTCTTCTCCCCTCTGACCTTCATGTCCTCCTCTAGAAATGGCTTCTGGTGACCCCAGTGGTGTTGGGTTGGGCCACCCTGGAGTGGTGTGGCCTGGAGCAGTCCCTCAGCCCACTGAGCCTGCTCCCCTCACTGCTCAGTGGAACTAATATTATCTATTTCTGCATGTAATTGCGATTTTTAAGGGGAATAATAAATGCATGTAAAAAATCTTTGAAAGGAGGCTAGCTTGTAAGAGATACTTAATAAGAAGAATAAAATGGAAACTAAATTTTTATCATAAAGTTATTAAATTCATATAAATAAAAGTAAAATGGAAACTAAATTTGTAGTATAAAAGAGAAACTAAATTTTCTAAATGGAAACTATTATAATCAATACTAGAGGCCCAATGCATAAAATTCATGCAAGGGGTTCGTTGGCCCTCACAGCTGCATTGCCCGGCTTCCTCTGGAAGGTCGTCCGGAAGGTTGTCCAGACGGTCATTCTGCTGTTCAGCCATCTGGTCTAATTAGCATAGTACGCTTTTATTATTATAGACTAGAGGCCCGGTGCACAAAATTTGTGCACTTGGTGGGGGGGGGGGGGGTCCCCTCAGCCTGGTCTGTGCCTTCTCGCAGTCCAGGAGCACTGGGGAGGTGGGGGCAGGCCTAAGCTGGCAGTTGGATATCCTTAACGTTGCCATGAAAGTGGAAGAGGCTCCCACCACTGCCACTGCACTCGCCAGCTGTGAGCCCAGCTCAGGGCTTCTGACTGAGCAGCACTCCCGCTGTGGGAGCGCACTGACCACCAGGGTACAGCTCCTGCGTGGTGGTCAGTGCGCATCATAGTGAACCATCATTCAGTCATTTGGTCTCTTAGGTTTTTATATATATAGATCTTTGTCCCCCACAATGCCTAAGAATACAAACACAGTTTAATACCTAAAATTATTATCTTAGAAAAGTAAATAATTAAGCTGTGATCAGAACACAGTAATTCAAATAAATATTTGGAGAGTCAAGAGCTTAGGCTAGGAGTCAGGCTGCTTGGGCTCAACCCCAGCTGTGTGACCTCAGACAAGTCGCCTAACCTCTCTGTGCTTCAGTTTTGTTATCTCTAAGTGGAATGACAATTGTCGCTATCTCATCTGGTCATTGTGAGAATCAAATAACCTCAACAAGTTGACACAGAGGAGTCCTAGAAAGTGTCTAACTCGTGGTGAGTGTGCAGTAGGTGCTGGCTGTGTGCCAGTGGCCACGCTAATAGTTTGGTGAATCACACATCCCACGTCAGGCTAGTGCTTCCTCTAAAGGACTCAGAATCTAAGAAGAAAATAGATCCCCTATAACCAAATGGTGCACTGTGCCATTTTGACAAAGCTACCCTTTTCTCAAGACACTTTACTGTTATCTGCCAGCAATCTTTCAACATAAGCATGCAATAATTACTCATGTGAATGCTGCCCCCTGGATTGTGCAGTGCAGATACGGGACCCTGATAACTGGACATAAGAATGTGTGTGCGTGCACCCATGTGCCCCGGCACACATTTTATCAGTAATAGGATAAAGGACCAAGCCAAGGGGAAGGGCTGGGAGAGAGCAAAGGAAGACTGTAGAGAAAGGGACATTTCCGGTGGGCCTTGAGCAATGAGTGGAAACCTGCCAGGTGGAGTTGGGGGCTAGCAGGGGAGATGAAAAGGGAATCCAACTGAGGCAAACAAAATAAGCCAAGTTCAGAAGCATAAGCGTGGGACCAGAGAGAGGAGTCTAATTGTGAACAGAGGGGGTGACAGGCTGGACCTGGTGGGGGGGGGGGGGAAGGAGAGGAGTCTTTAGAAATGTGTAATCAGGCTATCTCTCAAGATGGGGGTGCCTCTCACACCCGAATCACCTGATGTGTGTGTGTGTGTGTTGAAATGCAGGTTCCTGGGCCTCACCCCAGAACTGCTGAAGCAAGCTGTCTGGAGATTAATCTTGGGGGCCCACATTTTTAATAAGCGCCTCGGACAATGTTTATGTTTCATAAACTCTGAGGACCACGGTGGCAGGCAGCAGGGGCATCCCAAGTTCTGAAGTGGAGGAAGACCCCAGAACAAGCTGGTTTAACCCAGTGAGTGGAGAGGACATTTCACACAACAGCAGGTGACACAGCAAGCTCAGCGAGTCCTTGTTGGCATCATGAGCACAAAGCACGGGCCTCGGGAGCCTGAGGATTGGAAGGAATTGGCCAGCTCCAGAAGGCAGGACAGTGGAAGGAGCAGCACCCGCTCACCACAGGCAGAAGGGCCACGCCAACGCCTGTGTGCTCGCCACACCACGGTATGTCCACAGCAGCTAAAAAGCACAGTGCATAGTGAAGATCTCCAGGAAATATTGTTGATTGAAACAAGCAAATGACCAAGCTAAGCAGAGGATGAGCTACCTTTTTGTAAAGCAAACTCACATGTCCCATAACCCCACACGTGTATATACATATATGTAAATGCACGAAAATGTTCTAGAAGGACCCTCAATGCACTGATAATAACAGTGACTTCTGGGAACTGGTTTTGCTTGGGAAGAGTGTTTAAGGGAAATGCAGACTCATCATATCATTCCATTTCTATAAAGAGAATGTATTCTTGTATCACTGTGTAATTAAAATTTACTTTGAGAAGAGATCAGATTAAAATGGAGCTCGCTGGGTTGTGGGCTCGATCCCTAGTAGGGGGCATGCAGGAGGCAGCCGGTCAATGATTCTCTCTCATTATTGATGTTTCTATCTCTCTCTCCCTCTCCCTTCCTCTCTGAAATGAATAAAAATATATAAAAATGAAAAGCCTAGGCCTGACCAGTTTGGCTCAGTGGATAGAGCATCAGCCTGCGAACTGAGGGGTCCCAGGTTCGACTCCTGTCAGGGGCATGTACCTTGGTTGCGGGCACATCATCAGTGGGAGGTGTTCAGGAGGCAGCTGATCATTGTTTCTTTCTCATCAATGTTTCTGGCTCTCTGTCCCTCTCCCTTCCTCTTTCTAGAAAATCAATAAAAATAAAAAGCCTATATAATAAAGAGGTAATATGCAAATTGACCATCATGCCCTCACAAGATGGCTGCCTATGACCAGACCAGCAGGGAGGTTAGTGAGGGACGATCAAATGACTGAACAAGCAGGCTGTATGGGGCAACCAGGCCAGCAGGGAGGCTGTGAGGGGCGACCAGGTTGGTGGGGGGGGGGGGGCAGTTGTGGGCGATTAAGCTGTCAGGGGGGGTAGTGAGGGGCAACTAGGCCAGCAGGGGGAGCAGCTGGAGATGACCAGACCAGCAGGGGGGGGAGTTAGGGGCAACCAGGCCAGCAGGGAAGGCAATAAGGGGTGACCAGGCTGGTCGGGGGAGCAGTTAGGGACAACGAGGCTGGCGGGGGGGGGGGGCAGTACGGGGTGACCAGGCTGCTGGGGGGGGGGGCAGTTAGTTAGAAGGCCAGCAGGGCCAGTTAGGGGCAGGGATCAGGGGGGGGCAGTTAGGGGGCGACCAGGCCGGCAGGGGAGGCAGTCAGGGGCGATCAGGCCAGCATGCAGAGGCAGCGAGAGGTGATCAGGCCAGCAGGGGAGGCAATTAGGGGTGACCAGGCAGGCAAACAGGTGAGCGATTAAGAGCCAGCGGTCCAGGATTGCGAGAGGGATGTCCAACTGCTGGTTTAGGCCCGATCCCCAGGATTGGGCCTAAACCGGCATTTGGACATCCCCCAAGGAGTCCCAGATTGGAGAGGGTGCAGGCTGGACTGAGGAGACCCCCCCACCCCCATGCACAAATTTCGTGCACCGGGCCTCTAGTAAATAAATGAAATGGAGCTGGCTCTGAAGACAGCCTTGTACCTCTTCCCAGTTTTGCTTCCAAGGTGACATTGACTAAGCACCACCCCCATGAATCTCCACTCAACCAAATCAGAGATGGAGACCAGGTGGACAAAGCTAAGGTCTTCTTCTGAATAAATCAGGGCAGCTGAGCTACTAATCTGAATAAACACATGACACAGAGGATCCTTAAGTTCCCCTCTCCTTCCAGCAGGGCTCACTTTGTAAGTGCTAAGGTTCAGATGTTTCCAGGCAACCTGGAGGAAGGCTTTCATTGTAGCAAAAGCTTTATGGCTTTGAAAAAAGGAGTGCGTGACCACTCCACTGAGGTAATAAAGAACAGAAAACCTGGCGTGCTTTCTTTCCTCGTATGTTTTAAGTTCTAGCTCCAGCGTCATGGAATGGAAGCGTATTCTGCTAGGAATTGTTCATGGAAAAGGAGGTTTTCCGTTGGGATTTGCACCAAGGGATATAGCAGCAAAAGTAGTGAGATAACACCTAATTTTCTGTGCACAACCATCATTAACTCATGCAAGGCCTTTTACAAACGCAGGAGTCAACCCAAGAAAACCTGTTAAAGTCACACACGAGAAACTGCCTAGCAGCCAAACCTTGTTGTTAAATTGAATTAAGTGTTTTATGTGTCACTTTTTGAAAAATAAACTGCACGACACGTTTACCAGACCAGAAACTGCAAAAATACTTAAGGTTTTGCCCTTCCGCAATTGAGACTAGTATATGTCTTGATTCCATAGGGGCAGGCTTTCCATTGCGGGATTATAGAATGGCATATTTAAGGGAACTGTGGGTTGTTATAAAGTGGGTCAGCTAATGCTGTCTGGTCCGTTTTGCTGTGGACACCCAGAGCAGAATGTCCGAAAAGCTCCAAGAGGGGACTGCAAATTCTCTTCTCTTTGCTGACTCAGCATGTCACTCATTGCTCTTAGCATTGCCAACAATGACGTTTCTTTTTCTTTCTCTACACATCACTTACAACAGAACAGAATGAAATAAACCTTTAAATAAGAAGGCATTCTGTGTTTTCCATTTTAAGTGCTTAGTCCACCATTAGTATGGGTTTTATAAATAAACTAGGGGCCCAGTGCACGAATTCATGCACCTTGAAAGGAACTGTGGGCTGCGAGACTGTGGTGGGCACAGGGGCAGGTCTCGGCCCATCCTTCACACCACCGCCCAACCCCTCCTGCCATGCCCCCAGTCTCCTGTCTGCTGGCAGCCCTGCTCCCACACACTGATGATGCCAGCCCTGCTAGCACCTGCTGACTGCGCGCAGAGCAATTGGGGCTGGCGCCCGCGGCGAATGTGAGTGGGGCTGGTGCCATCAGCGGGTGTGAGTGGGGCTGGTGCCGTCAGCAGGTGTGAGCGGTGGCTCTGGCACCAGCAGTGGGTGCGAGCAGGGCTGGCGCCAGCAGCAGGTGAGAGTCCCTGGCAGGACCATGGCACCTGGGAGCAAAGAATTTTCAGTAACCACCAGAGGCTCGCCCTGATGACAGCGACTGAAGCCCTGCTTTGGTCTGGCGCCCCCTCTCACCTGCTCTACCATCCCGCCTGCTGCCAATGCCTGCCATGTTCCACACGTGCCCCCTGGTGGTCAGCGCATGTCATAGAGAACGGTTGTTCGGTTGTTCTGCCATTTGGTCTATTTGAATATTAGGGTTTTATATATAGAGATACCAAGCGCCCCAATTTCCATGAAATAGACTATAATACATGCAAACACATTTTGCCAGAAGGTATGCTAGTGATCATAAAAAGCAACAATGGAAATGGAAATATTAATGATTTGGGTTCAGGTGCTCTTCTGTTCAAAACATCTGGAGAAGGTTAGGGGGATCTCTTGGCTTATTCACGCCAAATCGCAAAATGCTACTATGATCCCTTATAGGCTGTGACTATTTAACAAATCATATATAAAGATATCCACCCAGAAAATACTTACCTGGTGTTTTCTGTGTCCAAGACACACAGGGAATACAAAAAAAAAAAAAAAAAGAAATGAATCCAGAATCCATTACTATCTATGCATGGTAAGTCAACCGGGTAATTCCTACAGATGTTTTCAATCCAACATCTTCGGCTGTGATGGTCGCCCCTTATAGTTCTGCCTCAATCTTCTTCAGGGAGTTTTCCCGCACATAGGCTGCCTTGCTTTCTACCACGTAGCCCACCTGACCACAGCCTGACGAACCAGGTCTGAGAGCCAGTGGCCTAGGAAGTGGCCTGGCGGAGAGCTCCTCCCCAAAGAGGCACATCTACAGAATGAGGTCTGGCCATCCAGTGAGCTATTCTATTGATTGATTTTTAGAGAGGGGGGAGGCAGGGAGAGAGAGAGAGAGATCTGTTGTTCCACTAATTTATGCATTCGTTGGTTGATTCTTGTATGTGCTCTGACCCGGATCGAACCCAAAACCTTGCATATTGGGATGATGCTCTAACCAATTGAGCTACCCAGCCAGGCCCGATACAGGACCTATACGAAGGGGTGGCGTTCTAGGAGGGAAAGAAGGATGTAAATGTCTGGCTGGTGTGGGAGAATCTGCTCGCGCACCTTTTTCTTAAATGCGTCACAATTCCGTGGGATTAGACTCCATTGGATTCATTGAAGTGAGTGATAGAAGAATTTCATTTTTGTGTCAATAGTTATAAAACACCAGCTACTCAATCCTTGACAACTATTCAAAATTATGATGAAAAAAATTAAACTTTTACTTTTAAACGCTCAAAATTCAGTGAGGAGCTATGCAAGCAAAGTCCTGAAGACTGGCGCTCCGCCTGAGAAACGACAACTGCGAGGCATAAAGGGCTTTGCTGCACCGGGAGAAGCGGACTGCGAGAGCGCCACCGACGTCACTAACAGCAAAAAGCAAAGGGGCCTTTATTCTGGGCAAGACGGTCACACTTGGCAAAGGACCTTCCAATTCATGACAGGCTCCATCACCGAAGGGTTCCAGGTGTCCCTCAGTGGCACCGGAATGCCTGTCCCCATGCATGCTTGTCCTCACGAACCAGCAGACTTCGTTACCAGCCCATCAGCTGGAGGTTTCCCAGGTGCGGCCACCAGGATGATTATTTCTTTATCGTTGCCTCAAAAATCAACTCATATTTAATTCTCCCTGGTACATAATAAAATAACACAACTTTAGAGAGGCCCCGTTGGGGCCAATCACACCCATTCTGCGCACCCCCTGGTGAGACCCCGGAAGGCACCATTCTGAGTGAAGCTGCCGGTGGGCTGAGCCCCTGGCCTTCCAAACGCGGGTGCACACCACCACCGTGTCACTCAGGAACGCGGGCTAGTGCATCAGCTGGAAGGATTCAGGTCTGCCTCCGGCTCAGAGAACGTGTTTGGTTAAAGGAAGGCCCAACAGTGACCCAAGATGGTCACTTTGTTCTCTCTCAACAAAGAGAGAACCCAATCTTATTCTCCAGCTTCACCTGTGCCAACGCTCTGTTAGAAAACATCCGGACACTGTGACCAAAGTCAGTCAATGACACCAGAATACAGAGCGGAAAAAGCTCCCAAACGTTCCTTTAGCAATAGTTGCGTTTCAGTCACACCTGCATCTGAATGCCAGCTCTCACCAGCTCTGTGGCCTCACAGCAGGTCACTTAACCTTCCAAGCCTCGGTTTCCTCCTCTGTAAAAGGGGAATGATGAGACCTGACTTTCAGAGGCATAACCATCACAAGCCAGGTATCTAGTAAAACACCTGGCATTCGGCGAATGTGGAATGTGAGTTAAACAGCTCCTTTGCTCCATAGAATAAAACAGAAAACCGGTTGCCTAGGACTAGCTAGCGAGTCACTAGCCCTCTGATACCAGCAGATCGTCAATGACCCTCAAAAAGAGGACAAAGATCCTCCCCAATTTCTTCAGCAACATCCAAGCTCTTCCTCAACCGTGGTAAAAAGTACAATAATTTACCCGTGGCCAGAAGTTTGGCAGTGGTTTCAGGATTCAACATATGGCGTTTGGATTTTGTTGCGGGTGCGCGCGCACACACATGCGTGCACGTGTGTGTTAGGCTATCGTGGGAATGTAGTAGTCCCTTGACTGAAAGTAATTCATCCCTTCTCAGATTTGCACAGGTGGCTGCGACACCGACCTTCCTCTTCCCATTTGCTTCGAGAATGACCTGGACTTCCTGGCTCTGCTTTGCTGTCCCCGCATCACCGTGAGCGCTGGCTGAGATGGCAGGTGAGGCCTGTGGACCAAATCAGCATCATTGTGAGGCATCAACCAGTGACAAGCGCTAGGCTCCCTAACTAGGCGCAGCCTTCCCCGCCTGGCGTCCCGAGAGGACCCAGATTTCACGCACACACACCAGCCCCCTGTGGCCCAACACCTCTGTCATCCCCGACCTCTGGGACCCCAGTCAGCAGCCCCTGTGTCTCATTCTACCTCGGAGCCTCCCGCTCAGCAGTGATGACTTCCTCACACCTCACCTGGGGGTGTCAGCACATGAGCCAGAGTGTCGGTGGGAATATTTGCATCATTAAAGTAGCTGTGCCCGGGGGGGTCTCTACTAACTGCTCCCCAATATCCACCCTTCCGGCCCCACACCCCGCTACCCCCCAACCTCACCCCCCGGAGACTATTCATGACATGCTCAGCTGTCCCTGGTGTTCTGGAAACAATCAGGCCCACTGAGTCCCCCACGCACCTGCTTTTATCTCCTGCCGCGCAATAGCCCACACGCCTCCTGCGTTAGTGTCCCTCTGAGGCCAGAAGAGACGTGACTGGAGCCAAAGTCACCCTTTCGCACAGGGGCCGACGTGGCCTTGCTGCCCAGGAGACTTTGTATCTTCATCCAGAACTGATTTGAAATGCCCCGAAAAAGCAATTTTTAAAAGTATGATCAGAAAAGGAGAAGTAAAAACGCAACGTGTCCTATGCTTGGCAACTTAGTACCTGGGAAAGAGACACATTGGGTGGGAAGCCAGCCCCGGGCCTCAGCGGACAGCGCGTGGAAGGAATTGGTTTTTGTTATCAGCAGCGGTGGACACAGCGGCAGTCAGTCAACCTCGAGGTGGGCGCGCCCGCAAGTCCTGCTCGTGAAGCAGCAGGGCTGGAGTTTGGGGATCAAGCAGGTTTGGGGATCACTTTCTGGGTCCTTATTGTGGGTTGGCAATCTGGCCACATAACTGCTTGGCGTGGGGCGGAGAACCTAATAACTGAAACCTCAATTTCTCCCTCTGCAAACGGGGCTAATTCTGTGTCTTCCAGAGGCTGCAGTGAGTTTCAATGACTTCGTATTGCGCGTGGAGCAGGCTGGGGCAGCGCAGTGCCTGTGGCGGGTGGATGGTTGTATAAGAAATGTTCCCCTCAGTGAGTGGTCCACCTACTGAGGAAGAAAGTGCAAACGTCCAGTTATAATATAATACAACTGGGGTTGGACAGACGGACTGGGCAGCACGGAGCAAGGGCTGTTCCGGGAGGAGACAGGACACAGACGCTGGCATCCGTCCTATGTCCTCTGGGGGAGGCCCCTGAGCAAGGACATAACCTAACCATCAGTGTGGCCCTGACCCTGCATTTCATGTGGAATATTCCAGGTACCGTTGGCCGTTCTCTGTGACCCGTGGGCCCATTGGAACATCATATGTGTTCTCTGCAAAGCTGGAAGCTGTCCTGAACTAGCTCCGCCTCAAAGACCTGGGCCACTCCCTTCTCTTCTCGAGGACTTTAGGGTCCATCCCGCGTCACACAGTCGCTCAGCTGGACAGAACCTTCCATCAACATCTTCCCCTGAGGAGGGAAATGTCAGAATCCATTTCCTGGAGAAGAACCAAGAATGACCTTTTCTCCCTAAAACGGCCTCGATAGCACCATTGCTGGAAGGCTGGTCTGAGGGTCGTTTTCGTCTGGACCACGGAGAGCCTGCGGAGGAGGCGCCGCTGGGCCCGGAGGACGGGCTGGCTCTAGGTCGAGGTTTGTCCTCATTTCTAACAGCTACGGTTCTTTGGCAAAGTGCTGGTTGTATCTCACAGTAAAGGGTTGGCAAGGAGGTTTCCACAGAAAACCGAGCAAGCGGGATGCACCTGCAGTCAGCCTGGCGATGGACGTCCCGGTGCCAACACGACTTGCAGAGGCCGGGCCCTCCGGCGCTGTCTGGGGCATCGGGCTCGAGGCCTGCAGGACAGCGGAAAGGCGGCGTGCAGCAACTCAGGTCACCACCGGCTCCCAGGGGGTCAACTGGCTCTTTTGCCACGAAAGGAGACAGGGTTCCGAAGTGAATTAGAAACAGCCCGCCAGGCTGTCCCTGGCCCCCACGAGGTCCAGCTGAGCAGAAGTCACAGGCTGCCAGCCGGCAGGGACCCCACCGCATCTCAGCCAGCTGGTCCAGAAGTGCAGACAGGGCAGCTCAGGCACACCCTTGGGTCTGACCAACAGCAGCCCAGGGCCCAGGGCCAGGGCCCAGAACCCAGGCCCGGCACGGCCCAACCTGGCGGCCGGTGGTCACATGGGCAGGGTGGTCAGGGCTCGGCTTTAGGGGACCAGGAAGGCGGCCTCAGTCGGAGGGGTGATGGCAGTGGCAGCTCGGAATGTACATTTAGGGAGGACACTGAGGCAGCAGTGTGGATGGAAGAAGCCAGAAACGCTGAATGTTGATGCGCTTTACATGGGGCTGAGCAAGTGTCCGTTATGCCCACCAAAGTGTAGGTGCTATGGAGCCTCGGGAGCATAACTACAACCTCCCCAACACATGCGAGCCCCCCCACACACACCACATGCACACACGTGCACACACGTGCAGCACACTGCACATTAGGGAGGCTTCTCGAATTCGGAATTCTCTGAGGTCACTGCTCTGACGTCCCAGCAGAAACCAGGACGCACCGAGGGGACAGGCTCCAGCTGCCCAGTCAGCCACGCTGTCCTGTCTGCGCAGCAGGAGGGACAGGGGACCGGGACCCCGTGCCAGGCTGCTGCCCTGCAGCCTGCAGAGGGCAGGCCGGGAGGGAGACGCCTGGACCGAGGCCGGACTCGTGGGACAGAGCCCGGGCGGCTGCGTTTCCTGTCTCAGCGCAGCCTGTCTGGAGGAGGAGGCCAGCTGCCCAGGGAGATGTGTGTGGCCAGCGGTGGCCCTGGGGGCGCTGAGTCAGGGGGCGGGGCTGTGATGGGAGGTGAGGGAAGGGAGGGCTTGCCCAAATGAGTCCCTGAATGTTCTAGGGAAGGGGACGGGTCCTCGACCGGGAAAGGAAGTCCTCCCCTCTTGCTCTCGTGTCCTTCCTCTCTCTTCCCTCACAAGCTGAGGCAGGATGAGCGGTCTGAAGGAACAAGAAAGAAAAGCGGCGTTTAAGTTACTGGAGGTCACGTCCTGTTTGACAAAGCAAGAGGGCCGAGACCACGCCCACAGAGACCTCAGGCCACGCTCTCTGCCAAAGGCACCTCGGTTAGTGCTGTCCTCATGGCCTGGGGGCGGCGGGAACCCCCAGGTCCCCCTGCCTCTCTCCTGGAAAGGAACCACTCACGTCCTCCTACTGCAGACGCTTCTGAGGCTCCCGAGAGCCGAGGGGTGCAGTGACCCCGGAGGGGGGTCTGGGGATTTGTTTCTCCACCCACGCCCTGCACGTGTGGCCTGGAGCACAAAGGGGGGCCCTGGTCACCATGGAACAGCCAGGGGGAGAGCAGTGGAACCACAGTCCTCCTTTCCGGTGATTCAGGGCTGACGGACGAGTACCCTAAGAAATGGTCCCGCCTTTCACTTTTCAGATGAGGCGTAACTGTCTTCAGAGTGTAACCCTGCGATCCAGTCTCCACCCAGTGGCCACTACCTGCTCTCCCCTGGCCCCGCAGGACAGCGAGCAGGTGGCGTCACACTCAGAGGCCGCAGCCCGCCAGCCCCGGAAACCTGCGCTCAAGGAGGAGAGAGACCTCGAGAGGTAAATGTCCAGTCGGTCCCTGGAAACAAGGCCAAGCCATCCTGGAGAGCCAGACGCTCTCTGACGATGCCAGCCATGGGCAGGGCTGGCAGGGAGGCAGCGGCCGGGTGAGCCAGCCCAGGAGCGTGGCCATGCCGACGGGCATGTCCGGGGACAGGGTGACCGTACTGAGCAGGGCTCCTGTGGCCCGTGGCTGCGGAGGCCCGTGGAGACAGGTGCAGCAGCGACTACAGCCCGAGGCAGTGCTTTTGGCTCACCGAGGCCCTCTGAAGGCGGGGACCCTCCCGTGGGCCCGCAGAGGGACGGTGCACCGGCCGGGGGTGCCCCCTGGTCCCCTCAGCAGCTGGGTCTTGTGAACTGACTCGGTTAATTCACCTGCATGTCATTTAAGTTCCTGTGAGTCTCCCGGAGGGGCTGGCCCTGTGGGACGCCAGTGCCTGCGGGAGTCAGTCCCCATTCACTACGGGGCCAAGTAAATGCAGGGAGGACTCTGCACTGCAGGCCTGAGGTCAGACGTGGAGCCTGGAAAACACATGCCTGTCAGCAGGGGCGCTTGGGGGCCACAGACAGCCAGCCACCCACCACGGCACCCTGCTCAAACATGCAACTAACATGTTTCTAACACAGACTAGTCACTAAGGCCAGCTCCGTGACGGGGAACACGTCCTGGCTTCAGAGAATGATAGAAAGCCACCAATGCCTGTTCCATTGCGGGCTGGTGCTGGGGACAGGAGGGGCCGTGAGGAGGGGCTTGTGGGACGTGGGCTTGAGGTGGCTGTGTAGGCTGACACGGGAGGCTTGGCCCCTGGCCCCCCGGATAGGGAGGGAAGTGTGTGGGACCTCGAAGGAAGTGGGGACAGAGAGCAGAGGCTCGGGTTTCGAAGCCCAGGTGTGATGTGGGAGACCTTGGGGCTGGCAGTATCTTCAGTGTCTTAAAGGCCAGCTCCCGTGGGTCGCAAGGCCTAAGAAGCTCGCCGTGGTGACAGTACAGAGGCTGGGTCACAGGAAAGGGACTGGAAGCGAGACAGAAACTAATATGGCAGCACAGGAGCCTGGCCAGCAGGGCTCCCGAGTCTCATTTTATTGCTTGGTCCCTCCCTTCAATTCTCGATTGTTCTCCCACATTCTACGATGTCAACTCAGCTCGCTGCATGTTACTGGCTTCTGCTGTGCACATGGCACCTCACTTAACTCCCCCAGCAAATGGGCGTGCACTCCTGTCCCCGAATTTTTAGGTGAAGAACAAAGAGCCTGCTTACAAGTTAGGTAACTCGCCCAAGGTCAAGCAGCTGACCCCCGATGGTGGACCAGAGGCCTGGCCCTGAATTCCAGCACAGGTCTCTCCCCGGCTGAAGGCCAGCAAGCCTCTGTGTGTGTGTGTGTGTGTGTGTGTGTGTGTGTGTGTGTGTGTGTGTGTACAGTTACCCTGCTATCTAGGGAAATTAGAAAATATGATTTCTTAGCAGAGAAACTCATGCTCTATGTTTGGCATAATAGGCTTTATTATGCTTTTATAGCAACATCACATTTAGTCCAGGAAGAGTTTGCTCTCTGCCCTGGCTGCGTGGCTCAATGGGTTGGAGCGTTGCCCTGTACACCAAAAAGGGTTCAGCTTCCATTCCTGGTCAGGGTGTGTACGGGAGGCAACCCATTGATGTTTCACTCTCTCTCTCTCTCTCAAATCAATAAACAGGCCGAAGCCAGTTTGGTTCAGTGGTTGAATCATTGGACCGCAGATTGAGGGGTATCAGGTTTGATTCCAGTCAAAGGCACATACCTCGGCTGCAGGCTCGAACCCCGGCTCCTGTCAGGGAACACGTGGGAGGCAACCAATCAATGTGTCTCTCTCACATCAATGTTTTTCTCTCTCTATCTCACCCTCCCTTCCACTCTCTTTAAAAATCAATAGGAAAAAAAAATCCTCAGGTGAGGATTAACAAAAGAAAAAGGGAGGGGGAGAATATCACTAAACATGTCCTTGGGTGAGGATAAAAAAACGTTTGCTCTCAACCAGCATTAGGCAAGTAAAATTCTCGAATATATTTCACTCTCAATCGGATGAACAGGGTCAGCGAGCTGGCAACCAATTGGATTAGTGGCTTGAACCAGATACAAGTCTCCGATTCCCTCACAGGAATGAAGTCCAGGGAAGCAGCCTACAGGGTGATGGTGGCACCACAGAGCCAGGCACACACTCTGCTCTTGCAGCTCCACCATTCTTAGCACGGGAGCTTCCATCCCCAAGGTCACCTCAAGGTCACCTCAAGGTCCAATACGATGCTGAAGCTCTGGCCCCAAGTCCATGATCCAGGCAGGCACCTGGAAGGGAGGACGGGCAGGAAAAGCGCCCTGTTGTCAGGCGCACTTCCCAGAAGTCCCTCCAACCAGTTCCACCTGGAGCTCATCTTCCGTCATGCCACCGGGGCCTAGGAGGGGGCGTATTTCAGGCAGCGATTTTCTCAGCGGACAAGCTGTCACTCAGGAAGGAATCCAGAAGGGACACTGGGCAGGCAGCTAACAGGCTGCGCGCAGATAACCTGCAGCACAAGGAGGCCGACAGCTAATTACGATGCAGACAGGCCTCTCGGGTTCCATGCACCGTGAATGGTGACACTGGAGCCTCCTGCCTCACTGCTCCGCAGGCCAAGGACGGGAAAACATACTTGAGGGTCTTTCGGAGCTCATCCTTTATTTTTAAATGATCTTTTGGTGTTTTCATAGAATAGGTTTGCTCCCGTCGAGGAAGCTGGCGTTTCTGAGACCTGTCCAGATGTCCTCTTACCCCAGCCCCAGCCTAAGTGTGGGAATGCCAAGGCCAGCACGGTGTGAGAAGCTCCGCTGGAGGGTCAGAGGGGCGCGGCCCGGTCTAGGGAGCTAAGCAGCGAAAAGTTGCCGTTAGTCACCAGCCTGCGGCTCTGGCCTCCCGTGGTAAAGCAGGCTCCTTGGCCCCATGGCTTTCTTCCTCGCTGGCCCGGTGTGGGTTAGGACTGAGGCAGCCTAGGGGCCTCTGGGGGAAGGTCAGCGTTCAGCTGCCTTCTCTCTGGGGGAAGGTCAGCGTTCAGCCGCCACCCAAGCGATTGTGATTGGGAGAACTCACGAGAAAGGACCAGCTCATGGTTCCCCCGACTTTGCCAATTTTCAAATAAATACACGGAACCATCTCTGCACCACGCTTCCAAATTCCCTGATCGTGCCAGAAATAAAAAATCAGAGCCCGCCCCTTTCTGATACTTTCAAAACAACACAAGACCATTTTCCAACTGACACTACCTTCGGAGCCACGGTCAGACAGCGCCAGTTCGGGAAACAATTCAGTTCACCTCTAAGTGAGACGGGCCTATTTTTAGAGATGGGGTATTCAGGGTCTTGCGTCCTGGGAACAAACAGCATCACCACCCCTCCTGTCTCAGGGAGCACAGCTGTCGGGCGGGATGTAAATATCCTCTGGCCTGTGGTGAATCCAAACACGTCAGGCTGGTGTGTGAGAACCAGGAAACGGCGCTGCCGACACGGCCACAGCGCTCATCTGTCTCCTTATCTGATCTACAGGGAGTAAGGCCTGCAAGACAAACGCACTGGGGCCTCGTTTAGAAAGTAGCCCTGTGGTCCATCAGTGCTTCTCCTAGAAATGCAAAAATCCTGATGGAATGCTATGGCAACCTTATGTTTTAAGTATGTTTTTTATTGATTTTAGAGAGGGAGAGGGAGAGGGAGAGGGAGAGGAAGAGGGAGAGGGAGAGGGAGAGGGAGAGGGAGATATAGACGCGAGAATGAGAGAGAAAGATCCACCAGCTGCCTCTTGCACGCTCCTACTGGGGATCGAGCCCGCAACCCCGGGCTTTGAACAGAGACCTCTTTGTTCATGGGTCAGTGCTCAACCACTGAGCAACACTGGCTGGGCTCAACCTTATTTTTTGGTCTATAAATTTTTTGATGTTTTGACACCTTGGGTGGCCTGGCTGGCCAGGGAGAGACTGCCCCTCCCAAGGGCTAGCTAACTCCTAAGACAATAACTTATCTGGAACACACCTGGCATATGCAACCAATCTTGAGTCCATACCCCTCCACCACCTCCTTTATCTGACATTCACACACCAAGTCGGGAGCCTTCCCTGCCCTAAACCAGCCCAGGGGCAGGTGCCGGACCCCCGGTGCCGGACAGCCCCACGCCTGCCAGAATGCTTCCCCGCCAGCCCCAAGCTGTTTCCCACAGGGAGCACAATCGGGGCTCTGGCCTCTCTTCTCCCCTTTCTGTCACCTCTGCTGTGTTCCCAGGGGGCCCTGCACGGTGTGGTGGGCCCCCTCCTCTTAGGAGATGTCCTGGCATTAGTCTGTAAGTTACACTCCACGGGGTCGTCATGACACAAGCTACCATTCTCTGGTCCCTCAGAAATGGTACTAGGTGTAGACTGGCAGAGTCCCAGTTCTCTCTACATCCATTGCACAGTCTGCTGGCCCCGTCCATGAGTGGTTGTGTAAATATGACATCTAATCAGAGGAAAATACTCTCTCAGTTGTGTGTGTCACAGAAATCTCATCTGCTAAGTGATTTGTTATTACTTCAAGTTGTCCTCCTGTCATGCCACTGACTTCTGAGAAACTGAAAATCAGGAAAATTAAGTCGCTGGTTTCCGGCCCTGCAGCTAGGAAACGCTAGCAGCCAGGCCCACCAGCCCCCACCAATTCTGTAGCTGAACCGGGGCCACCAGGCATGTGGCCTCCCCATGCAGTCCTGCTGAGGGAAAGAGGAGATGGCACAATCTTTCTAGAAAGCAATTGTGCATACTAATGGCTTTAAAGATGGTCACGTTCTTTGCAGGTAATATCTTAAGGACTGTATGCTGAGGAAATAAGGTAATATTTACCCCCAAATTTATGAACAAGATGTTCACAGCAACATTATATATATATAAGCCTAATATGCAATTTGTCCCCACAGGAGTTCAACCGGGAAACCAATCGCTTGCTATGATGAGCGCTGACCACCAGGGGGCAGCGTGGAACAAAGGAAGGCCCTGCTGGCAGTAAGAAGGCCCCAATCGGCCCTGATCACGGGCCAGGCCTAGGGACCCTACCCGTGCACGAATTTCATGCACCGGGCCTCTAGTATATTATAGTGAGAAAGTGCAAATAGCTATGCATCAAAGAAACAGCCACATAAATTATAGTGTTTCAGTTTAAAATTCAATGACTCCATTGACATTGCAAAATCTTTAAAAAGACATGATATCAAAGCATGTTTCATAATTAAGTGAAGGTCTATTTCCTATCATTCTGTTTTATAAAAATACAAATAACTTACATGTGCATGAATAGACAAAGGACTGGGAGGGAGAGCCCAGAGTTATTACTGTAATGAGATTAGGGATCTTTTTTGAAATGTCTGTACTGTCCATATTTATTATGGCGAATATATTACTTTCATATCCATAAAAATAAAGTGTCTTGCACAAGATTCGTTCTTTAAAGCCTGGTTTGTACTCAACTTTCTGGATTGCACTTACTGCCTCCAAACACCTCTGCTTAAAAGACATTTTTTCATTGTTTTAGGACATATAGACTATATAAGTAAATGTTACACATTCCATATGCGCAACATGAAAGTTAATAATGTAGCATAATAAATTTAACTCACATGGAGCCCCCAAATTAAAAAGCGTTCATTATTTGGAATAAAATTAGAAATTGTTTTATTTGCAGCAATCGTCTGTTTATCTTGAATCCAGCCTACTGGAAAACTAAGATAAACATCATTAGTCCGGCTGTACAACTGCAGGGTAATTACTGTTCATAATGATGACCCTAAGGCATTGCAAGACCCTGAAATGCCTCCTCAGCCACCACAGAAAGGTCTCATTACATCAGAATGGCTTTGTTGTTGCGACTTTGATTGCACTGAATTCTCTGAAAACTGGCCAGCCTACGTTTGGCAGGTACAGTTGCTGACAGTAAGCTAAAACTGCCTCTCCATCTCCATCCCTAGTCCCGGTGCTTCGGAATAAACTGAACTGCACTGTACGACGTGCCTCTGGGCGCTTGAGTAACCTGCCCTCAGGCCGTGGGGGCTGGGAGCTGCACAGAAGGTAAGGGACTGACTGGCAAGAAGAAAGCAGCCCTGCCGACAGCGGATGACCAGGCCTGGCCTGTCTAAGATCCGCAGCAGCAGCAGAGACACCGAGGGGAACTCCCGCACAAGTGCTCTGGACTCTAGGGTCTAGAGAGGGTAAAGGCAGGCGGTCCTGGCAGGGGGTGGAGTCCGGGGGGAGGGGGGGGCGGGTTGCTCAGGATGCGCTGCCAGGACCATGGCAACAGGAACTATCCTTCTCCGGCTCCCTGGGGACGCCAGCTCCCTCCTGGGAAATGAAAGCTGGGCCCCAGGTTTGGGGTCAGCGCCCAGAGCAGGGACCACCCATGTCGTCCTCTGAGGAGTTTCTCGGGGTCTCCTGCAATCACACTGCTGCTCATTGGGACCAGACGGGGACCATGGGCTGTGCTGACCAAGGCACTGAGGAGCTGTGGGAGGTGATTTGCCCTGGGGCGGGGGGCAGGGGGCGGGGGAGGGCGGGGTACCTCTGCCAGGGGCCCGAGAGCCGCAGGACAGCCAGCACCACAGCCGCCTTGCGGACCTCTAGATGTGCCCACGAGCAGACCGTGCTTGAGCGGTCAGTGCTGGTCCCCAGACTTAGTGACTGCTGTCCCAGGAAATCCGTGAAGCCAGTGGCTGAATGCAGTGTCCGCCTAGAGCTGCCTGCACAACAGGACAGCCACTGGCACAGGGACTGTTCAAAGTCATAACAATGAAATATGATTAAAAATTCAGTTCATCGTCACTCCAGCCACATTTCAAGTGCTCGGTCGCCGTGTGTACCCAGTGGCTATAGATCAGACCGACGGAGACAGAGCATTTTCATCACCGCAGATGGTTACGTGAAAGCCAACATCGAGATGGAAATGGAGCGGAGGACAAGAGCTTGTGAGTTTTGAAGACAAGATCAAGGCCTCAGTGAATGTTCGTGCTGGCACCTGGGCCCGCAGGTGTACCTGTGCCCCCTGCTCACCTGGGTCGCCGCCCAGGAGCGTGAGAGCGCTGCCCAGCGCTCGGCCGAGAGCCTGGCATCAGGCTTCCCTCAGACTGCTCATCGCCTAGGGACCCAGAGGGCAGGCGAGACAGGCGGTGAGACTCTTCTCTGGGGCTCCTTCTGCTTCGGAGCAGCTCCTTGCCTACAGGTAATGATTAGTGACTCCCAGACAGTGTTTGTCACCCAGGTCTTCAAGGCCCGGTCTCCGCACCCCCATCCTTCAGCTGACAAAGCACCTGGAGGGGATCCCAGGCAGCCACTGCCTCTCCAACCTGAAGACAGCCCGGCTCTGCCCAGAAAGGGGCAAATGTTTATGACACACGGTTCTTTCCAGGGTAATTTTAGCCTTTATTAGTCATTGTGCGCTCTAGAATACGCGCTGTCTCCAAGGGCCTCCTGCTTCCTGTGGCGATGACCTCCCCCCACCCACCTTGGTGAGGCTCACGCCCCTCGAGAAGAATACTCCTGAGCCCAACAATCGACTATATCTTCAGCACAATAAGTCAATCTTTTTTTAAAAAAATGGGGCTGAAAGTCAAACCTTGTAAAATAATTCAGACGTTTTAGTGTTGTTCTGATTACACACAATTCCCACAAGAAGGGAAGTACCTTTAAAATCAGGACTATTCAATACTAGTACAGGATTTCCTCTTGTTGTTGATCGTTTCCGCCTCACAGAAGACACGATGCGGTCCGAGCTGAATCCAGAGGAGGCGGCCAGAGACAGCACCGCATCGCCTTCTGGGGGAGCATTGTTCCTTCTAATTGATGTTTTCCTCGCGAGGCAGTAGAGTGAGTGCAACTATTTTTATCTGGAACAGAATAGGTTTCCCCTAAACTTGGGATTCTCCCACCTCCGACTAGCTTTATATATAGTCAGATCACAGCGTGTACCTTCCAAAGGCCACGTCTCCTTGAAATGTGATCAGCAATGGGCAGATGTAAATGCCAAACTATGTTCTCAATCAGAAGGCGAATCTCCACCAGCCACAGAGCTTTGAACTTTGGAAATTCTGGCTGACAGAATGACACTTTCAGTGGATTCTATCTTCTCAGCAGGTATGGTGCCTAGAAATGGGTCCTTGACCTTCATGAAATTAAATACCTCCCTCTGTACTACAACAATGACATGTGTATCTGCTGATCGGTTGGGTTACCTGTAGAGGCTGATGCCTTCAGTAATCTATGGTCGAGTCTCTAAGCAGAGAATAAACTGGACTCTTGTGTATACAACAGCAGTAAATCACCACACACATTTTGGCAGAACAATTCTCCAATTTCCTCTCTTCAGAGACGCACAATTCAACCTTCACAATTCGGCCTGACTTGTTAGAAATAAACCAAGGTTAGCCTTTTGTCCAATTACATAAACACACCTATGAAGAAGGTGGTTCTGACTTTAGGTTGCATTAGATGAAGCTATGATGGTGAAAAACAAACTGCCTAGAAGGGGGAAGGTATTATGAAATAGTAGCAGGAAACCTGTAAGAGGCCATCAACATCAGGACTTATTAGAATTTTAATGTGAGAACTTCATAAAGTGGAAAGACACCCGTCAACATGACCCGGAGCTCAGGACAGGCATCAAGGAATGCTGTTGATATCATACAGCCGGCAATGCCACTGCTGGGTCTTTATCTGGGGAAACCCAAAACACCAAGTCAAAAAGGCACATGGCCTCAAAGTTCACTGCAGCATAATTTGCAATAGCTAGGATATGGAAGCAACCCAGGTGCCCATCGATAAAGAAGATCATACACACACACACACACACACACACACACACACACACACACACACATATATATATATATGATGAATATTATACTGCCATAAAAAATAATGAAATTTTGCCATTTGCAACAGCATAGATGGACCTAGGGGTATTATGCTGAGTGAAATAAGTCAGACAGAGAAAGATAAATGCCATAGGATTTCACTTATATGTGGAATCAAAAAACGAAATACGTGAACAAACAAAACAGAAACAAACTTATAGATATAGAGAAGTTTTGACAGTTGCCAGATGGAAGAAAGGTTGGGGGATGGGTAAAAGGGGGGAGGGATTAAAAAGTACAAATTGCCAGATATAAAACCAGTCACAGGGATGTAAGGGCAGCGTAGAACCTATAGTGAATGATACCACAATTAACGCCTCATCACTATGTACATCCGAACGTCATAACATAGCGTATGTCAATGGCAATTGAAAAAAATGTTAATTTCTTTGCAAAGAAATGTTTTTGAGTAAATAAATGAGAATGAATGTATAATCTAAGGAATTTTCACAGTAACATCATATGTTTTCCAGGTCACACCAGCCATCTGAGGGTTAAAATAAAATCACAATCAGAGCAGCAAAACCAGCATTTCTCTGGTTTCACTGGCTCCCACTACCATGACGTAAAAGGTAAGAAGGTGGGCTCACAATTCAGACAGATCAGGTTAGAATTGCCATCTCGGCATTGAACTAGTGTGTGCGGGTCCTGGGTCAGTTATCTACGTTCTCCGACTCGGTTTCCCCATCCGCAGAGCAGCTATAATCAGAGGACCTGCTTTCCCATGCCGTGAACGTTAGAGGAGGACGAGTGTGGAGAGCTAAACGTGAGGGCAGGCCCATGCTAATCACATGTGTTATAAACAATGGCATGATTACAGCTTCATGTCACTGAGCCGATGCCGCGTCCTTGCTGTTACTGGTCTGTGCTGGTTGTGGTGACGGCTCTGGAGTACAGCCCGCCCGGCTGGCTTCTTCAGTGGCCCAGAGACGGCTTCTTCTGGACTCAGCATGCCGTTTTCCTCCCGTCCTGCTCCCCAGCGACCCCCCAAGTTGTCCATGTCGCCTCCAAGACCACAGGAGCAGCCCGCGTGGCTTCCCGAGTCCTTCCCGGATGCCTGGCTCAGCGACGTCTCTCAGGGCTGGGCCGGCTCCCCCTCCGCTGGCCTTCCCAGGCCCCGGGGGTCACCCTTCCTCCAAACCACGCGGGCCACGCTTCAGCCTGGGTCTCACTGCCATTGCAGTCATTTCCCCACCCTTTAGCTGCAGGGCCTGGCCCGGGTCCTGGGGACTGAGCTGGACGAAGACGAAGGTGGCAGACGCCCCCCTGCTCTCAGAACCACCCTGCCTTCCAAGGCCGCGCCTGGTTCCCAGCCCCGTCCTTCCCTGAGCGGCCACGGTGCCCCCGACCAGCCTGCGGACCGCCACCCCGCCCCGCGGCAGGGCCCTGCAAGTCTTCCAGCCATGAGTGCTTTGGACAAAACGGCACTAAATCCTTCTAGACAAACACCAAGGGCTCGCCCAGATCCCCCGCAGCCTCGGAGCCTCGGGGCAGGGACGGAGCCCACGATCAGCATCACCTCCCTTTTCCACGGGGACCAACCAGACTCGCCAGGGCCTCCCAGCCCCGGCTGGCCTTCCTGTCCTCCCGGATGGTCCCCTGTCCAGGGCGGGTGTCAGGGGCACAGCCGGCTCCGCCCTGCAGGCGTCCTTGTCCTCCCTGCGCCCCGGCGCCCAGCGCCTCCTTTCCAGGAGGGAAGGACGCCTGGAGGAAACCTGATGGAGCCGCGCAGGGACAGCCAGCGTTTGGGGGCCCTGAAGCCTATACAATCGAGGGGCCACTTAAAGTGCACAGAGCAGTTGGTTTTTACAGGTTCTACAGAAGTACAGACAGGCAGGCCCCTTGCCGCGGCCCTGCCGGGCTTCGGGGGCTCGTGCAGGTGGGGGCCCTGGAGCCTCCCAGCACCGCCTGGGACTTGACGGTGGCCCTGCTGCCCAGGCGCCATGTGTCACAGACCGGCGGCCGTGACCGCTGTGGGGAGCACAGCCCCCCATGAGCTTCTCTGCGGCGCTGACCACCATCAGGCCCAAGCATCGCCTTTCTGGGCCGTTTTCACGTGATTTGGCCCGTGTCCTGGTCGTCTGGCAGGCTGGCTTCTCTCTCTTCTGTCGCAAATTCCGTCTCTTTGCTGTTCCGTGGGCTGAGGAGCAGCTTTGTCTGTGGGGCTGAGCATCCCGGGAGCTCCCCCACCGAGGGCGGGGGGGGGGGTTGTTTGTTTTGTTTTGTTTTGTTCCTAAACTCCACAAATAATAGAAGAAAGATATTGTTTGTGGTGGTGCACCTGCTTCCCCAGCCAGGGAGCTGTTTTGTGTTCTGTCCCCTCCACCCTCCTTTCATCCCGGCTGCGGCTTTGTTGTCGGTGGGAACGTCAGTGGCTCCTGCTTTCTGAGGGAACTTCCTCTCCCAGGCCGGCCGAGATCCTCCCCAGAGTCCCAGGGCTGCATTGTTTTAGCGCCTCCCCACCCCCACTCCATGTAAACCACATAAACACGCACCCAGATGCACAAGATGCTTTTAAAGGAGCAAAAGCAACGCAGGCGTGAGGGCTCCTGGGTACATGGGCATGTGAGAGAAAGAGGGATTCTGAATGTGCTTTTGCACACACGTGTGCACGTCACAGAAAGAGCGAACGGAGTCTGCGTGATTTCCTACGCGCGTTCCCCTGGTCTTCAGTACAACAGAAGCCGACGCCGTCAGGCTTCCTCTGGCTTCCTTCGCTTTTCTCCACGTGCCAGAAGCTGCAGGTGATCAGGAGCTCAGCCCCCTCCTGGCTGTCCCTTCTTTCCCCAGGGCTGGTCTCAGCCCCTGCTCCGGGGTCACTGGGCAGCGCCCACCACAAAGGCCCCGGAGCCAGCCGGGGCACCATGCACGTCTCCAGGTGCCAGATGGCCCCGGCTTCGTCTCTGTGCCCAGCTCCCGGCAAAGGGCTCACACAGGGCGCGCTCCGTACAGATCTGTAGAATGAAGGCTGAGTGCGGTGACCTGGGGTCAGCCACTTCACCACTCTGCCTCTGATTCTCTGCCTGACAAGGAAGACGGTGGACTTCTTGAATTTGTCTAATGCTATTATGATGCTCTCGGTCAAAAATGGATTGAATTCACCCCAGAGAGAGCTACACTCAAAATCCTGCCACAAACCCGTTGCCGCTTGACGGTCAGATTAAAGGTCAAGGTCCCCTCCCCATCACAACCCTATTGTCTCTGCCTGAGTGAGGATGTGGGTCTGAGAACATGACCTCCATTTCAGAAGACCCTCTCTTTACAAACTCGAACAGCAGTGTACCTATCGGTTCTTCAGCCTCCCACTTATCCAGACCATTTTTGTATGTGTTGCTCTCCGGTGATGCTGGGTGGATGGAGTCTGTCCCTCCCTCTTCTATTTTCTTCAGTTTCTGTAAATGCAGACACTGAGCTCCCTAACCCCACACCATAGGATTAGACTAAAATGTGGAAATATTGAAATCGCTGAGACCCCTTAACTGGAGAGAAGGTAGAGACAGAGGTGAACTAAGAACTGAAAGTCAGGGGAAGATATCCACCAATGATACATTTGATCAGGGGTCAATATCCAAAATATATAAGGAACTTATACAACTTTCTCTCTCTCTCTCTCTCTCTCTCTCTCTCTCTCTCTCTCTCTCTCTCTGATTTAAAAATAGGCAGAGGGCTTACATAAACCCTTCTCCAAAGAGGACATACAGATGACCAATAGACAGATGAAAAGATGCTCAAGATCATTAATCATCAGGGAATGCAAGTTAAAAGCACAGTGAGATGCTACCTCACACCTGTGAGAAGAGGGAGGGTGTGAGAGAAGGGAGCCCTCATGCACTGTTGGTGGGAATGCAGATTGGTGTAGTCACTATGGAAAAATGTGGAGTTCCTCAAAAATTAAAAATAGAACTACCTTATGACACACATTCCCTCCCGGGTGTTTATCTGAAGAAATCGAAAACACGGATTTGAAAAGACATATGCATCTCCATGTTCATTGCAGTGTTATTTACAATAGCCAAAATATGGAAGCAATCCAAGTGCCCCTCAGTAGATGAGTGGGTAAAAAAAAGATACATCTCCATTTGCAACAGCATGGGTGGACCTAGAGGGTATTATGCTCAGTGAAATAAGTCAGACAGAGGAAGACAAATACCATGTGATTTCACATATATGTGGAATCTAAAGAACAAAATAAACGAACAAACAAAACAGAACCTCACAGATACAGAGAACATCCTGATGGCTGTCAGAGGGGAGGGGGGTTGGAGGGCTAGATGAGAAAGGAGATAAGATTAAAAAAAAAAAAACTGAGTGTCTTCAGGGAGAACAGGTCCTTAGTGGGAATATAAAGTAGAGAATCAATGCCCCCCTACCCCCACTTGTAAAAAAAAAAATAGACTTGAAAAATTGTATTTGAGTTAGATTTTTTTAAAGCAGAATTATATAATAATAAAGAGAAAATAAAATTACCTTCCCTGGTAGCTTTTAAAATAAAAAATGGGGGGGGGGGGGGGTGTTTGGATCTGTTCTGCTCTGCTTCTTCTTGGCATGCACAAACTCACTCACTGTTTTCTGGGTGCCTCCTATAGTCAGGCGCTGTGGAGGTGACACAGCTGTAAGTGAACAAACCAGGCAAACAGACAGTAAGCAGATAATCGGTGACACATCTGCCAGATAAGGCTAAGTGCTACAGAGAAAAATAAAAGAGGAGGGAGGGGAGGGGGGAGAGGGGAACTAGGGTTGTCAGGGAAGACCACACTGGGAAGGTGACCTGTGAGTTTGAGAGCACAGAGTAGAGTAGATTAGCAGACAGCGGAGAACATTCCAGGGGGAGAAAAAGCCGGCTGCATGGCCTGCAGGTGACAGCACACGTGGCATGCTCCAGCCACAGCAAAGAGTAAGAAAGAGGCAAGAGATGAGGTCCAAGAGGTGCTCAGCAGCTCAGCTGTGTCATTCTTTGATTTTAGGGTTCAATTCCACATTTGGGGAACATTCCTACACACCAGAAACAAAACAACGCCCCAGGGGAGGTTTTAAAAAAGTACAAGTGACTACAGAACATGTGCAGTAATGAACTCTCTCAAGGGTAACAGCCAGTCTCTTTCTGCCTCGTGTGGTATTCTTCAGTCTCTTCTGCTAGATCAAGCCAGTGACCACCTGACAACTGCATGCTAATGATTAAGTTTTCAAAGGGAGGTACGGTCTTTTAACGCAAGTCTATGTCAAAACCCAACACCAAGCACTCCATGAAAAATACTAACTTCACAGTAAATACGGCGAGACATCCTAGCACATAACTCTATAAAGAAGCACAGCATCACGGCCTATTAACTTACAACCTGAAGCCTGCCCGGTCCCAGCCCATGTCCCAGCACAGCTGTGGACCTGTTTTCGGGGCCGCGGGCCTGGGGAAGCAGCTGGGCTCAAGTGCTGGGTGATACCCACAGGCGGAGCAAAGGAAAGGCCCGGCTCGTTTCCTTCCTTCTCCCCCTCTCCCTACCCCCTCCCCCGCGCAGACCATCCGCATCAAGGCCAGCATTAGGTTTCACGTTGAGGTTCAAACAGCTTGCTCTTTGTGGGACTCCCCACTTCCTGAAATCAGAGGGCGCTGGGTAGGGCCTGGGTGTGCTGAGTCACCAGCTGGCTGTACACGCGCTTTTGCACTCTTCCGTACAGTGAGCTCTGGACCACATGGAGAGCATCTGAGAAGAGGCTGCTGTGACCATCGGGGCTTAGAACAAAAAGGATGAGTTAGCTTCTCTCAGCTTCAGAAAACGTGGCTGCTCAGACAGAATTACAAAAACCTCTGCCCTTGTCTCTCCAGCATACACCGCCCCCGGCTGCCTAATCACAGCCTTGTGTATTTTACACGAGGCCTGAGTTCATCCAGTAAGCATATACGCAAGCCGGACGAAGATATCAGAAAATTCTAGCCCCCAGGGAGCTACCGGACCCCAGCCCTAGGAGCTGAGCCACGGCTGCTGCCTGAGGCCCGGTCTTGCAGGCAGATAGGTTTTGGTAAGTTAGTTACCGACTATACAAATCACACAGTTTCACCTAAACATCTAAAATTGGAGATGCTCTTGAAAACTTGAAAGATCTGGCCTTCAGATCTTTTGGTGCTGAACCAATTGGCCTCAGACAGAAGGTGCTGGAAGACGTGCTCCCTGGGCCAGCACCACCAGCATCCCCTGCTGCTCCCCCGTCAGTGCCTGTCCCTCTGAGGGTGCCCCCGGACCCTCGTCTAGTCCAACCCCTTCACCCCACAGAGGGGAAGCAGGTCCAGAGAATTTTGCATGACTTCCCAAGGTCACTCAATCAGGTAAAAGCCACGCAGGAACCAGAATCCAGGTCCTCTTCACAAGACGCTCCCATTCCCCGGAGCTCTGGTCGTGACATAAACTGGCCACGTTCGAAGCAGTGTCTCGGATGACATCAGCTCTGAGGTGCTTCTCATTATAGACCGTCGCTGGGCACAAATGAAGGCACCAAAGCTGCGGTGCTGGTGCAGACCAGGGGGCTGGGAAGTCTGCAGAGCAGATGCGTGTCCTGAGGGCTTTGAGCCAGAAGTCACCCATATTTAACCGTGCAGGGGCAAAGCAGGCCTGAACTGAAACCGCATCTTCATGTAACTACAGTGAACACATTAGAAATGGTATTTCTTGCCTCTTTTTCTTAGAGATTTTTTTTAAATGCAAGAATTCTGCCCATCATTATATCTATCCATTTTAAGACATATAATGAAAATAAATGGGTAATCAATGGGGCCTTTCAAGATTCTTTATGAGCAGGGATGTTATTTTCCTCATAAGGTTTATCGATTGACCATCTAAAACATGCCTGTTTGCCCATGCAGAAGTATTACACACGTATGTATGAGAGTATGCTGGTACTGATGCCCCCCGCATGCATGTTTTCCCATGTACCAATTCCGAATAGAAATGAGACTTTTCCTACGTTCACTTTTCTACATACCACTGGCTTAGCATCATAATTCCATCCTGTTTCCCCAGAAGCTCCAATTCCACCTGCACCATTTCCACAAACCTGTCACCTTGAAAGGATTTAAAAAGAAACCAAAATATAGTCAATAATATTGTAATAACTGTATGGTGCCAGGCAGGTACGGGAAATATCGGGGTAACACTTTGCAGAGTATGATTGTCTAGACACTATCCTGTACACCTGAAACCAGTACAAAATAATATTGGATGTAAACTGTCATTGAAAAAGTTAAAAAAGAAAAAAGAAAGCAAAATATTTCTTTGAAAAAACTATGTAATCTTGAAAATGAACCTCCATACCCCCTTAAAAAACCATGCAGTAACCAGGTGGTAACAAGTGCAACATTGATGTGACAAGTGCAACATGTCACATGCTTCACTCCTTTCTTACCCCCTGAGCCGCCGTCTAACCCTGGGTGCCCGGAAGAGCCACCGAGACGGTCTCGCGCGGTGCTGCGCGGTCACGCTGCGATGTCATTGGGAATCGCAGTTGCTAAAATTAAACTGGCACTTGGCAGAAATGATCATCACACTTTGCATCCCACATTATGACAGAAAGTGCCCACGGCTCAGGCAGCCCTCAGAACAGACCTCTGGTCACAAGAGGGACCCACGGCCAAGGCCGCACAGAGAAAGTCCCTGCCCACGCTCCAAGTCCAAACGTCTCTTCGCCTTCCCGTCTTCGCTGTTTTGAAGCAGGGCAGGGAGGAGGCACTCGGTGGTTGGGCAAAGAAAAGGAGGGCTCTACTTCGTCATCCGCCAGAGTGGGTTTTCTCCCTCGCTCCCCACCTCCCTCGGGATCAAGGCCAACTCCTTGTGAGCTAGCGGGAACCCTCTTGAGTGGCAGGAGGAAGACTTTTAAGGCCATGGGAAGGCACTTCTGCCAGGCCTAGATGACTACCTCTGTTCCAGCTTCCTCACTGCACAGCCCAGGAGTCAAATGCAGCAAAAGGGTTAAACACATTCCTTGGAAACAAGACAAGGAAAGATTCCTGGAGCCGTGCAGGTGCAGAATTACAGCCTGCCACAGCTCACCACGCCACAGATTCCCGGCTCTCAGAGGGAGCAGCGCTTGGCTTTCCTTATTTTGCCATTTTAAGAAAAAAGAAAGAGATGAAATAAATTTTCTGCTCTCTTAGCATGGAACCAAGCACACAGGAGGTGCTCTCAGTAAATATTTCTGGAATGGTCAACACAGTTTTGTAAGGTTTCATCAGAGTTCCTTCCCACCTGCACCTCTGGCCCGATACTGAAGTGTCTGCTCCACAGACGGCCAGTTTAGGGCCAGGTCATGGGGCATAACAGCTAAAGGGCTATGTCTCCTTGTGGGAGTCAGGCCAAAGCCTGCCCCGCCATGAAGTCATCTCCCTCCATAGCACAAATCGCACAGCCTAGAATTCCACGTGAAATGGAAGTGTTCAACTGGTGATAGTGAAAAATGCAAACAGGAGAAAATGTATCCTTTCTTATCCAACAGAGAGAAAGGCCAGCGGGTGCAAGACACACAGCAGAATAGTTTGTTTCCTCTTTTTTATTGAGTCACAACACATCAGTACAACAGAGGTCCAGCCCAGCTCAGTGGAGGTGTTCAAGCTACTCCTGCTAAACAAATAAACCTGGAACGGCCCGAGTCCAATGACACAAACAAAAAAAGGAGGCAGCAAAGCCCTTTTAAATACCTCAACAGCCACATCTGCATGCACCAGAAAGGAAAAGACAACATAAAAGTTTCCAGTGAGAAGAAAACATGGCCAATCCTGGAAGAATCAGGGTATGCCTTTAACAGGTTCCACTGGACTGTTCCACTGCACCACTTGCCCACCTTGTTCACTTATCCGTGTTAGCATCTGTGAGACCCAGGAGATTAGCATGCATCACACTGCTCAGGGCTGGAAATGCAGGGTAGTCTATGCAATTATCCTCCCTCTCCTCCCAGCCAACTGCAAAAAGGGCCTCAGCTGCACGTGGCTCCCTCGTGACTAAGCCAGAACTGCCAGTCTGGTCCCGGCAGACAGCTGGTCATGAACTCAGGGCTCCTGGTGGTCTCTGTACATCCACCCTTCCTGCTGTAGGAGGCAGAGAATCCGCCTTCTTTCTTGGATAAAGCTGATCATCTGATTTGTCAAACGCTTTGTTCAGAAATACAAAATCCAATATCCCCCACCCCCCAAAAAAAAGAATATTATTTTTCAACACCTTCATTGTCAAAGTATTAACAAACAGCTTCACGTTACTATTCAGCATAGTGGTTTGTAAAATTAATTCTAAAAACAGAACGTAACACAGCCCCAAAATACTAAGAATTCCCCCAAACGCTGAGGCAAAAATTGAATCACTCTTAGACCAATAGGTTTACAAAGTAAATGAGGCACAGTACAAACCTATCAGCAAGTGTTGGTTTACACTATTTCCATTTAATGTTTGGAACAAATTTTAAAAACTGCTAATACATGTCATGATTTTTTTTAAAAAAAAAAAGCATTAAGAAAGAAAAGGTAAAACAACAAACCTTTCGTCTTTCAACAGAATTTATCTGGAATTGTACCTTTTTCCTCTTTATTATAACTGACGACTTTAGGGTGACGTCGGCAACCGCCAGCTCAGCTGGGATTGTAAGCTGTCCCCCCCTCATTCTGCAGCACCAGTCCTTTAAAACGCTCCGATCTCCGTCCCCCACGGTCTATAGGGCTTGCCAAGGTTTGCTGCCTGCGTGGGTGCCGAACGGCTCAGCGCGTTGGGAGACAGTAAGTGGAAGGAGCCCAAAGAGAAGGGGAAGGCTGAGAGGGAGGCCACGGAGGAGAGCAGGGGTGGCGACAGTTTGGAGGCCGAGGTGACCACGGGGAGCACCGGTCCCAGGCCACCGCTAGGGGGCGCGCGAAGGGTGGGCGCCTCGGGATGCGCCGCGGCCAAGCGGCCCTGGTGGTGCGGGTCCGTGGGCGAGGCCGCCGAGCCGCTGTTGCCGTGGCCGTTCTGGGGCAGCAGCAGCGGGTGCGCCCCGTGCGGGGGGTGTCCGAAGGCGCTCCCCCAGGGAAGGTGCCCGAGGCCCGCGTGCCCGCCACTCGCCGCTTCCCGCTGGGAGGCGTAGTTGTTAAGATGCGATACCAGTCGGACTCGAAGCGGGTCGGAGGCATCGAGCCCTTCGATGATGCTCAGGTAGCGGGCGACCTCTGCCAGGCATTCCCGGAACCCCAGACTCCGATAGTCCATGGCCAGGGCGTGCGCGTCGAAGTAGCCTGGGGCAGAGAACAAAAGGAAAGCCTCTAGAACGGCCCGCCTTTCTTCAATCCCAGGGGCAGCCCTTCCCAGCAGAGACCCACGTCCTGAAAAGACGGCATTCGCGGGCTCTTCGGAAAGTCCAAATGTTTTGGAGTCGCCCAAAATCTCTGCATTAACCAACATGAGACGTATGTGTCCGCTAATGCGAGTTCAAAGCCCAATTAGAAGCCGCCGAGCAGAAATTAGAACTGTACCCTACCGGCAGATGAAACTATTCGTTCCTTCCTTTAATGTTTTCCCCCAACAACAACAAAAAATACATCAAGGGCAGAGAAGCCACAGAGCAGTGAAATGCATTAGACACGCAGATGTAAGCGATCATGCCGCTTTCAGGCACTTGGTCGCGGCTGGAGACAGACACACAGACCCTGGCCCCCCACCTTCCCTTAGGTTTGCTCTGCTTAACCACAACAGGTTTCTTTCCTCCAGTCATGTGGCAGCTCTTTTTGTTGTTTTTTTTTTTTTTTTTTTTTTTTGAAATTCTGTACATAAAATTAACACCATATACTTTTTAAAAAGCTCTCTTCTCAAAATGGCAATACACAGAGGTGGAGAGAGCTGCCTGATCTTCTTCAGGGCTGCCACGATTTTAGGGCACTTCACACATAATAATTCCCATAAGAAGGAGCTAATGTGCAGGGGGGTTGGGGCAGTGAATTCGATGGAGAAAAACCTCTGTGCATTTCAAAACGCACAGACAGGCCACCGCGCACACCTCGCAGGGGTCCTCCCCACCCCCAAAGCACCCAGTAAAAACAGGGCGGCGGCTGCCAAGACCCTGGCCTGCACAGCGGCTCACTCTGCCCCCGCTCGGGCCCAGGCAGGGCCGGGCACACGCACCTTTCCCTCCTGCCGTGTGCAGCATTTTCAGGTGATCCACCGTCATCTGCAGGATCTCGGCTTTTTCTAGCTTAGCAGATCCCTGGAGGAGGGAACAGCAAAAGATTGACTCGGCACCACGTGCCCTTGGGGAACAACTTAAAATCCACATGCATATCTGTGCTGCGTGCATCCTAACAGTACAGACTAAGGCAAAATGAGTTGTCCTCCAAAAATGTGTTGGATCTGTATGAATTCTCCTCGGCACAAGCAACGCGGTTATTCTCCAAGGCACGGACGGGTTCAAGTGCGTGGCCGGGAAGGAACTGGGTGTGGGTGGCTACCCTGGGCGCTCTACCTACTTTCTCCATTACCTGCTTCTCAAAGGCACTGGGTACCAGCCTCCTCAGCTCAGACAAACTGTTATTGATCCGGTCTCGCCGGCGTTTCTCGATGATCTGCAGAAAGCAGGCAAAACAAAGGAGGACATTTCCATTACGGCTGTAAATCCCAAAGTGAAGAAAGGTGGTTCTTTCCGTTAATTTTTTTTTTTTTAAAGAGCACTGTAAAAAGACTCACGCCTCTCCGTCTTTTCCTGGCCAGGATCTGTGAAGACGTAGTTGGGGACATGCAACCTAGGGCCGAACTCAAGTTTCTGAATGACCGTAAAAACAAACAGGAATCGCCGTTAGGAGAGGGTAGGTGGTCTGAAGGGTCGCCCCCACGCTCTCCCCGCACTCAGATTGTCTTTGCAACTTGGGCCTGACAGCGCCTGGGGGTCCCGCGCAAGGGGATGGGCGGAGGGAAGGCAGGGCACGGGGGCGCCCGGCCCTCGCCCGCTGTCACGGCGGCCGGCCCGCGCTTGCCTCCCGCTCTGGCCCCGCTCTGCCGCCGCCGACTCACCCATTCTCATCCGCGCTCTCCTTCTCCACCTCGACCGTCTCGTCCAGCTCGCTGTCCGAGGAGCTGTACTCGGGGTGGGCTCGCTTCATGCTGGCTGCGCGGGGCTCCGGGCAGCGTCGGCGCGGCGGGCAGGGAGGAGTTAACAGCAGCGGCGACTCTCCGCGGCCGGCTGCTCGGGTTCCGCTCACTCTGATCCGCTCACGCTCTGCCTCCGGTTAAAACTCAACCATCCCTTTCCCACGCTGCGCCCCTTCCCAGGGCCCTGGGGAGGACGGGGAGTGCAGGGGGCGGGGGCGGGGCGGAGGTGGGGGCGGGGGCGGGACGGCGGCTCCCGGGCAACAGCCTCCCCTCCGCCAATCCGGCTCCTCGCTCCGCTGATTGACAGCTGCTCAGGGGAGGGCGCGGACGAGGCTGGGGGCCAGGGCGAACCCCGCGACCGCCCCCGTGCCAGCCCCTGCTCGGCGGCGCTGCGTCGGCTGCTCGGGGGCTTTGCCGGCCGCCGCCGGTGGGAAGGAGGCGGCGCGGGCCGGGCGGGCCGGGCGGGACACCAGCGCGCGGGCGGCCGCGGCCCGCCCCGCCCCGCGCGCCCCGATTGGCCTGGCCGCGCGCCAGGGGCCGCGCCTGCAGCGCCGCCGCTGAGCCGCACGCGCCACGGGCCGTGGGAAAGTGCCGGCTCCGCGGCCGCCAGCCAATCCGGCGGCTGGCGACGGCGACGGCGGCTGCGCTGGCGGCGGCGGCGGCGGCGCTGGGCGTCCGCATGAATGGAGAAGAATAGGCGGGCGGGGGCGCGGGGCCGCACGAGGGCGCGCCGGCGGGGGCTGGGCGGCCGGCCCCCCGTGTGAACCTGTAATCGGAATCCGGGCGCCGAGCTGCCTCGGAAGCCGCCGCCCCGCGCCGCGTCGAAACCCGGCGGCGAGGGGCGCGCGCTGGCCGGGGCCGGGGCCGGGGCCGGGGCATCTGGCCGGGCGGAGCGTGCTGGGCGCCATCCACAGTGGCCACCAGCCCTGGGGCCGGGAGTATGGCGTGGCAGGACGTGGGTCGGCGAATGTTCTTTTCGGTTTCTGGGGCCATGTCCCCACTTGCAGCCGGTCTCGCTTCCGCAGGGCCTTCCCAGCCTCCGGGATGGAAAGAATGGGCCTGTGCATCCAGTTTCCAGGGAAGTGGAGCCCTTGTTTTCCGGGCTAACGAGTGGGAGGAAAGGGCCCTTTGGGATATTCATTATGGTTTTTTGTTTGTTTTCTTTTTTTAGGCGTTGACGGTCAGATGCTCTCAGAGGGCGCCCCCGGCGCCCGGGCCTTGCGTCTGAGGCCGCCCTCTGCGGATTGCACGTCTCTGATCAGGAGACTCAGACGCATGCACCAGGCACGTCCAGCCGCAGTGGTGGCGTGGCCAGTACTGAATGCTAAGTGAAGCCCCTGTCCCCAAAAAGACAGATTGAAAAGGGAAAAAAAGACAGTGTAGATCTCGGACTGAGTCCCGATTCAAGGATTTGGAGAAGCAGCCAGATGGTTGGTTTGGGTCTGGAATCCAGGCTTCTCTGTCCGCTACCGTGTGGCAGAGCTGTGTCTTCCTCTCGGGGCCGCTCCTGCGGCTGCTGACCTTGCCATCTGTCGGGGAGGAAGGCTGGATACATATTGTTGAGGATGGTACAGATTTCTCACTTCTGCAAATAGCGTCTCCCTTTCTATCCCTCCTGAATTATTGATCTTAATGCGGCATGCTGGGTGGCCTGAGCCTAGGGCTCGTGTTCCTTTCTTTTTTCTCAGCCTCTCGCCCCCATACACGTGTCAGGCCACCTCCTGGCTCCCACTGAACCTCATGCTACTTCGCTTTCACCTCCAGCCCCTCTGGCCAGCTTTCCTCTGGCCTCCCCTGCTCCCTTGTCTAGGCTGGGCCCCTCCACCCACCACCTGGAATGTGTTCCTGCCTGCACACCAGACACCCCAGCTCCCTGACATCCCACCTGGGGCCACTTGCCAGTGTGCAGCCAAGATCAATCCTGCTGCCCTGCCCGCTCTCGGGGAGCAGAGCTCTCTGGGGGTTGCTATCAGCACAACAGAAGTTCCGCCTCCGTGCTCCTTTCGTAGTCTGCAGTCAAGCACCTAACTGCCACCTGCCTCTCCCCTCCCCGAACCCAGTGGAACATCCACCCACGCCCATCAGCTTCCCTCTGACCCTCTGACATTGTTCCTTCCCCAAAGAGACAGGCCACCCCGCCCCAGAAATCCGGGTGTCCACTGCCCCTCGGAGGGTCTATAACTGCCCCTGCCTGTGGACTTGCGGTGCCAGCTTTCCT
This sequence comes from Ia io, assembly GCA_025583905.1. NCBI lineage: Eukaryota > Metazoa > Chordata > Mammalia > Chiroptera > Vespertilionidae > Ia > Ia io. The sequence continues at coordinate 3,456,833 of JAJQQW010000019.1, read as the reverse complement.
GCCCCGGCCCTTTCTGCTGTCTGTAGGGACACTGACAAGCGCAGATGGTGGGTGAGAGGACAGAGCGAGGTTGGGGATTCCTGGCTCCACACGGGTACCTACACAAAATAGTTCTCCCACATTCAGTTTCACTTTTTTCTGTCAAAAAAAACGAGGTTTACATTTAAAGTTTCCATTTCCCCTGCTTCTCAACTCTGACTCTTATTCATCCACCCAGCAAGTTATTTTCCATTGTCACAGATTAAATAAGATCAATTATGTGAAGCATTTACACAGTGCTGGGGCATTAGTAAGTACTTCATATACAGCTGCTGTTATTATTAGCTATTAATATACCTGATTTACCAGGGAGTACATAATGAGTGTAGGTTTCCCTCTGGTATTCTTCTGGGATTCTGTTGCACATCTAATGAGGCTCAAAGGAGGAGATCCTTGTCTAGTAACTGGACGTTTTAAAAACTCTAGAAAGTAGTTCCCTTTTAAGAGGGTGAGAAAGCCTGTATTCTCGTTCAATGCTCTAGATCAGTGGTCGGCAAACTGCGGCTCGCAAGCCACATGTGGCTCTTTGGCCCCTTGAGTGTTCTAACGCCACTTCTTCAAAATAGACTCGCCCAGGCCAAAAACCGACTTCTGCGCATGGGCCACGAAGTTTCAATCGCACTGTACATGCGCACCCGCGTGTGGTATTTTGTGGAAGAGCCACACTCAAGGGGCCAAAGAGCCTCATGTGGCTCGCGAGCCGCAGTTTGCCGACCACTGACCTAGATTATGTTGTGAAGAGCTAGAACATAAGCACCTGCTACTCATTAAGGAAAGTTGTGCTTTTTGAGTCTTTTATTGGGGACCATCCCCTGAGTAGACTGCTGGTGTGAATAAATGAGTGGCGTACTTGGGAACACACCCTGCCTGTCAGAAGCCACGGGAACTGTCACCCAGAACTGTCAGACCAGAGTCCTGAGACGTGTCCGTTTCCCTCTGTTCTCATACTTGCTGCTTTCTCTAGACCAGGCGTCCTCAAACTACGGCCTGCGGGCCACATGCGGGTGTTTTTGCCGTTTTGTTTTTTTACTTCAAAATAAGATAGGTGCAGTGTGCATAGGAATTTGTTCATAGTTTTTTTTAAACTGTAGTCCGGCCCTCCAACGGTCTGAGGGACAGTGAACTGGCCCCCTGTTTAAAAAGTTTGAGGACCCCTGCTAGATGCTGTCTCAAGTGCCCGGTTGCTGTGGCCTGTCCTGCCATGCTGTGCAGAAGTGCCCTGCCACACCCACGCTCCTAGCTCATCGAGGTCAGATGGAAGACACCTGGGCGGTAGCCCTGAGGGCAGGAACTGTTGAACTGGAAGCCCCGCAGGGCACAGTGCAGAGCCGCGGGAGAGAGGATCCCGAGTCCCTGCCTGGGTTCGTACCCTTTCCTCGGTGCCACTGGAGCCTGTGACCTTTCTCTGCTGAGTCTCAGGTTCCTCATCTGTAAAGAAGAATAATCCCTCAACTTTTGTTTTTGGTTTTTAAAGGCATGCCCTTTTTGGGAGATCCTAGTAACACATTCTTCTTTTAATCTTTGCCCAAGAACATGCTTAGAGAGAGGTAAGGAAGGGGAAGAGAGAGAGACATCCGTGTGAGAGAGAAACATGGATCTGCTGACTTCCATGCATGCCCAGACCAGGGATCTAACCAGAAACCCAGGCATGTGCCCTGACCAGGAATCGAACTGGCATCCTTTCTGTGCACAGGACAGCCTCAACCAGCTGAGCCACCGGGTGCTGCTGCTGTTTCCTTTGAAAGGCGAAAGGAGACAAAGCATTTGTGGACCACCACACGATGGCCACAGAGCGGCTGCTTGATCCAGAGCTGGCCCGGCCACCTGCGAGGCTGTTTTCTGCAGGTTTTCTTGCTCCTGCCAGTAAATTCCTTCAGGACGGGCCAGGGGGTATTTAAAATGACAAAGCGCATTTCACAGAATGGTCCTCCCAAGATTCTCTGTTTTCAATTACACTGGGGAATCTCAGCGATGTCAGGGCACACGCTGCCATGAATGGCTCTGAGAAGTGACGTGCTGCGGAGGTGTGTCATCCAGCAACACATACCCCACCCCTGCATGCGTACTTAGCCAAAGGCTGTTCTCAGATGCAGGTAAGTTCACCAGGGGGAGCTGGGGGGCTTGGCCAGGCCTGGTGGTGGTGATCTGGGTCCTGAACATCAATGAGGCACTGCCCAGGCAGAGCTGAACTTGGGGGCCAAGATCCCACAGGCAGTCACTTTAATCTGGGCCTTCACGTGACCTTGCTTGTACTCAAAGGCTAGTGGGGCCAGGCAACATTCCAGATACAAGGGGAAGAAAGAAGCAAAAGGTGTTTGGATGTCATTTTTGCTATGGACTGAATTGTGTTCCCTCTACATATGTGGAAGCCCTAACCGCCTAGTGTGGCGGTATTTGGAGATGGGGCCTTTAGGTTTAGAGGAGGGTGGGGCCCCCATGATGACATTAGTGCCCTTATAAGAAGAGACCCCGAAAGCTATGCTCTCTCCGCCAGGTGAGGACAGTGAGAAGGCAGCCTTCTGGAAGCCAGGAAGACAGCTCTCACCAGCCCCTGACTGTGCTGGGATCCTGCTCTCAGACGTCCAGCCTCTAGAACTACGAAAAAATAAATCTGTGTTGTTAAAGCCACCCAGTCTCTGATATTTTGTTATGGCAGTTGACTAAGACAATTCCTATTTCGAAACTCATAGAATGTTAATGTAACTTTCCAGGTAGGCATTTCTGATACAGATGTGTTCTATTTCACAGCTTTTAAAATATATCAGATTTTGCTCTGGCCGGCATTCTCAGTGGTTAGAGCATCAGCTTGGGAACAGAAGGGTTGGAGGTTCAATTCCAGTCACATACCTGGATTGCAGGTTCTCCACCCTGGTTGGGGCTTGTGCGGGAGGCAACCAATTGATGTGGCTCTCTCACTTTGATCTTTTTCTCTCCCCGTCCCTTCGACTCTCTTCTAAAAATCAATGGAGGAAACATCCACTGATAGGATTAACAAAAAACATCAGTTTTACTTCATCAGTAATTGAAAGAGCTAAACAAATGATTTTTATACATTTTTCCCACTTAAAAGACCCCATTTTTACAGCATCAAAGATATATTTTTATTCTAAAAAATTTTCATTTCAAATCCCTTATCCATTACAAGTTAAAGAAATAGGACAAGTTTCTTTCCAAATAAATGGCAAAGGGCGTTGTGTTTCTGGCAGGTGTCAACATTTAACAGGAGCATGGGGTTCAGTCTGGAGTCTTCCTCCTGCCCCTCTCCTTTCTGAGCTGCTCATCAAATGACAATGTCTATCTCTGCTGCCAGTTCCCACCATGCAGACCTGGCCCTACTGGCCTCACCCTGGGACACAAGACCAATGACCCCGTACTCTCTTCAGGCTTCTACCTCACACACCCCCACCCAGTCCCAGAGTTCAGTTTACTGAGAGCTCCCTTCTCCCATCTTGAAACTGTAGACACCCCTTTAGGATCAACTTCCAAGTGCCAGGCGCTCGCTCGCCCTCTCTCTGGAGCACAGAAGATCTCGTTCTTATTAGAATGTGTTTAAAAAGAGAAACTTCATGAACGATTCTTTGGTGTTTATCATTGTGAACTTAGATCCCCTTAGAACACACATGTGCACACACACAGATCTCGCAGTAAGACTTTTCTACACAAGGCATGATATTCTAGACTAAACATTCTTCCTTCTTGAATTGTTCAACTGGACACTCAGGCCCACAGCAATAAACGGGGTGGACACACCTAAAAGCTTAGAGAAGACGAAACAGAAACACAGCACAGTGGCATCTGTGTCAGCATTTTCTCTCTGATTCTCCTTTGTGACAAGCCTGGCAGGGAAGGAGCCCAGGAGGCAGCCTGATGCTCCCCAGGAGGACTTCTCCTCCACAGGTTTACCCCTGGGATCTGTTTTCTAGGACCCAGGGCTTATGTGCCAGCCAGAGAGAGTATATTAACAATGTGAGGGAATAAAGTTCTGCAGGGTGAGATGCTTCGATGCAGTGGGTCAGGGCACGGTGCTGCCTGTATTCCCTCTACAGGTATGCGTGGCATGGGTGGCGTTAGGAGATGGTTTGGTGGGCTGTGCCGTGGTGGGAGAAGAGGACCTCCAGGGTAAAGACATGGAGTAGGAGAGGGACAGTCCAGTGACAAATGATGACCACGCCAGTGAGGACAAAGAAAATGAAACAGGACAAGACAACTTAGGCTCAGGACAGAATGGGGAGGTTGTGAATGCCCATTACACACAGTTGAGGGGATACAAAGAGAATGCACACGTAGGAGACTGAAGTTCTAGAATTACCTGGAAATCTGTTAGGAATGTACCTGGATTAAGGCTACAGTTTCAGGGAGGGAAAGAAAAAGAGAAAGCAGTTCTGAAGGAACACTGAGCGGTACGCAGCATGTCATTCTATGGAGATCATGGAGTGAGTGGAGAATCATGCCCAGACTGCTTACTCCAAAACAGCTGTTCTCAGCTCTTAGCACCCACCAGTTACCTGGAGGGCAAGGTGATGCTGACCCAAGTACCGCACTTTGGGGACCGCTGGGAGACCATTTGTCTTAGTTAATAGAGAAACTTGGTCTCACAGAGGGCAGCTGAGGAGAAAACAAGGTGGGAGGGGTTCAAGTCTATCAGATCACGATGGGAGACACAACATTCAGCTCTGTATCTTTGAAGTCAGCCAAGATCTTTCAAATGATAAGAACTGTGCACTTTTCTAGTTAATTCCGGATAGATGTTGAATTCCTGAATTGAGCTCTTTGCACTGGGGATGGTTTTATTGGTGGTGGTAATGGTTTTGGTGTTTAAGAAAGTAACTCACTACTTGAGAGACCACGGACTCTGCAAATAAGTTTCCCATGGGAAGGGCTCCGTGGAGGAGACAGGAAGCCATTGTCTCCTCTGTGTCCAATGACATGAGCAGGCCCCCGAAACACAAATAAATGAGCAAATAAAAGATAAAAGCGCAAAGGAGACCATCCTTTCCATCTGCAAAGGCAAAATAATTAAAAACTAGGTGAACATTACAGTGGTAATAATAGAACTTAATACTATGTGTTAATTATATAAACAGAGAAACTGTTATAATTCCTCCAGGGCCCACTCCCTTCTTTTGTATTGAACTATGACTGTCTCTCTCTCATATATATATGTGTGTGTGTGTGTGTGTGTGTGTGTGTGTGTGTGTGTATTCCAACTTCAAACCCTAGAACCATGCTGTTCTGACTAGTAGTTCTTAAGCTTTACATATATGTTGGGTGTATCAGAGTTCAATATAAAATACACAATATACACTGAGTGGCCAGATTATTATGATATCTGAACACATAATAATCTGGCCACTCAGTGTGTGTGTGTGTGTGTGTGTGTGTGTGTGTGTGTGTGTGTGTGTGTATTTATTAGAGGCCTGGTGCATGAATTCGTGCATGGGTGGGGTCCGGCCAGCCTGGCCAGGGGGATGGGACATGGGCGGTTGGCAGGCCTGCCTGCTGGTCGAACACTTGGTTGAGGGGACAATTTGCATATTAGCCTTTTATTATATAGGATATACACTAAGTGGCCAGATTATTATGCGTTCAGAGATCATAATAATCTGGCCACTCAGGCCCTAGAACTATGCCATCCGGCCTGGTGGTTCTCAAACTTTAGCGAGCACCAGACTCACTTGAAGGACTTAAGAAAACACAGGGTTTTGGGCCCCACCTGGAGGGGGTCTGATTCAGTAAGTCTAGAGTGGACTCAAGGATTTGTATTTCAACTTCCCAGGAAAGACTGATGCGTGTTTAGGGCCATACTTTAGGAACTGCGGCTTAGATCTATAGTTTACAACTCACAACTTGGCCACATATTAGAATAACTTGAGGTGGTTTATTATTATTATTTTTTTAATCCCGATTCTTATCACAGACCTCAAAACAAATCCAGAATCTCTGGGAATGCAACCCAGGCATCAGCAGGCTTTTGAAGTGCTCAGTGAGTCCAACGTGGAGCCACCGTGGAGGATTTCTAGCTAAATCAGCAGTGGTCACATCAGAGTCACTGGGAGGACTCCCGAAACCAGACTGCTGGCCCCTCTCCGGGGTTTCTGAGTCAGTGAGTCTGGTTGGGTCCGAGAACATGCATTTCAATCACGGTCCCAGGTGATGTTGCTGTTGGTCCCAGACCCACACTTGGAGAACCACCTAGTTAGACCAACTCGAATGAACTTGGGATCTAGTAGGAAATCTGGCATAAAAGACTGAAGTTAGGCTCCCCAACCCCCCAAAATACCAACAAAAACTGGGCACTGGGATTTAACGAGTCTGGGATGGCATGGGCATAAGTATGCTTTTCACACTCTCCCGGTGACTGTGCGTGCAGCTAAGACTGATAGTCACTGCCACGCCAGCAAAGGGTGCAGTGAAGGCCTCACCTGTACCTTCGGTTGCTCACCTGATTGAATATGACGTCTTCCAACTGGAATATAGTCCTGCGTTAATAATTACATGCAATATCTATCTCTGTGCTGCACTGAAGTGAATGGAAGTTATGACAGTCATTTCTGAATTTGAGAACCAACTTAGGTTAAGCAAGGAGGGGATCCTCCCCCTTTATTGCTATAAATACAAGTTACGTCTGAAATTGTTTTAATGTAACATGCTAACCCACCCCTTTGTTGATCTGCAGCTAGTCATGTAAACAGAAACATTATAACTGTTATTATAACAGCAGTTTCCTATAAATGAGAATTTATGCTTATATCTAAATAAACTTGAAACCTGATCAAACACCCTGGCTCCAGGAAATGACTTTGGGTTTGGACAGCACAAACCAGAGAAAGGGTTTACTGCCAGCTGAAATTTTGAATATACGGGGTCATTTTAAATCACATAGTATGAGAATAACTTGTGTGCTACAGACAGTAGAAGCTGAGATTTGGGGGTGGGGTGGGGTGTGGAAGGGGGAAGTGCCAGACGGAGTCAGCTCCTAACTAGAGCAGCTCAGCCATATCAATCAAATACTTGTTTGTAAATAATTACTTTGTACATCAGCTGTCCCTGGAAACTATTGTGCTTTAGCAGCTGATTTAGTACGTTACCATTCATGATCCTTCTAGAATATACTCTGCAAGTTCCAGGTCTCACACGGAGAAAGGCTTTAGAAATTTAGCACTGGGAAAACTGAGAAGCTCACTAGCATTTTGTCATCAGACAAAAAGGACACGCCATAGCAAGAATTGGCGAGGACCCGGAGAGACTGAGGAGCTGACACATAGCTGGCTGGGAACTCATGGCCAATGTGGAAGCCGTTTGTCAGATTCCTTAAAAGTTAAACATAAATTGAGCACACAAGGAGCAATTCTGCTCCTAGGTATTTACTAAAGAGAAGTGAAAGCATGTCCACACAGAAACATGTGCATGCGAATGTTTATAGCAGCATCTATACTAATAAAAGAGTAATATGCTAATTAGACTGGGACACCTTCCAGAGACCTTCCAGACGTCCTTCCAGACAAAGCCAGGGGCTTGGCTGGCCTGCAAACCACCCCCAAACAGCCCTCAGCCCCTCACCCAGGCCAGCCACACCCCCCAGCAGAGACCCCCCCACCTTGAAGCAGGTGTGGCCAGCCTGCAAACGGCCATCAGCCCCTAGCCCAAGCCAGCCACACCTCCCGCAGGGACTCTCACCCTGATGGGAGCGTGGCCAGCCTGCAAACTGCTCCAGGCCCCTCACCCAGGCCAGCCCCGCCCCCCAAGGGGACCCCCACTCTGATCCAGGACCCCCTTCAGGGCAGACCAGCCGGCCCCCACCCATGCACCAGGCCTCTATCTATACTAATAAAAGGGTAATATGCTAATTAGACTGAGAGACCTTCCAGACGTCCTTCCGGACAAAGCCATGGTGGCAGGGCAGAGGCAGAGGCAGTTAGGGGCAATCAGGCCATGAGGGGAGGGCAGTTGGGGGTGATCATGCCGGCGGGGGCAGGCAGTTGGGGGCGATCAGGCTGGCAAGGGGGGGCAGTTGGAGGTGAGAAGGCCAGTGGGGGGGGGCAGTTGGGGGCAAGCAGGCCGGCAGGCAGAGTGATTAGGGGCAATCAGGCAGGCAGGCAGGCAGGCAAGTGAGTGGTTAGGAGCCAGCGGTCCCGGATTGTGAGAGGGATGTCCCACAGGGATCGGGCCTAAACCAGCAGCTGGACATCCCCCGAGGGGTCCCATATTGGAGAGGGTACAAGCCGGGCTGAGGGACACCCCCCTGCCCCATGCATGAATTTTGTGTACCGGGCCACTAGTTATTCATAATGGCCAAAAGGTGGAAATGTCCATCAAATGTCCATCACAGGTGAATGGGTACACTAAATGTGTTTATAGCCCATGCAACGGGATATTAAAGTCAGCCATAAAAGGGCAGTACTGACATACTCCGCTACAACCTGGATACACCTTGAAAACATGCTCAATGAAAGAAAGCAGTCACAGAGATGACAGCATATGATTCCACTGAGATGAAAAGTCTAGGGGAGGCCTATGTCAGACAAGGCTGGAGAGGCAGAAAGCACTTTAGTGATTGCTTAGACCTGGGGTGTAGGGAGGGAGGAATGTGGGGGAAGGGAAGTTAAAGGGCTTTTTATTATCTTTTGAGAAGGTGAAATGTTCTAAAATTGACCCTACAGATGGTGGCGTTTATCTGTGAGTGCACTAAAAGCTATGGAACCGTCCGCTTTAAGTGGGTATGTGAATCACATCTCAGTAAAGCGATCATATATGGAACGTGGCTTACTGAGAAACGTGGAAAGCAAATTTCCATCAGCCCATCTCTGACATCGCCTTGGACGTGACTCTGGGCGCAGGCGCAGGGAACGTACCATGACTAGTTAAGGGGAGCGGGGTCTGGGGCGCCGCTCCGGGCCCTCGCCTCGCCGGCTGCCGCTGCACGCGGAAAGCGCGGGGCCCACTGGTCCCCAGAGAATACACCCCGCTGACCTCCGGCGGGGCCTGCTGCTCGGGGCCGGGTCCTGAGCTGCGCCGGGAGGACGACTGGTGACCGTCTTTCTTCCCCCTCTTGCCCAACAAAGCGTGACCGACCTCCCGCGTGACCTGGCAAGAGCTGCGGTTCCCCAAGCACGTTTCCCCCCATTGTGTGCCGAAGCTCCCGCCGGAGGGACGGCCCGGAGGCCGGGCGCCCCGGACCCGCGGGCCCCTCCCGGCAGGGGGAGCGGGCGGGGGCGGGGAGCTGCCCGGCGGCGCGGCCCCGGTTCCCACGCTCCTATTGTTGGCCGCTTTGTTTCCAAGTCCCATCACCGTGCTCCTCAGTGCGCGCCCTCGGCGGGCTGGGAGGCGTGTGGCCGCCCCGGAGCCGGGCCGAAAGGTCACTTCCTGTGGGAGCCCGCGGCTGGGGCTCCCCGGCTTCCCCGGCTGGGGCTCCCCGGCTCCCCCCCTCCTTCCCGGCGCCCGTCCGGCCACCCCGGCCGAGTGGGAGCGGGAAGACGTGCTGACTGTGGGGCAGATGCCACGGAGGCGTGGAAGAAGCAGGGTTAAAGGAGAAAGTCCCACTAGACGCCTCATGTCAGAGAGGCGTACAAAACTCCTTCCACGATTTCCGTCAGTGAGCCTTTCCCAGGAAAGTGTCGGAGTGTGACATTTTAAAAAATCTGTGTTCACACTCCGAATAAAACAAGCACATGCAACAGGGAAGGAGAAGAAAGTGCGACGTCATGTCGTGAGTGGTGACTCTCCAATCGGTGACTTTTGAGCCAGTGACTCGTCTGTGGACGCAGGATCCTGAGTTTGACGCGCTGGGTGCTGAGCTTTTAGGAGGGGCCGGGAGGCGAGAGGCCATGGACAGAGGACAGGCCACGCGAAAACGCGCTTCTGCGTTTCTTGGCCTTTGTTGGGTTGCAAGATTCAGTAACACTTTGATGCTCACAACGGAAGGCCCCACTTGGAAGACAATGTTCTCCACACCCCCTTCCTAGAAGTAAGAGGGGAGCTGGCTCTTTAAAGGACGCACCGTCTAACCCAGTGATGGGCAACCTTTTGAGCTTGGTGTGTCAAACTTGGCCAAAAAACTGAGCATAACTCGGGTAGTGTGTCACTTTGAGGAAAAAGCATTATTTCGCAAATGTTTCATCCTCAGGAGCAGCAAATGTTTCATCCTCGGCATGCGGCTGCCTCAGCGGCCGCGTGTCATTAGAAATGGCTACACGTGTCAGTGCTGACACGCGTGTCATAGGTTCGCCATCACTGGTCTAACCTTATATGTTCTAGCAACGGAGAAGATTCTGCTCTTTCCATGGAAAGTGGCCGGGCGGCAGAGGAATAAGACCGAGGGTAACTTCATTCAACATGCATCCATTAAGGATTTTTTTTTAAAAAAATACGTTTTTATTGATATTAGAGGAAGAGAGAGACAGAAACATCAATGATGAAAGAGATCGGCTGCCTCCTGCACACACACACACACACACACACACACACACACACACCATTGAGGATGGAGCCTGAAGCCTTGCATGTGCCCTGACTGGGAATCTAATCGTGACCTCCTGGTTCATGGGTCCATGTCAACCACTAAGCAACACTGGCTGGGCCAGCAAAGATGTTTTGCCCAGGGCTGGAGGTGGAGCGATGAGACACCCTGAGCCTGCTTGTAAGCCGTTTCCAAATGCAGTTGAGGAGACAGATAAGCTTGCAAACTCGCAGTTAAGGGTGACTCCAGTGGGGGTCTGTGTTGGGGACCATAAGCACCAGACAAGGGCCCCAGAGCCAGTGGGGATTTAGGAGAGGCTCCTAGAGAAAGGATGACTCATCTGACACTGCAGTGACAAGTGGCCAAGGGAAGGGAGCAAGGGTATTCTGAAAAGAGGCACCAGGGTGTACCCCACGGCCTTGATGGAGTGTGAGCACAGCTGCTGCAGGGCCAGAGGGGGGTCACAGAAAGTCTTGTTGAGATAACCTTGGACTTTAGACTAAACGCCATGAGAGATTTTAAGCAAAGGAGTAAGATCCTCAGGTTTGTCCTTTACAAAGGTAACTTGGGCCCAGCCGGTGTGGCTCAGTGGTTGAGCATGGACCCATGAGTCAGGAGGCCACAGTTCTATTCCTTATAGGGGCACATGCCCCAGTTGTGGGCTCGATCTACTGGGACATGCAGGAGGCAGCTGATCAACGGTTCTCGCTCATCATTGATGTTTCTATCCCTCTCTCCCTCTCCCTTCCTCTGAAATCAATAAAAACATATTTTAAAAAAAGCTTGGGTGGTTGTTTGCAGGATGGGTTGCAGGGACTCGGGCTAGAGGCAGGGATTGGGGGTTGGGACTGACCCAGTGAGGGACTGAGAGGTGTGGAGAGGACGGCAGCTTCCAAGGTGCTCAGAAGCTGGAATGACCGAGCATAAGGTCAAACTCATGTTGGCCACCGGCAACCAGGCGGCGGCGGGACCACTTCAGGTCTCTATCTTGCACACCTGGATGAGTGATGGTCAGGTTCATGGGGGTGGGCAACTCGGAAGACAAAGACCAGGCTTTGGGCCACGTTATACTAGAGTGACTGTGGGCGTCCAAGCAGGTACCCAGGTGGATGGGAGCTCAGTGCACGGGCTGGGGCGGTCAGGCAGGCGCTGGCGGCCTCTCGCCCACCAGCACTCTGTGAGACGCCCACCTCAAGCAGCTCCCAGGCTGGTGCTCAGGAGACAGGAGGCAGGAGCCCACTTCTGTGAAGTATCAAAAGTGGTCAGATTCACAGAAACAGAAACAGATGAGGGGCTTGCCTGGGTCCAGGGGCAGGAAAAAAAAGGGGGGGAAATTGTGTTCTGATGGGTGCAAGCTTTCAGGCGGCAAGATGTGAAACTTCCAGAGGTCCATTCACAACCACATGGATAGACTTACCTCCACTGACCACTTACACGTGGTTGAAATGGTAAATTTTATTATTTTTATCCAATATAATAAAAAGCTAATGTGAAAATTGTCCCATCCACCAGGAGTTCAACCAGAAGTTCATCAGGGAGTTGAACCAGGGGGCAGGGCTGGCTGGCCAACCACCCACGGCCCCTCCCCCTGGCCAGTCCGGCTGGATTGGCCCCAATCGGGGTGGACTGGCCGGACCCCACCCATGCATGAATTTGTGCACCGAGCCTCTAGTCACAATAATAAAAGAAGGCAGGGGGTAGGACTCAGGAGGGGAGGCGGTAACCCTGCCAGCGTCCAATGCCCACGCTAGGAGGAGACGCTGCCCTCTGTGATGCCCTGTTGCCCCTTCTCTCGGGGAGGGTTAAGTTGAAATAGAGAGTTAGTATTAAACAGTGTGAAGCAGGAACCTTCAAAATGTTTATTCCCCTTGACCTACATATGGTCTTCCACTGCCTGAACTCAATGCCCCCCAAACCCAAAAAACATTGGGGGAAAGGTCATTGAAAATATTAGATATAATTTGTACACTAAGTATTCAGTATTAGAAAACAAATAGTTAAACAGAGTTGAATACCATACAACTGTTATAAACCTTCACAGAGAATTTACAACAAAGTGGGAAATACTTATAAAGTCAAGCGGAACAAAATTCAGGCTATGAAACTGAGTGTATACTTTGATCATAACCAGGTCAGACCCAACTCGCACAGAAGAGCTCAGAGGAACACAGGCTAACATGTTTATGTTTAGACTAGAGGCCCGGGGCACAAAATTCATGCACGGGGGGGGGGGGGCGCGGGGGGGGGAGAGGGTGTCCCTCAGCCCAGCCTGCACCCTCTCACAATCCAGGACTGCTGGCTCCCAACCGCTCACCTGCCTGCCTGCCTGATTGCCCCTAACCGCTTCTGCCTGCCAGCCTGATCACCCCCTAAGCACTCCCCTGCCAGCCTGATCGACGCCTAACTGCTCCTCTGCCTGCCTGATTGCCCCTAACTGCCCTCCCCTGCAGGCCTGGTCCCCCCAACTGTCCTCCCCTGCAGGCCTGGTTGCCCCCAACTTCCCTCCCCTGCTGGCCTGATTGCCCACAACTGCCCTCCCCTGCAGGCCTGATTGCCCCCAACTGCCCTCCCCTGCCGGCCATCTTGTGGCGGCCATCTTGTGTCCACATGGGAGGCAGCCATCTTTGACCACATGGGGGCGGCCATCTTGTGTGTTGGAGTGATGATCGATTTGCATATCACCTCTTTATTATATAGGATACTGTTGGTTGGGGCCATCGGTGATAATTTTCGCATTTATTTTTCTTTATTTTCTAAATTTCTATATTACGCATATATTATTTTATAATGGAAAACATAACCTATATAAATTCTTTTTTCTTAATTTCCCTACAAAATTTTCTGTAATTCCTTCTACTTAAAGAGAGGTGATTTGCATTTAGCTCAAAGCTGCAACAGGTTATGACGCTGGTGACTTATAACTGTGTCAAAAGCCAAAGGGAAGGAGAAACCATCGTTTAGTAAAAACTTAGAAAGACCGAGGATCCCTCAGACATTCCGGTCGTCTGTCTCCTTGCTGTGCTTGTGTGGGAAAGAGGAAGCGGATCTCAGCATCAGGACGTGAGGTCGGACAGTTTAGCTGATTGTAAGTGCTGCACAAGCAAATTAAGACCTTCCCTTTAATTGGGCGTAATGGGTCAGACGAGGTAATAGGCCACCTGTGGCTGGCACGGAGCCAGGTCCCAGGAGCCCCCAGACCACAGCTTTGGTGTTGAGCGGCCCAAGGTCAGCGGCGATGGCTTTTGATGCCATATCGAGTTACACAGGCTGTCACAAAGACATACTCAGGCAAAACCCGAGGGTCTGATTTGGGTTACAATGTGTTGATAAAAGGAACGGTATGGAATAGTAAAAAGAATTTATTTCTTTGAAAATAATCAGCAACCAAGTGAGTAAAGAGCATTTCTTATGTGCCAGGGACTTTTCTAAGCATCTCATGTATAATTCACTTGCCAACAGGCCTGTGGAGTCGATTCTATCAGCAGCATCACAATCATCCCCACTTTGCAGATGAGGAAACTGAGGCACAGTGAGACCGACTCCAAGTCACACAGCTTCCTGTGGCAGAGCTGGGACTTGAACCCTGGCAGTGAGACTTTGCTGCCTCTCTTCCCCACTCTATGCTGTTTCACCAGCTCTGGCTCAAACACGCTTTCCCGGTAAACTGAATCCAGACGCCGCAAAAGCCAGAGCCTGCATGTGGGGCCGTGTCTGCTGGATGCTCCCGCCTCTGCATGGGGCATGGGACTGCAGGGACAGCATTTGGGGGTGAAAACCCCAGCCGAGACGGAATCAGCAGACCTAAATTACCAAGAGAACACAAATGTCACACGCTTCACTCACACACGGTATTTCGACCTCGGCATGACGCTGAGCTGATGGAGTGAGGAGCATTCATGGAGCAAGCCCAGCCCCGGAGCAGGAAAATGTCCTCGTGTAGATTTGCCGGATGGCAGGATCATCTTGGCCACAGCGAGGGTGACACTGCATTAAGGCCGAAGAAGCTCCTAAACCAGGGCCGCTTCCTGGGCCCACGTGCGTTTTGGCGAGGACGCGCCCTCCGTATTCATAAGCTTTACATTGGGAGCGGTTCTGAGTGATGAGATGAAATCTCCCACCCCCTGCCCTGTCCTGCCGGGGATGCAAATGGTTCATCCCTTTGTCCAGCATCTTCCCGCCCGTCGGTCACTCCGTAGCATCTGTTATCAGATCTGTCTCGGTATCACAGGGCTTGTGCTCACATCGCCTTATTCACTTCACAATGCCCCAGTCACCTGACTCTTATTACAGTGTATGGTTATAATTGTCCTATTTTATTGTTGCTGCCGTTCATCTCTTGCTGTGCCTCATATAGAGAATAAGCTTCATCATAGGCAAAACCACAGTAACACAGGGATGGGTACCAGCCACGGTTTCAGGCATCCCTGAGATCGTGGAACGTGTCCGCCGTGGATAAGAGGGGACTAGCGCACACATGTCTCAGCTCATCTCCTGCATATGTTGCAAACATCAGGTCTTCACCAACAGGAAGAGCGAAACATAGTAAGGTGTTAAATAAAGTCTAATTTTCTGAGAGCATAGCCAGCATTTTAGAGGAAAAACACCAACTTCGGGATGGGAAATGCTGTCAAAGAAATTCCAGGAGTTGCTACAGCTTTAAGACAGTGGATGAATGGGCCTAAAGATGCCCCTGACTGAATTCAAATCAGCCAGACAGCCATACACCCAGGAGCAGATGTCTTTGGGGTTTCTCCAAAGCCACGTCACCTCTCATCACCCAAGCGTCACTGCACCCTCTGCCGTCCCCAGGGGCACCTTTGCCCAGCCCCGTGCTGGCAGAGGGCTGTCTGCAGTCTGTCATCTGGGCCTGCGGTTGGAGGTGTCCAGGGGCCGCCATGCCAGCACCCACCCCCACCAGGCCCCCGACCGCCACATGGCTTGGCGGCACGCACACAGCTCGCTCCGGAGGAGCTGGGCCGTCTCCCGGGGAGTCCGTGTCGGAGCACAGAGTGGACGCTCTGGCTCTGCTCAGCTGCCCTTGAACCACATAAAGGGAAACCTTCGAGGTCTGGGCCTCCCGGGAAACGGTCGCTCCCCTTGTCCCTTGTCATCTGTTTGTCCCACACCACTTCTTCCAGGGCCCACAGCACACCAGGCCTGTGGGCACCCGACAGGGGTCGGTCAGCGAGTAAAAAGGCCTTGTGCCTGTCGGGGTCCCACAGCCACTGGGAGATGAATCTTCACTCGAGCGAGGGAGCCAGACTTCCTGTCCCCTCCCTCGTGGGCCCTTCTGGGCATCTCAGACGCAACAGCACCAACAGCTAACACTGAAAATGCTCCCTGGTCTTAGCCGTCTAATGACCGCAAGTGTAGAATAGTTCTCCGAGGAGCAGGCCTCCAGGCCCGCGGCCCCTGTGCGTGCAGGGGCATGGCACTCCAGGTCAAGTCTCCACATTCAGATTATGTGTGAGGAAAGGGACGAAAATGGGCTGGGTGAGGGCTTCGTTTGGCCATGCCCAGTTCATCAGCATTTTGAAGTACAATGGAAAGATACTTTGGGGAGGACCCAAATACTCACCACTTCGTCACATTTCTCCAACTGGCATTGGTAACAACCCCTAACTCAGTGACAGCCAGCCCCGTTCTCCAGATCGGGACCCCTGAGCCATTTGCAGGCGGAGATGCCAAGGCTCGCCAAGGGGAGGCCCTCACCGCGGGGCTGCTCGCTCGTGTCCTGGCTCTCACCCTGCTGTGGGAGACAAGGTCACAACCCCCTGGAGCGGGACACAGGCGGTCCCCAGCATTCTCTGCACACACTGCAGGCCTCACCTGACAGGCCCAGCTCCGACCTCAGTCAAACCCGTAGTCACCAGGTCTAAAGCCACCGGGGGTCACAGCCACTCAGTTTCACAGGCTGGGGCCAGCATGTTTGAAGCAGAAGAAAAACCCTCCGTCACTGCACACAGCCGGGCTGAGAAAACTCTGTCTCAGAGGGGAAGGGTGGGGCTGTGCCTGCGCTGTCACCTTGCCGGGCATTTCTGCTGAGGAGCGTGGCAGGGAAACCAGTGGCCACGGGGTGCTCTCCGCAGCTCAGCCCCCCTTTCTGCACGCAGCTATTTCCCACGCTGCTTCCCAGTGCCGTCGGGGGAGCATGCCGCACCTCTCATCTCTTGCCCCCCTATTCCCAACGCTGTCCACACCCAGTCCTGAAAGAGGTGGTTTCACCACACGCATTGCTCAGGCAATGTGTCTTTCACTTACGGGGTAAGTAAGTGTCAGTCACAAAAATACAAACATGTTGCAGAGCTAAACTGGTCACGCACATACACACATGCACACATGCTTGCACATGCACACACACTTTTTGTGGTCAAGGTAGCAAAAGGTAGGATGTTTCAGGATTGGCCTAAGAGTCTTCGGAGTTGCACGCATCCTGCCCCCACCCCCACCCCCCACGTTTAGGCTCTGAATCAGCCAGAGAACCATGCGCCCAGGTCTGCAAAGGGCCTCCGGCCGGTGAGCCAGACTGGCCGCCCGGTCCTCCAGCACGGGCAGTGGCTGAAACAGACCCCTCGCGGTGACTTGGCTGCAGCGGCTGGTTAATCCCCCGGCGGAGCCCGACCCGGTGCGCGCCCCGCCCCCTCACAGCTGCCTCAGCACTTCAGCAGCCTGACAGGAAGCCTGACCCACCCCTCACCTGTTGCAACGTGACTCCACTTCACTCATTCACGCTGCCAGCCGGTCGGCGGATGTTTCTGCAGCCTCTGCCACGGGCTCCCATTGCACAGGGTCCCACAGGGCCTGGTGTGGGCGCTCACAGCCCAGCCCCCCGGACCACACACTCGTAAATCTCAGTGCCGGAAGGTACAGCTGAGGCACTTGTGTGAGGAAGGCAGTGGGGCTCAAGGGCATGGCCAGAACAAAGGGGTGGCTGGGGCGGTCCGGCCTGGCCCCTGGCGGTCTGGTCATGGCCTGACGCTGTGGACGTGGCGATGGAGAATGGTTGGCATCTTTTCCCTAAGAGGAATTGTTCCTGAACTTCTTCTCTCTTAAGTCTCATTTCAATAGTCTACATTATTATCATTTTAATCCTCACCCAAGGATTTGTTATTTATTGATTTTTACAGAGAGGAAGGGAAAGGGAGAGACATACACACACATCAACTACCTCCCATACAAACCCCAAACAGGGGTGGAACCTGCAACCTGGGTATGAGCCCTGACCAGGAACTGAACCCGCAACTTTTTAGTGTACAAGACAATGCTCCAACCACTGAGCCATCCAGGCAGGCTCAATATTCTAGATGGATTCTTCCTTTTATATCCAACTTTTGTCCCTTTCGTCAATGTTGTTGCTGAAGTAGTTCACCCTATCCCTTCCCCTGTAAGGTCCAACGCCCTATGAGAGTAGACTTTGTTCCCTGCTTGATCCTCAACATCTACTAGTAGGACAGCGTCTGGTGGTAAATATTTGCTCAATAAATGTATGTGTCCCTTGTCCCTAGGCTTCATTAAGCTAACGTCGGGGCTAACGTGAGTTTAATATGTGTTTCTATTATGAAAAACGACAAGGACATCCCATGCTGCCCACCGGTCTGCCCTGCTCACAGCTGAGAGCTCCTGGACACGTCCTCGCTGTGCCTGGGCACGAGCTGCTGCAGATGGTGAGACGCTGGAGACCTCGAATGGCTGATGCAGCCCTCAGCTTCCGCGCCCTCCGAGCATGAGGCCCTGGTGTGAGCCATGAGGGATGGGACAAGTGCCTCCCCGCCCCCCACCCCCAGCCCCATCACCTCTTTTCCGCAGGTGCCGATGCAGTGTGGCTTGTGCTAGGCACTTGAGGATCTGCAATGAAAACTCTTCTGATATTTATTCACAGCTCCTGTTTCCCTGGGACCTGGCCTGAGTCCACGAGGTGCTTGTCTGGAGATAAGAGGCAGATTCGGAACCTCTTCTCTCTGCAGATCACCGAGACTTGGAATTGGGCCAGACCTGTTAGCTCAACACTCCCTTAGGGTGAGTGAGACCCGGGAAGCTACTCAGTGTCCCTGCCACAGGGACTGCCCTGTGAGCCCACCCTCCCCGGCACACCTGGTTTCCAGCAGTGACCTCAGTCAACCCTGAGCTTGGAATCCCTTCTTTTACATGGAAACGTGGGTTGGCATTGAAATTGACCATGAGCCTGACCAAGTCTGTGTATATTGTACATGATGTTCAGATTTTATATAATTCATCCTATATAATAAAGAGGTAATATGCAAATTGACCCTTATGCCCTCACAAGATGGTTGCCTACAACCAGGCCGGCAAGGGGGTTAGTGAGGGACAACCAAACAACTGAACAGCAGGATGAGTGGAGCGACCAGGCTGGCAGGGGAGCCGTGAGGGGTGACCAGGCCAGCAGGGGGGGTAGTTGGGGGCAATCAGGCCGGCAGAGGGGTCAGTTGGGGGTGACCAGACCAGCAGGGGGGGTGCAGTTGGGGGCGACCAGGTCGGCAAGGGGTCCAATTGGGGGTGATTAGGCTGGCAGGGGGGGCAGTGAGGGGCGACCAGGCTGGCAGAGGGGGACGGTAAGAGGCGACCAGGCCAGCGGGGCGGGGGGGCAGTTAGGGGCAACCAGGCAAGGCAGTCAGGTGAGCAATTAGGAGCCATCGGTTCAGGATTGTGAGAAGGATGTCTAACTGCCAGTTTAGGCCCAATCCTGCGGGCCTAAACCAGCAATAGGACATCCCCCAAAGGGTCTCAGATTGGAGAGGGTGCAGGCTGGGCTGAGGGGGACCCCCCACACACACCCCGTGCATGAATTTCGTGCACTGAGCCTCTAGTATTTACATAATATTCTGTAGCTGGTGTGTGTCCAGAAAGCTCAGAGAACTAGACATGCACCCAGACAGCGTGGCTACTGGGGAACACTGTGGGGGACACTCAGCTTCTCTCTAACCCGTGGGCGCTCTGTCAGTTGAACAATCACAACAGCAACTGGGAGAGAGTGGACCTCACAGAAGACACCAGGGTCCTCTTGGCACGCCCGCAGTGAGCAGTCCACTGCCATTCCTCAGACCCGAAGGGCAGCTTGCTCGGTGGTGCTGGGATAGGCACAGGACGCTAACCAACTGCTTGCCAAGGGCTTTGTGAGTGCCCGTGTACACTAGAAACCCTTTGTATATGGAGGCAAATTGATTTGTTTTTGTTTGCTCAACAATCAACACATAGTTACTGGCAATGCACTAGGGACTCTCCTAGTCACAGTCATAAACAAAGGAGATGGGTTACTGTTCTTGGAAAACTTACCATAATAAATGACTGGATTAGCTGCCCCAGGCCATCCAGCCCCCTCCTCCCTTGCATTCTCGAGTGTAAAGGCCGAAAAAATAAAATGCTCATGTGCCCAACATCCCTTCCTACTCGGGGTAGAGGATGGCATAACATTCCGAGTCCAGACAGAATATCCCGAGGACGGTTCCCCTTGAAGCCAAATAAAGACTTTGACCCTTTGACCTTTCCCTTCTCCTCGTCTGGGACACAGGCGAAATGCCCAGAGGTGCAGCATCTGTCTCGTGACCTTGACGTGATAATCACCAGGAGGAAAGTGAGGATGTTGAGGGTGGCAGCATCGGAAGTAAGCCAGAGCCAGAGTCCTGGAGGACGTCGCTGACACAGGCTTGACCTACCTCCCCGGGTGGCTGACATGTGAGACAAATGAAGATCTTCCATTGAGGCCTGTTTATTCTTTTTTTAAAATTTTATTTTATTGTTTAAAGTATTACAAACAGCAGTACATATGTCTCCTTTTTTTTCTTCTTATTCTCAGCCACTCACGTCTCTAACTCACAGAGGACTTGGAGTTGTAGGTGGGAAGCTACTTTAACCAAAGTCTGTGCAGACATCTTCTCCGAGATGACATTTTTAGCTGCCACCTTAGTGATCAGAAGGAGCCGGTGAAGCTTTGGGAGGCAGATCCCAGGCGCAGGAACAGCGAGTGCGAAGGCCCTGAGGCAGAAATCCACGGCCTGTGTTCAAGAGCGGTGTAGAGCCCGGTGTGCCGGAAGCACCGTGGGCACGGGGCCGTGCGCCACCCTGGAGGCCCTGGAGCGGCAGAGCCTGAGCGTGGACAGCCTCGGAAGCTGGGGCCAACGCTCTGGCTGCCTTCCTGACCCCAAGGGGAGAAGCTGGCACAGATGGATTCGAGCTAGATGGGTCTGAGGTGGATTTCGGAGGCAAAGCCCTCAGCAGCCCTTGTGGATGGACTGAATGGAAGGTCAGTGAAAAGAAGGGAGGAAGATTACTTAGATGTTTTATCCTGAACACCTGCGGGAGCCATTATGAAGGTGGGGAGAATGTGAAGGTCTGGGTGGGGAGAGGGAAGGACAGGCAGAATTGGCAAGCGTGTTTTAGGTTAGAGATGCCAGTGGCTGTGCCATATGGGAGGCTGGGTACATGAATCCGAAACTCCAGGGAGAAGCCAGGGCTGGGACAGAAATCTGGAAGCATCACATGCAGATGGCATCAATGCTGGGCTCCTGACATAATTTCCTGGCTGAGCTACTTGGACATTGACACGGAGATGGAGGCGGGAAAGTGCCACAGGGAACGAAGAAGGAGCATCCGGGGAAGCGAGACAAAAACCAGGAAGCTTTGAGAAAAGGTGTTTCAAGGAGGAGAATCAGCAGCTCTGTTGAATGATGCCAAGAGGTCGGGGAAAATGAGACAGAGACCAGGTTGCCGGGTTTCTCGATCATTACGTGTTTGGTTTTCTTGTTAAGAGCAGTTTCAGAAAGAGGAGGGAAGAAGCCGGGTTTGAGTGGGTTCAAGACAAAATGAGTGACGAGCAGATGAAGCAGGGCCTCTCTTGAGGAGCAAAAAAATTGGGACTGTGGCTGCCGGGGTTTGGGCCAATGGAGGGTCAGGGAGAGTTTCAGTCACAAGAAAGCCCGCTGCCGTTGCCTGCAGTCAGGAGGGAGGGCGGCGGGTCTGTTACTTATTGAGCTCCTTTACAGATGTCCCTTCATCCTCTCCACAAGCTGTGACCGGGAGTTTCCACCCCCTTACGGACAGGAGGCAGGCAATACCCACACTGCGCCCTGCCCTGTCAGCAGCTGTGTGGCCTGGACCACTTACTGAGCCCACATGCCTCGGTTTCCTCATCTGAAACATGGGTTCATCAAAATTCATTCAAAAACTAATTGATTAGATTTAACTAGTCAAAAATGGTGCTTACTTCAAATGAATGAAAAGGAAGCCACGCGTGTAGAACACGGCACCAGGCCTCATGCGTGGCCAGTGCTCAGTGAATATCCGTGCTCTCCAGAGATGAGAAAGGAGAGCCCGGAGGTTAAGCATCTCCCTCGTCGAACAAATCTATTGAGCGTCTAGTGTCCGCTCAGCCCCTCCGAGGCCAGAGCACAGCAGGAGCGAGCCCCGAAGTGTCCCTGTCCTCACAGAGCTTCGAGTCGGTGAGACGACAACAGCACGACAATAGCCACGGCTCATGCAGACCCACTGCGTGCCGGGCCTGTGGCTCCCCAGGGGCGAGTGACAGAAGCCGTGCCTCTGGCTTCCTGTGGACGATTACGCCGTCTTCCCAGGGGTATCACTGTGCACAAAGTGTGAAACCCAGCTCCAGGGAAGTAACCCCGTGGGCGCGGCGCGTCCCTGAAAGCAGAGCATTGGAGGTGCTGACAGGCCTTCCCTGCTTCCTCCCGGCTTTCCAGGAGGCTATCAGAAAGGGCTTCCCGCTGCACCCGCCTGCCTCCCCTTCCTCGGTGTCTCCCCCCGTGGCTGAGTGAACGAAGGACACAGTGGGACAGGAGCAGGTTGGATCCTGTGGGGGAGCCAAGGCCAGTGTCATGGCTGCACGGTGGCCCCTCAAAGTCCCTCCGCTGGGGTCCTAACCCCAGGAGCTCAGCATGGACTGTCCGTGGAGGCGGGGCCTTTAAGAGGTGATTCACTCAAAACGAGTCACAGGCTGGGCCCTGATCTGATGTGCCGGCCATCCCGGTAGGAGGAGGTTGGCAAGGCCGGTACGGGGGAGTGGGAGGCGTGGGGGGGTAAGGGGCCGACCGCATGAGGACGCGGCGAGAAGGAGGCCATCAGCGAGCCGAGGAGCGAGGCCTCGGAGAAACCCAGCCTTCAGACCGTGAGAAAGTCAGGTGCTGAGCGCCAGCCGCCCACCTGCGGCCCTCGGTCCCGGCGGCCCGGGAGGACAGTGCCAGGAGCCCGGCGCAGCGGCCTCGGCTCCCCGCAGCCTTGCGAAGGCACTGCCCCTCCTCTGACCAGCGCGGAGCAGGCGGGCGGGCCCCGCGGCAAGCTCTGAGGACAAAGCACCGAGGACGAGGCAGCCATCGCCGCCCTCGGGTGGACAGCCGGGAAGGATCAGGAAGACACAGGTGACGTGGGCGAGGATGCCTCCCGGGGACTTCCCGGCATCGGATGGAGCCGAGAACATTCCAGGGAGAGGGCCCGGCGCCCAGCGTCCCTCCTCATACCTGGTTCTTACCAGGCCCTGCAATCGCAGCATCTTTCTAGCGTTATCGCATTATTGTGCTTAAGCACAAGCAAAGGTCTATTGTCCCCATTTCCCCGGTGAGGAAGCTGAGGCCCAGACAGGTGGCAGATCCGGGCGCACAGCGGCTGCGGACGGCACAGTGGGCGGTGCGGCTGGGCGAGGCTGGGCAGGAGCCCGAGCGGAGACCTCTGCGGAGACGCGGAGCTGGGCGGGATGGAGACGGCCAGGCAGCGCCAAGAGGAGGACAGAGGGTTTTTATTTTGGAGGACAGGGAAGATTAGTAACCGTGGGTAAAAGGGAGGAGGGAAGAAACAGTGAAGATAGGAAAGAAGGTGGCTGGCAAAGAAAGTTCCGGAAGGAGCGCAGAAGCCCAAGATAAAGTGTATGTGCAGGTGGGGGAGCTGGGGTGGTGAGCACAGCCTGAGTGACCTTGAAGAAGGGTCAGGACGGGCTGAGAGAGGCGGGAGGGTGGCCTCCGCCTCGGGCCTGGTGTGGTGTTTTCTTTCTTCCTTCTTTCCTTCCTTCTTTCTCTCTCTCTTCTTTCCTCGCTTCCTTCCTCCCCCTTTTCTATCTCTCTCTTCTTTCCTCGCTTCCTTCCTCCCCCTTTTCTATCTCTCTCTTCTTTCCTCGCTTCCTTCCTCCCCCTTTTCTATCTCTCTCTTCTTTCCTCTCACACCCCCAGGAAAGGGCTGCCTGTGGCCACAGCTGTCACGGGGTCCTGCAAACGGCTCTCACCCGTGCACACCGTCCTTCCACTTCCACTGCGGAGGCCCTGCAGGCAGGAGCTGCCTTCGCCCTGACTCACCCCTCAGCACCTGGAGGCCCAGGCCCTGCCCCTTCCCACGCACCCAAATTCTGCCTCTTTCCGGCGCAGCTCAAAGGGCCCTTCCTGTGACCCAGCCTCATCTCTACACGGGAGCGTTTCTCTTCCTTGGAAAATCCTAACTATCTTTTCAGTCCCCGCTGCGTGTTTCAGCCACTTGTCCATCTCTCCCTGGTCTCCTAAGACAGGGTGACTGTCCTAAGCTGCTCTTTAAACAGCGCGGGAGGGAGGTCGCGCGTGCCCAGGGCACACGGTGCGTTCCTGCCCCGGTATTGGTAAGTCTGATGGTCGGTGAGCCAACCGTTTGCAGAGGAAGCAACTCGCATTTCAGAGGCGCGGCCCTTCTGCGGGGCCTGCGCGGCCGCGGTCTGTGTGGTCTAATAAGGGGTCTCAGGAGATTAGCCCAGAGTAACGGGAACCCGCAGGAAACCAGGGCGACGTGAAGTCACTTCGGCCAGGAAGGAAAGGGCCTCACCTCGGGGTGAGGGCAGGAGCAGGAGGCTTAATTGTTCCCATGGCCGGTGAGCCGTCCTGCCCGAGCTAATGGGAACCTGACGCACCGGCTTCCTGCGCCCGCCGCCCGCCTGGACTTCAAACAGACAGCCGCCCGCAGGGCCCACGGCCCGAGCCCGTTTACTTCCTCTCCAACCAGGAGCAGCGCCCTGCCCGCTCCCACCCATGGGCTAGAGCAGGCTGCCCAGGACCTGGCAGGGCTCTGGGACCACCCCACCCACCCTCCCTCTGCACCCCGAAAGTCCTCAGACGTATCTCAGTGGCCCCAGGTGTGAGAGAAAGCTCTGGGGCATTTGCCATCCTTGCTGGGCTGGGAGGGGGAGCGGGGTGGGGAGCACCAGGTCTGCACGTGCCAGAGTGGCATCAGGCCCTGAGCATTGGCAGTGCCAGGAAAGAGCCCAGGCGGCCCGGCCTTCCGTCTGGTCCTCAGGTCTGGCTCTCAGGTCCGACTTGGGGCTACTGTTCTGCCACCGGCTCTGGCAGGCAAACGCTGGGGCCGAGGCCAAGCAGCCTGGAGTTTATGTGACTGGAGAGGCGTCTGCCCTCGGGGTGGGGGCAGCGCTGAGCAGGCCGGCTGCATCCCAGAGGCCGGAGTCCTGGCACACGGCACTTCCCAGCCGGTCTCCCTCTGCAAGTCCCACCGGCAGCCCGGGGGTTTGCCTGGGCCGAGGACTCTCAAGTTCCCTCTCACCTCCCTTGTCCACATGGGAGCTCCACAGGAGGTGACAGGTAGGTGTTTAAGACAGATGACAACAGCTGGGATAAACCGCCGCTCGCAAGGCTGTCCTCGTGAAATGCATCCCTTTCCACGGGGGCGTCTGCACGCGGAAGGGGAGTGAAACCGGAGGAGATGCTGCGATAGCCAGGCTGCATCCTGTCTCGAGGGGGTGACTCTCTAATGACACAAAGATGAGCTGCTAGATGGCCCGGCAGATAGCCGCTTCCGCCGGCCGCCCATCCCAAATCTTCCTTCTCACTCGGTTTTCTGTACTTCCGAGGTCAGAGCTCATCTCCCTGAGAGACCGGCCTCGGGAAAGGTCTGGAATCCTGCAGGTAGAAAAGCCACCATTCTGCTTAATGGACACTTGCTCCACTCAAACCAACCCCTGGGGGCGGAGAGGAGGTGAGGGCGGGGTGGGGAAGGGGGGGAGGGGGTGGGGGCGGGGAGGGGGTGAGGGCGGGAGGTTTCGCGTCCCTTGTCCTGAGCCTGTTGGCATGTGGTGGAGCAGGGCCAGCGATGGAGATCGGCTGGAAGGAGAAGGAGATATTCCTCAGAAGAGCAGAGACCGCTGGACTCCCTCTTAGAGACGAGGCCTCGGTGAGCTGTCCTCTGCGTTTGCACCTCGAGATGGCAGTGGCCTGGCAGACAGCACCTTTCTTCCCCGGGGGTGCGCCTCTCACCGAAGGGGCTTGGCCATTTGCTAGGATGTCAGCGCTCAGTCCTCTTTGACCCTTAAGTTCTTCATCTTCGATAACAGTGCCCTCCCCTCGCCATGGGGGACGCTCAGTCTCACATGCCCTGCCTTCCTCGACTTACCCATAGGACAGAGGGCGGGGGCCTTCAGAGTCTGACCTGGGTTTGAGCTCTGGCTGCTTGTCTGCCACGCGGTCCCCTGACCAATCCCTTAGCCTCGTCTTCCCTGAACTGGGCTCCTCGAGTGGGAAAACAGGGCCAGATCCTCCCCTCTCCCCGGGGAGGGCGCCGAATGAGCAAATGCAAATCTCAGAACGGACTTGAGCAGGTTTGTAAACTGTGAGGCACAGACATCCTCGCAGTCTTTGCAACTGAGTGAAATACATCGAATGCTATTGAAACCACAGCTACACTAAAGAAATCAAAGAAAAAATGTTTCTTTCTTACAAAACAATGGTCCTGCTCTAGCTTTGACTGGTTTCCTTAAAATTCGCCTCTTTTGGAGGAAGGCTTTTATAGGGAAGCTGTGACATGAACCCTCACTCTTTAAGAGACCAGAAACTGAAGACTGAAAATACATGGCTGCCCCAATAATGCACGGGCTCCACGTGAGCAGATAACGGGCGCCCGGTGCCCCTGTCTCCCTGGGGGTCACGGAGCTCAGACCCTGTGCAGCTGGAACAGCTGGGGATCCTCCGAGCCTCCTGGTGTCACAGCTTATCAGTGTTGACGGACAGACTGCATCAGGCCTCGCCTTGCTGGCCAAGCAGAAGGCACACGTCTCTGATTCTGCCGCGCCCTTTTCTCCTGGCCATGGGAAGACCAGCGTTATCTGTGACGCTGGAATATACAGGAAGCAGTCGATGCGTTAATGTCACCAGGCAAATTCTATCCCTAGACCTCACTGGCCCGGCATTCTATTACTGACCCAATTCTTAGGCGCTCCAAGGACTAACAGTCAACTTTTGATCATCCTCAACAGAAACAGCATAGATTTTATGAACATCATAGACACATAAGACCTTGCAAAAGCCGTGGGAAGTTCAGACAATTTGTGGCTTGAAGAATGCACTCATTCGATAAAGTAAATACAAGTGGTGCGGTGGGTACCCCACCCCCCAATTCATCAATTCCTAATTCTGGAAGAAGTTAATCTGTCTGCATTTTGACTTGGGTATTGAATATTTCATATATTCATATAGCTATAGATGTATATGACAAGCAAGGTCCTAGGGAATGCACTGGTTTTAAGCTCATCTACCTCTCACATGAGAAATTAAGCATAACCCTGAGGAAGTCTGAATTCACTTCCTCAAAAGATGAACAGGTAAACACCAGCAAATGCACTTACTGTTTACCCCACAGGTACTTAGTGAGTCCTCGCTGTGTGCCAGGCTCTGTGCTGGGCACTGAGCGTCCATGGATGAATAGAGAGCTACGTCCCTACCCTCAGTGCTGTCCCTCTGATACAAAACAGCTCCCCTCCCCTTGGCCTAAAGAAGGAGAGCCGCATAGAAGAAAGCCATCGCGCCCTCATGGTGACTGTCACTATGACCTGGGCCGGGGCTAGGGCAGTCACTTCGTCACCTGTCAAGGCCGCCAGAGCCGCAGCCTGGCTCAGCAGTGGCTGTGCGGGCTCTGGAGCCGGCCGCCCCGTGAAGCCCCGCTCCCCGCTCTCTAGCTGTGTGCTCTGAGCCGAGACACTCGATCTCCCTGAGAACCTGCAGAGAGGGGTCGCATTAATGCCCACCCCGGAGGGCTGCGTAATGACTAAGTCAAAACAGACAAAGCCCTAGGACAGGGCCTGGAAAGCAGCAGGTGATCAAGAAATGTTCGCAGCTGCGATTCGTACCTGCCCCGCTCCCCTCTGGCTCCCACACTGCAGGGGCCCAGGCAGGATTCCTTCCGCTCCCAACATCTGCAGCTTCCCTCGCTGCCATCCCCAGCCCCTCCTGTGCACACGACGCCCCATCAGCGGATGGCCTCGCCTGTCTTCTGTTCCCAGCAAAGGTTGCTTGTACCCTTCAAGGCTCGGCTCAAGCTCACTTCCTCCAGGAAAGCTTCCTCCTTACCCTGACGGCCAGTGGCCGGGCCCTCCGCTCTGCTCATGGCAGCTGTGCTCAAGTCGGACTCTAACACGGAACCCCACATGCGTGTGTGTGTCCCATCCTGGCAAAGGGGCTGCTATAGGCCACAGGAGGGGTTCCATCAATGTTAGTTATATGGACAAACGAATTAGTGAGTAAACTGACAGGTGGGAGAGTGGAAGGAGGGGAGGGAGGGAGACCTGGGACAATCTAATTGGGTTACTTCCGTGTAACGTGTGGAGCAGGAGTGAGAGAAGCTTGAAGAGCTCTGGGCTCATGATTATCACCTCATCCAGATTCTACATAAAGACACAAGGGCAAGCAGAGATTGGGCCAAACACGGGGCAGCTAACTCTTCAGATGACCTGGCCATCCACGCACTCTGACCACACCAGGGCCCGCACGCAGTCCTGAGGCAGCGTCCGCACCACCCTCTGTCCTTACGCCCACGAAGCCCTGCATTTCCCACGAGGGGCGGCTACCCACAGCCCAGAGCGGGTATCCAGGTCCAGGCGTGCCCATTTCCCCCAGCGCTCCCGCTTCAGGATGCTTCTCACAGAAACTCGCAACCTTCCTTAAGCCGCAACCCAAGCCCGTGACTGCTGTCCTCAGAGTTGGCTCATTCTTCCCACCTCTGGGTCGAACACCAGCACTCCCAACCCCCAAGGAAAAGTGAACTCCCCC
The DNA here is from genome assembly GCA_025583905.1 of Ia io. NCBI lineage: Eukaryota > Metazoa > Chordata > Mammalia > Chiroptera > Vespertilionidae > Ia > Ia io. The sequence goes on along the minus strand of JAJQQW010000019.1, from coordinate 3,428,312 downwards.
AACCCGAAGACGCCAGGCACATCGACATTCTCCAACACGCGCTCGCTGGGAGAGCGGAGGTGATATTGTGTTTGGATATCATCTAGACCAGCGCTCTGGACCACTGGTGGTCCGTGAGGTCCGAAAGGTTGGCGACCGCTGATCTAGACAATGAAGAAAGATCACAGAAGGTCTCCTTCATCGAGATCTCTGAAAGGGGCAGGTACCGTGTTCATGGGTATAGAAGTGTCAGCTGGTAAGAGCACTTCATTCCCCCACGCTGAAGAGCAACGAGCATTAGAATAACACAGTCTAGCTTTCCAAGGTTCACAATGGGATCTCCATAGCCCCATGTCTCTGTCCCCTTCCTCAGCCTCCTGCTGTGAGCTCACCTCGGCGCTTAAGGAGCTATACCCCCGGCTTGAGGTCTGGTGCCCAAGGTGGCCAGCTGTCCCCAGACAGCGTCATCCTGGGACCTGCTCTCTCATTCAGTCATTATTTCGTGACCTTCCAGGGCTATGCCACCAGCACAGGGGTGAACAGTGAGCACAGTCGCCCTCTGCCCTGGGAAGTTCTGACGTTTGTGAGTCTGGGTAGGAGACCATTTGCATGCGTGTACAAAATACATGTAACTAATAAATGCATTTTTAAAAATATGTTTTTATTGATTGTAAAGAGAGAAAAAGGGAGAGGGATAGAGTGATACAAACATGGATGAGAGACACATCAGTTGGCTGCCTCCTGCACGCCCCACACTGGGGATGTGCCCTGACCAGGAATCGAGCTGGTGACCTCCGGGTTCCTGGGTCGATGCTCAACCACTGAGCCACACAGGCCGGGCCTGATAAATGCATTTTAAAAATACCCCATAAGAATTGAATTTTAATCTAATTTTTAACAAAATGAGATCCTTGTGTCCTCTGGCACAGCATCTGGGCTGTGGTAGGCACTCCGTCAACGGCGTTTCCTTTGCTCCTGGCTTTGGAAATCAAGTCGTGTTTAAGATGCATTGGAGGCCTTGACATTTTTGGCATCAAGTCCTGCTGCACCGAGGAGCTGTCAGCGGAGAGCACCGGAGCGTGTTCTCGGGAGACCTGGTGCTCTCCGCCCGTCGAGGAGCGGTAATGGCAAGGTGGTCTCGGGAGCCTCCAAGCCTCAGTTCCTCACCTGATAGATGCGAGAAATAGGGCACTCACCTGCCTTCCCTCCCAGAGGCTCAGCACGTGTGAACTGGGCCGGCCGCTCCTTAAGGGCCTCACTTAAGTTTTCTCTCTTTGTTCACACATCCCCCCAGAACATGGCCTTGGGACTGCTGCTCTGGGACCAGGGTGTCGGCCCCTCTGCGGTTGGGGGGTGGGGTGCCTGCCTGCTCTGGGGTGCCATCCCTCCGCTGTTGTTCCCATGGAGGTGCATGGACGGAGCAGCGGACCCCACAGCTGGCAGACCCTGCGTCTGAGGGAAGCCAATGCCCCCAAGGTGACCTTTGGAAAATCCTATATAATAACAGGCTAATATGCAAATTGTCCCCTCAATGGGGGAGGATCAGGGGTGGGGCCAGCCAGCCAACCACCCGTGGCCCCTTCCCCCAACCGGCCCTGCCCCCGATCAGCCACCCCCCCATCAGACCCCACCTGTGCATAAACTCGTGCACCAGGCCTCTAGTCTTTAATATAAAGGAGTAGTTCTTCAGTCTGGGGGCGTCGTGGACTCTTGAAAGTCAGTTGAATCCATAAGAGCACGCTGTCGGGGGTTGGGGGGACACATAGTTCATTTGCATATGAGTGTTTAATACAAGTTCAGGGACTCTCAGGCTCCCTGCCGTCTCCCCATGCACCCTTGGATGTGCAGCTGACCTCAGGGAGCCCTAATGGCACCCATGTTCTGGTCAGGATTCTCATTTTCTCTTCCTGTGAATCACCAGCCCAGCAAAGGGGCGAGCACCTAAGAATTCAAGCCCGAGTGGGACTGCCCGCCGCCTGCCTCCACGCTGGGGCCTCTGTCTCTAACACAGGGGTGACCATCCGTCCCCGGGGCATCCTGGCCAGTTTCCTCGGGCCCGGACACTGCAGACTCCCCTGCGTGATAATAAACACGGATCTCCACGGACCTCCGGGACCTCTGGGGACCTTCAGGACCTTGGGGGAGTCCTCTCTTGCGGTCATTTTCTTATGCACAGCGCTGGGCTCAAATGCAAACCTGGAGATTGAGGGACGCTGGCAGCCTGGGGCTGCTTGCTGCCGGTTCCGGGGAAGCTGCCCTAGGAGTGTTTGCTCCAGCCTCTTGTTGAGTGGCAGGGAAAGGAAAGGGTCGTTGGAAAGCTCCGGGTTCACAGCCTGGCGAGTACAGGATGCTCGGCCCTGGCTGCCCTGGACAGAGGCACTGCTGCAGCCCGGGCCAATGCACCCCACTCCCTCCTCCTGGAAGGTTCCGCCCCCCAATACCCTCCCCCTCCGCCAGGGGTGGCTGACTGCTCCCCCTCTCTAGTAGGACTGCGAGTGTTCCCTCTAAAGCCCTCCCCCATTTTCCAGCCCTCCCCGCCTCCCCTGGAAGGCTGGCATCTGGGCCGCTGGAAGGGCGTTGGGTGAGGAAACAGAGAAGGGAGATTAGGGCAGTGCCTGCAGCCAAGTCCTGGCACCGAGGCTCACGTTGCATGTTAATGAAACGCTATAAAACATCAAACCCGAAAGGTACCAGTTAAAGCCGCCCAAATCCTCGCTGGAGTTTGGCTCTGCAGCTGTGGGTCTGGGAGGCCGAGTCGTTCCCATACTTCCCTAATCGCACTTGGCCTCCAGTAAAGACACTCAGACTCCCTCCCAAGCAGGGCGTGATTCACGCTGACCGCCCATCTCCCCCTGACACGGCCGGCCGAGCCTGCCGTCTAAAGCCCGGGAGAGGCCGCGTGCAGTAATTAAGTTAGCTGCGAGCTGCCTGAGCTGCCGGGATCTCACCGCAGCTGCCTCCTCCCCCTCCCACATCCTCCTGCAGGCGTGTGTGTGTGTGTGTGTGTGTGTGTGTGTGTGTGTGTGTGTGTGTGTGTGTGTGTGTGTGAAGGAGGTGCTGTTCCCACAGCTCTGATCTAATTCAGCTGAAATTCAATCTCCGTGTGACCAACCTCAGCCAGCGCTCTCCCACCCGCCACCGGGCTCAGCGCTGTGTGCCGCCCTCCACGGCCCCTGGGTATAGACTTACGGTGTCAGTGGGCCTCCCCAGGGCCTGCCTGCTGCCCGGACGCTCACCCCGCATCCCCAGGCTCTGAGGGGGACACCCTATCCCTGCCACTCAGCGGCTGAAAGGGGCGGCTGAGTTATCGCTGGAGAAAAGGCAGCTGAGCCCGAGGAGGCTGAGAACCCGAAACAGATGTAAAAGACATCAGGGAGCTCTCGGAGGATCTTCCGTGCCCAGAAAGATTTATGATCCCTTTTAACCCCTTTAACGTGGGTTGAACTGGGCTTGTGTTATAGCCAGGAAACAAGCCTGACAGTCACACAGTCCCCAGACGTGCCCAGGGGCCCGGGGACCCTGGCTTCCCGCTTTGCCTCTCTGCCTTGAGCTGGAGCTGCGGGTGGGAACACGCCATCCCTGATAGCCCGAAGCCCCGGGCTGCGACCTGAACTTGCAGGAGCAGCTGTAGGGGAGCCAGGAAGTGCCAGTACCTGTGAGAAGGCGGGGCTGCCGGCCAACACGCCAGCGGGAGCGGTGTGACCTGGCATTCTCCCCCTTTTTTTCTTTTTTGCCTAATTGTCACATAATCGTGTTATACTGGATCAGACACACTTTCTTTGACGAGAAAGCTTTGAACTTTGCTTTGCACTTCCTGCAAGAAGAGGATTTCCACTCGGAGGCAGGGAGGGGCTCAGGCAGGCAGGGGTGGCAGCCCTTTGACAGGCCTGTGAAGCCCGAGGGAAGGGTTTACAAAGGCAGCTGAACTCCGCAGACGTGTCAGGGCAAGCAGGCGCCTCCTGAACTGAGCCTGCTCTCCTGCCTGCTGGCTCAGCTCTGGGCGCCCACACCTCCTCCCAGGCCCAGAGGCCCAGCCAGCTCCCCACCTCTCAGTCACTTCATGGTGCGTCCCAAAGTGGCAGGCAAGGTCACCTGTTTATTTTTACTGTTACCGTGTTTTAAAGAGCAATGCAGCTCCTACGAGAAGATTCCTTCTGGCTAACAACCAGCCAGCTGGCTTATCCTGCTACAGAGATAAGGGCAGGCAGCTGGAGCTGGAAAGCCTTCTCCTCACCTCCTCCAGACTGTATGTCCCTTCACCTCCTCCAGACTTCCCCTCACCTCCTCCAGACTTCCCCTTACCTCCTCCAGACTTCCTGTCCCCTCACCTCCTCCAGACTTCCCCTCACCTCCTCCAGACTTCCCCTTACCTCCTCCAGACTTCCTGTCCCCTCACCTCCTCCAGACTTCCCCTCACCTCCTCCAGACTTACTGTCCCCTCACCTCCTCCACACTTCCCCTCACCTTCTCCATACTATCCCCCATACCTCCTCCAGACTTCCTATCCCCCTCACGTCCTCCAGACTTTCTGTCCCCCACCTCCTCCAGACTTACTGTCCCTTCACCTCCTCCATACTGTCCCCCTCACCTCCTCCAGACTTCCTGTCCCCTCACCTCCTCCAGACTTCCCCTCACCTCCTCCAGACTTACTGTCCCCTCACCTCCTCCACACTTCCCCTCACCTCCTCCAGACTTCCTGTCCCCTCACCTCCTCCAGACTTACTGTCCCCTCACCTCCTCCACACTTCCCCTCACCTCCTCCAGACATCCTGTCCCCCTCACCTCCTCCATACTATCCCCCATACCTCCTCCAGACTTCCTATCCCCCTCACGTCCTCCAGACTTCCTGTCCCCCCACCTCCTCCAGACTTACTGTCCCTTCACCTCCTCCATACTGTCCCCCTCACCTCCTCCAGACTTCCTGTCCCCTTCACCTCCTCCAGACTTCCTGTCCCCCCCACCTCCTCCAGACTTCCTGTCCCCCTCACCTCCTCCAGACGTCCCCCTCACCTCCTCCAGACGTCCCCCTCACCTCCTCCAGACTTCCTGTCCCCCACACCTCCTCCAGATTTCCTGTCCCCCACACCTCCTCCAGATTTCCTGTCCCCCACACCTCCTCCAAACTTCCTGTCTGCCCACCTCCTCCAGACTTACTGTCCCTTCACCTCCTCCATACTGTCCCCCTCACCTCCTCCAGACTTCCTGTCCCCCACACCTCCTCCAGACTTCCTGTCTCCCTCACCTCCTCCAGACTTCCTGTCCCCCCACCTCCTCCAGACTTCCCCCTCACCTCCTCCATACTGTCCCCTGTCTTCCAACGTGAGAAGAGAAACACTGCCTCCAGTTCCGTCTCACAGCGTTTACAGATTACAATGAGGACCAGAAGCAGGAAGCAGTCTTAAGAAAAATATTTAAACTTATTCTGGCCAAGTTAGGCTGTGTCATGGCCGGAATGTCACCGAATAAAGCAACCTTATTGGAGGAAGGTGAATCTCCCCGAATCTTGAGAAGCTGCCCCAATGCTAGCACCTCCATCTTGAGAGAGGCTGGGCTTTCACCCACCTCACGTCCCAGTTGTTTTGGAGTTTGAGCCTGCAAGGAAGAGGCAGGGCGGGGATGAGAACAGTGCGTGGACGAAGCGAAGAGGAGTGAGCTCTTCTGTCTCAGAGCCCCGTTCTGTGACTTCAGCTTCCAGAAGCCGAGGCGCAGCCCACTCCGCAGCACCTGGGTCGCTCCGAGGCCAGACCCGCGTGCCAGGGACGGGACTGGAGCACTCCCGTGTGCTGGGCCAGGACACCAACGTGCTTGCCACGAGGCTGCGAGGCCCGCGTGCCAGGCCGGCCCCGGCCCCTGAGTCCGTGTCTCTTGCCCACGTCATCGTGTCGAAGGGGCTGCAATGCCATGCCCCCATAGCGGTCATGGCACCTCCCTGGACAGAGGAAAACACTTTAAAGGTTAGAAGTGCTGCCACACAAATGAGAGGGAGTATTCTTACCACGACAAAGCCTAACTCTGAATAGTATTCTGTAGGGATTGAAGCTGAACGATATCTGTGTTCGCCTGAGAGTCAGATGCACGGACTTAGTAAGTCAGCAAGAAACACAGCCACCACCTGGTAGCCTTGAATGCAGCACGCAGCCCGGCCTCCGGGAGCTCCCACCCGCAGCGTGGAGTCCGGCCGGGAATCTGCGTTTGAAGCAGACACTTCGGCAGAGTCGGAGCAGACAGGTGAGCAGGCCCACCTGGGGGAGCACTGTGTTTTTGAAAATGAGGACATTTCTCCTTCCCTGCCCCGACCTTGCCCACACCCTGGGGCTGAGGACGGGAGGGCATGACCTCCATGTCCCTTCATTAATAGCTCGGTGTCACTGTGAAGAACTGGCAGGAGCAAAACAGAATGAGGGGGAGGGTGTGGATGGGTTTGGTTTCCCTTTAAAGATGACAAAAATGCATGTCTGCTCTCTGAGTGGATGAAAAATTGACCCAGAAAATGTGCACAAGTGTTCTTTGCTAAGCCGCAGGGTCAAAGTCAACAGCCTAAGAGAAAATATACCTCCGTTTAGCTTGAAAGGACTTTGGTTGCAGGCTCTGCCCAAGGAGGCAGGTATAGGTCCCAGGCTGTGGAAGGGCCTGGTGCCGGAAGCCAATTCCAGCATGTCAGCAGGGCTGAATCATCTGGAGATGGCTGAGGGCATTTCCCCAGACCTGAAAAGGATGCATAAATGATTGCTTGCTGCCAGACAGTTAAGGGCATCTTAATCTACATGTTATTGCCTCCTGTTGGCCAAACACCTGAACAGCCAAAGGTAATTCTTCCAATCTGACAATGGATTCTGTGTATAGGAAACCCTACCCTTTGAAGTATATATCTACCTTGCCTTAGGACAAATTGTGTTAATAAAGCAAGGGGTCCTGAGACGAGGAAAACTTAGTTCCTTTAGTTAAGTCTTCTCTGACTCCCCATAATACCTTCCAAAATTATGTTTCGTCTCTGGACTCTTATTTAATTTGTGCACAGTGCCTTCTCCAGATTGCTGAACCCTTCTAGATGCCAGATCAAGACCACGGGCATTAGCCTGGCTCATTTATTCAGCTCTCACAGCGTCATGCCAAAGTGGACCATGAGGGAGAGAGTGCTGTGGTAGAGCTTGTTTTGGCACCTGCGGGTTTTTTAATGATCATGGTTTGAGAAGATCATGATGATGTTTATAAAGATAGTTAATGAAATAGTGTGCACGTGAAGTTGGGATGATAAAATAAAGAAGTGCTCATAAAGGGAATCCCTTTTCACTAACTGTTGCTGACTCTAGCATGAAGTGAACACAAAGAATGAAGCCAGGAAGAAACTTCTAGAAAGACAGATGACGCCTAGCAATCTGGGAGTAACTTTTCACCAATGTCAGACTCACTTGCCTTACAATTTTCTAGATGTTGAAACTTTCATTTGTTAAAATGAACAAAAACATGGACAAAAATGGCCTCTGGGAAATTAATATAGAGAACTCACGACCTATTTAATGAACTCAGAAGAAACTTCACAATTCTTTACACACAGCTCTAATGTACACACATGTGTATGTGTGTGTGTATGTGTGTGTGTGTGTTTATGTGTGTGATTATGGGTCTCCTATGCCCACAGTAAACAATGGAAATTGGAAAATTAGGGTAGAGGAATTTCTGAGGATAGGTACATTGATAGCCAGAAGTAAGAGGTTACAGCCTGATGAAACACAGGGAGAGAGGGCATCTATTTAAAAGTTTACATAAGAACTTTATAACCACAGAAATCGAGGACCCTTTGTGTCCCCCCAGAGCTTCCAGGACCTTTGTATTGCAGTGGAGTACAAAACCTTGACTCACAATAAAATTCCAAGACATCAAGAGGAAGTTAAATCATGTTCTGTTTTCTCTGTTTAAGAAGATCCTAAATGATGTATTTTGGGAAGACGTCCATTCAAAGGGTTAAAGACGTCCATCCCGAAAGTGGGAAGCCCTTACCTTTTCAGAACTCTCGCTTATAGCAGAGCACTGTCTTCCCAGGACAGGTTCCGGATAAGCAAGGTCTGTCTGAGGAGGAAGCTGGGGAGGGAACCGCTGTTCTGCATCACACAAGAAGCACGTTAGTGACAGCGGGAGGTCAGGAAGCCACTCGGTGTAGATGGTGGTCTGAGCAGCAATGTGCTGAATGGTGAATGGAAACCGCCATTCGAGGTGTGGGATAATGGATGGGAGGCGGGAGGCTGGGAGACAGCGCTGACGGATGAGTATCCGAGGCATGAACCATCCTCCCCCAGGCCTGGGCCGTGGTGGGCGGTGGGGACACACTGGGTGATGGTGCTGAAAAACGGGCCAGACCAATTTGCCAATGTTTGGACCTTCCGGAGGGCACTTTCTGGGAAGGGTGATGGCCAGACTACAGAGAGGCCATGGCTGGGGCGAGAGAGGGGAGAAGGGATGCTTCCGGGTGAAATGTGCATGATAAACACAAAACGTCCTGGTTGCTGGGAAGGTTACGGGCACCATGAACACCAAGGCCAACAGCATACATCTGTGCAGTGGTTCCTGTTAGCGGCAGCAGGTGGGACAGAAGCTGCCAGTTAATCATCGTGTCTCTAAGTCAGCTGGGGCCTCTGCTAGGAGCTTGGGCCTCTGCAAGGACTGGGGCCCACAGTGCGCCTGGGCCAGCAGAGTGCAGAGGAGGATCCCAGTAGGAACCTTCCTGATATACCAGGGTCCCCTCTCCCTCCGCTCTCTCCCCCCCGCCCCCACAGTGTGCCTGCCTCACCCCTGCACCACGTCCCACGGACCCTGAAAACTCTCCCAAACTTCTACTGACCAGGGAGCTAGTCTCAGCTGAAGGGAGACAGACTGAACTGTCCCTGCCGTGGAAGTGGGAGGAGGCGGGACACGGTCCCCACCAACCCTGCTCTCACCTGGACACCAGCACCCTTCAACCCTACCCCGTTCCCAAGGCAAGAGGGAGCTATGTTTAGGACCTTGAAACGCATCAATCCTTCAGAGATGGTTCTAGCTCCATGTCACATCGTCTGACTTATGCTGTAGATTATAGGAAGTATAAATACACAACTATTATGTTTGTTTTTAAAAAGGGCACAAGGTCATGGTTATGAACCACCCCTACATAAATAACTCTGAAATCCAGCTCTCTCGGTCCAGGCCATATTTCCCGTCGCTCCTGGACATCTCCCTCTGGATATCCCACAACTTCTCACCTTAGTACCTACACTTGCTTTCTTCCCAAGGCAGGCCTGCTATCACCTTCTCTTTCTGGGATGTTCTTGAGATGAAGTATGACCAATAGACTGATGATCATAAACGCGTGTCCCACCACACCACAGAGACAGGCGGGCCCCGGCAGATCTCAGGGCGTTTGCAGGACGTGGAGCCCGGGTAGTAGTGCAGCCCACGGTCCCGCACGGCGCACTGGCCTGAATCACCAGCACTCCAGGTGCAGGGTGACCAGGTAGAAACCTTCACTCAGATGCCCATCCAGCAGTGCTCTGCCCACACAGTCTTTCCTCACAGGCTTGTAGAAAGTAGAACCCAACAGGAATTTGAGGGACCTTCTAGTTCATGTGCAGATGAGGCTGCGGACCTTCCGAGGTGTATGCCCATGGCCACAGGAACCCAGGGGCAGAGCTGCCGTTAGAACCTGGATCAGCTCTTCTGCTTTCACAACCACGCAAGGCTGAAGAGAATTATACCCTTCCACAGGGCTCACAGAATCAAGCTAGGCCAGCTCTGAGGATAGAGCATCAGGGGCACCTACCAGGTGAGCCGGTGTCTACAGGGAGCCGTATTCTAGGATGCATCTCTTTCAGCTTCACAGGTCTAACCAACCATGGTGCAATGCTCCATTGTCTCCTCGACTCCATTCAACAGTAATGCCCAGCGAAGCGCCACGCCCCAAGGCCCAGAGGAGGAGCAGGGAAGGAGATCCGTGACCGATGTGGGTCCCAGCTGTACCAAACTCACCCCCCTCTCGGGGCTGAAACTAGAGAGCGCAGAGAAGAGCACCCATCTTAATGCACCTCCTTCCTTTCTGCCGCCCCTTGCTTGGTCCTCCCCAATCCACTCGCCCAAAAAAGGCAACACTTCTGTGAATTTAACACTTCTCGTGGGGGGCGGGAGAGGCAGGAGTTTATCATAGGGGGCAAACTTTGTGATCTGATGGGCCAAGCTGCCTCTTGGGGGGCTAATGAGAAACCAAAGGAACCGTAAGAGTTAATGTTTATATAGTTCTAGTGGCCCGGTGCACAGATTCGTACACATTGAAAGGAAATTAATTACAAGAAATATTTTGATATCGCTATTTGCCCTTTCTCTATAATAGAAGTGTCAGAGATGAAAGAAAATTAGTAAAATGTATATGAAAATAATATATAAATTGATTAATAAATAAACAATAACAACATGATATAACAACAACAAAGACATGATATAAAAACAACAAAAACGTGATATAAAAACAACATTGACTGATACAAACAATGACTGATAAGTTGATTAAACTTATTCTAATATCTCCCTGTATACCACATTAAGAGTGAAAACACTTTCAGATGCTTGACTAATTTCCCTTGGGTTAAAGTATTTACAACTTTAACTTTAATATCACACGCTCTTCAAACTCGAGAGAAAGCAACATATAACTGACCATGTGCAAAAATGGTTCAGGTAGGAATATTCCTACTCTGTCTAGAGTTTGTCCTTGTGATTTATTAATAGTCATCGCAAATGCTGGCATCACAGGAAACTGTCCTCAAATTAATTTAAATGGGAGGCCAGTGTCTGACGGGGACAAATCAATTCTTGGAATCAGAACCTCTCCTTCCACAGATCCTATTAATATTTTAGCTTCGATTATGTTAGGTCACAATCTTGTGATAATAAATCTAGTACCATTACAAAGACCCCATTTAGTATTAAGATTTCTCAGTAGCATGATGATTGCTCCTACTTTCAATTTTAATTTATGACACAGCATTCCCGAAGGAGTAATACTATTAAGAAATACTATTAAGAATATTAAGAATTCACAATCAACAATGACAGATCGAAACACATGCTTGTGATTGGTGCCAGTGAGAGCTTTATATGTATCGTGCATGCGCGAGTCAACGTTTATTTTTAAATTGCCAATGCACGTCATATGTACCAGCCAGTCAGACGAACGGTTGGTCACTTAGCCTTTTATATATATAGACTAGAGGCCTGATGCATGAAATTCGTGCAAGAGTAGGTCTTCCTTCCCCCAGCTGCCAGCACTGGCTTCCCTCTGGCACCCGAGACCCAGGCTTTCCTCCAGCCCAGGCTTTATCTGGAAGGATATCCGGAATGATGTCTGGAATGACATCTGGTCTAATTAGCATATTGCTCTTTTATTATTATAGATTATATGCATGTATATGCAATTAACTAAGTGAGGCCATGAACAGCCCAGATAGTTGGTCAGACATTTTTCTGGCTGTTTCTGGGAGGGTGTTTGGGTAAGATGAACACTTAAGCTGGTAGACTCAGTAAAGCAGATTGCCCTCCCTCATGCGTGGGCCTCGTCTAATCAGTTGAAGGCCTGCATAGAACAAAAAGGCCAACCATCCCCTGAGTAACAGGGACGCCTTTTAGCCTGACTGGGATATCAACTTCTTCCTGCCTTTGAACTTGAACACTGGCTCTTCCTGGGCCTCGAGCCTGCTGGCCTTCAGACTGGAGCAGCATCTGCTCTCCTGGTTCCTGTCCTTCCCACTTGGACTGGAACTAAACCATCAGCTCTCTAGGTCTCCAGCTGCCAACTCACCCTTAGGCTCCTCCATCTGCTCTCATGTGGACAGCGAGGCGTCGGGAGAAACTAGCAGTCAGGCAGGCACAAGTGGGGCAGAGAGAGGAACCAGCGGGTGGCAAGGCATGTCTGCCAGCCCCTGTCAATAACATGTGCACCGTCGGCGGGGTCCTGAGCGCGGCCCTGTCCCTGCTGCAGGCTCCTGTCCCAGGGGACAGTCGGGCCAGCTGTCCCAAGCCTGGGCCTGTGAGAAAATCTCCAATGGCCAGTAATTGATTCCACCCTTCAGCTCCATCACTGTGGGGCAGGGAAGACCGCTGGGGGCCCGGGTGGGAGCAAAGGCCATCGGGGCCCTGCAATTAACACTAATCTGAAAATTGGCCTCTGACAGCAAAGCCCAGCACCTGACAGCTAATGGCTCCTGTCAGGCTGATGTGCGGGCAATGGGAAGGTTAGTCTTCAGGCCAGGCTCTCTCCCCCCGCCTCTTCTGTTTGCCTTCGTGGAAAACAGTGGGGAATTGTTCCTGGTGGCCTAGATCCCAGAAACCCCAAAGTTCCCATACCTCGTCTAACGGAGAGGCTCCCGGTACCCTGGCCAAGTCCCGACGCCCTGCTCGCCATCAGGTGGCCTTGTTTCCTTTCATACATGGAGCCCACGTGAAGGAGACTCGGGAAATCCAAAAACTCAGCATAGAGGCCATTAGGGTTCAAGAAGGGCAAACCAGCTCCATTCACCTCGTGTTCAAACAGCCAGTCCACACTGCAGAAGAGCCGTCAATGGCTTATTTTGCACATAAAATCGAAAGCCTTCTGTCTGTGATGGCGGAATATTTTCTCTGTCTTCCTATGTGTACTGGGTGAGCGCCCAGGTGACTCACTCAGGTAGAGTGTCTCTAAGTTGGTGACGTGACCTGCCTGCCACTAATAAAAGTGGTCAGCGGGGAGGAGAGGGGTGTACACAGGACTCTCCTGTTCTACTTCACACTTACTTGGTCAGGAAATGTTTTTTGAGCACCTACTGTGCACGAGGTGCAGTGCTGGATCCTGGGCAAGTGAAGTAGACACGAGGGAGGTCAGTGTGGCCATGGGGGATGGAAAAGAGAACGGAAATGCTGTGCAGAAACCCTGATGCAACGGAGAATTCCAGAGGGTGGAAGCCCAGTGCAGACAGGAACCAGGGGAGGCGGATGTTTAAAGTTTATTCATCTCACGGTTTTCTATGTAGAAATGATAAGACTTCCAGTTTAATGGACTTTTCACAATCCATCTTCTGTCTTCTTTCATCCCACCTCACCTCACCCCAGGGATCAAAGTCCTGGACAGGCTGCCAGGAAACCCCAGTCCGGCTGCACTCTGACAGCTAGCCCAGGGAAGTCAGGCTGAAATGCCAACGCGCCCCCCTGCTCCTCCCACCACCCACAATTCCCACCCCTTCTGCTTACTACTTACCACATATCATGAAACCATATGTATGCCCAGGACCCCAAACTACTTCTGCATGAGGTGTTCCCCATACAAACCTCTGACGCCTGGAACTCAGCCATCAATCTCAAAGCTCGAAGTCCCTGGACACCATCCGGGAGCCCCTCGGAGCCAAGCAACACGTGCTCCCCGCCTGCGGGATGGGGAGCCTGCTGTGAGCTCGCTGGCACAGGGCAGACCCCCTTAACCGAATGCTAGGCAGGTGGGCACCAAGGCCACCGCTCCAGGGGCTGACTCGGAGCACACGTTCCTCTGAAAAAGAAAGAGTATTGTGCAGCCCCAAACATGAATCTCAGATCATCGAGACGCGTCATGGAGAAGGCTGGACGGCGTTGCTCTTCGGCCGGGCATACTCTGAGCTTTGAGCTGATCTGCCATTCACCCACAACATCATTTGTTCCACGTGGAGTTCATTGTCTTTCTGAAACTGGATTCATTGCACCAAGAAGCTAGTGTACAGATCACCATTTTCCGAAGCATGAAGGTGTTTTGTTTTGTTTTGTAAAATCATGGTGGCTTTGGCTTAGATGGTGCCCGTTCCCACAGAGGGAGATGGCAGCCCTTGTGATCTCTATCTGGCACCGTGTGGTATGCAAACCGCCCCCCCCACACACACACACACACACACACACACACGCACACGCACACGCACAGAGGGGTGTGTGCTACACAGCTGTGAGTCACCGGGCACTAATGTGGACTTAATTTGAGCTGGTGCTGGAGGCAGTGGGCACGACTCAAATGAGACATGTGGTGGGCGTTTAACCACAATATTGCCAATTCCCATTCTGACATCTGACAGCCCTTAGTCATTAGCCGCCCGTACGCAGTCCGCGCTTCCCCCCTGGTTGGCCCGGACTCCCGCTCTACCAGTCCCCGCGCTGTAATTGTCAGTTGCACTCGAGACAGATCAGAGGCAGAGATCAGACAGCTCCAGGGCCTGCGCTCTCTGACCGAGCTGCCTTTTAATTGGACTGGAAGGCCTGCCCAGCACCTCCCACATGCTGCCTCCTTAGGAAGATCCCTGTTCTCTCGGAGAAAAGGGACACTGCTGGAGGCTTTGGGAAGCGTGCTTTTGTGGGGGGCTTGCCAGGTTTCCCCAGAGCACAACACAGTGGGCACGTGGGCCCCAAACCCACACGTCACTTCTCCCCTTCTGAATCCTTGTCCTTGTCTGACTCTTCCTCCTTCTCCTTCTAAAATGTCGTATTCAGACTCAAGCCCCAGAGCGACCAAGTGAATATCTTTCCAGGCCTCCCTCAAAGATCGGCACGCTCTCAAAAATCTAAGGGGGCCCTGACTGGTTTGGCTCAGTGGATAGAGCCTCGGCCTGCAAACAGAAGGGTCCCAGGTTCGATTCCGGTCAAGGGCATGTACCTTGGTTGCAGGCACATCCCCAGTAGGGGGTGTGCGGAAGGCAGCTGATCGAAGTTTCTCTCTCATCGGTGTTTCTAATTCTCTCTCCCTCTCCCTTCCTCTCTGTAAAAAATCAATAAAATACATTTTTCTTTTTTTTTTAAAATCTAAGGGGGACGTTTCAAGACGAGGTGATCAAACCCAGAACTAGAAACTCATCATCGTTTCTTGAAAAAAGCAATATCAAATTCAAACTTGGGAGCCCATGAGCAGAACATTCTACTGCTCCTACTCAGCCCCGCAGAGGCCTGCAGCTGCGCTCGTCTTTGCTGGACAAGAAGATCCAATTGATTGTTCGGGAGAGCCTGACCGTCCCCATGAAGACGACCCACTCCACTGGGCAGTAGAGAAGCCATGACTGGTGATCGGTGCAGCAATGGCACCATTACATACATATGTAATCAAATTCTACACCACAGATAGAAACAGAAATGAATTCTACTTTTGTGTTATGGATGAAAAAGGTTTTACTAAGCCAACGAATGATATACAACTGATTGTAGAATTTGTAAAGCAAGTAAAAGCACCTCTTTTTTGATGCTGTGAATTTTTCAATGCACCATTTAAGTACAATTGATAAGTTGACAATGAAGTTTATTCTCTTTTTAGTAAAACAGAACCCCTAAGAATTCCCCCTAAAGAATATTTTGTTACTCTCGCTGGATAACTTCAAAGCACTAAGTTTGCACTTTTTTTTAAGCTTCTATAAGTTAGGCTGGGCTTGCCCACGTGAGGTAGTGGCAGCCAGGTTCGGAGACTGACCCTGTAGCTGCAAGGAGTGCGGGAAGAAGCCCGCCGGGATGGGCGACCCAATGAGGAAACGAGGAAGGTGCCGCCAGCCTCTGCCTGCACCCTGAATCCTACTCCCAGCCCCACCCCCACCCCCCCCCCCCACCCCGGCCCCGGAAGCACGCCAGGAGAGTCAGCTCAGAGCCTAAAGCGGGGACATGAGCGAAGAGGGAACTGCGTGAAGGGACCAGAATTCTGCCACCGTGAAGCTGCCTTTGGGATATTGATTTTAAGCTGGTTATTTAGAACAGACTCAGAAAGAACCTTTGACCACCCCCCCCCCCACCCTTTCCTGCCCCAGATTCAGACAGAGAAATCTGAGGCTGTCCTTTGCCTCGTTTGAATTAAGTACAGTAACTAGAGGGCTTCCGGCAGGTGCCTGTGAGCTGGATACCCCCCCCCCCCCCCCCACCCCCCACCCATAGTTCCTGATCGGATGTTTCTGCCCACGTGGCCCCTTTTCATCAACTACCTGTAAACCGCCCGTTCTCACTTCCGAAGTCTAACAGCCCACCCCCCCCTTTCTCATTTGTCCAAAATGCCTTCTATCCCAATGTTGCCTCACTGTCGTCGGAGTTTTCAGCCTCTGCGAATTCCCCGTGCACATGTATCACACTTTGATTTTCTCCGATTAATCTGTCTCTGTTCATTGGTTATTAGCCCATCCCAGAAGAACTTAGAAGGTGGGAGGGAAAACACTCATCTTTTGTAGCCCCCACAGGAGTAAGAAACAACAATGCATTAAAGAGAGGGAGAGAATAAAGAAAGAAGTGTTGTTTAAAATCATCCTGGGGCTCTGGCCAGTGTGGCTCAGTTGGCTAGAGTGCCATGCGCGCGCTGGAAGGTCACTGGTTCGATTCCCGGTCAGGGCACAGACCCAGGTTAGAGTTCCCTCCCAGGTGGAGGTGCATACCAGCGGCAACCCATCGGTGCTTCTCTCTCACATCAGGTTTCTCTCTCTCTTCCTCCACCTCTCTTTAAAAAAAGCATCCTGTATATCTGTACACAGAATACACGAAGCAAATAGATGTGAGGGCCCTTGGAACTTCACCTATGGCTGTGTCCTGGTCATGTCTCCGTCACAGAGAAAGAATCAGCCCTTTGCAAAGCCTGGTCTAAAGAGAGGGACCCCTCCCCCAGCCTCAGAATAGCCAGGAGACACAGCCCAGAGCTGTGTAGCTTGCTGCCTTATAATAACGGACGGAGTTGGGAGGCAATGAGGGCCACAGGGTAGGAGAGGAGCTCTCGGGTCCGAAGCGGCGGCGCACTGGGAGGAGCCGGACCCGGAGCAAGAAGACTCGCTGCTCCCACCCCAGCTCTGCCCCGGCCCCGTCCACACGGCTCCCCTGCTCAGACACTCCAGGGAAGGCGCTCAGCAGAAGAAACGGCCCATTTTCAGGGCTCCTGGCAGCCAGGACTGTTCTGACCACTTGCAAGGCCACGGGCACCTGCGGCCTCTACGTGCGCCGGGCTCTCCACTGTTCCCCGGGGCCATCCTTGCTGCTCACCGAGCCTGCGGCCCTCCACGTCGGGTCTCCTGCGCTCCATTCCCGGCCTCGCCCGCAGTCCTCGGTGCGGGCGGCAGGTATCGGCGGTAACCCAGGGCCTGGCGTGGCAACAGTACTTGGACTAGAAACCTAGGAGCATTTTGGAAAATGACCGTCAGCTGATACGAGCGGGTAGAGCCACTTCCATAACCAGAAATGCTCACCATCACCCAACAGACTGTCACGTCATGACAGTTAGGAGAAACGCTGCAGAAAGTGTGGCTGCCCCGCCCGCCTCCCGCCTCCCCCAGAATGTCAGCTTTGCTTCTCTGTCAGCCTCACATTCACGTACACTGTTGACCAGCTTATGAAACGGAGAGTACCGTTCACATTTAAACTAAAAAAATGAAGTATCTGCAAACATTCAACCAGCTCACAAACAGTAAATGACTCTAATGTGGTCAAATCTGCCCCAAAGAGTACCAGCACGATCTCCTTAATGAAAAGATGTAATGAGCTATAAAAGCAGGTGCCATCGCCATCGATGGGACACTAGTCGGAGGTAACTGAAGGCTGAAACAGAACCCTAAGAACACTTCCCTTCTGCTTCTAGCTCTAGTTCAAGTGAAGGCATCCTGACCGACCGGCCCTCCCGCCATCACCCACCTGAATCCCATTCAAGGGGAGAATGTTATTTCTACCCGTGGTCCCTCTAAGGATAGAGGGAAGTGACCCAGGCAGCGGTACAGAGATCACAAGTGTTCGCCAGTCAGCATGCAGCTCAGCCTGTTTCTTTAATGTCTGTTGAATTATGAAGGGATGAATGAATGAATGAATGAGTGAGTGAATGAGTGAATGAATGAAAACCCAGCCATTGTGATTGCTGCTGAAGAAATTCCAAATCAGTATCTGGTTTTTTATTTTCCAACCTGGCAGCTCAGAAGGCTTTCCTCAGTCTAAGGTGGCGTTTAAATAGCAGCCCAGAAATATTTTCAAAGAGAAAAGAAACGCATGATCCAGGTTCCTTTAAGAAGTCAAACTCGTTTAAGCAGGTTGGTTTTTCTGCTCCTGCGCCCTCCTGGGTGCTGGAGCAGATTAAGGGGCGTGAGCCATCCCGCCCACTGCTGTTTGTTCACAGCCCTGAGCCTCAAGACAGCCAAACTCACACGGAACCCAGGCGACAAGCTCTTGATGAGGATGCTTTCAGCAGCTACAGAGGCCACTCGAGAAATGCCTTGGGTGCTCTGTTTGGGTTTGTCCGTTTCTTTGCTTGTTTTTATGAAAACTTGGAGTCAGTGACTCCAAGTAAAGACAATGACTCCCATCTCACTAGAGTCATTTGTGAACGCAAGGCAGTCAGGGAGCTGGAGCACTGACTGTTACCGGACACAATGCTCCCCCCCCCACCCCCCCGGCCGGAGTTCCTGGCCCAGGCGGAGTGAGGCGGCCCCGAGCCATTCAGCGCCCACCACCCGCCGGAGGAGTGAGACCTGCAGGCATTTCCTACGCCTCCCCAGTCCATCTACTGCTCTGTTTACCCCGATAAACAAGTCGAGTGCACCCTTAACAGTGTGGCCACGCACGCCAAGGTCTCTGCCGGGTAACAGCAGCACCGGCACATGCTGAGGCGTCACCGGAAACAGCACTGTCTGCAGGGAGCACCTTTCACCAGAAGTGGCTCCAGCAGCTCACTGACCCTCGTGGAGGGCGAGGGCAAAGCTCTTCAGGCCATCAGAGCTGGTTGGCATCCAGCTCTAGGACCTACGGGTATGCGATGTTAGGCAGTTAGACGAGTTTAACTACCCTATGCCTCAGTTTCCTCGTCAACAAAATGGAGATAACACCTATATAAAATGGCTCATAATAATTAAATTTAAAAATGTGTGGGAGGGGCAGAGAGCAATACTAGCATCTGATAAACATTTAATAGCTATTAATACTACTATTAATACTATTAGTGCTAAGTACTATTAATACTATTGTAAATATACTAAAGGCCTTGAAAAGTATCACGCCCTAGACAAACATAAGACATATGGAATATAATGACCATCTGCTTGAGTTTGGGGGGTGGGTAGCATGAGGGGGTTGCCATTCTGAATTTAATAACAAGCACACAATGCAACAACAGTGAGCCCAGAAATAATCCACATATATATGGTCAATTGATTTCCAATTTCCAAATGCCACATTAATCTAGTGGGAAAGGAGAAGTCTTTTTAATAAATGTCGTTGGAACAGGTGAATGTCCACACAGAAAAAAACAAACAAACAAAAAAACCACCTTTGATCCCTATTTCATTCAATATGCAAACATTAATTTGAGATGGATCAGAGACCTAAACATAAAACCTAGAATCATAAAGCATCTAGAAGGAAACAGGCTATGTTTACAACGTTGAGGTAGACACGGACTTCTTAGATGGCATGCAAAAAGCACTAACCATAAAATAAATTATAAACCAGACCACATTAAAATTAAAAGTTTCTGCACCATTAAGAAAATGAACAGACAAGCCACAGAGTAGCGAAAGTAATTGCATACATATCTGATAAAAGACATGTCTAGACTATATAATGAGCTCCTACAGATTACCAGTGAAAAGGGCTAACGACGTGAAGGACACTTCACAAAATAAGAAATACGACTGTCCAACAAGCACAGGTGAAAATGCACGTCATCCACAGTTGTCAGGGAAGCTCAAATGCAAGCCACAGTGAGAGGCCATTGTACACAGCGAGGATGTTACAAGGAGACTGACGCTGGATGTGTTGAGGATGTAGGGTGCCTGAAATGCATGCATTGTGAGTGGGAATGCTAACACGTTACAACCACCTTGAAGAACTGTTTGGAGTTTCTTCTTAGGATGTGAAACTTACATCTACCCAATGAGAGAGTAATTTCAGTCTCAGGTACTCACCCAAGAGAAAGGAGAAGGTCTGTCCACAGAAAGAGCCTGAGTCATAATAGGTATAGCAGTCAACCCAAATGTCCGTCAGCAGGAGAACGGATAAATCGTGACATGCATACAATGGATACTACCCCCAAAAGAGTAACATACACACGCAATGCGGATGACTCACAGACGCCACGCTAAGGGAGAGGCCAGATACGAAAGGCCACGGATGATCTGATTCCATGTATATGAAATCCAAGAACAGGCTAAACTAACCTATGGCGATAGAAGCCAGAAAGTGGTTGTTTTGTTGGGGGTGGGGGCATAGGAAAGGATGGAGAGGGGCAGGAGGGAATTTCCCGAATAATGCAAACATTCTGTATCTTGCTTTTGGTGATGGTTACAAGAGTGTCCACAATTGTCAAAACTCATCAAATGAGCACTTTAGATCTGTCTGTGTTGATATATATTAATTATACCTCATTGAGCACACACACATGCGCACATGCATGCACACACGCGCACACACACGGTCAGGTGACTCAGCCCCTGCCCACTTAAGGTTTGCAGCTGGGTTGAGGACGAAAGGTAAGGTTCCATTTGGGTTATCAGAGAAATTAAATGACATGTATAAAGTATCCGTGACATCCAACTCATTCAAACAGCGTGGTGCACAGCACACAAATGTTCCCGCAGGGCCAGCCACCTGGGTGTGGGCGAAGCTTTAGTGCAGAAAGAGCCCCTCAGGCCGCTGCCCACTGTGCCTGGTGCTTGACTGACAGGAGCTGGCGGGTGGCTCCTCTGGCACGAGAGCCCTCGGCTGCGTCCTCCTCTGGCTGCTCACCTGCACGCTCATTGCTCTGTCTTGCTCAGGTGCGGCTGCGCCCAGGCTGGCCCTGTCCTCTGCGAGCCCCCACGGGCTCAGGCCCCGTCCAACGCTGCCTGTTCTCACTGCTGATCTTGGCGTGGTCACGGGGTGACTGTAGAACAGCACCTCCCCACGCTCACACGTATCACCCTGGGACCAGAGAGCAGACGTCTGATCTTTTATTGTAGGCTAGCTCTCTGTGTTCGCCTCTGAGGGCGCTCCTGCTTTTTCATTTGTGATGTTTCAATTGATAGTGACATTGGCTGGAACGTAAAAACCACTGGACAGAAGGCATTCCTGGCTGCCTGGGTTGGTGCTGAGGGAGGTGTCCTGACACAGTTGGAAACAATGCTGGGGTGAGGAGGGGGGGGGGGGGGGGGGGGGGGAGAGTGCAAGAGAAGTCCTGTATTGGGGCATTGTTTCCAGCTCTAACTATTTCACCAAGTGTCCTCTCTTCACTCACAAATGGAATATTGTTCCCTTTCTCTCAGCCAGCAGCCCCAGAGGGGAGATGCAAGCGGGAGGGAGAGCTTGCAGGGAAAGGGGTATACAAATGGCTCATGTATGAGTGCGATGCACAGACGAGAGGGTGGGGAGAAGGCCTGTGCGGGGCTGTCCCTCCTCATTAGGCTGATTAAACCTACCGAGACAGTTTGCAAGGGAAGAGCCAGTACTAGATCTCCCCCTCTACCCTTCTGCTGTGTGCTCCCCGTTCAGTAAAATCACCTCCTGCGTGGGAGTAAAGGTAGAAAACACCTGATCGATAATCCCCTGCAAACACCCTGTGCTGTGCTGTTGCCACTCCTCCCCCAAATCCTTACAGCCAACGGGGCATTCCACCGAAGAGGACATCCTCTTCTCGCCTCCCGTGGTCCAGTCTGTTAGGGATGGAATCCTTCAAGCTCTTCAGCCTTCTGACTTCCAAACATCCACATCCGAGCCAGGTTTCAGGATTCCAGACCAAGTACCAACTAGTTCAAGAATTCCTTGACCAGCCCTTTGTCTCCACTCCTTGTAAGTCCTCATGCTTTCTTCTGTCATCATATCTATGCTTGATTCTCCTACAGGAGTCAGAATCATCAACCGTATCCACCTCCTTTCTCCCCCCAAGCTCAGCTGCTGGACTGACTCTGAGTGAAGTACTATCATCTCCCCCAGGTAGACGGCCGTGCCTCCGTCACATGTTTATTAGCTCCTCTGTCTCTGGGCCCCAGGAGGAAAGGGATGTAGTCTCTGTCCCATGGGACACCCAATGCAATCCCTTACATGCCATACACACAGCCATGTGCTCACTGGCTGTTTGGAGGCCACTGTGCCTTCAGTTTCGCTGTGCTCTCATTAAAGCAGAGAAGTCATATGCAACATAGCAATGAGGATATGAGCAGTAGGTGTAGAGAAACAATGGTAAGAGTGGGCAACTCTTTTGAGGAATCTACACTAATAAAAGAGAAATATGCAAATTGGCCATACCTCCATGACACCCTATCAGCCAATCAGGAGTGAGTATGCAAATTAACCCAACAAAGCTGGTGGGCTAATTTGCATACACAGGTGCAGAGCGGCAGGGCTGAGCAGGATGCCTGCTATGAGGGGCAGGGCGGGGGGCAGAGGGAGCTACAGGAGCAGCGCTCTGGCCAGGAGCAAAGACCTGCAGGCTCCTGGGTAGCTGGGAGCGAGGACTTGCAGGCTCCCCGGTGGCCAGGAGTGAAGCCAGGGGAAGGAAGGCCTATTCTTGCACGAATCTTCGTGCAACAGGCCTCTAGTTTGATTATGAAAACAGAAGTAGAGAATGAAGAGTAAATGGAGGTGAAATAGAATCATGATAAAAGTGAAGGCTTGAGGGGTTTGAGAACAGTGTATGTGTAGGCAGTGCAGGGGACCAGTGGAGAGAGGGAACCTGAAGATAGAAAAGAGAGGTCAAAATAAAGAGACCAGAGGCTGGAGAAAAACAGGAGAGGGGTTGAAAGGACGGATGGAAGGCAGATTTGAGAAAAGAATAAAATGCCGCCTATCCTGCGAGACTAGGATGAAGGAGAGGATGCAATAGAGAGGAAGACAAGAGAAAAAACTAATTGAAAACAACCAAAAGGAAATAAGTAAGTTAAGGGCTTCATCTAGACACACCTTCTTTTTTCCTTGTTTTTTAAAGAGTTTTAATAGTTTATTTTAATTTCTCTTTATTGTTGAAAGTATTACAGATGTTCCCTCCCCGCCCCCCTCCACCAACGGCCTCCACCTCACTCCCACCCCCTCCCCAAGCCTCCCTTGCACAATTGCCTGTCCATCAGCTATGCATATATGCATATAAGTTCATTGATTAACATCTTCCTGCCCCCTCCTTCTTCCCTCTGAAATATATCAGTCTGTTGTATGCTTCAATGTCTCTGAAACTATTTTGTTCATCAGATCCCACATATGAGTGAGATCATATGATACCTGTCTTTCTCTGGCTTATTTTGTTTAGCATAACACTCTCCAGGTCCTTCCATGCGATCTCAAAGGGCAAAAGATTCTTCTCTTTTATTACTGCATAGTATTCCATGGTATAAATGTACCACAGTTTTTTAATCCATTCAACTACAGGTGGGTACTTGGACTGTTTCCAAATCTTAGCTATTGTAAATAAAGCTGCTATTAACATAGGGGTGCATACATTCTTTCTGATTGATGTTTCTGGTTTCTTATAATATACTAGAGGCCTGGTGCACAAAATTTCTGCACAGGTAGGGTCCCTAGGCCTGGCCAGCGATCAGGGCTAATAGGGGCCTTCCTGCTGCCGGTCGGTGCCTTCCTTCGTTCCACGCTGCCCCCTGGTGGTTAGCACATGTCATAGTGAGTGGTCGAACTCCCGATCAGTTAAACTCCCAAGGGGACAATTTGCATATTAGCTTTTTATTATATAGGATTCCTAGTAGTGGGTCAAATGACAGTTTCATTTTTAATTTTTTTAAGGGAACTCTAAACTGTTTTTCATAGTGGTAGTACCAGTCTGCATTCCCACCAGCAGTGCACTAGGGTACCTTTTCTCCACATCCTTGCCAGCACTTGTTTGTTGATTTCTTGATGGTAAACATTCTAACAGATGTGAGGTGATACCTCATTGTCTTTTTAATTTGCATCTCTCTGATAATTAGTGACATTGAGCATTTTTGTATGTCCTCATTGGAGAAATGTCTATTCAGGTCCTCTGCCCATATTTTAATTGGGTTGTTTGTCTTCCTTTTGTTGAATTGTAAGAGTATTTTATATATTTTGGAAATTAACCCCTTATCAGAGGTATCATTGCCCAATATGTTCTCCCAAACAGTGGGTTCCCTTTTCATGTTGATGGTGGTTTCTTTTGCTGTGCAGAAGCTTTTTATTTTTATGTAGTCCCATTTGCTTATTTTTTTCCTTTGTTTCTTTTGCCCTAGGCATTGTATCAGTGAAAATTTTGCTATGAGACATGACTAATATATTGCTGCCTATGTTTTCTTCTAGTATTTTTATGCTTTTATGAGTTACATTTAAGCCTTTTATCCATTTTGAATTTATTCTTGTGTATGGTGTAAGTTAGTGGCCTAATTTCATTTTTATTTTTTGCATGTACCTGTCCAATATCTTAACACAATTTACTGAAGTGACCGTCTTGACTCATTGTATGTTGTTGCCTCCTTTGTCAAATATTAATCAAGAATAATGGCTTGGGTCAATTTCTGGGTTCTCTGTTCTGATCCATTTGATCTATATGCCTGTTCTTGTGCCAGTACCAGGCTGTTTTGATTACAGTAGCTTTGCAGTATAGCTTGATACCCAGTATTGTGATCTCTCCAACTTTGTTCTTCTTTCTCAAGATTGCTGCAGTTATTCAGGGTCTTTTTTGTTCCAATATGAATTTTTGAAGTATTTGTTTTAGATTTGTGAAATATGCCATTTGTATTTTGATATGGATTGCATTGGATCTATAATTGCCTTGGGTAGTATGGACATTTTAATGATGTTGATTCTACCAACCCATGGACATGGTATATTCTTCCACTTGTTTATATCTTCCTCTATCTCTTTTTTCAACATCCTGTAATTTTCTGAGTACAGGTCTTTTACCTCCTTGGTTAAGTTTAAAGTTCATTCCTAATTATCTTAATTTTTTTGTTACAATGATAAATGGAATTTTTAGTTTTAGTTTCTCTTTCTGAAAGATCACTTTTGGTGTATAGAAATGCCATTGACTTCTGGGTGTTGATTTTGTATCCTGCTACATTGCTGAATTCTTTACTAAATCTAGTTTTTTGGTGTAAACTTTAGGGTTTTCCATGTACAATATCATGTCATCTGTGAATAACATTTCTACTTCCTCCTTTCCAATTTGGATGCCTTTTTGTTTTCTTCTTGTCTGATCGCCGTGGCTAGGACTTCCAGTGCTATGCTGGATAAGAGTGGTGAAAGCAGACATCCCTGTCTTAGGGGAAATGGTTTCC
Organism: Ia io; assembly: GCA_025583905.1. Classification (NCBI taxonomy): domain Eukaryota; kingdom Metazoa; phylum Chordata; class Mammalia; order Chiroptera; family Vespertilionidae; genus Ia; species Ia io. The sequence continues at coordinate 3,403,137 of JAJQQW010000019.1, read as the reverse complement.
CCTGATCTTAGGGGAAATGGTTTTAGTTCTTGCCCACTGAATGTGGTGCTGGCTGTAGGTTAGTCATACATGGCCTTTATCATGTTGAGGCATGATTCCTCTAGTCCCATTTTGCTGAGAGTTTGTGGGTTGTTGTTGTTTTTATAAAAAAAAAAAAAAAAAAAAAAGCGTGTTGAATTTTGTCGAATGCTTTTTCTGCCATGAAGGACAGACCCCGGGAGGAGGACCAGCCCCCGCAGCCATGCGGGAAGAGGCATGGGTGTGAACAGCTCGAGCAGCGCCCAGGCCACTCACAGCACAGCCAGGGCTTGGGTCCGGTCTGCACTCCGGAGCCAAGACCGCGGCTCTGCTGACACGTGCGCCCTTTGCTGCCTGACCGCGTCTTTCCTTCCTTCCTTCTTGCCCTGGCTCATGCTCAGCCTGACAATGGGAACAAACAGAACGCTGTGATACGACTTTTTAAATTTTTTCCAACAGCCCTTTTACATAATCTTCAACAATAACTGGTCTTGGTCCAGCACAGGCTGTTCCTGGACTCGGAGACGCTGATCTTCCACCCTGAGATGCAGAGATAGTGCTCCTTCCGGCTGCAGATATGGCATTGGGCGCCGCTTTCCTTCTGCTTTTTCTTCAGCCACTGAAGGTGCCTGATCTGCCTGAGCGTTTTAACCCCTCCTCCCCTGCCCGGTGATGGCTCCACACGTAACAAAGCAGGAGCAGGCCTTGGGCTGGCTTCGGTTCTCTTTCCTTTAAAAGGAAAAGGCGGGGACTCAGCATTCGGATTCTCCCCGAAGGAGGGAGTCTCCCTGCAGCACCAAGTCTGAGCAATGGCAGGACTAGATAGGGAAGGGGGAAAGAAGGTGCGTGCGGGGTTGACATTTTGAGTCAAGGTGATCGCAGCAGGATTCTGAGACGTGAACAGGTGAGGCAAGAAGGTGCCAGGCTCAGGATGTCTACATTGGTGGAGGCTGAGGCGGGGGTGGGAAATCACTCCGGGCAGAGGGACCAGTGAGTGCAAAGGCCCTGAGAGCAGTGGCCTTGGCAAGTTTAGGGGAGCACTAGTCAGTGTGGCGGAGGGGTTGATGGAGAAACAGTGGGAGTGAGGTTGGGGGCTGAGGGGCGCACAGGGCAGCGTGCAGGACTCATAGGCCCTTCCAGGGACTTGAGCATCTACTCTGAATGAGATGGCTCCTTTTCAATAGGAACGACCGGATTTGGCTGGGTTTTGAATGCTCACCTGGCTTCTGTGGTTAGAGATGTCTATAAAGGAACAGAGATAGAGGCAGGAAAACCATGGAGGGATGCATCTACTGCCGTGATTCAAATTCAGGCGGGAGATGCGGGGCTGGGCCGGGAAGTGGAAGTGGAGGTGGTGAGAAGGAATGGATTCTGGAGGTCTGGAAGGTGGAGCCAAAGCATTTACTATGAAATCAGAAATGGGATGTACATGAAAGAGAAAGGTCAAGGGTGAGTCCAAGAACTTTGACCTGAGCAAGTGGCCAAATAAAGCAGGGACAGAGGCTGTGGGAGACTGGAGGTAAGGGATAGCAGAAGGGTTTGCAATACTGACCAGACACCATGGAACAGAGGTTGAGAAAACGCTGATACATATAAGCCAGGTGTTCTGGAAGGGTTCAGACGACAAATCCAAATGTGGGGTTACAGCCATGAGACCCCACGAGGTCATCTGGGCAGTGAGTGTAGATAAAACAAGAGGATGAGGACCGAGTCCTGGCCCTTGGCTTCAAGATGGAGGGGGAATAAGTGACAGCGTGCTGTGCGTGTTGAATCTGCTTCTAAAGTGTGTTCTCCACCTCCAACATTCAAAGGCTCCTCTAGAGCAAACCTGGGGCCCCTCCCGCACCAGGCCAACAGCTCCTTAGCTACACTTCCTAGAAAGGCACCCCAGATGTGGCTACCAAAATTCAGCTGCTGGGCTCATGGGCTCCATACTCTGCGCCCACCTTCTCACAATGCTGTTGAAGAGGAAAGTGGGGGGAATGGAGAAAGACACGACTTGATTCCTTCCACAGTATTTCTCAGGAGAAGCCGTTCTGGAATGCTCAACTCCAAGATACATATGTATTTGAACACCGAGACATGAAAGTTATCCTGCCAACGGAGACACTGTCCACTGCCATTTAGAAAGATGGAAACAGAGGACACACAGATGGCCAGCAGACACATGAATAGATGCCTCACATCACTGATCATCCGAGAGATGCAAATTAAAACTACAACGAGGTACCACCTTGCACCTGTCAGATTGGCTATCATCAACAAATCAACAAACATGTTTGGCAAGGTGGAGAAAAGGGAATGCAGATTGCTGCAGCCACTGTGGAAAACAGTATGGAGTTTCCTCAAAAAAAAAAATGAAACTGTTTTATGACCCAGTGATTTCACTTCTGGGCATACAGCCCAAGAAACCAGAAACACTGATTCAAAAGAACATGTACACCGTTATGTTCACGGCGGCGCTATTTACAATCGCCCAGACTTGGAAGCAGCTCAGTAGCTGAGTAGATAAAAAAGCTGTGGTACATTTACACAATGGAATACAACTGGGTCATAAAAAAGAAGGAAATCTTACCATTTGTGACAGCCTGAATGGACCTAAAGGGTTTTATGCTAAATGAAGTAAGTCAGTTAGAGATAGACAATTACCATATGATTTCACTTATATGTAGAATATGAAAACAATATAAATGAACGAACAAAAACTAGAAGCAGACTCATAAATACAGAGAACAGACTGATGGTTGCCAAAGGGGAGGGAGTTGGAGAGATGGGTGAGAAAGGGGAAGGGACTGAGAAGGGCAGATTGGTCATTACAAACAGTCCCGGGGTGTGCAGTAAAGCCTAGGAACATAGTCAGGAATATTGCAATGTACGGGGCCAGGTGAGTGATGGGAATATCGGGGGAACACTTTGCAAAGCATATGCTTCTCTAACCACTCTGCTGTACCCCTGAAACCAGTGAACTAATATTGAATGTAAACTGTAATTGAAAAAAATAAACAATTAAAATGATGGCAACAGGACCGGTCCCTGTGGCTGGAGTCGCTGTAGAACTTGGAGACCGTGAGCATGAATCCAACCCACCCAGAAATTCTCTCACTTCAGAGGAGGCCTTTTAAAACTTACTTTTATGTGTGTTTTATGGCTGACTGCTGAGGTTTTAACATTGTGAAAATTTTAAAAATATAAAATCAAACTTTTCAGCAACTTTCTATCTCCCGCTCCTCCCACCACACACTGGAGTGGGGCGGGGGAGAGAATGGTACTCCTGCTTATTTCTGAAATAGGAATAGTTAAAATGTTAGTGCATGGAGGACCGAACAGTATTATCTGGAAAGAAAGCATAGGGAAAGTCAATGTTTTTTGAAAAAGGAAATTTGATGCCTTGGGTGAAGTGCTTCCTATTCACAAACCTAAACTTTGTCTTGCTACCTGATCGTAGCCCTGAGAATTCCTCAGATGCCTACACAAAGGTGTGGGAACCACACGACTACAGAGGCTCTGTTCCTCCCTGTGTCGGACACAGGGGAACCCGGCCCCTCACGTGGCTGGCCGTCGCTCTTCCAGGTGCAGAAAGAACAGCCGTGTTCCTCTCTTGCACTTACGTTTACCAGGCAACTCCACCTGCATTTTAAGCCCCTGAGCAATACTAAACGCGATGCAGCCGGCCGGCGTGGCTCCGTGGGTGAGCGATGACCTGTGAACCAGGAGGTCACGGTTCGATTCCGGGTCAGGGCACATGTCCGGGTTGCAGACTTGATCCCCAGTGCGGGGCGCGCAGGAGGCAGCCCATCAGTGATTCTCTCTCATCCTTGTTGTTTCTGTCTCTGTTGAAAGGGGGAAGAGAGAATTGCAAGTTTCCGACGCTTCGCCGATACTCAGTCTCAGACGTGCCCCACGCATTTGTAGGTGCCCGGAGACTGCGCACCCAGACCTCGGCATGAACAAGCCCTATGCGTTCAGGAAGCAGATGGAGGGGCATCGGGCTTAGCAAACAGACCCGGCTTTGAAGACGCTCTCCATCGCTTTTGCTACCCACGTGTATGACGGCCAATGCCTTACCTCTCTGAGCTCTAGCCTCCTCATCTAAAAAGAAGATAATAAATACCTTTCTCGGCGGATTATTGTGAGAACCAACCAAGAAAACTTAGGTGAACACCTGTAACGCGGCTGGTGCTCAACAAATGTGAGGCCCCTAGCAGTGCAGAGAAGTGGACTCGCCTGCAGTCACTGGAGAAAGGGAGGTGGGGAAGGTGTTAGGGTAATAGACATCATCTACTAGAGGGAAGGCACGAAATCCTTTTTCAAATATTTGATTTGCATCATCTTTTCCTAAAGCAAAGAAGCCGTGGGTATTACCATATCCATGAGTGTAGCTTTGTGGTCACTGCTCTGGGGCAAGCATGAGGTTTCCCCCTTTTAAAATTGATGTCAGATGAGACATTTTCCAAATTCAAACATTAGAATCAAGTTTAGAAACTTCGATCCGTTATCCTTGAAACTGATGTAAGCCAAACGAAATCTTAATCTCAGAATTTCATTTCTGAAGCTGTTTCCTTTCTCGTGAATCCTGCTCCTCTGCGTGGCTCAGGAACAACCAGGCTCTCCGGGGCCCGGTTTGCCTCTTTGCGTGTTCTCCTGAGAAACTGAGATAGTCTCTTTCCATATTTGCTGGATCCTGGCCACTAGTGACCCACATGCTCTGGGCCCTCTGGTGTAACTTTCCGTGCAATTCTTGTTTGGGGCCTTAAACACTCGTTCAGGTTTCAGTTGCCGTCCATGTCCATCTTCCCCATTCTAACTGTCCACTGTGGGCGGGCCTTGGGGGAGAGCAGAGGCCCTGAGAGGAAGCCGAGATGGGGACGGGGGGGAGGGGGAGGAAATCTAATAATAAGATATATATGGAACCTTCAGTGCTTCGTTTCCTCGGCTTCTTTAAAAGCTTTCTGGTTTGCTAGTTTTGTGAGAGAGTGAGGGCTGGAGGCATGGCATGAATGCACCAGCACTTCCTTCTGAAAGAGCCAAGCACGAGTCCTCAGCCCCACCACGGCCCCGGACAGCTCCTGCTTGCCTGCATTTACTGGCGGAACAGAGCTGCGCAGCGATGCACACAGCGACGTATGCACACAGCGACGTGTGCACACAGGTACGTGTGCACACAGCGACGTATGCACACAGGTACGTATGCACACAGTGACGTATGCACACAGGTACGTATGCACACAGGTACGTGTGCACACAGCAACGTGTGCACACAGCGACGTATGCACACAGCGACGTATGCACACAGGTACGTATGCAAGGCCAGCAAAGCAGAGCAGAACCGGAGGCGGAAACTGCATCCTTGACCTCTCCTGCTCAGCTCAGGAAGCTGGACATAAAAGTTAGTAAGTTTGTGTAGATCAGGAGCTATGGGCAGAGTGGTACCTGGCATGACAGTACTGCATCTGGTGACTTTCCTACGAGACTCGGTTCATGAGCAGGAGGGCTGAGGGAGGCCTTCCCCAGAGAGAAGAGCTTGAGTCCTCAAGTTCATGGACTCGATGCCCCAGGTGCCTGTGTCTGCCCTTGGGACTCAGGGATCTGAACCCGATTTAGACTTTTTAAAAAAATGAAAGTTACTGCCTATCATGAGGTCCCTGGAGAACATGTAATAAAGTAAAAGGAAGCAGGTGCCCTGGCCAGGCGTCTGTAATTCCACCTGAGACGCAGAAGGCATTAGCGGACTCCTTTGGTTTTAGGAAGGTAAAACCCTGCCCACAAATCCACACCCCTTCACACCACAAAGTTCCTTTTAGCAGAAGCGAAGCCGTGTGCATGGCTAACAGATTGGCCAGGCTGCGTCAAAAAAGCCCGGCCTTCAGGCACAGGAGGCACGCACACGCAGTACATTATCCCCTGAGGCCCCCTTCCCCTGCCTGCGGGGTGCGGGGTGCGGGGTGCGGGGTGCGGGGTGCGGGTGTGGGCAGTGGGAGGACGCTGAAAGCAGGCCATGCTGACCGCACTGCTGACTGCCCAGGCCGGGTACATGCCTGGATAGCAGGGTGTCCGTGTCAGGGTCCACCTCCCGGCCCCGAACGGCGGCCCTCCAGAGAGCCGGGAGCTCTGTCCACAGCAGCTGTCAGTGCCCGGACCCTGGCCTCGCTCCGTGCGGGACTCCGCTTTCACAGAACCCTGCTCCGGTCCCTTCCAGTGTTTGAAACACAGGCCTGTGCTTGTACACGCCCAGGAAGCGAAAAGGAAACTTCAGTGTCATCGTGATGCCCTTGACCAGCCAGAGAAGGCTCCTGAGAATCCGTGCGGCGGCGAAGGACCGGCCGCGCGACCCCGTGGCGGGGAGTCTGGGAGCTAAGCCGCTCCCCGGCCCGGCCCGCTCGCGGCCTGCGGTTGACCGGCTTCCGGAGTGTTTAAGGGGGGGCTCTGATTCTGCACCCAAACGCCACCCAGGTCCCCAAACACGCACGTGCGCGCAGACACAGGCGCGCCCCCGGGTCATGGAATGAAGCCCACGGACAGGGAAGCGGAGCCGAGGGGAGGACGCGGGATCAGAGCCCGCGGGGCGCGTGGTACTGCGGCCCTCCTCCCGGCGCCGGCTCCGCACGGACGGACCTCTAATCCCCGTGGCGCTGGGCACCGCCGGGAGGCGGGCCAGTGGGTGGCGAGGCTGGAAACCGAGCCGCAGGCCCCCGACTCGGGCCATTGCGCGCCGCGGCGCCTCCCCGCGGGGTGTGTGTACGCGGCCCCGCAGGCGGCCGGCTGCTCCCGTCCGCGCTCGGGGCAGGTGGAAGGCGGCCCGCCGCGCTCACAGCGAGTGTGCAAGCGCGGCCGATGGTCCAACTCGCTCACAGCGAGTGTGCAAGCGCGGCCGATGGTCCAACTCGCTCACAGCGAGTGTGCAAGCGCGGCCGGTGGTCCAACTCACTGACAGCGAGTGTGCAAGCGCAGCCGGAGGCTCGCCTCGCTCACAGCGAGTGTGCAAGCGCGGCCGGTGGCCCGCCTCGCTCACAGCGAGTGTGCAAGCGCGGCCGGTGGCCCGCCTCGCTCACAGAGAGTGTGCAAGCGCGGCCGGTGGCCCGCCTCGCACACAGCGAGTGTGCAAGCGCGGACGGTGGCCCGCCTCGCTCACAGCGAGTGTGCAAGCGCAGCCGGAGGCCCGCCTCGCTCACAGCGAGTGTGCAAGCGCGGCCAGTCGCGCGGGTTCCACGCTGCCTCCGCTGGAGAAGGCGGCGGTGCGCACACGCAGGGCGCCCGGGGAGATGGCTGCGCGGCGTCCGGTGGGGACACTTAGCGACAAGCAGCTGACCCAGCGGCCAGCGAGGGGAACCCGAGCTGCGCGGGTTGTCGTTGTTGTTATTATTATTATTATTATTATTATTATTATTTACTCTCAGGTGCCACTGGCACACTCCTTTTAAAAAAGGGCAAGGTCCTGAGAAGTGATCGGCACCCTAACTGCGGGCGGCAGGCCGACACGCGTCCTTTAGCCCGGGCCAGGGGAGCCATCACGTTGGACAAGCTGAGGGTCCGGCTCAGCTGCGGCTGGTTTTCGCAGGAGCCGGCGCCCAGCAGCTCCCTGGCTGGGCCCCTCCTCCCCGCTGGGCGCCCACTCAGCTGCCGCCCCGTCCAGCACTGGCTTCCCAGAGCCGGCCGGTCGGTAAATGGATCCCTGTGGGGGCGCACGGTCGGCAGGGCGGCTCGTTCACAGCCCCAGGCCCGAGGGCGCCTGGCGCCTCTAGTCCCCCCACCCCCACCCCTACCCCTCGCTGTGCGCCCAGAGTGGTGGGGGGCGCCCCATTTCCTCGCGTTGCATTCCCCCGGAGTTGCGTTCCCGAGGCCTCGTCCCCTCCGGGCACCCAGGCCCTGCCCACACCAGAGGCCCTTGCAGCCTCCCACCCTGGTGCAACTGGTCTGAAAGCCAGAGGCCAAAGGGGAACCCTGGAGAGAGAACTTGGAGGAAAACCCAGCCTGGTGGAGCCGCCCAGGCCAGACCTGGAGAGGTAACTACATTCGTCCTGGCTCATTACTAGTCTCCCGTTTGTAAGGGGCCGCGAAGGGGGACTTCACCCAATTCAATTAGACACCAGCCCCTTCCTCTGAAGAAATTTCATCTGAAACCGGACAGCAGCAGGCTGGTCGGCCCTGGCCAGCCCTGGCCTAGACTACTCGGCTCCCAGGGACGGATTCCCAGTTCCCAAACCCTCCGGCTCATGCCCTCCTCTCTGCTTCGGGCTGAGGGAGCTTGAGCTCTTTGGATGCCCAGGAGGCTGTGGCCCGCTCAGCATCACATACTCTGCAGCCTCAGGGGTCACGACTAGTGGCCGTGTGACTTCTGGACTCCCCAACCTGTGTGAGCTCAGGGACAGGCGCAGCTGGGGGGCTGAGTGAGGCCCCCGCTCTGCACCAGGTCACAGGCACGGGCCAACACCACCTACTTGGCACCTACTGCGTGCATGTACTGTTACCTTATTTACCCTCAGAGCAATCGGTTTCCGATGGTAGAACCAGCTTCTGGAGGTTCGGAAAGCGGCCCTCGCTGCCCAGTTAGGAGGTGTCAGCACATGTCCACTGTCTTGGAGGAGAAAGAGGAGGCTCGATAGTGTGCGGTGAAGCTGCGGAAAGGACGGGGCGGGCGCTGCCTTTGACACAGCAAACAGTGAGCTACCGGCTAATGCACTGGTGTGAACGGGAGCGGGTGGGAGGAAAAGGAAAGAACGTAAGTGACGCCTGTTGCTGCCATGGAAGGTTAAATCTCAGCATCCCTGACCGATAGCCATTGTTTTCAATACCATAGAGTGACGCCGACTGCTGTGCTCAGGCCCCGATGCCCTGAGACCGGCTTCAGGATGGAATCGGGTCACAGTGCCTCCTGACACTTCAGAAATCAGACTTCTTTCAGGAGAGTCGAGTGGAGTCCACTGAACAGAGAACTGTGTATAATAAGGTAGAGTCAGTCCCTCCTGTGAACTGGTGCAGCCTCTGTGGAAAACGACATGGAGGCTCCTCAGAAACTTAAGAATAGAACTACCATTTGACCCAGCAACCCCTCTTCTGGGTATCTACCTGAAAACACCCCTACGTTCATTGCAGCATTATTCACAACAGCCAAGAGTGGAAACTACTCAAGGGTCGTTCGACCAATGATTGGATAAAGATATTGTACATATATTCAGTGGAATACTATGCAACCATTAAAAAGATGAAATATTTCCATTTGTGACAACATGGATGGATCTTGAGACTATCGTGCTAAGTGAAAGAAGTCAGACGAAAAAGGACAAGAACCATATGATTTCACTCATGTGGGATATAAAACAGACAGCAGCAAACAAACTCATAGATACAGCCCACAGTGTGATGGTTACCTGAGGGAAAGGTGGGGAGGGTTAAAAGGATAAAGGGGGTCAATATGTGGTAACAGAAGGAGACTAGACTTTGGGTGGTGGCCACACAATGCAATAGATAGATGACATAGAATTGAACACTTGAAACATAATATTATTAACCAATATTACCCCAATAAGTTTAATTTAAAAAGATTTTCTCATAACTAAAAGCAACTTATACAAATATTTTTATAAAGCTAGAATCGTTTCTTTAATAGAGCAATTTTTGTTCAAGCCAGTAAGCCTGTGGAATGCCATTTTGGTACAACTTTCATTTATCTGCAAAGCAAGTCCAGGAAAGCCAGAGTGATCCCAAGCCTGGTTCCGACTGGCCACATGTGAAAAAGGGATAATCCTCTGAGGAGGCTCGCCGTGGTCAAGCATACGGACAGCAGAAGCAATGGTTTCCTGTTCACTTTCTCATGACATTTCTGTAGGTTTGGTTGACTATGGTCAAGATCTCAGAACTGAGGACTGCCAAGTTCAAGTAAAATTCCTCTCCGACCTCAATGCCTAGGAACGAAAAATGGTGCACTGGGCCCTGCGTGGCGAAGCACAACAAGAAATGGCATCTATAGTTCTGGCCACAATTGCCTCCTTCTGCCAGGAATCGTTCAGTCATTTACATTTTAGTATGAATTTGTTTTCCTTATAAGTGATGGAACAAATCAAGACACTTTCCCCACAGTTTAATCTTCTTACAAACCACTATCTGATTATAGATGATGTTTCTTTCCATGACCGAAGCCCCTCTGGTATTGGATCATTGGAAGGCTTGATGGCTTACAGCAGGAGGTGAAAGCAGGGATAATTCTGATCAGTGGTGCATGAATGGCCAACCTGGGGCTGCGATGGGTAATTGACGGCAAGGGGTTTAGGGCTTCCATACTGAAGGCACTCATGGGCCAGTGAGAGGGGAAGTAAGTTTTCAGCAGCTGGCCAAGGAGCAGGGAACGGGAACTGGGAGCCAGATCGAATTTGCTTTATGGTTTAACTAGATTAGGCCTTCGCAGGGGTGGCAAGGTACCTGGGACACGGCCCACTCTGGAGGACGGCCCCAGTGGGCATCCACACTGTTGCGTCAGAGACAGAGGTACTAACCCGCTCTTACTGTCTCTGACTGAGACAGCCATAGCTCAGAAACAATTAGGACAATTCCACTTCCTTGGCTCCTGGCTCTCTGTACCCTAGGTTTATATATATATATAATCCTACCTAATAATAGACAAATATGCAAATTGACCATACCTCCGACACACCCACAAGCATGCCCACCACCCAATCAGAGCAAGTATGCAAATTAACCCAACCAAGATGGCTACAGCCACAGAGAGCAAGGTTTCCTAGGTAACAGAGGAAGCCAAGCTTTCCACCTGCCCTGGCCAGGCCTAAGCCTCCACTCAAGCTACAAAGTTTCAATTATAGAAGGTAAACAAATTCAAACAGAAATGGCGGCAGAATGGAGCTTGAGAGAGCAGGCCAGGGTTGTCCCCAGCAACAGGGAAGCAAAGCTTTCCGCACACCCTGGCCAGGCCCACCCGCTTAAGGCTACAAAGTTTCAATTATAACCCCAACAGAAATGGCTGCCGGCCACGGAATGAGCCCCAGGCTTGGCTCTGCTCCAGGCTACAAAGTTTCAATTGTAGAAGGAAAATAAATTCCAGATACCAGGGCCTCTGCTTGGGTTGCCAGGGGGCGTGGCCGGCCTGCAAACCACCACAGGCCCCTCACTCAGGCCGCCCCACGCCCCAAGGGAACCCCACCCTGATCAGGGACACCCTTCAGGGCAAACCAGCTGGCCCCCACACCTGTACCAGGCCTCTATCCTATCTAATAAAAGAGTAATATGTAGATTGATCATCACTGCAACACACAATATAGCTGCCCCCATGTGGTCAAAGATCCTGCCCCCATGTGGACACAAGATGGCCACCACAAGATGGCCAGCAGGAGAGGGCAGTTGGGAGGCACCCGGCCTGCAAGGGAGGGCAGTTGGAGGTGATCAACCCTGCAGGAGAGGGCAGTTAGGGATGACCAGGCCGGCAGAGGAGGGAAGTTGGGGGCAAACAGGCTGGCAGCGGAGTGGTTAGGGGGTGATCAGGCTGGCAGGCAGAAGCAGTTAGGGGCAATCAAGAAGGCAGGCAGGCAAGCAGTTGGGAGCCGGCAGTCCTGGATTGTGAGAGGGATGTCTGACTGCCCGTTTAGGCCCGATCCCACCGGGATCGGGCCTAAACGGGCAGTCGAACATCCCTCGAGGGGTCCCAGATTGGAGAGGGTACAGGCTGGGCTGAGGGACAACCCCCCTCTGTGCACGAATTTCATGCACCGGGCCTCTAGTATATATATATATATACATACATACACACACACACACACATACATTTATGTCTTCCTCAATAGATTTACTGGAAAACGTAGCCTCTCTTTCTTCACCAAGAACTACAGAGTACTTACTTAAAGTTTTTTATTGTGGTGAACTATCCATAGCATCATAATATTTGGAGGTTTAACCATTTTTCGGTGTAAGCTCCGTGTCATTAGGCACACTCACGTGGTGCAACCATCACCACCATCCTCCAATGCAGCTCCCAGCGGACACTGCCCAGGATATTTTTATAAAGCTAGAACCACATGCTGCACCTCACGCCTCCTCCTCTGGCACCACGGCCTTCCTCTCTGTCTCTGTGGCTGACTGTCTGCACCTCCTGAAGGTGGGATTATCAGTATCTGCCCTTTCTCAGCCGATTTCACTGAGCATGGCGACCTCGAGGCTCACCCTCGCTGCAGTGCGTGTCAGATCCCCTTCCTTTTGGAGGCTGACTGCTTTCCATGTAGGAACATGCTACGCCTCACCTATCCATTCACCGTCCAGGTGGGAGCCGTCGCCCTGTAACATCACACCAGTACTTCCCTGTAAAAACGATGCAGTCGTTCCGATCGAAGCACTGGAGACTCACACACTTCCTCGGCAATGACACACTATGGGCTCCAGGGTGAGGCCCCCCATTCACATGCGGAGGCCCTAGACCCAGTGCCTCTGCATGTGACTGCATGTGAGGACAGGGGGTTTGGTTAAAAGGAGGCTTGTAGGGTGGTCCCTGCCCCAGTATGACCAGTGTCCTCATAAACACAAGAATGTGGGCACACAGAGAGCTACGAGGGTGCATGTGCCCAGAAAAGACCACGTGACACAGTGAGAAGACGGGGACCCACCCCGACAGCGCCTCCAGCTCGGCTTCCAACCTCCAGACTGTGAGAAGATATGTGTCTGTCGTGTCAGCCCCCAGTCTGACAACTTGTTACAGAAAAAACATTTGGGGTGCTTTTATGGCTTTGCCTCAGGATCAGCATAAGCCCAGCTTTAATCCTTACATTTAAACCCAAAACCAGCCTCTGTACTTTCTAGTCACAAACAATATTACTCAGCTTGATCACTAGATTTTTTTTCATCCTATTTGGCTTTAAATGGCTTTTGACACAAACATTTTTTTTTTCAATTACAGTTTACATCCGATATGAGTTTGTATTAGTCTTAGGTTTGTAGCATAGGGGTTAGATAACCTCACACTGTACTGAGTGATCCTCCTGGAATTTCTAGTACCCACCTGGCACCATACGTAACTATCACAATATTATAGTGACTGTAGGCTTTTGACTCTTTAACAAAAAATTAAATTCTCTCTTGAAGGATAAAATACCATCTACTGAGGCTATTCAAGAGAATACTGTGCCAAGGCTGAAGGCAATTCCGGACGGAAACCGCTTTGAGCAACAGCGATGCTCTCGAAATGAGGACTTTGTCTACCATGGTGACTTGCACCGGAGGATGGAACTCCCATGAACATCTATGCTGTGATGTTTGCTGAAGAACCCGCTGCTTTTCCTCACGTCCCTGCCTCTTCTCTCTAAATGCTAGTATAACGCAAGCGCATTTGGGACCCGCCTCACCCTTTTATTCTCCCAAAGCTCCCGCTCTCCAAAGACCTCCAGGGCCTGCCTCTTACACCAAAGCGCCGAGCCTCTGGGGCGCAGCCCGCAGCGGGTCGCTTGACTCTTTGGTCAGAAGGCTCAGCTCCCATGGGGCTCGGCCTTCTGTCCCTGCCCTCGGGAGGAACAGTCACGGTGGGGTCCTGATGGACACACGGAGTGAGATGGAGGAGAGAGCCAGACCTAGGAAACTAGACTTTTGTGCCTCGAGGGAAAAGAACTGAATTACATGTGCTTGGCTTGGTGGAGATAACATTTATTGGCACTTCCCAAGAGCGTTCAATTGTCTTGCGGAGTTACGTATTTTTTGTTGTTGACAGTATTACAGATGTCTCCCATTTTCTCCCTTTTTGCCCTCCACCCAGCCAGCCCCTTCCCACCCCAGGCCCTCCTCACACTATTGTCTGTGTCCATGGGTTTTACATATAGGCATATGTGTTCTTTGGTTAATCCCCCCCCCAAAACCCCCAATGAGGCCTGTTATTCTGTTCCATGGATCCATGTCTCTGGTCCTATTTTATTTATCAGTTTATTTTGTTCATTAGATGCCACATATGAGTGAGATCATGTGGTACTTGTCTTTCTCTGACCGACTTATTTCACTTAGCATAATAGTCTCCAGGTCCCTCCATGCTGTCTCAAAGGGTAAGAGATTCTTCTTTTTTACAGCTGCAGAGTATTCCATGGTATAAATGTACCAGAGCTTTTTTATCCACTCATCTGCTGATGGGCACTTGGGCTGTTTCCAGATCTTAGCTTTGGTGAATTGTGCTGCTATGAACATAGGGGTGCATATATCCTTTCTGATTGGTGTTTCTGATTTCTTAGAATATCTTCCCAGAAGTGGGATCACTGGGTGAAATGGGAGTTCCATTTTTAGTTTTTTGAGGAAACGCCACACTATTTTCCCACAGTGGCTGCACCAGTCTGCACTCCCACCAGCAGCGTATGAAGGTTCCCTTTTCTCCACATCCTCGTCAGCACTGTTGTTTGTTGACTTATTGATGACAGCCATTGTAAAGTTATTTTACCAGGAAAGGGGAGTTTGGAATAGGAATGACGCATCCATCGTCATCATTGCACAATGTCTGACTTTACTGAGCATCCTTGTCTGTAAATATCTCATTGGAAAGTTTCAAAAATGACACCAACTAAAAATCTCATTATTTTTCTAAAAAATTAAGTCCTAGTTCTCACGGGCTGGGCTCCTGGAGGATGGGGGCGGCGCCTTCATCACTTCCCATCTGGGGCCGAGCCGGCACCTGGCGGCACTCTCTGCACTTGAGGGAATGGCCTAAAGCCCTTGAATCCTCATGTCTAAATCCAAATTCACAGAAAACTTTTGCCCGTGGACAGAATAGCTTGGAGCTTCATCACAGCCCCAAGTTTGCCCTTGAAAGGTCAGGGGTTGGGGGGGTCTGAGAAGGAAATGACTGCTGAAGGAGCCTGGGTCTGAGTCAGCGGACTTGGGCCTGCACTCACACTTGCTGACCGCCTCTCGGGCACGTAGATGGCGGCAGAGCCGGAGGAAAGCAGCCTTGGTTTTTGAGGTCAAATGGCTTTAAGGAGCCAGACTTCAGATGGTTAGCACAATGAGTTAATTCAAGCGAGCTCCTCGTGAAGAGAACGAAATGAAGCGCGCGAGGACCATTCCTTTCATCAAAAGGAGATCCAAGGAGTAAACGTGTTGAAAGACAAACCTTCGCCTCCCACTGGCTTGGGGCTCCGTGTCTGGTTGGAATTGAAAGAACTCGCCCACTGTTACCCTAAACCGGGCCATATCCAAACTGTATGTGGACAGAAACCAAAAACGGTACCTCCACACAATGAAAGAAGCTTGAGCTCATCCTTAGAACAACACGTCTGCAATGCGCCCACTCTCCCCGCGGACACCGGGCAGGCTGCGGGAGGAGGGGTGGGCGGAGGACACCAGGGCCCCCAGGAGCTTCTTCACGGGCCTGAACTTGGCAGTCAGCCTATGGGGAAGGGGCTTGCTCTTCTGAGGACCAAGGAATGCATTACGGACCATTTACCTTTTTCCTCAGGGGCTGTTTTATTCCTCACTAACGCCGAGAGAAAGGGTCTACAACCGTCCTTGACATGTACATGTCTAATTAGGAAACTTTCAAAGCTGACACCTGAAAATGCTCACGTCTTTTTAAAGAGGAGAAAGAAAGTAAAAAGCATCACGCCACTAACGAAGCCCTCCAACAAAATGAGCAGGTGTGCGCATCCCGTTCCAGCCGGGCTGAGCCTGTTGCTGTCACCCGTGAAGTCCACGTGCACGTTCTCATTCTGAACAGCCCTAGGGCACTGTCTTCGCTCGGGACTCCCTGAAGGAGGAGCCTGACTTCAGCTCCTGTGAAGACAGGTCATGTGGGGGTTGACCTGAGGGAGAGGAGGGAGATAGAGGAGGGCCAGACAGCAGAGGAGGGACACAGTGCTTTGGGAGACAGGCTTGATTCTTCTCAGGGGCCACCTGGGAAGCCCACTTCCAGCATTGTCCTCGTAAAAGGTAGGAAGCAGGTCCCTCCACCCAGCAGGTCCCATCCCATGAGTCAAAGGTCATTCTCAGGGTGTTAACTTCCTGGTCTATGCATGTGCTTGGGCCAAGCCAACACTCATCAGTATCATGGTGCCCCCAAGTAGAAAGCAAAAATATGTGATATATTATCTGTTGCTGCGTTTTAGTGGCTTAAACTCACAAATAATGATGAACTCAGTTTCTGTGAGTCGGGAATCCAGAAGCAGCTGGGTAATTCTAGCTCACGGTCACTCATGGGGTTGCAGTCAAGATGTTGATGGGGCTTCTGTCGTCTGAAGGCTTCACCCAGGCTGGAGGGTCTGTTCCCAAGACGGCTCACCCCCGTGGCTGACGACAGGTCACTGGCTGCGGGCCGTAGGTTTTATCCCCTCGTCACAGGGCCTCTCCAGAGGGGCGCTTGAGAGGCCTTACAGCACGGCAGCCAGCTTCTCCCAGAACAAGTGATCCGGGACAGAGCAAGGCAGAAGCCACGATATCTCTTACGACTGCTGTTTGTCACGGAGGCCAACCCTGACACAGTGTGGGAAGAGACTACACAAGAATGGGACACGAGAAGGGAGAGATGATTGGGGCCACCATATAGACTGGCAACCACTTGTAGGCATGTGCCTCCGGGGCACTGCCCCCACAAAATGTGCCCAAATCCACACAGAACTGTCTACCATGTCTGAAAAAGCACCTGAGGCCATGAGTATGCCAGTTGTGGTCGTCCACGTGGCTTCTCGAGCTGTGCCTACTGGTGCCTTCCACCACGCAGACCCATCGTTTCCTCGGCTCCTCGAGGAGAAAGTTCAATTAAACCAAGATCTCAGAAAACGCTGGTGGGCAAAGCTAATCTCGAGTTCTGAAATGCAACAGGTGATCTGAAATGGCATACATCTTGGATTAATTAAATCACTTAGCAAGTCCATTTGTTGGTTGTCTTTCACCCCCAAACTACAGCAGACAAGCTACAGAAGCCACAGGGGAGCAGGAGACCAGATGCCCTGGTTTGATGGAACAGGACAAGACACGCCCTCAGAGGAAACAAACCTGGGTCAAACACAATGTTCACTCAATGACTCATCACAAGGAGATTCTTTTGGTTTCATCCTGTTAATATTACAACAGACACCTCCAGGCTTTCAGGGTCATAGAGGATGGCGAACACATGCCCCAAAGGCAGGGTTTTTTGAAAACATGTAACAAAAGTCACTTGGACAGGTGTGGGAAAAAAGCATTTCCACCTATAGAGGAGGCTGGAAAACCCCAGGTTCCCATTCAACAACCATCCTTCCCTTTTTCCTTGTTAGCAGAACCCAATTTTCATGCCCAGTTAAAAAATACTTCCCATCTTGTCTGGCAACTTGGAATGAGCATATGACACTGTTCTGACCAATAAAATTTATGTGAAATTCACTGATGAGTTCCAAGGCTGTGCTTTTCTGATACACACGTTACATTACTCTTGTCCCAACCTGGAAAGTCAAGATCGTGACTGGAGCTGGAGCCCCAGTAGCCACCTTGTAACCACGAGGGAGAGGCCAAGAGTCCAAAGCCACCAAACAGCCAGGCACTGGTTAGCTCTGCACTTGTGTGAGAATAAGAAACCTCTCCTTGGCGTTAGCCACTGTTGTCTATTTTTCTCTTACACACAATTGAACTCAATCGCTAACGAATAGAGTTCATGTGAACATTTTTAGATCACCCCTAACTGACCATTTTAGACCATTGATTGTTCAATTTTTAAACTCTTCATTTTCTTCAAAAAAGCAGTTTCAAAGTTGTCAGGTTTGTAAACTATTGTTGACCCTGAGAAAGAAGACATCTACCAACAAGGTTTTCTGTGGCTAATTGGGCTCAAATTTAAAAGCAGAGCCCAGCAACCATCTCTAAACAGCAGACTCTCATGCACGCTGCCCCTGGGGAAGCTGGCACTGAACTGCACGGTGTCCTGACAGCTGAGCCAGCCCTTACATAGGAGTTCCCGGAATCCTGTTTCAACCAACAGGAGTGAGACTTTTCCTGTCCAGCTGGAACGGCACAGCTACATCCCCTTAGCATCTTCACTGGCCAATCAGAATGGCTCCATTCGGACCAATCAGGACAGTGTTTTATGGACCAGATTGCAAGGATTTAGTCCTCATTTGCATGAGGACAGACCAATCAGGAACCAGGGGTGGAGACTTCTCTCTATATAAGTCAGCTCCATGCTGCCTCAGGGAGGATCAATCCCTTGCCATCCAAGGCTGAGGGATGTGTCCCCCTGGCTGGAGCCGAAACACTGAAAACATCCACCCACTGGAGCAGCGCAGAGGGGAGCAGCTGGGGGCAGGCCAACCGGAGTGGAGCAATACCCTCCCAGGGCCACCTCACAGCCGTGGAACAGCGTGCTGCTGCTTCATAATTGAGCTGTAACACTATTGAGCTGTCTGCACTGATTAAAGAACGTTCCTTCATCGCACCTTAAATTGGGGATTCCTATTGGTGTTGAGTTAGTTCCAGCGACCATCAGTTGACACCAGCATCAATTTTCTTCTGAAACAATATTTGTCCCATGGTGAGCCTGACACTTCTACGTGTTGGTCTTCTTTTTTTCAGTCTGAGCAACTATTTATATATATCTGTAACTATATCTCATATTAGAGGCCCGGTGCATGAAATTCATGCGGGGGCAGGGGTGTCCCTCAGCCTAGCCTTCACCTTCTCCAATCTGGGATCCCTCGAGGGCCAGGATTGGGCCTAAATGGGCAGTCAGACATCCCTCTCACAATCCAGGACTGCTGGCTCCCAACTGCTTGCCTGCCTGCCTGCCTGATTGCCCCTAACCCTGTGGTCGGCAAACTGCGGCTTGCGAGCCACATGCGGCTCTTTGGCTCCTTGAGTGTGGCTCTTCCACAAAATACCATGGCCTGGGCGAGTCTATTTTGAAGAAGTGGCGTTAGAAGAAGTTTAAGTTTAAAAAATTTGGCTCTCAAAAGAAATTTCAATCATTGTACTGTTGATATTTGGCTCTGTTGACTAATGAGTTTGCCAACCACTGCCCCAACTGCTTCTGCCTGCCAGCCTGATCACCCTCTAACCACTCCCCTGCCAGCCTGATTGATGCCTAACTGCTCCCCTGCCAGCCTGATTGCCCCTAACTGCCCTCCCCTGCAGGCCTGGTCACCCCTACCTGCCCTTCCCTGCAGGCCTGGTCCCCCAAACTGCTCTCCCATGCAGGCCTGGGTCCCCTCCAACTGCCCTTCCCTGCAGGCCCAGTCGCCCCCAACTTCCCTCCTCTGCCAGCCTGGTCACCCCTAATTTCCCTCCCCTGCAGGCTTGATCACCCCCAACTGCCCTCCCTTGAAGGCCTGGTCCCTCCCAACTGCCCTCCCCTGCTGGCCTGATCACCCACAACTGCCCTCCCTTGCAGGCCTGGTCCCTCCCAACTGCCCTCCCCTGCTGGCCATCTTGTGGTGGCCATCTTGTGTCCACATGGGGGCAGGATCTTTGACCACATAGGGGCAGCCATTTTTGTGTTGGAGTGATGGTCAATTTGCATATTACTCTTTTATTAGATAGGATAGAGGCCTGGTGCACGGGTGGGGGCTGGCTGGTTTGCCCTAAAGGGTGTCTTGGATCAGCGTGGGGGTTCCCTTGGGGCATGGGGTGGCCTGGGCGAGGGGCTTGTGGTGGTTTGCAGGCTGGCCACGCCCCCCGGCAACCCAAGCGGAGGCCCTGGGATCTGGGATTTATTTATCTTCTATGATGGAAACTTTGTAGCCTTGAGTGGATCCCAGGGCAGGCCAGGAAGTTTGGCTTCCTCCATTGCCGGGAAAACCCAAGTCTCCTGCTCGCTCCATGGCCGCAGCCATTTTTGTTGGGATTTATTTATCTTCTATAATTGAAACTTTGTAGCCTTAAGCAGAGCCCAGGGTCGGCCAGAGCAGGTGGAAAGCTTGGCTTCCTCCATTGCCAGGGAAACTCAAGCCTCCTGCTCGCTCCGTGGCCAGCTGCCATCTTGGTTGGGTTAATTTGCATACGTGCTCCTGATTGGCTGGTGGGCGTGGCTTGTGGGTGTAGCAGAGTGATGGTTAATTTGCATGTTTCTCTTTTATTAGTGTAGATACCTTTGGGTCTTCATACTGCCAGTCATTCTATGTAGATGCCTGCCTTTCTCCCTACCCCATACTCCCAATTCCCCCCACCCCATTTCTTTACAGAGGCATTTCCATGCAAACTGAACTTTTTCATTCTGGAACCTACCAAATTTACATCTTTATATATTTGTTCTTGAGAGTATGTGTGCAGTAGCATTTCCACACTGCAGTGCAAGCTGGGGAGGCCTGGGCTGCAGCCACACTACTCATGCCTGTACCCCTGGTCCCAGGGCTGCACCGCTGTGCTCACGCCTGTACCCCTGGTCCCAGGGCTGCACCGCTGTGCTCACGCCTGTACCCCTGGTCCCAGGGCTGCACCGCTGTGCTCACGCCTGTACCCCTGGTCCCAGGGCTGTAGCGGCTGTGCTCACGCCTGTACCCCTGGTCCCAGGGCTGCAGAGGCTGTGCTCACGCCTGTACCCCTGGTCCCAGGGCTGTAGCAGCTGTGCTCACGCCTGTACCCCTGGTCCCAGGGCTGTAGAGGCTGTGCTCATACCTGTCCTTCTGGTCCCCAGAATAGTGTCAGAGGGAACTTTTCATGTCCACACTGCCTTTTAAGGAGCCCCTGGGAAGCCCAGGTGGGGTGCTCTTGCTCCAAGGACTTACAGAGTTTAAATACCAGACAGGATCCTCAGACTGCATTCCGCTCATCCAGGTGTTTATGCTTTTCTATTCCCCTCTCATTTTTTATTATTCCTCACTGAAAACCTCTAGGGAGCAGGAATGTGCTAGGGGCTGGAGACTGCCCCCTCGAGGCAGTCCCCGGAGCTTTCCTGCTGGTCAAGCCACAGATAGTTTCCACGGTGACAGGCCAGGTGCCAATCCCTCAGCCGAGGGAAAAGACTAATTGCCCACAGTCAGAGGTGAGAGCCTCTCCGTGCTTTCCTGGGCTTCGTTTCCTTTAAGGCTGTTTTAAAGAGGCAGACACAGACTGTGGAGCTGTGTCCTCTGGCAGAGCAGGCGCCTGGGCAGACGGGCTGTGCTGGCGCTGTGCTCCTGAGGAAGGAATGCTGTTACAACACGGCACAACGGTATGTGGCTTTCCAAAAGGCGCCGTTCTCCAGGGTTCTGCACAGAACCAACGGCAAGAGTTCAAGATAAGCTATTCTGAGAATATTAAGACATGTGCAACCCAAATGAAAAGGCCAGGAAAAACTGGAAAGGAGTCCAAGGCATGAGAAAACGTGAACATGTAATACCTGCTTGAAACATATATTACTGTTGGCTGCTTATTCTGTTTCCTTTAAGCACCCACTACCATGGAAATGCCCATCTGAGCCCTGCCTACGCCGGAGGGTGGGCTGAGCCAGACTGTCTGGCCTGAGTGACAAGACGCAGGAAGCCGGATGAGGGGTGGGAAGCCGAGGCCAAGGCCAAGGCGGAGGCCAAGGCCACATTCAGGCCTGCGCTGTACACACGCTGGGGCTGAGCATGTTAGTGGCAGCTGGAGACGAGGCTTCCAGAACTCTGGGTGCTTCTGCACCCACATGTGCAGGTCCCGAAGGGGCCAGGTAGAAAGATTTCTACTGCATCAGTAAACCCATGACTCAACATGATCATTAATGTTTTAAATTACTAAATAATAGTAACTTAAATGCAGACTACATGAGGAAGAAAGAAAACTTACCAACACTTTAGTCATTGTTTGGAAGATACACACTTGGTTTTTTGTTTGTTTAAATAAATGGGTTTTTAAATTAGATTTAAAGCATTGGATAATAGGGTCATATAGGTTTCAAGTGTACATTACTATGATACATCATATGTTGCATTGTGTGCCGGCTGCCCAAAGTCAAATCATCTTCTGTCACCATACACATATATGGATTGTGTGTAACCTCAACACAGGTAAGAGGAGGATAAAGGAGTTTTTAAACTGATAATGCTTCCAGCGCCTTTAGCCAGCATTGATTGAAAGGTACTGGTGAGGGCCCCAACACAGAGATGACTCATCAAGTCTGACCAGAAAGTATAAAAAACACGGAGGTAGAACGCCTGAGGTGGGAACTGCACACGTGTGTGCTATGGAGTTAGGGGCCTGAGGTGGAGAACTGCACACGTGTGTGCTATGGAGTTATGGAGTCTGAGGGAGAGAGCTGCACACATGTGTACTATGGAGTTAGGGGGCCTGGGGTGGAGAACTGCACACGTGTGTGCTATGGAGTTAGGGAGTCTGAGGTGGAGAACTGCACACGTGTGTACTATGGAGTTAGGGGGCCTGAGGTGGAGAGCTGCACACATGTGTACTATTGCGTTAGGGACTCTGAGGGAGAGAATTGCACACGTGTGTGCTATGTAGTTAGGGGGCCTGAGGTGGAAAGCTGCATATGTGTGTGCTATGGAGTTAGGGAGTCTGAGGTGGGAACTGCACACGTGTGTACTATAGAGTTAGGGGGCCTGAGGTGAACTGCACACGTGTGTGCTATGGAGTTAGGGAGTCTGAGGGAGAGAACTGCACACATGTGTACTATAGAGTTAGGGAGTCTGAGGTGGAGAACTGCACACGTGTGTGCTATGGAGTTAGGGAGTCTGAGGTGGAGAACTGCACACGTGTGTGCTATGGAGTTAGGGAGTCTGAGGTGGAGAACTGCACACGTGTGTGCTATGGAATTAGGGAGTCCGGGAGAGAACTGCACACGTGTGTACTATTCTTCACTCTCACTTTAACAAGGGCCACAGGTTTAGATCCAGAAAGGAGATGTTGCTTTTGCCAGAGACAGAAAGAGTGTCTCTGAACATGATTCCTTTGGAAAAGAAACATTTAAAAACCTGATGTGGCCAGAATACCCATCAGGAAGTGATGACCTCATATTTAAGGTAACTCTCAGGTCCACAAAGGCAGGGGGATGGGGTCCCTCGCTTCTCCCTGGAATCAGACTTGGAACGCTGAACCCGAGATCAGGAACACGGGTAGCTCCGGCACAGAGCTGGGACGTGTACCAACAAAAGCGTGCATGTTGTTGTGAAATGGCTGTCCACTGCGCTGCTGGTTTTTTAGTTTGCACTGCAGCCTGGGAGGGACCGTGAAGAGCCGCTCTAGCATCTGCTCTGAGGTCCTGCCACGTAACCAGGAATCAGCACAGATGGTGCCGCGGAGGACTGGTGAGGAGCTGTCCGTCACACAGGCCATCTGGCGGGCCTCCCTCGCGGCTCTGCTGCTTGTGTGTCCCCTTTCGGTGAAGACAGTCTCACCCATGGGGCTGCGGCCACAGGAAGCAGCGGAGCTGGGGGAGTTTCGCGTGGCGACAATGGGACCACTCTGGAATGAACCAGCACCATTCAGTATGAGAATGAGGGCATCCGAGGGGGTCGCCAACCAGAGCAGAGGTTCGCTCTGTGAGGACAGATGTGGCTGAGGTGCCCTGGTCCCCTCTGTGCTATTGAATGAGCTGCCAAATGCTGAGCTTCTGCGTGGCCTTCTTCCAGTTCTCACTAGAGGGACTGCTGTGCTGCCTTTAATCACCTGGGGGCTCTGTGGTCCTCCTTGCCCATCACGGCCTTTCTCAAGTGGCCATGCGGCCCACATGGTGGACATTCACCACAGAGGACGTCCTACAACCCCACCTGGCGGGGGGGGGGGGGGGGGAGAAATATTGAGAAGACTAGAGGCCCGGTGCATGAAATTCATGCACGGGTAAGGTCCTTAGGCCTGGCTGGTGATCAAGGCCAATCTGTGGGGCAACAGGCAGGTCGATCGGGAGGAGCAGGCCTAAGGACCCTACCCGTGCATGAATTTCACCCAGTCTCCTTCCTCTGTGGGGTGACCAGTGGGGCAATTGGGGGGCCCTCGCTGGCACCCGCCTTGGCTGGCCTGGGGCCTGTGGGCTGGGGGCAGCTTCTGCGTTGAATGCCTGCCCCCTGATGGCCAGTGCATGTCATAGCAACCAGTTGTTCCACTGTTCGATTTGCATATTAGGCTTTTATTATATAGGACGTGGTCGGCAAACTGCGGCTCGCGAGCCACATGCGGCTCTTTGGCCCCTTGAGTGTGGCTCTTCCACAAAATACCACGGCCTGGGCGAGTCTATTTTGAAGAAGTGGCGTTAGAAGTTTAAGTTTAAAAAATTTGGCTCTCAAAAGAAATTTCAATCGTTGTACTGTTGATATTTGGCTCTGTTGACTAATGAGTTTGCCGACCACTGAGATAGGATAAGCACAGTAACGTTAACTCACCTCACGTGAGTAAGACTTTAATTTCTGGTTTACCAGAGGGGCCAACTTTATAATCACTCTTCCTTGTTCTTGTGGCCTTTTCTGGTTTTTCTAGTCTGGCTCTGTGCCTACAAGGTAGCACTGAAGTTAGATTATAACGTCCTCTGGGTGGATTCACCAGGACTTCTTCTGGTCCACCAGTCCTGTCGAATTTTGTTAACTCCTGCAGCAGAGCGTGCGTGGGGAAGGGGAAGGTGTTATCAAAGGTAGAAATGACTAACGCACTGGAAATTTTTTAAAAAACATCACAGGCATGGGATTACCTAAATCATCCATTTTGTGGTTCTATTTTGGGAAGTTAGTAGTACTGGGCGTCACTAACGATGTCTAAAAGATAGTTATGCAGCAACATAACTGAGACATGCCATTATTTCTGGCCAATAAGCTTGCAGCATTTACCCACAATCCTTGTCTCAGTTGCCTGCCTGAGTGGAATTCCCACTCCTTTCAGTATGGTTTGGGGAGCTGGGACATCATCTTTCTCTACTGGCTTCTGTGGTATTTGCTGCATCTAAAATGAAAGCTGCATTTAAGTGTTGCCTGGAAAAGACACAGGATCTTGCTTGCCTTTATTCATTCATTTGCAATAATTATTGCTATCACAGCCTCATGTGCATTTTTCCCCAAACCATAATGAGTTGAGACATAGAGTAGGGCAGAAGAGTGGGGTTGTTCAAGCAGGCAATTTTGTAAAGCAAATGGTAGTAATCTGAGCCATTTTTTGGTCTCTAAAGATTTCATCTGTCCACAGGATGATTTCAGGGTCCATAGAATTCCTTACCTGGAGGCTAAGATGCTACATTCCAAACCGTTTCCATTTCTACATGTAGAAGGCAGGTATGGGAATGTAAATAAGACATTTGCTCATCGGGTTTCCTACATCCTTTGGCTCAGAACATCTGAGTTCTTTGTAATTAGTTTAAGAGAAACATGGGGAAAGGCTATGGTCTTTTCAAATAAACTACATGTTCCCCTTAGGAATTTATACTAAAATGTGTATTTATTTTTAAAAACCAAATGATATGAATATAGGTAATGCAATACTGGGTCAGCCCCACGGTCTGACCAGCCTGTGGTGTCTGAGTCTCGTGGTATTCCATTCATGTTGGCCTCAGAAGTTTGGGGATTTGCTTCAAACCCCTGGTCTCCACCCCCCCCCCCCTTTTTTTAAATATATTTTTATTGATTTCAGAGAGGAAGGGAGAGGGAGAGAGAAACATCAACGATGAGAAAGCATCATTTATCAGCTGCCTCCTGCACGCCTCCTAACTGGGGACCGAGCCAGCAACCCGAGCATGTGCCCTTGACTAGAGTCAAACCCAGGACCCTTCAGTCAGCAGGCCGACGCTCTAGCCACTGAGCCAACCAGCCAGGGCCCCTGGCCTCCTTTAATACCCAAACCTGGATTTACCATTCAGTCCACTAAATCTTTCCTGAACTTACTTATGTCTTTGGCTTAAACCAATTACAGAAACGAGTTCCTCAGTGACGGACTCTCACCCCATCCATCAGGAGACGGTAGCAAGGGTTCCACTCTAGGGGACTGAAGGACTGGGATGAACATGCAATCTATCACAGTTGTCCTCTTGGTTACAACTACCCACATCCCTCCAGAGTGCGTAACTAACTCACATCCATGACCCTCACCCCTAAGCCTCATCCAATCACAGCCTCTGCCCAAAGACCAAATCTTGTGATCTCTACCAGGTCCAAATCCTGCCACTCCTGACCCAGAGACTATAAACTGGACAGAAAATTACCTGCCTTCTACATACATTGGCAGGCACCCTACGGGTGACCCCAATGTCCCCACCTCTTGGCATTCATAGCCTTGTGTTAATCCTCTCTATTCTTAACTTGCTACCAACCAACAGAATATAGCAACACGGAGGGAATGTCACTTTTGTGATTAAGTCACGTACAATAGTGACTTCCATCTTGCTAGCAGTCTTTCTCTCTCTCAAAAAATCTCCTTAAATAAAGGGTTGGAGGGAGGAGCAGGAGGAGACATTGGGTGGTGAAGGAGATGCCTTTGACCTTGATGTGGTAATGGCTTCATGGCTGTGTACTTATCTTCAAATTCCTTGAGTTATACACTTTATGTTCAGCATTTACATGTCAATTCTACCCCAATACTGTGGTTTACAAGGAGGGAGTCAGTCTGATTCGAGGAGGTAGCTCAGAGGCAGCCTCCCACTGTGCCAGAGGCCGCCACAGTGTGCGGGCCAAGCGGTACTCCCTGGCATCTCCAGGGACTGAGCTGTGGGACCACCAGCAACGGGCCATTCCTGACCAACAGGGCACTCTTCTAGTGGCGACCTTTGCTCTGGGCTCCTGACCTACATAATTGGAGTATAAAATGTTTGTGATTTGCAAGGTTCTATCTTTTGTACAAACCTCTCCCATGAACTCCAGACCCACATGTCCAACTGCCTTCAGAACATCTCCACTTAGATGGCTAAGAGGCATCTCAGATTTAACACGTCCAAACTGACTCTTCATAGGCCGCTCAACCCCGCCCTTCCCTATCCCAGTTAAGGGCAACTCAACGATTCCGTTGTGCAGGCCAAACACCTTGCTGTCATCCTTCCTCTCTTGATCACATACTCCACATCCAGCGTTAGGAAGTACCTTTGTCTCTACCTTCGACATATATCCAGATAGCCTTCCCACCCCCACTGCCACCACACTGGTCCCAGCCGCCATCCTCTCGCCGGGATCACTGCAATCTCCTCCAGGTCTTGCTGCTGCTGCCCCAGTTCCTGGTCAGTCTACTCAGCTGATCTACTCAAGGGTTCCTGCTAACCTGTCAGAGTACATCCCTCCTCTGCTCAATTCCACCAGTGATCCTCCACCTCAGAGTAATTAAAGGCCCAAGTCCACACTCAGACCTGCAAGGCCTCCCACTTCTCCAGGCCTGCGTACTCCGTACTCCTCCCCTTCCGTTCAGATGCTCGGCTTCCTCCGATCCCTAAACTGGAAAGGCACAGTTCTGCCTCGGGGCCTTTGCACTGGCCATTCCCTCTGTTAGAATATTCCTTCCCAGAGGCTCACGTACCTCACTCTGTTCCCTTCAGCTATTATTCACAAGTGAATTCCTGGTGACTATGAATGGTGACGAATGTTAAGTAGGCTTACTGTGATTATGTCACACTATGTACAAATATCAAGTCATTACTGTGTAGACCTGAAACCAGTATGTCATAAATCAATTAGCTTCAATAATAAAAAGCTCATAGAATAGTGTTTTCAAAATACTGTATCAGTGGAAAAATAAAATCTTTTCCATAAAAACAGTGAATCTGTGAGGCCTTCCATTGACACCACACTAACGTTCAATCTCATTCTGTCAATCTGACAACATAACCCCATTCCCTGCGTTATTTATTGTTGTTAATCCTCACCTGAGGATTTTTTCCATTGAGTTTTAGAAAGAGTGGAAGGGGGATACAGAGAGAGAGTGAGAGAGACATCAATGTGAGACACATGGATTGGTTGCCTCCCACATATGCCCTGCCTGGGGCCTGGGATCGAGCCTTCAACCAAGGTACATGCTCTAGACCGGAATTAAACCCCAGACCTTTCAGTCTGCGGCCAACGCTCTATCCACAAACCGGCTAGGGCCCCTGCTTTATTTTTTTCTATAATTGACATATAACATCATATTAGTTTCAGATAAACGCCGAGTCTATATTTTTACATATTTCAAAATGATCACAGTAAGTCTAGTTAACATCGATCACCATACATAATCACAAATTTTTCTTGTAAAAAGAACTTTTAAGATCTTCTCTCTTGCCCTAGCTGGTTTGGCTCAGTGGATAGAGTGTCAGCCCGCGGACTGAAAGGTCCCAGGTTTGATTCCAGTCAAGGGCACATGCCCGGGTTGCAGGCTCAATGTGTGTAGGAGGCAGCTGGTCAATGATTCTCTCTCATCATTGATGCATCTCTCTCTTTCTCTCTCTTTTCCTCTCTGAAATCAATAAAAATATATTAAGAAAAAAATGTTTTGAAAGATCTACTCTCTTAGCAACTGGCAAATTACAATACAGTATCATGAACTATAGTCACCATGCTGTACATTACATCTTATGACTTATTTTATAGCTGGAAATTTATACCTTTTAATCCCCTTCACCCATTTCATCCTCCTTACCCTCTCCATCAATCTATTCTCTAGTCTATATCCACGGGCTTGTTTTTTCCCCTTTTGTTAAATTCTGCAGATCAGTGAGATCATGTGGAATATAGCGTTCTCTAACTTATTTCACTCAGCATAATGCCTCAAAGCCCATCCATGTTGTCACAAATGGCAAGATCTTCTTCTTTTTATGGCCAAGTAATATTCCAATTTATATATTTAGCATTATCTTCTTTATCTATTCATCCAGCAACCTAGGTTGTTTCCATATCTCGGCTATTGTAACTAATGCTGCAATGAACATGGGGTGCATGCATCTTTTTGAGTTAGTGTTTTCATTTTATTCTGATAAATACCGTAAGTGGAATGCTGGTAGCTCTATTTTAATTTTTTGAGCAATCTCCATACTGTTTTCCATGGTGGCTGTACCAACTGACACCCCCACCAGCAGCGCATGAGGGTTCCCTTTTCTCCGCGTCCTCACACTTATTTCTTGTCCTTTTGATAACAGCCATCCTAGCAGGTGTGAGGCGGTACCTCGCTGTGGTTGGGATGTGCCTTTCCAGGATGCCGAGCACCTTCCCACGGACCTCCTGGCCACCTGTATGTCCTCTTCGGAAAAATGTCTATTCAGACCTCAGCCCTCCCTTCTTATTTTTGTCCTTAGCACACGTCACTTTCTAATACACTATGTTTTTCACGTATTTGTCGTCTATTTCCCCGAGTCGAGGGTAAGCTCCATGATGCGAGCGATTGTCTAACTTGCTTACTGCTGTTCTTGGGGTTGGAACAGTGCCGGCACACAGCTCTCACAGCGTGTTTATTCAATCACAGCATTGCTCAGCACAGGTTACACTATCCCAAACAAAGGGGGAAATGGTACAAAAAGGGGAAGGGAGGTACAGCTAAGGAAATTCTAACAAACAAGAGCTACAATTACAGCTTTCATTGTCTTCTTTCAATCACTTAGTCAGTTTTCTAACTGCATTGCTGATGACCGTCTGGGTTGTACCGAGAAGGAGGGAAGGCACTAAGCAAAGTCCATTCATTGCCCATGAGGCTCCCCTCTTGCTCTGGAGTTTCTGCTCTCCTGGAGCCCCAGGAGCACTGCATCCGCCTCCAGGAGAGTCGTGTCTGAGGTCGCCCCCAGGAACCTGGACGTAAGTTCAAGATCCAGCAGCCGCAGCCGGACTCTGGCTCCGATCTGGTATTTCCTAAACAGGGAAAAAAAAAAAAATCCATAATTCTGCATAAAATGAACAACTAGTTTAAAGTATAACACAAATTCTAATTCTGATTTGTGTTGGCTCAAGATAAAGAAATTAACACCAGTATCTGATAAATAATTTTTGACATAAAAGTAATTTAGTTATATCAGAATTTTCATCTTAAAGTTGCCTTTAAAGATTCTTATAACCAAAATAAAAATGCTTTCCAAACTGAAATTCAAACAAGTTGGTTCTTGAAATTGACATCTCTTTTAATATGTCATCATTCGTTTATAAAGTTGGAGAGCCTCAAAGTGACAAAAAAGGTTTTCAGATACATTTTCCTTCTAAAACTGAAATCTTCTTTTAAAGGAAATTTTATAAAAGCAAAATTGAAAACAGAATCTAAGTGCAAAGTACTTAATAACGGAGACTGATTGTAATTAAAGAGTAATCCGGCGATAACATGCATGATGACCCAATTTGATCAATAACACAGCCAAGTAAAAACTGACACTCATTTACCTTTCTTCCTTGATCAATTACTTTAAGAGTTTAAACATCAGCATTACAGAAAGGTATGGGAAAGTGAAAATATCCCTACCGATTAAAAAAAAACAAATCTTTAAAAATCAAAATATCTACTTCAAATACTTTAAGTTAATTTTAAAATTAAAATAATTCCACATCTGCAGAAAATGAAGAAACAAAGTTCTCCCCCAAAGCCACTGGAAAACGATTTTGGCAGACAATATCATAAACACAATGTCTGGCTAGGTATTCTGAAGGAATTTATGAACGGCCCATAAAATAAACATTTAGGCTATTTGACTTGTTATTTTTCTGATTCTAGAAGTTATGTCCTCTTTGTAAAGTTTGGAGAACAATAAAGTTGGTCGCATTTCCCAGTCCCTCCATAGGGTATACATGTGTGTGCGTGTGTGTGTATGCGTGTGTGCCTGACAGCAGAGATGACATTTTCTGTCTTTATTTTTAAAAATGGAAGAGAAAGCGGAGACATCGCTTTATGTTCTTGGGAAATTACAATCACAGAAGCTACTCCACAGGAAGTAACCCCGGGGAAACGAGTGAGTTCCAGCAAGGCCGAGCCGACACTACTTCCCACAGCACTGTGCTCAAGGGATGCTTTCGTTCATCTTCACAGCACAGGGCTTCGGTTACCCAGCGGTCATTCATGTGGACCTGCCTTCCCTCCTCCCCTGCAACATCCAGCGAGTTAGCAAGTTTTATTCATTTCTGGACACAGATATTTCTGCACCTTAGCCCCTCAAGTCCCACAGTGCTTGGCTAAAGCTGAGGTTGGACAAGACCTCCCGGGCTCTCCCTGGAATGCTGAGGTGGAAATGGCCGAGCCCACGCATCGTCTTCCTCTGCCCCCTGGCCTCTGTCGCTGGAACGCCCGTCTCTCTGCGTCCTGCTGGTTCTTAAACACCAGGCCGATGGCCTCAGATGCCCTCCCGAGAGCCGCGGCACCGCGACACGCCTTGTCAGATGAAGGGTCGGCCCTGGATGCCCAGGAAGACAGAGGTTCTGCAGTCCTGGACTTGGACGCAAACCCGAGCCCCGCAGCGTCCTGGCCGGGAACCTCGTCCGCTGCTTTCTCTAAACCACAGCTTCCTCGCGGCTACTGGAGATGCGGGCACCGCAGGCCTGTGGGGAGGCTGAACGGGACAGCACACGGGAACGCGCAGCCCTCAGCCCGACCGCAGTGGAGGCCCTCACTCCCTGTCCCGGGGCCTGTGCGCCTCTGGTCTCCCGTTAGACTGCGCCCACGATCTGGCTGTACTTACCTGTGTCCGCGCACGCCAAAGCGGCAGGGACTCAGCTGTCTGCCAATAAATTAACAAGTCGCTCGCCGGTAAGAGCCAGCAGCTGGCGAGGGTCTGGAAGGTCTAGTTTCCTGGCTCCCGGCAGCTGGGTGGACGGTGTCTTCCTCACTCAGCCTCTCTGAACCCTGCCTGGCAGAGACTAGTAAGTGCTCGTTCTCTTCTCCTTCCATTGTTCGTAACGGGTCCATTTCTTTTTTCCTTGTTTTTAGGGGCAGTGCTCACAGGTGGATTATAACCAGCCATGGGAGGGCACGGTGACTTTGTTGAGCAGAGACGAACGTGTCACGGTCACCGGGAAGAACTCTGAGCACAGGAAGCCCTCCGCGCAGATGGGTCTGTCATACCAACGCTGCAATCCCAGCTCAGCAATACAACGGCCACACCACGAGGGCCCGCGTGCTTGGTAATTACAGGAGACAAAACTGTCCCCATTTTTAGATGCAGCAGCGATAACAATACGATAGCTTTGCCTTCATCTCTAAAAGTTATGGAAAGTCTGCGACCTGTTCTGTGAGCCGGTAAAGATGAAAAGCCAACTGCACCATGTGTTCTGGACGAAGGACGGTCCCCCAAACGGACAGGAAACAAAACAAGAAGTCTGCAAGATCCTTGGACTTCTGCTGTTGGGAGTCCAGCAGGCCCCCTTTATCCGCAGGGGACAGGCTCCAAGACCCCCGGTGGGCACCTGACACCACAGAGAGCATGAGCCTGATACGTGCTATGCTTCTCCCCACGCCCTTACCTGTGATGCTGCAGAGTTCACACATCAGGCACAGCAAGACATGAACAATAACTAGTAATGAAGTACAACTGCAGCAATACACTGTGATGCAGGTTATGTGAGTAGCGCCGGGCCATTAGGACGTCAATTAGGGCTTCCCGAACACCAGGACTGCGATCCCTGGACAGGGGATCTGACCACTGTCTACCAGCTGGCGGGAGCGTCCACAGTGCCGAGGCGCTGGGCACAGGGAGGAGCCACGTGCCAGGCAGGATGGAGGGGCGGCAGGAGATTTCATGATGTTATTCAGAACGGCGAGCGACTGAAAACCTAGGAATTGTTTATTTCTGCAATTTTCAGTTTAATGTTTTTGGACCGAGGTTGAGTGTGGGAACCGAAACAGTGGAAAGCAAAACGGCAAAATCAGGGGGTGGGGGCGGTTACTGTAGCTGGTTCTACTGTTATGGTGCCAGGTTTTCACTCTGTGTCACA
The DNA here is from genome assembly GCA_025583905.1 of Ia io. Taxonomy (NCBI): domain Eukaryota; kingdom Metazoa; phylum Chordata; class Mammalia; order Chiroptera; family Vespertilionidae; genus Ia; species Ia io. The sequence continues at coordinate 3,370,456 of JAJQQW010000019.1, read as the reverse complement.
GTTATCCCTATGTAAGCGCTATCTTCCCTCTCCCTGAGGCAGGGATTCAGTTGGTCACGGCTGTCCCCCACAGGAGGCGATGCATGCTCACTTCCTGGAGCCTCTGAACAGTGGTGCCACACTCCTCATTACATCGGAGGCGCCTGGGGTGCGGCTTAAAATGCAAATGGAGGGAAGCAACCCGAGAATGATCTGGTGAGCAGGGATGAGACCTGGGAATCCCAACCCACCCGCCCTCCCCACCCTCCCGCCCCCGTGATTCCGATGCTGTCTGCTCTGTCACCCAGAGACCCGAAAATGACCTTCACCGTGACAGTCCTGCAGGAGGGCAGACAGCCCCCGCAAAGGGCCAGCAAGACGAGGACCGCGGACAGAACTCTGCGGCCCATTAACCACCTTCACGGTGAACAGACGTCCTCCGTAAGTGATGACAGTCTTACAGGGCCAGTCATTCAGACAAAAACCGTCAGGCAATGACCTCACGAACTGGAGAAGTGCACCCGGAGTCCCGTGCCGAAAGACCTGACAGCCTGTCGCTCTGGGAAATGGTTCTCCCTCAGAGGAACAGCTGCCATACAACCGATGAGGAATTTATCTCTTTTTCACTCTGAAACTCTTTATAAAAGGAAAAGAAAGAAGTAATGTATTTCTGAGAACTCCATTTCTGCCCATGTAATTCAAAAATTTTTTACTGATTGATTTTTAGAGAACGAGGAAGGAGGAGAGGGAGAGGAGGGAAACATTCATCTGCTGTTCCACTGATTTATGCTTTCATTGGTTGCTTCTTGTGCCCTGACCTGGGATGGAACCCGCACCTTACGTATCGGGACGACGCTCTAACCACTGGCCAGGCTCTGCCATTGTACTCCGAGGTGAGCTTCCAGGACTGCAGTCTGAACCCCGATACTACACAGTCTCCCCAGCTGGGCTTCACTGTTCCAGACGATATTAACGTGAATATGCCAGGAATCTCTTTTCCCAGATTGCTTGTGCAGTCTATACAGTCACTTTATTCAAAGGTGGTGGCCTGAGTATGAAAAGCCCGAAGAGGCCGTGCAGAGCTTAAAAACAAGGGCTCTGGAGCCAGAGGACGAGGCACGTCCCAGCCTTCCACTTACCAGGAAGTTCAGAGCAGTCGGGAGCTTTTGTCTCCCTCCCAATTGAGAAAGCCAGCCACATACTCAGTTGCCAGCCCTCTCCACACACGCACACCTCCGTACCTCTGCCTTCTGCAGCTCCTGTGAGTATCAGTGTGCTTTTCTCTTTCCTTCTGTTGTAGAATTTCCACTCAGCCAGCCTTCCTGTGGTTCTGGATGATGTCCGTTTTGGCTTTTAGTTGTAGTTTTGAAATTGTTTTATGAGGCAGCAGTTTAAGTGTTTACCTATGCCACCATCTTGGTTTCTCCTGCTGGGACTTTTTTGATTACTGCTTTCTATTTCATCAGTTGTTATTGGCCTATTCAGGTTTTCTGATTCTTCCTGATTCAGTTTTGGGAGATTGTATTTTTCTAGGAATTTGTCTATTTCATCCACATTGTCCAGCTTGTTGGCATACAGTTGTTCATAGAATTTTCATACAATCCTTTGTATTTCTGTGGTGTCAATGGTTACTTCTCTGCTTTCAGTTCTGATTTTGCTTATTCGGGTCCTCTGTTTCCCGATGAGTCTGGCTTTCAGTTCATCAATCTTGTTTATCTTTTCAAAGAACCAGCTCTTAGTTTCATTAATTTTTTTTTTGTATATATATTCTTTTTAGTCTCTGTGTCATTTACTTATCCTCTACTCTTTAGTATTTCCTTCCTTCTACTTACACTGGGCTTTTCTTATTATTCTCTTTCTAGTTCTTTAAGTTGTAGGGTTTAAATAGTTTATTACTAATTTTTCTTGTGTTTTTTTGTTTTGTTTTGTTTTGTTTTGTTTTGTTTTGTTTTGAGGTAGGCCTGTAATGCTATGAACTTCCCTCTCAGGACTGCTTTCGGTTTGTCCCAGAGATTTTGAGTTTTCTTTTCATTTATTTCCAGGAAAATTTTTTATTTCTTTCTTGATCTCGTTGATAACCCATTCATTGTTTAATAACATGCTATTTAGCCTCCATGTGTTTCAATGTTTTTGAGTGTTTTTACTGTAGATAATTTCTAATTTCATTCCACTGTGATCTGAGAAGATGCTCGATATGATTACAATCTTCTTGAACTTGTAGAGAATTGTTTTGTGTCCTAACATGTGGTCTATCTTTGTGAATGATCCATGTGCACTTGAGAAGAGTGTATATTCTGCAGCTTTGGGGTGAAATGTTCTATAAATGTCAAGAAATTTCTGATCCACTGTGTCATTTAGAGTTACTGTTTCCTTGTTAATTTTTTTGTCCAGAGTATCTATTCAGTGAAGTCAGCAGGGTCTTAAGGTTCCCTACTATGATTGTGTTTCTGTCACTCTCTCCCTTAAAGTCCTCAAGAATTTTTTTATATATTTAGGTGCTCCTATATTGGGTGCATATTTTACCAGGGTTATATCCTCTTATTGGACCAATCCCTTTAGTATTATGTGGTAACTTTCGTTGTCTCTTGTGATGGCCTTTATTTTGAAATCTATTTTGTCAGATATGAATATTGCTACCCCAGCTTTTTTTGTTTCCATTTGCATGGAAAATTTTTTCCATCCCTCCACTCTCATCCTGTGTGAGTCTTTTGTTCTGAGGTGGGTCTCTTGTAGACAGCATATAATTGGGTCATGTTTTTTAATCCATTTAGTTGCCCTATGTCTTTTGCTTGGAGTATATAATCCATTTACATTTAAAGGTATTATTGATAGGTACTTATTTATTGCCATTTTAATTCTGCATGCCTATGTTTCTCTGTCTATTTCTTCTTCTCATTATAGCAGTCCCTTTAGAATTTCTTGCAGTGCTGGTTTGGTGGTGATGGACTCTTTTTGTCTGGGAAGCTCTTTATTTTACCATCTATTTTGAATGATAGCCTTGATGCATGAAGTAATCTTGGTTTTAGATCCTTGCTTTTCGTTATTTTGAATACTTCATGCCATTCCCTTCTTGCCTGTAGAGTTTCTGATGAAAAATCAGCAGACAGCCTTATTTGGGAGCTCCTTTGTAGGTAACAAATTGCTTTTCTCTTGCTGCCTTTAAGAGTCTCTCTTTGTCTTTAATTTTTGGCATTTTAATTATGATGTGCCTGGGTGTGGGCCTGTTTGGATTCTTCTTCTTGGGACTCTCTGTGCCTCCTAGACTTGTGTGATCTTTTCCTTCACCAAGCTAGGGAAGTTTTCTGCCATTATTTCTTCAAACATGTTCTCTACTCCTTGCTCACATTCTTCTTTTTCTGGCACTCCTATTATGAGAATATTGTTACATTTCATGTCCCACAGCTCCCTTAAGCTGTCCTCCTGTTTTTTAATTGTTTTTTCTTTTTGGTTTTCTGAATGATTTTTTTCTACCCTGTCTTCCAATTCACTGATTTGATCCTTGACTTCCCCTAATTTGCTGTGTATTCCTTCCAATGTGTTCTTTATTAGTGATATGTCATTTTTTATTTCTGATAGATCTTTTTTCATAATTACTATATCTTTTCTCATGCTGTTGAGCATCTTTGCCATCATTATTCGGAACTCTACATCTGATAAACTTCTTAGCTCAATTTCATTTAGCTCTTCTTCTGGAGCATTCTCTTGTTCTTTCATTCAGGGGTCATTTTTTTGTCTCCCCATTTTGGCTGCCTGTTTCAGTTTGTTTCTATGTATTAGGTAGATCTGCTATGACTCCCAATTTTTAGTGCAGGACAATGTTAGACAGTTTCTGACTGGCCCTGTGTATCCTGTTTGGAGTTATCAGCAACCCACAGCTTGTGGCTCCCTCAGCTGGGTGTCTTTGGAAAGGACCAAGATGTGCACTAGGGTCTGCTTTTCCTAGCCCAGGGCCCAGAATCAGATCAGGCAAAGACTCAAAGCCTCCAGAGACCCACTTCTGCCTGCTGTCTGACTGTTATCAGCCCTGACTGGCCTCAGGTTATAGACCACAGCATGGGGCAATTGCCTCTCCCCAGGCAAAAACTGCCTGGATAGCAAAGGTCCAGGGAAAAAGATGTCCTTGGAAGCATGAAGGAATGACTCAGCACAGGAATCCAGGGTGGCTGCTCTCCAAGCTCCAACCCCAGAGTCCCCAACCCTGGACTCTCCTCCCAGAGCCCCAGTCCACTCTGCCCTCCCTCTCCCGGAGCCCAAGGTGAGTGGCTACCCATGAAATTTTGTGTGTTGGCCCTATAAAGGGGGTGACTGCATTTCCAGTCTTCTCTCCCTGGCAGACAGCAACCTTCCTGCTTTTCACAGCCAGATGTTCTGTGGGCACCTTTCTCAGTTCTGGTGCTCTAGGCTGGGGAGCCCAGATTGGGGTTTAGACCCCAAAGATCTCAGTGGGAAACCTCCACAGCTGAGATATCCCTCCAGACCTTCAGCTGCTGTCTGTGGGAACCTGGCCATCCCTTTTGCATCTCCATACTTCCTACCAGCCTCTGTGGACTCCACTTTCTGTCCCAGGTTATCAGGGTTCTCTCCAGCTAGTCTTCATTTGATTTTTCAGGGTGTTTTTTCTGTATTTTAGTTGTATTTCCAGTTTGGTCCTGGGAGAGTGTCAAATGTAGCTTCTACTTACTCGGTCCGAGACATTTTCTAATGGATATAAGACACAAGGCCATAACATATTTAAAGAAGAAATTTTTCTTTCATTACTCCTGGTCAATTAATTAAGTTTAACTTTAATAGGAATAAATAATGACAGGTGTTAAAAGAAGAACTTGAGCCACAGCACCATTATATTTCAGTTTCAAAATATTGAACAAAAAGAAAAATCAAGAAAATATAAACAACAAAGGAACCAGCTTACGAACATTATCTGAAGGGTCCACCACCTTGAACATTTATACCAGATGTGCTGGAAACATGTGGAGGTATGTCCTGGTGGTCACGCTATCGGGCTGATATTTAGAGGGGGTGGGATGAAGATATTCTGTGATGCAGAGAACTCTTCTGTACAATGTTGTCCTGCCTCTGAACTAGACATCGAGCCTGAAACTGTGTCTACCGAAGATAAACAGTGGTGTGATTTTAATAAAAGTTTAAGTGTACACTAAATTCCTAAGAATGTGATTACAGTGTGAAGTGATGGAAGACTGACTTTGTTCAGAACCTTAGCAAGTGCTACTCACTGTTCAGAAAATTGCATCACCAGAAGCAACACCTCCGTTTCATTTTTGTGTTTTGCTATGTGTGCTAAATGTCCGTTGTTTACGGTTTAACTTTGCTTAATCTTTGCACTGACAGGAGACCAGTCTCCTCTATACCTATCATCTAAAAACATATGATTTTTTTTTAAATCCTCACCTGAGGATATTTTCCCATTGATTTTCAGAGAGAGTGGGAGAGAGGGAAAGACAGAGAGAAATATCGATGTGAGAGAAACACATCAACTGTTTGCCTCCTGCATGCGCCCCAACCAGGGCCTGGGCCAGGGAGGAGCCTGCAACCAAGGTACGTGCCCTTGACCATAATTGAATCCGGTACCCTTCAGTCCACAGGACGACACTCTTATCAGCTGAGCCAAATGATCGATGTTTCTTCCTTTCAATGGAATGCACTGAACCTTAATTACAATTATCAATAAAACCAAAACACTGCGACCCAACATAACTTTCTGTGATAATGGAAACACTCAACATAATGTGATTATCGAGCAGTTGAAACAGGGCTAGTCTGACTGAGGAATTAAACTTCTAAATTACATTTAATTTTGTTTTGATTTAAATAGCCATGTGACTACGCAGCTCCAGACAGTTCCAGTGACAATAAAAATAGTAAGATATTTTCCTACAACATATCAATGTGTACTGTGGCAGAAAGGCTAGTTTTACAGGAAAAATAGCACTTGGAAATAGTTTGTTATAATAAGTAATTACTAATTAGAACCAGCAATAATAAACAACCAGATCCACATTTGCCGTTACTAGCCCCTACCCCAAACACGTCTTCCCTTTCTGTTGATTTTTGTATTCTTCTTCAAATCTGCATGCGATATTGTACTAGACACACAGCAACGGTAGGTACTGTCTTATTAGCTACAGAGGTTAAATGAAATTCTCCAGAAAGACACTTCCCCATGCTGCAGACGTAAAGTAAGCTACGTGGATGTCAAGTCCTTGCTTAAGGCCGCCAAGTGGTCTGAGAGGATCCACAGACTCTTTCCTCTTCCTTTTCTTAAGTTCTCAATTACCTGCAACTTCTTGCAAGAACTGTAAACTTAATCCCTTTGGGGCTGTAAGAATTTACCACTTCATATAGTCTTAATGTCTTCCCTTTGAAATAAAATGTAAGTAATGTTGCTGCCATCCAACTCATTATTTTAATTGCTCCCCATTAGAAAAATGATTACTTTCGGTGGTAGCGAATGCCACTGAATTAAAAATTATCAGAAAAAAATCTCCACAGCTTCATGCAATGTTTTCTGTTTTTTTACATCTTTTTTTAATTAGGAAAAAAACCCCAGATATTTATTTTTCAGAAATCTTGTATTTCATATTAAAACCACTGAATGCTGCTGCCTTGAAAGGCAAATAGATGTCTCCAGTGAGCACATCGAAGTGAAGTGAGCCTTGGTGTGTTCGCTCTTTTCACTTCGCGTGCTTGCTGTGGCCATCGCTGTGAACGCAGCCTGAATGGATTCATACCGGCCTTCCGGGGCTGCTGTCTTCCCAGGGCACTTTTCAGACCATATGCCGTGTAAATGAGCTTGCGTGTCTGAGCTCTTTAGGAAAAGGGCAATTAAATCTGGTTTTGCATTTCTGTATTAGAAACATGGTCTAAAGACTTTCCTTTAGAGAGGCTTTTGACATTCCTTCCACAGACACTCTTCAGCATCTGTCAGTGCCGCTGAGGGGGCTCTCATACTAGTAGATGAAAACGCAGAGTCTCTCTGACTAGTTCTTTCATACAAATACATCAAATAACACAAAGCTGACAATTACAAGGCCCAGACTGAACCTCAGTATCCAAAGAGAATATTGTGAGGAATTCTGACTTTGCTAGTCAATTTAGCTGTCTTGCTGTAATCATAATTCTCAGAGGTTGTAAAAATAGTTCTTTTGAAATTATTAACCATGTATGTTTTCATCCAATTAAGTTAAAATAGTTTAGAACCTTTTCTGATTTCCTTATAATTCCTATTTAAAGTTTTAAGACTTAAAAAAAATAAGTTCTTCTTTTCTTTTTTGAAGAGAAAAAATGAAAATGTTACTAATGGCTTAATTAACGCCAGTTTGTTTTTTCTAATTCTGACAAATGTTTACTGTAGTGTTGATCTATATGTGAAGCCAGCAATTGACGTGTGTGTGCATGTGTGTGTGTGTGTGTGAGAGAGAGAGAGAGAGAGAGAGAGAGAGAGAGAGAGAATATATGTGTATCTTGTGTGTACTTTGTTTTTTTTAAATGAACGTCTAGGCATTCCTCATCATTAAATAGCAGTGTTAGAATAGACCTAAGGACTTTTGTAGTTCTATGATTTTATTCTACTTTTATCCAATTTAAGTGTTTGAAAACTGATATGGTGTGGAGTGATATTATGTGTAAAACTGATTAAATATATATACAAAATGCAAACATTTAAGACTTTTAATTGGCTACATCAAATACTGTTATAGACTTAAACACTCAATTAACAATTGGCCTTTATATGCGACCACTTGGCATGTTTGGTTTGGTCTCACTTTTCAGAGCACGACCCGCCGTGTTTCCTTGACCCTCCAGCCTGCTGCTTCCTTCTGCTGGACCTGTGGCTGCCTGTGCAGACCCTTTCTCACCGCACGCTCCGCACTGTACCCGCAGGCACAGCAGCTCCTAAAGCTCTGCGGCTCTTCAGATTCCCACTCGTTAAAACATAAAATACAGCACAAACCTTAAGTCCTCATTTATTATCCCAGTCATCAGAAGATGTAAGTGGGAGACAAAAATTACTATAATCATAACTTCTGCTACCTGAATTACTACCAAAAGCCCCTTGAAAAAACTACTGCTTATCCCTTTAAAAACACTACAGAGCAGTGGTTCTCAACCTTCCTAATGCCGCGACCCTTTAATACAGTTCCTCGTGCTGTGGTGACCCCCAACCATAAAATTATTTTCCTTGCTACTTCATAACTGTAATTTTGCTACTGTTATGAATCGTAATGTAAATATCTGTGTTTTCCGATGGTCTTAAGCGACCCTGCTAGCAGTTCTCAACCTGGCCATCGGAAAACACAGATATTGACATTACGATTCGTAACAGTAGCAAAATTACAGTTACGAAGTAGCAAGGAAAATAATTTTATGGTTGGGGGTCACCACAGCACGAGGAACTGTATTAAAGGGTCGCGGCATTAGAAAGGTTGAGAACCACTGCTCTAGAGGGTGTACCTATCAACTAGGTCAGTGGTCGGCAAACCGTGGCTCGAGAGCCACATGCGGCTCTTTGGCCCCTTGAGTGTGGCTCTTCCACAAAATACCATGGCCTGGGCGAGTCTATTTTGAAGAAGTGGCGTTAGAAGAAGTTTAAGTTTAAAAAATTTGGCTCTCAAAAGAAATTTCAATCGTTGTACTGTTGATATTTGGCTCTGCTGACTAATGAGCTTGCCGACCACTGAACTAGGTGAAAATGAACAACACACAGCAACCTGCAGCTGGAAACCTACAGGCCCTGAGGTAACAAGCAAGGGATATTGCTCACAACACCAAACTGTGTTTCCTTAACTGAAATCATCCTAGATAAGGATTTTAATCTGTTTCTGCAATTCTAATATAAATGTATGATTTTGTTTTCTTTTAAACCAGGTTCCTGCTAATTGGTATTTTGTGCCACAACAAACAGAAAAGTTTTGTTTTGTTTAAGCATTCATTTATTTTATGAAATGTGAAAATGAAACATTTAACATGTCCAACAATAAGTGCCCTTTTTAATAACGTGGACTATACAGATAATTACATATGATATCAATGACGACAGTCATACTCTTTTCTCAGAGTTAAAAGATCAGGTGTGCTAATGAATTTGGGAAAGGACAATCCTATCAGCTAACAACCATGTTGCCTGTTTTTAGAAAAAAAAAAAGTGTTGCTGATCAGAATATGAATATATATATATTCATACTGGAAAACAACTTTGCTTGTCTCACATTTGGTATTTAAAACCTCAATTCTAGCTTTGCCCTTCTATGTAACGTCTATTCTGTACACTTGTTAGGGAATTAAAGATATACATCAAAACAATCCCAAAAAGTCCAGAGGGAACCGAGGAGGAAATCCTTTCAGGCACCTGAGATATGCTGAGAACTAAAACTGGGACCCAAGTTGGAGCTAGTATTATGGCATCTAAGCAAAAGGGCTTATATTTTGTGGTGTATAATTTTTATTTTATGAGAGAAGAAAATATATACATTTATTGCCAGAGACAAGTTTGTTGGTATAGAACAGAGGAAGAGTTAGAGAAAGATCAAGGCTTGACTGTGACTGAGTCTTCCTTTAATCTTGTTCTGGCTGTCAGACTTACCAAGTAAGTATTGTTGAATTTTCAACAAACACCTACTCAACATCTACACGAGGTAAGGAGAAACCAACCGGAAAGAGAGGCTCTCTCACCCCCCAACCCATGGAGGCAACCTGGGGGAGAAGCCGGCCGCTGGCCATTTCCTTGGGGGAGGCAGAGTTCTCAGGGGTGGGTCCCGACGCCTGTGCCCTCTCAGCCAGAGGGCAGACTTCCTCAGGTGCCTCTGGGAAGCCAAGCACTTAAGAGGCGGGTATTGCAATGGCTTGTGTGGGCTGCAGGGGTCAGAGCGAAAACTCTTTCCTACAAGCATCAGGCCCAGGCTGCCATCCAGAGGTCTCAACAGCCTGCTTTGTGGGACAAGACCCAGAGTCACGGGGGAGGGAGGTGCAGACCCCGCCCAGTGCTGACGGGGCTGATGCCAGGTTGGTGGTAGAAGGACCCGTAGGGTTTCCTGGTTAATATCTGCCCTATGTACCCCAAACCGGTACGTTTATTAAACACTCCAGTTCATGCCCCTTATTGAAAACTAGAGGCCCAGTGCACGAGATTCATGCACTCAGGGGGGGTCCCTCAGCCCAGCCTGCACCCTCTCGCAGTCCGGGAGCCCTCAGGGGATGTCAGGAGCGGGCCTAAGCTGTCAGTCAGACATCCTTAGTGCTGCAGAGATGGCGGAAGAGGCTCCCGCCACTACCGCTGCACCCGCCAGCTGTGAGCCTGGCTCAGGGCTTCTGGCTGAGCGGTGCTCCCACTGGGGGAGCGCACTGACCACCAGGGGCAGCTCCTGCATTAAGCGTCTGTGCCCTGGTGGTCAGTGCACGTCATAGCGACCAGTTGTTCTGCAGTTCGATTTGCATATTAGCCTTTTATTATATAGGATTGAGGGCACTGAAGCCTGAGAAGTTCTGTGAAATTAACAAGAAAAAAGACAACCGACTACACAGTCCAGAAGGTACGTCATTTAAAGGCACTTAGGTGACACGGTGGTTCTGGATCATTGCAAAGTCAGTAACAGTCAACAATGTGGCTTTGCTTCCTAAGCAGTTAACTCGGGATTAGGCGGGATTAGCACAGTATATATCCCACATCGTACCCTGTCTCCCTCCTCCGCACTGTGCTGCACGCCGGGCAGCGCGGCCAAGGGCACGGGTGGCGGCCAGTCCCGAGGACAACAGTGAAAGAACCGGTATTATGCTGCATGAAGAACTTAAGGGAGGAAGGGCATTCAGCCCACTGGGGAGAAAAGGAAAAGAGGTATTTACTGCGTGTCTGCCTTGTGTGCCTCAAAAAAGCAGAAATGAAAAAAATGGGTAGAAGTCCGAGGAGGCCCACTTAGCAGGTTTCAGGTCAATCTGAGGAAGAACATCAGATGGTCTGGCTACAAGGGAATTGCTTGTTTGTGTGTTAATGGAGGAAATCACAGGGAATTCCAGATGGATGATCGCAGTGGCAATGGAGTTTCAATTTAGTAAGGGCTGATTAGATGCATCAGCTCCTTCCATTTCCAGCTTTCTGACGGACTCAGAGTGCCGGTTAGGTCTTCCAGCCTCAGAGAGCAGAGAGCTGGACGGCCAATCAGAAAAGAACGGCCAAACAGTCAGAGGGAGTCGGGTGTGCGGCAAACACTCTCAATCGGGGGCACCTTTCAGCACTCAGTCTTGCAGACCAGAGCAGGCCCTCGTTAATGCCCCCCACTTGCAGAGGCCGGCCTCAGTCCCAGGAGCAGCAGCTGCTACACGTGACTAGCTTGTCCATCTGGCTCACACCGATAGCTAAAGATGACTCTTGACATGACTGCTGGCTAGATGGCCTGCTCAATTCCATTCCAGAGAGAACGCACACTAACTGACCAGGAAAAAGAGCTACTGGACCCCTCCCTAGGCAGGCAATTTCTAAACCATCCTCTTAGTATGCAAATGAGAAGAGACTTGAAAAGGCCAAACACAGCTATCTTTTTCTATGACCTGTTACTATCTTTAAGAAATCTGGTTCATGTGGACTTCTGAACTTCCACCTCCCGGGCTGCACTACACCATACACATTAGGCACCGGACAGGCTGTTTGAAAAAACCAGAGTAAATATATATTCTCGATGCTACCGAACTTCTGCAACTGGTTCTGTAAACTGGGGTCTGCAATGGACGTCTTGCTACCCCACCATCGGTCATCACACCTGCTCCTGAACTTGGCATCCCACCTCACAGCAGCACCCACGTACTTTAGCCCTGAGAGCAGCCTCGGCGTTGAGCAGCTGAGTGTGTGCCTCGGAAGGCTTGGGAATTCCCTGCTCTCTGGGCCATTCCCATCAGAACAGGAGTGGCTACAGAGACCTGGGCTCATGCTGGCAGGCTGATGGCCTTGCTGCTGCCCATCTGAGAAACCAAAGTGTTTCTGAGCAGACTGGCACCTGCAGGGTGACTTGGTGCTAAATGCTAGTAAAATTTGTCAGGAGGAAAATATCCCTGGAATAAAATTCTGCAAAAAAAGAAATACCACACACAGCAGAGGTTTACAGTTGTGAGTACGCAAAAACAGTTTATTATTGTACTAGAGGCCTGGTGCACGAAATTCGTGCATGGGGGGGGGGGGGTTGTCCTTCAGCCCAGCCTGCACCCTCTCCAATCTGGGACCCCTCAGGGGATGTCCGACTGCCCGTTTAGGCCCGATCCCACCTAAACGGGCAGTTGGACATCTCTCTCATAATCCAGGTCTGCTGGCTCCCAACCGCTCACCTGCCTGCCAGCCTGATCACCCCCTAATGCCTCTCCTGCCAGCTTGATCGATGCCTAATTGCTCCCCTGCCAGCCTGATTGCCCCTAACTGCCTTCCCCTGCAGACTGGGTCAACCACCACTGCCCTCCTCTGCTGGCCTGGTAACCCCTAGCTGCCCTCCCTTGCCAGCCTGGTCACCCCTAACTGCCTCCCCCTGCCAGCCTCGTCACCCCCAACTGCACTCCCCTGCCAGCCCGGTCACCCCCAACTGCACTCTCCTGCCAGCCTGGTCACCCCTAACTGCCTTCCCCTGCAGGCCTGGTCCACCCCAACTGCCCTCCCCTGAAGGCCTGGTTGCCCCAAAATGCCCTTCCCTGCAGGCCTGGTTTCCCCCAACTGCCCTCCTCTACCGGCCTGGTCCCCCCAACTGCCCTCCCCTGCAGACCTGGTTGCCCCCAACTGCCCACCCCTGCAGGCCTGGTTCCCCCCAACTGCCCTCCTCTACCGGCCTGCACCCTAACTGTTCTCCCCTGCAGGCCTGGGTACCCCTCAACTGTCCTCTGCTGCAGGCCTGGGTCCCCCCAAACTGCCCTCCCCTGCTGGCAATCTTGTGGCGGCCATCTTGTGCCCACATGGGGGCAGCCATCTTTGACCACATGGGGGCGTCCATCTTGTGTGTTGGAGTGATGGTCAATTTGCATATAACTCTTTTATTAGATAGGATTATTACTTATTAGCACGTTAAGTGCCATGTCAGTCACCAGTGACTGACACTACACTTTCCGTCCAGACCTCGTCTGTCACTGGTGAAAATCGGGTATCAGTGAAATCAGATATCGCAGGCTAAACGGAAAGGAAGACAAAACAGGCTTGGCACTAAACGTGTTAATTAGTAGATTCTTTTCCATACAAACAGTTGTAAACTACTTTTGCCCCATCCTGTATTTGTTACTTAAAATAGTAAATAAAAGGTTTTTTTGCTTGTTTTTGTTTAGTATATGGTTCTGATTACTTCCTTGTGATAAGATAATTATATTATCTTAAAGCTTTTACTACCCAAAACAAACATTCAAAAAATACTAAAATTCCAAAAGAACAGTGTTAGGTTAGCATATGACTAATATAAGTATCTCTGAATAAATTCTTATGCTTTTAAAGTAAGACAGGGTAGAAGAGTCAAGTAAAATTTTCCTTCACAACGCAAAGGGATTAGTGGTCCCTAATAGGAAACTCTTAACTCTGATGAACATTCACTGCCCCCGCTCCCTGCCCCCAAAACTACAGAGAGTATCTGATTCCAGTTTCCCAGCCCACGTAAATGGACTTCCAAAGTCAGTGCCTACAAAATGGAGGGAGGGCTGGGAGGGAGTCTCAAGATCCCAGAGCAGCCGTTTGGGCTCAGTGGATAGAGTGTAGGCCAGAGGACTGAAGGGTCCCAGGTTTGATTCCAGTCAAAGGCACATACCTTGGTTGTAGGCGCAATCCCCGCCCAGTCGGGGCATGTAGAGGAGGCAATCAATCAATGTGTCTCTACATCTATGTTTCTCTTCCTGTGTCCCCCCCTCTCCATTCCACTCTAAAAATCAATGGGGGGTGGGGGGTGAGAGAGAAAAGGTGTATGGAGAGCAGAGTTCTGTTCAGAGAGCATATATGGTGTCACACTGATAGCTAGAGAGAGCCATAGTTGATCGGTTTACCGGTCAGAGAGAACTAAAACCTTGGATAACAAGCCAACTGACAGTGTTGAAGAACAACGCTGTCCCGATTCACTCATTTTATGTGAACATTGCGTCACCTTGGGCCAGGCTGTCCTTTTTGTGAAGTGAAATCTCTATAGTCTCTACCTGCTGGGATTGCGGGGGAAATTGAGGGAAGGCAGAGAGGACTTGGTCAATGCTCAGCAGAAGTCCAGCCGGACAGGCCTGGGTTTACACAGAACACTTGAGGCCTATCTAGCTACTTTCTGTCACAAGTAGTGCAGGTCTGGCTGTCAGGCTTTCTGGGCTCAAACTGACGCCACAGGACAGCAGTTGACAACAGTCTTCAAAGATGTCCTGTTCAAAGAAGCTGAGTTTAACTTTCCATGGCTGTTAACAGCGGATCTGCCAGATGAGCAACAGCAGCGGGACTTCTGGGAAGTGTTTCTAGGCCCTAGAGGGCCTTTCTGCTGACAGCAAGGTCCTTGGGACCAGGGACATGGGAACAGACTGTGAGCCCCGAGGGAGAAGGGCTGGCGTGAGTGCTTGCCCTGGGCCCGGGCTCCAACTTGCCATTCCTTCACCAGTATCGCCGCCCACCCGTGGCAGGTACTGCTCTGGGTGCAGGGCGGCCAGTGCACAGAGAGACGGCTCCCGGACGGACGAGCACGCACACTGTGGACGGGAGGAAGGACAACGGCAGACAGAGGAGCGGGTCCGTGCAGAGTGCTAAAGGGAGGCGACAGGGAGGAACCTCTGGAGGACTGACACTGAGGGGAGCCCTGAACGACAGGAAGGAGCCAGCTGGGAAAAGAGGGGCGCACAGCAGTCAGTTCAAAGACAGGAGAAAGGGGGCAGATCTAAACAACAAGGAAGGCCGATGTGCACGAGAACACGTGACATGGAGACTAGAGGGAGTCGGGGGCAGCGAGGAAGGCAGGAGCAGGCCATGGGTGCTCCACACCCGTTTACTGCAGGCACTCATGGGAAGCCAACAGAAGGGAAGGCCGGTCTGGCTGCTCTATGGAAAGGGAATTGTGGGGCAAGGATGAGAGGACACGGGGAGCGGGGGTACGCGGGGAGCGGGGGACCTGGGGAGGGGAGAACCAAGGAGGGGGGGACACAGGGAGGGGAAGATGCAGGGAGGGAATGCGGGGAGGGAGGGACATGGGGAGGGAAGGATGTGGGGACGGGAAATGCGAAGAGGGGGAACGCGGGGTGGAGGGACACGGGGAAGGGAGACACGGGGAGGGGGGACACGAGGAAGGGATGCTTCAGGGAAGGGAGGTCCCAGGAGGGGGGACACAGGGAGGGGAAGATGCGGGGAGGGGGGACACCGGGAGGGGAGGATGCGGGGAGGGGGGACGCAGAGAGGGGGGATGTGGGAAGGGGGGAAATGGGGAGGGGGACAAGGGGGGGGAGATGATGCGGGGAGGGGGGGTGCGGAGCGGGGACACGGGGAGGAGGGACACGGGGAGGGGAGGATGCGGGGAGGGGAGACACAGGGAGGGGGGACACGGGAAGGGGAGGATGTGGGGAGGGGGGACACGGGGAGGGGGGACATGGAGAGGGGAGGATGTGGGGAGGAGGGACACAGGGAGGGGGGATGCAGGGAGGGAGGATGCAGGGAGGGGAGACGCAGGGAGGGGGGACATGGGGAACGGGGATGTGGGGAGGAGGGGACGCAGGGAGGGGGGATGCAGGGAAGGGGGACGTGGGGAGGGAGGACACGGGGAGGGGGGACATGGGGAACGGGGACGTGGGGGGACGCAGGGAGGGGATGATGCAGGGTGGACTGAGGTGGAATAGAAAGTGGATGGGTGGGCACGAGCATGGCAGTGAGGGGGGCTGTGCAGTGAATCCATTCCCGGTCGCAGCCGCCACATGGAGCCCTGTGGCCAGCACTCTGTCTTGGCTCTAACTCACCCAGGAATCAGAGCTGAGCTGATTCCTTTAATACACTCCTTGCACTCGGCTAGTTTAACAAAGAACTTAGGCAGGTGTACAGCCACCTACTTCCTGTCCTAACTAGTGCCGACCTGGCTGAGAGGTTCTCTGGGGCGGGCGGGTGACTTGGCAAAGGAGCTGGACCCTTAGATAGCAGTTGACAAAGACATGGTGCCATCTGGGGAGGCAGAGCTTCCATTGCTAAAGCAATGTCTACTCCTACAGCTGCTTGTATGTACACGTGATTATCGCTTCTCGGCCTTTAGCTAAGACCAAGTGTACATACATGTGCATTACTC
Organism: Ia io; assembly: GCA_025583905.1. Lineage (NCBI taxonomy): Eukaryota > Metazoa > Chordata > Mammalia > Chiroptera > Vespertilionidae > Ia > Ia io. Next base: position 3,354,227 of record JAJQQW010000019.1, on the reverse strand, counting down.
TGCTTGGGCTGCTACAGCAAAATAGCACCGGCTGGGTTCTTAAACATCAGAATTTTATTCCTCACAGTACTGTAGGCTTGAAGTCCCTGATCATGGTTCCGCCTGACTCAGCTTCTGGTGGGGCCTCCCCTCCCTGCTTGCACACAGCCGGAGAGTGCTCTCGTGTCTCCTCCTTTTAATAGGACTCTAACCCCACTGGCTTAGGGCCCCACACTTATGACCTCACCTGCCTTATCTCCAATACAATCACACTGGGGGTTAGGGCTTCATTCAACACACAGACTTTGGCAGTACACAATTCTGTCCTTAACAATGCTATCTATATCCTATAATAAAGAGGTAATATGCAAATTGCCCCTCACGCCCCACAAGATGGCTGCCTACAACCAGGCCAGCAGGGGGGTTAGTGAGGGATGACCAAACGACTGAACAGCAGGCTGCATGGGGCAACCAGGCTGGCAGAGGAAAGGGGGAGCTGGTGGTGACCAGGTCAGCGGGGGGGGGCAGTTGGTGGCAACCAGGCCCGTGCGGGGGGGGGGGGGGGCAGTTAGGAGTGATCAGGCCAGCACGCAGAGGCAGTTAGGGGCAATCAGGCCGGCAGGGGGGGTCAGTTAGGGGCGACCAGGCAGGCAGGCAGGTAAGCGATTAGGAGCCTGCGCTCCAGGATTGTGAGAGGGATGCCCGACTGCCCGTTTAGGCTCAGGGATCAGGCCTAAACCGGCAGTCAGACACCCCCCAAGGGGTCCCAGATTGGAGAGGGAGCAGGCTGGGCTGAGGGCCCATCCCCCCACAAATTTTGTGCACCGGGCCTCTAGTATATATATAAAAGCCTAAGTGACTGTTACGACCGGACGACCGGCTGGTAGCTATGATAAGCACTGATCACCAGGGGGCAGACGCTCAACGCAGGAGCTGCCCCGTGGTGGTCAGTGTGTTCCCACAGCCAACTTTCCGTGGCTGGCCAACCTCCCACAGTCCCTCCCCCTGGCCAGCCGGGTTGTCAGTGCATTCCCATAGCCAACCTCCCATGGCCAGCCAACTTCCCACAGTCCCTCCCCCGAGCCGGCCCTGATCAGCCCAGATCGGACTGAGCGAGATGGCCCCAATTGGGCCTGATTGGCCCCGACTGCTGGCCAGGCCGAGGGACCCCAACTGTGCATAAATTCGTGCACCAGGCCTCTAGTTGTCATATAAATTCCTATTTGTGCAAGTACATGCAAATGTTCCATTTATTTGAAATGTACTTGTCACCATTATGTACCAAGCAAGATACTCAGTATATGAAGATAAGTCTGGGTACTAAAGAATTCAGAGTCTAGTGTGGGAGATTAACAACTATAATGAAATGTAGAATACTAATACTAGAAGCTCTACCATTAAATAAAGGTCATGGACCCGTGGGAGAAAAACTGACTTTTATGTGAATTTTATAAAAGGAGCAGGAGCCCTAACCAGTTTGTCTCAGTGGATAGAGCGTCGGCCTCTGGACTGAAAAGTCCCAGGTTCAATTCCGGTCAAGGGCATGTGCCTTGGTTGCGGGCACATCCCCAGTAGGAGGTGTGCAGGAGGCAGCTGATCGATGTTTCTCTCTCATCGATGTTTCTAACTCTCTATCCCTCTCCCTTCCTCTCTGTAAAAAATCAATAAAAAATATATTTAAAATAATAATAAAATAAAATAAAAGGAGCAGGAAATTCAGCAGTGAGGCCGAGAAAATCCAGCCCTACCTCAAAACTCAATGTCTATGTGGAAGGTCTTCCTCTGACCAACCCAGCCTGAAGATATATATCCTTTTACTGAGTTTCAAGAATAATTGGTTTGCAAGTTCACTTGGCCATTAAGGAAGTAGTGCTCTGAGATCTGGCTCCTACTACTGTCTTGAACTACTACTTAAATCTCTCGTAACCAACAACTTTTAATGAGAGCCTGGCTTGTTTTCTAACGAGAATGTGGGTTTCCTCAAGGTAAGACGCATATCTGAGGAATCCTTCACTGGAGTAGGAGCTTAGGACATAAATGCTGCTTTGATTGGATGTCAAGACTAAAGGATGTAGGAGAGGTTAAATATGCGAATTAGGAGCTTTATAATCAGGGTCGGGCTCCTCTCTAATTTTTCTGGGTCTCACATTTTTCTATCAAAAGACAGAGTTGACTAGGTCTCAATGGTTCTTACAAGCTCTAAACCTCCATGAACATTCAACAACCCATCCAATTAGGGGTGATCTTACAGATTCCAGGCTCTACTGCTTTTTATAGTCTTCTTTCCCTTCTTGTTCAGATTTTATGTAAGCAATTAAAAGGCCATTAAAATTCATTCCAGACCCTTAACTACCGGGAGCCACAAGAACAAAGAAGGCAGCCTGGACAATCACAGAGGTTTCCAAGACACCTGACGGTGGTGAGGATATGGAGAAAAAAGAACCTCTACACTGTTGATGACAATGGTCATGGCACAGCCACTACGAAAAACAGTATGCAGGGTCCTCAAAAATTAAAAATAAAAGTCTCACTTCTGGGTATGCATAAAAAAAAAACAACCACACCACCCAATACAGAATATCTCAGAGATATCTACATTCCCATGTTCACTGCAGCTTTATTCACAACAGCCAAGATATGGAAACAACCGAAGTATCCATCAGCCGAAGAGTGGGTAAAGAGCATGTGGTGTCTACATACACTGAAATGGTATACAGTCATGAAAAAGAGGACATGCCTCCCATTTGGCACAACATGGGTGGACTTTCAGGGCAGTATGCTGGGAAAAGTAGACATAGAAAGACAAATACTACATGATATCACTTATTTGTGAAATCTAAAAAAAGTCAAACTCATAGAAACAAGAGTAGAAAAGTGGTTACTAGGGGGCTAGGGGCGGGGCGGGGGGGATAGGGAGAGATTGGTAAAAGGGTACAAACTTTCAACTGTGGGAAGAATAAGGTCTGAGGATCTAATGCAGTGATGGGCAAGCTTTTGAGCTTGGTGTGTCAAACTTCGCCAAAAAACTGAGCATAACTCGGGTAGTGTGTCACTTTGAGGAAAAAACTAACTCCAAGACTCTAGTCGCAAATGTTTCATCCTCAGGAGCAGCAAATGTTTCATCCTCGGCATGTGGCCACGTGTCATCAGAAATGGCTACGCGTGTCAGTGCTGACACGCGTGTCACATGTTCGCCATCACTGATCTAATGTATCACATGGTGACTATAGCTGATAACATTATATTGTATAACTAAAATTTGCTAAGAGTAGAACTTACACATTCTCATAAAAAATATGTAAGGGGATGGATGTGAAAAAGTTCATTCTATATTATATTTTACACTAGAGGCCCGTTGCATGATTTTGTGCACGGGTGGGGTCCCTCGGCCTGGCCAGCGATCGGGGCTGATGGGGGCCGCCTAGCTCAGTCCCAGTTGGGGCCATTTGGGGCTGCCTTGCCCAGTCCCGATTGGGGCTGATTGGGGCCGGTCGGCTGCAGGGAGGAACCATGAGAGGTTGGCTGGCCGCAGGAGGTTGGCTGTGGGAGCGCACTGACCACCAGGGGGCAGCTCCTGCATTGAGTGCCTGCCCCCTGGTGGTCAGTGCTCATCATAGTGACCAGTCGACCAGTCATTCAGTTGCTTAGGCTTTTATATATATAGATAAAAGAGGGGGAAGAGATGGGCAACTAAAAAACTCAATCAATTCTTAAAGTGTAAAATTTAACCTTATCTCTGTTGATATCTAGTACAGCATAGCTAATTGTTCTACCTCAAGTCAAGTATACGGACGACCAAAACAGCTAACACTAGCAAGCAAATGACAAAATACTCACCTTTGCTCTCCAGTGATTATATTTAAACACATGGTTTAAACATCAAACAAAAAACATTCCAGTATACACAAAGAGATAGCTAAAATGTAAAACATGTATATTTTACACTTTCAATTTTGCAACAAAACCTTATCCTAAATGAACACTGTAGGTTGAGAAGAAAGAAATCAATTAAAAGGGTATTTTCTTTAATAATTCTGAATTAGACTAGTTCAGTGATTACCAAAAAAGAAATATTCCACTTGAAAAATGGTCACAGTTCTAACTTTACAGTCACAAACTCTTTTGTTGGATGACAAAACTAGTGCTTGCAAGTCACTCCGATGCCCAAGTTACGGAACAGGCTCCATGACCCAGAACTCGGCCAGCTCTACCTTTTAAAGGAACTTTGCCAAGAGGAGTTTGTGATTAGCCAGGCCTGGCTGAGACAAGCCACTACCCACAAAGCTACTTGAATGTACTGTCTCCACTGAAAATTGCAGCAACCCAACAATACATCACTGCTCAATTCCCACCACAGACAGCACTCTGTCCCCAACAAAGAAGGCTCACATTCTACGTCTGCAGACACCCAGTCCTGCCTAAGACTGCAGGGCTGCCAAGAGGAACATCTGTGTGCGCGGCAGCACACAAAACTGGCTCTCTTCTTGCTCCTTTCTTTCTTGTCCTTTCTGCTTTCTCCTTTTTTATTTCCTAGACAATACACTGGGTGATTGCTTGGTAAGGAAATGGTCTTTCATTCCCCTCTTCATCCCTTTTATTTATTTGTTTGTTTCACACGACAGTCATACCACTACATCTGCCATCTACTATCAAGTTCAAATCCTGAAAACACTGTAAAGTTTATTTTCTGATTTCATCTGAGCTTAGACTTGTGATCACTGGAAGAATGCTGACTTTAAAGGTGAAGACTCCTAACAGTACATTAATAAAAAGAAGCTATCCAATTCTGCAAATATTCTAAAACTTCATTTATGTTTATAGAGTGATAAAGCCAAATAAAATACTAAAAAATGGTAACATGCCATGAAGAATAAAAACTTGTAAACTGCATGTTTCCTGCAGAAAATTTACAACATAAGCTACTATTTCCATAAGAATATTACATTTTGGTATTTTATGCCAAGAAAGACTTCTGCTATGCCTGTCTTCACCTCACATCAATATTTGGGCTTAAAGAAGTTAAAGAAATTAAGGCACACCAAGGGACAAATGGACAAAGACTATGACTAAGAATTCTCCAGAGAAAAATTACAAGTTACAGGCCCACAGCTTTTATCTGCTCTCCAAACAAAAGAAAAACAATGTTCAATTTGATTAATGTCAAATAAATGCAAATTAAATCTAGATACTTTTGTTATCAATATGCTTAATATTTAAAAATAGAGTGCCCATGTTTGCCACGGAATAGACTAGTTGGTATTTTATATGAGTATTAGTGGCCTGGTGCATGAAATTCGTGCATGCGGGGGAGGGGGGGCAGTGTTCCTCAGCCTGGCCTGCACCCTCTCCAATCTGGGACGCCCTCGGGGGATGTCCGACTGCCTGTTTAGGCCCGATCCCTGAACCGGCAGTCAGACATCACTCTCACATTCTGGTACCGCTGGCTCCTAACCACTTGCCTGCCTGCATGCCTGCCTGATTGCCCCTAACCACTTCTGCCTGCCAGCCTGATCACCCCCAACTGCCCTCCCCTGCTGGCCTGATCGCCCCCAAGGCTTTTATTAGTATAGACTACCTTTCTAGAGATCAATTCAGCAGCATGAGTGTTTATGCCAGTGAACCCAGCAATTTTACTTTCAGGACTTTATCCCATACAAGTGAGGAGAGATTGAGCAGAAGGATGTTTACTGTAGCTTTATTTAAAATAGAAACAATTTAGAACTAGCCAAATATTCAACTACAGAGTATGTGTTAAATAAATGATACATTTCTACAAGGAGTACTATACAACCAAGAAAAGGGATGTTTAAGAGAGTAAGTGGTAAAAAGAAAATGTTCACTGTATATCTATACTAATAAAAGCCTAGGTGGCCCTCGTGCCCTCGTGTCATCACAAGATGGCCTCCCCCAAGTCGTCACAAGATGGCCGCCACAAGATGGCCAGCAGGGGAGGGCAGTTGTGGGCGATGAGGCCAGCAGGGGAGGGAAGTTGGGGGAAACCAGGCCGGCAGGGGAGGGCAGTTAGGGGAGACCAGGCCGGCAGGGGAGGGCAGTTAGGGGCAACCAGGCCCGCAGGGGAGGGCAGTTAGGGGCGACCAGGCTGGCAGGGGAGGGCAGTTGGGGGCGACCAGGCCAGCAGGGGAGGGCAGTTGGGGGTAACCAGGCCAGCAGGGGAGGGCAGTTAGGGGCAACCAGGCTGTCAGGGGAGGGCAGTTAGGGGTGATCAGGCCAGCAGGGGAGGACAGTTAGGGGCGACCAGGCTGTCAGGGGAGGGCAGTTAGGGGTGATCAGGCTGGCAGGCAGAGGCGGTTAGGGGTGATCAGGCTGGCAGCGGGGGCAGTTAGGAGCAATCAGGCAACCAGGCAAGTGAGCAGTTAGGAGCCAGCAGTCCCAGACATCCCCTGAGGGATCCCGGATTGGAAAGGGTGCAGGCTGGACTGAGGGGACCCCCCCAACCCCATGCACAAATTTTGTGCACCGGGCCTCTAGTATGATATATGATGGCAACTCACCTTCTAAAAAATGTATGCTTGCTTAGAAGAAATAAAAATCTTAGTAATAGTATTATCTCATGGTGGTATGGTAATAAATTATCTCTATATATCTATACATAGGATATAAAGGATAAGTGACCGTCCATCCATCCGTCCAACTGGCATAAAGGATGGCATGCTTTATGCTACAGATGTGAAAGAGAGGTTACTATAGAAACGTCACCTGTCTGTCAATGCATCGGATGTTTTTGCTTACAATCTTCGGCAAACTGATTAAAAAGATCAATACTATTCAATAATAATATGCTCATTAATGGGGCGGGGCAACATTGTCACATTATTAAACATCAAATTGTGACACTTCAAATAAAACAAATTAAAAGTGTATAGAATTAACGAATGACAAGCATCTTAACAGTATAAAACATGGCCAAAAACACTTATAATTCAATTGAAACAGCTAATGTTAATATTCAATAATATTTCTAAATAAATTATATAACATTTTAATTTTATATTTTATTTTTAAATATTTATAAAAGTCATTAAGTTAAAAAATGAATGTTTAGTTATGTATGTGCAGTACATATGATACGCAGCACTGCCAATTTAAAAATAAATGTTTACTTGCACATGCGTGATACATATAAAGCTCTCGCTGGCGCCAACCACATGCGTGTTTCCATCTGTCATTGTTGATCGTGAATTTGGTTGTTTTTGTTGACATTCAACATGAACCACATCGCGATTTATTCATCAGTCTTCAATAGTGGACACAGTTCTTCATTTTATCTTTTATTGTTCTTTTATTATTTTTAATAATAATAATAGTAGTAGCATTATTTTTTTAATTTGATTTGTTTTAAATATATGTATATGATTTATATATAAATATTTATGTTAAGGAATAATATTTCGTATTTTAATTTTATAATACTATATTATATATTCTATTTTGACATGTAATTTTTTGCAGGAACGTAATTACCACATGAATCTTCTAATTAATTTCCTTTCAATGTGCATGAATCTGTGCACCAGGCCACTAGTTCTATAATAGTTTCAGAACTATTAGTTTTAGAACCAGAAAATAGTCTCTGAATTATTGCCTCTTAGAATTGATGACACATTAACATTCTCCAGGGTTTTCAGAAACTGTTCCACTGAAATCTGTCCAATTGCACCGGAAAGCTGCAGCAAGAGATATGTAGGAAAAGGGAGTCGGTACAATAATTTAAGGGACTGGGAGCAGAAGACATACTCCGCTAGGTTTATCATTTTAAGTAGTAAGAGGCAATCACAAAATCATCCCACAAAGTTTAATGAAGATCGAACGGACAGTGATTTTCATTCCTGAAAGACTTGTCCATGTGAAATGTATCTCTAATGTTTAGTAGACTGAAACAACATAACAAGTAACTAAGATGTGTGTGTATGATTATTGGTAGGAATAAAATAAATGGAAAATAATGACGATTTTTAGTCTTTAAATCAAAAAACAACTCAAAGTATATTTTTACCTCCCATAATTGGCTACAAAACTGGATCACAAAGGAAATCCCTTTTTGACTTTGTTTTAAAAGGACAAAAGTATTCTCTAATGCTTTACATTTGCATGTTTGCCTCCTCTGACGGACACAGGAGCGGGAAGCCACGAGCAGCAGCTCAGCGAGTGCTGGAAGCCTGTGAAGTGTGGGCTCAAGCCTCCAGTTATATCACCGCCTTTCCATGTCGCACTTGGTAAACTACCTTTAAACCGCATAGCTTGCTTGTGATTCTGATACACTAACCATTGTATTTTAAAAAATTAAAAATTGAGCTCCCATTTGACCCAGTAATCCCCCTTCTAAGAATATATCCCAAGAAATCAGAAAGGATATATGCACCCCTATGTTCACAGCAGCACAATTTACAATAGCCAAGACTTGGAAACAGCCCAAATGCCCATCAGCAGATGACTGGATTAGAAAACTGTGGTATATCTACACAATGGAATGCTATGCTGCTGTAAAAAGGAAGTAACTCTTACCATTTGCAACAGCATGGATGGACCTGGAGAGCTTTATGCTAAGCGAAATAAGCCAGTCAGAGACAGATAAATATCACATGATCTCACTCATTTGTGGAATATAATGAACAACATAAACTGGTGAACAAAAACAGATCCAGAGACAGAGAAGCATCGATCAGACCGTCAAACCTCAGATGGAAGGTAGGGGAGGGGGCGGAGGGTTAAGAGATCAACCAAAGGACTTGTATACATGCATATAAGCCTAACCAATGGACACAGACACCAGGGGGGCGAGGGCATATGCTGGGGGGTGGGAGTGGCTAGGGAGAGGCCAATGGGGAAAAAAAGAGACATATGCAATACTTTAAACAATAAAGAATTAAAAAAATAAAATAATTTGCTTTAAATGGCCAAAAAAGAGAGAAAGAAAAGGATGTTTGCACAGCAGCTGTCAAGTGAGAGAGACAATCTATTAAGTGACATCAGTTTATTACACGGCATTTAAAACCCATCCCTGGAAAAGGGATAGTTTCCTGGTGTATGATCTGGATTTCTCTGTACACAAGCAGTTCATGTTATGCTTTGACAGTATTCTTGTTCTAGAAGCTAATGCATTCAACTCTGTGTTCGCTAGTCTATGACCAAATCATGTTCATAAACAAAAGTAAAGGGCGAACAGCAAACCAGATATGTGAAGACCGGCCAACAAGCGGTACACCTTTGAAAGGACGCAGGCTCCTTCTGATTAATGCCTGGATCAGCGTCCTGTGGGGATGTTTGTCCATCCAGGGAAACGTGGACACACGTCAGCAAACACGATGGGGATGCGGCAGAGCACACATGCCCTCCTGAGCACTGGACTTGATTTCGCTCCTCCATCGGCCTCCGTGGTGCTTTGCACATTACTTGTAATTTCGATGACTCTCACACTAACAACTGCAGAAGTAGATGCTCCTAGCCCGGTTTCCCAGAGCCACGCAGCTGGCACACAGCAGAGCGGGGCCTGAGCCCTGCCCTCTCACCCCAGGCTGCGCTCTTTTCACTTCTGTTGGGTCAGAAGGAGTAAACAGACTGAATGGTGAAATCACGGGGCACTTGGTTGAATTTTAGCACCGAGCGCCACCAGATCAACATCTCCTTGCTCTCTGCCAGTTTCCTGGGCCTCAGAGGCACTGACAGCGTCCACATGTTCACCCGAGTCAGGTCCCGGCTAAGTGTGTGACAAGAGAATTCAGAGATAACTGGACAATTTTTTGAAAATCTGTCAGAAAGGTACTCTGACCATCAATTAGGATCTCACAGATCTTTAGAGAAGCTGGACTATAAATTCAGTGACATAAATGGGTATTCTGTTCAGGGAACTCTGATTTGATCCCATAAGCAAGTTTAAAAAAACACCGTTTTATGCATTTACAAGTATCTATGAAGTAAGTGAAACCGAACATTTACCACAAAACCTTCTCTGAGTGGAGGAGTCTTTGAATGAACTGAGCTGGCTGGGGGGCCAGCTGTGGTGACACTGCTTCCGGTTTCTACCGACAGGCACCAGCGATCAAAGGTTCAGAGACACTTATTCAAAGACGAGGCAGAGTTTCTCTACAGGTTCCTTGAGACTGGACTCAGTGACCTCACCCAGCTTTCACTCAGGACCTCCATCCTTCCCTTCATGGTGAGGTTGCTCCCACTGAAAAGCATCCTTGGTGGTGGGCCTCCTCCTCCCCCATCGAGCGCGGGACCGCATTCTCCGGACAAAGTTGCTGCTCAGTGCACAGTGATTCCTTAAGTGTCATCCTGACGCAGTCATGCAATCAAACTTCTCTATGTCATCAATCAGCCCATTATATCTCTTCAATACTTCACCCGCACAGTAGCTTTAAAGCAGAAAGCATTCCTAGACAGAGTGCCTATAATACATTTATTTTCTTGACATTTTAAAGTCACTATGGACATAACTGCATTTAAAAATGTATTCCACAAGCAATAAATTACTAGGTCTCAGTCATCATTAAGAAAATCTGTACCCTCAGCTAATATCACACCCAACAGTGAAAAACTGAAAGCTTTTCCTCTAAGATCAGAAACAGGACAAGGAAGTCCAATCTACCATTGTTATTCTACATAGTCCTGGAAGTCCTAGCCAGAGAAATCAGGCAAGAGAAATAAATAAAAGTCATCCAAATAAGGAAGAAGTAAAAGTGTCCCTTTTTAAAGATGACACGATTCTATATATAGAAAACCCTAAAGACTCCACAAGAAAATTATTAGAAACAATAAACAAATACAGTAAAGTAGTCAGGCGCAAAGTCAGTGTACAAAAATCCACTGCATCCCTATATACCAGTGATGGCAACCCTATGACATGCGTGTCAGCACTGACACGTGTAGCCATTTCTGATGACACGTGGCCGCTTAGGCGGCCGCATGCCGAGGATGAAACATTTGCTGCTCCTGAGGATGAAACATTTGCGACTAGAGTCTTGGAGTTAGACTCTAGTCGCAAATATTTCATCCTCCCCTATTAGACACTCTGTGTCGGAGGTCTGTAGGCCAAAACAACAGAAGTCCGGCACAGAGCATATAGTTCTGGGACTTTCGGTTAAGCCGGGATCTTTGCCCTCACTTCCGCCGGCAGAACAGGGAGCAGCAGAACGCAGCGGGGGACGCATCTCTGGGAGCCCTGCCATTACCAGTAACCAAATAACAGTTAACCACAGCAACCATTATCTATTGTTCTATGGTGTTATGGATTTCTAATCCATCATTACTGAGATAAGTGAGGGGGAGGCTGGAAGAGGCGAGGGTTTGTGGCATGCTATGGGTGCCGTTTCCCGCCAGTAGAAATAGTGGCAGCCATTTTAATTCACATAAGGAACACCATCTTGCTCCATAGTGCAGACTCCATTTCACCACTATTACTGTTGTGCATCTTTATTAACCCCTATTTCTGCTTATTATCCCTGCCCTTTCCTAAAAGACAGTTATATGCACCATTTTGTGGTTAGTTAGGCAAGTTAACCCCTAATTGCCTGCAGGTCTAACAAGCTATCTATAATTCTATCTTCTGTCACTGCCCCCCTGATGGAGAACCCAAAAACTAAAAAACTAAGGTTAAGTAAAGGAAGTGGTAGTAGCAGTGGCCGACCCTTTCAAGAGACATGGACCGAGATGTATGGCTTTATAGAAAAAAATGGCAGATCATTTTGCGTTCTATGTACTGAAACGGTAGTAAGCAGAACATGGAATATAAATAGACATTTTGAAACTAATCATTCCCAGCTCTTGGAAAAAAGTGAGGATGAAAGGAAGGAATACATTTCCAGGCAGCTACACCTTTATAAGAGCCAATCTAATTCCATCCTTAAATTTAGGAAAGGCTCTACACATTTAACATCTGCAAGTTTGAGCATTGCTCACTCTATATCTCAGCATGGAAAAGCGCTCTGTGAGGGAGAATTTATTAAAGAAACTCTCCTAAGATGTGCACCAGTTCTATTTCACGATATGCAGAATTAAGATGCAATTATTAAGAGAATATCTGAGTTACCACTCAGTAGAATTATCATAAAAGACCGAATAATGAGACTGAACACAAACATACAACATCAATTAAAGAGAGACATAAGGAAGTGTAAATATTTTTCGATCTCTCTTGATGAAACTACTGATGTCACATCACATGCTCAGTTGGCCATTATTGGTCGATATTCTGATGGTCTCACAATGAGAGAAGAGTTGATAAAGTTAGTATCAGTGTCAACAAGTAAATCAGGAAGCGAAATATGTAAGGTTGTTATACAAACATTTTGTGACCTAAGCATTGATATCTCTAAAGTTGTGTCAGTGACGACAGATGGGGCACCAAATATGGTGGGGAAAAAAGTCGGATTTGTCAAATTGTTTACAGAAGCTATTGGACATCCGATTGTGCCTTTTCATTGTAGTATCCATCAGGAGGCTTTATGTGCCAAGGCAGGATTCACCGACTTAAACAACTTAATGTCAGTTGTTACAAAAATAGTTAATTTAATAGCTGCTCACCCCCTTCACAAGCGAGAATTTTCGGCACTTTTACTGGAGGTTGATTCCACCTACAGTGGACTGCTGATGTACAATAATGTAAGATGGCTGAGCCGAGGCAAAGTTCTTGAGCGCTTTGTGGAGTGCTTTGAAGAAATTAAGGTATTTCTTGACGATAAGGATCTGGGAAACTTTCCTCACCTTCATGATGATAAGTGGGTCAACACCCTGATGTTTTTTACAGATCTCTCTGTTCATATTAATGAACCGAACTTAAAGTTACAAGGTTTTGGCAAAAGTATTGACGTTATGTTTGGATACATAAAAGCTTTTGAAAGTAAAGTTAAAATTTTCAAGCGAGATGTAGAAACTAAAACTTGTAAGTATTTTCCTCGAGTAACAAAGTATTTTGAGAAGGCCAGTGCAGCTGTACAAAATGAAATGGAACTCTTGCATATGAAGTACCAGCATGTTTTAGACTCGTTACTTGACCAGTTTAGGGATAGATTTAGTCAATTTAGAAGTCTAGAACAGCCCATGAAAATAATTAAGTATCCTGATGTAGTAGTCTACAGTAGTTTGGAATTAAATGGTTTCCAATGGATGCAAATTGATGATTTGGAGATGCAACTTGCAGAATTTCAAGACAGTATCTGGGCTCAGGTGTTTGTCGACTTGAGGTCAAAGCTTGAGAATCTGGAAAGATGCCGCTTGGAGAATCAAGAGGAGTGACACTACGAACAGGAAATTTGGAGTGCCTGGAACCGACTACCAGACACTTTTAGCACCCTGAAAAATATAGCAATGGCTTTACTCACAATTTTTCCCTCTACATACTTTTGTGAGGCCTTATTCTCAGCGTTAAATAATATCAAAACCAACAAAAGAAACAGATTGACAGATGAAGTTAGTAGCGCTTGCTTGGGCCTGAAGTGTACAAAATACCAACCTTCAATTGAAGATTTAGCCAATGAAATTCAGCAACAAAAAAGTCACTAATAGGCAGGTTAGTTAAAGAATTCCCCCTCCCCCTCACTTATCTTAGTTCACGGCACCCCACACAAGCTAAATAATATCAAGACCAACAAAAGAAACCGACTGACGGATGAACAAAGAAGTCACTAAGCAGGTAAGTTAAATATTTAGTTTTGGGTTTATTAAATACAATTATTTATAACAATTATACACTTATGTTATTTAAACTATAAATATCGCAAAATAATGTTTTTTCCTCAAAGTGACACACTACCCAAGTTATGCTCAGTTTTTTGGCGAAGTGTGACACACCAAGCTCAAAAGGTTGCCCATCACTGCTATATACTAACAATGAAATTTCAAAAAAAAGAAATGAAAAAATACAATTCCTTTTGCAATTGCAACAAAAATAGTAAAATACCTACAAATAAACTTAATAAAGGACTGAAGGAGCACCTATATACTGAAAATTGCAAAGCATTATTAAAAGAGATTGAAAAAGACACAATGAAGTGGAAAGAGATTCCGTGTTCATGGGTTGGAAGAATCAACAGTTAAAATGTCCATATTACCCAAAGCAATACACAGATTTAATGCAATCCCCATCGAAATCCCAATGTAATTTTTTAAAGAAATAGAACAAAAACTCATCAGATGTTTAGAACCACAATGACCCTGAATGCCCAAAGCAATCCTGAGAAAAAAGAACCAAGCTGGAGGTACCGTGCTGCCTGACTTCGAATTATACCACAGAGCTATGATAACCAAAACAGCACGGTACTGGCAGAGAGAGAGAGAGAGAGAGAGAGAGAGAGAGAGAGAGAGAGAGAGAGGACATACAGACCAATGCAACAGAAATGAGAGCCCAGCAATAAACCCACATGTAGATGGGCAAATAGTTTTTCACAAAGAAGCCAAAACACACAATGGAGAAAAGAAACCTTCTTCAGTAAATGGTCCTGGGAAAACTAGAAAGCCACATGAAATCAGATACAGTTTGTCCCCATGTACAAATGGATCAAAGACCTAAATATAAGATCTAAAGCAATAAATTACATAGGAGAAAATTCAGGTTCTAAAACCATGGTTTTAGAGAAGATTTTATGAAATTGACCCCGAAGACAAGGGAAGTAAAGACAAAAATAAACTAATGGGACTATATCAAACTAAAAAGCTTCTGCACAGCAAAAGAACTTGCCAAAAATAATAAAAAAAGGCAGATTATATTTGCAAACAACAGTTCTATTAAGGGGTTAATATCCAAAATATATAAAGAACTCATACAACTCAACACCAAACAAATCAACAATACCATTAAAAAATGGGCAGAGGACTTAAACAGGCACTTCTCCCAAGAAAACATACAAATGGCCAACAGATATATGAAAAGTTGCTGAATTTCACTAGCTACTAGGGAAATGCAAATCAAAACTATAATGAGATACCACCTCACACCTGTGAGAATGGCTATTATCAACAAGACAAGTACTTGGAGATGTTGTGGAAAAAAGGAACCCTCATTCACCACTGGTGGGAATGCAAACTGGTATAGCCACTACTGATAACAGTATGGCGGTTCCTCAAAAAATTAAGAATAGAGTTAACATATGATCCAGCAATCCCTCTCCTAGGTAGCTACCTGAAAAACTTTAAAAAATTAATTCGCAAAAACATCTGTACCCCTATGTTCCCTGCAGCATTATTCATGGTGGCTAAGACATGGAAACAACCAAAGTGCCCTTCGACAGATGACTGGATAAAGAAGATGGGGTACATGTATACAATGGAATACTACTCAGCCATAAGAAAGGATGAAATACTGCCATTTGTGACAACATGGATGGACCTTGAGAATATCACGCTAAGTTAAAAAAATCAGACAGAAAAAGCTAAGAACCATATGATTTCACTCACATGTGGGATATAAAACTGAAAGCAATAAATGAAGAAACAAGGAAAACATAGAAACGTACACTTGAAACTTATATAATCTTATTAACCAATGTCATGCAATCTATATATATAAAACCCTAATATGCAAATAGACCAAACAGCGAAACAACGGAGCAACCGGTCGCTATGATGTGCACTGACCACCAAGGGGTGTACGCAGAACATGGGAAGCATCGGCCTTGGCGGGATGGTGGAGCAGGTGAGTGGGAGCGCCAGTCGCTGTCATCGGGGCAAGCTTCTGGTGGTTACTGAAAATTCTTTGCTTTCGGGCACCATGGTTCTGCTGGGCGCTTGCACCTGCTGCTGGCGTCAGCCTCACTCGCACCTGCTGCCAGTGCCAGAGACGCCGCTCACACCCACTGCTGGCACTGGCCCTGCTTGCACCCGCAACCGGCGCTGGAACTGCCACTCGCACCCGCTACCAGTGCCCAGTGCAGGTCCCGATTGCTCAGCGCCATCAGTGGGCGTGAGCAGTGCCTGCCGGCCCCGATTGCCCCCAAGAGCTTGACCTCCCCCTGCTCCTGAGGGGCGATTGGGGCAGCAGCCGCCACTCGTACCCACTGACGGTGCTGGCCCCGCTCGCACCTGGTGCTGATGCCAGCCCCAATCACTCCACATCATCAGCAGGTGCAAGCCAGGCAGGTGCTATCAGCACGCGGGAGCAGCGGCGGGAGCAGGGCAGACAGGGGACCGGGGGCCATGGCAGGAGGGGTTGGGGCTGGGTGGGGGTGCAGAAGATAGGCCGAGACCCACCCCTGTGTCCATCGCTGCCTGGGGCCCACAGTTCCTTTCAAGGTGCATGAATTCGTGCACTGGGCCCCTAGTAATTTAATAAAAATAAAATAAAGTAAATATTCCACTGTAGAGGTTCCTTTGAAGGAGAGTCCCTTTTTTCCAGTCTCTGTCCACACTGTTATCATTACCCCTCCTGCCCCTGGTCTTGCCTCCATTCTCTAGAGGGGTTTTAAA
Organism: Ia io; assembly: GCA_025583905.1. Taxonomy (NCBI): domain Eukaryota; kingdom Metazoa; phylum Chordata; class Mammalia; order Chiroptera; family Vespertilionidae; genus Ia; species Ia io. The sequence continues at coordinate 3,337,829 of JAJQQW010000019.1, read as the reverse complement.
AGTAAACCATGTCTAATCCGAGAAACCACACCATCTTATTCAGATGTACATGTTAGTGAGGGTTGATGAAACTCTTTCTGGGCCAGAAGCACTGTTACTTGTTCCAGTAAAACTTGAGGTCACTGGGGGTGGGGGGGGGTGCAGAAGGCTGATTTCTGGGCCTCATCCCCAGGTATTCTGATTCTTTACATGCGGGGGAGATGAATGGGTTACACACACAGCAGAAACGTCTGGTAAGAGGACACCAGCTTTTCACACAGGGTCTGTGGCCGCTGTTTTTAGCACTCCACATTCTTTACCTACAGGTTCTCTGCTCTGTTCAGGAGGCTGTCATTACAGCAATCTTACCCGAGACAAATGATGCTGAAAGTTTCTCTTCTAAACTTTGCTGTTGACATCAGTCTTGCAGGGTGGCATGTATACCACAGATTTGGAAAGAACATCAGACAAATGATGAAGAAGCCCTGCTTTATTTCACAGCAAAAGAAACTATAGAGCAGAATCTTTCTTTTCCACCGTCTCCAAAGGTGGCATGTAGCTTTCCCACAGTATCGGGTTGCTGTCTAGGTACACACACAACCTAGGTGATAATTCACTTAGGTTTAAACTACTTTTTTCAAAGCCAACTTTTCCAAACAATGCATCATCTACATTTGAAATGCTAGGTGAAATCCTACCACCTCTCTCAAAAAAAGGGACAGGGAGGCGTATTGTACTGGACAAAGGGAAGGGAGAAAAGTATTGACAGTACAGCAACCTACAGTACCCTTGGGGTAGAGAGAATTGTTGAGTTTCTCACACATGAAAAAGAAGGAAGAGCATAACACTGATTATATTTCACTAGAAGCCCGGTGCACGAAATTCATGCACAGAGGGGGGTTGTCCCTCAGCCCAGCCTGTACCCTCTCCAATCTTGGACTCCTGGAGGGATGTCCGACTGCCCGTTTAGGGCCTAAACGGGCAGTCGGACATCCCTCTCACAATCCAGGACTGCTGGCTCCCAACTGCTTGCCTGCCTGCCTTCCTGATTGCCCCTAACCGCTTCTGCCTGCCAGCCTGATCACCCCCTAACCACTCCGCTGCCAGCCTGGTTGATGCTTAACTGCTCCCCTGCCAGCCTGTTTGCCCCCAACTTCCCTCCTCTGCCGGCCTGGTCACCCCTAACTGCCCTCTCCTGCAGGGTTGATCACCTCCAACTGCCCTCCCTTGCAAGTCTGGTCCCTCACAACTGCCCTCCCCTGCTGGCCATCTTGTGGTGGCCATCTTGTGTCCACATGGGGGAAGGATCTTTGACCACATGGGGGCAGACATATTGTGTGTTCGAGTGGTGGTCAATCTGCACATTACTCTTTTATTAGATAGGATAGAGGCCTGGTGCAGGAGTGGGGGCCAGCTGGTTTGCCCTGAAGGGTGTCCTAGATCAGGGTGGGGGTTCCCTTGGGGTGGGGTGGCCTGAGCGAGGGGCCTGTGGTGGTTTGCAGGCCAGCCACGCCCCCTGGCAACCCAAGCGGAGGCCCTGGTATCTGGAATTTATTTTCCTTCTACAATTGAAACTTTGTAGCCTGGAGCGGAGCCAAGCCTGGGGCTCCCTCCGGGAAGGCAGCCATTTCTGTGGCAGTTAATTCACCTTCTACAATTGAAACTTTGTTGCCTTAAGCGGGTGGGCCCGGCCAGGGTGTGCGGAAAGCTTTGCTTCCCTTGTTGCCGGCGGCAACCCTGGCCTGCTCTCTCAAGCTCCGTTCTGCTGCCATTTGTTTGAATTTGTTTACCTTCTATAATTGAAACTTTGTAGCTTGAGTGGAGGCTTAGGCTTGCAACGGCTATGGAAAGCTTGTCTTGCTCTGTTACCTGGGAAACCTTGCTCTCTGTGGCTGTAGCCATCTTGGCTGGGGTTAATTTGCATACTCGCCCTGATTGGCTGTTGGGCATGGCTTGGCTGTTGGGCATGGCTTATGTAGCAGAGTGATGGTTAATTTGCATATTACCATTTTATTAGACAGGATTATTTTTCGGATGTAGGTATTGGAATACCTGGAAAGAAGCCATCATTTATAAATATAATAGACAAATCAGTGATATAAACCTATGCTTAAAGAAATAAAATTAAAATTTTAAATCAGGTTAGTGGAATGTGAGCCTCAATCCTAGAAAAAGATGTGTCTTTAAGAAAAAGTGAGACATACAATCTTTGGTAGCTACTTTATAAATTTAATCATTTGAAGAAATATGGTGGGGTAAAAGTAGTTTTACAGTTGTGAATATGCAAAACAGAGTTTATCCTGTATTATTATTTATTCACTAGAGGCCCGTTGCACGAAGAGATTCATGCAATAGGCCTTCCTTCCCTGGGCTTCCAGCACCGGTTTTCCTCCGGCACCCGGGACCCAGGCCTTCGCTCTAGCCAGAGTCTGCCATCTTCGTCTTCACTGCAGACTCCAGCCGGTTCGTCTTCACTGCTTCACTGCAGACTCTGGCCACAGTCTGCCGTCTTCATCTTTGCTGCAGACTCCGGCTGGAGTCTGCCATCTTCGCTGCAGACTGCCGTCTTTGAATTTGCTGCAGACTCCAGCCGGAGTCTGCCATCTTCGTCTTCGCTGCGGCACTCTGCTCCTGTAGATCCCTTCGCCCCCCCGCCCTCCCTCTCATAGCAGGCATCCTGCCCCACCTGGCCACTCCACGCCTGGAGCAGCTGGGTGGCCGCCATCTTTGGCCTTCTAATTTGCATACTCACTCTGATTGGCTGTGGGCGTAGCGGAGGTACGGTCAATTTACATGTTTGTCTATTATTAGGTAAGATTATTGTGTTATGTTCCATACTAAGGTAAATCTACTTTTGCCCACCCAGTGTGCTGAAGAGATTAAATAATAAAGAAGTAAGCACGTCAGACAGACCTGATATCAACTGAGAGCCCCCAGTGCACAGCTTCCTGCTGAGGTGACAAGGCACCAGAGCACGTGCACTTATAGCTGCAGGGGACCGTTTCTGGTTTGCTTCAGGAGGTTCAGGGCCTGTATTTAATCCCACAGGAAAGGGATAAATCGATGCCACAGAGACTACTGAGCCCCGCCAGCCCAGGCTGCACTGAGGAAGGAATGCCTTTGGGAGAAGGGGAAATGAAGTCACAATTTCAAAAGATTCACACATTGTCATGGCAGGAACAAGCATTACAGTTACCTCTGGAGGCTAATCTCGAGGACTGAATGCTCCCAGTGAAGGCATGAGACCTCTGGGATTTTGAATGTCTCCAAATCCCAGAATTACCCCCAATTTCTGGCTAAATGACTATTCCGGGCAATGTCTGCATCCTCTGGTTTCTACAACACTAGTTTCTTTCATGAAATTTCTGAAAACAAAGCCAAGGGGACCAGTACTAGGAGCCTGAAGTCAGCGTTGCTGTGGGGTCAGTTCCTGAGAACACCAGCGTCCACTGGCCTAGCAGACCGATCTGCCCAACTCTGGGCCAGCATCTGCAAACTTGCATCATCTACAGTTAGTTAAACTGTTGTTGGGATTGCTTTTAAAATACTAAAAACTTGATAAATACTTTAAAATTTTCTAACACACTATAACTATAGTTAACATAAGAAAACAACCTCATATGCCGCCCACAGATGAAGGAATTTTGAATATGTGGCCGACTTTTGAATAAAACCAAAAGCCCACAATAGTATGTTCCTGTCCTAAATCACTCAGGAAGGAGAGATTCTGGGAAGGGGGTGGGGGGCTGGTGGGAAACTCAACTAAAACTTCAATATCCTTCTTTAATTACCTGTATTTTGGGAAGAATCAATAGCCCCATTTCATTCAATCTGGGTGAGATCTTAGATTAAGAGACCTCCCTCCCCTGCCGCCAATTATCTTGTTCAAACTTGCGTTAAATTTGGTTAATACCAAGTGCTATTTCCCCAGCTGTGAAGTCAGGCTAGCAGCTGCCTGGGCAAACCAGGCCCCACTGCACCAGCAGAATGACAGCTGCATAGTCTGCCCAGGAAGGGAGTGTAGAAGGCCAAGGCTCCGAGGCTCTCTGCTGGCCTGTCACACTGTGTGCAGTATGCTAGGTGACAACAGCGGCAGAGGCGAAGGAAAGAATGAACACAACCGATTTCTACCCATAACACATTCTGCTTCCAAACTGTTTTCTTTATGGGATACTACATTGAGTTTGATCATTTTAATTTTAGATTTTTCAGCATTCTATGCACAGAAGTGAAACATTATGATTATATAAACACTAGAGGCCTGGTGCACGAAATTCGTGCACGTGGGAGGGGGTGTGTGTCCTTCAGCCCAGCCTGTACCCTCTCCAATCTGGGACCCCTCAAGGTATGTCTGACTGCCCGTTTAGGCCCGATCCTGGTAGGATCGGGCCTAAACGGGCAGTCAGACATCCCTCTCACAATCCAGGACTGTTGGCTCCCAACTGCTCGCCTGCCTGCCTTCCTGATTGCCCCTAACTGCTTCTGCCTGCCAGCCTGATCACCCCCTAACCACTCCCCTGCCAGCCTGACTGATGCCTAACTGCTCCCCTGACAGCACGATTGCCCCCAACTGCCCTCCCCTGCAGGCCTGGTCCACCCCAACTGCTCTCCCCTGCAGGCCTGGGTCCCCCCCAACTGCCCTTCCCTGCAGGCCCGGTCGCCCCCAACTTCCCTCCTCTGCTGGCCTGGTCACCCCTAACTGCCCTCCCCTGCAGGCTTGATTGCCCCCAACTGCCCTCCCTTGCAGGCCTGATCCCTCCCAATGCCCTCCCCTGCTGGCCTGATTACCCACAACTGCCCTCCCTTGCAGGCCTGGTCCCTCCCAACTGCCTTCCCCTGCTGGCCATCTTGTGGTGGTCATCTTGTGTCCATATAGGGGCAGGATCTTTGACCACATAGGGGCAGCCATCTTGTGTGTTGGAGTGATGGTCAATTTGTACATTGCTCTTTTATTATATAGGATAGAGGCCTGGTGCACAGGTGGGGACTGGCTGGTTTGCCCTGAAGGGTGTCCCGGATCAGGGTGAGGGTTCCCTTGGGGTGTGGGGTGGCCTGGGCGAGGGGCTTGTGGTGGTTTGCAGGCCAGCCACGCCCCAAGGCGACCCAAGCGGAGGCCCTGGGATCTGGGATTTATTTATCTTCTATGATTGAAACTTTGTAGCCTTGAGCGGAGCCCAGAGCTGGCCAGAGCAGGCGGAAAGCTTGGCTTCCTCCATTGCCGGGGAAACCCAAGCCTCCTGCTTGCTCTGTGGCCGGCCGCCATCTTGGTTGGGTTAATTTGCATACTCGATCCTGATTGGCTGGTGGGTGTGGCTTGTGGGTGTAGCAGAGTGGTGGTTAATTTGCATGTTAATCTTTTATTAGTGTAGATTCCTGATTTCTACTTTAACACATTAAGCACCCAGCCTGATTTGTCTTCCGGATGGAAAGTATAGTGTCAGTCACCAGTGACTGACAGGGTGCTTAATGTGTTAACTTGTAAACATTCCTGTTTTCTACTTTAATAAACTTAAAATTTCCGTAATCTCAAAAACAGTATTCTGTGCTGAATATGGCAGAACCATAAAATGGAAGGAGTCTGGGTTTTCTTTCCTTTTTTAAATTTTATTAAAGTACTAGAGGCCCATGCCGAAACTGGTTTGGCTCAGTGGATAGAGCGTCGGCCTGTGGACTGAAAGGTCCCAGATTCGATTCCAGTCAAAGGCATGTACCTTGGTTGCAGGCACATCCCCAGCGGGGGGTGTGCAGGAGGCAGCTGATCAATGTTTCTCTCTCATCGATGTTTCTAACTCTCTATCCCTCTCCCTTCTTCTCTGTAAAAAAATCAATAAAATATATTTTAAAAAAAATAAAATAAAATAAAGTACTAGAGGCCCAGTGCACGAAAGTTCGTGCACTTGGGGGGCGGGGGGTCCCCCTCAGCTCAGCCTGCGCCCTCTCACAGTCTGGGACCCCTCGGGGGATGCCCACCTGCTGGCTTAGGCCCGCTCCCTGGGGAATAGGGCCTAAGCTGACAGACATCCCTCTGGCAGCCTGGGAGCCCTCGGGGGATGTCCACCTGCCAGCTTAGGCCCGCTCCCTGGGGGTTCGGGCCTAAGTTGGTAGTCAGACATCCCTCTGGCAGCTTGGGAGCCCTTGGGGGATGTCCGACTGCAGCTTAGCAGTCGGACATCCTTATTGCTGCCAAGGAGGCAGGAGAGGCTCCTGCCACCGCCGCTGCGCTCACAGCCATCAGCTGGGCTTGTGGTTGAGCAGAGCTCCCCCTGAGGGAGTGCACTGACCACCAGGGGGCAGCTCCAGCATTGAGCATCTGCCCCTGGCGGTCAGTGTGCATCATAGCGACTGGTCGTTCCACCGTTAGGGTCAATTTGCATATTACCCTTTTATTATATAGGATAGTTGACACACAACATTATATTAGTTTCAGGTGTGCAACACAGTGATTCTACATTTATGTACCTTATGACATGAATGCCACGATAAGTCTAATAACCTCGGAGTTTGGGTCTTTATGTCACCATGTGGAATGCCACCACCCAAAGAAACAGTCGCATGGCAGTGTGACAGGACTAAGAACAAGGGCAGCCCCTCGAATTCTGCATTCCTCAGCTGTCTTCACCCAAATACACAAAACAAGGCTTCATTTTTTTTTTTTAACCAATTGGTTTCTGTTTCTTTGATTAAAGAGAAGTCTTTATAAAATCTCTACCACTGTGGCAATGTCAGTGTTTGTTAATTCTAGGTGATGGACATTCTAGTGGCTGCCATTCTATTTCCTGTAGTTATCACGGTTAAAGAGGTTTTACTATTTAAAAAGATTGAAGAGTTGGCCATTCCTCTCCTATTTTACAGGAATGCGATATTCTCACTACAGCGAGTACTGCACTGTGGCATGCTCCCAAAGCTACTTTCTCCTCCACTGCGCCACCCCCGTGTCCCCGGCGCCACTACTGCTTCCCGCCTCGGATTCGGCTCAGGTGCATGTGCAGCTCTCGCCTCTCCTCCTTCACCTCCACGTGCATCTGAATGAACGTACAACCTCATGAAGTATGAGAAATCATGACTTCAAATTTCTCAAAACTAGAGATTATCTGCACGGTCTAAAAAGGTGTGAGAGTAAAGGAAAGAGCAAGTAATTCTGTGCAAATTAAAATAAAAATAGCTAACATCTGCTGAGCACTCATGTGCCAAGTACTATCATGAGTCAGTATTCCTATTAACTTGGGACATCCTTGAAACTACCCAATAAGGTACATCCTGTAAGCCCCACTTTACAATGAAGGTGAGGGAGAGTGCTGAGAAACATTTCTAAAACAACAAAAGCTAATTTATGTTAGCGGCAATCAAAAAAAATCTAACACAGTTTCAAGACCAAATTTTGCTTATTCAACATTCTTTAGATGGAAATCTAACACTCTTCTGAATCCTAATGCTCTATTTTAAAGACCAGTTCCATCGCTTACTATTTTCTAAATACTTCATGAAGTCATCTTTGGTTCACATCCCAATGTCACTGCCCAAAGTTACATCATCAAAATGTCACCCCTTGACTATGGCAATCATCTGTGACCTCTCCTCTGGGCACTCCACGCTTCCCTGCATCTGAAGACTGTCAACTCCAAGTGCTGCTCCAGTCGGCTGTAGAAAACGACCCCCCGGATCTAACCAGATCATATCCCGACTTTTCAGGCTTGTTTTGAGGATTAAGTCTACTCCCCCATGCAGCACAGTGCTTGGCACATTGTAGAAACTTAAGAAATGTTAGTCATGCCTCTGAAAAGCAAGCTGCATCAACCCCCTTTTACAGAGGAACTCAGCCGTCTCAGAGAAGTGAAATCCTTTAACTGGAGCACCTCGGTAAGTGGCGGAACCAGGCCAGAACCAGGTTTGTCTGGCTCCGGCGCCAGCAGACCTGACAAGTCTGGTCAGTCCTGGTGGTCTCCGCCTGGCAAAGGCTGCTGCAGCTCGGCATGTGATGAAATTCTGCCAATGGCACAGGGAAGAATGTCTGCAGGGGAACTCCAGGGAAAGGTTTCTTATGCTGAAAAGAGACACAAGAGCCCTGGCCAGTGGTTCTCAATGGTTAGAGCGTGGGCCCCGCACACTGAAGGGCCCAGGGTTTTATTCCTGGTTCAAGAGCATGTACCTCATTGCAGGTTTGATCCCCCACCACAGTAAGGGCACATTGGGGAGGCAACCAATCGATGTGTCTCTCTCACATAGATGTTTCTCTCTCTCTCCTCCCCCCTTTCTGCCTTTTCTAAAAATCCATGTCCTCAGTTGAGAATTAAAACAACAACAACAAAACCCCCAAAAGAGACACAGGAAGCCCCTTTTCTGCGCATGTAAACTGTCCAGTCTGGACGTGGTACACGCACTGTTACCGTAAAGGATCAGGCCTGAGCACAACCCTCGTGGGGAGGAGGCGGGTCTAGAGGAGAACTGCCGAGAGGAGGGAGTCAGGCTCTTCCACGAGGAGTAACTGCCCGGCCCTGGGTTCCTTGTTATTGAAACAAAATTTCCTTATCGTTTAGGACCTGAAAGCTGACGGGATCTTGACACATATATCGCACTGTGGACAGTAACACAGATCTCACGGAACCTATTGTAGCAACTTTGGAAATCAACTGCCCCTTCCTTTGAGATGTTCCCAACTCTCCTTTTCTCACGTAACTGTTACGTATTCCCAAGCCCATATTTAAGTGAAACACTTAAAAACACCCTCTTCCAAAACTTGTTAGAATATTTTCAATGGTTTCTATGATCACAAATAGATACAAACAATTTGTCATATAGATGGAGATGCATTGTCATGATGGACTTAACACAGGGTGTTAGGAAGAACACTACGTTTCTGATGAGCCTGCCTCCTTCCTCTCCCACCCCAGCCTTCCAAGCTCAGGCCCACCATCAGTGAGCTGCATGCCGTACTCACGGAATAGGAACAAACATTTCCCCGGGAACAGAAATTCCCACACTCTACTTGGCGAGAGTGACATGAAGTAGTTTTCCTGTACAGGGAGACATGCTCTTCCTATGGAACGTTCTGGTATCAAGATCCAAATGGGCTGGAACCTCAGCTCAACGAGGCAAAACATGCAGCACAGGAAGAGCAGCAGCAGCTGCATCCTGGGCTCCACAGCCGAGCGCTGCCTCCTCAGCACCCACAACAGCGCTCCTTCCTCCCGGGCAGCTTCTCTGGGCCTCTCTCGAGAGCGGCCTAGATCTGCGAAGCAAGTGACCTGTCCCTTGATAGTTACAAAGGGAAGGTTGGATAGTAACACTGACAATCAGATATATTTAATAAGTTTGTGTTAGGTAAAGCATCCAAAAGCAGGCCTGGGCCCTGGTTTGGCTCATGGACAGAGCATCGACCTGCAGACTGAAGGGTCCCAGGTTCTATTCTCTCTCTCCCTCTCCCTTCCTCTCTGAAATCAATAAAAACATTTTTTTTTAAAAGAAACATAAAAAAAAAAAAAAAAACAGGTCCAGGACAACAATTTCATCTGATTTGGGAAACATCATGATCTCTCACAAAAGTCCAGTTTAAACCCACACTGAAGCTTTCTCAGAGGTCACCTCTGGCAGTGCGGACACTGCGCATTCTTCAGGAGCCCTGGGGCTGAAGTCAGCGCCCTGCCCGCGGAGCAGCCCTGCCCGCGGAGCAGCCCTGCCCACGGAGCAGCCCTGCCCACAGAGCAGCTGTCAGTGCGGAGCAGCTGTCAGTGTGAGCGGGTTCCAATCCTAATCCCGCTCTGACCTCAGACTCGAGCCTGAGAACCTGTCAGAAAGGTGCTCTCACAGTGGGAGACATCAAGCAGCAGCTGCTGCGCTCCCCAGGCTGCGGCCGTCATTTTGGCTTCTAAAGACTCCAGGGCCACTCTGGCTGCGTGCGTCATGATGCCCAGGGACAGGGGTGCAGTCTCCTCGCTGCCACACAGGACAGGGAGCCGGTTCCCTCGGTGCACTGCTGCCGAGGGCAGGGGTCTACCAGAGTCTCCTCACCATTTGCAGCTGCATCGTGTGAATGGTTGATCCAGTGCAGTGGTAGTGCTAGAACTATGCATACTAGAGACAGTTATATACCTAGCCTTCTTCCAGGAAATTAAGAATTAGTCGTCATCAATTTCATTCATGAAACAAAAATGACTTAAAACTCCTTTTAGAACAACTGAGAAAATAAATGAAGGATAAAAGAAGGATGAGGGAGAGAAGGCAAACCCTAATAGAAAGCTAGACAGATGGTGGACAGACACAGAGATGAAGGCAGACACCGGCCATGAGTGCAGAGAAGCAGAGGCCTGCTAACACCCTGGCTGTTGGTGACAGTGCTATCCGGGTGACAGCTTCGGGGCAACGCTTCTAATGGTTCCTCTCTGATTCTTCACATTTGTACTTGGGGGACAGAGATGGGGGCGTCACGGTGAAGGATGGAATCGGGGTGCTCATGAATTCTTCCTGATACAACCTTACACCTCCCCACAGTCCTGGGCCTGCAGTGGCTGCTCCATGGGCCTCGTGCCTGGGTTTGGCTGCTGTGTCCCACAAGCGGTCATTTCACTTATCTCGCAGGCAGCACTGCCAATAGAACATCTCTGTGCTTCGCTTCTTCTACACTGACTGATGTTACACATCTGCGATCGTTAGTTTTGTGTCAGCTTGGCCAGGCTGCAGGACCCAGTTATTTCTTTTAATCCTCACCCGAGGATATTTCTTCATTTATTTTTAGAGAGAGTGGAAGAGAAGGAGGGAAGGAGAGAGAGAAACATCACTGTGAGAGAGATACATCGATTAGTTGTCTCCCGTGCATGCCCCAACTGGGGCCGGAGGTCGAACCTATAGCCCAGGTATGTGCCCTTGACCAGGAATCCACCACCTTTTGGTGTTCAGGCCAATGCTCCAACCACTGAGCACACTGGCCAGGGCAAGACCCAGTTATTTAATTAAGCACAGACCTAGGTGATGCTGTGAAAGCAATTTGGAGACTGGGTTGGCCTACCATCCATAGTTGCCCCCCTGTGAGTGGGTCTCATCCAGGCAGTGGGAGATCTTACAAGCAATAACTGAGGTTTCCTGGAGGAGAAATTCTCCTGAGCCTGCAGCCCGCCCGCCTGCTCTGCATGCTTCAGACTTGCCAGTCCTACAACTGTATGTGCCAATTCCTTAAAGTAAGTCCCCTACTGTATCTGTACTTCCTGTTGGCTCCATTTCTCTGAACCAATGGTGACATCGGCCTTTCTATTTTCATCCATCCACACTGAGTACCCATCAGGGCCGGGACCCTGATCCCAGGGCTACGGTGGGCTCAGGGGCACTAAGTTTACTCCCTAAACTTGGGTCAAGGTTTGATTGGCAGCAGATTTCCCTGGCTGCAGAGCTGCTCCATCTCCTTTGCTACATTTGATTCTAATACATAATGCATAAAATAAACATGCATTCAGATCCATATATGTTTCTAATTTTATATATTATATACATGTAAAAACATATATTTAGTTATATATAAAATATAATTATATACAAATACAAGGTGGAGCAAAAGTAGGTTTATACTTATGAGTACATGAAAGTTTATTCTTGTATTATTTATTATTGTATTATTTATTTGTACTACAACTGTAAATCCACTTTTGCCCCACCTTGTATATATTTATACATAAATATACAATATAATTTATAATTACATACTTTATATTATACTTTAATTTATATTAAAACTTTATAAATAAGTTAAGTTATAAATAAATATAATATACACAAATACAACTTATAAATAAATAAAAATTTACAGCTCTAATTTATATCCTAACTAGAGGCCCGGTGCATGGATTCCTGCACCAGTGGGGTCCCTTGGCCTGGCCTGTGCCTTCTATCAATCCGGGACCCCTCGGGGGATGTCGGAGGGCTGGTTTCGGCCCGATCCCCACAGACCAGGCCGAGGGATCCCACCAGTACACGAATCCATGCACCAGGCCTCTAGTATGCATATAAGATCTTTGGTTAATCTCTTCCCACCCTCTCCCTCCCCCCTTCCCTCTGAGATTCATCAGTCTGTTCCATGTTTCCATGCCTGTGTTTTCTGCTCCTGCGTTGAGCATCTGCCCCCTGGTGGTCAGTGCACGTCACAGCTACCGGTCAGCCAGTCGCTTAGGCTTTTATATATATAGATTATAATTTTAAGTATACAATATATTAATTACATATAGTTATACATAAGTATATTTATACTTTAAGTGTATGTGTGAAAATACAGTAGAAAGATACATATAGAAAACATTGATTATATCAAAACCTTGGAGATGGGGTCCTCTGGTTAACCGAATTTCTTTGGTTGTTGGAAATTTGTCTCCTTTCTTTGTTGAACACATTTAAAAACAGAAGGACGGGGGGGGAGGGGCAGACAAATAGTAAGGTGTTAATTTAAACAGAAAAATATCAGTAATTACATGAATGTAAAAAATCTAAATATTCCCATTAAAAGTCAAGGACTACAGACTGGATAGATAAACAAAACCCAACTAAATGCTGCTTACAAGAGTCCTACTTTGAGCAAATGTAAGACACAGAGAGTTTGGAAGTACCAAGATGGAGAAAGATACACCACACAAACACTAAACTAGAGCTGGTGCAGATGTATTTTAGGAGACAAAGCAGATGTCAAGGCATGCAGCATTAGTAGATGAAAAGGAACATTTCATAATGACAAATGGAATTCCACCAGGAAGGTAAAATCATTCTAAATTTCTAGGAACCTAATGATGCAGCCTCACAAGACACACAACACTGCCTTGGGCACAGATCTGGAGTTACGAGCTGGTCTGGAGGGTTAAAGGGATAACACAGCATGTCCACAGTGAGCACAGAATACATGTGTGAGTAAGACACCAGCACATGCCCTGTCACAGCTGGAGCCACCGACTTTAAAATGAACTTCCTTCCTGTTTTCACATGTGAGCTTATAAAACATTAACATGTACAGGAATATGTTACTTCAAATGCAGCAAAGATTACTGAGCTAATGGCCTTCTATTGTTAATCTGACTGGAACTGTAGCAGTAAATCAACTCCAAAGTACGGTTATTAATTTTCTCCTGGTATGAAGGGCACATATTATTAAGTCATGCTTCAAAGAGCAGGCCACAGGCTGAGCTCAGATCTGTTACACAGAGGCTGTAAAACAGGAAGGAAACAGAGCTGTCATTTCCAGGGGCTGCTGCTCTACCTATTTGTAAGAGTCACAAGACAATTGGCTTTTCTAAATGAAAAGACACAGGAAGCTTTTTCTAAGAACTACCAGATTTTAAGTTATATTTTTGTTGCCTATACATAGTGGGTTTTTTTTTTTAAGTTAGGTTTCACCCTGAATAAATAAATGGGACAAAAGGAGTTTCCTTCCAAATGGAATGGACATGGTTTCCGCGATGTGAAATACTTGTACCTAGAAAGGCTTTTCAGCAGATAGAAACTCAAGCACACTCATAATACAGGTTTTTTTATATAAAACTAGAGGCTCAGTGCACAAAATTCGTGCACTCAGGAAGGGGGGGAGATCCCTCAGCCCGGCCTGCACCCTCTTGCAGTCCGGGAGCCCGCGGGGGATGTCCAACTGCCACGGAGGCGGGAGAGGCTCCCACCACCACCGCTGTACCCACCAGCCATGAGTCCTGCTCAGGGCTTCTGGCTGAGTGGCGGTCCCCCTGTGGGAGCACACTGACCACCAGGGGGCAGCTCCTGTGTTGAGCATCTGCCCCCTGGTGGTCAGTGCATGTCATAGTGACCAGTCATTCTGCAGTTTGGTCAATTTGCATATTAGCCTTTTATTATACAGGATAAATATTCCCCCACAGAAGCATTAGCCCTAAATTATGAACCATCCAAATAGCAAATCAATTCATTTTAGCTAATTAAGGCAAGCAGAAAATATTTAATTAAAATCCTTGGTCTTTTAGATTTGTATGCTTCACAAAACTAGTGTATGTTTTACAAAATAATACATTTATAATATTTTACTTCCAAGGCTCATAGTCTTGTGATCAATACTCATTTTATCAATAAGGACAACACAACTATAGTACTTTCCTTTCTTGGAAAAGCAGGGAGGCTGAATACTGACCGACAACCTTCTCAGCACTGCCCAGCCTCCCCACGGATCCTTCCAAACCTCCGGTCCTGACCGCACCCTGTTTCAAGGGGACACAGCTTTCCACACATGCAGGCTGTCCTTCCCTGAATGGACAGAGCATTGCAGCGAGTCACCACCTACTGAGGACAGGTACTCGGCCTGCTCTTAAAGAGACAGATACAAAAAGAAAGCGATGGGAAAATCCTGGGCAGCCTCTCACTCCCCACAACAGGTGGGCACCGCACAGCCTGCTGCTGAACAGTCCAGACCTGGCCAAGATGCTGAGACCCCTGGTTTCTGAGGTTGTCCCATTTCCTACAGATCCTGGCTCTTCGCCAGAGCCTAAGGAAGCCACTGGAAAGGCCGATGTTACCTCCCGCTGCGCTGCACCCACCCACGAGTACTTGCAAAGCACTGGATATGCTTCCACGCTTCCCAACGACACAGAAGTGGGCAGACAGCCCACTGCAGTGCAGGTGAACATGCCAGGGACCCACCGCCCAGCACCGGCTGCTGGCACGTACTGCAAAGAAGGAGGGGCTCAGCTAAGGCTGGGGGTTAGGAAACCACTCCCAAACACACAGAGAGTTTGCTTTTATTTGTTAAGGTTTGGAGAAAAGAACGAGAGAATTCCACATTTTAGTCATGTTTAACCACAGGGAAAACCTGTCCACTAAGAAAAAAGCGTTGTTGTGAATCCTTTTAACGGCAGGAACCAAACTCCCAGAGCCCCTGCTGTTCATTAAAAAAGAAAGGGCCCTTTTCAGAGGCAGAGCTCTCTCTCTCACAAAATGAAAAGATCAAACACGCAGTCCACCTGTAAGAAAGCAGCAGTGCCTGGGTCTCCCTGAGACCAGAGGACGAGGGTGAGTGAGGGAAGTGCCGCGATGGTGGAGGCCATGGAGGAAGCTCTGCCGAGGCAGCGCCATCGCCTCTGTGGACCCACGTAACCCTGCTGACGCCCGCCTCCTGAACAAAGGTAACTACCTGCTCAATGAGAGTGAGGGCGCATGACCAGGAACAGCGAGTGCTCTAACTGAGCCCAGACAATCTGCTGCCGGAGAAGATCTGCGTTTGAAGGTAAGTTAAGAAAATCTAAATTGGATTCAGGAGAAATGCAGGAAACCGATTACCGGGCTAATTATTTTCTCTTTGACAACAGAGCATCCCACTTTACACAACGAGGAAGTAACTAATCTTTTCTCCTTCCACATTCTCCAGCAACACACATCTGCTACAATGTTCTCACAACCACGAGGCCACTGCAATGGACCAAGGTGCCAGGGGTCGCTGTGCGGCTGTTCCGTGCACCACTCCCGTTCTTCCTGCGCTTCGACTTGTACTTACCAGGTGTACCAGGTAGTAATGCGGATTTTTTCAATAGATGGAGTTACACATATGCTGATATATATACGATTTGATATGTATGCTATTTTGTTGTATTCACAGCAACCTTCAAAACTTCAGGTCAAATTTTCTGAAGGTGTTAACATCATAGATATTTTTACGCTTTAAAATGTCGAATTTCATGCCAAAAAAAGAGCATTTGCAGGAAGTTTTAATTCGTTATTTTGAAGAAAAGTGCTGCTGAAAGTTATCGCATAATTTGGGAAGTTTATAGTGAACATGCTCCATCTCAAGATACTTGTGAATGCTGGTTTAAATGCTTTAAAAGTGATGATTTTGATGTGAAAGAAAAGAACGTCCAGGTCAACCGAAAAAGTTTGAAGACCAACCATTACAAGCATTATTGGATGAAGATGCGCGTCAAACTGAAAAACAACTTGCAGAAAGATTAAACGCCGCTCAGCAAATAATTTTCAATCATTTACAAGCAATGGGAAAGAATTTAAAGGAAGGAAAATGGGTGCCACATCAACTGAACGAAAAACAAATGGAAAACCGAAAAATCATCAGTAAAATGTTGCTTCAACTGCACGAAAGAAAGTCTTTTTTGCATCGAATTGTGACTGGCAATGAAAAGTGGACTTATTCTGAGAAACCCATACGCACAAAATCATGGGTTGAGCCCTAACAGTTTGGCTCAGTGGACAGAGCATCGGCCTGCGGACTGAAGGGTCCCAGGTTCGATTCCGGTCAAGGGCATGTACCTTGGTTGCGGGCACATCCCCAGTGGGGGGTGTGCAGGAGGCAGCTGATTGATGTTTCTCTCTCATCCGATGTATCTAACTCTCTATCCCTCTTCCTTCCTCTCTGTAAAAAAAATCAATAAAATATATATTTTTTTAAAAATCATGGGTTGATCCGGGTCAACCATCAACATAGACTGCAAGGCCAAATCGCTTCGGAAAGAAGACAATGCTCTGCGTTTGATGGGATCAGGGAGGTGTGGTGTATTATGAGCTGCTAAAACCAGGTGAAACTGTTAATACTGATTGCTATCAACAATAATAATCAATTCGAACCATGCTTTGATTGTAAAACAACCAGAATGGGCCAGAAGACACGGCAAAGTAATTTTGCTTCCTGATGACGCACCATCACATACTTCAAAACCAGTTAAAGAAGCGTTAAAAGATCTTGCCTGGGAAGTATTAACCCACCCGCCATATTCACCAGGCCTTGCTCCTCAGATTATCACTTGTTCCAATTGATGGCACATGCACTTTCTGAGCAGCACTTCAAAACATACAAAGAAGTAGAAAATTGGGTCTTTGAATGGTTTGCCTCAAAACAAGAAAAGTTCCATTGGGACGGTATCCACAAATTACCTGAAAGATGGGGGAAATGTGTAGCTAGTGATGGACATTACTTTGAATAAAGCACTTCTGATATTTCTCTTGAAATTATCGTGTTTTCTTTGATTACAAAATCCGCATTATTAACCGGTATACCTAGTACTAGTACAACTCCTGTTACTTCGGAGGAAAAGAGCACCAATTGCCACCCTTCCTAACGACCACTTGGACTCACAGGAGTATCCTGAGTGGGGAAGCCAGAACCTCTCACACCTATCCATCACTGTGTGGCCCAAACCCAAGGCTGGCTTAATCAACTGCTGGCCACGAGCCATGTTCTTCCCAAATCAAGGCTCCAGTGGACATGTGTTTTGTCATTTCTTACAAATATGAAAAGTCTTTCGAAGTGATTCCACTTGGTATCTGTCAAAACAATTCTGTATGTGAAACAGTCACCCTAAAAAAATGAAAAAAAATATTATTTGTAAAAATATATCCTATATGATAAAAGGGTAATATGCTAATTGACCCTAAAGGCAGAATGACCAGAACAACCGCTGGACCAGTCACTAGAGGCACACTGACCACCTCTTGGTCCCTTTCCCTGGCCGTCAGGCACCGATCACCTGATGGCGAACAGGGAACTGAGGGTGGGTGGCAGTGGGAGGCGGGGCCAGCTGCAGACAGCTGGGGAAGATGACCCTGATCACAGGCCAAGCCTAGGGACCATACCCATGAATGAATTTTGTGAGCTGGGCCTCTAGTATATATATAAAAGCCTAATATGCTAAGTGTCTGACTGTTTGACCAGTCGCTATGATGTGCACTGACCACCAGGGGGCATACATTCCGACAGGTAGATTAGCTTGCTGCTGGGGTCCAGCCAATAGGGACTGGGTGAGACAGGCCAGACACGCCCTGGAGCCCTCCAATGGTCCCTCCCCGGCTGGCTGGCCCCAATCAGGAATGGGCGATTTGAGCCGGACATGTCCTGGAGCCCTCCCGCAGTCCCTCCCTGGCCCCAATCATGCACCAGTGGGGTCTCTTGGCCTGGCCTGAGCCCTCTTCCAATCCAGGATCCCTCGGGGGATGTCAGAGAACCGGTTTCAGCCCGATCCCCACAGGCCAGGCTGAGGGACTCCACTGGTGCACGAATCTGTGCACCGGGCCTCTGGTTCCATTTTAAGAATTTGAAAATTGTTGCCACTTCTAGGGGTTAAGATGGTGCACGACATGATGTAGTAAACATTTTAATGCCACATAGTGTTCCAGGTAGGAGAGGCCAGCTTTCCCGGGAACATTAATAGGAAATACATTATTTTTGAAGCGGAAGGAATATGTCTTCGTTACTGGCCCACATTTTCAAAGGTAGAGCATATTTAGTCTTTGGTTTTTCTGTATTATTTATTCTACTTATATTCAATCACTACGCCATTTTTTTCAAAATTGTGCTTGCGGTGAGGATGGTTATTAAGAAAAGACGGCATTTTACTCAGTCCCGGAGGGTAAGAGTTACCATTACTGTCATTGCCTCTCCAGTACCTGGGATGCAGGGGCACTGGACTGCCATCCTGTGTGCCCAGCCAGCCCAGCACTGCGGTGCACGCAGGAAGGCAGGAGCTAGCTGGGGTGTGCGGGACTCTGGTTCCAAAGCTGGCACACTCCCCGCTCAGACATCCCAGTGCTTTCCCACCCAGCCCCAATGCAGTCTACACCTACCCACTTGGAGTTCTCCTGGATGTTTAATGTAGTGCCCAGGTGTCAAAAACCTTAGGGAAAAAACTTAGAAAAATCCTGAAGTTATAGGTCTTAAAAGTGTCCTTCTACTTCCTGTCATTCCACTCCTGACACACTTCATGGCGCCCCCTGTGGCAGCGTGAATCAGAAGCTAACAGACTGACTGTACTTTCAAACTGCACCCCACACCCCTCACAGAGCCCATCACCCTCTAGGCCTTTAACCAATATTGTGAAAGAATGAACTGTGGAGGGAGTGAAAATGCACACAGAGTGCTCCGGGGCTAACTGGATTTGCATGGTGATGAGAACACATTCCTAAATTCCTTTTCTTCTACCTTAAGAGTGACTCTTCTGCAGGACAGATGAATTCATACCTTCTGCTCTCTAGCAGAGAAACCAGAAAGGACAGACTTTTTAACATAATTAACAGCCACCAGCCCCGCTCACTCCAGTGTGCTTGTCATGGTGGGGAGCGTGGACCTCTTGCAAACACATCGTCCCTGGAGGAGCAGGGCAACAAGCAACAAAGCTGCATGAGGCAGACCTTCCAAAGTGACGGTGGCACAGGATGGCAACATGAACACCACCTCCACCCCACACTCCTTCAAACGAAAACTGAGCCACGGTGACTCCTCTGAATCAGGGAAAACCCTGGGTTATCCCAGGGAAAGGCATGCCAGCCGCTGTGAGAGGCTGTTTTACAGAACGCACCTTGTTGATCGTCTAGTCCTCTTAACCCACTGCCATTTTCAGTTAAAATTCATTCATGTGCAGCACATGAGACTCCAGACACAGGACAAAAACACATTTTTCCCCTGGCGGGTGGGGGCGGTAACCGATGTCAATAGCTGCAGCTGTGACTGTGTAATTACCTGTTTGCACTGACGTGGCACACAGTTTAGATTTAATAGGTCAGATGACAATGCATAAAATGCACTTAGCCTATGATTACCCCTTTTCAAACATTCTCTCATTCGCAACTTCGACCCTGGGAACATAGCAGGCACAGACTTAGGTCAATAAGAAACACTGGCCAACACAATAGGCTTGGCCTCAAACGGCGCTGCTGACAGACACCAGCACAAAGGAGATGAATGGAGGCCCCCTCAGTTCTCACACAGAGGGAAGAATGAGTCAGTGTACTGCCGCTGTGGTGCTGTTTGTACAGTGTATGCAGCTTTTGTCCTCGGCCACTGTTCACAGCTCAATGGGGCGACACAGCCGAGGAAGTGCGGGCGGAAGAACCTCCACCTCTTCCCTGCGGCCAGCAGTGGGCCCACATGCACATGGCAGGCCAAGTGAGACCGGGAAAGTCACCAGCTAAAGCTCCTTCCACCCCCACCTCACATGAGCAGAGTGATTTTTGAGTTCAAGTACAAAGAATGTATTACTTAGGGTGCCTAGAAAAGTCACTATTAGCTTGACATTAATATAGTTGTTGATTGAATTATTGTTCACTTGGCTTCTGCCGTGTATCTCCTACTTTTTCAAATGCTTGTGTTATAAGCAAAGAGAAATCAGGACTGACTCAAAGTAGGAACCAAAGTAATGCAGCCAGGACTCAGCAGAGACAGCTGGATCCGGGCCAGCAAGCAGGTGAGGAGGCAGGATCCAGGCAGGGCCGCATCAGCCAGGCTGGCAGTGGCATTTCACCCACGTGTGCCAATGCTGTTCTGTCCCAAGTATATGCACACCTCTCTTTATGCCTACCTCCCAAGGGAAAGGGGTGTAACAATTAGGAACCCAACCCCGGGGTAAAATGGAATCCGAGACAACTCAGGGAGGTGTGGACAGGCAGCTCCATAGCGGAAGACCGTGTGCTTCGCACTGGCCAAGGAAACGGAGCTAGAGCGAGGGACAAGCGCCAGTGCTGAATGAAATGTCACTGCCCAAAGCCAAAGACATCTCGGCAGGACAGCATCTGCATTTAAGGATCACATGTTTTGGAATTAGACTGTACTCAAATTCTGATTCTACTAACTACTAGCTGTGTGTCAGCCCTCCAGATCTTCATTTCAGCATCTGTAAAATGGCATGTCTATCCATTCCTTTACTCAAAAAATAACTGGCTCGGTTGGCTGGAGCATCGTCCCATACACTAAAAGGCTGCAGATTCGATTCCCCGTCAGAGCACATACCTAGGTTGTGGGTTTGATCCCTAGTCAGGGAGCGTACAAAAGGCAACCTATTGATGTTTCTCACATTGATATTTCTCTGTCTGTCTCTCTCTAAAATCAATGAAAACATATCCTCGAGTATTAATAAATAAATAAATAAATAAATAAATAAATAAATAAATAAATAAATATTGAGGCAATACTAATACCTACTTCATTGGTTGCCATGATGATAAGATAAATTAATACACGGGAGGTACCTAGAGGAGGACCTGGCACTGTAAGGTGCCTATACTGAGCGCCAGCACCCTGAGTCCATGAGGACTTCTCACTGACCAGAGGCTGTTTGTAATGGTCTCTAGGAAACAGATGAAGTCAAGCTTTGTGGGTACCATGTGACACAGCTACATATAGAATACACACGTCTATTAATACACATGTGACACAGCTACATATAGAATACACACATCTATTAATATTAAAACTTTAAAAAAAGTATATGATTTGAATTTTCTCCTAAATCTACATCAATGTACAACTAATAATTACTCCCAAGGAAGAAAACAAAAACGAACATTAATTAAGTGCTTGCTATTTTAGGAGCCAGATATTCTTCTAAGTGATTTATCTAAAGTACTGTTATTTTTGCAGTGAAGAAAATGAAAAATAGAACATTAAGAAATTTGCTTACGATTACACTGTTAAGAAGCAAACCCAGGCAATCTGACTTCTAACCGATATTGTGCTCAAAGCACTACATGATACTGTCTCATTAATATTCCTGAGACAGCATCTACACCGACTTGCTAAGTAGTGCTGTGCTTATTCTTGTAGTTAGCAAAGAAAAGAAGTCACTTTCCTAGAAGCTTCTGACATAGAACAAAACCATATATCCACAGCAGCCTCAGAAATGATGATTTACTATGAAATAAATACACGTAAGGTATGTCCTTTTACCCTTTTTGAAGAACAGGCAGTTGCTGACCACATCTAGTCTAGCAGGAGCCCAAAAGTAAAAACAAATTTTAACTGCTTTCATAAACCCTCATCACCACAGCTTAATTAGTTTCATGCATATGGATCCAATCTTCCTTACACGCTAATACATCTGTAATGGTTCTGCCAACACCAAAAGTTCATTAATGAAAAATAACTTGTTTGAGAATAGATGCTTTAACCATACAAGTGATTACTTAAAAGTAAAAAAAGTCCCCCATTTCAACAACTGTCAGAGTGCCTCTCCATGTTTAAATCTCTCTGTGGCGCTTATTCTCAGCTGGTCTGCCCAAAACCCCCTGAGCATCAGCCCTAGTCCCCTCTTGGTCCGTTTCCTCTCCAATAAGACGAAAGAAACTATCATGAACCAAGAGAAACTCGCCAAACTGCAGGCACAAGTGTGCAGAAAGAAAGAAGGTAGCTCACAGAACAGCTACAGCAGGTGATAAAAAACTTCAGTTCCCCTTGAAGAAGTCAGGGGTGACAATATCTCTGGTATTGAAGGGGTAAATATGTTCACAAACCATGACAGGCCATGCTGAGACAGAGCAGCCGACAGAAGTGCTACCTCGCATCTTAAACCAGCTCGGCAGACAGTCTGACTGGTGTAAGGAGACGGGCTGAAGCTCTGCCCAATCTGTGGGTGGAAAAGCACCGCTTGCTACTGGAGAGAATGATGATGACAAAGTTCCAGATCTTGTGAGGATCTGATGAGGCTTCCAAGAATGAAGCAAACTGAATTGAGTCAACTCTGAAGAAGATAAACTTGAAGAAGTTTCTGGGAGCTGCTATTTTACATTATGACTGCTTTTTCAAATTTTGTTTATGGATCTGATAAAATCTAGAGCTCCAATATTTTTTAGCCCAATGCCCCTGGACACTGCAGATCTTTTCAGTTTTTGCTTATACATAAATCATTCTTTGCACCTAAGTAATCTGAAGAAGCTTGGGACTAAAGTTTGAAACAAGTTAATAAAGTTCTTTGCCTAGAAATCTATACTAATAAAAGGGTAATATGCCAATTAGACCAGACATCTTCTGGAGTCCTTTCTGACAAAGCTGGGCCTGGGCGAAGCCGCCCATGGTCCTGGGAGGAGCCACCCACGGTCCCGGGTACCTGCAGCTGCAGGCAGCCTGGGCGAAGCCGCCCGTGGTCCTGGGTGCTTGCGGCCAGCCCAGGCCGAGCTGCCAGGGGACCCGGGTGTCTGCGGCTGGCCAGAGGGAGGGAAGCCCGGGTCCCAGGTGCAGGGGCCGAGGCAGAGGCAGTTTGGGGTGATCAGGCAGGCAGGGGAGCAGTTAGGGGCAATCAGGCTGGCAGGAGAGCAGTTAGGGGCAATCAGGCCGGCTGGGGAGCAATTAGGGGCAATCAGGCCGGTCCGGGAGCAGTTAGGGGCGATCAGGTCAGCAGGCAGAGGGATTAAGAGCAATCAGGCAGGCAGGCAGGCAGGCAGGCAGGCAGGCGGGCGAGCCGTTAGGAGCCAGCAATCCCAGATTGTGAGGGGGATATCCGACTGCCAGTTTAGGCCCAATCCCTGCAGGGTCTCGGATTGGAGAGGATGCAGGCCGGGCTGAGGGACCATTCCCCCCCCCCCCCATGCATGAATTTCGTGCACCGGGCCTCTAGTAAATAAATAAATGAATAAATCTATCTATCTATCATCTATCTATCTATCTATCTATCTATCATCTATCTATCTGGTACATGTATTTGTTAGTCAAAGAACAGCAATACCAACCAAGAACCATGCCAGAAGTAAAAATTTTCACTAATTTATAAGTTCATTCCATATGACTGATTTCACTTATTCTTCAAAATCTTAATTTGTATATTATATACAAATAGAGCATAAAAATCACATGAAAAAATATAAATTGGCAAAGTTGTTCAAGTGTACTATATAACATCCTATATAATAAAAGCCTAATATGCTAAGTGTCCTGTTGGCTGGTAGGCCATTCAAACAATCAAAGCGTAATATGCTAATGATATGCTAAGGCCACTCAACCGCTAATTATGATATGCACTGACCACCAGGGGGAAAATGCTCTGACCCATAGGTTAGCTTGCTGCTGTGGTCTGGCTGATTGGAACTGAGCAAGATGGGCTGGACATGCCCTGGAGCCTTTCCGTGGTCCCTCCCCGGCTGGCCAAACTCCCATGTCCCTCCCCGGCCCCGATTGTACACTGGTGGCATCTTTCGGCCTGGCCTGTACCCTCTTGCAATCTGGGACCCCTCGGGGGATGTCGAGAGCCGATTTCGGCCCGATCCTTCAGACCAGGCTGAGAGACCCCACCGGAGCACGGATTCGTGCACTGGGCCTCTAGTAATAGATATTAGTATAGCACTTTACTTCTTAAAAACTAATGTTTTAATAACCTGAAGTTTGCCTGGCTTTAGTCCTTTCATCATTCATAAAAAGAATATCTGATTAGCACAGTATAATCTGTATACTAGACAGGAAATGTGACTAATATTATTTCATTACTAGAGGCCCGGTGCACGAATTCGTGCACCAGTGCGGTCCCTCGGCCTGGCCTGCGGGATCAGGCCGAAACTGGCTCTCTGACATACCCCGAGGGGTTCTGGATTGCAAGAGGGCACAGGCCAGGCCGAGGGACGCTACCAATGCACGATCAGGGCCGGGGAGGGATATGGGAGGTTGAACAGCCAGGAAGGGACCACGAGAGGGCTCCAGGGCATGTCCAGCCTATCTAGCTCAGTCCTGATCGGCCGGAACCCAGAAGCAAGTTAATCTACCGGTCGGAGCGTCTCGCTCCGATTGTGAGGCCTAAACCGGCAGTTGGACATCCCTCTCACAATCCTGGACCACTGGCTCCTAATCGCTCACCTGCCTGCCTGCCTGGTTGCCCCTAACTGCCCCCCCCCCCACCAGCCTAATCGCTCCCAACTGCACCCCTGCCAGCCTGGACACCCCTCACAGCCCCCGCTGGCCTAGTCGTCCCATGCAGCCTGCTTGTTCAGTTGTTTGGTCATCCCTCAGTAACCCCCCTGCTGGCCTGGTCATAGGCAGCCATCTTGTGAGGGTGTGAGGGTTAATTTGCTTATTACCTCTTTACTATATAGGACTAGAGGCCCAGTGCACGAAATTCATGCACGGGGGTGGGAGGGAGTCACTCAGCCCGGCCTACACCCTCTCCAATTCGGGACCCCTTGGGGGATGTCTGATTGCAGGATTGAGCCTAAACTGGCAGTCAGACATCCCTCTTGCAATCTGGAACCGCTGGCTCCTAACTGCTCGCCTGCCTGCCTGCCTGATCACCCCAACCACCTCTGCCTGCCAGCCTGATCGCCCCCTAACTGATCCCCTGCCAGCCTGATCGCCCCTAACTGCTCTCCCCTGCCGGACTGATCAGCCCTAACTGCCTTCCCTGCCGGCCTGATCAGCCCTAACTGCCCTCCCCTGCCAGCCTGATCGGCTCTAACTGCCCTCCCCTGCCAGCCTGATCAGCCCTAACTGCCCTCCCCTGCCAGCCTGATCGCCCCTAACCATCTCTGCCTCGGCCCCCGCTACCATGGCTTTGTCCGGAAGGACGTCCAAAAGGACATCTGGAAGAGGTCTGGTCTAATTAGCATTATTACCCTTTTATTAGTATAGATAATAAGCTTTCTATCTTACTTTGTATTGATTAGGACCCTTCTTTGACTAGGCTATCCCAAGGTATAGTTTTTCATCTTGGAAGGTATATATTTTGATTCTTTGACTCCAATGTACACATCCTTTTCTAAAAATTGCTGAGCAATTGCATATATGCATTTAAGAGCAATCTTTATTCCCAAATGCTATGGACTAAACTTTTCTTCTCCCTCTCCCTCCAAATTCATATAGTAAATCCTCACACCCAAAGTGCTGGCATTAGGAGGTGGGCCTTTGGGGTGATTATATTACAAGGGTGGAGCCCTTATGAATGGGATTAGAGACTTTATAAAAGAGGACCCACAGAGCTCCTTCCTCCCTTCTGCTTCGTGAGAACATGGTGTGAAGTCGGCAGTCCATGAACCAGGAAGTGGGTCCTTACCAGACATGGAATTGGCTAGTGCCTATATGGTGGGACTTCCCTGCCACCAGAACTGTGAGAAATAAATGTTTGGTGTTTAAGGCATCTCATATAAGGTATTCTAAGAGCCCACACAGGCCAAGACACTGAATAAGTTCCATTTTCTCTATATTCATAAACTGACTACAAAACTTGGCAAGAATCAAAGAATCATTTGAAAAAGGAAGGAAAAGAACGTAAAAACCAGAGCTCTGAATTAAATGTATAGAGATATACTGGATATGCACTTGGACATGTACTGGATATGTTTCCCCACCAAAAGTGCTCATTCTGGTAACACTCAATCCAAATGCCTACACTGGAAGCTTGTAATCCTACTATGCTGTCTGAGGCCAAGTCCTCTTCAGCACTGATAGGCCTGGGGAGCCTGACAGCGCCTCCTGGAATGTATCTTCTGACCACAGCCAAGAAAGAATGAGAGCAGGAAGCACTGGTGTGCGGGTGCAGGCTGTTGGCTTCCAGAAACAGAGATTAACTTAAACTAGCTTAGGAAGAAAGAGAGGAAGCATGATTTGTTACAGGATACATGGAGGCCTTAGGAAACCCCAGAGCAGATTCTAGAAGGGCTGCGCCCAGACACGAGAGCCATGAGACTCGGGCAGTGATGTATATCTTCCCTTCCCCGCCCCCTCTTCACTCTCATGTCTGCATAATCCCCTCACTTCCTCTGAACCAGCTTTCTCTGTCCTCCAGTCAGCATGGCATATAAGGCTGCTCAAGGCCTTTGGGTTTACAAGCTAAAGCCCCAGACATGTGAATAGACTAACAGTTTCTCTTTCTTTTGTTCCCATTCCCAAATCCAAGGGACAGAACTGGAATTGGTTGCAGGAGTGTGTGCAGTAGAGCAGTGTGCAGCATGGCCCTAGGAAGCTGGCAGGTCACAGTGACAGGTGTCCACTCTCTCTGCCGTGGCCAGCCAGGAGAGACTCCTCTGACAGACTGCTCAGCCCTTTCTCCCTGGAGCCCATCCTAAAAATCTTGAGTTTTTGTTTCCTATAGTAAACCCTCTACCTGACCTCAAGTCAGCTATCTGAGACAACGTATTGATATTATCCTGACTGCACAGACAAGTATGGTAGTATGGCCATCACTGAGGTAAAGCATGACTATCCACCTGTTTGCTCAGCCTATACTCCTAACACGATCTCCTTCCTACTTATGTATCTATTAGTCTTATTCTAAAATATCTTTTTAATCAGTCCCCCACCCCATTCCAGCAACAAAGCCATGGTCTTCATTCAAGATCTTATCTCTTCTGAATTTTTAGAATAGCTTCCTAATTGATCTTCCTGCCTCCAAATCTCCAATATTTTTTTGTACTAGCTTCAATAATTTCCATTTTAAAGAAAAATACTGTCCTGTCACACCCCATGCTTAAAATTCTCTCCTAGCTCCTCACAGCAGAGGGCCCCACTGTGCCTTTCTATCCACCAGAACCACCTAGACTCCTGGCCTTCACCTTGATTTTCGGAATCAGACTCTCCTAGAGCAGGGCTTAGGAATGTGCCTTTTTAACGAGCTCCCCGCTTGATTCTGAGGGAACCAGTCCTGCATCCGTCTTTGGATTTGTGTCTTGGGACTACTCTATAACAAAAAGTCAGCCCAGACTCCCTGAACAGAGTGCCAGTCAATTCACAATCTGCTTCCAACCTACTTCCCAGTCTCGTTCCCTCCTACTCTCCCTGCCCAGCTCTTCCCTTCATACTGCTGGGCAGCCAAGCATCTGCCTTCAGCTCCTCTCTACTCAGGGAGCTTCTTATTCTTTAGGAGTCAGCTCAAATGTTACTGCCTCTGAGAAGCCTCCCTTGACTGCCTTTAGCATTTATTCATGCCTTAGAGTTTAAGAGGCAGTCTGTGTGGTAGTTAAAGGTACCGACCCTGCAACCAGACTGTCAAGGTTGGAAACTAATGAGTGAAGAACACATGGCCTGGAACAAGTCACTTAGCCTCTCTGTGCCCTTAGCTGCCTGCATTGTAAAACAGGAATAATAACAGTGTGTGCGCAATATAATTGTTAGTTAGTGAGCTAATGCATGCAAAATATTTGCCTGGATTATAGCAATTAGTCATTATGTTAGCTTCTGATCAATTTAAGAATTCCCTTTCTTACTTGTGGTACAAAACTTTGAAAAAAGTAATTTAACAATATAACTTATTTTCATTTACTTCTCAAAAGGTGACTGAGGATGATCTACTAAATCTATTTAAGAAAAAAAGTCATTTCTATGGAAAAGATTTAGATTGTCTTTTGAAGTCATTCACTAAACAGGCAGAAACAATTTGGAAATCTGAGCTATCAATTTGATTTTCAAAGAAGTAGGAAGTATTGGTTCTAGCTTTGGGTCATTATTTTCTAAATAAAGAAAGAACGGAAAACTCTGGAATGAAATTGCAGAGCAAAATTTTCATCACTTATAAAACCGAAATTTTAGCCAAATATATATTTCAAAAAATCTTGTAGGTTTTCAAAATAACTAGAAACACTCTGCCCTTTCTTTCTCTAATTTCGAAAGTTATACCTGAAGTGGAAAAGGCAGAGCAATAGGAAAACCTGGCCATCTGCAACAAGAGGAAAGCACGGTTGTGCAAGGAGACACGTAAACAGGAAAACTCAGCTGGTGCTCGGATCTAAAGCGAACAGCTGGGGTATCACTAGGTGGACTCTGATTTTTTTCTTCTCAAATATCAGCTATTCAGGTGGAAAGGACAGAAACAAGATACAGCGAGATGTGGAAACACGAGTCAGCTCTTCCAAAGAACACCCTCTCCTTGGATCTCATTTACTTGGCAAATACTGACAGAGCACCTACTACTGTACCCTCTTGGACACAGCAGTAAAAAAAAAAAAAAAGGAGCCAGGCACCTTATCATGGGGACAACCTCCATCTCCCACCAAGGTCAGCATCCTTACGCACTGCCATCAGGACCACATGGCTCCAACTCCAAATTGCCACTAGAAGACTCCAGTAGACAAAACCTCCAGATCATGGTTCTTTAGGCCCATGGGTGTGTTAGGGGAGTCTGAGAACCCCCTAATATTGCATGCAAAGGTGTGCATAAATACACATACATACATTTGCCTACACTGACAAGGTGCTATCACGTATTCTCAAGCGGGCCCATGACCCCAAAAGTCTAAATATGCCCTGCTCTAGGGGTAGGGAAATTCCTACAACTCTGTCCTATTGAAAGGACTGCTGCCATATTCCAATCAGAGAACATTTGGTAAATTCCTCATCTGACATTTTATAGCAATATGTTCAACAATTTTATGACCAACAAATTATGTTCTGTGCATCTGAATTCTGCCCTCCAATGTTTTCAGCACCTAAAATCTAGTTGCTCTGCTAGATTTCTTCCAAAAAAACTGTTTATAGAACCTGGGCTCCGTCAACTCTTGCAATACAATCCTTGTGTATGACTGAACCACAGAAAAATAACTCCTTAATTTGTGGTTAGAAAGAGCACTGCACAACAGCCTACAGTGGGTGGCATGAAACTATCACAATTATAAAGCAACCAAGCAAATAACACACTATGTCTACAACAGATAAAATGTTGTGAATCCAAAACACACACTGCTATAAATAAAGTCAGTGGTTACTTGCTGAGGCCCTCTGACTAGCGTCGCAGTGACCAGGGCTGCTCTTATCATGCTTTCTAACGGAGTAACTGATGCCATGTGACAGTAGAGTAGACTGTGTGGCACCACATGCATTGTTGGGCTAAGAAATTAGATGAACTGCACTGGACAGTAACTTTGGGAAAATGCTCTTTAATACAAACAAACAATGAGCTTTCCTTTAGAAGCCACCATAGGGGAGAAGAGGGCGACAGGCTTAGTCCCGCTGAGCCAGCAGGCCTGCAATGTGGGAAACGGTTGAATAAGAGCAATTGGTGTGCCTAAATGCTTACTTGTTGACAGCTGTAATCAGATCATTCCCCAACATTAAAATCATAGATTTTAGAACTGGGAAGGCTCTAAACAAATCAACAAGACAATGGGACTGAGGATCAAAGAGGATGTGTGAATTGATCAAGGTGACAAAACTAGAAAGAAATGGAGTCTTTTGACTCCCTTATGTTGCCATTCTTACACAGAAAAGTTTCTTTTATTAATATATAACTCACATACCATACAATTCACCCATTTAAAGTTTCACCTATTACTACAATCAATTTTTAAGACTTTTATTACTACAAAAAGAAACTCTGTACTCTTTAACCAACACCCCTCCAGGCCCTAACCCTTCATCCCTGGCAACCACTAATCTACTTTCTACTTCTAAATATTTGCCTATTCTGGACACTTCACAGACATGAAGTCATACAGCATGTAGCCCTTTGTGACTGGCTCCTCTCACTGGCATGCATGATGCTTTCAAGGTGGTCATGCTATGTCATGTATTAGTACTTCACTCCCGTTTAGGACTGAATAATATTCCATTGTATGGACTATATACACAAACACACGTTTTGTTTATCAGTTCATCAGTTGGTAGATATTTGAGTTGTTTCCACCTTTTGGTCATTATGAATAATACAAATATAAACATCTGTGAACAAGTTTGTTTGTTTTTTAAATTTTTTAAATTGACTTTCGAGAGGAAGAAAGAGACAGAGAAAAACATCGATGTGAAAGAGAAACAGATTGGTTGCTCCAACTGGGGATCGAACCTACAACCTGTTACGTGCCCTGACTGGGAAAAGAACCCAGAACCTTCTGGTGCACTCAACCAACTGGAGCCACATGAGCCAGGGCTGTGTACAAGTTTTTGAGTGAACATGTTTTCATTTCTTTTGGGCACATACCTAGGAGTGGAATTGCTGGGTCATATGGTAACTCTGTTTAAGTATTTAAGGAACTGCCAAAATATTTTTCAAAGTTGCTGCACCATTTTACATCCCCACCCATCAGAACGTTCTTGTTTTTAAAATCACAACTAATCAGATCATGAGTACAAACTCCTTATTCTCTGCTAATAGGTAACTGAAAAAAAAAGCACCTAAGTATTGATAAATACATTTTTTAAACTACACATTTTTACATGAAATTCAGATGCAGAGTTCAGAACACAGAAAGAGAGCTTTAAAATGCTATTTTAAAAAGGGTTACCATGTAGTAAATACATTTCTTAAGCCATATGAAAGTATTATACATGGGCTACAGATACATGTCAAACATTCTACAATACTGGGAAATCTTAAACATAAATAAAAAAGGACAAATCAAATATTCCCAAAAACTAAATTAGAATTTATCTAGTCAGGTGATATCTACATACTTTCACTCATTAGAAAAAAAGTCTTTAAGATAAAAAGCTGATGGGTAGGGTATTCAACGGCTACATAAATGCAGTATGCTGATTTGGAAAATAAAATAAAAGCTAGATCTACAACCATCTAAAGACATTAAAGAGCTATTGTCTAATGTTTTGGTAATCAATTTGGGGACAACAACTTTATAAACTATGCAGAAAACTATATTCTGAACAAAGAACTTTGCTTTCTTTTATCAGGTGTGCTTCCTGGGTAGCAAAGAAATCGACTAAACCATAAACAAACAAAAATCTGAGTCTAGATGAAAAAACTAGAAGGACATTCACCAAAATGATTGGTTGATGTTTGAAGTTTGTGGGCTTTTTTTTTGTGTGTGTGTGTGTGTGTTTAGTTTTAGCAGTATATTTTTAAATTGAGATATAAATGACATAGAACATTAATTTCAGGTGTACTATGTAATGACCCGAGATATGTATATCCTGTGAAACGACTACCACAATTAGTCTAGCTCACATTCATCACCACACACAGTTTTAACGTAACAGAGCACATGCATTTGATGATATTTACAACGACAGATGTACATATACTTTTTCTACTTTCTTTTCTACTATAAAAATGCAACTAGAGCCCGGCTGGTGTGACTCAGTTGTTGAGCACAGACCTATGACCAGGAGGTCACAGTTCAATTCCCAGTTAGGGCACATGCCCAGGGTTGCAGGCTTGATCCCCAGTGCAGGGTGTGCAGGAGGCAGCTGATCAATTATTCTCTCTCATCATTGATATTTCTCTCTCTCACTCCCTCTCTCTTCCTTTCTGAAATCTATATATATTTTAAATGCAACTAGAAATATTTTGCTTGGTTAATTATCTAATTCAAAAAAATGAACCTGAAAATAGAGCTATCCTATATAATAGAAGCCTAATATGCAAATTGTCCCCTTGACTGGAAGTTCGACTGGGAGTTCGACCAGGGGGTGGGGCTGGCAATGGCAGGTGGCCTGGGGAAGGGAGGCCCCCCCAGCTGGCAGCAGCAGCAGCCACTAGGGACCCTACCCGTGCACGAATTTCTGCACTGGCCTCTAGTACATACAGAAATGTAAAACCACCACACTGCAATGTCATGAGTTAAAAAGACATACTTTGAAATTCAGACTAGAAAGGTCAATGTGGGAACAGCCATCCTTACATTAGCCAATGGCTGAATTTACCTGACCTTAGATAAAATTACTTGATAATATCTCTGATAAGTGATTTGGTAAAACAGAAATCAGAGTGTGGCCTAAGATCAACTATAGCTTATACTTAACTAGAGGCCCGATGCACAAAATTCGTGCAAGGGGCTCAGCCCTAGCAGCCGCCTCGGCCCTCGCAGCCCCGGCTTCGTCCACAAGGTTGTCCAGAAGGTCGTTCAGCTGTCTGGTCTAATTAGCTTATTACGCTTTTATTATTATAGATAATATTTCTTAATTATTTTACAAAAGTTTATTACAACAAAAGGTTGCTGAAATGTAAAAAGGGATAGTAGAGGTGTGTTTGGTTTGGTGAACATGTCATTTGTATTTTAAAGAAACAGAAAGCTGTCCTCAGTGGACAGACTGCTTGGGACTGCATCCCCACAGTGCACTCTGGAGCAAGCTGGCTCCACCCCCGCTCCACGGTACGCCGGGTTCCTGACTCTGCTCGGCTTTCGGAACTCCTCCAGCCTCGATCTCCATGCCTCCAAGAGTAAATAATGTTCCTGGCTCACAAGCTTACTGGATCTTACCCTTTCTCTACAAAAGTCAATGTAATTTGCATCAAATATAGAAAAGACAGAATAAAAGAATAAGCTATGGTTATGTATTTGAGAAGTGAATAGAAAATTTGAATTATGACCTAATTTCACCCGTTCTTCACCCTACCCCCATCTCTGGGGGGGAAAAAAAAACCACACCAAATAAAGAAAACCACCAAAACAATACATACTTACATAAATAAATAAATAAATAAATAAATAAGCAGCTTCCAAGAATTGTGACATAATTTTCCAGAAAATGAAATCAGTGGATAGCTACCCTTAGGAAATGAGCAAAGAACAAACTCATTTACTCATGAGTTAAATCATAATAATTAGAACGGAAAGAGGCAAAAACTCATTACTTTAATTACGTATTATGTTTTCTTTACTATAGAAAGTTGAAAAATGTTATCAGAAATTATCTAAAACAAACATATCTTAGTAATATGAAAAGCATTCAGTTACTAATTTTTGCTTTGTTTTATATTTTTATTTGATGATAGGGCGGGACCCACAACTTTACCTTCAAAATTCAGCCACCCTAAAAAGGTAAGTAATTTTTATTCTGAAAAATGCAAACTACTGTTCATTCCTAACGTCTGCAGCGCCTTCCCCAGAGCCTGGGAGGGGCGTCTTACACAGGGCTAATCAAGGACAGGTAGGCTGAAATCTGGAAGAGGATTCTAGAGTCTGTTTTCCAGACGAAGAGACAGAGAAGCTGACTGTCCCTCCCACTGTTTTCCTGCGGGAAACGCAGACGTGCTGCCCCAGAGACTCCAACACCTCGCTGCACCCAGAGCGCAGGACGCAGGCAGCCAGCCGGCTGCTGCCAAGTTGCTGAAGAGACCCCAGAAGCCGCCGACGTCCAGAATTCGTTTGCCAGAAAAGTAAGTCTCCATATGTTGAAGCCAGTCATCAAGCTTTCTGCCATGCGCAGTGAAACGAGGCTAAGTGATCTAGAAAGCCACAGATCCTCTGAGGCTCTCTCCTCACCTGTGAAGTAGGCATGTCAGTGAGGTACCGTGTACAGTGTCTGCTTGACATGTAGAAAAGGGTCAAAATGTTGGCTCTTCAAGATAATGAAGACCATGGTGACCTCATTTAATTCCCACCCAATCATGTGAAGTAAGTACTACTATTTCATTCATCCATTTTATTTTGTTTTCATTCATCCATTTTAAAGACAAGTGAGGCTCCCATGAAGTTAAGCAACTTGCCCAAGATCACATAATTAATATGTAGCAGAACCAAGATTCAAATTCAGAAATTCTCTCTTCAGGGCCAATGATGCTTAGAAAAGCAACTCAACATAGTAAGAGCTACCAGTAATGTGGGATATTCAAGCTGGTGGGGAAGGCAGTCGCTGTGGGGACAGAATATGGAGACAGAATGGTTTCCTGTAGGCAAAGTGTCAGACAACGGTGCATTTGTCCCCTTATTTGTTCAATCTCTGGCAGAACATATACAAAAAACTGGGCTAAACGCAGAGGAAGGAGTGGAAATTGGTGCAAGAACTATCAATAACTTAAGAGATGCAGATGACCCCATCTTACTTGCAGAAAGTAACAGTGATTTGAAATAACTTCTGATGAAAGTGAAAGAAGAAAGTGCCAAAGCAGGACTGCATTTGAACACCAAGAAGACAAAAATCTGCCCTGGCTGTGCGTAGAAGGGTTGCGGTTCAATTCCCGATCAGGGCACATTCCCAGGTTTTGGATTCAATGCCAAGTCCAGGCTCCTGCGGGAGAAAATTGGATGTTTCTCTCTCACACCTCTCCCTCTCTCCCCTCCCCCGCCCCCCCTCTCCCTTTTTCCTTCTCTCCCTCCCTCTTCCTCTCCCCCCTTTCTACAATCAATGAAAATCATATCCTCAGGTGAGGATTTAAAAAAAGATGATAAACTCTGACTACAGAAGAAATACACAACTCTAACATAGACAGTGAACACATTGAAATTGTTAAAGACTGCTTACCTTGGTTCACTCATCAATTCAAATGGAGACAGCAGCCAAGAAATCACAAGAAGGCTGAGACTCAGAAGGGCAGTAATGGAAGAATTAAAAAAAGAAAACCTAATAATACACAGATGCATCATGAGAGACCAAGCCAAAACAATCTACACCCTTATATTCCCAATCACTATGTATGGATGTGAAAGTTGGACAGTAAAGACTGACAGGAAAAAGAATAATTCATCTGAAATACAGTGTTGGAGGAGGACTCTAGGGATACACAGGACTGCTAGAAAGATGAACAAAAGGGCCTTAGAGCAAATTAAGCCTGAAACATCACTGAAGGCAAAAATGACAAATGAAGTTGTCTTACTTTGGGCGCATCATGAGAAGGCAAGGTTCTTTGGAAAAGACAACAATGCTGGGAAAAAGAGAAGGCAGCAGGAAAAGATGACCAATATGAGATGGATTGACTCCATAAAAGAAGCCGTAGGCACGAGTCTACAGGAGCTGAGCAGAGCTGTGAGGACAGGACATTGTGAATGTCACTCACTCATCTGGTCACCAGAAGTCTCAGCCAAGTCAACAGCACATAACACACATAATTATTATGATAATACTAGAGGCCCGGTGCATGAATTTGTGCATGGGTGGGGTCCCTCGGCCTGGCTAGCGATCGGGGCCAATAGGGGCCATCTCACCCAGTCCCGACTGGGCAGATTGGGGCCGGCCAGCCAGGGGGAGGGACCACGGAAGGTTGGCCAGCCACGGGAGGTTGGCTGTGGGAGCGCACTGACCACCAGGGGGCAGCTCCTGTGTTGAGCATCTGCCCCGTGGTGGTCAGTGCGCATCATAGCAACCAGTCAACTGGTCATTCAATCGACTGGTCGTAACGGTCACATAGGCTTTTATATATAGAGATAGATTAGACAACTATGAAGATAAGAACATGTAGCTCCTAATTTTCAATTCTAGAAAATAAGAAATTTTCATTGAAGTCAACATTAATTTTATTTTTCTTCTCAAAACTTAGATGGCTCTCAATTCTTTACTGAAACAGGAATACACAATCCTCTTTAATGAAAGTGATTTTATTCCTTTATAACACCAATAAAACTCTAAGACAGTATATCTCAAACAATAATTGCAACACCCTACTGTTGTTAGCTAAATGCTTTTGTGACTCCTGTCTATCAAAAAAGTAAGCAATGAATATTTATGGTGAATTTATAATCTGCAAGGCACTATGCCACACATTAAAATTATTTTTGCCAAAAGACAAAGCATATGTTTATTTTCTTAAAGTGACTTCAGATTATTTTAGGGGGAGAATTTCATAACAGTCCTAAAATTTAAGAAGTGGCTGCTGCTACTCTCAGTCATGAACATCATCACCATCATGACCATTACTAACACAGAGACCTTACATCACAAACTAGCACATGCTCTGAGCTTTACTTTTGGAACGAGTTCCTTCAAACTTCATATGTTTCCTTCAGTGAAATAAAGAACTTAAAAAGTTCACGGTAAGGGCATTATATTTGAAAGACAAGCTAAATTCAGAATTAAAGTTTCTAAATAAATTACATCCAGAAAACAGGCAGGTTAAAATATTTACCATGGCAATTAGAAAAAAGATATTTCGCCCTAGCTAGCTTAGCTCAGTGGATAGAGCATCGGCCTGTGGACTGAAAGGTCCCAGGTTCGATTCCAGTCAAGGGCATGTACCTTGGTTGTGGGCACATGCCCAGTAGAGAGTGTGCAGGAGGCAATTGATTGATGTTTCTCTCTCATTGATGTTTCTAACTCTCTCTCCCTCTCCCTTCCTCTCTGTAAAAAATCATTAAAATATTTTTTTTTTAAAAAAGAAAAAAGATATTTCATATCTGGAAATGATTTTCAAATGTAAAGAGTTTATGTTTAGCTATTAACTTTCAAAAATAGTTTGGCATATATCTTTATAATAAATACAAAATAAATCAGTATAACCAAAAAAATGGGTGGTGAGTAAAATAGAACTTCTGAAGTAAGGTTAACTCTAATAAAGATACTAAGTCTCAAAATATGTGCATTCATAGCAATATAGTTTGGAAGCCAAATAATTTCAAATCATATATTCCACACTAAGAGAAGTATAGCTCTCTCCATTATATATCATAGCAAATAGTTGCTAACCCCATTTTGAAAAACAATTGTATATAAAAGAAAATGCTTTCAAGGAAAATACAAGAAAAAGAAAAGATTTGCTTGAAAAATTAAAGAAATGACATGGGCAACAGCATAAAATCCATATGAACAGTTATAATATGCTCAATCAGTACTAATTAAGGACCAATTATACCTATTTAATAGCTAATTTGCATTTTAAAAAGAAACACAAAGTATTTTATTTTCGGTCCAAATTAAGGTTCTGAATTCAAACTTTAAAAGAAACCTAGCTGTAATATACTTATGGAAAAATCTTTCCTTAAAAATTAAAACAAGCTAAAAACAAAGAATCACATTTTCAAGTATAGGGCTACACTGATTCCTAATTTACCAAATAAAAGAAAAAGGGATACATATGAATGAAGACATTTATAAGTGTCATTTATCGGCATACAAAGTGTTTTTCAATTACGATAATGCTGTGGCTTTTAAAATAGAGGCACTCCAAAACACTGCTCTTTTTTAAAAAATACATTTTTACTGATTTCAGGGAGGAAGGGAGGGAGAGAGAGAGAAAGAGAGAGAGAGAAAAACATCAATGATGAGAGAATCATTGACCTCCTGCTGCCCTTCACTGGGGATGGAGCCCACAACCCGGGCATGTGCCCTGACAGAGAATCGAACCGTGACCTCCTGGTTCATAGGCTGACTCTCAACCACTGAGCCATGCCGGCCAGGCCAAAACACAGCTCTTTGAACAATTCTCTTGGTTCAATTAGCCCAGGGTTATAACCCAGCCTCTTGTCATCCACTCCCATGTCCTCCCTGATACTTGCCCTACTCAACCTCCTGGCACATGCAAAAACTACTGTCTCCTCCCTACAATTTTTATCCTCTACATTGTGTACAGCACTTTTAGAGGAAGGTTAAAAAGAACAGGGAAGAAGACAGAGAACCGAGATGTTGAAGTTTTATGACAATTTCAGAAAAGAGAACAGGCAAGGCACAGTGTTGCCTACTATAGAGCGTGCGGTAGCTGCGGGAAGGAAGGTGGCCAGAAGGTTCCTGACAAACGCACAATGGCAAGGGAGGGCCAGGTGGGCTGAACTGAGGAACAAATGGGAATTCAGAAACCAGGGCAATCTGGGGGACAGAGGAATAGAACAATAGTTTGAAGGAGAAACAGGTAAAATGTTTCCCAATTTTATCAATCTCTTTAGAAAAGATGATCAAAGAAAATTTAAGGTAGAGAATAGGAAATCTAGGGAGTATCAGGTTGAATCCGATAAAATTTCAGTTATTCAACTATTTTTTTAAAAGCCAGCAAATTCATGCAGATTAAACCTTAGCTTGATTTACCAGCTAAGGAGGTGGAGAAGAGGAACAAGAGGCTAGGAGTAAAAAAGGCAAAGAGAAGTCCAGAAATGAACGCAAGTCTTGAGAGCGCTAGCGGAGGCTGGACATTGAGAACACATCCTGACCGCACCTGGCAAGGTCCCTGGATGCCCATCTGCTATTTTCACACCTGCACTTCACTCTGTGAAATAAAGCTGCTCTAACAGGCTGCTTCGACCTGAACACGGCGAGATTTCTTCCAACCAGTCCCTCCCGCTTCATGTGGCCCAAACCCACAGCTGCACTAATGCTGCAGCCCTAGGTTTTTGGTTGTTTTGTTTTGTTGCTGATAAAAGGCAGGAAATAAAGAAAGAGGCCAATATGAAGTTGCTAATTCCAGGTCTGTTATTCTACAGCTGAACTCTACCCCACTTCCCTACTGCTGGGACTTCTATTTTTCAGTCTCTGGGGCTGGAAACCTGTCATTTCTCTGAGCAGCCTCTCCTAGCTTCCTTTCCCACCTCTCTCTCTAGCCCAGCCCCGAGCTGGCCCTTGAACTGGCCCTTCCGGGGTTGTACAGCAGCCTCAGAGCTGGGCTTGCTGTGCCCATGCCTCTCACACAACACTGCTGGGTCATCATCCAAAAGACCAATTCCCAAAGCCACTCTTCTATCTCTCCACTGTCATGACTTTTTAAGCTGAAATTCAGAATTTCCCTTTAAGGATCCTGGCCTGTCTAGCAAAGCAAATATTTCATTACCCCCCTAAAACTTCGGCCAAGCTGCAAGCTCTTGACCACTGTGTGCTTTTAAAATATGTGCACACATTTGGTACACATCTCCCTCTTAAAAGGTGCAGACTAACACCCTCCCCGCCTTGAGTGTGGGTTGGGCTTAGTGACTTGCTCCTAATGAATACAATATGGGAGAGGTGACAATGTGTGACCAGGTCATAAAATACATCACAACTACCCCAAACTTGCTCTTTCTTAGATGGCTCATTCTGGAGAAGCTAACTATGTGTGAGGACACTCAATCAGCGCACTGGAGAGACCCACATGATGAGGAACTGAGGCCTCCTGCCCATAGCCAGCATGTTGGGAGCCACCTTGAAAACAAATCCTGCAACCCGGTCAACCTGCAGATGCCTGCAGCCCTGGCCACTATCTTGCCTGAAGCTCAGGAGAAACCCTGAGGCAGAACTGTCCAGCTAAGGCACTCCTGGATTCCTGACCCCCAGCCTTTGTGTGAGAGGGTGTTTACTGTTGTAAGCCCCCAAGTTTTGGAGAATATGCTACACAGCTGTAGATAATTCATACAACCCTGCCCAGCTCTCTCTCAAATCTGTGCCTTGCTCACTCTCCCAACACCCTTTCTCGAGCTTTCAGAATCTAGCTCAAGTTTTATCGCTTTGAGGAGGCCCTTATTCAGTTGGTTTATAAAACCATTTCAACTATCATTTCTCTAACTTCTTTCCCCTTTGAACACTTGTATGCCTACCTGACCCCATCGCTCATTTAGCCTTTATTCATGCATTCCTGTGCCCCTGTGCTCCATGTGTCTCTCCTAAAAATAGCACGCGATCCTTCCTGACTGCAGTCAGCACACTGTAATTAACATGCTCAGTAAATATTGCTGAGAAAAGGAACAAGCCACATACACACCTGGAACTGTACTTGGTTTGCATAAAGCATGGACTAGGAGCCACACTGTCTCAGGTCTGCTAACTTACTAGCTCTTGTCCTTGGGTACTTTGCTTAAAAGCCCTGTGAGTTCTTTCCTTAGTGTTTCCAAGTAAGGATTCTATCAGTATGGACCTTAGAGTAGTAAAGATTAAAGAAAATGATGCTTGCAAATCCCTTAGCAAAGTGCCTCGCATAGGGAGTGCTCAACAAATGTTAGCTATCATTATTCTTATTAATCACAAATCTGGGTCTCTGAAAGTCTCTAGATGTTACCAAGTGGCAATCTAAATTAATACACAATTCTACAAACTCAAATAGAACTCACGCTTCCTATTAAGATAGTTTTTAATTTTTTTAAACCTACTCTTAACTCAATAGAACCTCAGCCTGAACTAATTGTGGGAGTGCAGCTTTGACTTATTTTCCTCTTTGTCCTATTAAGATATTAACTTCAAAGCTTTTGTGGGAACACTTAATTGCTTGCATTCCTTAACAAGCAGCCACCATCATAGTTTCCAGATTCACTTTTAACCTTTACAGTCCTGGGAAGGCATATAAGACAACCTTACTAGACATATAAACTTACACAATCTCTGGGATAATACAGCTATACATATTTGAACATGCTACATGAAAGCAAATCAAGTTTGCACATCAATCAAATAGAATCCAATAGAATAAATCAATCCAATAAAACATTGCTATGCCATATATCCTGGGGGCAAGGGGGTGACCACTAATGCTATTAATTTTTTAAACTTGTTTATAGAGGTATAATTGACATATAACATTATATTAGTCTCAGGTGTACAACGTAATGATTCAATATTTGTACATATTGTAAAATGATCACCACAGTAAATCTAATTACCACGTGTCACCACACAGTTACATAAGAAATTTTCTCTTGTGATGAGAACTTTTAAGATCTACTCTCTCAGCAGCTTTCAAATATGCAACACAGTGTTATTAACTATAGTCACCATGACTTCTTTATTTTATAACTGGAAATCTGTACTTTTTGACCACCTTCACTCATTTTGCCTGCTAGCCTCTCCCTCTGGCAACCACCAATCTGCTTCCTGTCTCTGTAAGCTTAGGGTTTTTAAATGTATTTGTCTTTTCTATCTTAATGCTATTCAAAGACTGAATTACAAGTGTTTCATGAACTCAGAACATTTCTGAGATCATATTTTATAATTCATACATATTCTTAAGGTATCTTACTAAAAGGTTAAACATAACAGATGCTCTTTTTTCCTAAAAAATAACCAGAGATCTTTTAATAAAAATCTAATATAATAATTTTCAATCACCAATTTATTGAAAAACAAACACGCATTTTAATTGTGTACAACATCCACTGGAATAAAAAGAACCGCTTCATTCAAATTCTTATTTTCTCTATTCCCCCACAAATACACCTTGAAAACTTCAGTTTTTGAAACATTCAACATCCATCTATTCACTCTTCATTTGATCTGATACATCATACAACCTGAAATAGAAACAAAGACTGGGAAATCAGCTTGTTTATTCTACCTTATTGTCACACAAAAGTACAAATAATATTCAGAGCTGTCAATCATGTGTGTTGTGACAAAGATGTGTGTTGTGACAAAGTTGCCAGTGAAAAAATAATGCTTTAAAAGATGTAATCTTCATGAACACATTAAAAAATAAGTGGACTTCACTTATAAAACTGGACTTCAGCACAGCTGGCATGGGTGGGTGGTTGTGCGTCAACCTGTGAAACTCAGAAGTCAGGGTTTAATTCCCAGTCAGGGCACATGCACGGGTTGCGGGCTTGATCCCCAGTAGGGGGCATGCAGGAGGCAGCCAATCAATGATTCTCTCTCATAGCTGTTTCTATCTCTCCCTCTCTGAAATCAACAAAAATATATTTATAAAATAAAACTGGACTTCAGGATTTTACAGAAATGTATACCATTCATGAAAAATCAAAATACAACTTAATGAAAAGATTTAGAGAATTTGGCCCTTTAGCCAAAAGATAAGCATAATTTAACCACAAGGATTTTATATTTCTAACTGATAGTAATCAAAAGTATTATGACCATGAGTGGGAATGAGAGAATCAAACCGATCTAAATCTGGCATTTTAATTTTTGAAGCTGGCAAAAATATCAATATAATACATCCCCTCCCCCACCTACCCAACCAATACAACCCAATTTACTATCCATGTAGTCATTTCCGTCTGAAACCAAACATCATTCCTTCCGCCTCATGACCTACAATTACTCAGTCACCAAGACCTGGTCCTTCTGTCCCCTAAACTGCTAACGAAAATCTCCTTTCTTGATCCTCAGGCGTAATTCACATAATTCTCATCATGTAATTAAGCCAAGGAAGCCACCTGAGTTCCCAGCAGAGCCAGGCTCTCTCTCACTAAGTATTCTGCAAGTGCGGCTCCCTTCCACCTCCCCCACTTCTATCTCCTACCATCACCCACCCTTTACACCTCAGTTCCATGTTAGTTCCTCTGGGAAACCTCCTGGCACAAGCTGACAGGTTCAGTGATCCCCTCTTCTCCAAATCTCCACAGAAGCCAAGAAACCTGTTATATTACATGTGTTCACTGTCTATCCCCACAACTGAACCATCACCTCCCTGAGAGCAAGGGTTGCCTTTAATCTGTACATCGCTAGCATTAGACATACAGGTGGCTCATTAAATATTTGCTGACTCCGTGAAAAACTGTACATGACCCATTTTATTTAAAAATAAACAGCTTAATTCTTGAGACTTATAAAATGTATTATAGGCATATTCCATGCCAACCAAAGTAATCAATACCATCCTATCTAATAATAGAGTAACATGTAAATTACCATCACTCCGCTACGCCCACGATTGGGCGGCGGGAGGCTGGGGGGCGGGACTCGGGGTGGCCTATCCAGCCATTGAGAGGCACGGATCCGCTGCCACTGACAGGGGCTACCCTGCTGTTGAGAGGCGCAGGGAGCGGGACTCCCGCCCCCCGTGCCTCTCAATGGCCAGATCCGCGGCCGCAGAGGGGTCCTGCCGCGGACACCCAGCTGCGCCTCTCAACAGCAGGGTACCCAGGTGTCCGCGGCAGCCCCCCTCAGCGGCTGCGGACCATCAAAAGCGGGGGAGCTGGGTGCCTGTCTGCGCCTCTCAACAGCAGGGTAGCCCCCCTCAGCAGCCGCGGACCATCAAAAGCGGGGGAGCTGGGTGCCTGTCTGCTCCGGCACCAGGCCTTTCAGAAGCCTCCACCTCGCCTGGTGCACCAGCGGACAGGCACCCAGCTCCACCGCGAAAAGCGAAAGCGTATAGGGGACCCTACACGTGCATGATTCAATCATGCACTGGGCCTCTAGTAAAGCAATATTTTGGATTTAATGATGTTCTTAAGAAATTTACTGATTTACTTAACAAATTCACTGTAGGAATTGGTACCACCTCAAATAGTACTTGCGATCCAATAATCCATGTTATTTTCACTACTGGTCCTGCTGGAGGTGTTAAGGTCTCAACCACAGTATCTGCTCATGTCCAAGACACTCAGCACCTGACTAGTTCAGCATACACTGTTCCGATATGTGACAAACCCTATCGAGAGCTCAGTGAACAGCCATCACCCAGGCAGGACTGCAACCCAGTCACACCTCACTCTTCAGGAAGTCAGTTATCTGGTGGCATCAAGTCCCCACAGAACCCATGCAGAGTTAAGCCGAGGACTGCTGGAGTTGTCAAAATGCACACTGAAGTCCAAGTGCACACACTTACCTAGAGAAGAGGTTGCAAGGTTCTTACTCAAGCACTAGTTGTTCTTATTTTTTCAGCACAACAAATTTGGTAATCAGTTTCCCAGGCATCAGAATATTAGAAGAAGAAATTAAGAGGTCTCAGCTAAAAATGAAAACACAGGAGCAGCAACAGAAAAAGAAAGATGACACCCACAGGTGAAACACAAAAACTACATAACTGGGGGTTATGTGGTTAAGGAGCAATAATTCCATATATTTGAATTATGATACAACACAGAAATTAATGTTTATTACTTTGATCCTGGTCATCAAAAACAAAGACCAAAAAACGTAGGTTAAACTACTTTAGGTCTAACAATGTTCAAAGAAAGTAGATGACATTTTATAAAAAGAATCATT
This sequence comes from Ia io, assembly GCA_025583905.1. Lineage (NCBI taxonomy): Eukaryota > Metazoa > Chordata > Mammalia > Chiroptera > Vespertilionidae > Ia > Ia io. The sequence continues at coordinate 3,293,767 of JAJQQW010000019.1, read as the reverse complement.
CTAATAATTAAAAATTAAGTCTTACATCTATAAAGAGTCAACTTTCTACTTTTTGTAGAATAAACTTATCATTCCCAAGTAACTACAGGGATGCTGACTCTAAGCTACTAATAATTGCCAGGCATTAAGTTCTTGTAACCACAGGTATCACTATAATTATGATAAAGCATTCATTCTGAAACAAAACCTGGACCCACTGTTCATCAGCTAATTGCTGGTAACACTATCCAAGCACACTATGGACACCACACCGAGGGCCCCGGTGTACCATAACCATGGACACCATAACTAAGGACACTGTAACAGGTGACCTAGCGTTCTTTAACAGACCTCCATCGAGCTTCATTACCACATGCCCTCAGGGTCCCTGTATTAAACTGATTCCTATGTGAGACTGTTTTAGGAGGTTTTTATGAGATATTAAGAACTCTATATTGTAGGATTTAGAGAACAGCACTTGAGAGTGAAGAGAACATTCCCGGCATTGGTTACACACAGCTCTAGGTCAGAGCCCCTGCTTTGGTAATAAGCAATTGTATGACTGGAATGCTTCATGCTCAGACCCATTTTCTTGATTTGGTAAATGGGAGTAATAGCTTCCACTTCCTGTGTTGTTGTTTTTTAATTTAATAAATCTTTATTGTTCAGATTATTACAACTGTTTCTCCTTTCTTCCCCCCATAGCTCCCCTCCACCCGGTTCCCACCCCACCCCCTGCCCTTACCTCCCCCCACTGTCCTCATCCATAGGTGTATGATTTTTGTCCAGTCTCTTCCCATACCCCCCACACAGATACCCCTTTACCCCTGAGAATTATCAATCCATTCCCATTCTATGCCTGATTCTATTATATTCACCCGTTTATTCTGTTCCTCAGATTTTTAATTCACTTGACTTTTAGATTCACTTGTTGATAGATATGTATTTGTTGTTCATAATTTTTATCTTTATTTTTTCTTCTTCTTCCTCTTCTTAAAGAATACCTTTCAGCATTTCATATAATACTGGTTTGGTGGTGATAAACTCCTTTAGCTTTTTCTTATCTATAAAGCTCTTTATCTGCCCTTCAATTCTGAATGATAGCTTTGCTGGGTAGAGTAATCTTGGTTGTAGGTTCTTGCTATTCATCACTTTGAATATTTCTTGCCACTCCCGTGTGGCCTGCATAGTTTCTGTTGAAAAATCAGCTGACAGTCGTATGGGTGCTCCCTTGTAGGTAACTGTTTTTCTCTTGCTGCTTGTAAGATTCTCTCTTTGTCTTTTGCCCTTGGCATTTTAATTATGATGTGTCTTGGTGTGGTCCTCTTTGGATTCCTTTTGTTTGGGGTTCTGTGTGCTTCCTGGACTTATAAGTCTATTTCACCAGGTGGGGGAAGTTTTCAGTCATTATTTCTTCAAATGGGTTTTTAGTATCTTGCTCTCTCTCTTCTTCTGGCACCCCCATAATTCTGATGTTGGTACACTTGAAGTTGTCCCAGAAGCTTCTTACACTATCTTCAACTTTCTGGATTTTCTTCTCTTGTTGCTTCTCCAGAGGCGTGTCCTTTGCCTCTTTGTATTCCAAATCTTTGACTTGATTCTTGCGTTCCTCTAGTCTGCTGTTGGGTCTCTGTATAATATTTTTTATTTCAGTCAGTGTATGTTTAATCTCTAGTTGGTCCTTTTTCATATCCTTGAGGGTCTTGTTAAATTTATCGGCCTTTTCTAGGAAATTCTTGAAAAACCTTATAACCGTGGTTTTGAACTCTATATCCAGTCGTTTGTTCTCCTCCATTTCTTTCGTTTGTGTTCTATTTCCTTGTCTCCTCATTTTCGCTGCTTCCCTGAGTTGGTAGGGTGGTTTTGTATGCTAGATGTCCTATATGGTTCAATGGGTCAGCCTCCCAGTTACCTGAGGTGGACACTCTTGGTGCACCCCTTTGTGGACTATGTGTACAGCCTTGTTGTAGTTAAGGCTTGATTGTTGTTGGTGTCACTGGGGGGAACTGACCTCCAGGCCAATTGTCCGTGAGGACCCTCTGTGTCTATAATGGAAGAATTGCTGTGCTGGAGACACGCTTATGGGGCAGGACTTGTTCCAGTAGGGCTTTGGTGCTCACTGAGTCTGCCTCTTGAATGTGTCCCTTATGAGAGTGGTTGAAATCTGGTGTCGTCTCACACAGACCACTAGATACACTAGTTTCTGGATCTCCAATGGGGTGCAGGTCAGTTACTGTCTGAGGCCACCCAGCAGGAGCTACAGCAAGAACTACAGTTTTCTCCTCTTTGCTTGGGATTTGGAGGTTTTGGAGCTGTCTGACTGGAGCTGCAGTTTATTTGGTTAAGCTTCGACAGGGCAGGCCATTTATATGCAAAAGCCGCTGCAGGGAGCTTGGGTGTGTTTGTAGTTTGTGTGGGGCAGGGTCTCAGGGCGTCACTAGGCTGGGGCGTGGCAAACAGCAATGGCTGCCAGTCAGCCTTCTCTGCCTTTCCGCGTTTCCAAGTCCCCGTGTCCCGCGCTGCAATAAACAATGATTGCTGGGTGCACCTCTGCAAGAAAGTCACCCTCACTTTCCGACCCAATGGCCGACAGTCCAGCTTCTCCCCGTAGGCGTCTGGGTCCCCCGCGTCTCCCCAGAGACTGGATTTCAGAGTGATCGGGAGCTTGTCTCCCTGCGGGTTGTAAAAAAGCAGTGCGCCCAGTCGCCTGCCACCAGCCCGATTCGCATGCCTACGTACCTCAGCTTTTCAGCGCTTGTGCTCTCTTTCCTTCTAGTTGTAGAACTTCCACTCAGCCAGCTTTCCCGTGGTTCTGGGTGATAGACGTTTTGTCTTTTAGTTGTAGTTTTGAAATTGTTGTGCGAGGCGGCAGTTTAGCTGTTTACCTACGCCACCATCTTGGTTTCTCCCACTTTCTATGCTTCTTAAAGAGGAATAAATCAGATGACATACATAAAGTCCAATGTAGGTTTTAAAAAACCTAGCTATCATGATTATCACATGGGATAGGGCCGTGGTCGGCAAATTGAGGCTCGCAAGCCACATGAGGCTCTTTGGCCCCTTGAGTGTGGCTCTTCCACAAAATACCACAGCCTGGGTATTTCACCCCAATACCTGGGTGAGTCTATTTTGAAGAAGTGGCATTAGAAGAAGTTTAAGTTCAAAAAATTTGGCTCTCAAAAGAAATATCAATTGTTGCACTATTGATATTTGGCTCTGTTGACTAATGAGTTTGCCGACCACTGGGATAGGAAAAGGGATCTTAATCCACACTAGGACAAGTTTGGGAAAGTGTATGCTGTACCATTGACACAGGAAAAATGTCTAAAGAAAAGGGCAGGCAGCTTCACATGATGGGCAGAGTGTTTTATATTTTTAAGTAGCAGAAGCTCTCTGACTCATAGGAGTGGTTCATGGAAAAGTAGACTGAAGTAAGGACTCGTTAAAAAGTATACTCATATGCTGCAAAGACATTAACTTAGCGATTAATGCACATGTCCTAGTGTGGGGCCAGGCCTTCTGCCTGGATAGAGGCTCACTCCCTGGGGCCCGGTGCTGATCTCCTGGCACAAACAATCCCCACTGCAGTGTCTGCAATGGCCAGAGGCAGCCATTTCAGTGTAAAACAGGGACAGAAGTACATTTGGAAAGCAATTCCTTCCAGATTTCTATGATCTGACCCCTCCAATCGTTATGGTTTACTCGTTCAAATTCAATAACAATTTTGTTTAAAAACAAAATCTCTCCTTTATGAGAAGTCTTTCCAAAATTATATTTCATAAGAACAAAAACCCTTTCTGTACTCATATTTTATTAGTTTAGGCAATAATCAAATATATTAATTAACAAGAATATAAACAGGTTTTGGAACAAACACAACTAGCTTTTGCTAAAGATATACCTCAACTGGAAGAAGCAAAAGTGCCCAGGTTAGTAGAGGACATCTACTTTCTAATTGTCCATGTAGTACTGGTATCAACAGTGGGTTTTATAGAAAAGAAAAGAATGTTCATTAACTCAGCAAGTCATTAATTCAATTAATTACAAGAAGTTAGCGCCAGAGTCATTCTGATTTGTTACAATATAATTTCTGATTTCAAGACAGAAGCTGATATGAAAGAAAAACAATATGAGTTATAAATTTTGAGGTTGGTACTGTAAAAATTAGGCCCCATCCACACCTCTAAAATCTCGAAATTTACTTATAATACTTCTATTTTGCAATTGACTCTAACTAGATCACACTACTGAACATGCCTAAATACTAGTTTATATTCTGAATGTTACTATTAATGTAGTGTATTTCTAGAACTAATTTTTCTTTTAAAAATGTTTCTCAAACATTTTACTTTTTTGTAGTAGAAATATCCACCACCACTCCCCACACTTTAAACGTTGAATGCAGAGCTGCTCCGCCCCAGAGCAATCGCAGCAGCCTTTCTGCACAACTCTAGCGCTTCCTGGGACAAAGGCCAAAACCCTTTCTTTAAGCCATAATCAAAAACTAATGTAAAATAATTATTCATTTACCCTGTATCAGTCACTGTCAGTTAATAAACAAAAGTTTTTTCTCAAAAAAAAAAAAAAAAAAAAACTAAAATGTTATAGAACTTATTAAAAGGCTTGTGCCTCACTCATTCGGATACTCGGTTAACCCAAATGATTTCTGATCTTATCCATTACTCCAAGTTTGAAAGGCCACTGAACATATTGAAAGCAATAATAAAAAAATTAAACCATTTTGTTAAGCTGGGTATTTTATTAAATTTGAGTTTTCATGTATCTTATTAATATTTGAATGATCTTATAGTAGAATACATTCAACTACACAAAACTCTAAATAAAGAGAAAAATGGTTCTCAAAAGGGATAAAAAAGGTCAGGCTGATGAATAATAAACAAATTAGGTAAATACTTAAATCTTATTTAACCTTTTGCACTCGGATGTCGAATGTGACTCGACACGGTTAGCATTAGAATAAAGGAATCGAGAAAAAAGCAAGCGAGTGCAAAGGGTTAAAGTCACTTAAATAAATGTATCAGAGCAGGAATCTGCCAGAATATGTGTAATCAGTGGCCTGACATGAAGGCAGAGAGCAAACATGTGTCCAGCCAGTCAGCTGCTGCATCCGGTCATGTCCTCTACACCTGCTGTCATGCAGTGGGGAGACCAGAGACCCGCTGGATCTAATCGCTTCCCATTTGGTGTTTTCATCTTTCCACCAATGATAAAGGCTACAGGTAAGATTTGAATTAAACATCTCCCACCCTCAAATTCTGATTTGGATTCAAGTAGAAAGGCAACATAACTGAAACAGTACTTTAAAATATTGTAGCCCGATTTCACCCCAAGGCCACAGAATATACATTCTTCTCAAGTGCACATGGGTCATTTTCAAAGATAGACCATATGTTGGGACATAGGCAAAGTCTCTTCAAATTCAAGAAGACAGAAATCATATCAAGCATCTTCTCAGATCACAGTGGCATAAAACTAGAAATCAACTAAAATAAAAATAATCCAAAAAAATCAAACACATGGAGACTACACAGCATGCTATTAAACAATGACTGGGCTACCAGAGAGATCAAGGAAGAAATAAAAAACATCATGGCAACAAATGACAATGAAAACACAACAATCCAAAATCTATGGGACACAGCAAAAGCAGTCTTGAGAGGGAAGTTCATAGCTCTACAAGCCTACTGCAAAAAGCAAGAAACAATGGTAATAAATTACCTAACCCTACAACTCAAAGAGTTCGAAAGAGAGCAACAAGAAAAGCCCAGTGTAAGCAGAAAGAAGGAAATAATAAAGATCAGAGCGGAGATAAATGACATAGAGACCAAAGAAACAATACAAAAGATCAACAAAACCAAGAGCTGGTTCTTTGAAAGGATAAACAAGATTGATGAACCTCTAGCCAGGCTCACCAAGAAGCAAAGAGAGAGGGACCCAAATAAACAAAATCAGAAATGAAAGAGGTGAAATAACAACAGACCCCACCGAAATACAAAGGATTGTTAAAAAGTACTACGAACAACTCTATTCCAACAAACTGGACAACCTGGAGGAAATGGACATATTCCTAGAAAAATATAACCTTCCAAAACTCAACCAGGAACAATCTAAACATCTCAATAGGCCAACAACTATGGAAGAAATTGAAACAGTCATCAAAAAGCTTCCGGCAAACAAAAGCCCGGGGCCAGGCAGCTTCACAGGGGAGTTTTACCAAACATTCAAGGAAGAACTAAAACCTACTCTCCTCAGACTATTCCAAAAAATTCAAAGGAACGAACACTTCCAAGCTCCTTCTATGAAGCCAGCATCACCCTAATGCCAAAACCAGATAAAGACAACACAATGAAAGAGAATTACAGGCCAATATCCCTCAACAAAATTCTAGCAAATCAGATCTATGTTCACATAGATGCCAAAATCCTCAACAAAATTCTAGCAAATCAGATCCAGCAGTACATCAGAAAGATCATGCACCATGACCAAGTAGGATTTATCCCAGGAATGCAAGGATGGTACAATATCCACAAATCAATAAATGTGATACATCACATAAACAAATTGAGAGATAAAAATCACATAGTCATATCAATTGATGCAGAAAAAGCATTTGACAAAATCCAACACCCTTTCTTGATAAAAACTCTCAACAAGGTGGGAATAGAAGGATCATACCTCAACATAATAAAAGCTATATATGATAAACCCACAGCTAACATCATACTCAATGGGCAAAAACTAAAACCATTTCCCTTAAGAACAGAAACAAGACAGGGATGCCCACTCTCACCACTCCTGTTTGACATAGTACTGGAAGTATTAGTCATTGCAATTAGACAAGAAGAAGAAATAAAAGGCATCCAAATTGGAAAAGAAGAAGTAAAGCTGTCCTTATTTGCAGATGACATGATATTGTACATAAAAAACTCGAAAGACTCCATCAAAAAACTAATAGACTTAATAAATGAATTTGGCAATGTAGCAGGATACAAAATTAACGTCAAGAAATCTATGGCATTTCTATACATCAATAGTGAACTTACAGAAAGAGAGACTAAAAAAGCAATCCCATTTACCATCACACCAAAAAAATTAAGATACCTAGGAATAAACTTACCGGTAACTAAGGAGGTAAAAGACCTATACGCGGAAAAATACAGGACACTGAAAAAAGAGGTAGAGGAAGACGTAAACAGATGGAAGAACATACCATGTTCATGGATTGGTAGAATCAACATCATTCAAATGTCCATACTACCCAAAGCAATCTATAGATTCAATGCACTCCCCATTAAAATACCAATGGTATATTTCACAAACCTAGAAAGAACTCTCCAAAAATTTATCTGGAATAAAAAAAGACCCCAAATAGCCACAGCAATCCTGAGAAAGAAGAATAAAGTAGGAGGGATCTCAATACCAGATTTCAAGCTGTATTACAAAGCCACTGTTCTCAATACAGCATGGTACTGGCACAAGAACAGACATATTGGTCAATGGAACAAAATAGAGAATCCAGATATCAACCCAAGCCACTATGCTCAATTAATATTTGACAAAGGAGGCATGAACATACAATGGAGTCAAGACAGTCTCTTAAATAAATGGTGTTGGGAAAATTGGACAGATACTTGCAAAAAAATGAAACTAGATCACCAACTTACACCATACACAAAAATAAACTCAAAATGGATACAGGACTTAAACATAAGATGGGAAACCATAAAAATACTAGAGGAATCCACAGGCAGCAAAATCTCAGACATATGCCTAAAGAACTTCTTCACTGATACTGCCCCTAGGGCAATGGAAGCTAAGGAGAAAATAAACAAATGGGACTACATCAAAATAAAAAGCTGTTTCACAGCAAAAGAAACCATCAACAAAACAAGAAATCCCACTGTATGGGAGAACATATTTGCAAATGCTATCACTGATAAAGGTTTAATCTCCAACATCTACAGTCAACTTATACAACTTAATAAAAGAAAGATAAATGATCCAATAAAAAAATGGGTAATGGCCCTAAATAGAACCTTTTCGAAAGAAGACAGAAGCAAGGCCAAGAGACACATGAAAACATGCTCAAAGTCACTAATTATCCGAGAGATGCAAATCAAAACGACAATGTGGTACCATCTTACACCTGTCAGAAATGCTATCATCAACAAATCAACAAACGACAAGTGTTGGCGAGGGTGCGGAGAAAAAGGAACCCTCGTGCACTGCTGGTGGGAATGCAGACTGGTGCAGCCACTATGGAGAACAGTATGGAGTTTCCTCAAAAAACTAAAAATGGAACTTCCATTTGACCCAGTAATCCCACTCCTAGGAATATATCCTAAGAAACTGGAAACACCAATCAGAAAGGATATATGCACCCCTATGTTCATTGCAGCACAATTTACAATAGCTAAGATCTGGAAACAGCCTAGGTGCCATCAGCAGATGACTGGATCAGAAAACTATGGTACATCTACACAATGGAATATTATGCTGCCATAAAAAAGAAGGAATTCTCATCATTTGCAGCAACCTGGATGGAACTGGAGAGCATTATGCTAAGTGAAATAAGCCAGTCAATGAAAGAAAAATACCACATGATCTCACTCATTTGTGGATAATAAAGAACATTATAAACTGATGAACAAAAAGATAGATACAGAGGCAGTAAAGCATCAAACAGACTGTCAAATTACAGCGGGAAGGTTAGGGAGAGGTGGGGGAGATAAGAGATCAACCGAAGGACTTGTATGCATGCATATAAGCATAACCAATGGTTGCAAAACACTGGGGGGGGTGAGGACATGTATGGGAGTGGGGGGGGCAATGGTAAGATATGTACACATATAATCCTACCTAATAATAGACAAATATGCAAATTGACCGCACCTTCACTACGCCCAAGCCACGCCCACCAGCCAAGCCACATCCACCAACCAATCAGGACGAGTATGCAAATTACCCCAACCAAGATGGTGGCTAATTTGCATATCAAGACAGCGTAGAAAGAAGCCAAGAGCTGCAGAAGGGAGCAAAGCTGCGGAGAAGCAAGCAAGCTGGGGGGGAGGAGAAGGGAGGAGTGGAGGCGGGGCCGGGGGAGAAGGGAGGAGCGCAGGCAGGGCCGGGGGAGAAGGGAGAAAAGCAGACAGGCTGGTGGAGAAGGGAGAAAAGCAGGCAGGCTTGCGGAGAAGGCGGGACGGGGTAGAGTGCAGCAGGAAATCCTATTGCAGGATTTTTCCTGCAACGGGAACACTAGTACCTTAATAAAAAAAATGGGGGAAAAATAAAAAATTATAAATAAATAAATAAAAATATTGTAGCCTGGCCAGCGTGGCCCAATGGTTGAGTGTCGACCTATGAACCAGGAGGTCCATGTCCGATTCCCCGTCAGGGTATATACCCAGGTTGCAGGCTCGATCCCCAGTAGGGGGCGTGCAGGAAGCAGCCAATCAATGATTCTCATCATTGATGTTTCTATCTCTCTCTCCCTCTCTGTTCCTCTCTGAAATAAAAATAAAAATAAAATATTTTAGACAGTAAGATCAGTATACTTTCAAAGCTAAGTGACAGGCAGCTGTAAGAGACCCGGAGAAGGGTTTCAGAAAGAACCAAAGCATCTCTACGTGTAGAAATCAAGAGACTGGATAACTATTTTGTAAAGAGTATAACCCTCCTTTCCCGGATAAATTGGAAACTGGACAACAAAGAACTGGCTAAGCAGAAAGGTTTTCTCAGAAAAACTGTCCGTAGACCCAGAGCTGTAGTTGTGCTCCCACATCAGAGCGTGTCCCAGAGGAGGGGGAAGGAAGCAGGCAGCCAGGCAGGTGCAGTCTGGCTGCAGTGAGCCACCCGAGCACACTGCTAGAAAGAACTACTAGGCTGTGCAACCAGAGAGCCACAGGGCTTACGCCGTGACTGTTGTTTATCATTTGGGAAAACAAAGGATGAACAGTCAACTCTTCCCCAAAACTATTTTCACTGCTTTGAGAAGACATGAATCTGGCCCCAACTTGGCAAACTGGCATTATGAGAGAAATAAGCATATTTTCTGTCTTTTTTAAAACCACCAACTAAAGTCCAATTATCTACTTTTGAAGTATCTCAACTTTATGGAAACACTATTAAAGCACTTGGAAATGACTGTACTTACTCTCCATCCACTTCTGGTCTTGTACACACACAATGAAACTTGCCGCCAAAATCTATGTAAAGATCCTTCTCCACAATATGAAAGATTCGCCCAATGACGATTTTATCCTTGGCAGGTCCCATCTGAGTGAGAGGAGAATGTCTCAGCATAGATGCGAAGGATTCCACGCCTTTCAGAGAGCCCTAAATATGAAAAGAGATATTTATGTGCATATAATTCAATATAAAGATGTAATACGGTGGATATAATAAAATCTTACTGGGGAAATTTACAAGTCAGTTTGCTGTATATTTACATTTTGCAGCAATCGTAAAAGAGATTTACATAGGATTTTGCTTTAAAAAGCCAGGTATACTCTTCAACTTCATTTTTTCCTTTTACTTCGTGAAGAGGAGCCAGCATGGCCGGGTGGCCAGAGGGAAACCGGGACTCTGAGCAGGGTTTGGAGTGGCCTTGGACAAAGCCTCCTGCCTGGGGAGGAGGGGAGTCTGAGCCTGTGAGGAGGGCATCCCAGGAGGAGACAGACTTATTCCTAGTATTGACCACCTGCAAAAACATGCCTTCCAATTCAGGCTTAGGAAAAGTGACCGTTCTTGTAATACTATTTTCACACATTGAGATAAAAATGATTAAGGGTTCTGCAATTAGCAAGCTGAACATGAGTTCATAATGCAATATTTTTAATGGCTTGACCCTGTTATAATTTTATTCAAAGGAAAATAGCTTCTTTAATTGTTTTGTGCTGTCAGTTTCTAGTTGTTTTACATACTGGAATTACTGAGGGATGACTGAACGAATAATGCAGGCTGATTACTTTTTTAAAACTTCCATTTTTTCCAAACCTATGCTCACCAGGGCCTGAATTCTGGAGGCAACAAATACCTTATTTGAACATGCCTCTCCAACCTTTACACCAAGTGACCCGAAAAGCTGCCAATTCTGACGGGGGCCCAGAACAAGACAAGGCGCTGCAACAGGTCCAGGCCACCAGGCAGGCTATTCTACGCTCGGCCTTTACAACCCGGCACGTGGGGGTGCCTGACATATCTGTGCCTCGTGCCACGCAGAATGGAGACTCTGACAAGCCTCTCCAGGTGACTCTCAGGTGACTGAAGGACAGTGGTGAAGGCATAGCCACACTGAGCAGTTCACCTGAATGATCATTTTGCCTGGACAAAGACAGGGCCAAGGTATGAATCTATGTTGATTTGTGTGAAGTGACCCATGATTTTGCTGGATGGTCAGGGATTTAGAAGTAACATAATTGGAAAATAGATGACAAGTGGTCTGGGAAAGACATGTAGCTACCATAGATCTCTCTGAATGGACACAGAGTGGAAAAACGAATGAGTCACATGGTAATGATTTCTTCAGCAGAGAGGAAGTTTACTAATCAGGAAACAAGATAACCAGTCCTGTGGACATCAGTCAAGCTCTTTCCCCTTGCAAATGGGTTTAAGAACACAGTGGCCTGGCAGCAGGGATGTGCTTCTGTGGTAGGGGCCGGAGGGGTATCTCAACATGTCCTGGACCACCGGACAACCAGAAATTTCGCCAAGGCTGCAGGACCCTGAATTTCTGTGGGAAGAAACACTGCCTCATACTCACCTAACACTGCTAAATGACAAACCGCCAAGAGCAGAGACCAGCACTAAGCTTCCAATACAGCAGCACTCCCGGGGAGCATCAGCCGGCCACCTGGTGGCAGGATGGTTACACAGGACCACTCTAAATGAATATATTATCACTGGAATAGACACTCTGAATATAGATTTGCCTTCCCTGCCCACAAAGCTTCCATCAAAACCACCATCCATAAACAAGAGAATTTCATAGTCATTGTCATGATATGCCACACAGCACTGCTTCTAACCAAAGAAATCATTTTACAGGAAATGATGTGGGATAATGGGGTTGTGCTTATGGACTTCACTGGTCTTTCCAGTGCTGGGCCTGACAGACTAGTGAAATGCTTTTTTAAATTAAACTTCCTATTTTAAGACCGTTGTAAATACACATGCAATGGTAAGAAATAACACATGGAGATCCCCGCACCTTTGTCCCAGTTCTCCCAATGGTAACATCTTGTAAGACACAGTATAACATTACACCCGTAGCATTCGGATTTTATACAATTTTATCACATGGGATGGCTCATGTATTTGCCACCACAGTCCAGTTGCAGGACAGTTCTAGCGCTACATTTTGCTCTCCATCTCCCTTCTGCACACCCCATCCCTAAATTTCAGTAACTACTAATCTGTTCCCCATCTCTATAATTTCGTCATTTCAAAAATGTCACTCAAATGGAATCACAGGGCCCGTAATCCTCTGGGACTGGCTTTTTTCACTCAGCATGATTCCCTTGAGATTCATCCAAGCTGATGTGTGAATCAGCTGCTTGTTCCTTTGTATTGCTAAGTAGTATTCCATGGCACAGATGGACCAGTTTATCTAACCACTGATCAGCTGAAAAGATATCTGGGCTATTTCCAGTTTGGGCTATTACAAGTAAAGCTACTATGAACATTTGTGTACAGGTTTTCATATGAACGTAAGTTTACATTTCTCTGGTATCAATATGCTCTGCCTCAGTTTGTACTTATTTCCTGTGGGAGAACCCAATGTCTCAACTAGGCCAAGGCACTTGTTGAGCAGCCTACTCCTAGATGGGGCATCTACCATTCATGCATCCTCTGCCAACTGCCAACACCAGATTACCCAAAGCTTTAAACTGCATCAACACTGTTGAATTTTATTCCCAAATCCCCACCCTACAAGCCAGGCTCCATTCAAACGTGAGTTCCTTTATTTCCCATTATTTAATGCTGATCAAAACAAACCCAAGAGTTGTAATCATGTTACAAAACTTAATGTAAATAAAAGAAAATTTTAATATAACATTTAAAAGAAAAATCTAAATAAAACAAAGCCTACACACATTAAAAGGAGAGCAAGGCCCTAACCGGTTTGGCTCAGTGGATAGAGTGTCGGCCTGCGGACTAAGGGGTCCCAGGTTCGATTCCAGTCAAGGGCATGTACCTTGGTTGTGGGCACATCCCCAGGAGGAGGTGTGCAGGAGGCAGCTGATCAATGTTTCTAACTCTCTGTCCCTCTCCCTTCCTTTCTGTAAAAAATCAATAAAATATATTTTTTTTTAAAAGGAGAGCAAGATTTTCAAGCAAAAATGAGACTCAAGAAAGATATAAAAATAGTGAAAGCTAATGCTAATTTGAGAAGTCATAAGAGTCTGACTGCTTAGAAATAAATCATATGATCACCCACAAAACAAATACATGCAGAATATATTCATTTTTTCTTTTAGAAAATGTATAGTATTATTTCTAAACATTTTATTGGTGTTGACAAAAACTTACTTTCCCTAGAGATTCATATCTACTTCAAAACACTCTTTCATTATTTTTATATTAACTGGTCATTTCTTTTAAACACGCTTTGAAAATGTTAGATTCCACTTTGAAGCTAAAGATTTCAGAAGATTTTTATTACAAACTCAGAAATAATGCTCCTAGAATTCGCTAATGTAAAATCAGCAGCACTATGGTTACACACAAATATTTTTCAACATTCCGTTACATATTAGTTTTTTAAATATTGATATAATTTTTGAAGTTGTCAATATAAAATTGGTGAGAAAACAAAAGGTTAGATAAAACTATATGATATTGCTACTACATGAATTTAACAGACTTAAAACATATTCAAAATATGAGCATTTTCCCTCTTATATAGAAAAAATCCTTTAAATAAGCTATATTTTAGCCTTTCCCAGTAAATCAGATATATATACACACACATATATATAAATATAAATATTCTGATTTAAATATTCTGTGGTCTGGGATATTCCAGCATTTTGAAATAAAAAATGCCAATAAAAATGTTCATGAAAGAGTGAAAAGTAGCACAGCTGGCATGGCTCAGTGGTTGAGCATCGACCTATGAACCAGGAGGTCACAGTTCGATTCCTGGTCAGGGCACATGCCCAGGTTGTGGGCTCAATCCCCAGTGTGGAGTGTGCAGGAGACAGCCAATCAATGATCTTCTCTCGTCATCGATGTTTCTATCTCTTTCTCCCTCTCCCTTCCTCTGAAATCAATTTCCAAAATAAAGGAAAAAGTAACATTTACAAAATATTTGCATAAAATCTATCACTAAAATGAAACTAGAAAACTGTCTTGTAACATCAGTATTCCAAATAAATAAGCTAAAATAGTAAAGGTTATTCTCCATCTTAAAATAATAAAATGTTCTATTGTGTGGTCTTAAAAACTCTTGCAAACCATTTTTTCAATGTGCTGAAGAGTAATATGCCACCCTTAACCCTTAAAAAACAGTAATACTCATAAAGCATAAAACCAATCTCTGCTCAATACTGCCACCTTGTGGCTATAAAATGGGTGATGAGCTCCCAACTGGCTTAACAGGTTCTATAAATCTCTACCAACAAGAGGGGTAAAGGTTTAAAAAATGTTTTAATAAAAGAAATAAGAAAAAGGTGTCAGACTTAAAAAATAGCCCTAGCCGGTTTGGCTCAGTGGATAGAGAGTCGGCCTGTGGACCAAAAGGGACGGGTTCGATTCAGGTCAAGGGCACGTACCTTGGTTGCAGGCTCCTCCTCAGTCCAGGACCTGGTAAGGGAGCGTGCAAAAGGCAACCAATCGATGCATTTCTCTCACATAGGTATTTTTTTCTGTCTTTCCCTCTCTTCCACTCTCTCTAAAAATCAATGGAAAAAAACATCCTTACTCCTCGGGTGAGGATTGAATTTTTTTTCATTTTTTTAAAAAGGGTGAATGTCCTCGGGTGAGGATTTTCTTTTTTTAAAAAAAGTATATATGTATATATACATACACACATAAAAAGATATACATATATATATAACTAGGGTGTCTATATGTTGGTCATAAAAATGAAAAGAACTTGGTCCCTACCCTGAAAAAACGAAAAAAAAAAAAAAAAAAAACTTGTTGAAGAGACAGATGCATAAACCAATATTAAAGGTAACGAGGCAAACCTCCAAACAAAACAATGGCATTTCATGTCATTTAAACTAGAAGTCCACAGAAATTTCAGGATAAGGAATTCATGATTAAATTACTACCTGCAGGGGAAAGTTCCTTTTAAGGATAACTTGCTTGGCTCTTACTGAATAAGACATATTTCTTTTTTTAAATATATTTTTATTGATTTCAGAGAGGGAGAGAGAGAAAGAAACATCAAGGATGAGAGAGAATCATCGATTGGCAGCCTCCTGCCTACCCCTCACTGGGTATCGAGCCCATAATCCAGGCATGTGCCCAGACTGGGAATCGAACCCTGACCTCCTGAGCCATGCCAGCTGGGCTGAATATTACTTATTTCTGAGGTGTACATACAGACACATAAGTCTGGACTTTTAGGATAAGAATTAAATCAATGGGTACAATTTCAACCACTGAACCGTATAAATTTAATTCTAATTCAAATCAACAAATATATATTCAATCCCTACATATGTGTAAGGCATTATGCAAGGAATGAAAAGGGTGAATAATGAATGAGTCCTGGCCAGAGTGGCCCAGTGGTTGAAGCGTCGGCCTGCTCACCAGGGCACATACCTGGGTTGCAGTTTCAATACCCGCCCTGATCAGGATGAGTTTGGGAGGCAAGCTGAGTGCAGGATGTGTCTCTCTCACATAGCTGTTTCTCTCTCTCTCCCCTTCTCCCTTCCACTCACTAAAAAAATTAACGGGAAAAAACATCCTTACTCCTCGGGTGAGGATTGAAATTTTTTTTTCATTTTTTTTTAAAAGGGTGAATAAAAATGACCCCTAATGTAATACAGAGAAGAGGATAAAACAAATTCACAATGACTTCAATATAACTTAAGAGTTGTGTGTGTACCATAAAGATAGTATAAAACAAAGCCCCGGACATTCAAAAGGAGTTTTATCTGGTTGGGGAGATGACAAAGACCTAATTAAAGAGTCAGCTTTTCCAATGGACTCTGCAGGCAGAGCCACTAATTCCAGGGGAAAGAGAAAAGGTAAAGAAATACAGATTTCTTTAAAGAACAGCAAACTTTATCTTCCAAAAAATATTTTTAAGCAGAAGCCATGTTACAAATGGAATCTTAATCTTACATAGAGCCCTAATATATATAGCATACATGTAGTCTTCTGTTGATATAGTTGTATTTTATGAGTTCAAATTGATGCCATTTGCCCGGCCAGTATGGCTCAGTGGTTGAGCATCAACCCATGAACCAGGAAGTCAAGGTTCGAGTCCCAGTCAGGGCACATGCCTGGGTTGTGGGCTCAATCCCAGTAGGCGGCATGCAGGAGGCGGCCAATAGATTATTCTCTCATCACTGATGTTTCCTATCTTTCTCTTGCTCCCTCCCTCTCCCTTCTTTTCTCTGAAGTAAATAAAAACATTTTTAAAATTTATTAAGTAAAAGAAGTAAACATGCCATTATTTTGATAAAAATCTCAAATTGATATCAAAAAAGCCCACTTACAATACCCCACATGGATAAGGGGGTGAGGCAACAGGCACTGTTACCACTGTAAGTGGGAATGTAGCACAAACAGGCTCTATCAAAATGCAAACTGTGTGTACACTTTGACCCAGCATATCCTATCTAATAAAAGAGTAATATGCAAATTGACCATCACTCCAACACACAAGATGGCTGCCCCTATGTGGTCAAAGATCCTGCCCCCATGTGGACACAAGATGATGGCCACCACAAGATGGCCACCACAAGATGGCCACCACAAGATGGCCAGCAGGGAAGGGCAGTTGGGAGGGACCAGGCCTGCAAGGGAGGGCAGTTGTAGGCCATCAGGCCAGCAGGGGAGGGCAGTTAGGGGTGACCAGGCCAGCAGAGGAGGGAAGTTGGGGGTGACCGGGCCTGCAGGGAAGGGCATTTGGGGGGGGGGGGCCAGGCCTGCAGGGGAGGGCAGTTGCGGGGGGGCCAGATCAGCAGGGGAGAGCAGTTATGGGCAATGAGGCTGGCAGGGGAGAGCAGTTAGGGATAACCGGGTCGGCAGGGGAGGGCAGTTAGGGGGGACCAGGCCTGCAGGGGAGGGCAGTTGGGGGGGACCAGGCCTGCAGGGGAGGGCAGTTAGGAGTGACCAGGCTGGCAAGGGAGGGCAGTTAGGGGTGACCAGGCCGGCAGGGGAGGGCAGTTAGGGGCAATCGGGCTGGCAGGGGAGTGGTTAGGCATCAATCAGGCTGGCAGGGGAGTGGTTAGGGGGTGATCAGGCTGGCAGGCAGAAGCGATTAGGGGCAATCAGGAAGGCAAGCAGGCAAGCGGTTGGGAGCCAACAGTCCTGGATTGTGAGAGGGATGTCCCAGATTGGACACGGTGCAGGCTGGGCTGAGGGACACACACACACACACACACCCCCTGTGCACGAATTTCATGCACCGGGCCTCTAGTATTGCATAAATATGCAAAAATGTAAATGTTCACTGTAGCATTGTCTGTATTAAAGGGTGAATAAAACAGAAAAACACCTAGAAGCTCATTAATGAAAGCCTGGTTAAATAAATTATGCCATGGAATACCAAGCAAATATTTTTTTCAAAGAGGTATATACACTCAACACATATGTAATGAGAAGGAAAAATATTTGAAGTTATACATACTTAAGTAAAAATAGCAATTTTCAGTAACAACTAAAATATACTGCTAAGTCTCAGGCACTTATGCTATGTTTACATAATGAATTCATTTAATCTCAATAATCCCATGACAAAGGTTTTTCTTTTATAACAAAGGGAATGAGCCATAGATGGTTTGGCTAGTGGATAGAGCGTCAGCCTGCAGACTGAAGGGTCCCAGGTTCCATTCCAGTCAAGGTCACATGCCTGGGTTGCGGGCTTGATCCCTGGGGCGGGGGGAGGGAGGTAGGGAGGCGTGCTGTGCAGGAGGCAGCCAATCAATGACTCTCATCATTGATGTTTCTATCTTTCTATCACCTCCCTTCCTCTCTGAAATCAATAAAAATATTTTTTTTAAAAGCGAATGATACACATATATTAAGTAAGTTTCCAAGGAAACAAGCTAGTAAATAATAGAACCATAATTCAAACCAACATTTGCTGGATCCAGAGTTTAGACTCTGAAACAGTAATAATGTACTTCAAAACTGTACCAGCCAATTTGTGTTTTCAAGTATAATTACACTTATACTTAATGAGCTTATCCTATCTAATAATGAGGGAATATGCTAATTTACCATCACTCTGTCACAAAGATAGCTGCACCCACAGCTGAGGCCAAGTTCCCATAAGGAGCCTTAATGAGCAATCAGCAGGGACCTGAGGCTACGCTCTCCCCCACTCCCGTGGGGCTTGACAGGGGACCTCAGGCCATGCCCCCCCCCCCCCGCCCCAGTGCCAGGCCAGGGGACCAGAGGCCACACACCCCGCCCTGCAGGGCTTGACGGGGGACCTCAAGGTGTGCTTCCCGTCCTGGTGCTGGGCTAGGGGACCTCAGGCTGCTCCTCCCGCCCCAGCGCCAGACCGGGGACCTCAGGCCACGCTTCCCACCAGGTGGGGCTTGACAGGGGACTTCAGGTCGCACCCCCCACCCTGGCACCAGGCCCAGGGACCTCAGATGGCACCCCCTGCCCAGCGGGGCTTGACAGGGGACTTCAGGCTGCGCCTCCCGCCCCAGCACTGGGCCAGGGTACCTGAAGCTGTGCCCCCCTGCCTGGCTGGGCTTGACAGGGGACCTCAGGCCATGACCCCCACCCAGCGGGGCTTGATGGGGGACCTCAAGGTGCACCGCCAGTGCTGGGTCGGGGGAACTCAAGCCCCTCCCAGTGCTGGGCCGGGGGACCTGAGACTGCACGCCCCCCTGCCTGGAGGGGCTTGACAGGGACCTCAGGCCATGCCTCCCACCCAGCGGGGCTTGACAGGGGATCTCAGGCCGTGTCCCCCACCTGGCAGGGCTTGACGAAGGACCTCAAGGCACCCCCCTGCCCCGGTCTGGGCTGGGGACATCAGACCACGCCCCCTGTCCTGGCGTCGGGCCAGGGGACCTGAGGCTACGCCCCCTGCCCGGCAGGGCTTGATAAGGGTGGGACTGGCCGAGTCTGGATCTAGCCCAATGGTGGGGGTGGGGGCCGGCCGGGTCTGGGTCTCACGTGATTTTAAGGTGCATGAGGGTGGGCGGGGACTTGACTCTGGGTCCCGTGGTGTGCCCAGACTCTGACTGGAGGAAGGTTTTCATATACATTTTACTAATTTTCTTTCATCTCTGATGCTTGTATTATAGAGAAAGGGCAAATAGCAATATTAAATTATTTCCTCTAATTAATCCCATTTTAATGTGCATGAATTTCGTGCACCAGGTCACTAGTCTATAATAATAAAAGTGTAATATGCTAATTAGACCAAACATCCTTCCAGAGGACCTTCTAAATGAAGCTGGGGCTGCAAAGGCCGAGCCCCTTGCATGAATTTCATGCATCGGGCCTCTAGTCTATATATTAAAAGCCTAAGCGACTGCTATGATGCACACTGACCACCAGGGGGCAGACGCTCAACGCAGGAGCTGCCCCTTGGTGGTCAGTGCACTCCCACAGGGGGAGCACCATTCAGCCAGAAGCCGGGCTCACGGCTGGCAAGCGCAGCGGTAGTGGCAGGAGCCTCCCCCGCCTCCACTGCAGGTAAGGAACAAGGGATCCTGGATTGCGAGAGGGATGTCCAACTGCCAGCTTAGCCAACAAGCAGACAGCCCCCGAGGAGTCCCAGACTGGGAGAGGATGGAGGCTGGGCTCAGGGACCCCCCCCCCAAGTGCATGAATTTCGTGCACCGGGCCTCTAGTCTTACCTAATAATAGACAAACACGTAAAATGACCGTACCTCTGCTATACCACCAGCCAATCAGGAGTGATATGCAAATTAACCCAACAAAGATGGAAGTTAATTTGCATACTCAGCCACCCAGTGACGGGGCGGGATGCTTGCCAGGTGTTCTGCCCCACCCCCGGTCTCCAGGGCCTCTGGCAGCATGGGAAGGCAGGGCCGGAGCGGAAAGAGGCGGCTCCGGGGGCCTGAGCGGAAAGGGGCTGGGCCGGAGTGGAAAGGCGGTGCCAGCCACCAGGGAAAGGAAAGCCCATTCTAGCACGAATCTTCGTGCATCGGGCTTCTAGTGTATATATAAAATCTCTGGAAATTGCCATTTTAAAAATACAGGAGGAACTCAGGAAGATGGCGAAGTAAGTAAACGCAGCACTCGCTGCCTCCCTCAACATCAAAATTACAACTAAAATACAGAACAACAATCATTTAGAACCACCTGAAATTTGGCTGAATGGAAGTCCTACAATTGGAGAAGTTAAGAAGAAAACACATTGAGACGGGTAGGAAGCATGGAATAGGCTGGTCCAACACCTACATGTGGTGTTTTTTAATGGGGAGGGATAGCTCAGTTGTGGAGGCCTCCAGTGAGGAGCAAGGGTTCCCAGCCCCAGACCAGATCCCTCAGCCCAGTTTCCAGTGCTGGGAAGAGAAGTCCCCATAACTTCAGGCTGTAAAAACCAGTGGGGATTGTGGCTGAGTGACAGGGAGGCTGCTGGAGATCCAGGAAGTTCCTCTTAAAAGGGCAGGCACATGGACTTACTCAGACTCATCCCTCCGGGCTCCAGTGCTGGGGCAGCAGTTTGAAAGGAACGTGGGGCATTTGGGGAGGAACTGCATTGTCTGGCATCAGGGCAAGTACTCGGGCTGCTTTCTCCCAGACAGGGGTGCTCACAGGGTGCATTGTTCCTATGCTGACATCTTCCCCATCACAGAGCTGACTTGCAGGCTCCATATCTGAGGCTCCATCAACCTGGATCACACTGTTTCCACCACCCTGATGATTCCCTGAGACCTCACCCACCCATTTTGCTACCCTACCCAAGCTGTTTGCAGCAGCTTTTCCATATGTCCTGGCTCAGGCTTCAGGCTTTCCTAAAATCTCTCAAACAAGCAGCACCTGGAGTCAGCATGCCTATCAATAAGAGGCCCAAGGCCCAGCACTAGCAGCAACCTGCCTTGCTTCACAGCTTGGCCTCATCTGGACACTTCCAGACCCAACACAAGTAGCAGACATCTTCAGATTGCTCTGTAGCTCCTGCTGGGTGGCCCCAGGCAGTGGCTGACTTTGCATCTCCCAGGAGGCACCAGAGCCAGTGCACCTGGTGGACAGCTTCAGACCATACCAGATTACAAACTCTACACATCCACAAGTGACACATTCAAGGGGCAGACTCAGTGAGCACCAAAGCCCAGCTAAAGCAAATCCTGCTCCATAGGGGTGTCTCCTGCACAACAGCTCTCCTGCTGTAGTCGCAGCTGGTCTTCACAGCCAACTGGCCTGGAGGTCAACTCCTCCCAGCAACGCCAATAGTAATCAAAGTTAAACTACAACAAGACTGTGCACACAGCCCACACAGGGGTGCACCTAGAGTGTCCAGCTCAGGCGACTGGAAGGCTGAGCCACTGGGTCCTACAGGACACCTACTACACAAGGCCACTCTACCAATTCCAGGAGACATAGCAGCTCTACCCAATACATAGAAACAAACACAGAGAAGCAGCCAAAATGTGGAGACAAAGAAACAGGTCACAAATGAAAGAACAGGAGAAACCTCCAAAAAACCTAAATGAAATGGAAGCAAACAAACTACTAGATACAGAGATCAAAACAATGATTATAAGGATAATCAAAGATCTTAACGAGAGCTTGTCAGAGCCAGCAGGAGCACTGCTCAGCATTGCTGCTCTGAGTTGTTCTGAGTCCATATATTCTAAATTCTTCCCAACTACACCAGGGCTGGTTCCTTCTCGAACCCTGCCTACTGTACTAATGGTTGGGAACTTAGCCCAAGTTCCTCCTTTATCCTCCGCTCACTGAGACACAGGTCAATTCTCGGTGGTGGGGCAGACAGAGAAGCCATGAGAGGCTGTGGGCATATAAGAATGGGTCTTTATTGCAGAAGCCAATGGCCATACAGCCATCAGACAAAACAGTTCACCACAGCAAAGTCCATACAACAGGCAGGCAGCCGTACAACGGCTGGTGAACAGATACATCTTTCCCACAAAGCAGCATTAGTCTCTGTACCTACAGCTATTATATGAGCAGCCGCATGCTGCCTCTAGACACCTAGCTTCACACAGCAATAGTACCTGAACTCTCCTTTGGAGCTTCAGCCTCAGCGCTTCTCCTGTCTTCCTTGCCCAGCACACTGGCTGGTTAACATGGCAGCTATATCTGAGCTGTCTGTGAGCTCTTAGCCTTACATCGAAGCAGTATCGACTCTCAGCTCCCAGTCTGAGTTCTCTAGCCCAGTGATGGGCAACCTTTTGAGCTTGGTGTGTCAAACTTCGCCAAAAAACTGAGCATAACTCGCGTAGTGTGTCACTTTGAGGAAAAAACATTATTTCGCGATATTTATAGTTTAAATAACATAAATGTATAATTGTTATATATAATTTTATTTAATAAACCAAAAACTAAATATTTAACTTACCTGCTTAGTGACTTCTTTGTTCATCCGTCAGTCGGTTTCTTTTGTTGGTCTTGATATTATTTAGCTTGTGTGGGGTGCCGTGAACTAAGATAAGTGAGGGGGAGGGGGAATTCTTTAACTAACCTGCCTATTAGTGACTTTTTTGTTGCTGAATTTCATTGGCTAAATCTTCAAATGAAGGTTGGTATATTGTACACTTCAGGCCCAAGCAAGCGCTACTAACTTCATCTGTCAATCTGTTTCTTTTGTTGGTTTTGATATTATTTAACGCTGAGAATAAGGCCTCACAAAAGTATGTAGAGGGAAAAATTGTGAGTAAAGCCATTGCTATATTTTTCAGGGTGCTAAAAGTGTCTGGTAGTCGGTTCCAGGCACTCCAAATTTCCTATTCGTAGTGGCACTCCTCTTGATTCTCCAAGCGGCACCTTTCCAGATTCTCAAGCTTTGACCTCAAGTCGACAAACACCTGAGCCCAGATACTGTCTTGAAATTCTGCAAGTTGCATCTCCAAATCATCAATTTGCATCCATTGGAAACCATTTAATTCCAAACTACTGTAGACTACTACATCAGGATACTTAATTATTTTCATGGGCTGTTCTAGACTTCTAAATTGACTAAATCTATCCCTAAACTGGTCAAGTAACGAGTCTAAAACATGCTGGTACTTCATATGTAAGAGTTCCATTTCATTTTGTACAGCTGCACTGGCCTTCTCAAAATACTTTGTTACTCGAGGAAAATACTTACAAGTTTTAGTTTCTACGTCTCGCTTGAAAATTTTAACTTTACTTTCAAAAGCTTTTATGTATCCAAACATAACGTCAATACTTTTGCCAAAACCTTGTAACTTTAAGTTCGGTTCATTAATATGAACAGAGAGATCTGTAAAAAACATCAGGGTGTTGACCCACTTATCATCATGAAGCTGAGGAAAGTTTCCCAGATACTTATCGTCAAGAAATACCTTAATTTCTTCAAAGCACTCCACAAAGCGCTCAAGAACTTTGCTTCGGCTCAGCCATCTTACATTATTGTACATCAGCAGTCCACTGTAGGTGGAATCAACCTCCAGTAAAAGTGCCGAAAATTCTCGCTTGTGAAGGGGGTGAGCAGCTATTAAATTAACTATTTTTGTAACAACTGACATTAAGTTGTTTAAGTCGGTGAATCCTGCCTTGGCACATAAAGCCTCCTGATGGATACTACAATGAAAAGGCACAATCGGATGTCCAATAGCTTCTGTAAACAATTTGACAAATCCGACTTTTTTCCCCACCATATTTGGTGCCCCATCTGTCGTCACTGACACAACTTTAGAGATATCAATGCTTAGGTCATGAAATGTTTGTATAACAACCTTACATATTTCGCTTCCTGATTTACTTGTTGACACTGATACTAACTTTATCAACTCTTCTCTCATTGTGAGACCATCAGAATATCGACCAATAATGGCCAACTGAGCATGTGATGTGACATCAGTAGTTTCATCAAGAGAGATCGAAAAATATTTACACTTCCTTATGTCTCTCTTTAATTGATGTTGTATGTTTGTGTTCAGTCTCATTATTCGGTCTTTTATGATAATTCTACTGAGTGGTAACTCAGATATTCTCTTAATAATTGCATCTTAATTCTGCATATCGTGAAATAGAACTGGTGCACATCTTAGGAGAGTTTCTTTAATAAATTCTCCCTCACAGAGCGCTTTTCCATGCTGAGATATAGAGTGAGCAATGCTCAAACTTGCAGATGTTAAATGTGTAGAGCCTTTCCTAAATTTAAGGATGGAATTAGATTGGCTCTTATAAAGGTGTAGCTGCCTGGAAATGTATTCCTTCCTTTCATCCTCACTTTTTTCCAAGAGCTGGGAATGATTAGTTTCAAAATGTCTATTTATATTCCATGTTCTGCTTACTACCGTTTCAGTACATAGAACGCAAAATGATCTGCCATTTTTTTCTATAAAGCCATACATCTCAGTCCATGTCTCTTGAAAGGGTCGGCCACTGCTACTACCACTTCCTTTACTTAACCTTAGTTTTTTAGTTTTTGGGTTCTCCATCAGGGGGGCCGTGACAGAAGATAGAATTATAGATAGCTTGTTAGGCCTGCAGGCAATTAGGGGTTAACTAGCCTAACTAACCACAAAATGGTGCATATAACTGTCTTTTAGGAAAGGGCAGGGATAATAAGCAGAAATAGGGGTTAATAAGGATGCACAACAGTAATAGTGGTGAAATGGAGTCTGCACTATGGAGCAAGATGGTGTTCCTTATGTGAATTAAAATGGCTGCCACTATTTCTAATGGTGGGAAACGGCACCCATAGCACGCCACAAACCCTCGCCTCTCCCAGCCTCCCCCTCACTTATCTCAGTAATGATGGATTAGAAATCCATGACACCCCAGAACAGTAGATAATGGTTGCTGTGGTTAACTATTTGGTTACTGGTAATAGCAGGGCCCCCAGAGATGCGTCCCCCGCTGCATTCCGCTGCTCCCTGCTCTGCCGGCAGAAGTGAGGGCAAAGATCCCGGCTTGACCAGAAGTCCCAGAACTAGTCGCTCTCTGCCGGACTTCTGTTGTTTTGGCCTACAGACCTCCGGCACAAAGTGTCTAATAGGGGAGGATGAAACATTTGTGACTAGAGTCTTGTCGCAAATGTTTCATCCTCAGGAGCAGCAAATGTTTCATCCTCGGCATGCGGCCGCCTCAGCGGCCACGTGTCATCAGAAATGGCTATGCGTGTCAGTGCTGACACGTGTGTCATAGGTTTGCCATCACTGCTCTAGCCTCTCTTGCACACATAGAAGCTACAGTCTCTATGTCTGCCACCTCTGCTTCTTCACACACTCTGCTTTGCCCAGCTGCTCTCTCTAGCAGACTCCTATCAGTAACCTGTATATTATTCCAGAGACAAAGATGCTAGCTGCTGGGTTATATCAATCATTTGGGTTACAGAAGGGCACAGTGTACCATGTGTCCTTGCACCCACTCGGTATCTTAGCCTGATTATGATTCCCAGGCTCAGCGTCCTTGAACATCCCATTTGGGCTCATGACAGAACAGCCTTGAACATCCTGGTGTATGAATAACAAGGCCTCTGTGCTCTCATGGCGTGGTTCCCACAGAGATTCAAGGGGCTTAGTGAGAACATCAAAGACATGAAAAATGACCAGTCAAAAATTAAGCATACACAAACTAAAATAAAGAATAATTTACAGGGATTCAACAGTAGAGTAGAGGGTTCTGAGAATCAAATCAACGATTTGGAATATGAGGAAGCAAAAAAATAC
The DNA here is from genome assembly GCA_025583905.1 of Ia io. Taxonomy (NCBI): domain Eukaryota; kingdom Metazoa; phylum Chordata; class Mammalia; order Chiroptera; family Vespertilionidae; genus Ia; species Ia io. Next base: position 3,267,770 of record JAJQQW010000019.1, on the reverse strand, counting down.
CTAATCAGAAGAGCAAAAAGAAAAAAGAATCCAAAAATATGAAGATTGTGTAAGGAGCCTCTGGGACAACTTCAAGCATACCAACATTTGCATAAGGGGGGATGCCAGAAGAAGAGAGAGAGCAAGATATTGAAAACCTGTTTGAAGAAATAATGACAGAAAACTTCCCTTACCTGGTGAAAGAAATGGACTTACGAGTTCAGGAAGTGTAGAGAGTCCCAAATAATAGGAACCCAAAGAGGCCCACACTAAGATAGATCATAATTAAAATGCCAAAAGTTAAAGACAGAGAGAGAATCTTAAAGGCAGCAAGAAAAAAGCAGTTGGTTACCTACAAGGGAGATTTCTGATTTCTCAACAGAAACTTAGCAGGCCAGAGCGAGTGGCAAAATAGGTTCAAAGTGATAAATAACAAGGATCTACAACCAAGATTACTCTACCCAGAAAAGCTATTATTTAGAATTGAGGGTCAGGTAAAGAGCTTCCACAGACAAGAAAAAGCTAAAGGTGCTCATCACCAAACCTGTATTACATGAAATACTGGGTATTCTTTAAGAAGAGGAAGAAGAAAAAGAAGAAAGATAAAAAATATGAATAATAAAATGGCAATTCTATATAATAAAACCCTAATATGCAAATCGACCAAACGGCAGAACGACCAATCGCTATGACGTGCACTGACCACCAGGGGGCAGATGATCAACACAGGGGCTGCCCCTTGGTGGTCAGTGTGCTCCCACAGGGGGAGCACCACTCAGTGGGGATCGGGCCTAAGCCAGCAGGTGGACATCCCCCAAGGGGTCCCAGACCCCGAGAGGGTGCAGGCCGGGTAGAGGCCCCCCATCCCCCAGTGCACTAATTTCGTGCACCGGGCCTCTAATAAATACATACCTATCAACAATTGAATCTAAAAATCAAAATAAACAAACAAGGAATCTAATGAACAAAATAAACTGATAAATAAAATAGAACCAAAGGCATGGAAGCATGGAACAGACTGAGGAATCTCAGAGGGAAGGGGGGAGAAGATGGGAAGAGATTAACCAAAGAACTTATATGCATATATGCATTACCTATGGACACAGACAATATGGTGGTGAAGGCCTGGGGTGGGGCAGGAGCCAGGTGGAGGAGGATAATGGGGGGGGGCGGAATATGTGTAATACTCTCAACAATAAAAATTTTAAAAAGACCAAAAAATTTTTTTTAAATTTAAACAATACACCCTCCAGCCTTGAGAAAATGAGCAAAAGAGAAAAGGGAGCTTTTACATATCCCACAATAACCTTCAGTGCTATTTAAATTCTTTTTAAATTAAGCAAATATTACTTAGTAAACTTAATTTTTTTTCCCAAAAAAATCTTGACCACACAACCCGCAAGGCGGAGCCAGCTGCTCGTGTCCGCAGGAGGCTGCCTGCACACCTGAGGCTCTTGGGTGCTTGTAGTTGGAGGTGCTCTGCAAGGGCGGGAGAAGAAAGTAGTTGGCGGGCCCATCCCTGACTCACCCGGGCCCATCCCTGACTCACCCGGGACCATCCCTGACTCACCCGGGCCCATCCCTGACTCACCCGCTGGATGGGCACCCTGAGTCTCAGGCTACCTGTGGCCTTAGGGAGCATACCCTCAGCCCCATCCTACAGGATGTTGCTAATGGGGCGGTAAGGGCAGGGTGGCGGGCTGGAGGGGGTCAATAGGGGAAAAAGGAGGACACCTGTAATACTTTCAACAATAAAGAATTTTTTTTTAATCTCGACCACACAATAAAGAGGAATTTTATTCATCTTGTAATCTCAGGACACTCTTCAATTTAAAAAGATCTAGAAATTTCAAAAAGTAAAGTGAAAGCCCTTTCACAAAGTTGATTCTCAACACCTAATAACTGCTCATATTCCTCATCATAAACATGTCAGGAAAGCACTTCCAATTAACGTTAAAATTCAAACAAGTGTATATTCGGTTACCTTATTACTCTTACAACTGTTTTTGACCAATTATTATTTTGGATGAGCTCATAACAGTACTACTTGCACTTGTACAACTGTATTTGAGCAGTCACACAGATATCTCAATGGAAGTTCAAATATGCACTATGTGTACTATTCATTCATTCATCCCTTCAGCTAACACTGACAGCCCACAGACTGAGCGTCATCACTGTGCTGGATGCCAGTCAGTTTCTGCTATAATCCAGGACACCACCAGTCTGTGAGCTGTTTGGTACTGGACCCCGAAGAGATAGTAAAGTACAGAAACTGAGGTGGTTGTTTTTTTAATATAACTTAACATTGCCAGACATCCAATTTCACGTCTGCTTAACCTAATAATTTTTTAAAATCTGGCTTTCATTTACGTTGACTTCTTCCATTTCATTTCTCTAGCAATTCTATCGTATTTACAAAAGTATTGCCTGAGTCAGATGGGAATTTTTTTTCCTGTCATTTACAGAAAAGTGAGGCCCTGACAGCTTAGATTGCTCTGCCCAAGTTCACAGAGACTAATTCTCTCATTCGCCTACCGCCTTAATTAACAAACATGAAGAACCTTGCACGCCAGGCACCAAGCATCGCACTGGGGCTACGAAGACAGAGGGCCCAGCCTCTCTGGTGTGAGTCCGATTCGCCTCGGAGTCCAGGGGTCGCCCTAGACGGCATCAGAAGACACGCGCGAAGGCCCAGCATGTAAATGCCGCACAAAAGCGCTACAAGAGGAGGAGAAACTACAACAGCGCGCGCTCGGTTCAAGGTGTCCAGAGGGCCAAGAAGCATGCGGGTCCGCGCTCCACTCCGCGCCAGGCCCCGCCCCCAAGCCCCGCCCAGGACCTCAGCCCCGCCCCCATCCCGGGCTCCGCGCTCCACTCCCCGCGCCAGGCCCCGCCCCCACCCCGGGCTCCGCCCCGACCCCGGCCAAGGCCCCGCCTCCACGTCACTGGCGCAGCTCCCACGACTCACCCGTGCCGGCCCGAGCTCCGCCTTCCGCTGCAACTCGGAGTGCTTCTCCAGAGCGCTCGCGAAGCCGCCTGGGCGCGCTCTAGCCTCCGTGGACTCGGAGCTCTGGTTCCCGGAGCCGCTCTCAGTGCCCGAGCCTCCATAGGGCCGAGAGAAGAAGAACACGCGCAGGAAACGACTCTCGGCAGTCACGGCACGGGGCCGACACAGCGCGGCCATGACGGCTCCAGACTGAACCTCTGACCTTCAACCTCTCCGCCAGCGCGCAGGTCACGGGCGGGGCCTCCGTCGTCCCGCCCACTGGCCGCACGGCCCTAACTGCGGGCGGGGCGCGGTGTAGTCAGCGCATGCGCGGAGTTGGAGGCGAGCCTGGGCGCCTGGCTGCGCTCAGTCCGTGGCTCGAGGTCCGGTGCCGGCCGCGGTCCAGTGCCGGCCGCGGTCCGCTTCGCTTAGCGGGGGAGGCGTTCTTCGCCCCAGGAATTTCGCCCTCCCGGGCATCCCGTGGGCCTGGTGCTGCTGCAAATGCTGTCGCCGCCTGCGCCAGGCTCGTCCCCACCGCCCTTCAGGTCTTGGTTGGAACCCCAATACGCACCGTCGGGCTCCCGGGTATTCGCTCTTCCACTTGGCACTTCTTAATACGCCGGAGAGTTGCCTTACGGAAATTTTGTTCAGCGTCCGCGCCCCCGTTTTGCTGTTGGAGGCCGACACCGGCCTCGGACCTTTGTGAAACCCTGTGCCCAGCTGGTCTCTGCCTCTCCTGCGGCCCGTCCCCCCACGTTTCGAAAACACTAATCTTGGGGGAGGCCCCACCCCACCCTCACTCGTGGTTTTTCTCCGTGTTTCTTCCCCAATGTTAATTCACAGATTTTGCCCACGCTCTTCAAAACAGAGCCCAATACCATATTGAACAAGTGTTTACGAATTAAGCTGCCCAACCATCTTCTACCCAACAATCTTGTATTAATTAGTTATGTAATTATTTATATGTGATTAGTTACTTTGAGAGGAGACGGCAAGCACCCTTCGCAATTTATTTGCAGGCACTTTGACAGAAGGGGTTTTTCTGTGAGACAGCCCCTATTTTAATAATGCCTTTATGTTCTCGTCAATTGCATGGTCAGACAAAATAAAAACACCAGAAGTAAACTAACCTTGGAATGGTGCATAACTGTATGAATCGCATATTACAGACTTAGTTAGCCAACTGTAAGGTAATCCTTACAAACTCAGATAAGGGGCTTAAGGTAAATTCCACTCCAGGTGAGTTCTTCCTTGAGGGCACTTAAACCATGCATTTCCCTTGCCATCACTTGAGTCTTGCATAAGACATTGTTGCATTATTCTGTATGGCTGCTGCTATTTCCTTCTACTTCAGGGAGAAGTGTGGTAACTTACAATGAACATTGGCCTGTGATCTTAAGAACCTATAATTTGCCCTAGCCAGTTTGGCTCAGTGGAGAGAGCATCAGCCTGCAGACTGAAAGGTCCCAGGTTTGATTCGGTCAAGGGCACATGCTCGGGTTGCAGGCTCCATTCCCAGTGGGGGGTGTGTAGGAGGCAGTCAATGATTCTCTCATCATTAATGTTTCTCCCTCTCCCTTCCTCTCCGAAATCAATCCTATCTAATAAAAGAGTAATATGCAAATTGACCTTCACTCCAACACACAAGATGGCTGCCCCCATGTGGACACAAGAGGGCCGCCACAAGATGGCCAGCAGGGGAGGGCAGTTGAGAGGGGCCAGGTCTGGAAGGGAGGGCAGTTGTGGGCGATCAGGCCAACAGGGGAGGGCAGTTGGGAGGGATCAGGCCTGCAAGGGAGGGCAGTTGGGGGTGATCAAGCCTGCAGAGGAGGGCAGTTAGGGGTGACCAGGCTGGCAGAGGAGGGAAGTTGGGGGCGACTGGGCCTGCAGGCAAGGGCAGTTGGGGGGGACCCAGGCCTGCAGGGGAGAGCAGGTAGGGATGACCAGGCCTGTAGGGGAGGGCAGTTAGGGGCAAACAGGCTGGCAGGGGAGCAGTTAGGCATCGATCAGGCTGGCAGGGGAGTGGTTAGGAGGCAATCAGGAAGTCAGGCAGGCAAGCAGTTGGGAGCCAGCAGTCCTGGTTTGTGAGAGGGATGTCCGACTGCCCGTTTAGGCCCGATCCTACTGGGATCGGACATCCCTCAAAGGGTCCCAGACAGGCTGGGCTGAGGTACACCCCCGCCCCCGTGCACGAATTTCGTGCACCGGGCCTCTAGTAAAAAAATAAAAATAAATAAATAAATGAACCCTTAATTCTAGTCTGAACTAATCTTGAGTGCAGGCAACCCAATTTAATGTTAATTTGATTCCCTCACTGGTAAAACCAAATTATTAGACCCTGTGTTAAATTTAAGGAAGTGTGTGTAAACCTCCTACATCACTATCTTCGGGACAAATGGGATTAGTAACATCCCAGCTCTTAAATAACAGATATACTGGTGTTCCTGTCCTGCCTCAGCCAGATGATAAATTCCTTGAGGATTCTAACAACAAGTATTTTGGGACAAATCTTCAAGTTTTTAATATATGAATGAGTTTGTATCAGCTTATTTCAAGTTAAGTTCTCTGCCTTTGGTACAGCATCAGAGCATCAAATGGGAGGATTGGGCATATCAGCAAGGAGGTATCCACACGCGGTCCTTGCCTGTTCAAGCACCAACCGTAGCATCAGCTCTGATGCAGTGTCTTCATGGCACCCAGAGATTCTGATCCTGCTCTTCCCCTTGAACCACACCTTCTTTATCATATAGGCCCGTGGTCGGCAAACTGCGGCCTGCGAGCCACATGCGGCTCTTTGGCCCCTTGAGTGTGGCTCTTCCATAAAATACCACAGCCTGGGCAAGTCTATTTTGAAGAAGTGGCGTTAGAAGAAGTTTAAGTTTAAAAAATTTGGCTCTCAAAAGAAATTTCAATCGTTGTACTGTTGATATTTGGCTCTGTTGACTAATGAGTTTGTCGACCACTGATATAGGCCTTTCCCCCCTATCGCTTGCAAGTAGTTGGTATGCTTTGTAAAAACATTACAAATGGCCGATGGCAAGGCAAGTGCATAGAAAATAGTTCAAGTCCTGGCTCCACATCCCCTGGCTATGATCTCATCTATGAAAAGGTGATGTTGCCACATCCTTGAGTAAAATATTAAAGGAAATGAGCATACAATGCCCAACACTTACTGGAAGCTCAATAGAGTGACTACTAGTGGCGATATGGAGGTGATTAGAATGCATGCCTCTTAAGCTTACATGAAAACCTGGAAAAAAAGGATAGGGCTAGCCATACAATGGGGAGATATTAGTATCTCGAGTCTTTTCAGCCATAGAGATAAGATCATTAGGGAGTTCGTGTAGATGAGAGGGGATAGGCATAACATTTAAGGAGTTGGAAGAAGGGAATACTGGGAAATAGGCAAATTGAAAAATAAGAACAGAGATTCAAGCCTAGAAACCAAGGGGGGTACTTTAAAGCACGTTGAAATGGAGTATTAAAATGAAAGATATTACCCACTTAAAAATACTCAAACAAAATTGGTTTTTGCTGTATTCTAGGAAAACCACATTAAAATAACCACTACCAGCCATCCTCACTAAGTAACATCACAATTACATATGAGAGTTAGCAAGAATTTTAGTTGCCTTATAGCATTTCTCTAAATATGAAATGCTGGCAGGTGACAGGCATATGCAGACCCCTCTCGGGTGGCTTACCATTTCAGTGAGTTATTTTACCTTATTTTGGTTCATCTGGATTTCAGAATGAGGACAGTATGAAAATTGTGAAACCTAAGGTTGCAGGTTTACTTAAAAGTGATACTGCTTGCCCTAGTTGGTTTGGCTTAGTGGATAGAGTGTTGGCCTGTGGATTGAAGGGTCCTGGATTCGATTCTCGTCAAGGGCACAATCCCCAGTAGGGGGCATGCAGGAGGCAGCTGATCGATGATTCTCATCATTGATGTTTCTCTCTCTCCCTTCCTCTCTGAAATCAATAAAAAAATATTTTTTTAAAGTGATACTGCTTTATATTCACTGTAACCTAACATAGTCCCTATAATTAATCAAATCATAATGGGACAATCACTAGTTAGTGGCTAAATGTCTCCTCAGGGCAAAATTATGATTTTTCATCTGCATTTTCAGAGCTATAAAGAAACGTGTACAATATGATCCAATTTATAAAGAATTCTAGAAAACACAAACTAGTGACAAAAAGCAGATCAAGGGTTGGCTGGAGATGGGCTGAGGAGAAGAGAGGCCTGAGGGAGAGGTAACAAAAGGGCATAGGAAACTGGTGCGGGGACAATGGGTACTGTTCATTGTTTGGATTGTGGTGGTGATTTGGTGAATGTACACATATGTTGAAACATTAGACTGTACATTTAAATTTGAGCCATTTTGGTATGTCAACTATACCTCAATAAAATTATTCTAAAAGAGAAATAGATGGGATCCTGACAGGGCCCTCCCCAGCACCTGCTCTGGCGCACACACACCTCCTCCTGCGAAGGCTCTGGGTGGGCAGCACGCCGCCTCCAGTTTGACTGACTCACTGTTCAGTTTTGTTCGGTAGCTGCTTGTGCTTCTCCATGTCCAGGACGTGGAGGGACAGGAGAGAAGCTGTCCCACCTTTCAGGGGATACATACAAAAAGACCCAAACCCAAAGTACAGAATTTTTATTGTTTTCAAATGCTATACAAAAGAAAAATAGACAGTGTGCATTTCTTGATTAACAGATCCAGAAATAGTGATCCCAAATTAAACATATTTTTTCCTCTATTTCAGTAGTTTGAGTTACCAAGATGATAATCCAGTGAGTTCTCTCTTCCAGTGATTACTTTGGCCTCATCAGCATAAGAATTCTTGGTTTATTCCCACAAACTCCATAAACCAAGGACAGTTCCTTTGTAAGAAGGGGACACTTCAGAGGTGATTTTCTTCCCAGAAGCTTCTTGAATCCTTGAATATCGGAGAGTTTGCTCTCAAGTTGCTGTTTTCTTAGTGTCAAACGCAAAACACAACAGAGGGAGCTGTATGTTCCTAACATGGAATCCTCACAAAGACCACTTTGAATAATATTTCCAAATCCATCTCTATTTTTCTAAATTCACCCTCCCCCTACTTTTGACTACTTCGTTTAAGAGGCAACTTACTATGCAGTAAATTAAATCATTTTTAGATTAAGTGTAGTGATTCTCTGATTTCTCCTTTCACAGCCATCGCCTAAACCCCCTCACACCCAGCCCATTTCCCCCCATTTCTATCCCTTTTCTGCATAAGCTAAAGAGACTTGAGGATATTTCACGTAACTAAAAAAATTGCCGTCATACTCCATTTTGTCTTGTTGAAAAGATAGTAACAGCGGGATGCTCAAGAAACAATATAATGAAAAGATATTGTGATAAAAAAAAAAAGTTGACATAGTTGGTAGAAAAATATAACTTAACAGTTATGCCAAGTAGCCACAATATTTCTATTTTAAAAAGAAACATATTTTACAGATCTCCTCCTCTGGGACAATGCTGCAATGACCTTCGCCTTAAATCCTCTATAAGGAAATAATTTATAATATGTTAGCCTGATCCCATTAAGCAATGATTTAAAGCAGAGACACCCATTGATGATTTAATACAACAAGCTGTTTGCATACCATTGGTCTCACAGTAATATCGAGACCTACATTATTGGCACACAGAATTTATTAAGCTTTTTACACATAATTGAGCAAGTTCCTATTGCATCTTAAGTGCTAACAAGCTCTGATAATCAAGACGGGCAGCATGTTACTTTAGAACAGTCAACACTTGTGCATTTTCAAATGTGGTTTCCTAAGATAATTTCTGTCAAAGTAAATCTAGCCATGCTTTTTAAAAACGCTGTAGGTCACTCGAAGCTTGGCAATTAACATCGGGCATAAACAATAATAAAACTATCACAACTTGATAAATAACAAATACAACATTGTAAGCCATAACCATACACAGCAGAAGGAAAAGGTAGTGGTGATGAATCAGTAGCTGTTCCAATTAACAGAGCACATGCCTCCATGCAGTTCCTTCCAGAGTATTCGGTGCACTCAGTCCTGACATGCAGTGTTTGAAGCGGGGCACGCGTCTGCAGAATCATGTAATAATTTCTAACACACTGAAAACATGTCAGTAGAAAATGGTGAGTTGATTTTTATTAATGCATTAAATCCTGTGGCGTTATCACCAACCCCTTAGTATAAAATCTGTTCAAATTATATTAGATAACTCTGTGTGCTTCTTATTTTTAAATGGTGGGAAATGAATTAAATGAAGACAGGAATGATTTCCCTAATGTGACTGATTTTAGCATTATTACCTCTAACTAGGTCTGAAAAACTTCTGGCTTTTGAATTGTTATTTGAGGAGAGTGTTCCTCTATCAACCTACTGATAATCCAGTATGCTTGGCTCAGAGTTACCCTGCATACTGTGCAACCCAACTTTAATCCAGTGAGAAACAGGCGACGTGAGTGCCTAAGAACCAGCACACTGAAATGATTACATCACAAACGGTGACAAGGATGTGGGGTCCCACTGTATAGTCACTAGGGAGTGAGAATTACTGTACATATTGTCACTTATAAAACTACTGGAGGCCCGGTGCACAAATTCGGGCATGGGTGGGGTCCCTAGGCCTGGCCGGCGATCATGGCCTCCATAATTGAGGCCGTCTTGCCCAGTCCCAATTGGGGCTGGGCCAATTGGGGCTTGCTGGCTGCGGGGGGGCGGGGGGCGGGGGGAGGGACCGCAAGAGGTTGGCCGGCCACAGGGAGGGACTGCGGGAGGTTGGCCGGCCGTGGGAGGTTGGCTGTGGGAGCACACTGACCACCAGGGGGCAGCTCCTGTGTTGAGTGTCTGCCCCCCGGTGGTCAGTATGCGTCATAGTGACTGGTCAACCGGTAGTTCTGGTCGCTGGGTCGTAACGGTTGCTTGGGCTTTTCTATATATAGATAACTAGTGGGATGTAGAGCTGATGTACTTAGTCTTCTGTCTTCAGACACCCAAGATATAAGACAACCTCACACCCAAACAATGTCTACTCCACAATGTCTGCAGCTGGTAGTTCTCCCCTTGGAGGTGAAGGAAATTATGCCAAGACTTTGAATAACCAGGATTCAGAAAACTTAAAGGAACAATTTTAGTTAGAAATCAAACATACAGAGGCTTGGAAAAGGAGGAAAAGAAAATCATATAGAAGACAAAGACCAAACTGGCACCCCAGATCCAGAGCGATTTGGGAAAGCGGGAAAGCCAGGCTGACAGCCTGCCTCTTCTCCAAGCATCCTAGCGAGGGTCCTGGGTACCACCCGTGTTTGTGTAATGGTGCTTCCTACGTCAAGGGCCTGAAAGGCACAGTGAAGGGTGTTTCCCAGGGACAGAGGTGAAGATATTTTTATTTTGTTTAACCCACAGACGATTTAGTCAAAGGAATACATAAGGCTAAACGAAAGCATGTGGGGTGGGAGTTCACGGCGACGAACGCTGACAGGATGTGCTTGGGTCTCGCTGGCAGCATCTGGCAGTGGTGGGGACAGGCAGCACCTCACGGGCCCGCCTGTGTCTGCTCTGGAAGAGGCTCCGTGGCCGTGGCACTGGCAGTCGAATTCAAGACGTCTCCGAAATCGCCTCCAGCAGGCTTGGGCCCCCCTACTTTAGACTTTTTAAGAAGTTCAAAAAGGAAGAAACACAAACTTAGCTGACTCTAAGAAATTACACATTTCTTTTCAGCATTTAGGATGTTACCATGCTACAACATACACTCAAAACCTTCAGAACACTGATTAAAACTGATCACCTTAAATATATTAATCATGTAAATAATAAAGTTATTAAAGTTCTTTAAATATTTTAAAAATAGTCATCTACCCACACCAAAGAGAGTTCAGGCAGCAAGCAAGATAACAAAAAAACCATGTTCACCTCTCTACTTGCCTTTAAGTTTTCAACCTTCTCTTCAAATGATTTGAAAGTTGGGGAGTTTCTATGGAGAGAAAAAATATACATATAGTAAAAAAAGAAAGCCACAAATTTTGAAAACATCATTAGTTGACTCGTAGCCATTACTCTCAGCAGGAGAACAGATATCTTGGTTGACCCCACAGGTGTGCAGGCGCACACACAGGTGGAAAACTGTCCACTTCTTTTCTAAGATTTCTACAGGGATGCCTTTGCCCAGGAACAAAGCCAGTCTAAGACATATAAATGGACATATAGTCAAGTGCATGTGTGACAACAAAACAAGTCAGGGAACACACCAACTCTGTCACCCCCAACCAACGTGTCCCTGCTGGGTCAGTTTAGTCTGGCTAAGGCACCATGCTCTAGAACTCATGTTTAAGTCCACACGTTGCCTGGCACAACTCCTGCGTGAACCCACATCAAGCAGGACAGGCCAACCGGAGGCGGTCCCGTAACAGGGATCAGCTCCCAGGGGGCTTCATAATAGACGGGGAAGGAGCCCAGAAACCTGGCTCAGCCTCTTCACAAAGCTGCCCCGGGGCAGGAGCTCTGTGCCCACGGAAAGCCCCTCCCACGCCTTCATGCCCATCCACATTCATCCAGGGGGGTCGCAATGCCTTGGTCACTCCCATCGGATGGCTGCCATTTACTATCCACCCAACCTCGAATATACTTCCTGTTACCAAGATGAAGGTGAGGGAGGGGACAGGGCCTTCCTCCTTCCACAGTGGCAATGGGCACCCAGTCCAAAGTGTGGTCCCAGAACAGCTGCATCAGTAGCTCTAGGCAACCTGTTCACAATGCAGATTCTCAGGTCCCAAGCTAGACGGACCAAATCAGAAACTCTAGGGGGGTGGCAAGCAGGAGCCCTTCACAAGCCCTCCAGGTGGTCTGTGCCCACTGACAGTTAAGCCAAACAGGTTGTTGGAGACCCTCCACCTGCCTCTCTAGGGAGGCAGGTGAGGCCCTAAGGTGTAGGATTTGCAAGGGCATCCCGATGAAAGAGGACAGAATTAAGTCACGGGTGGCTCCAAACATCCCCGTGGGGATGAGGGACTTGGAAATGGAGGGTGGAGAAAGGGGAGTGTGACTAAGCTACGGTGGACAGAGGTCTGGCACTGGCCTTCGTGAGAAGAAAGGGTTTATTTGATGAGCTGTGGTCATATTTTCAATGAAACAGATTTCAGATATAAAACAATAGATTTACAAAATAAAACAAATAATTTTTTTTTAAGAAATCACAGCATTTAATGGAGCTCTCACACCCATCCTATCGTGATAGGAGGAGCAGCTGAAAACTGATCCAGAACCTAAAGCAGCGGCTTGTTTAGGGAGAACTCTGGCTTCTACTTCAGAAAGTTCCTGGTGATCAACTCAACAAAGACTAAGAAAGCAGGAGCCCAACAACACTTTGTAAAAATATACTTTACCTCATAGCGGGCATGCTAATTGAATGCTGAATGGAGCGAATACTAAGGCAGCATTAAAAAGAGAAAAATGAAGTTAGTACACGGGTGATGAGACATAAAATAAACAGAAGTCGGCTCTTAGAAGCATGTTCCTGTGGCACTGTAAAGAATTATCTACTTTTTGAGGTGGAGGGGGTCAAAGTTACTCTAATATGTACTTCCATTCCTGAGCCAGTAGTTAACAGCCAACAATTCAATCTTGCATGTTTACAGCACGTGGAAATTGTTTCCACCTGGATCTGTTGGGCATCAAGCACCCGGCTCAGAAGTAAATGATTCACCAAAGGTTACGGCGGAATCAAGAATGAAACCCAGATCGCCCAGTCGGTTTGGCTCAGTGGTTGAGTGTTGACCTATGAACAAGGAGGTCATGGTTGGATTCCCGATCAGGGCACATGTCCAATTGCAGGAGCAATCCCCAGTAGAGAGCATGCAGGAGGCAGCCGAACAATGATTCTCTAACATCATTGATGTTTCTCACTCTCTCTCTCTCCCTTCCTCTCTGAAATCAATAAAAATAAATTTTTTTAAAAAATGGAACCCAGGTCTTTGGGACTCCCAATTTAATGTTCACCACCTCCCCTCAAAAGTCAGTGCGCACACATACAGGTACACATACATACAAGCCAGGCCAGGGAGGGCTCCTTGACCATCTTTCTCCCACATATTTGTCACCAGAACAGGAAAGTTCAAAGCAAATCGCCTATTTGGTGATGTTAAGTGATTTACATAGGCCTCCTTGGTAGTAGTCATATCAGTTTTCTAGTAAGAGACACTTGCTTTTCCTGTCAATTAAATGAAATGTTCTTAATGGTCATCCAAATAACATTCGGCCCCTGTTTGACTAGGACCAACTTCTTACTCAAGGGCAATGCATTCACTGACCGCTCAGGGTCAAGGTTGCCTCCTCTCAGCCGCCTCCCACAGAGGCTACCTCACAGGATGGCCTTTCCTGGGCTCACAGTCACTGAATCCCATGGATGCTGTTACTCGGCTTAGAACAAACACTCTGACAGCATTTTTGGTAAATAATTTCCTTTGGGTAAATTGGACAATTTAAGGTATTAATTCTCTATTCTTTTTTTTTAATATATTTTATTGATTTTTTACAGAGAAGAAGGGAGAGGGATAGAGAGTTAGAAACATCGATGAGAGAGAAACATCGATCAGCTCCCTCCTGCACACCCCCTACTGGGGATGTGCCCGCAACCAAGGTACATGCCCTTGACTGGAATTGAACCTGGGACCCTTCAGTCCACAGGCCGACGCTCTATCCACTGAGCCAAACCCGTCAGGGCTAATTCTCTATTCTTTTTAAAAATTGTGTGTGATTTAATTTTCTCAAAGACTCAGCTGTTACAAGTGACAACGTGTTTCCAGTGTAGCTCCCCAAATCTAGCTTTGCATTAATATGTAATAATACGAAGTATGATCTTGATATAAATCAAGATATGCTGGCAGCTGGTGTAGTCAAGATAATGAGTAAACCAACCACGTGGACATCTTCAGATTTAATGTCTTCATAACACAGGAAAAGATGCACACAGCTCAGCATTCTCTCTGTCCTAGAATGGTGGGCATCTATTCTGAGAGAAATCTGCTAATTCTTTGCCTGCTTGATGTTGGATCCATATTTGAAGGATGGAAATTAGTAAAAATCAACACAGTATAAGGACTCCAGACGTTACTGGCCCTTCCTGGGACCCAAAAAAAGCTGCCTACAGCCACACTGCCACTGGCACTTCGGCCAGTGTCACATGACACCTGGACCACAGCTAACCTCTGGTGATCTACAAACTGTTTGGACTGAATGGAAAAAAGAGAGCTCAAACGATTGGGATTCTCGTCCGGAGAGGCTGTGATCAGGACTCAGCCGCTGTCGGTCAGTGGTAGATACTTGAGCTCAAATGTCCAGGAAGACATTTTTGGGACCAGGTGCCAGCTGCAAGAATGCAGAGGAGCCCAAAACAAGTAAAAAACAGCTATAGGTTTATATAAAGAAACACATGTTAAAAAGAAAAAAAAAGAAAAAGCTCCTTTGGAAATAAAGACAAATTAGCACTTCCTCTTAACTATACCAGAAATACTTGCCTAATGAGGCTACTGAATTATTATATATGCTATTAATAACTCTAACGTCGATGTTCAACACCAGAACCAAGGGGTGGTTTAATGTTTTTTTTTCTCAAAACATTAAAGCAAGAGTCAGTGCTGAGCACATATATGTAGAAGGTAGCAAACGAGAGGCTGGACCTAAACACGCCACCGGGGAAAGCTGGCTGTCCCCAGAGGGCCTCCAGGCTAACACTCCTTCCGCCTCCCACACGCACTGCACCTGCCTCTCAGGGAGTCATATATAGATCCCTCCTCGCCCCCGCCCCCACCCCCGCCCCTCTCCTCACACACCCGCTAGAGGCTTAAGACAGAATCCAAATCCCAAATGCTAATTTATTGATTGACGACATAAAATAAAAACTGCTGCTGAGCCTAACAATTCCATTCAGCAGAATACCCACAATTCCTGCAGACTGAGATGCCTGCCACTGTCCTCTGGGTGAGCAAGGAGCCAGAACAAAGGGGACTTAACAGGATTAACCGCCACTCCCAGGGCGCCTACGTCCAGAAAATGCCTGCTGCTGCGAGTGAGACTATCCCAGCTCCCTCTCCCTGCAGGGTCCTCGGGGCACATGGCCTGTATTTGCCTCTGCGACTCACTGATTTAAAAGATGTGGTTTTGTCCCTAACCGTTTGGTTCAGTGGGTAAAGCATTGGCCTGCAGACCAAAGGGTCCCAGGTTCGATTCCGGTCAAGGGCACATGCCTGGGTTGCAGGCTTGATCCCCAGTAGGGGGCGTGCAGGAGGCAGCCGATCAATGATTCTCTCTCATCGTTGATGTTTCTATCTCTCTCCCTCTCCCTTCCTCTCTGAAATCAATAAAAATATATTTTAAAAATAAATAAAAGATGTGGTTTTCTTTACATATGTTACCTGTTAGGTATGTTTTCTATTATAGATGAACACATTAAATCAGATTATAATCAGGACTTCTTGGACTAGAAATTATTTTTTAAATAACTTTCCCCAAGTTTTAATCTGTAAGAATTATCAAATTTAGCTTTCAAAGATAATCTTATTTCTCTCATTTCCAAGTTTTAACCAAAAGCCTTACTTTAACTCACACATATTGGCATGCAATGGGTTATTAAAAACAGGGCTGGCAACGGAGGAGCACATCATCAGTAACATTTTCTTAAAGATGAAAGGAGAGGAGCAGCGACACTCGGTGCCTTTCCGTGAAGCACTGAGGCTCTGCCTGCGTGCATTTGCTGGCTCTTTCAAAGGGAGAGGAAAGCAGTGCTCATCCTGATGAAACGTCCTTTCTCCAGAGCCACACGCTTTCAGGTCTGTGTTCAGATCACACGGAACACTGTTTGGTAACCAGGTAGGAACAGAGCTCTCCATTCCCAGCTCCTTGCCAGGCCCACTCTCCTCCCCGCTCCACCCACCCACAATGTTCACGTCTTCCCCAAAGGAACCACGATGGGTGAGTGGCTGTGCTTTGGACCTGCCCCCAACAGCCACTTGGATGTTTGCAGGATGGATGATGGGACTGAATATGTATTAGGACTCACAGAGCTTCAGATAAAACTGTCAAAACAGCTACCTGGAGCACTTACCATTTTTAAAAAATCTTTATTATTGAAAGTATTACACATGTCCTCCCCCACTGACACCCTCCAGCCTCCCCCCCACCCAGCTCACGCCCCCCAGGCCTTCACCACCCTATTGTCTGTGTCCATGGGTTATGCATAAATGCATACAAGGTCTTTGGTTGATTACTACCATCCACCCGCCCTCCCCGCCTTCCCTCCGAGATTCCGCACTCGGATCCATGCTTCCATGTCTCTGGCTCCACTCCCTTCACCAGTTTATTGTATTACTTAGATTCCACATATGAGTGAGATCATGAGATACTTGTCTTTCTCTGACTTGTTTCACTTAGCATGATTCTCTCCAGGTCTCTCCATGCTGTCTCAGAGGGGAAGAGAGTCTTCTTTTTTACTGATGCATATATCAGTAACTTGGAGCATTTTTTCATGTCTCTTGGCCATCTGTATGTCCACTTTCAAGAAGTGTCTATTTAGGTCCTTTGCCCTTTTTTTTTTATTGCATTGTGTATATTCCTTTTGTTAAGTTGTATGAGTTCCCTATAAATTTTGGAGATTAAACCCTTATCGGATGTAACATTGGCAAATACACTGAGTGGCCAGATTATTATGATCTCTGAACGCATAATAATCTGGCCATTCAGTGTATATATATCCTATATAATAAAAGGCTAATGTGCAAATTATCCCCTCGACCAGGAGTTTGACCAGCAGGCAGGCAGGCCAACTGCCCATGTCCCCTGCCCCTGGCCAGGCTGGCTGGACCCCACCCATGCACGAATTCATGCACCAGGCCTCTAATAGATAGATAGATAGATAGATAGATAGATAGATAGATAGATAGATACATAGGTAGATATAGATATAGATATAGATATAGATATAGATATAGATATAGATATAGATATAGATATATAGATATAGATATAGATATAGATATATACACTGAGTGGCCAGATTATTATGCATTCAGAGATCATAATAATCTGGCCACTCAGTGTATGTTCTCCCATGCCATGGGCTTTCTTGTTTTGTTGATGGTTTCTTTTGCTGTGCAGAAGCTTTTTATTTTGATGTAGTCCCATTTGTTTATTTTCTCCTTAGTTTCCATTGCCCTAGGAACTGTATCAGTAAATATATTGCTACAAGATATGTCTGGTATCTAAGATTTTTATCGTTTCCCATCTTATGTTTAAGTATTTTATCCATTTTGAGTTTATTCTTGTGTATTGTGTAAGGTGGTGGTCTAATTTTATTTTTTACATGTAGCTGGACAATTTTCCCAACACCATTTACTGAAGAGACTGTCTTGACTCCATTGTATGCTCTTGCCTCCTTTGTCAAATATTGAGTGTAATGGTTTGGGTCAATTTCTGGGGTCTTCTCTGTTCTGTTCCATTGATCTATATTCCTGTTCTTGTGCCAGTACCAGGCTGTTTTGATTACAGTGGCTTTGCAGTATAACTTGATATCTGGTATTGTGATTCCTCCAACTTTGTTCTTCTTTCTCAAGATTGCTGCAGCTATTCAGGGTTGTTTTTTTTTGGGGGGGGGGGGTTCCATATAAATTTTTGGAATATTTGTTCTAGATCTGTG
Source organism: Ia io (assembly GCA_025583905.1). Lineage (NCBI taxonomy): Eukaryota > Metazoa > Chordata > Mammalia > Chiroptera > Vespertilionidae > Ia > Ia io. The sequence continues at coordinate 3,250,091 of JAJQQW010000019.1, read as the reverse complement.
AAATATGCTGTTGGTATTTTAATAGGGATTGCATTGAATCTATAGATTGCCTTGCATAGTATGGACATTTTAATTAGGTTAATTCAACCAATCCATGAACAAAGTATACTGTTCTACTTGCTTATATCTCCCTCTATCTCTTTTTTCAATGTCCTATAGTTTTCCAAGTACAAGTCTTTTACCTCCTTGGTTAAGTTTATTCCTAAGTATCTTAATTTTTTTTTTTGCAATGATAAAAGGGATTGTTTGTTTAGTTTCTCTTTCTGAGAATTCATTATTGGTGTATAAAAAAGCCATCGATTTTTGGGTGTTAATTTTGTATCCTGCTACGTTGCCAAATTCTTTAAGTCTGGTAGTTTTTTGATGGAGTCTTTAGGGTTTTCTATGTACAATATCATGTCATCTGAGAATACTGAGTTTTATTTCCTCCTTTCTAATTTGGATGCATTTTATTTCTTCTTGTCTGATCTCTGTGGCTAGGACTTCCAGTGCTATGTAGAACAGGATTGGTCAAAGTGGACATCCCTGTCTTGCTCCTGTTCTGAGAGGAAATGGTTTTAGTTTTTGCCCATTCAGTGTGATGTTGGCTGTAGGTCTGTCATATATGGCCTTTATCATGTTGGGTTATACTTCCTCTATTCCCACTTTGCTGAGAGTTTTTATCAAAAATGGGTATTGGATTTTGTCAAATGCTTTTTCTGCATCTTTTGATATGATCATGTGACTTTTGTCTTTCCATTTGTTTACGTGATGTATCATGTTTATTGATTTGTGGGTATTGCACCAGCCTTGCATCCCTGGAATAAATCCCACTGGTCAAGGTGCATGATCTTTTTAATGCAATGATCTTTTTAATGCTGGACCCAATTTGTTAAAATTGTGTTGAGGATTTTAGCACCTATGTTCATCAGGGATATTGGCCTGTATTCTCTTATTGTGTGGTGTCTTTATCTGGTTTTAGAATTAGGATAATGCTGGCCTCATAAAAAGAGCTTGGAAGTGTTCCTTCCTCTTGGATTTTCTGGAATAGTTTGAGGAGGATAGGTGTTTGTTCTTCTTTGAATGTTTGGCAAAACTCCCCTGTGAAGCCATCCAGACCGGGCTTTTATTGCTGAGAGTTTTTTGATTACTGCTTCTATTTCATCAGTTGTTACTGGCCTACTCAGGTTTTCTGATTCTTCCTGATTGAGTTTTGGAAAATTGTATTTTTCTAGGAATTTTTCCATTTCATCCACATTGTCCAGTTTGTTGGCATATAGTTGTTCATAGTATTTTCTTACAATCCTTTGTATTTCTGTGGTGTCAGTGGTTACTTCTCCACTTCCATTTCTGATTTTGTTTATTTGGGTCCTCTCTCTGTTTCTGGTGAGTCTGGCTAATGGTTCATCAATCTTGTTTATCCTTTCAAAGAACCAACTCTTGGTTTCATTGACTTTTTGTATTTTTTTTTTAGTCTCTATCACTTAGACCATTTTTAATTGAACACTGAAGATACAGAATCCCCTCCTATCACTGACTTGTTGCTTTTTTAAAGCACAATTTTAGCTTTAGATGGTTCAATATTTAGACTTCATTTATCTCAACATGACATTTACTCTGACCTGCAGGGCTGTGTCCCTAGGAGAGAAGGGCCTCGGCCCTAAGTCCCCATTTGCTTAAGAAGACAAACAGCTGGATAGCGAGTGACCGAGAAGACCGTTCGCATGGCAGGACAGAGATGGCGACCACTCAGCCTTCCACCTGCTCTCTGGGGACCCCTCCACCCTGGCCTCCTGCCTAACGCTCAGCCATCTGTACGGGGAGGCGAGCGGTGCCCTCAGGATCGCGGTGGTTCCTTCTGGAGGGCACCACCTGGCCTGACGTCTTTTTGATGGGCTTTCCCTTTTGGCCCAATAGACTTTACTTTCCCTTTAGCGCCCGGGAAACGTCCCTGAGTGCACAAAGAATATAACGACGGAAAAGAAATAATAAATCGTAAAAACTTTAAGCTAGTAAAACAGGTACTAAAAAGTGCAGAGTATTAGTATATTTTATCTCATGTGTGTTTTACCATACACACATTTTATCATATGTATATTTTGCCACATACATAAAAAACACTCGGGTATGCTGTAGGAGACAGACTGCCAGTGCGAGCCGGGCCGGCACGAGTGCACGTGGGAGCAGGCAGACACGTCCTTACGAGGGCACCAAAGAAATGAACGCACGGCACACACAAAGTCAGACGTTAGAAGGGAGGGATTCTGCACGCCATGGCAGAGACGTTTCTTTACAAAAATGAAAGTAAAAAAGAAATGTCAAAATCATATACACAGCCCTTGAGCCACAATGTCAAACAGTTCTTTCATTTACTCGTTACCCATGGTCTACAAGAAACCCTCCCTTAAAGACAGGAACAGCACCAGAGAGAAAAGTATTCCAAACGCAAGAAAGTCAGGCAGCGGACGAACACGACCATCCAACTGGGCACCACAACCTAAGGAAGCACACGCGTCAGACGACCGCTGAGCCGCCTGACGGCGCGGACGCTCCTTACCTAAAGGAGTGGGAAAAGGCTTGCAATCTGCAAGAAGCCAGAGCCAGCATTAAAAAAGAAAGGAAGTTCGGGTAAATCTAAAACAATTAAATCACCCCCTTCTCCAAAGTCAGGTTTGAGCTGGATTCTGACCCAGCTGAGTCAGCGAGACAGGAGCTGAGAGCGTGAGAGGGGTCTGTCATCGTGAGCAGGTCCAAGGACGCTGCGCTCACCACCTTATGCTCAGGACGACGGCAGAACAGATACAAAGAGCGAGTTCTTTGGCGTTCTGCGTACAAAGGCTAATACCCGGATTGCCAAAGTTGTTCAGCCAACAAAATTCTGGTTGTAAAATCTGTCCCCACAAATGAAAAGCACACAGTCATGCAATCTAAGGGTATTGTTTTTAAAACAAATCTTTCATGCCAACAGAAGCACAGCCAATTCAAGCCACATCCATCCTTTCCAGTGCTACTCTAACCCACGTGGTGGGGGCACACACGGGAAGCGGGTTTATCAACATGGCCAGGAAAAGTCTGCAGACTCAACTAAAACAGAAATGCAAAACAAAAAGCAACCGTGCAAAATCAAGATTTGGGCATAAGCAGGAACACAGATACGGCTTATAAATGAGTGCATAGCAGGGCACACGTGAGTGTGGTACCGTGTCACCGCTGTGTGAAAACGCACCTCGGTGAGGCAAGGCAGGTCTCAGGCCACACATGCGCTTTGGTGCTCCTGGACTCACCCCCAGGGAGACACCAGGCTCGGCCCATGACTACAACTTGCATACAAAGGAAGGACTCAAAGGACAAAAGTTCACAACCAGAATTGTTCAAGAACCTTAAATGAATTCATAAGGTGGTTACTGTGAACACTATACCTAAAGGTTAGAGGGCCAGGCCTGGGGGACCTGCAGGCCCTGGTTTGAAGGCGTGCCGCTGCCCTGGCACGGAATCCAGGGTCACCAGGAACCAGAGCCGGGACACTGAGGCAACCACAGCTCACTGCCATCTGCCTCAGCCACAGAACGAGCCAGAAAAAACAGGACCTACTTGACGTCTTCCAGCTTCTTGGTGATGACCGATCCCACCGATGCAAAAGCAGCCGATGCCTTCTGTCCGGCCTGAGACAAGGTTTCAGATGTCTTTTTGTATCTGTATGGAATTATAACAGAACAGATCAAAGAAAAGGAAGCTAACCTTCATTTCTAGATCATCTAAAATCCTTCCCAACCACCGGGTCGGCCTCATCACGGCATCCAAATCCTTAACCATCACTGCGGACACAACTTTCTGCGCTGCCCGGACAGCCAGAGGACAGAGGCCTGGGAAGGGCCATCGGTTAGGGCGAGGGCTAAAAGTAGTCCGGAGCAACAGTGACAATGAGCCAGAGGCTGGAAGAAAGGACACCTCTTACCCTCGCCTGGCCGGGTAAGCCAAACAAAACAAAGATGAAGTCCAATTCCTCACACACCTTCTACAAGTCCCTCCCTACAAAGGGGCCGGAAGCAAGGTTGGCCCACGTGCACTTCATTACCCAAATGCACCGAATGAGCATGAAGAATACTGGAACGCTGCACGTCTGCAGAGCCACCAGATAAGGGCTGGTGGACGCTCCACAGAGAACCTCCAGGTCTGATATTTAGAATAACCATGACACCTGGCTGTGCTGTTTGCAGGGACACGAAGGTCTGACTCACCGCCTCCCTCTCTCATCTCCCCAGGGATTAGCAAAGCCCTCGGCAAAGGGGTCGAGAACCCATATAGGCAAGAATGACCCTTTCGCGGTCAATATGAAAAACAAACGCAGTGTCACGGTTTCCTGCTTGTCTACCCACTGCCGCCATGTCTGGGTGGAAAGGGGGCCCCGGGGTGGGCACCCTGATGCAATCATGTCAGGTCAGTGGGCCTCGCTGCTGCGGGTCCCCAGCTCAGCAGATGGGACTGAATGCAGGTGACAGAGAGCACAGCTCGGAATCTATTGCTAGACTTCTCCTCCTCCTCGTGTGGGAAACAAAACGCATCACGTGATGGAAATGACTGAAAGCTGAAGGGGTGGGCCTCTGCCGCCAGCACGTGTCAGAGGTGGTGACCCGAAAGTCTCCTGGGAATAGAGAGGAGGGCAGAAGGATCCTGCCCCCCCTTTCTGATCGGTATGTGACTCAGACTGCCCTGGTCCCATCTCCTGGTCTCGGGTTCTCTCACCACTCTACCCCGTTCCTCAGAACTAAACGACATGTGCGGGTCTGGCAAGTCCACACAGAACACTTTTGGAATGTAAATGGTATTTCCTCAACTCATGTTGAGGCTGGTTTTCTTTCTAGTCCCTTCAACGGTCTGGAAGGCCAAAGTCACAGGAGACTGAGGTACGCTTGAGAGTTAGGGGAAAGTGCCCTGCTTAGTACAAAGAAAATTGCAGACTCGTCCTCATTGCCTTCCTAGTCCCCCCCCCAGACAAAAGGAGCAAAGGCGCCCGTTAATTCTCTAGACCAGCGTGTGGTCCGGGGGACCTACGCAGGCGTCGCCGTCACATCCTGCCACCCTTTGGCAATGTTCTGCCTGAGCTCCTGGAGGGAACTGATGCCCAGCTTCCGCTTGATCTCCGCCAGGTGCTTCTCCTTCGCGGCCAGCACCTGAGACAGAGTCTGGATCTCCTCTTCCACCTGCCAGCAAGAGGTTGGGGTGAGAACACAGCAAGGTCATTCGATGAGTTAAGGTTGTTAGTGCAAAACTATGCTCAAAATTCTTAAGCCATTCTGAAACGTTGTTTGATCCATTGTATCTGTCTCTTTCTAGATAACAGAGGATATGCTGTTAATAAACTGGTGATGTGCTCATCTCTCCTGTGAGGCTTCTCTTTCCTCTCTATTTCCACGTGGCGGTGTCCTCCGCTGTCCCTCACCCTCTCCCCTGTCCCTGTACGTCCTTACTCAGCTGTCTCACAGGCTCAGGACTCAAACCTCTACCCAGGTAATATTCCCATCATCCTAACACCCCTCGCCTGACCTCTGGCCCACATGTCTTCCTGGACATTTCTACTCGAATGCCCATAACACCCGGTATTTGCATACTAACTGAAGCTGATCTCCAGCTCCCACCAAAACACGCACAAAATCCAACCTCTCTGTATACACCATCTGCGTTTGTATGGGAAACATCAGCCCCAGCGCCTGCCAAAGCCACAGCCACAAAGAAATCTGTTTCCCTGAGCGGCCGGTCCCCATGGTAGTCCCTGTGGACCTGGTGCTGACTGACCCGCCTTAGAGAGGCGGCGGGAAGTGGGCCTGGCTCCAAGGACAGCCACCGCCCCCCACCCCCACCCCCCTGGGGGGCCAACGACCAGTGAGGTGCCTGGTGTGAGGAGGTGCTTGACTCATGGAGGCCCTCACAAGTACCTGGCTTCAGGCACTGAAATACCCTGGAGCAGAGCTGGAACGACTTGGGTGGAGAAGCCCCAAGCACAGGCAGGAGATGAGGCTGACATGTGTCTGATTTTTGGATCAGGCTAATCCCGCCTTTTAGAATGAGTGAGGAAGAATCCACTGGCGTTCATTCTTCAAATGTTTGGTAAAATCCACCAGTAAAGCCATCTGGTCTTGTACTTTTTTGGGAGGTTTTTGATTACTGATATAATCTCTTTACATGTTGTGGGTCTGTTCAGATTTTCCTATTCTTTGGAGGGTCAGTTATGATCATTTATGTGTTTTTAGGAACTTGTCCATCTTATGTAGGTTCAGATGGACAAAACCACAACGCAAGACTTATGGGGCGCAGTGAAAGGGGTGCGCCACGGGAACCTGACAGCTCTCAAGGCCTACATTTAGGAAAGAGCAAGATCTCAAATCAATGTGATAGCATACCTTAAGGAACTAGAAAAAGAAAAGAAAACTCAACCCAGAGCTAACAGAAGGAAGGGAGTAATAAAGACGAGAGTGAAGGTAAACGAAACAGAGAACAGACAAACAACAGAGAAGATCAAGGAACCCACTGGTTCTTTAAAGAGCTCAGCCAAATCGACAAGCCTTTAGCTGGAACGACAGAAAATAAAAGTGAAGTCACAAATAACTAAAATCAGAAATGGAAGTGGCAACAACACTACTGGTCTTACAGGTTAAAAGAGAACAGTACTACGAGCAATGGTACGCCAACAAACCATAAACAGAAATTAACTCCAAATAGATCGAAGGCTTAAATATACACTCTGAGAATCTTAGAAGAAAACACAGGGATAGATCTTCATGACCTGAGTTTTGGAAATAAGTTCTTAGATAACACCAGAAGCACAAGCAATTAAAGAGAAAATAAGCTGCACTTCATCACAATGTGGAACGTCTGTGCAATAAAACACAACGAAGAGAAAGAAAAGGCAACATATAGAAGGGGAGAAAACATCTGAAAATCACACACTTACTTGCAAATCTCATAGAGAGCTCTTATCTCAACAACAAAAAGACCAAAGAAAGTTTTTGAAAAACTGGGCAAAGGATTAGAATATACATTTCTCTAAAGAATATATGCAAATGGCTAATAAACACAAGAAAAGATGCTCAATAGCACTCGTCACTAGTAAACAGCATCAAAACCACAACGAGGTATCACTTAATACTCACTAGGACGGTTATAACAAAAAGACAGAAAATGGCAAACGCTGGCCACAAGGATGTACTGATGGGCATGTGAAATGGTGTCCCTGCTGTGGAAAACAGTTTTGATGGCTCCCCAAAGAGTCCTGTGGAATAACCATATGGCACAGCATCTCCAAGCTTATAGCTAAAGGCACTGAAATTAGGCACGCAAACAATCCTTTCACAGTGTTCCTCAGTGTCTGTGAGTCAAAGGTGGAAACACCCCACATCCATGGATGGATGGATAGGCAAAATACGGTCGATTCAGACGACGGACTGTCATTCAGTCATGAAAAGCAGGAAGACCAACACATGCGACAGGAGGAGGACGCCCACCAACACGCTGAACGAAAGAAACCAGGGACAAGGTCACGTGTCGAAAAATTCTATTTCTACGAAATATCCAGAACAGGTTAATCCACAGAAACAGATTGGCAGGGGCTGAGGGGCCCCGGGGGGGGTGCCCGCCTAATGACTGTGGGTCTCCTCAGAGGTGCTGGAAATGCTTGGAACTAGACAGAAGTGGCAGTTGCACAACATTATGACTGTGCTAAACACCACTGAACTGTACACTATAAATGGTTAATTCTGAGAGAGAGAAAGAGAGCAGGTTCAAAGGTGCTTATATCCAAACCACAGCCCAGGGCAGAGCAAAGTCACGGATGCAGACAGAAAGCCAAGGGTATTAACCGTAGGAAGACCCGTCTCATCCATTTCCTCATCACCCTCCTTCCCAGACCCACTATACCCAAATATACCTTCACTCGTGCAAAAACGAAGTGATTCTCTCTCTCCTACTTGCCCTTCCCGCTCTGGGACAAGTGAACACAGGCCGTTTCTCTCCCGTGGACCTGACAGTAAGATGTCACCAAGAGCTTCAGAAAACCAAACAGCGCTTCATTCTAAGTGCAGAGCGGCAAGCTCCGGAGGGAATGCTCCCGTACCTTTGCGAGCTCGCTCCTCAGCTCTTCTTGCTCCTCCTCGGACAGGGTCTCCGTGACACTGATCGTGGCAGCGGCATCCTCTCCAGCCTCGGGCACTGGGTCTGTTCTCAGCAGACCTGTCGGGGTTACAAAGAAAGGCTGTAAGACAAGCAAGCTAAACACAGTCTTCCTTTACGTCCAACCCCCGACCCCAGCCAGAATTAAGCCAATGAAGGTGGACCCACGCATCATCTCTCTGCCCCTTGAACCAACCTCGTTTGCCCAGAAAGGGCCACGGGAGACTCGGCGCTAACCACTAAAAACCACGAGCTTCAACTCTGCCAAAGTTGGAATTTAGAAAACAGAGCATTTGCTCAGTTTCTGCTCATGTCCTCAGTCATGCTAAGCAGAGGAGTGACAAGGCCAGGAATGAAATCTTGGCGAGGCTTGCAGTTCTAAACTAATGACTCGCACCACTAGTAATTCTCAGGAAGCGGGGGTGGGGTGGGGGGCGCTCCAGGAGGCTCCAGCTTCCTCTGGCTGTGAACCCACACTGCACCCCGCAGCGAGGGGGAACCGCTGAGCATGCGGCCTGTTTCCTTCCACTAGGGAGGGGGTGTAGCAAACACCTTCTCGTAGCTTTTGTGTGTGTGTGTGTGTGTGTGTGTGTGTGTGTGTGTGTGTGTGTGTGTGTAGTGTACTCATATACAGGGTGGGGCAAAAGGTTTACAGTTGTTTGTATGGAAAATAATACAATAATCCTATACAATACAACCCTAATATGCAAATCAACCAAATGGTGGAACAACCGATCGCTATGACGTGCACTGACCACCAGGGGAGCAGACACTCAATGCAGGAGCTGCCCCCAGCCCACAGGCCCCGACCGCGGCAGTAAGGAGTGGAGCCAGCGAGTGGGCGACGCCAGGCCTCCAGCCAAGGTGGGTGCCAGCGGGGGGCCCCCCAAATGTCCCGCTGGTTGCCCCACAGAAGGAGGCGACTGGCAGCAGCAGTGGGGGGCAGGGATGATGAGCAGGCAGCGCCAGGCCAGCCAAGGCGGGTGAGAATGGGGGCTCCAATCACCCCGCCAGTCACCCCACAGATTGGCCCTGATCACCGGCCAGGCCTAGGAACCCTGCCTGTGCACAAATTTTGTGCACCGGGCCTCTAGTTAAATAATATAAGAATAAACTGTGTTTTGCATACTCACAACTATAAACCTACTTTTGCCCCACCCTGTACATATACATATATATACGTGTGTGTGTGTGTGTGTGTGTGTGTGTGTGTGTGTATTATCCAGGTCCCCTTAGCAATCCCTAACGTGTATAAGACAAGCACCCATGTGAACTCTCCACATTCTTCAAGACCAGTCGCAGCAGCGCCCGCTGCCCTGGGGCGGAGCGGGCCTGCTCGTCCTGCAGGCAGAGCCCACAGTCCCAGCATTCCTGCACAAGACCAGGGAGGCAGCACCCCTGTCCTCGCCTCCACCCACCACCCAGTGAGCCCCCACACCATCGGTGCAAAATTTAAGGGGAGCACCAAAAAACTCACTATGAGTAATTTCAACTTTTTAATGTAATCATTTGTAAAAATCAAAGTTAATTCAAAGAATCCACAATGAACCAAATACCCAAATTTTGCCACAGGCTCCAAAACAGCTTTGCAAAGCACTGCTCCTGCTCTTGTCTTTGTTTAAAACGTTAGCATGTTGCTCATCATGGTTTCTTTACCTTAAGTTTTTTATTTTATTTTAATTTTTTTTATTTTCTTACAGAGAGGAAGAGAGAGGGATAGAGAGTTAGAAACATCGATGAGAGAGAAACGTCGATCAGCTGCCTCCTGCACACTCCCTACTGGGGATATGCCCGCAACCAAGGTACATGCCCTTGACCGGAATCGAACCTGGGACCCTTGAGTCCGCAGGCCGACGCTCTATCCACTGAGCCAAACCGGTTTCGGCTACCTTAAGTTTTTTAAAGTACCATGTTTACATATTATTTATCTTGCTCACCGAGCTCCTCGTGCCCCTTAAATCCTACTACTGTGTCACAGCCCGCCCGCCCATCCCCCTGTCACAGGTGCCTCCATGTCACAGTTACCCCCATGTCACAGTTACACCCCCGTCACAGGTGCCCCCATGTCACAGTTACCCCCATGTCACAGGTGCCCCCATGTCACAGGTGCCTCCATGTCACAGGTGCCCCCCTGTCACAGTTACCCCCCATGTCACAGGTGCCCCCCATGTCACAGGTGCCCCCCATGTCACAGGTGCCCCCATGTCACAGGTGCCCCCCATGTCAGTTACCTGCCATGTCACAGTTACCCCATGTCACAGATGCCCCTCTGTCACAGTTACCCCCATGTCACAGTTACCCCCATGTCACAGGTGTCCCCATGTCACAGGTGCCCCCCTGTCACAGTTACCTCCCATATCACAGTTACCCCCATGTCACAGTTACCCCCATGTCACAGGTGCCCCCATGTCACAGTTACCCCCCTGTCACAGTTAGCCCCCCTGTCACAGTTACCCCCATGTCACAGTTACCCCCCATGTCACAGTTACCCCCATGTCACAGGTGCCCCTCTGTCACAGTTACCCCCATGTCACAGTTACCCCCATGTCACAGTTACCCCCATGTCACAGTTACCCCCATGACACAGTTACCCCCATGTCACAGGTGCCCCTCTGTCACAGTTACCCCCATGTCACAGTTACCCCCATGTCACAGTTACCCCCCCATGTCACAGTTAGCTCCATGTCACAGTTACCCCCCTGTCACAGTTACCCCCCATGTCACAGTTACCCCTGTCACATTTACCCCCATGTCACAGGTGCCCTTCTGTCACACAGTTACCCCCATGTCACAGTTACCCCCCCTGTCACAGTTACCCCCCATGACACAGTTACCCCCCATGTCACAGGTGCCCCCATGTCACAGTTACCCCCCCGTCACAGTTACCCCCCTGTCACAGTTACCCCCCCATGTCACAGTTACCCCCATGTCACAGGTGCCCCTCTGTCACAGTTACCCCCCATGTCACAGTTACCCCCATGTCACAGTTACCCCCCATGTCACAGTTACCCCCATGTCACAGTTACTCCCCATGTCACAGTTACCCCCGTCACAGGCGCCCCCATGTCACAGTTACCCCCCCCCGTCACAGGTGCCCCCGTGTCACAGTTACCCCCCCGTCACAGGCGCCCCCATGTCACAGTTACCCCCATGTCACAGTTACCCCCCCATGTCACAGTTACCCCCATGTCACAGGTGCCCCGTCACAGTTACCCCCCATGTCACAGTTACCCCCCATGTCACAGGTGCCCCCCATGTCACAGGTGCCCCCCATGTCACAGGTGCCCCCCATGTCACAGTTACCCCCCATGTCACAGTTACCCCCATGTCACAGGTGCCCCTTGTCACAGTTACCCCCATGTCACAGTTACCCCCATGTCACAGGTGTCCCCCATGTCACAGGTGCCCCCCATGTCACAGTTGCCCCCATGTCACAGTTACCCCCCATGTCACAGTTACCCCCCATGTCACAGTTGTCACAGTTGCCCCCCATGTCACAGTTACCCCCCATGTCACAGTTACCCCCCATGTCACAGTTACCCCCCCTGTCACAGTTACCCCCATGTCACAGTTACCCCCCCGTCACAGTTACCCCCCCATGTCACAGTTACCCCCATGTCACAGTTGCCCCCACAGTTACCCCCCATGTCACAGTTACCCCCATGTCACAGTTACCCCCATGTCACAGTTACCCCCCCATGTCACAGTTACCCCCCATGTCACAGTTACCCCCATGTCACAGTTACCCCCCATGTCACAGTTACCCCCATGTCACAGTTACCCCCCATGTCACAGTTACCCCCATGTCACAGTTACCCCCCGTCACAGGCACCCCCATGTCACAGTTACCCCCATGTCACAGTTACCCCCCCATGTCACAGTTACTCCCCCATGTCACAGTTACCCCCATGTCACAGTTACCCCCCCCCGTCACAGGCGCCCCCCCGTGTCACAGTTATCCCCCTGTCACAGGCGCCCCCATGTCACAGTTATCCCCCCGTCACAGGCACCCCCATGTCACAGGTGCCCTCATGTCACAGTTACCCCCCCCTGTCACAGTTACCCCCATGTCACAGTTACCCCCCGTCACAGGCACCCCCATGTCACAGTTACCCCCATGTCACAGTTACCCCCCCCATGTCACAGTTACACCCCATGTCACAGTTACCCCCCGTCACAGGCGCCCCCATGTCACAGTTACCCCCATGTCACAGGTGCCCCCATGTCACAGGTGCCCCCATGTCACAGGTGCCTCCGTGTCACAGGTGCGTGTGCTCAGTCTCCCACGGCAGCAGGTGCTTTTACGTGGGGGACCATTGAGCATCACAGACACCATGGCTGTTCCCCACCCCGCCCACATCATACATCACCCCTGGGAAATGCCTGCTCAGCCACGCAGCCATGTGGCACCGCCCAGAGCAAGGGGCCCGCAGCCGATGACAGACCAGCCGCCAGGTGGACAGGAAGAAGGAAGAACACCGCACCGTTCAACAGGCGCGAGCGAGCAGCCAGGCCACGAGGAGGGGCGAGTCAATGACACACATGCATGTACATCTGGTAAGGTACAAGGACACCTGCCACACAGCCTCTTGTATGTTAACTGCACAGTGGTAGCTACTAATTATAATGACATTAATCACTAGCATAACAATATCGAAACGGTGCCTACAGAAAGGTGTTCACAGAATCACTAAAGGATCACAGCAATGCACATGAAACCACTGAAGCCACAAACTGGAGGGGCCGAAGGACCAGGGGCGCCTCTCCTGCAGCACCACCAGGGAGGGAGGGGCAGTCGGGGTGGCGAGGCTCGAAGAATAACTGCTCCCACCGGTTCCCCTGAGGCAGCTGTGATCGGGTGCCTGGGTGCTATTTCTAGGACAGAAATGTGATCATGTCACTCCCCAGGTTAAAATCCTTCAGTCAGGACAAATCCCCCCTGCAGTTCAGCACCGAGGCCTCACTGGGCCTGCCCGCTGCTATTCGGCAGGGACACGGCGCGGCCTCCAACTGCGGGCGATTCAAACTGCGGGCAAGGCGCTGTGAGAATCCATCCAGGGTCCACGTGTGCTTGCAAGTGCATCCCGACACAGGTTACCTTACAAAGGCGTGTGTGGCTGGAAACGGAAGACAAGCATCCAGGCAGCAATCATACAGGCACCACAGAAGGAACCAGACGGGAGTTCCTTATAAACGTGATTTAAAGATTTTTCTTATTGATTTTTAGAGAGAGAGGAAGAGGGAGAAAGAGAAAACATTGATGTGAGAGCAGAACATTGATTGGCTGCCTCCTGCACGCCCCCTACCGGGGATCAAGCCCCAAACCGGGGTCTATTCCCTGACCAGGAATCAAACCAGCAACCTTTTGGCCCAGGGGACGACACCCAACCAACTGAGCCACACCAGCCAGGGCAACATTATTTACTTTTAAAGTTTTCCTCAGATCTTTCTACTTCTCCAACTAGAACAAGACACCCCCAAGACCCCAAAACTCAGATGCTAAACCATGGCTTAAATAACAAAGAATCATATTTTTTCATCAACAGCCTTTTGCAAATCTACTTAAGCAGGAAACTTCAGTATCTGATTACTAACAGTGCTTTATGCATAGCTGCCCAATTCCAGAAAGAATCTAAAGGGATTCGAGTATCATTCCTGTATTTAGTTACAGTACCAGGGAAAAAGAATATCTCAGAAAATGGGGTCATGGGGTTGCCCCCAGTTGGCCTTGGGGCCTCCAAGATGACCTTGAGATTTTATATTCAGAATCGAAAACAGTTAGCACATTACATGTCCTGCTTTCCCCATATTAGCCTGCAGGTGGCAGCAAATTATCAGCATTATTCTTCAAAGGCGAGGTTTCCACAGGAGGGAAATCATAGAAGTAGAGGACCGAAGGAGAACTGGCCGGGGGATGTTGAGATCACCGGCACCACAGACAGGCGTGACCTGGGAACACTATTCACCGCCACAGCCACCGCGGAGCGCAGGCTGCCCTCTCTGAGCGGAGAGGTCCGCGGGTTCCACCGTTCACAGGCAGCGTGTCTGCGAGGCGGGGTCACCTGCCACGTGCAGGCGAGGCACCTGAAGCTCACGGAAGTTAACCTGCCCGTGGTCACATCGGAAAACACGGGGCAGTTAGGGTGTGGGGCCTCGATGGTTTGATTCGAAAGCACACGCTTCAAATCACTGATTTCCAAAATACAAATGAAGAGTCGAGGCTAAGAGGTCAGACTTGGGAAGCTTCTAGAAGCAGCAATAAGTAAGACCCTGACAAAGTACAAGAACCTGGCACATGAGATCAAAAGCAACTGCTCCATCAGGTCCAACAGGCCGTTTCCCACACCTGCGGGTCCCAACGGGGCCTTAGAGCAGCAGACCTCGGGCGGTCCGCGAGGCCCGGAAGGTTGCTGACCGCTCGCTGCCTTAGGGGATTTTCTAGCTAATATTGCCCCGTTTCCCCTATGCCCAGTGGGAGAGCAGTATTTACTGTAGAGATGAAATCTGGTTTTGGGGAGAAAAGATACTAATTTCTCACTCGCAACATGAAAGTTGTGAAATGGAAACATTTTATTGTATATACCCATTACTCAAAACTATAAGTAATCGAAAAAATTCTTACTTGGATATTAACTTTAATGTTCCCCCTCAAAATATGATGGAAAACTGCTTTTAAAACTCGGAGGAGGATGAAATATGACGGCTATTTATTGAGGTCTAACACGCCACCAGGGAAATTTCCATGTTATCTCATAAAAAAATCAATAAAAACAGAAGACCTACCCACCGGTACCCTGAGTGGGTATTTATTTCCATCAGGAAGTTGAGGCCCTCCGAGATCAGCAAATTGCGCACAGAGGTGACATTCAAACGCAGGTCTCTCTGACTAACCTCTTCCTCTTATTCTTAGAGAGAGTCCAATGAGCTGGGGGGCCAAAGGCCAAGTCCAGAGGGAGGGTGGACGCAGAGGGCCAGGCTTTCCCCACAGGGTGTGGGGACGTATGGGGATCCCTGGCTTGAAAGTCACAGGTACCACGATCGAGCCCAAGTGACAGAAATTGGCAATAATTTGTCCCCCAGGTTATTAACATTTTAGCCACTTCCTCAATTCTTTTTCTAGCTGTGCAGGTAGACGGTCTGCCTGTCTTCAATTTCACCATGAGGTCCCCTTGGAGAGTTTGGGGCGGGGGAGCCTGGAGCGCACAGACAGGCCGCTGGGGCCAGGTGAGCCCACCGCCAGGGGGCGATGGAGAAGGTGGACAGAGACCAGAGTTTCGTCCCCATCAAACCTAAGGCACAGTTCTGCCTTTCACAGCTGTGAACTTGAGGTGCACTGTGCAACCTGCCAGGTAAGCAGTCCGAGGGCGGAGTTGTTTTAGCACCTGCAGCCCGGCCTCAACATCTACAGAACAGGTGGGAGTGGCTCAGACCATGGAGACCGCTCTCTTAAGAAAGGCTACATCTCGGGCGTTTTCCCATTCACTCAATAAAAAAAACAAACACGGATTACTCCTAGTTGACAAGCAATTCCGGTAAGTTAGGGCACGTGGATGTGTTTCTGGAAAACTTCCACTTATTTTTCTTTAAAAAGGGTGCACAGGAGGGTTATGACCAATGTATGTGTCTGAACAAATCTGAAAGGATGTTCATGAGCATAAAATTAAAATCTTAAGTAAAAATAAACTTTTTTTCCACTTTAACTTAAAGCAATTTTCCCCCCTTAATGGAACATAAAACAATGGTTCCTCTTGAAATCTGTGGTGTCTTCCAACTACCCACTCATGGGAACTGTAAGACAATAAATTCCTTAAGATTTAAAAAGAAGGGCAAAAAAGTCCTGCGGTGCCTTAGCTGTGCTGAAATACGATGCTTCCACTTCGAGGAACTCGCTAGTCATCTGAGGAGAAGGAAGTCCGTCAGGCTTCAGCGAGAACGTGAGCGATGTGCGAGGAAAGCGGGGAGAATGAGGAAGGGGAAGATTCCCGTCTGAACGCCTCTTCCTCAGTCAGGGCTGGGTCAGAGCCGATGCTAACAGACGTTCTATGGGAACCGGCTGATGGGGAAGGGTTTATTCAAATGAGGTTTCTCTGTACGTTCCCACGGACAGCCACGTCCTCCCCCATATTCCCCAAAACGTCAGCCAGGGAAGGAAGCGAAGCCTTTTCACACCAATTTCGAACCTACAATTACCATGAAGCCATGATGGGGAGTCTAGTGAGCACCTCCTGCAGCCCAGGCCCCCCATGTGGGAGCAGCCACCTCAACAGTCCTTGACTTTTCACCCAATTAAGACCAAGTGCTTCCTTCAAGACTTTCTGTGCCCATCAATGAAAACCGTGTCAGCTGTGCCCGGCCGGCATGGCTCAGTGGTTGGCCAGGTCATGGTTCGATTCTCAGTGAGGGCACATGCTGGGTTGCCGGCTCAATCCCCAGTGTGGGGTGTGTAGGAGGCAGCCGATCCATGATTCTCTCTCATCATTGATGTTTGTATATCTCTCCCTCTCCCTCCTCTCTCTGAAGTCAATAAAAAAACATTTTAGAAAAAACCTTTTCAGCCATTGTCAGACAACTTTAGATCTGAAAAGAATCTTGCATCATTGAGTTCAAACTATACAGAGAAGAAACTGGGGACAGATTTTTTTAAAGAATAGAAAGAAACAAGCATGGACTTTAAAATTAGATGGTGCTGGGTTGCATTGTGTCCTCCAAAAAGGGTACACTGGACTGCCTGAGCCCCAGTACCGGCAAACAGGGTCTCTGCAGATGGAACCAAGGGAAGATGACATCATATTAGATTGGGGTGGGCCCTCATGAAAGACTGGTGTCCTTATATGAAGAAGGACATTTGGACTCAGAGATCCAGAGGGAGAACATCATGTAAAGATACAGAGACACGGAGAACACTGCATGGTGATGGAGCAGAGACACAGAGAACACTGTGTGGTGATGGAGCGGAGACTGGGGACACTGTGTGGTGATGGAGCAGAGACTGGGGAACACTGCGTGGTGATGGAGCGGAGACTGGGGACACTGTGTGGTGATGGAGCAGAGACTGGGGAACACTGCGTGGTGATGGAGCAGAGACTGGGGAGCACTGTGTGGTGATGGAGCGGAGACTGGGGACACTGTGTGGTGATGGAGCGGAGACTGGGGACACTGTGTGGTGATGGAGCAGAGACTGGGGAGCACTGTGGTGATGGAGCGGAGACTGGGAAGCACTGTGTGGTGATGGAGCGGAGACTGGGGACACTGTGTGGTGATGGAGCAGAGACTGGGGAACACTGCATGGTGATGGAGCGGAGACTGGGGACACTGTGTGGTGATGGAGCAGAGACTGGGGAACACTGCGTGGTGATGGAGCAGAGACTGGGGAGCACTGTGTGGTGATGGAGCGGAGACTGGGAAGCACTGTGTGGTGATGGAGCGGAGACTGTGGAACACTGTGTGGTGATGGAGCAGAGACAGGAGAGCACTGTGTGGTGATGGAGCAGAGACTGGGGAGCACTATGGTGATGGAGCGGAGACTGGGGAACACTGCGTGGTGATGGAGCGGAGACTGGGGAGCACTGAAGGTGATGGAGCGGAGACCGGGGAACACCGTGTGGTGATGGAGTGGAGACCGGGGAGCACTGAAGGTGATGGAGCGGAGACTGGGGGACACTGAAGGTGATGGAGCGGAGACTGGGGGACACTGCGTGGTGATGGAGCGGAGACTGGGGGACACTGAAGGTGATGGAGCAGAGACTGGGGGACACTGAAGGTGACGGAGCAGAGACTGGGGGGCACTGAAGGTGATGGAGCGGAAACTGCAGTGATGCAGCCACAGCCAGGAGTGCCAGGACTGCGGCGACCACCAGGATCTGGAATGAGCCCAGGGAGGCTTCAGGTGCTGTGGAGTGTGGCCCTGCCAACACCTTGATTTTGGATTTCCAGCCTCCAGACCTGAGATATGAGAAATTTCTGTTGTTTTATGCTAAACTGAAAAGACAAATGCACCCATATGTTCATGGCAGCATTATTTACAGTAGCCACGATATGGGAGCAACCCAGTGCCCTCACTGGATAAATGGCTGAAGTGGGGCAGATACAGTGGGCTGTGGCTCAGCCATAAAGAAGAATGAAACCTGCATCTGCAAGAACAGGGAGACCTGGAGGATGAACGCAGAGAGATGGCAGAGGAAGACAAACACCATGTGATTTCACTTACGTGTGGAATCTAAAATAACAACTAAATGAACAAGCAGAACAGAAACAGCCCGAGATACAGAGCAGACTGCTGGCTGCCAGGTGTGGGAGATGCGTGAGAGAGGTGAGGGATGAAGTACAAACTGGTAATTACAAAGCAGTCAGGGGACGTAAAGTACAGCATAGGGACGACAGTCAATAACATTGCAATAATTACGCATGGTGTCAGATGGGTACTAGACTTATCCGGTCATTATTTCATAAGTTATATAAATGTCTAATCACTGGGTTGTATACCTGAAACTAATATAATATTATCCATAAACTATAATTGAAAAATTATTTTTAAAAATATAAAATAACAAGAAATTTCTGTTATTTTAAGCCACTCAGTATGTTGCAACCACCCTAAGAAATTGAGCCCTAACCCCATTACCTGTTGAAGAAAAACAAAAGGGCAACGCCACCTCCCTCTCTGGGTCTGCATAAGAATATTCTACAGGGTAATGAACATGAGGAGTAAGCGCATGCTAATGTTGCCCAAGGATTTGTCGTCCCCACCTCTCCACGTCCACGAGTCATCCCAGACTTCCTCTCTCCTTCCTCCGCTCTGCCATGAAGCTGGGCTTACAGCTCACTTCCTCGCTTCCATCTCTCCCCCTCCCCCTGCAACCTGGCACCTGGCCTTCCGCTGCCCCTTCAACCAGGAACAGCTCCCGGGCAGGGCCACCTGGACGTCTCCTGGACGTTCCCACCCGCCTCCCTGGGCCTCCGGCCCTCCCCGGGATACGGTTCATCTCCACCCCACCGTCTGCCTCAGCTCAGGCTCACTGCTTCTTGCTCAGACTCTTGCCCCCAAAGCTCCCTGATGCTCTCTGTCCCCTCCAGCCCACTGACCACCTGCCCCCCAGTGAGTCTGACTTGGACCTGGCACCCCCTCCCCTTAGCTCCTCCCAGGGCCCCACGTGCTCGTGGAGCTGCGGCTCCTGACACGGGAGCCCACCCACGCCCACTCCGTCTCGTGCTACTCCCTCGTGCTACTCCCCGCAGCCATGCTTTGGTTTTGTGAGGAATGTATTAACTCAAAAGGTAAAATAACATCAACTACCTCACATACTTTCTGCCCATTTAATGTTTTTAAATTGGCCATTTTCACCATTTTTAAAAGTACAATTCGGGGGGGGGGGGCATCAGTTACATTCAGAGTGTTGTACAACCAGCTCCACCATCTCTTTCCAAAGCATGCTCCCTTTTTTACGTCTTTGCACATGTTTTCCATTCCTGACACCCCTCCTCGTCTCATTTACTGAGGCCGTTTGAGGTGTCCCCTGCCCTTACAGGGTTTCCCGGCCCCGTGACCAGGCCCTGCTCTGGGTATAACGCCCTGTGAGTACCAGCTACTGCTCTTAGGACCCGCCCGCGAGGCTGGGCGACCCGGGCCCCAGCACCGAGTCCCCACCCGCCTCCTCGGCCGTGTGGCACCGCCTGCCGGGGCCTGGCCCCCCGCCACCAGCGACACTCCCTGAACGTGAACTGCAGGGAGGGCCACGCTGGGTGAGGGCCACGATAAGAACTCAGTCCTCCTCCTCCTCTACCGTACATCTCGAGCTTTTTATTTTGTACATTTCCTTCACAGTGGTGAAAACTACCAAGGTTTTTCTATTTAAAGTATTAAAAATGTCACTTTTCTAAGAAAAAAAACAAACTTCTGCCTCATAACCTATCCAGGGAGTTACATTTGGAGCAGGCCCTGCCTTCACGTCACAGAGCCACGCGTGCCGTGGCAGTCTGGGCGGGGTACCCATGACGTTACAGGGACAACGTGAATTCAGCCGCCCCCACGGGGAAATCTCTAATTGGTTAGAGTTATAATCAAGCCCCAGAAATTTCTGTCAACAAAACCGTATCCACCTCTTAAGTCTTAAAGAGGCAACAACGTTTTAAGACCCGAGCAGGAATAAGAAACTCCAGTGTCTAAAGATTGTTTTATTTAAGCACAAACAAGAGGAATATATGCACCCCCTTTTTTTAAACCAAGAGACACAAAAAGAGGTAAACTTGTGGTCCAAATACCTCTGGTGGTAACATCAAAAAGCTCACCAGGTAAAGGTATTGTCCCCTCATAGGTCTGTGCTTGGGGTCCCATTCTCGGGCCGTGGCCTTTGTTTCCAGATGTAACAGAATACCAGGAGGCGCAGGGGGGTGTTCAGAGGGCCCTACACAGCGGTCCTCTCCAGGGGCCCCACATACCAGGGACCCACTTAAGACAGGGCTTTAGCCACAGCCTGATGGACATCCTGAGCCAGGTGAGCCCGGGTGGTGGGGCTATCCGTGCCTCACCCGCGTGGCATCTGCTTTCTTGATGCCAGCAGCAGTCTCTCCCCACGCCCAGCTATCACAGCCAAAGGCATCTCAGTGTCAGCTGCTTAAGTGGCCAAATGCCCGATGGGGGGTGGCGCCCCACCTGCCCGGGTGAAACCCAGGGACTTAAGGCGAAGGGGCATCTGATACCTCCTGTTCGACACCGATTCTCTGTGGAAGAAAGAGATTCGGTAGCAAAAGCCATGGAAACTTTCAGTTCCTGAGGCTGTAATTCCCCACGTGTGCCCGTGGTGAGGTCAGTAAAGCCGCAGAGGGGGAACGCCACCACAGAGCAGGCAGCAGGAGCAGGGAGCCAGGAAGCCTGTGCCACCCCATCTGAGAAAGACCCAAGAATCCAGGAGATGCCCTGGGCGGGGTCAGGGCTGAGGAGGGCACACGGCACTAAAGCACAGAGGGAGAGGGGGCTAGAGGCCAGCCCTGCTCCCAAGACCAGCTCCCCCCGAAAAGGTCACCCTCCAAATCCTCACCTCACAAAACCGCCCCCCAGAGTCAGTGGGGGGGGGGGGGGGTGGAGGAAGGAGACATGGCAAAGGCAGAGCACATATTTCCAAATGCCTGACTTGCCTCCTCCAGGTGTTCTCTTTAATTCACTCCTTAAACAATTGTTGTTGTCCTTATCCGATGATATCTTTTCCACTGATTGTTAGAATGTGAAAGGGAGGGAAACACCGATGTGAGACACATGGATTGGTTCCCGCTGGCAGGTACCCTGACGGGGCAGGGGATTGAACCTGCAACCCAGGGACATGCCTTGACCAAGAATCGAACCCTCTCTTGGGTGCTCAGGCCGACTCTCTAATCAGTGAGCCTCACCGGCCAGGGATCCTCCAGGTATTCTTAAACGGACCCTTAAATCTCCTTCATCTTAAAAAAATAAACAAAAGTCTTCAGGCAACGCCTTCGGAGCCATCATCCCCCACAACCCTAACCAAATGCAAGACTCGCAATGGGGCACCCCACAAAAGAGAGGGGGAAGGTCAGTGACGGAGAGATTGGGGGGTTCCCAGAGAGGAAGTCACTTCCACCCTTAAATTTCCTCTCTAGGAAAAAGGAGGGTCTACGTTTCTCCAATTCTGCACTGACTTTTACTCAGTGTGCCACCGACAAGTCTGCTAAGACCTCTGCCATCATGAAAAACTTTCCAGATGTGATCGCCGCTTCCTAAAAGGAAGAGCATGACCCCGAGCAGAAATCACAAGGGAAGTAGAACAGTAACAAGGAGGCCCCCGAGTTAAGGCATTTCCGTTCCGTGTGTTTGTTCCAGTGCTTTTAGGTTTAATATGACTGCATTAAGTATGTCAGGTTTTTTAATGACTCCTATTTCCTGAAATCACGAGAAACAACCCAAGTTTGCTTTTTAATAAACCTGGACTGCAACCTCCTGGACAATGGAAAATCCTTAAGAGGCAGAGATCTGATGTGAATATCCTTTGGGAAATTATCCTTGTAGGTGATCACAGAAGGAAAGAGAAAATGGCCCAGCCACCACCCGTGGCCATGCCTGTGATCGGCGACTGCAGATGACACAGTGTCCAGGTCCACACGGCACAAGAATCAACTAGTCCAGTAACCCTCATCAAAGGACAGGTTACCCCTCAAGTGAGTAGCCTGTTCCATAATATCCTCACCACAGAGGCCAAACTAGTGGGAACTAAAGAAAAAAACAACAAATCAAACACTGGCTTAAGAATTGAGCTCTGTGATGTGGCGAGTTCACAACACCTCTCTTGGCCTCAATGTTCACATCTGTAAAATGGACCAGAGTGTGAACTAGCCCTTGCCAGTTTCATCCATTCATTCATGCGTTCATCCATCATTCATCCATCCAGTCATTCATTCATTCAGCAAATATGTGTTGAGCCACAGATGTCAAGCACTATTCCAGGTGCTGGGGAAGACTGGCATCTAACGGAGTTTATATTCCAGATTCTGAAACTTACTAGAAATCAATGTTTTTCAGACTATGGGTTGTGAAGCCCATTTTCAAAAGAATCGATGGGACAGTTTAAAATCTCAGAGTCCATCACACATGGGAAGAGTAAGTTCTGCTCCAGCCGCTGGCATGCGCATTGCTGAGGACTGGGGGTCAAGAAGTCTAAGGCACTTCTGAACAGGGGCCAGCCGGCCTGGCCGATAAAGACCGGCCCTCATCCTGCCCTGAACGCAGACTGCTTCTCAGGAACACTCTGCCCACAGATTAAATCTCATCATTTCCTCATTGGCCCGTGATGGCATTTTGGATAAATATCAAAGAATATGTGTTTCAGTTCCATGTTCCCAACCTTTCCGAGTAGGACTCCTTTGAACGTCAGTCCTTTTTTGAGCACTTCTCGTCTGCTGATTAAGAAAATGCATAGCGGCCAAAGCCACAGGGGCTTGTAAATGGACGGGTGGTCCATCGGCCTAGAGCTCCTACACAGAAGCCACAGAACCTGCACAGGGAAGACCCAGGAGCCATCCACCCAGGCCCCTGCACCACCGATGTTCAAACACAGCAGCCGCCTGTGCCCTGAGGGGCCGGACCGGCTGGGAGGACCAAGCCAGGCCCCTCCGTGGGCGCATTTGAGAACCAGCTGTTCTTACTAGAGGGTGGCTACGGTGACTGATGTTTGTTTTAATGCTCTCTCCCCTCCTTTTTCCAGCTGAAGCAAAACCCTAAATCTGAGCCCTAGAGGCACCTGCGCCTGGTTTCCGTTGGCCACTTTGCTGTGAGCCCACCCCGACAGCTGCTCCTGGGAACTGAGATACTAATTGTTGGCAAGGTGCCCAACCCTACCGACTGCTTTTGTTCTAACAGAAAACCTTCATTCGACAGCAACTGTGTCCACGGGAAGTGAAAGGCGCTGAGACAGACCCTGAGGACTAAGACCAGCACCACGAATCCTCCTGGGGCCACGTGGGCCCCAAGCTCAACCTGAAGTCAGGCACTGCGTCCGTCTCACTCTGTCCCCCACCACGAACTCCCGCTCCCTCCGCATGCTGCTCTGGGACAGCCCCCGCACACAGGGCTAGAGGTCAGCACGGATGGCCCATCCTTAGGCGCCGGGCACAGGGAAGGCAGCCCTTTGCGACAGGTCCGAGGTGGCCCAGCGGCACCAGGCTGCTGCCAGCAGCTCCCAACTCCAGAGACCAGCTCTAGCTGCATCCTCCACATTTCCCTTCCTGCACCCCCAGACCACACCCCACGGGCTACAGGCTGCCACCATCCCTCAGAGAAGGCTGCAAACCGCAGCCCGAACACGGACAACTAGGTTTCACACTGCATACTTGTCTGTTTTTTCCTAGATCACCCCCTTTTCAGCTTACGAAGAGCAAATTAAGGAGAAAATGAACTTCTAGGAAAATCAGCTTACTTCTCTGGTAAATTACAGATGAGGTCATTTCCCCGTGGCCAACCATCAGCTGTGACACGAGCAAACTGCCCTGTGGTGCTCAGGCTGCCCCCGCTCTGTGCAGCCCAGTGCTCCTGCGCCCGGAGCCCCGATGGCAGCCCAGCCCTCAGGACCCTCAAACCCTGACCCCGACGGCAGCCTGGCCCTCAGGACACTCGAACCCGACCCAACGGCAACCCTGGCCTCAGAATACTCTGGCGCAAGCAGATGCAGCAATGGCCAAAAGAACAGCCGCTTTGAGTTTTCCTGTCTAAAAAGACCTCTTGCCAGGGTGTTTCCGAATGTTGCTCTTCGTGTTTTGTTCCAGGACAAAATCCAGGACCACGTCCGGCATAAGTAGGACCCAGAATGCTGTCATCTTAGGGAAGACAAAACCCGGGGGTAGATGTCTTCAGAAACCGTACAGGCGACTGGGAACAGAGGCCTGAACCTCCCTTTTAGATTGCTTGTCAGCTCATGAATTCCGAGTGATCAGAAAAGCTCTCACACTCATATAAGCAGCGAAATGGAAAGCCCACGCCCAATTCTGCACTTACATACACACACTACGCATGCAATAGCCCTGTCTCTGCCTGGATCTCAACAGCTCTGTCCACAGGCTTCTACACAGCAACACCAGGTCCCTCCTTACACAGATCATTTCAAAGCCAGGCCAACCCCACGTGGGCCGAGGTTTCAGTACAGCCAAGTGAACTCGGGACACTCGTGGTTACCGAGTCTCTGCGGCACAGGCGACCCGGGCGGCGACAGGTGCCCCCTGGGAGACAGGTACAGGTACTCTTTGTTCACTCCGGCAGCAAAATCAAAGGGGGACTGGTAGTCCTCGTCGGGCTCCATCGCCCCCAGGTCCATTCCAGAAAGCAGGGAGCATGGCTTGGCCACCACCGTGTCCTTCAGCTGCGGGCCACACCCCCACCTGCCGAAGAGTCCGGGGTTTACAGAGGGGCCTCCTTCCGGAGCTTCACAGCCACAGTCGCACAGGCGTTCGTTCGATAAACGACTTCACCCAGCAGCCCAGGAGGCGCTGCCGCCGCCCTGCTCCCCAGCTGAGGCTCCCCAGCTGCTGCTGGGGGGGGGGGGGGGGGGGGCGCAACGGAACCAGGAACCAGCAGGGGAGCAGTTCTCTTGGGTCAACAAAGGAGGGCCAGCCTGTGATCCGCCCACAGGTGCCAAACAGTTCCAGCAACGCCACACTGGCACTGGCTCAAGAAACAACCAGGTTTGTTTTGTGTGCTTTTAACCAGTCAGCTGAGCAAATCGGCCCCCGGCAGACTTAATCCTCCAGGACAAGGGAGGATTACCAGGCAGTAATCCCGCCACTCCATCTGGGCCAGCATCTCTCCACGGATCAGAGCGTACTTCTAAGGCCACGCTTCCTGCGTTCGCGATCAGCTTTCTAAGTACAACCTGGTACAGAATTAAAGCTGTATTTCCACTATCATTTTATCTAAGTCTGACCTGGTACAGCAAAACCTCAGTCTCACCTGCCTGCCCTCCCCAGCCCTCCCCCGTCCCCTCCTCTTCTTGAAAGACCCTGTTTTGGTCACATGTCCTGCAGAGAACAATCAACTCCGAAGGCCCAGCGCCCAGTGTGCCTGCACCCCCTTTGTCGAACTCAGGCCACGCCTCTGCAGGCGCAACAAACCTGTGGGCAAAGGTGCAGGAAAAGTGCACCCGGTCCGCCCATCAGACTAAATGTCTACGTCGCCAGATTCATTTCCTTTACACCAGTTTCTTTTCTTTACACCCGGGGACTGGGCCTTCGCCCCAGGGACTGGGCTTCCGCCCGCATGGCTCACCTGCTATTGAGGAGTAAAGAGAAGGGCCACCCCTTAGGGGGGCATGGTCTGTCACTGCGGAACGACAAGAAAGCCATCTGCCTTTCAAATCTACCAGACAAAAAGGGAACCAATATATTCTCCCTCGACTGGAAGCAAACAGAAAACCTAAAATATCTGAAGCCCTAAAAAGAAAAAGACCGTGTCTAGTGTATACACTATATATGCACCAAGACAGTCTATATTTATCCCAATTCATGATTCATATTCTATTTTTTAAATGTTTTTATTGATTTTTTTAGAGAGAAAGGAAGGGAGAGGGATGGAGAGATAGAAACATCAATGAGACATAAATTGGCTGCCTCTTGCACGCCCCCTACTGGGGGTCAAGCACACTACTGGGGCATGTGTCCTGACTGGGAATTTAATCAGTGACTTCTTGGTTCATGGATGGATGCTCAACCACTGAGCCACACTGGTTGGGCCATATTCTTTTTTTTTTTTTTTTTTTTTTTTTTTAATTCTCATGTTGTACTCTATTTTGGGCAAGTCTTTATCTTACTTAAGTTTTTAAAAAGTTGAATTTTAGCAACAAGCAATCTATATTTTTCTCCTAAAAGACACCCAAATGTGGACAACTGTAGAGGCTGTTCATTCCATATTTAGACAAAGAGTAATTTTTATTACTGTTTGAAAGAATGAATTGTCTGGTTTCTTGAGATCCACAGGACCTCCTATGCGATAGGACAGGCACCACAGGACTGTCCCTGGACCAGAGTGTGGTTAATGGGGTCCCCGTCATGCACTGGTCTCTAACTGTAGAAAAAGTGTTTCTCCACACCCGCTCTCCCTCCTAGAGCCACCGTGTTGCAAGTCTCTCTGACCATGGAGGACACAATAGACAACAGTCATCTGCCAACCAGGAATCAGATCCACCCTGACCTTGGACTTGCCACCTCCAGAACTGTGAGATGAGTGTCACTGTCATCAGCCATTCTGTCCATGGTCACTTATTAGAGCAGCCTGAGCTAAGACAGAGACAGCAATGCTGACAGACAGCGTAAGCACAGCCACCTCCACACTTGTCACCGTCCCTCCAAACCCCCAGCCCTTAATCTGCAATCGTGAAGGCCACACGATACCCTCTGTCTGAAGTGCCACCTTTTTTTCTCCTTCTAAAGTCATTCATCTTTCAAGACCCAGGCAGAAACGCCACCTCTTCCTGGAAGCCCTCTCCCCTCCCAGCTCCCTTGTCCACAGTAGCAGCACACAGAACGGGACGTGCTCCTGCCCCCTGAGCCCTCGTCCTCCTTGGCAGGGGCACTGATTCTCCATTGTGGTACCTGCCGTGAAGGTCTGGCTGATCAATGTGGAATGAAGAAGGTCTTGTGTATTGTGCCGCGCTTAGCACGGCCAGGGGTGAACCTGAGGGTGGGGGGCGGGGGCGGCGGTGAAGGATTAAATACAGACAAGAGAATAAAGCTGGGGCTAGGTGGGACGCTGCTCTCGGATGGGGAGACAGTGCCACAGCCTGCAAGCCAAGTCTTTATTTTGTAGCCAGATTTCATGAGGCAAAGTAAGGGCGTGGTCAAGATGTTTACAATGTTCTCGCGGTTCGAATCTACTCAATTACATGCACCTGCTTTCTTTTGGCAGCACTTGCTGCACCTCCCGCAGCCTATATCACTTAGCCCAGTGGTTGGCAAACTCATTAGTCAACAGAGCCAAATATCAACAGTACAACGATTGAAATTTCTTTTGAGAGCCAAATTTTTTAAACTTAAACTTCTAACGCCACTTCTTCAAAATAGACTCGCCCAGGCCGTGGTATTTTGTGGAAGAGCCACACTCAAGGGGCCAAAGAGCCGCCTGTGGCTCACGAGTCGCAGTTTCCTGACCACGGACTTAGCCACCTGGGACCACAGGTTCGGACCATAAGGTCAAGCTTACAACTATAGCCTTTGGCTATAATTGTGCTGGGAGGGCTTTGCCCTCCAAGCTGGGACCTGCACGTGACTTTTCCACAAGAGGATTGTGCCCTCTATTAGTCTGAGTCTTGAACCTATCCAAACGCTGTAGCCACTCTCCACAGTATATCAATATGAGGATTTAGCATTTAAGTGGTATCTGAAATTACCACTCCACCTGCTTAGGTACAATCTCAGGACGGATATATCACACCCTGCCTCTTGGCCATCGGTCTCCAGTCAGGTCCCCCACCCAGTCATTCCAGCAGGTGAGGAGAGTGGACAGAGGCCGGAGGCGGGACAGCATGGGGCATGTCAATGGACTGGCAGAAACCCAGCTGACTCAAGGTCCCACACCAAGGAGAAGGGAGTTGTAAGATACAGAAAATGGGAACGTAGCTTGGGGACAGACCACTGAAGACCTTGCATGACAAACTTTTACACTTCACACAATGTGCCAAAAAGCCACTGGAGGTGTCTGAGCCAGGCAGAGACGGGGGTGAAAGTTTTATAAAGGTCTGGAGATGGTGCAGAGGATGCACCATAGGCAGAAACAGGCTAAGGGGGGACTCGGGGACGCCTACCGCTGCAGTCGGGCGCCAGGGAGAAGCCTCTGGTTTGGTGGCAGCTCTTTCCATGTCGGCTGTGGGCCCAAAGGAGGAAACACCAGGAAAGATTTAGTCCTGTCCTGCCGGACTTTGCCGCGTGGGCGTTCCAAAGGTACTTCAATATCAACAGGGACCAGGCTGAGTTTACCGGGTTCCCTCGCAATGTTCCTACGACCAGGTCCCCAAGTCTTCCCCCGCTCTATGGGGCGCCACCAGACCTGCTACCCAACCTGCACTCCATGTCCTTCATGCCCTTCCTCTCTGGGTCACTGGCCACGTTCAGCTGACCTGGAGTGTTTAGGTAGAGACCCGCCCACATCTGTGATGGGACAGAAGCCTGCTGTGTGTCCACTCAGCACCCTCCTTTCCTCGAGGAATTCCACCTCACCTGCTCAGCGCGGGAGAGCACCCCACAGACCCCACCTGTGCCCTGGTTCCAGGCGTGGGCTGTGCTTCAGATCCGGCCCCTGCAGGCTCCCCGTCCCCTGCTCACAGGGACTGCCCTAAGGACAGACATCTGACCCAAACAGCGCCACCTCCAGGCCTCCCCTGATGTTCCTGGGAGGAGTAATGAGAGAGAGGGACTCCATTTGGAGAGGTCAGGAGGCGCTTGCTCTGCCAGGTGAACAGGCAGCAGACAAACCCATACTGAGACTGGGAAGGGGCAGAAGAAGACACAGAGACAGGTCAGGGATGGCACAGCCGCATCTGGGCCACTCCAGCCAGCTGTCCTGGCTTCCCACTTATAAACAAACTAGAGACCCGGTGCACAAAATTCATGCACGGGTGGGGTCCCTAGGCCAGGCCAGCGATCGTGGCCGATCAGGGTCTTCCGGCTGCCAGCCAGGGCCTCCCTCCCCCAGCTGCCGGCTGCCGGCTGGGGCCTTCCTTTGTTCCACGCCACCCCCTGGTGGTCAGCACATGTCATAACGAGCGATAGAACTCCTAGTCTCCAGGTCAAACTCCCGCGGGGACACTTTGCATATTAGCCTTTTATATATATAGATACATTTCTATGCGACTCAACTTATGGTTCAGGTTGGATTCTATCGTTTCAGTAGAAAAAGTCCTACCTTCCAACCACTTCCCACTATTACCTCAATCACGTTTCAGCCAAACTTGATATTCCTGTTTCTCAGACACATTTTGAACTCGGCCAAGACAATTTTCTCAAACTGGGGCCTCTTTTCCCTGTATTTCTACCTGTCAATTTCCTACCCACTCATCCAGCTCAACTTAACAAGTCACCTATGAATGGTATGCACACAAGGGATGGTCATTCTAGTGCTACCTGAAGTGGAGGAAAAATAGCACATGTGCCTGCTAAAGGTGATGGTTTAAATGCTAAATAGAACAACCACATAATAGAAAATGACACAAACATTAACATGATGGTGAGGACATGTGTATGTTTTACATGGAAAGATATTCTTGAGACAGTCCATAAACAAAGAAGGTTCCAAAACTCTTTGTTCTGTATGATCTATAAATGTGTAATAATTGGAGAGAAAGAGACCAACTAGCCAAAAGAAAGAAACTGTTGGGAGGAACCCATGTCACACAACCCCAGGAAAGTACCTATGCTCGGCAGTGTCAGCAGAGGGCGCCCCCGGGCAGCTCAGTCTTCAGTCTGGCCAGCCAAGTGCACACTACAGAGCAACAGCCCATTAGATGACTCATGCTGTTGCAGATGGAAATGTAGGAAGCACCAACGACTTTAGAGAATATTACGTTTCCACCTGCCCATTAACACATCACTCAAATAGGTCTGGATAGGTTCTCCCTGATTTTGAAAGACACTTAAGGGATGGTCTGATGTAAAAGCTATGGCAGGTACAAAAATTCTCTTGGGGGGCCTCAAAGTGCACACAGACAGACAATGCCATTACTCAACTGGAGAGGCAGGCACTGATATCAGACACAGTTACCACGAGTTACCAAGGCAGCCAGTGGGAAGGGGTTACAGCTGGACAAATACGGGACAATTTAACCACCAACCTAATTAAGGACAGCAAAGTTATACATCATTGAAAATAGGAACCAAAGGGCCCATATGCAATGGTTGATTTTTGTGTGCGTTTGACTTCCCAATTACAAGGTTAAACACTGCTTGACCGACGGACTCGCAAGGAAATTCTCACCTGGCAGGCGCTCCAACCTCCTAGCGGGATGCTTTCTGTCTTCCCAAAATAACTGAAATCGATTCTGTGTCCCACAGACAGGCCAGGGGCCTTTTTTCCCTTTAAAATGATTTTTGAAATATTGAAGAGCAGGAGTTATAATGAGAACAAGACTTTATTCCCCCTCAACCTATTTTCAAACCTATTTTCCAGCTGAGCCTTTAACGGGGAAAACCAGGACCTGCTGACAAATGCCAAAAAATGCCCGAATTCTCCATCACGAGGGAGTTGGAGGCTGGATCCCCACAGTCCAAAGAGGCCTCACTATCCCAGGAGGTCGCCCTCCTGCACAGGCGGCGTTCCTGCTCTGACTGGAGAGTTTCGTTAGCACAACAGGAAACCATAGCAAGAGCTCGCTGTTCCTTAGGTACCAGGTCACTAACTGCAACATCCACATTTTTCATTTTTAAACAGAGCTGTTTCAGTTTTCAGGTCCCTCCTCACCCTGGTGGTTTCCATGACGACAGGCTCAGAGCCAAGTTCTCCCACTTTCACAGGTTCACAGACCACCTGGGGACAGGGCTGAAGGACGGGTCCCTCCCCACTGTACAGGTGGGGGCGCGAGACTGCTGAGGCCTGCTTTAGACAGTGGCGGTGGCGGCTGCCTTAGGATAAAGCCTGAGCAAGCTCTCAAGACCTGTCACTCCACGTGGTCTCAGCACTTCCTACATAGGTATCTCTTTAAAAAGAAGACACAGATTTTGTGGCCAAATAGTTTTTGCTTCTGGGGGGGTGTGCTTCTTTTTTCCTGCCATCCTAACGGGCCACAAAGCGGGGAAGTGTAGACCAGGAGACAGAACTGGCTATGTCACGACAGGGCACACGCCTGCCTGGCCTTTTCGGCAGGGATTATTAGAGTCTGGACGGAGAGCCATACACACAGTCTGGAGGATGGCCCAGGAGGAAGTGGTGAGAGCAGGCTACGCCGTCCACGAGAGGTAATCTATTTAAGACAGAGCACAGGGGCTCTGCGGTGAGCTTATGGGGAGGTCAAGGGGTTTCTTCCAAGCCAAATGTTCCCACTTTGCTGACTGGCTGTGAGGAGGGGGCATAAACACACCCAATGTCAGAGCCTGAAGGGAATAAACACACTGGGGAGCAGATTTTAATTAGGAAAAGCTCCCACGCGCACACAGCTATTCCCAGCAGCTAGAGGCTCGGGGGCGTGCGGCCAGCTGCTCCGACCAGCAGGCTCTTATTTAAAGTTAACATCTGGCCATGAGCTTCCATCGTCAGCAAGCTGAGGCATAACCAACATACTCCAAACACTCCACCAGCAAGTTAGACATGGAGGCCGCTGGGCTTGCTCTAAACCAGTGGTTCTCAACCTTTCCAATGCCGCGACCCTTTAATACAGTTCCTCGTGTTGTGGTGACCAACCATAAAATTATTTTCGTTGCTACTTCATAACTGTCATTTTGCTACTGTTATGAATCGTAATGTCAATATCTGTGTTTTCCGATGGTCTCAGGCTCTACAGCAGCGGTTCTCAACCTGTGGGTTGCAACCCACAGGTTGAGACCCACTAGCAGGGTCGCCTAAGACCATCGGAAAACACAGATATTTACATTACGATTCATAACAGTAGCAAAATGACAGTTATGAAGTAGCAACGAAAATAATTTTATGGTTGGTCACCACAACACGAGGAACTGTATTAAAGGGTCGCGGCATTAGGAAGGTTGAGAACCACTGCTCTAAACCCTAATAACTTAGTTAGGCCTCTCCCATGGGCAGTCATTAAAAAAATACATAGCACAAATATTGCCCTTTTTATCCTAAATTTTATTAATAAATGGTGTCATAATAAAATTTAGAGCATTTCTATCTGAACCTGTGACTTTGGTTAAGAAATGCCATTTCTATGCCGAAACCGGTTTGGCTCAATGGATAGAGCGTCGGCCTGCGGATTCAAGGGTCCCAGGTTCGATTCCAGTCAAGGGCATGTACCTTGGTTACGGGCACATCCCCAGTAGGGGGTATGCAGGAGGCAGCTGATCGATGTTTCTCTCTCATTGATGTTTCTAACTCTCTATCCCTCTCTCTTCCTCTCTGTAAAAAATCAATAAAATATATTTTTAAAAAATGCCATTTCTAATGACACATTTCCCATCCTTTCCCTTTTTAACACAATTTTTTCCCATATTTCCTTTTAAAGGTCAAATGCCATGCCACACGTCACCTCGAAACCAAATCCATGGCTGGGAGGCTACAGGCAGCCTGGCTCCTGGCCTGCGGCTGAGAACCCGACAGTACACATCTGACTAATGACACCTGGATTTGTGGCTGTGAGCGCTCCTTACCGACTTTTCTCCATTTTACCAAACATCACTGCCAAACAGGTATTTATCAAAAGAGCATATAATGGTGTTTATTCTAGGAAGCTCTCTCCGCGGGGAAGGACAGGATAATGGGAGATGCAGCATGGGAGGGGCAGGGAGTGGAGAAATGCAATCCTGGGAAGTACCCAGAACCCTGAAATCACGCAATTCTGGTCACCCCATCCAGGAAAGATGAAAGGAAAGAACTAGGTATACTGTTTCATCATTTTACATCAGATGGCTAAGAATACTCACCAATCACCAAACTGATTTATTACTTTTCCTACATTTTTCCAGTTATAGTTGACATTTAATATTATATTAGTTTTAGGTGTACAGCACAGTGGTTAGACATTTATATGTAAACTAGAGGCCTGTTGCATGAAGAAATTTGTGCAACAGGCCTTCCTTCCCTTGGCTTCCAGCACTGGTTTTCCTCCGGTACCAGGGACCCAGGCCTTCACTCCGGCCAGAGTCTGCCATCTTCGTCTTCGCTGCAGACTCCGGAGTCTGTAGTCTTGTCTTCGCTGCGGCCGGAGTGCCACTCCTGTAGATCCCTTTGTCGTCCCCCCTCCCCCGCGCCCTCCCTCTCATAGCAGGCATCCTGCCCCACCTGGCCATTCGACGCCTGGAGCAGCTAGGCGGCTGCCATCTTTGGCCTTCTAATTTGCATACTCACTCTGATTGGCTGTGGGTGTAGCGGAGGTACGGTCAATTTACATGTTTGTCTATTATTAGGTAAGAGTATGCACTTTAGTTAATAATAATGTATCGATATTGGTTAATCAATTATAACATATGTACTACATTAATAGGGCAAACTGGGTGGAGGGGTGGATATGGGAATTCTCAATACTATCTATTCAATTTCTGTAAACCTACAACTGCTCTAAAAAAAAAATCTATTAATTTTTTTTAAAAAATGTCACCCAGTCCGGACTCTACCTGGAGAAATCCCCAGGGCGCTGAGACTCACCTGCTGGGCTATTACCAGCCATGAGTACCTGCGTGGTCACAGAGAGCATCATCATGTGCAGCTTCCAGGGCAGGTCTGAGCGCACATTAAACAAAGGATGACTAAATTATCAAACTCCACTGTTAATGCCAAGGAGACACCCATCTGGGCAGATCTGGTTAAATTCCTCCAGTGCATTTTAAAAAATAGTGTAGTAGTTCCAATGTCTGCTTCTGCCTTAGCCAGTTTGGCTCAGTGGATAGAGCATCAGCCTGTAGACCAAAGGATCCTGGGTTTGATTCCGGTCAAGGGCATGTACCTTGGTTACAGGCTCCTCCCCAGCCAAGGCCCTGGTTGGGGTACATGCAGGAGACAACCAATCTATGTGTTTCTGTCACATCAATGTTTCTCTGTCTTTCCCTCTCTCTTCCACTCTCTAAAAAATTTTTCTTAAAAAAATCAATCGAATGTCTGCTTCCTAGCTAAATGAAGAGTATCATTAAATTTATGGAGGAGTATTATCATCTTCAAAGAATGTTCCCCCGCAGGCAAGGGGTCTAACATCTTTCTAAAACAGAAACAGATATCTAGTCAATGCAGAAGTAGGACACCATGTTCAAGGCCTACATTTGATCCTTCAAGTCTTTTTTTCCCCTTGGAAAAATACAGTGAAAACAGCCAAGCAAGATGGCAAACCCATCGCTGTCTGATACAACCACCACGTGGCCCTCGTTCTTCCCACGGGTTTCTAAGAAGGCAAACGTGGCCCCAGCATTGCCATGAAGCAGCCTTCTAAACGTTTAACCAGCATGATGATCAAAACAGAGTGAAATTCCAAATTCCGTCTCCATCAGAGAATCTGATTTAGGAAGATAATCCCCTGGGCAAATCTGGCCTCCAAATTTTGAGATGTGAAAATCAGAGGACAAGAACTGTAGAGGGCAGATGACAGGGACACCAGCTCCAAAGGTGCCAGAGACTCTGGTGATCATGACAAGCTGAATACGAAGACAAATGCTTTAAATGGTCCCTTTTAACTTTTAAACAAAAATAGAAACTGCCTTCTTATAGCATTTGCTCTGTAAATTAAGATTAAACAGAGGAAGAGAAGCAGGAAGATGGTGGATGCCTTCAACACTTCTATTTAAAATCAATAGTTTGGTGTGCTTTGTTTTTTATTAAATTTTATTGGAGTGACATTAGTCAACATGAACACACAGGTTTTAGGTGTGGGTTTCTATGTTACAAGATCTGGGTATTGCACTGTGTGCCCATCACCCAAAGTTAAATCTTCTCCTGTCACCAGATATTAGGACCCTCTTGTCCCCTCAACCCCCTTCCCTCTAGCAACCACCACACTGCTGTTTATGTCTATGAGTTTCAGTTTTATATCCCACATGTGTGTGAAATCATATGGTTCTTAGCTTTTTCTGACTGACTTATTTCAGTTAGCACAATGTCCTCAAGGTCCATCCATGTCGTTGCCAATGGCGCTACTTCATCCTTTCTTATGGCTGATAGTATTCCATTGTGTGTATGGACCACATCTTCTTTATCCAGCCCTCCTTCGTGAGACACTTTGGTTGTTTCCATGTCTTGTCACTGTGAGTAATGCTGCAATGAACATAGGGGTGGGTGCATATATCTTTGCAAATACATGATTTTGAGGTTTTCAGGCGTATACCTGGGAGAGGAGTGGCTGGGCCGTATGGTAGCTTTATTCTCAATTCTTTGAGGAATCGCTAGACTGCTTGCCATAGTGGTTGTACTAAGTCTACATTCCCACCAGCAGTGGATGAGGGTTCCCTTTTTCCCACAACCTCTTCAACACCTGTCATTGCTTGTCTTGGGGATAATGGACACTCTAACAGTTGTGAGGTGGTATCTCATTGTAGTTGGGTGAGTTGAATGGTATGAGAATTTTACCTCAATAAAACTGTTTTTTAAAGCAAGCTAAAGGATAATACTGTATATAGTATATAGATCATAGTCCCATTTTAATACACTTTTGCCCATGGGTAAGTGTGTGTGCTGGAACACAGATAAAAATTTTGGGGGGAAAAAATTAAGAAATTTAACAGTAACTAAAACTGGGAAGGGAGAGACTAGAGAGAATGGATTAAAGAAAGAGGAATTTCAGCCCTCGCCAGTTTGGCTCAGTG
The DNA here is from genome assembly GCA_025583905.1 of Ia io. Classification (NCBI taxonomy): domain Eukaryota; kingdom Metazoa; phylum Chordata; class Mammalia; order Chiroptera; family Vespertilionidae; genus Ia; species Ia io. Next base: position 3,214,019 of record JAJQQW010000019.1, on the reverse strand, counting down.
GATAACTGTAGACTAAAGGGTCCCAGGTTTGATTCTGGTCAAGGATACATGCCCAGGTTGGGGACTCGATCCCTGGTGGGGGGCATGGCATGCAGGAGGCAACTAATCAATGATTTTCTCATCATTGATATTTCTCTCTTTCTCTCTCTCTCCCCCTTCCTCTCTGAAATCAATAAAAATATATTTTTTTAAAAAAAGAGGAATTTCAATTTTTATTTTATTCCTTAATGTTCACTTAAAATTTGTTTTACACTATGTAAAATAAATTTTTTTAAAAAAATTAAAAGAATAGCCCTAACTGGTTTGGCTCAGTGGATAGAGCGTCAGCCTGCAGACTGAAAGGTCCCAGGTTCGATTCCGGCCAAGGGCATGTACCTTGGTTGCGGGCACATCCCCAGTAGGAGGTGTACAGGAGGCAGCTGATGGATGTTTCTCTCTCATCGATGTTTCTAACTCTCTATCCCTCTCCCTTCCTCTCTGTAAAAAAATCAATAAAATAAATATTAAAAAAAATTATTCTGCACCCTGCATTTAAAAATTAAAAGAATAAGAGCTCTGTGTGGTAATTAAAACTACACAGTACAGGCATAAGAAGAGATACACAGACCTGGCCATGTGGCTCAGTGAGTTGGAGCATCATCCTGTGCACTGAAAGGCCACAGGTGTGGGCTTGATTCCTGGTCAGGACATATATCCAGGTTGCGGGTTCGATCCCTGGTAGGCTCGGGGTGCCTATAGGAGGCAACAGATCGATTTCTCTCTCTCTCTCCGTTCCTCTCTCTAAAATCAATTTAAAAAAATTTTTAAACATATCCTTCAGTGAGGATAAAAAAAAAGTTTTAAAAAAAGAAGAGATATGCAGATCAATAAAACCTACTGAAGTCCAGAAATAGATCTCTGTACACAAAGAAATTTATATATGACAAGTGTTAATATCAGCAAAGATAACCCCGTCCTTAACTCAGGACAGAAATTCCAGATGGAATAAAAAGCTATAAACATTAGTAAATATACCCAATAAAAATGTCAGAAAACCTACAGGAGGTTATTTTCATAATTTAACTGATGACTGCTCTAAGATACAAAACCCAAAAGCTGCCCGGCCACTGTGGCTCAGTGGCTGAGTGTTGACCCATGAACCAAGAGGTCAGGTCACGGGTTCGATTTCTGGCCAGGGCACATGCCTGGGTTGTGGGCTCAACCCCCAGTGTGGGGTGCGCAGGAGGCAGCTGATCAATGATGTTTCTCTCTCAGTGATGTTTCTATTTCTCTCTCCCTCTCCCTTCCTCTCTGAAATCAATAAAAATATTTTTTAAAATAAAAAAGTTATAATTCTTATAATTATTTCAGCCAAAAACGAAAACAAAAAACCACAACGAAGACAAATATTTCTCAGTAAGCAGGGTTTATTTAACGACCATATGTCTTATGTTCTAGAGATAGTACCCGTGTGGTACTTAATGCCAAAACATCTTCACTAAAGTAAACATTCAAATTTATTTATGTTGGGTTTCTCTTCCTCTACCCCCACAAAATGTGTGAATATAGCCATCTAGGTACAAGATCATTACCAACATTACCATTTCTCACCAAGAACAAATAATCTGTTTAAAACTAGAAGTTATTTAAGGTGAACACAGCACAACTCCACCCTTCACAGCCCCAGAAAAGGCAAGATGTGACAGGAACCCCAAACACCGACGAGGTGCCGGGACCCTTCTCTCAGTGCAGGGTAAGAGGCCACCTTATTCAATTCAACTAAGAGACAATGGTCACACATTTTGACTGAATGCTTTTCAAATGAGCTCTGAGTCCTTGTTCCTTCTCAATGCAGCCATTCACGAATCCTCATGACACCATGTTACAAAGCTAACAAAAACACTGTATAAAAGCAGACCACCCCGGCCCGCCCAGTGTTGCTCAGCGGTTGAACGTCAACTTATGAACCAGGAGGTCGCAGTTAAGATTCCTGGTCAGGGAAGATGCCTGGGTTCTCTCTCATCATTGATGTTTCTGTTTCTCTCTCCCTCTCCCTTCCTCTCTGAAATAAATAAGAATATATTAAAAAACAAAAAAGTACACCACCCCAAACACACCAGCCAAACTCAGCCTCGGAAGCCTCGGGGCCACTTGGAACAGGTACTATCACTATCTGCCCCTGAACCCGTGCATCTGTACAGGGACTTCCTACTGGGATTATATTCTCAGTACAAATGCCTGAAATTAGTCCCAAAGCACACCAAGCCCAGACCTAGCCGGTTGCCTGCAAGACCCCACACCTGCACTGGGTGATCACCTTATTCACCTTTCAAGCAGGCAGCCTGGTCTACAGACAGGTCTCTGGTCTGAGTTTATTTATCCTTTTCTTTATTCATTTGGAATATTTCTGCTGATTTTCAGCTGAGCTATGGGTAATAAGACACAGTCATTATATAATTAAGACAAAAAGAATTATGTTTTTCATTATTATTTCTACCCTACAGATTCCCCTGCCCTTTGAATATACTATCGCACTTAGGCCGTCAGAAAAAAATCACGATGGGCGACAGGTTTTATCATTACCATTTTATAGCTGAGAAAACTGGAAACCACGCAAATTATTTAATTTGGCTAAAACCTCATGACAGCTCTCTCGTGAGAACTAGTGATCAGGCCTTCACAGTGGGACTAGGGCTGTCTTTATTGCAACCCAGGTGCAAATGGGCCCTGATACTCTCGGCCCGGCCCATGGAAACCTCCCTTGTGACTTCTCATGTTCTCTTTCTCACATCTCCACAGGCGGGAACACAGCCAGCAGATAGGAGGAGCCCGCGTCACCGGTTTCTCTTTCACACAAAGCCGCCAAGGAGCGACACCGTGAACAGCACCGCACACTGGTCCACGGTGTGAGTGCGAACTAAACTTTCATTATGTGGAGCCACTGAAATGCTGAGGTTGTTACAGGAGTTATCCTGTGACCTGTAACCTGACAAATACAGGCCCATTTGTAATTTCTACAAACACACACACACACACACACACACACACACACACACACACACACACATGTTGATATATCATAAAGCAATATGAAGGTAAATATGAAACCATTAACAACTGTTATCGCTCAGAAATGGGACCAGGTGATCAGGGAAGTAGATAAGGATGCTTCTGCTTTTCTGTTAATACTTCCCTGTGCTGTTTAATTTTTTAAAATAAATTTACTAAAAAGGAGTTCATAAAAATCAGAGAGCTGCTGAAAAACGTCAAAGGTTATCTTACACAAATTGCCCACTGTCCATTGTACTATAGACGATTTTACCCCCTTACTGAATAAAAAGAAGGAATAACTATCTCTTTTATAATGTCCTACAATGTGTCAGCCTTTATTATTTCACCTGGAATTTGTCCATTTTGTATATATTAGATTAAGAATTTATAAAATAAAATAAAATTTTACCTTTAGCATTTATTCTAACTTATACTTTATGCATAGGAGGAAAAGACATATCATGATGCCTTATGTATTCTATTTGCAATAAGTAAAATATTTGACTGAATTTCAGGTACACATCCTTTCATCTACCTATCTTACAGGAAGTGTTAATAATTTATCAATGAAAGTTTTACCATTTCCATCAAAATTTGCAATCATTTTTAAAACATTCACTTCTTCACTTTTTTCATGTTTTCCAAATTTCTCCAGATCATTTTCCATCTGGATTTTTTGGAGGGTGAGGGAGGATGGAATATACCAGAATGACTGCATCCTGGGGAGTGTTACAGTCTGTGGGAGCAGGGGTCCTTCTCCGCCAGGGACTGTGGATGCCAGGTAGTGGACGGAGAAGACATGAGAAGTCACAGGCATGTAAGAGAGGCTTTACTGCAGACCAAGTAGCCACTGCTAACAAGGAGCCATCAGACAAAACAGTTGTTCACAGCAGCCTCACAAGGCAGCCGCTAACAAAGCCGTCACATAGAACAGCCCAGCAAACATAGGAGCTAGTAAAGCAACCGTGAGCCAGCTGGTCAGTAGCACATCCTTATACCAACTTAGACAAAAGAGGATTCCTGCCAAATAGTGACATCAATATTTGGGTTAAAGGAAGGTACACCTGCACAGTGCGTACAGTACAACTGCTGTGTCCTTGCTCAGAATGGCCTTGAACATCGGTGTACTCTGGACAAGGTACTCACATAGTCCAACATCTATAAGTGTAATATGCTAATTAGACCGGATGTCCTTCCAGATGTCCTTCCGGGGCTGCAGCTGCAGGATCAAAGCAGCCATCGCGGCTGTGAGGGAGGGATCCAGGCAGCTGCGGCTGCGAAGGCCTACTCTTACACAAATTTCGTGCATCGGGCCTCTAGTAAAAATATGAATTATAGGATCACTTAAAACTTTAAACTATGAGGTTGGCTTGAATGTCTTGTAACTTGAAGGTAAATTTGGGTTATGTCCTTTCATTTATTTTCAAGATATTAAATGTATAAGCAAGATCCCAGCTCATTCTCATCACCTCCTCATTTACATTAAATGTCCATGGGTTTATTAACAATGAAAAGCTCTTGGTTGTTCCTACTACTCACATCAGCTTGTCTCAAAACAAAAACTCTTTAAAAAAAAAAATTCAAGCCCAGCTGATGTTGCTCAGTGGTTGAGCATTAACCTATGAGCCAGGAGGTCACAGTGCAATTCCTGGTACTTCCAACTACAAGATATGATAAGATTAAATGTTCTGAAGACCTCCCTAGTCTAGATGTAGATCTTGTTATAGTAAAAAAAAAAATCCAGAATTGAATAGTTGATACACTGACTAATGTTCATACAAAAGTTCCTCTTTAGAACTTTGGAAATAACATTATTTTGATAGAGAAATGGGCTCACACAGGAGTTTTGCCTGAGCATTTTCTTTTCCACCTCCCACTCTCCCAGACAAGTTGGCTCACTTTCCCAGCTGGTCTCTGAGCCAATGGACGCCCCGTCCTGTCTTCTCACCTGGGAGGGTTCTAAACAGCTCAGATGCAGGAAGTTTGAATGTAACATTTGTTCCCTGGACTGAAATTGAGAAACTGTAACCACTAAGGCACCCACTTTTCAACACTGCAGATGCTTACATCACACACACACACACACACACACACACACACACACACACACACACACAACCTACCACTAGATGCTCAGCATTACAGTGACAGCTGACATCAGCGGAGCCAACCCCGAGGAGCTGCCTTCCCCGCTCGCTCCTTGCACCTTTGGACTGGGCCAAGCCAGCAGCGCCTGCCAACAGCTGTTTGTGGAGCAGGCAGGACCGCCCATCCTGCCCAGGAGGACTGCTGAAGATGGCTTCATCAGAGGACAGCATGAGTAACCCGCCAGGCCCAGCAAGAGTGGCTCAGCTTGTTAGCACCAACAGGAATCCCTTTCTTCTGCTCGTGTAATCGTCCCTTACCCTTTCTCGTAAAAACCCCGTCCTCAGTATTTGGGTTTCTGCTTGAATCTGTGCTCCCCAAACTGCAATTCTGTGATCCCAAATAAACGTTTATTGCCTCTCATTTTTGCCTTTTTAATTTTAGGTTAAGGACAACAGGTAAGACATTTACTATTCTTCTGTTCCACCTCGTTAAAAAAAAAACAGCTGGTCAGAATCCACAACCCAACACGCAGTTTGAAAAATAAATCCCAAGACACACTCCAGAACACGCAGAAATCCTAAAGTCCTCCTTAGAGACAAAGGTGAGAAAGGAAAAGCCGGCATCAGACACTCCCCTCGGCCAAGCATGTCAATAGTTAGTTCCACTCTGCACATCCGTAAAACACATTAATGCCTGGGCTTCCACCTCATCCCGGAGGACCGTGGGCAGTTTCTATTCAAATGTAGGTAATTCATTACCCAGGCCCTACACTTCTCCCAGTCCTACAGCTAGGGACTGGAAAATCCAACAGCCCACAGCCCGTACTCAAATTCCCTTATCACTGTTACCCACTCTCGCTCAGAGGCAAATTTTCAACCTTGTCAATTTTTTAAAAAGGAAGTAGGAAGGCAGCAAAATAAAAATCAGCAAAACACTAAGTTTGCCTGAATAGAGACCAGTGAAACACATCTTTGTACTTCCACAAAATGAGCCAAGGTGCCGTAAAAAGAGTAAAATCAATTCACAGAGGCAGAAAGGAGAGCAGTGGCCGCCCGGGTGGGAACGTGCAGGACAGAAAACAGACATAGTGCTAACGGACTCGGCCTACAACCGGGCCTTGGGGACGGCGCCAGGCTCTGCAGGGTTACTAACAACCACTGAGTCGTACACTCACGAGTGAATTTTGAGGTAAACTGTATGGTAATTATTGATTGCAAATTAAATCTCAATAAAGCTGTTTTTCTAAAAAGATCTATCCACATGTGTAAGAGAAGGAAAACATCCAAGAAGGTAAGGTACATGTGCAGAACAGTGTGTATGATCCGTTCCCATCTGGGTTTTTAAAATAGCTATACACATGACCTGCATGGATGTCCCTAGAACAGGGATGGGGAACATCCAGCCTGTGGGTCGTATAAGGCCCTTGAAATCATTTGGTCTGGTCCTACCAAGGCATTAGAGGTGAGTTAATTAAATGTTTGACCAAATATAGCAGGCTAATTTTTTTAAGTTGATAATTTTGTATGGCCCGAGAATCCTACCTAATAATAGACAAATATGCAAATTGACCATACCTCTGACGCACCCACAAGCCACGCCCACCATCCAATCAGAACGAGCATGCAAATTAACCCAAACCAAGATGGCTACAGCCACAGAGAGCAAGGTTTCCTAGGTAACAGAGGAAGCCAAGCTTTCCACCTGCCCTTGCCAGGCCTAAGCCTCCACTCAATCTACAAAGTTTCAATTATAGAAGGTAAACAAATTCAAACAAATGGCGGCAGAATGGAGCTTGAGAGAGCAGGCCAGGGTTGCCGCCGGCAACAGAGGAAGCAAAGCTTTCCACACACCCTGGCCGGGCCCACCCGCTTAAGGCAACAAAGTTTCAATTATAACCCCAACAGAAATGGCTGCCGGCCTCGGAGGGAGCCCCAGGCTTGGCTCCGCTCCAGGCTACAAAGTTTCAATTGTAGAAGGAAAATAAATTCCAGATACCAGGGCCTCCGCTTGGGTTGCCAGGGGGCGTGGCCGGCCTGCAAACCACCACAGGCCCCTCGCTCAGGCCGCCCCATGCCCCAAGGGAACCCCCACCTGATCCGGGACACCCTTCAGGGCAAACCAGCTGGCCCCCACCCCTGTACCAGGCCTCTATCCTATCTAATAAAAGAGTAATATACAGATTGATCATCACTGCAACACACAATATAGCTGCCCCCATGTGGTCAAAGATCCTGCCCCCATGTGGACACAAGATGGCCACCACAAGATGGCCAGCAGGAGAGGGCAGATGGGAGGCACCCAGCCTGCAAGGGAGGGCAGTTGAGAAGGACTAGGCCTGCAAGGGAGGGCAGTTGGAGGTGATCAACCCTGCAGGAGAGGGCAGTTAGGGGTGACCAGGCTGGCAGAGGAGGGAAGTTGGGGGCAAACAGGCTGGCAGCAGAGTGGTTAGGGGGTGATCAGGCTGGCAGGCAGAAGCGGTTAGGAGCAATCAGGAAGGCAGGCAGGCAAGCAGTTGGGAGCCAGCAGTCCTGGATTGTGAGAGGGATCCCATATTGGAGAGGGTACAGGCTGGGCTGAGGGACAACCCCCCTCCGTCCACGAATTTCGTGCACCAGGCCTCTAGTGATGTTATAAATATCCAAATGGCCCTTGGCAGAAAAAAGTTTCCCACCCGTTCCAGAAAAACACCCAGGGCTTGATGAGGGCAGCTGTGCCTGGGAAATGGGTCGAGGCGAGCGTTTGGTTGTAACTGCACACACCGCTGTACCGTTTGAACTCCTTTGCCTTGACACGCATTATTTTTCAAAAGTACGAAAATCAGTCGGTCGGAGCCCTCAACAACAGGCCCCTCCCAGTTTGGGTTAACGTTGTCCTTTGGGTGGGGGAGGCCTCGTTCGGTAGAAGACTATGTTAAAAAGGTGACTCTTTGGTGACAGAATCCTCAGCCTGAAACCTCATTGCATAAAAACCCGCAGCAGAGAACCTGCATGCCCTGGGGAGGAAAGCGTGATTTCGTAAGGTTCAGACTTCTGCTTCTGCAGGCGCCGGAACCGAACTCAGTGGTCTACGCTCTGGACTGCAGGAATGGGGCGGCATCCAACACGGACGGGAAATGGAAGTATACTCCGCATCGACACTGAGCGAAACAAAAGAAGTATCTAACCACAATGCTGTTCACCTGGAACCCGCCAAAATAACACTGAACATAAACTGTAATTGAAAAGGAAAAATGAAAAAAACACACAAAAGGATACACAAATGAAAAAACTGAAAATGAACCCCAAAAAGTCACTCAACACCCCACCCCAAAGCCTGTAACCAGATCTTCGGTAGCTGCTGGGTTCTGGCCTGGGCTCTGCCTTCGTGCCACATCACACCTCTTGGCCTTCATCAGTCTGGGTACCTGATCGGGCCCTCGCCTTGAGTACAAGGACACCGACACCCTGAAAATGAAGATCTTGTGGCTCACCCCCCGTCCAGAATTCCCCCAAAAGCATCCACTGTCAGGCCTCCAGCCCACTCTGTCATCACATGGCTTCCAGATCCAGAAGGCCAAGGTAACCAGAATTTGGACAAAATACTAGCATCCCCAACTTCCAAACACAAGACTCACGTCTGACCTGCACCCAGCCCCTCCCACCCAGGTCTGCACTGCGTGTGGCACCCTGACAACATCCACCATCTCCCTCCCTCTTGCCAGAAGACCCCTCCTGGCCCAGCCTGCCCACCCTGCTGCTGCACTGCCCCCCCCCCCGGAGCTTACCCCGCCCCCCCACTGCAGCCCTGCCGCCCCCTCACCTACCTGTGCTACTTGGATTATTTCAACTCCATTACTCAACATCCTGTCACCTGTGTATACTGAACACTGCCATGTCCAAGAGACTGGCGAGGAGGAGGGAAGGATGAGATTTTTCTAGATAACATTTAGGACAGTGTTTTGTTTTTTAATACAGTAGCAGCTTTACTGAGCCATAATGCACATACTGGGCACAATTCAGTAGTTATTAGTCTATTCACAGAGTTGGGAAACCATCCCCAAGACCTAATTTTAGAACATTTCATCACCCCCAAAGGAAACCCCATGCCCATCAGCATCTAGGATAGTGTTTTTATGAAAAAAATATATATTTTTTTCAGAGTTTCAGTCTTGCAAACTTTTAGAACATCCAAAGTTATAAAATACATGTAGAGTGTGATCTAGAACTGGAAGAGCATAAGCCATGCCTTAGGGGAAAGCAATATCCTGCTAAACAACAAGGCAGGAGCCGTGGATCCGGACAGCGCCTCAGGCCAACAAAACGAGCTCAACCGGAACAAAATAAGCTGACGAGCAGAACCAGAGACATGGAGACATGGCACAGACTGACAGACGTCAGAGGGGAGGTGGGTGGGCGGACGGATGGAAGAAGGCGAAGAGAACAGCCAAGTGACATATATGACAGCCCGTGGACACACAACACTGTGGTGAGGCCAGAGGGAGAGGAGAGCGGAGACTGGGTGGGGCGGGGGTTAAAGAGGGGAAATACATCTGTACTAATGTCAACAATTACACACATTTTTTAATTTAAAAAAAGCAGAATGGCTTTCTCCTACCCTCCCAAGTGTCCCCCACAGTCCCCAGGCCGGCCCCCGGCCCAGCTCGGCCTCTGGTCCTTTTCCTGGACCCACTCTCTGCCAGCTCCGAGAGCGGGCTCTGTGTTACCATCAGCAATGCCAACGTCACATCGAACTGGAGACAAGAAGAGAAAAGAGGCCTATTTATGCTCTCAGCGCAACAAAACGTGCCTTTGTTGTATGCCAAGGTCCTGGAGGTTCCCAGCCCTGGTCCCCCTGTGACACACACACTGGCTCCACGGCCGCTGCTTCCCCAGGAACACGGACTCAGACACAGGGCGCTGACTGGCCTGCTCCTCAGCCTCTGCGCCTTTAACGGCCTGGAAGAGATTAGCGAGTTTCTGGAAAGTAAGTATTATGAGTAACAACGGCTAAGGCTTCCCAGTGGCAAAAAACACCCACAGGGATGCCCACCTGAGTCCACACCACACACACACACAATGCAGCACATATTCTACGTGTGAATTGGTTACATACGGCTTTTCTTTTATGAAAATGCTTTGGACGCTCCATCACCAGGATTACTGCCTCCTGTCTCTGAAGTCAAGTTCCCAGGTCACTCTTTAATCAGCAGAGGTCATTCTATCCTGCGCTGTGAATGCTCAGAGGCCTGATCCCACACTGGCCAGGTGGGCTCTCCAGCTTCTCACTGAGAGCAGCGGGCCTGGCCTGCTCAGCCCCACACCTGAGGGCAGAGGGCCTGGCCTGCTCAGGGACCACACCTGAGAGCAGCGGGCCTGGCCTGCTCAGGGACCACACCTGAGGGCAGCGGGGCTGGCCTGCTCAGGGACCACACCTGAGGGCAGCGGGGCTGGCCTGCTCAGGGACCACACCTGAGGGCAGCGGGCCTGGCCTGCTCAGGGACCACACCTGAGGGCAGCGGGCCTGGCCTGCTCAGCCCCACACCTGAGGGCAGTGGGCCTGGCCTGCTCAGGGACCACACCTGAGGGCAGCGGGCCTGGCCTGCTCAGCCCCACACCTGAGAGGGCAGCGGGCCTGGCCTGCTCAGGGACCACACCTGAGGGCAGCGGGCCTGGCCTGCTCAGGGACCACACCTGAGGGCAGCGGGCCTGGCCTGCTCAGGGACCACACCTGAGGGCAGCGGGCCTGGCCTGCTCAGGGACCACACCTGAGGGCAGCGGGCCTGGCCTGCTCAGGGACCACACCTGAGGGCAGCGGGCCTGGCCTGCTCAGGGACCACACCTGAGGGCAGCAGGGCTGGCCTGCTCAGGGACCACACCTGAGGGCAGCGGGCCTGGCCTGCTCAGGGACCACACCTGAGGGCAGCGGGCCTGGCCTGCTCAGGGACCACACCTGAGAGCAGCGGGCCTGGCCTGCTCAGGGACCACACCTGAGGGCAGCGGGGTGGCCTGCTCAGGGACCACACCTGAGGGCAGCGGGCCTGGCCTGCTCAGGGACCACACCTGAGGGCAGCGGGCCTGGCCTGCTCAGGGACCACACCTGAGGGCAGCGGGCCTGGCCTGCTCAGGGACCACACCTGAGGGCAGCGGGCCTGGCCTGCTCAGGGACCACACCTGAGAGCAGCGGGCCTGGCCTGCTCAGGGACCACACCTGAGGGCAGCGGGCCTGGCCTGCTCAGGGACCACACCTGAGGGCAGCGGGCCTGGCCTGCTCAGGGACCACACCTGAGGGCAGCGGGGCTGGCCTGCTCAGGGACCACACCTGAGGGCAGCGGGCCTGGCCTGCTCAGGGACCACACCTGAGGGCAGCGGGCCTGGCCTGCTCAGGGACCACACCTGAGAGCAGCGGGCCTGGCCTGCTCAGGGACCACACCTGAGGGCAGCGGGGTGGCCTGCTCAGGGACCACACCTGAGGGCAGCGGGCCTGGCCTGCTCAGGGACCACACCTGAGGGCAGCGGGCCTGGCCTGCTCAGGGACCACACCTGAGGGCAGCGGGGTGGCCTGCTCAGGGACCACACCTGAGGGCAGAGGGCCTGGGCCTGCCTGCTCAGGGACCACACCTGAGGGCAGCGGGCCTGGCCTGCTCAGCCCCACACCTGAGGGCAGCGGGCCTGGCCTGCTCAGGGACCACACCTGAGGGCAGCGGGCCTGGCCTGCTCAGGGACCACACCTGAGGGCAGCGGGCCTGGCCTGCTCAGGGACCACACCTGAGGGCAGGGCGGGCCTGGCCTGCTCAGGGACCACACCTGAGGGCAGCGGGGTGGCCTGCTCAGGGACCACACCTGAGGGCAGCGGGCCTGGCCTGCTCAGGGACCACACCTGAGGGCAGCGGGCCTGGCCTGCTCAGGGACCACACCTGAGGGCAGCGGGGTGGCCTGCTCAGGGACCACACCTGAGGGCAGAGGGCCTGGCCTGCTCAGGGACCACACCTGAGGGCAGCGGGCCTGGCCTGCTCAGCCCCACACCTGAGGGCAGCGGGCCTGGCCTGCTCAGGGACCACACCTGAGGGCAGCGGGCCTGGCCTGCTCAGGGACCACACCTGAGAGCAGCGGGCCTGGCCTGCTCAGGGACCACACCTGAGAGCAGCGGGCCTGGCCTGCTCAGGGACCACACCTGAGGGCAGCGGGCCTGGCCTGCTCAGGGACCACACCTGAGGGCAGCGGGCCTGGCCTGCTCAGGGACCACACCTGAGGGCAGCGGGGTGGCCTGCTCAGGGACCACACCTGAGGGCAGCAGGGCTGGCCTGCTCAGGGACCACACCTGAGGGCAGCAGGGCTGGCCTGCTCAGGGACCACACCTGAGGGCAGAGGGCCTGGCCTGCTCAGGGACCACACCTGAGAGCAGCGGGCCTGGCCTGCTCAGGGACCACACCTGAGGGCAGCGGGCCTGGCCTGCTCAGCCCCACACCTGAGGGCAGCGGGGCTGGCCTGCTCAGGGACCACACCTGAGGGCAGCGGGGCTGGCCTGCTCAGGGACCACAACTGAGGGCAGCAGGGCTGGCCTGCTCAGCCCCACACGTGTGTATAGAAAACTAGGGAGTGAAACCGCCAGACATTAGCGTTGGCCTGGTCCCCAGCAGTAAAGACTTGGTTAACTGCGAAGAAGCCTGCTTGCATTTAGGTCCACATTCAGAAAATGGGGGCAGCCAGAGACCAAATCAGACTGGGCAGCACAGACCCTGCCCTTCCTCCACCTCCCATTACCCCCAGGAGAGGGTGGGGGCGAGGGGAGCAGGCACTGCAGGGGTGGACAGAACAGCACCCACAAGGCAGGGCGGCTTCCAGCAGCCGATGGCAGTGCCAGAGAGCGTGACCACGGGAGTGAGGCCCGGCTGGTGTGCGCCGAGTCCACACAGAGGAACCACACGACCGGGAAGAAAGCCCCGCTCCCCGGGCGCGGATCCCCCACCTGTGAGCTGTACCGCTCTCCAGGCAGCTGCTGAGTAGGCTCACGAGCCCACCACAGGGTTCTGTGAGACACCCAGAGGTGCCCCTCATGTCCGCCTCCTGCCCCGCGAGCCGCTTCCGGAGACAGAGACCTGCGCCCCCGGGCAGGTCGGGCCCTAGCAGCAGGACTCCATTAGCGCATCTCTCTCTGTCTTTGCTGCTACAAATCCCAAAAGGGGCTCCAGGGTTGGGAAGAAAGCCCTCAAATTCGCTTCTGGACTTACATCCAGCCTCAATGTAAGAGGTCTGGATCTTTTGGAACATACATTTGCTCTGGGACCAAAACTCATTACAGCTTAGCAAGCGGCCACCCACAGCATGCTCCAGGCTAATTACACGTCTCACCCAGTGACTTACGTGGCTAACGCACATGCCTCCCCTGCCTGGCTGCACCTTCCTCCGGGGTCGGGGTTGGAGCCACCCACTCATTTCTTGTTTTGTTTGCTTAAGCTTCAGTGTTAGCACAACGCCCACCACTTTAAAAGCAACCAACTGATCAATTAACTAGAAATGACCATTTCTAGAGCTTATAGGTATCCCGTAACCCAACATTAAAACACCTACTAGGGGCTGAACAGATCCATTTCAACATGAAGCACATGTGCTAAGTGGTTGGGATTCTAATATATTCCCCTGTGTAGGCACCAAAGCAGACAGAAAGCAGCAAAACACTTTTTTTTAATGTTATTTATGTTCTCATCACATTCATGCAATACAGAGATCAAATTTTTAAGCAATGACAAATACCATATTAGTTCATTTTTGGGTTAACCTATATGATGAAATCCATGTAAGAGATTCCAAAACTTAAATAACAGGTAACAAATTCTATAATCAAGCTTGTTTTAAAAGTTCAAAATATAGTTCAACTCAGCCTGGGCATTCATACTTCTTCAAATGAAAGTAATCCTTGTCTGGCAAACAGATATTGTAATATTTTGTTCTTTCATCTACCATGAAGAATCTCATGATAATATTACGAACACATAGTAAATAAACTACATGTTGATTTTCCCAACATACGAGGCGAGGATTCTGCAATAGGAAGCCACTTGTGACTTAAACTAATGCAGAACTTGAAAAACACTGAGGTTCCCCTGGGGTTTGCAGGCTGAACAGTGGGCATCTCCTTACGGGGGACATGGGAAAGGGTCGATACCCATCACAAGCTGGCTGAGGTCTCATGGCCTTTCCCCTCCCTGAGGCCCAGGCGTCCTCACACAGCTGAGGCTTGCCGCCTCTCCATAGCAACCGCAGCAAGCCCTCCAGCCCAGGAAGGACAGCTCCTCCCGACATTAAATATGTATTAGGTCCAGACAGTGCTCCTTCGGGGAGTTCATTAGATGCCACACAACACAGAGGCCCCTGCTCTCCCTGCAAAAGCCCGTTTCAATTAGATTCTCAAATTAACCCAGAAAAGGAGTGCCCGCGAGGATCCCGTGGGGCTGGCAGGTGACCGTCCCTTTCACAAGGCCTCAGTGTCCGCTCCGTTACATGCCGTTCAGAACCCAAGGCTCTTCCCATTTCTCAGTCATCCCAATCGCCTCAGCACCACATCCAAGCAATCGTAACAGAAAAACAAAAATCTAATAAAGCACTTTACCTCTTTAAAACCTAGTAAGCCCCTCAGACCTTGGTCGTTTGGAAAGAATTCACATTGCAATGAGTTACTCTGTGGGTTATTTTGTAATTTGTTTCCACATACCACATGGGGTTCAAAACGCATGCCTGTCTCAGGCTGCAGTACTCCTAGAGGGGTTCGTTCTAAATCTGGGAAGCCCTGGTGTTAGAATGAGCGCAAATCGTTATCATTTATTAGGGCACTTTCACATCCCAAAGCAGAAGGAGGTAACGGTACTCAGGTTTCCTGATGATGGAAAGGGCATCTCTGCTTTAAAAGCAGGTGCTCCCAAGAAGCTCAAAGGGACAGCGGGGACCTTGTTTAAGCCGGGCCCGTGGCCAGAATGACGGCCACGGGTAAAGGTCTTTGAAGGCAGGTGATCTCTGAGCAGTGCCACCGAAGTGGGGACCGTTTTCACACCATCAGGGAGAGCTGAGCTACAAGGACCCCTTCTGCTTCTCACCCAGCACCTGGTGCAGGGCCTGGCACAGGGCAGACGCTCAAAGGGTAGGAACGAGTGGCTGGAGGGGTCCTGAGATTCCTCCTCCTCCTTCAGGGGGACACGTTAAACACCACCCCACCCCAGCGTGTCACTCTTAGGAGTACCTTGAAGAGTATGACAAGCCAGGAAAGACCAATCCAGACATCAAGGTTTCTATTCAAGAAATGACAGATTCCTCAGCATACTAGGGCAACTCCACACTAAATCAGTGTCTGAGGCAAAAGGAGAAAAATAACTTTTTCCCCCAAAATTGAACTTAGAAGCAATGCCCATTATTCTGAGATAATATTCTTCCTGCCTCTGGAGGAGGTAAAGAGATGTTAAAAATCTCATATTTATGTTTTTAAATGTTGGCTTTTTGTTTTTAATGACTTAGGAAAACAAGGAAATGACAACCCGTAATTTTATTTTTTTAAATATATTCTTATTGATTTCAGAGAGGATAGGAGAGAGAGAGAGAGAGAGAGAGAGAGAGACATCAACGATGAGAGAGAATCAGTGATTGGCTGCCTCCTGCACACCCCCAACTGGGGATTGAGCCTGAAACCCAGGCATGTGCCCTGATCAGGAATGGGACCGTGACCTCCTGGTTTGTAGGTCAATGCTCAACCACTGACCCACACAGGCTGGGCCAACTCCGTAATTTTAATGTTGCCAATCTGTGAGATCCAAAATACTAGGAATGGTGGTGCTAGGATGTCACACCCACTTACTTGTGCGTACAACTCACCTGTGATTACCTAAGACCTGTGGACTCACCTAACCTGATCACTGCGGGGACAGACGGAAAAAGAGGAATAACTGGTTTAGGAGTGGAGGGCACGGGAAGGCTGCATTTGGTTATAAATCTTGAGTCCAGATTAGAGAACTCTCATAATGACTTCCCATAAAAAGTGAACTTTGGACCCACAGCCTCCATTGCTAACGAGGGCCGTTCTTATCAATCAGTGTCCGAGAGGGGAAGACAGCTGAACAGCACTGCTCCAGGGCGTGTACAGGAGTGGAGAGCCGGGCCAGAGCCCGAGCCCATGTCCGGTGGAACCTGTGAGGGGCCGAGAAGGCACATTGTACAGGATGCCTAGCAGCTCTGGTTTAGCCCCAGGTTAGAAAGTGGCTCCCAACGTGGGCACACGCCCCATAGGGGGGCAATGTGATTTTTAAGGGGGGCAATTCGAGAATGAGTTATTGACAGTGACTTTTTTGCATTTCTTACGGTTCTAGGGTCTCATATACAGTATATAAATATATATTTGACATATTTATGCATTTCAGTTCTCTATTATGTTTTGAAACTTTATTTGCTATTTTTTCACATCACTTCATATTATTATTTTTTAAACAATTTCTTAGTGATTTCTTCCTCAGTACTTCAACTGTCCTTTAGCTCTTTTATTTTTTCTCTTTCATGGATGCCATGTTCTTTGGGAGCTTGTTTAGACCAAGTTAATGGCCTTTTAGGCTTCCTCCACGTGAACAGGAGTCACTTTTTGAATAATAGGAATTCTATGTCATGGGGGGCGGGGGGCATCAGGATTTTAGAGATGATTAGGTGGGGCGTGGCCAGAAAAAGGTTGGGAACCAATGGCCTAGGTATTCTTATCTCAACTCTGCGATTAACCATCAAGTAGAAGTTTCGCTCTTTATAAAAAGAACTCTTCAAATTTCACTGAAGACAAAAGGCTGAATACAAGGACACTCTCGGGCTGGGTACGGGGACATCGCTACTCCAGTGTCAGGCTTTCTTGTCCTGGATATTTCGAGGTCATCACAGCCCGCTGGTCTCTGATACGAGCGGAACCCACGCTGAAGTGACCGGAGAAGGACAAGGAAGCCACTGTGTGCAACCCGGGCCGAGAAAACCCACCGCTGCTCTTAACCTGAGCGCCTGCCCCCCTCGGCTCCCACACCCAGCCAACTCGCTTCTTCCTTTAACAAGACCAGATGTCTAGCTGTTTAAGCAGTTTGGGTCCTGGACCCAGAGAAGATGAAGCAAGAGCATTATTCTAGCCTCACAGAGCAGAAACATCCAATTAAAGGAAAAAAAGATTTGCCCCGACATCAAGAGTATAAAGGGTACGGAGATGAACAGATTAGCTCTTACTGCCAAGCCTCAGCTGAACATCAAGTATAGCTGCTAATCCCATTATTAGGAATAGAGGCTTTTACCCCTCACCTCCGAAGGAACAGACTTAACTGAGCACGTGCGGAGGAGGTCTGCGATACGTCACAGGGCCCTCCTGTACTCCACCTGGTCCTGCATCTATTCCGAAGAGAACCAGAACGCAAGTTAAGTTAAAGCAGACACCGGGCGGGACTGGTTTCCTGTGCAGATTCGCCTGAGAGGTCTGAGCATTTCCTGAGACGCAGCTTTCCACAAGAACAAGAGCCTGCGCCGGGACTGAGCAACCTGGGCAGCCACCTTGCTGGGCCGGGCCTTGAAGACACCTGCTGGAGCTGACATTTGTCAAGGCCCCAGGGAAGGAGGCAGAGTGAACCTGCCTCTACCTCCCCAACGGCCCCCACCTCAGGGGCAGGTCAACCCTGAACCTCCAGTTCCACCCCCCACTCGGATCCCCACCCACAGGCAGAGGGCTGAGCTGGAGAGGCGGGGCCGCCGCACCCTCTGCCCTCCGCCCTCCGGGAGCCTGCAGGAGCCAGGCCAGCCTCCCCCACTGTCACCAAGACCAGGTCTGAGACGCGGCTGGGCCTACCCCCTCCTACGCAACGCTCAACCCAGCGCCCCGCACTGTCCACAGCTCAACCCAGCGCCCCGCACTGTCCACAGCTCAACCCAGCGCCCCGCACTGTCCACAGTTCAACCCAGCGCTCCGCACTGTCCACAGCTCAGCCCAGCACCCCGCACTGTCCACAGCTCAACCCAGCGCCCGCACTGTCCAGCTGTGCTGGCACCAGCTTTCCCGAGCCCTGCTCCCTGTGACAGCCTCAGGCAGGCCTCGGTTCCCTGCACAGGGAAACCGATCCGGGAGGCCTGCGTCTCCAGGCAGCGCTGGAATTAAGAGCCTGGATACTGACTTATGGGGGTGCTGGGGAGATGGAGGGGGCGGGGCAAGCACTAGAGAGCAAACACAGCGAGCCTGCCTTGGTTTTCACTTTCATTTGAAAGAGGTTATATTTCCATCAGTGTGTTGGCCCCTTAATTAACATGTACATTCAAAGAGACGGATGCTTACACACCAAGGGGGAGATGGGGGAAGGGTGCTTACGATTCCGAGGTCACCAGGCTCTTATTAAAAAGAAGTGTTTATACATGTTTCTCCACTCAGATTACATTTAGCTTATGCAAAAAAAAAGATAAGATTTACTGCAAACCACAGAGAAATACTGAACAGAATGAGTACAGCTGCTTTACACACGCCAGTACCTGGAGGTGTACAGCTGCTTTACACACGCCAGTACCTGACGGCCACAGTTGCTTCCCCAAAAAACAAACACCAAAGTGTGGTGGCCGCTCGGGGTGCTGTCGAGTGCAGGGACCAAATAAAGGGGTTCACCGCCCACAATCACGTGGCTGGAGCCAGGACCCAGGAGGCCTCGGTAAGGGCGGTGTCACCAGCAAATTCCTTCTTTTTCGCACGCGCTGGTGGAAAGAATGAGACCTCACTCCTCAAGCTGAAAGGCCACGCCTGCCACACCGCCCGCTGCTTCCCGCCTTCACCCCTCCAGCCTCCACAGAAAGAGGAGCAGGACTGTCCTCAGCGAAGGACACAATGACATTTTCCTTTTGTTCAGCTCAGAGAACATGAATGCGACGTGTGGTGTTAATGGGAAAAGCCCACGTGAGAAATTCCCCAAAGGACGAGGGGACTGGCAGATGGGCACGTGGTCAGAAGTCGGGGTGGGCCTGGGTCCCTGCTCTTACCTGTGGGAAGTGTCCTGAGAGTCCGAGGCCGAGGGAAGGGCGGCCAGCAGCCTCGCCCTCGGCCAGGGAGGGCCAGCACCTGGAGCCAGTGTCAGCCGCAGGGACAATGCGACAGTCCCGTCTGGGCATGGCATCGGATTCGAAAGAAACATCAGGTTTCCTCTTCATCTCCTAACACTTCTAAAAATTATATGGCCTCCAAGTGTTTCCACTCTGCCCAGAATTAAACAGAAACCCAAAGAGTTAAACTGATAAAGTATGGTTTTCTGAAATTTCCAATAATTTGAAATATTTTTCTAAACTTTGAGTCATTACACACACAGCACAAGAAAGAGAGAGAGAGAGAGACGTAAATTAGCTTTGCAACTAGCAATGTAATTAATTAATAATAAATGGAAAAAAACTAGGAAATCCATTTTCAGAGGTTTTTTTTTTTAATTCTTACTGGAAAAAATTTTTAATACTAATAAGAAACATACATTACAGTATATTGAATGAGTCCATGAAATCCCTTCCATTAAAGCAAAGCAAAAACAACTTTCTGGCCCAAGTGGGGAAAGATAAAAAGAGAAAGAAGAGAATGGAATTCGGTGGGGAAAAAAGACAGGAAAAGAGAGAGGCTGCGGGCAGGAGGAAGGAGAAGCGTGGCCACAGAGAGAGCCCACGGAGAGAGCCCACAGAAAGAGCCCATGGAGAGCCCACGGAGAGAGCCCACGGAGAGAGCCCACGGAGAGAGCCCACGGAGAGAGCCCATGGAGAGCCCACGGACTGAGCCCACGGACTGAGCCCACGGAGAGAGCCCATGGAGAGCCCACGGACTGAGCCCATGGAGAGAGCCCACAGAGAGCCCACGGAGAGCCCACGGACAGAGCCCACAGAGAGAGCCCACGGAGAGCCCACGGAGAGAGCCCACGGAGAGACGGAGAGAGCCCACAGAGAGCCCACGGACTGAGCCCACAGAGAGCCCACGGACTGAGCCCACAGAGAGCCCATGGAGAGCCCACGGAGAGAGCCCACAGAGAGCCCACGGAGAGCCCACGGAGAGAGCCCACAGAGAGAGCCCACGGACAGAGCCCACGGAGAGCCCACGGACTGAGCCCACGGACTGAGACCACGGACAGAGCCCACGGAGAGAGCCCACAGAGAGAGCCCACGGAGAGAGCCCACGGAGAGCCCACGGAGAGAGCTGGCTGCTGTGCCGTGGCAGGCCTAAGGCTCAGATGTTGGGATCATCAGTTGTCTAGTGCCCTCGGCAAAGCTGGCTGTCTCACCAGCGCTCACTGCCCTTCAGGTGTAACATCCACAGCCGCATGACGCACAGGATACGCCAGGGAACGCCACCAGACCTGCAGGGAGCCCAGCGCAGCAGAGGCCGCCAGCAGGCAGGGACCCGGGCCTGAGCCCCTGCCAGGGCTGACAGAGGAAGTGGGCTGGGGAAGGGGCTGTCACCTGGGAACACGGGCCCCCAAACCGGGAGGAACCTGCCGAGTCCTCCTCCTCCAGCCCAGAGCACGGAGCAGTCGCACCATTTCTCCATCAGCAGAACAGGCCCCGGAGGTCTGCCTCTCCCTCACCCACGACTGAGGAAAGAGCTGACTGACTCTTCAGTCTGGGGCGGCCACTGGGAATGAAACTCCCAAGTGCAAGAAGCCGGGACAAATAATCACGCACAGGTCAGTCCCACGGCCCACCTCACGTTGCCCTGAGAAACCACCGGCGGGGAAAACATCACAGCGTTCCCAGGATTTGGCTCAAATGTCACCTGTCGGCTCCCCTGCGTCTCACCCAGGCTCAGGATACTACTTTCAGCCGCTAATGTTTAACAAGCTCTTACTGTCTGCAAGGCTCTTGCACGTTAAAGTGAATTGTTGCTTAGAGACTTGAGCTGCTTGAAGGTCAAAGCCTAGATATGACTATTCAAATACGTTTGGCATTCAACACATCTTTGCTAAAATCAGTGGCATATACTATAGGAACAGTAAGCCCCATTACTCCCCCTCGCCTCCACTTTCTTCGCTAATTTCACAAACACACACAAATGTCAAGCACAGGCAAGCAAATCACCATCACTTACCCGAAACGTCCCTTCCGAACACCACTGGGCTTCTGGAAAGAGCAGTCTGGCCTTTTGCGTTGCCTCCCTTTACCACTCCACAGGCCCCGAGCCCACCAGGCCTTCCGTCCTTCTCCGCACCGCCACCTGATCTATGGGCTTGCATCTCTCAGCATTATCCCGACTGTCCTCGTCACCAAGGCCAACAGCTACATTCCCCCTCAATCTGCTTGGCCTCTCCCCTCCCCTCCTGAAATGTCCTCTGTTTGCTCCACTTTTTCCTCGAAATCATCTCAGCAACTTAATAGCTTCAAACATCACCTGTGCTAAGGCCCCCAAACCATGACATTCTGCCCACTCCTCTCTTAGACCCAGATTTCACTCCCATGCACATGCGCCACAGGACCTGGGGTGGCCATAAAACATGCACACCGTCAACACTCCTCCCACCAACAGTGGGGTCTAATCCCCCCTCCCTGAATGGGCCCCTTGTGACCCATTTCTAATAGAATGAGAGAAAAGTGATGCCACGTGACTTTGAGACAGGTCATAAAAAGCCACACAGCTGCCCCTGCCTCTCTCTTGGGACTCCCCCTGGGGGAGCCCTGAGCTAACTTCCTGAGCGGCCTGCTGCTGGGCCAACAGCATGGTCTCCAGAGAAAACACTCAACGCAGGCAAGCAAACAGCCCTCAACAAACAGGCTGTGTGGACCGGAGACCACGGGGGAGCAGGTGCCTGACCTCCAGCCGTCCGTGTCTTCCCAGAACTGGCCTCGCGTGGTCGTTTGGATGGTCCCAGCCGCAGGCTGCAAGTGGTTCCAACTGAGGCTGAGTGGCCCAGACGAGCTGCCCCTGCTGAGCCCAGCCACCTTACAGATCTGTGACCACGGTCCATGCTTCCGTTTTAGACCACGAGGTGTGGGGTGATTTGTTATGCAGCTCTGGGTGACCAGGGCTCCAATGGGACAGACCCCACCCAAGCGCAGACCCTCCCTCCTGCATCTGCTCTT
Source organism: Ia io (assembly GCA_025583905.1). Classification (NCBI taxonomy): domain Eukaryota; kingdom Metazoa; phylum Chordata; class Mammalia; order Chiroptera; family Vespertilionidae; genus Ia; species Ia io. The sequence continues at coordinate 3,191,853 of JAJQQW010000019.1, read as the reverse complement.
CTTCTCCTAGATTCTACCCCAGTTCCAGCCTCTTTGTCCTCAGACCCGCACCCCAGATCTCACCCCCAATTCCCTTCCATGCCCCTTTTTCTCTTATAAAGATTTCCTACTTAGCCTTCAAGCCCAAGTTCGAAGATCACCCACTTTCCTTACAGAGGCCCGGCCTAGCTGTCCACTGCCTCCGCGGCCACGGTCACGCATACACACCCATTTCGCTGGAGTGGCCTCATTGTACGCTTGCACTTGCTGCTAAAGAAATGAAGTGTTTAATTTGAAATGGGAACCACGGGGTTAGCATTTTACAGAAATAGCTTACCTTCAGTTTCACAATAAGTATGTACTGACTTGAATGTCTGAGTAGAAAATTCAGCTTCATCATTTTCTGGTTATAAGATATTGAGATATTCTAGTTATAGTCCTAGTGCTAGTCACAGATTTCTCCTTAATTTCCAAAATACGAGAGTGTGGACGAAAGGGGCCACATGCTGACCTGACAGCTCGGGGGGAGGCCTGCACGGCGGCCCTGCCAACTCAGAGACCTACAGTCACCACAAAGGAGGGTCTGAAATGAAACGTGAACTAAAAGCAGTGACGGTGGGCAGTCATGTCCTAGGCCAGAACCTCCCTGACAAGGTCAATTTCTGCCCTAACTGAGCCTGTCTATTGTCTTTTTGCATCTACAATTACATATCACTGGAATGTCAACACAATTTTCCGGACCCCTCACAGGCACCACGCCGCGGAGACCGCCTCACTGTTACTGAGCTACTTGCTGACTGTTAACTATCCTACGCCCACCTAAGCAAAAGAGGTGTGTGTCTATCATGGTACTTTTTATCCAATCCCAGAGGTTTTCCCACTTTGCTTTCTCCCGCCTCCCTAATCTATCACCCATGGACTTCGCGTAACCCACTTGCGTCTCCTCCTTTGATTGTGATGTATAAAACAAGGTGAAAACTGCCACGCTCCGGGGCATTCTCTCAATCCCTTGTGCTTCTACTTCCCAGCATTTGTCAACAGTTTGGCCCAAATCAACTCACAAAAATTCTTCACAGGTTTGAATGTTTCTTACGTTATCATGAGGTACTGTCAGCCTCAGAGAGGTTAGTGACTTATCCAGTATCTCATAACCGGAAAAGGATGACATTCAATTTTCCACCCAGACATACCTTCAAGTCCAGCATTCTTTGCCCTGAACATGTATAACTAGTTCTGACCCACGAGGACAGACACACGGCCACATTCTGGCGGACACACTCCCTACCGTCCCTTCCCATGGCACTACCACAGCCTGCTGCTTTTCTGAACAATACCTTTTAAAGGAAAAGGGAGAGCGTAAATAACTCTTCCAGACACATCACACTTTTTATCAAAATAAACGCCAGCCAGGCCGGTGTGGCTCAGTAGACTGAGCATAATTCCATGTACCACGAGATCACTGGTTCGATTCCCGGAGGGGGCACACGCCCGGGCTGCGGGCTTGGTCCTCGGTAAGGGACCTGCAGGAGGCAGCCGAGCCATGTTCCCCTCTCATCGATGTTTTATCTCTCTCTCTCTCTCTAAAATCAATAAAAACATATTTTTTAAAATATTAACTCCAGATGGATGTAAGATTTAAATGTAAAAACTAAAACCATAAAAACATACACACCAAGTGAGGATGGCATTTCTGGGAATGAGTCAAAAGCTAGAAGCTAAAGATAAAAACCCATCAATTGGTATTTCTGCTTGGGGGGGAAAAAACACTATAAAGTCAAGAAAGGAACAACAAACTAGGAAAAAACATATTAGTAATTAATATCATGGACAGGGGCCACATTTACAAATCAAGAAGAATAAGACCAATAACACAATAGTAAAACTGGCCAAGTATATGAACAGACATTTCATAGAAAATGAAATACGGGTCTTAAGCCTATCAAATGAAATACAACCACCTTCACTTTAAGAAAAATACATAATGAAACATATACCTGCTCCCCTACAAGATAAGCAAAGATGACAAAGTGTGACAACACCCTGCAGGGAGGCGGAGGAAGCCGTGGCTGGCACGTCGCTGGGGATGTATAATTGGCACCGCTTCTTCGGAGCAGGATTTTACACTGTCAAACTGAACAGTCACATTCTTCTAAGAACTCTTCCCACAGGCACAGCGCACATTTATGGGATGGCGTGGATACACATCTATTTGCTGCAGCTTTGTTTTAAGGCCCAGGGGAAACCTAAAGCTCCACCAGTAGGGAACAAGTTAAATATCACCCTTACGGTACATAATGTGGGGACACAAAAAATCACTTCCCTTCCACCTTCCAAGTTCTAGCCGTGCTGATCATCAGATTTATATGAGACAGATAGCAGGAGAGAGTGTCCAAGGTTTATGGCGGATGAACATGTGGGGTGCAGTAAGACTATGGGACCCAAAGACGTTGCATTGGGCAGCTGCAGCTTGTATACCACTTTGGACAAAAGAGAAGGGGGCAGGGGCCTGGGATTTCAAAAGGAAAGCAGGTAATTCACATGTAGGCGAGGAAGAGCAAGTACGTAACCTTTCTCTGGGCCACCCAGAAACAATGGGACCTAGAAGGAGGTTCAACCAACAGGCTGGGCGAGGTGATGCTCCCTCCTTTAAGCAGGTTTTTCTACCTGAATGTCTTTAGGCAGGTGGTGGAGGGTCAGAGCTCTTTCAGAGTCTTCCTTTTTTTTTTTTTTTTTTTTTTGACATACTGTTTTTAACATTTTAATGTTGACATGACTGCAGACTTCCCCCATCCCCTCCCCTTTGCCCACATCCACCCCTACTCCCAGGCCTTCACCACACTATGGTCGGTGTCCATGGGTTATGCATATGTTTATTGGCTAATCCCTTCACCTTCTTTATGCAACCCTCCCTCCTCTCCTCCCCTCTGACATCGGTCAGTCTGTTCCCTGTATCTCCATATGCTTCTGGTTCTGTTTTGTTCATTACATTCCACATATTAGAGAGATCATATGGTACATGTCTTTCTCTGACTGGCTTATTTTGCTTAGCATAATGCTCTCCAGGTCCCTCCATGCTGTCTCCAGCTGCATAGTATTCCGTTGTATAAATGTACCAGAGATGTGTTTTGTTTTGTTTACCCACTCATCTACTCATGGGCACTTGGGCTGTGCAAGTCTTTTTTTTCTTAATAACCAGTTTCAAATCAATAAACCAAAAAGCATATCTGGGATGGCAAAACTTTGGTTCCCCTCAATAACATGATACATCTCAAATACACATCTATAAATAGTCATTAAAAGGAAGCCAGTCCACATGTCAAATGACCTCTAAAACACACAGTATTAGCCCTAGCCAGTTTGGCTCAGTGGATAGAGCATCGGCCTGCGGACCAAAGGGTCCTGGGTTTGATTCCGGTCAAGGGCACATACCTCAGTTGCAGGCTCCTCCCCAGCCCCAGCCCTGGTTGGGGCATATGCAGGAGGCAACCAATCAATGTGTTTCTCTCACATCAACAGTTCTATCTATTTTTCCCTCTCTCTTCACTCTTTCTGAAAATCAATGGGAAAATATCCTCGGGTGAGGATCAAAAAATAAAAAAATTAAAAAAACAAAACACACTGTAGTAAAGTGAAGGTAGGCACTAAATTTGTGTATGTCATAAGTGCATACAGCATTATGTAGCTAAATAAAAGTGTATCTGAAACTACATACACAGACTCTCTGGGTGGGTAGAGAAGACAGTGGTAACGGTGGTGGCATTGCCATCCAAGAGACATAGCCCAGGAGACAGGACTGGCAGGGAGGTTTACCTTTTGCAACCGTTTAGTCATTTTGAATTTTGTGTCATGTGCATTAATTACCTGGCCATGCTAGTCAAAATGATGCTGGAGAAGTGTTTTAAAATATAGTGAGGTTTTTTTTAAGGCAAGGAATAGAATGAAATATTCAAAGGAGATTACTTAGGGAGTTGCTGAGAAATTTAGATAGGTGGACGGCTATAAAATAATATGCTCTCAGTGGCTTTTCAGAGTAGGATTACAAGTGATTTTCTTTTCTTTTTCGCCATCTGTATTTACTGATTTCGCTAAAATGAACAACTATTCTCAACCACCAAAAAAGTACTTTTAACTCAGACGTTTTTTAACTTCCACTAAACATTAAATTCCTTGGACATTTACTAATAAAAACACATCGCTGAGATTATGGTTTCTGTACAGCTAGTCCCCACCCAGTTTAAGTAACATTAGGCAGAGTCTCCAGAGGGAGGTTAAATGCAGCCAACAATTAAAACATAAATAATGAACCCCAAAAGGAAAATAAAACGATCTGCACCTACAACAAAAGACTCGGTAGCACAGAAGGTCAGGGGGTTGGGTGTTCTTTCTGCTCTGAACGGGGAGCTATCTGTTTAGATTGTGTGCAAGAATTATTCCGCGTTGAGATCTTGCTAACCACTCATGACCCCTCCTCCTACCACTTAAGCTTTTCCCTGGGGACCAGGCAGGCTTCCGCCCAAAAATAAATGCAGGAAGTGAGTGTGAGCTAACAAAGACATCAGCACCATATGGAACGCGAGACTTGACCAAAGAAACTGAGAACCTGGGCTGCTCACACCTAAAGATCCGTGAGCAGACCTTCCCTGTCACCCAGCGACTCCGTATTGTTTTACTTTTCAGTAAGCGACACCTCACATTTTTGTTCTCTCTCAGGCATAATTACAATGCTGAAGTCACAGTGACATCTTACTATGTCACCGTTTTCTTTCGGCCTTCCCTTCTCCCCATTTTCTTTGGCCTTCCTTCCCCCCTTAAAATAAAGTGTGTGTGTGGGTGTGTGTGTGTGTGTGTGTGTGTGTGTGTGTGTAATTCAAACACAAAAACGCTTAGTGACTAGTTGACTATCACTTCCATATAATGGTGCCAAACTAGAGGTTATTACTAACAGAGTAGCGAGCATAAATATTTATTCAGCCCCATAAAAAGTAGTAGGGAGGTTCTTTACCGTGTTTGCACTAGTTAGCACAGAACAGGAAATACCACACACATTAGACGTGCTGTGCGGGGCTTAACACGTTGAAATTCTCGACAGGCATCAGCAGGTTCAGGTATATTTTAAATCACTTGACATTGACTGAGCTCTCAATTTAAGCAGAGCATTTTATTCAAAGTCTTGGTACAGAGGACGGTGAGAACTATTAGAATCCGAGCCTGACACTGTAGACTGTGCCACTGAAGACACAAAGAAAACTGTTCATTTCCAAACTCTACAGCTCTGCTGAATAACACAAAGGATACATTTTGACAGCTTCATATAGGAAAGAAGGTAAAGGAGACACTTTCAATAGAGAAATGCATTTAAGACAAGAGGCAGGGCATTTAATTTTGCATATAGAGGTGTGTTTTTAAAGGGACAGATAAATGCAAGGAAGTCCACACATATTCAGTAAAAATGTTCTGATTTGGTTTTAAAAACTCTGCAAAATAATCGCAATTCAAGAGCCAAGCACAGAGTGTGATAAGCCTTGCTTCAGCCAACATTATTTGCTAGTGAGTAGGGTTTACAATCCTAGGCTCCGCCTCCACGCTAAGCCAGGCATCTCCCTGAGTCACTGAAGATTGAGCCATCCACTCCAGCAGCTCAAAACCTCACATTAACTCACCCCTCCCCCAAGCCCTGCACAGCCTCATCAGCAACTTTCTCCACCAAACCACACAGCTCCACTTCCTTTAAAATTACAGAGGAGAAAAGAGCAGGAGACAGGAGGAAGGAGAAATCGAGAGTCCAACTTGGAAGGTCACCAGCGGTTCTGACAGCTGGAAGGGGCTCCTGCATTTCTCCTTCCATTGCAGGTAACCCCCAGACATTTCTGAGCACCTACTGTGCACCGTGGGACATAAAGATAAGAAGGCCAAAGAGACAGGCAGACGGAACCAGCAGTGGGAGGCAAGGCTCCGTGGCCGTCACCCACAGCTGCACAGGGAGCCCGCTGACCTTCCCAGCAGGCGACTCACCTGTCATTCAGAGACCAGTCTCCATCCCTCCGTAGGAGGAATAACGATTAAAAGCAAGGATTAACAGTGTGGCTCAGTGGTTGAGGGTCGACCTATGAACCAGGAGGTCACAGTTTGACTACTGGTCAGGGCACATGCCCTGGTTGCGGGCTCAACCCCCAGCATGTAGGAGGCAGCGATCAATTAATTTTCTCTCATCATTGATGTTTCTATCTCTCTCTCCCTCACCCTTCCTCTCTGAGATCAATAAAAATGTATTTAAAAACACACACACACAAAAACAAAGACTAACATGACGATGTCTTACACACACACACACACACACACACACACACACACACACACACACACACACACACTAGTCCTACAAAAACCAAGCAGAGTGCGGCAGCCAGTTGCAACACTGCAGCGCACCAACGGCTGATTCTTACCAGAGGAGCTGGAACACCAAATCCAATCAAGTTAGTCCCTCCCCTCACCTAAGTCGGACACAGCTACTGACAAGTACCAAGCGTGGTCGTTCTAAACACTTCGTGTTAACTATGGCAATGGAAGACGCGGACAAAAGTGCATGCTGAGGTTTGACACCCCAATTGTTCCCATTCAAAATTAGGACAGTGCTGGCTTCCATGGTGGCCCTGCCTCCTCCTCACAACACACACCAGGCTGGTGATGAGTTTTCTGACTCGAGCATCTGAATGGCTAGTATGTGCAAATCACCATGTTACCCAACCCTGGACAAAGATAAAGGACATGCCTCTCCCCTCAAGAAGTTAAAAACATAGACAGCATGTGTGCGTGTGTATATATACCTATGTAAAACACACATACAGATATGTAAAATACTTATTACATATTGTAAGTGCTCAGTGTGAGAGTAATTTGAGGGGTGGGTGAGAAAGTAAGGGTTGGAAGGCTCCAAAGAATCTTACAACTTCTCCAAAGTAACATACAAAATTGTATCAATGAAACATGGTTTTATTTACGTAAAACACACAAGCCTGAAGGAAAACACTGGAGGGTAATAAGCAGAAAATGAAAACTGTTGATTCGAGGCTCAAAACAACAGTCATTTCTGCCCCAACTTTCTAAATTGGCCCGGTTGCTCTGGGTTGTGTTTGTTGGCATTCCTGCATCTTTTTAAAGCGTGTTGCGCCTGTTACAGTTCCTCCAGGAGGTAGCAACCCTGAACGCTGGACCTGCCCTGCAAGGCCACACACCTCAAACAAGGGTCCCCGCAAGGCACTGGCGCCCACCCCGCTTTGGGAGCCAGGTGCGCCCTGAGCTGTGGGAACAGGCTGGGTTTTGTGCGGCGAGCTGCGTCTCGAGGGTAAAAGAAGACCCTTCCTATGAAAAGCCGCCCCCCCCCCATAACCCCACAGACACCACCCCACGGCTGCGGACACCTGGCATGTTAAAGGTCTGCGTCCCGACCACCGCCAGGAGATCAAACGCCAACCTAATCCCACGTCCACCAGGGGAGGGGAGACGGGTCCTGCTGCCACACTGAGAGGCGAAAGGACCCGGTCCCCGCTGCCTCAGTTTCCCTCCGCTACAAGAGCGAGCTGTGCGGCGCTCGCTCCGCGCCGCCTTCCACCCAAATCGCAGCTCGGCCGGTCGCCGCCTCCTAGAACCTTCTCTGCATCGGTCCCTCCGGCCGCCAGCGCCCTCCTCCAGCCGGTCACAGCGGGGAGCGCGATCGGACCCGCCGAGACGCCGTGCACCTGCTGGGCCCGCGCCCCCATCCGGGCCCGCGCGCCCCGGCCTCGCCCCGCGCCCTCACCTGGCTCGCCGCGCTCCATCGCCGCCACCTCGCGTTCCCCGCGCCACCGGCCCCGCTCCGACCACGCCGCCGGCCCCTCCTCGCTCCGCCGCCCCTGGCGCCGAGTCCCCGCCCCCGAGGCGTCCGGCGCCTCCCAACCACCTGACCGCCGCCCGGTGCGCCGCCACGTAGCGGGTCGGGAGGGCGGGGCCGCGGGAGGCGGCGGGGGCGGGGCCGCGGGAGGCGGCGGGGGGCGGGGCCGCGGGAGGCGGCGGGGGGCGGGGGGGGGGGGGCCGCGGGGGAAGGGGCCGCGGGAGGCGGCGGGAGGGGGGCCGCGGGGGGCGGGGCCGCGGGAGGCGGCGGGGGGGGCGGGGGCCGGGGAGGCGGCGGGGGGGGGGGGGGGGCGGGCCGGGGGGAAGGGGCCGCGGGAGGCGGCGGGGGGGCGGGGGGAGGGGGGCGGGGGGGGCGGGGGCCGCGGGAGGCGGGGGGGGGGCGGGCCGGGGGGGCGGCGGGGGGGCGGGGGAAGGGGGGCCGGGGGGGGCGGGGGGCCGCGGGAGGCGGCGGGAGGGGGGGGGGGGGGGGCCGCGGGGGGCGGGGCCGCGGGAGGCGTGGCGTGGCGTCCCGCCCGGGAGTTATCTCTACGTCGTTTCCTCCGAGGCGGCCGCGCTGCCCTCCCCGCCTCCCGAGCACCTGCGCTCAGGTAGAGTGGGACGCAAGGAAGCGTCTCCTTCGGCCCCTCCGACGGAAATCATCCCCATGCCGACTTCCCCAGGTCCCAAAGGCGAAAACGACACCGAATCTCCAAATTTCATGTTCTCCCATCTGTACACAGAAAGCGCGCATTTTCCTGCGACAAATCAGGAAGGTTTTCCTGCAATAAGAACTGGTCTGAGCCCTGACCGGTGTGGCTCAGTGGATAGAGCGTCCGCCTGCGGACTCAAGGGTCCCAGGTTCGATTCCGGTCAAGGGCATGCACCTTGGTTGTGGGCACATCCCCAGTAGGAGGTGTGCAGGAGGCAGCTGATGGATGTTTCTCTCTCATCGATGTTTCTAACTCTCTATCCCTCTCCCTTCCTCTCTGTAAAAAATCAATAAAAATATATTTAAAAAAAAAATGTTCTGAGTGCAGGGTTAAATGCATTAACCAGATTTGTGTTACCCCCATTACTTATAATAGTACCTCGAACCCTGGGGATCAATAAAAAATCATCTTTTTGGTGCCTGGGGACAAAGGTAACACATCTCTTGGTATTTTAGAATTACAACAGCATAATATACAATTATTCCAAGCAAACTTACAAACTAATTCTTTGAATGTCTGGCAGCAATTTAAAAAGGACATGAAAGGATTTAATCCCTTTCATTGTGTAGAGGGCCTCCTGGGAAGGCACCTGAGCATTCTATATTGGTCCCTCTTACCCTTTAGGCCAAGAGAGACCCTCTTCTCACAATCCAATTGCTCACAGCTGTTGCCTGAGCTTTCCGTTCTTGTCGAGGTTGAAGCCTCGTGATGACTGGTGCCATGGATCTGTCTCTCGCCCAGTGGGGCAAGCTGGGCCCTCCCTAGAGAAGAAACCCGGGTTCCCCAAGATATGTGATCAGTGCTGGGGCCCCACCAGCAGGCGAGGGGATCCCAAGGCAGGTGCTGGGCGTGCAGGCCACGGGGGCATAGGCTACCAAGGAGGCAGAACTGAAACTCACATCACCCTGCTTGGCCCCGGAGGATGGCTGGTTAGCCAGAGACGGGTAAGATTCCTCAAGGGAGGAACAACCTAAGACAGACACAGTCGCAGAGGGGCCATCAGGAGAGAACTTGGGGGTCAACAGAGGTGGGGCACAGACCCTCACCCCCCCCAACTTTGCAGGGGCCTGAACCCTCACCCCTTCTGAGGGAAGTCTCCTGCCCCCATGGCTGCTTAACTTCCCATGCCCAGTTCAAATCGGGACCTGGGTAATAGACAGAGACTTGGCCGACAGCAGCTGCCCTCTCACTGCAACAAGACTTGTTTGAGTTGTCTTGTACCCATGGAGTGGGGAAGTGGGTTTTTGATATCTAAATCCAGCCTACCACCAGGAATGCTCAGGGCCTACTCAAGAAGGCAAATAATCCTTTCCACTAATATTTACAGGGTAAAATAAGATTGTTGTTAGAGTAATAAATTTGACAGTAAAATAGTAGTCAAGTTTTCAATTTAAATTGGCTAATTGAAATAAGCGAATATTCTAAAAAAATTAATTGTGCTGGACATTAAAGTGTTAACTAAATTAAAGTGTTAACTAAATTAAAGTGTTAACTAAAATTTTTATTGGTAGTTCATCTCATGATAAAATTGCATAACATGTAATGAACCTAAAGCAGTCATATTATAGTGCAAAAAATTAAAATTTAAAAGCTTTCAAGACTACATTATAAAATTTTCAAAAGCCTCCTAATATTTAAATAAAAAAGGGGGGGATAGTAGAAGAATATCATGTAAGGAAAAATATCCTGTAAGTAAATTACATCTAGAAAATTTGTACTTTAGAAAATTAATTGTAATGCTAACAGCAAGACACCCATGAAAAACACACATGGTGTCAAAACAAGCCAGAGGAAAATCATTTGGGCAAAAAATGAAAAAGGATCCCAGGTCAAATTTATAGAAAATATTCCTTTATTAACTTTTGGTCGAGAATATGTTTGTATATTTTCAGAAAACAACTCCGAGACCATGTGGATTCCGGCAACAAAGAGGAATTGACAGGACTACTCCAGCCATGAAGACAGAAGAGAAGCAGTCCAGAGATGGAAGACGCTGATGTCGCCTTGCCATACTAGCAGTCAGCAGATGTGCGTCACTGCAGGTTGCCCAGGACCAAACCAGAGAGGGTCGGACCTGCATTACCACCATTTGTCCACCATCCAGAACTGAAATGTCATTGATGACATGTACACATAAGGAACTGTTTGACATTGAAATTGGGTCTCAAAAGAACTGTTGGCCCAGAAAGAAACTCACTACAGACTGATTCATTTGCCTTTCAGCATAACCATTATTGCTTGTCTCATTTTCGGTTCTTATAAGTGTATTTCTAGTAGGACATGACCTCACTCATCTAGGGGAAATGATGAACAACATAGACTGATGAACAAGAACAGACCCAGAGACAAGGAGGCATGGATCAGACCGTCGGACCTCAGAGGGAGGGTGGGAAGGGTGGGGATAAAGGGGAGTGATCAACCAAAGGACTTGTGTGCATACATATGAGCCTAACCAGTGGTCAAGGACAACAGGGGGGTGGGGGCATCCATGGGGAGGGGTGTGGGATGGGAATGGGGGGATGAGGACAAATATGTGATACCTTAATCAATAAAGAAATTTAAACAAACAAACAAAAAATATTAACCAGCCAGCAGCACTATCGGCAGGGGTCTGTTGGAAATGTACTTTGAGGTTTGGTGTCCACTGACCAAGCGGACAATTTGAAGGCCTGGAACAGGACGTGTGATTACTACCATGAGCACTGCAGTTACTCATCCTCCATGAAGGCACTTCGGTTCTGTCACTCTAAGGTGGCACCTCGGTTTCATAAGCCAGCTGAGCCTGCAGGTGATGCAACTTCTTCCGGTATTACCTGGAGACTCCGCCTTGGCTTTGGCCTTGACCTCCAGCTGGCAGCGTGGCATAGCTCTCCAGGTATAGCGGCTCTTCCAGTGTGTTTAGTTGTCATAGTCAGCTGAAGACCATGCAGCTGCCCTCTGCAAACGCAAGAGACCTCCCTCTGATTCCTGCGCCCACTGCACCTGCCTCCTGCCGGGTGCCACTCACGCCTGGCACCCATCAGGCCACTGCTACAGCCAGACGTCCTACTTGGTTATAGCCTCGTAGCTGATATGCTCCAGCGGGTCAAGGGCCATGTTGGCCTTGTTTTCATGCCTTTTATTAGAGCATGGATTGAACAATACTGTAAGTTTAGCTTTCATGTTCGCATTTTAAAATGAGGTATATTGTGTCTGCTAACAAACCAGTGTTTGTAACAAAGATGCGCAATACTCTGCTTTTTTAAACTTACTTTTGAAGTGTAATGGTACGGTAAATTTTGGCATTGGCAGGAATTCCATTATGTAAAGAACTTTTGACTAGCTGCTGCTCAGATCTACCGTATAGCGGTAATACCTGGAGAGACAATCTCCCAGCCTATGGGCTAACTTGTGGACAAATCAATAGCACTAATGTTGGTTATAAATATTGTTGGTTTTTAAAAAATATACTTTATTGATTGTTTACAGAGCGGAAGGGAGAGGGATAGAGAGTTAGAAACATGGATGAGAAACATCGATCAGCTGCCTCCTGCACGCCCCCCTACTGGAGATGTGCCCACAACCAAGGTACATGCCCTTGACCGGAATCAAACCTGGGACCCTTGAGTCCGCAGGCCGATGCTCTATCCACTGAGCCAAACTGGTTAGGGCAGAAATATTGTTTTTTAAGATATTTTTATTGATTTCAGAGAGGAAGAGAGAGGGATAGAGAGACAGAAATATCCATGATGAGAGAGAATCACTGATTCGCTGCCTCCTGCACGCTCCACACTGGGGATAGAGCCTGCAACCCAGGCATATGCCCCAAATGGGAATTGAACTGTGACCTGGTTCATAGATCGACGCTCAATCACTGAGCCATGTCAACTGGGCTAGAAATATTATTTATTCTACTCATATCTATTTAATGTGCTGTGTGGTAATGGGCTTGCCTATTATGTATGTTGGAAGGAAAAATGCCTCATTTTTTAAAGAATGCATTTGCTGTCCACCAGTGGCAGAGAAGGCTAACGGCCTACCCAGTATCTTGCTTTCCACTGTCCTTTCTAAGAGATCCCAGACATTTTTTGGGTGAGCAGTGTCCAGCAGAAACACTGGCCACTGAGCCTCCCTTGCAGCGGGGGTTGGCTCTCTCACACATTAGAGGCCAGTGTGATATGGGCAAAGTTAGCTAGTCACAACCTCCAAGAAATCATTTAAGCCCTAACCGGTTTGGCTCAGTGGATAGAGCATCGGCCTGCGGACTGAAGGGTCCCAGGGTCGATTCCAGTCAAGGGCATGTACCTTGGTTGCAAGCACATCCCCAGTAGGGGGTATGCAGGAGGCAGCTGATCAATGTTTCTCTCTCATCAATGTTTCTAACTCTCTATCCCTCTCCCTTCCTCTCTGTAAAAATCAATAAAATATATTTTTTAAAAAAGAAGTCATTTATGGAGAAGACAGAGTTGGCAACATTATTTTACCCTTCACCTTCCCCCTTCCTGTCTAGAAGGCCAGCGGCCCCTTGCTAGCAGAGGATGAAAGCAAAGCCCTCTGCAGAGGAGACACGCAGAAAGAAGCTGGGTCCTCGGGGGCATCTGGAGGAAATAAACACCTGGCATTTTGGTTTTTTAAAATTGATTTGAGAGAGAGAGAGGGAAGGAGAGAGAGAGAGGAAGAGAGGGACACCTGTTTGTTATTCCACCTCTTTAGGCATTCAGTGGTTGATTCTCGTATGTGCCCTGACCAGGGACTGAATCCCCCACCTTGGTGTATCGGGATGACACTCTGACCAACCCAGCCCCGGGCCAGGGCAGCCCCTGAGGTCTTGAAGCTGCTCTAGTTGGCTTCCGGTTACATGGAGCCAAATGCAATCCTAACAAACAACAAGCCATTTTTCAAAAATCCCTTCTTGTTATGTACCAGCACAGGTGTGCCCATGCGATCCCCAGCCGCAGGTAAATATTAACTTACTCATTCTGTGAGGTTAAGTAAGCCCTGTCACACCACAAACAGCCCAGTGCAGGGGATTTCCACAGAAGCCTGCTTTTCTCCTGTGCCTTCCTCGACTTTACTTTTCTTTTTTTCCTGACAAACCAGAAACTGCTCGTACAACTGGGGCTGTGTTCCTTCTGAAACCAACAGACCGGGGTCTGAGCACTCGGGGGCCCTGGAGAACAGCCAGCACTGCGCCCATCACCGGGCAGAGCTGAGCCACCCCCTCAAAGGCCCGGGACACGAGGAAGACACTAGATTCACTTTGCAGTGTCCTTGCTGTCCATGGCGACATAGATTCTTTTTTCAGTTTCTTTTTACAAACACCCATTTGTTGGTAAAATGTCTACATGGAAATTCCCCCTAAAGCAGATGAATCGAAAGACATGGAAATTTTCAAGGGGCTAGAAGGACATGGAAGCTGTGCGTGGTAAGTGGAAACTTGTCTCCGCCCTCACTGGGCCCACCCTCTGATAGCCAGCAGAAAACACAGAGAATGTGCCGGCCGGCCGGTGTGGCTCAGTTGGTTGAGGGTTGTCCTGTGCAATCCTCAAGGTTGCCGGTTCCATTCCTGGTCCAGGCACATACCTGGGTTGTGGGTTTGATCCCCATTCAGGATGCTTCCAGCCTCTCTCTTTCTCTCTCTTCCTATCTCTAAACACGTCTTCCTACCTCTAAACATGTCCTCGGGTACGTGTCCTCGGGTGAGGATAAAAATAAAAAGAACTCCCTTCATTTAAAACACACACACAGCCCTGGTTGGTATTGCTCAGTGGTTAGAGCGGCAGCCTGCACACCAAAGGGTTGCAGGTTCAATCCCGATCAAGGGCATGGACCTGGATTGATGTGTCTCTCTCACATTGATGTTTCTCTCTCTCCTCCCCTGCCCCCCACTCCCACCCCTTTCACTCTCTCTAAAAATCAATGAAAAAAAATATCCTTGGGTGAGAATTAACAAAACAAAAAAACAAAAAAACTCTGTCCTGGGGAAAAGGCCAAAACGAATGTCCAGAAAACACATCCAGGGCAGTTTAGGAGGGAGGTTTGGGAGTTAGTTGCAGGTTCCCAGTGCAGGGTATAAGGAGGGAGTAGGAATGGGTGGGCGTGTCCATTTGGCCCCAAGGACTGCTCACCCAGATGAGAGGCGCAGGTGGGCAGATTCTAAAGCCTGGGCCCAGCCCAGGGGCGCCCAGGAGCCTGAGTCTGGGGTTGCCAGATAACATCTAGGACACCCAGTTCAATGGGAATTTTAGATGAACAATAAATAATTTTTTAGTGTAAGTATAGCCCCTGCAATATTTGCAACATACAAATTCTTAATGTGTCCCTGTGTTTTCATTTCCTGACTGGCCACCCTATCAGGCAGTTCTGGCTGTCTAGTCCCGTGGTCGGCAAACTGCGGCTCGTGAGCCACATGCGGCTCTTTGGCCCCTTGATTGTGGCTCTTCCACAAAATACCACGGCCTGGGCAAGTCTATTTTGGAGAAGTGGCGTTAGAAGAAGTTTAAGTTTAAAAAATTTGGCTCTCAAAAGAAATTTCAGTCGTTGTACTGTTGGTATTTGGCTCTGTTGACTAATGAGTTTGCCGACCACTGGGACTCTAGTCAAACAAATAAGAGCACATGATATCATAATTTTAAAAAAGTTATCACCCAGAGTTAGGAGATCCTAGAAACCAAAAGCCAGTTTTGGAGAAGTACTGATTTAACGTCAGGTAATTAGCATTTAATTGCTAAGGAAAACATTACAGCCTTGCATTCTCTCGGCTTTGAAGACTGTGAATGTGAAATAAACAACCTGGAAAGGGTGTGAAGATGGGTATGCCAGGGAAGCGCACTTCGCGCTAATGCAAGTCAGACGTGGAGATCCCGCAACCATCACAGGAAGTGGCTCACGGCATTGATTTTGTTAAGAAAGCCATATACCACTTCATCTTCCTTGTGTGTGGTTAAGCCGCTTTGAATTATGTGTCCATTAGATTACATCATGGGAGCTGAACAAGTTTGAGGAAGATGCTAAATGCTTAAAGTCTCTTAACAAGCCATGTTCTGAGGGCAGCTCCTATGGGACATAACTTACAAGTTTCTTTAATGAAATAAGCGTTTTCATGTTCCAATGAGGACATGATTTTAAGAAATGTCTAGCCCTAGCCGGGTGGCTCAGTTAGTTGGAGCGTCGTCCTGTGCACTGAAGGGTCGCAGGTTCGATTCTTAGTTAGGGCACATGCCCAGGTTGTGGGTTCGATCTCCAGTCATGGCTTATGGGAGGCAACCAGTCGATGTTTCTCTCTCACTTCTCTCTCTCTTTCTCTCTCTCCTTCCTTCCTCTCTCTCTCAAATAAAAAATAAAAACATTTATAAATAAATAAAACATATCCTCTGGTGAGGATTAAAAAGAAATGTTTGATTCTGAAAAAGGGCATGAGAAAAGTAGAATAACATGGTTCCCCAATGCAAAATACTCTGGTCATTGTTAACGTTAGATTCCCTGGAAATGACCTGTGAGCTGGAGGGAGGTTTGTGTGCAGGAAACTTTCTGGGGATAAACCTGTGGGGAGGGAAGCAAGCGAGATTAAGCTGGGCGTGGCCTTCCTTGCAGTCACACAGAGACCCCCCACCCCTCCAGCGGCTGTGTGGCTGGGTGTCCCCCCAAAGTTGTACCAGATTGAAGCAAGGGGCCTTGCCTTTATACCCTACGCTGGCCCATCCTAAGAAGGAGGCTGCCCTCAGGAAATAATTTTGGGCAAGGGGGCTTGCTCCCACTTTGGGCAAGTCTCCAAGGGAACACAGAGGAGAGCCATCAGCTGCCAACAGCCCAGGCCTGCAGGGCTCAGTGGGTGGTACTGCTTAGCATTCTCTCAATCATATTCTGTAAACTTCTTGGGCTTTTCTACCTATATTATAAATTACTAGAGGTCTGGTGCACAAAATTAGTGCACAGAGGGGGGCTGTCCCTCAGCCCAGCCTGCACCCTCTCCAATCTGGGACCCCTCTAGGGATGTCCGACTGCCCAGTGGGATCGGGCCTAAATGGGCAGTCGGACATCCCTCTCACAATCCAGGACTGCTGGCTCCAAACTGCTTGCCTGCCTGCCTGTCTGATTGCCCCTAACTGCTTCTGCCTGCCAGCCTGATCACCCCCTAACCACTCCCCTGCCAACCTGATTGATGCCTAACTGCTCTCCTGCCAGCCCTATTGCCCCTAAATGCCCTCCCCTGCTGGCCTGGTCACCCCTAACTGCCCTCCTCTGCTGGCCTGGTCGCCCCTAACTGTCCTACTCTGCAGGCCTGGTCGCCCCTAACTGTCCTCCCCTGTTGACCTGGTCGCCCCCACTGCCCTCCCCTGCTGGCCCGGTCACCCCTAACTTCCCTCCCTTGACAACCTGGTCTCCCCTAACTGCCCTCCCCTGCCGGCCTGGTCCCCCGCAACTGCCCTCACCTGCAGGCCTGGGTCCCCCGCAACTGTCCTCCTCTGCCGGCCTGGTCACCCCTAACTGCCCTCCCCTGCAGTCCTGATTGCCCCCTACTGCCCTCCCTTGCAGGCCTGGTCCCTCCCAACTGCCCTCCCCTGCTGGCCTGATCGCCCACAACTGCCCTCCCCTTCAGGCCATCTTGGGTCGGCCATCTTGTGTACACATGGGGCAGCCATCTTTGACCACATGGGGGTGTCCATCTTGTGTGTTGGAGTGATGGTCAATTTGCATATTACTCTTTTATCAGATAGGATTACTATGAATCAGAGTAGAACTGTCAAGCAAGGAAATAAAAACTAAACCTACCTTCCAATGCAACGGAGTTTCAGAAAGATGTTTCCCTGCCAGATTATAGGCCCTTGTCCCAGAACCTTCCTCAAAGGGGCAAAAACTTCCAATGACATTGGAATGACATGCTATGTCGTTACCACTGAAGTGTTTCCAAAGAAAATATCAGTCATGCTATTTTTAAGCCTAGTTCTGAGAGAGAGAGAGAGAGAGAGAGAGAGAGAGAGAGAGAGAAGAAGAAGAAGAAGAAGAAGAAGAAGAAGAAGAAGAAGAAGAAGAAGAAGAAGAAGAAGAAGAAGAAGAAGAAGAAGAAGAAGAAGAAGGAAAAGGAGGAGGAGGAGGAGGAGGGAGGGAGGGGCCAGCTCATGGATTTGTCCTAAAGCCCAAGATACACAGCAGGGTAAGTGCCCTTCCTCCACAAATGTACCAAAATGAAAATGATGGGTCATTGAAGAGCATCTCCTTCCCTCACTTATCTTCTCTGGCTTCCTCCCCAGGGAAAATTCAAGAAGCGGAGGCTCCATTAGTGCGGATGTGTCTGACACAGGAGAGAAACACATTCTCTTCAGTCGCCACAAGTAAGCCTGAGCGTCCCCCAGTCACGGGACTCATGCGTCCACTTGCTGGCCTGTGGGTGAACTGCCTGAAAAACACCTCCTCTGCTCTCGACATTTCCTACGTTTTAAATGCTGCACTGGAAAACAAATCCAGCTGTTTCCTCCGATTCACACTTCATTATAGTCAATGCTGGACTTTTAATAAGATAAAATCAACGTGAGGGTACATTAATACTCTGACTTCCCCCCAACCTCGGGCAACAGAATGGCATCTTGCCAATGAGGACGTTGAGACACCAAGATAGTAAGAAACTTACTCAGAATCACATACCTCTTTTTTTTTTTTAATATATTTTATTGATTTTTTACAGAGAGGAAGGGAGAGGGATAGAGAGCTAGAAACATCGATGAGAGAGAAACATCGATCAGCTGCCTCCTGCACACCCCCAACTGGGGATGTGCCCACAACCAATGTACGTGCCCTTGACCGGAATGGAACCCGGGACCCTTCAGTCTGCAGGCCGACGCTCTATCCACTGAGCCAAACCGGTTTTGGCAGAATCACATACCTCTTAAGTGTCGGAGCTGTAACTCACAGAGAGCTCCCTTCTCGCTTAGAGATCTGTCTGCCACGCCCTGACAGCAAAACGGCCCTGAGGATGAGTTGGCACAGTGCCCCACTTCACTGAGGAAGAGCCCACAATGGGCATTGCCAACTTACCCCCACCAGTGCCCTCCCGGTGGCCAGGCTGAGGATCAAACATTTGCCTCATGGGAGCACAGCAGCGCGTCGCCCACTCAAGACTTGTCTGGAGCAGAGACCCTCCTAAGCGCATAAAGCAACAAGGCTGGCAGCTCGAACTCGTCTCGGTTATCCAGGCGCTCGCTCTCTCTCTGTCTCTCATCCTGTCTGAAATCAATAAAAATACATTTAACAGAAAGAAAAAGAAAGAAGAAAGAAAGAAAGAAAGAAAGAAAGAAAGAAAGAAAGAAAGAAAGAAAGCAAGCAAGCAAGCAGGCTAGAGAGACTAAGCCCCATCTGAAGGAATGAAGCTGCTGGCTTGCTTAACTTGAGCCTCCAGGCCTGTGGGATTTATTTTCTTGTCCTGGTTGGGCTGTGGGGTTCCTGGTTTTGAAGCACCTTACAGGTGAGGGCAGATGTTCTGGGTTTTGCCATAGTGGCCATGATGTGGTGCACTGTATTCTCTCCAGTTTAAAACGCATCTGCTCAGTCACGCTCTGGCTGGGTGATCATCATAATGACATAGAAAAAGTCAAGGAGATCTCTCACACTTGGCTATGGAGACAGCTGGACAACCCCCAAGAATCAAAGATCTAGATCTCAAGCATCCCCTGAGTTGGTCAACTTCTCAAAAGTCAGAGAACGACCAAAAGAGGGTCCCGAAAGACTAAATGTAGAAATGGGTGATGGCCAGGCCCACTTAGGACAAGACACCCTGAGCTACCGCCAGTCCAAGAGGCCACCCACAGCCCCTGCGGCAGACAGCCCAGGACAGTCAGGACTTGGGCAGTGATGACCAGCTTCCTTATTTTTCATCCTGCTTCCAACTCAAGACCAGCCAGAGAAAGTCAAATACGCTGACCATATCATTCACGTGATTAAAATCTTTTGCTTGTGACTACACTGGACTTTCAAGGTTTAAACAATAATTCTTAGCACATCTTGTAAGTCTCTGCTGTATTCATCAGTACTCTTTTTAAATATATATATATGTATGTATGTTTTTCAAATTGATTTTAGAGAGAGAGGGAGGGAGAGAGAGAGAGACATCGACCATCTGCAACTTGGGCATGTCCTCTGATGGGGAATCGAACCGGCAACCCTTCGTTGCACGGGACAATACCCACACTGGCCAGGGCTTCATCAATACTCTTGATTTTAAGTGATAGAAACTCAATTTGAACTAAAGAATAAAGGGTAACTGGAAATAGTAAGGGTGAGGTAGGGTTCGGGGCAACTGGGTCTAGATTAAGCTAATGGGGCTTGGGCATGGTTTGAGGCAGGGAAAGGCAGCTAACAGGGTCTTCTGAGGGGGACCTATGCCACGTGTGTTCCTGGGTGACTTCTAACTGGTGATGTGTTCCACGTGCTGGTGCCTCTCTTCCCGATTCTATGTTCAGTGACTTCCTGTTGGTGCCTTGCTGCTGGCCACACTGAGTCTTTATAACATGGAAGTTACGAATCAAAGCCTCCCTCCCACCCCAGCTAGTTGTCCTCAGCCTGCCGCAGCCCGTGGTGGAGCCGACAGGCAGTGGGGCAGCTTCCTCCATCTAGGCCCTTGTTCTGTGAAATGCGGAGAATAATGGCGCCTATGCCATGGGATTGCTTGGAGGATTACACGAGGTCGTCTGCCCAACACGTGGACCGTCCTCGTATCTATTGTATTTACTCGAGTCTAAGATGCTACGCTCTTAACGATGCAGCGCCAGTGTCTATCAGACGCCAAGGAAGAAAAGCACCAGGAATCAATGCTCTGACCACACCGGCTGTAAGGCCGATCTCAATCTCAGAAATGGTAAAATGTGGGAAAACGACTCTTAGAACGAAGTAAGTTGCTTGCTTGTAAATACTCCGCTAACAGTGTGTTCTCACTGTGGCCGGCTAAATGTGTGTGGGTGTAGTAGACAATCATTTGTCTCATTCTACCATTTTAAGCACCAATTCATTCAAAATTTCAAGCAATGAAAATGCTCAGAAATCAGATCTTTTATATTCGTGAATGCACAGCAGGTAAGTAGAAGGGGAGGAGAAGACTAGAAATATGAGTTGTTGTTTTTCTCAAAATAAAACCAAGCACAACATTCAATGAGTTTTGCAGTTCAAAATAGTGGGTTAAAAATAAACAAATCATGGCCCTGGCTGGTTTGGCTCAGTGGATAGAGCATTGGCCTGCAGACTGAAGGGTCCTGGGTTTGATTCAGGTCAAGGGCACCTGCCCAGTTTGCGGGCTCTATCCCCAGTAGGGGGCGTGCAGGAGGCAGCCCATCAATGATTCTCATCATTGATGTTTCTACCTCTTTCTCTTCCTCTCCCTTCCTCTCTGAAACTAATTAAATATATTTAAAAACAAACAAACAAACAAGAATATGTAAATATACAAGAAACATTTATGGGACCTTAAAGTAACACTTGAAATCACAAACAAGTAAATGCAAAATTCGGGGTTCCCCGAACAATTTGTGCACATTTTAGAAAAGCATGCAAACTTACGTGAACAGTGAAGGGGTGCTCAGTGGGTTTGCTTGACTGACTGTGGGTGTCCCCAGGGGAGGACCGGGGGTGGTACCTAATTCCAAAGGAAGGGGCTGGCTGCTGTGGACTTAATCTCCCGGCTGCGGGAATGAGTTTATATTGTGTAAAGAAAAATTCCTGGAAACGAATGAACACAGGCCACCCAGCTTGGAGGGAGAAGAGAAACTACGGTGTTTATACAAAAGAACTTCAAAAAGAAATGTGGTTGTTTTGTATTTTTTACACCATTACAACTAAAAGTAAAATGCCAGCGCCTCCCATAAGCCTGTGTGTTTGCTAGCGCACAGGACACAGGAGTAAGCAGGTCACAGGACACAACGGCCTTCAGAGAACTGCTCCGGGGCCTTCCGCGGGGCCTCCTGCAGCTTGGGAAGGGCTGGCTTTTGACCTCAAAATAACTCCCAAGCTCAGCACACGGTTTCCGGGCTCATTTGCCTAAATGCCTACTTGCCAGCTGACCACAGCCCAGTTCCTGCCCCGGGAGATGTTTGCAAATCACATTTCTGGCCGAGATGGGAAGGACGCTCCTAGAGGCCAGTGCCATGGGCCCCGGAGTGAAATGCGAGCCAGGAGCCGCTTTCTGCGCCATCAGACACGGCTGTGCAGCGCGGCCTGGGAGCTCGGAGCTCTTGTCAGCGGAAGGGAGGAGGAGCAACCTCCGCCTTCTGGACCCCCCTGGAAGGTCACGGTGCAGTTTGTAAAAGTGCTTTACAAACATAATAAATAGACCAGGACCGGCAGAGGGGCAGCCGCCGGTCACTGCACTGTGAACTATGGGCAGCATTTCACACAGAAAGATTATTTGATGATAAAGATATACTGTATAAGATGTCTTCTTAAGCCAAACTAGTGTTTCAAGATAGAAATTTCAATCCCTTTTCCCTTATAAAGTCTAAAGGAATGCTGGAAAAATCATGGGCTTTTAAGTCAGACAAACAGGGATTTAAATCTGGACTGAATATCTATCTAGCTGTGTGATGGTGGGCAGGTTACTTAACCTCTCTGAGTTGAGGGAGCCCACCTCCCAAGCTTGTCGTGGGCATACCATTGTGTAAACTACCCAGCTCCATAAATTATGTCTTTCTCCTTATGTTCTCTCTCTCTTTTTTAAAAAAATGATTTGAGAGAGAGAGAGGAAGAAGGAGAGAGAGAGAGAGAGCAACATTGATTTGTTGTTCCACTTATTTATGCACTCATTGGTTGATTCTTTTTTGTTTTAATTTTTTTATTGATTCCAGATAGCAAGGGAGCGGGAGAGAAACATCAGTGATGAGAGAGAATCATGGATTTGCTGCCTCCTGTACGAATGCCCCACCCCCCACCCCCTACTGGGGATCAAGCCAGCAACCCAGGCATGTGCCCTGACCAGGAATCGAACCATGACCTACTGGCTCATAGGTCGATGCTCAACCACTGAGCCACACCAGCTGGGTGCATTGGCTGATTCTTGCATGTGCCCTGGCCGGGGATTGAACCCACAACCTTGGCATAGCTGGACCACGCTCTAACCAACTGAGCTCCCTGGCCAGGCCCTCTCCCTACGCGCTGAAATCCTTATCTTTTCCCTTATACATGCTCAGGTGTTGGTTAGGACGTGGACATCTGTGAGGAATCATCGTTCCATCCACCACCGCCCCCCACTCGTGCCTGTTTAATAAATGAGGGGACTAGTCGGACAGTAACCCCCTCAGCTGTGTACCCAGAAGCAGTTCTGCCCCCGAGAGGAAGAGATGTGCTTCAGTTAGGGCGTGGTGGTTACTGGTTGTGGTGACAACGGCTGGTAAACAGGGAGTGGGCGTGAATCCATTCCGTGCTCTGGCTCCAGCAGCCACTTTATTCTGTCACCCACCTGATCACCAATTGAAAAATGTAGTACCTCGTTAGCGTGTGCCAGTCCTTACAGAGAATTAAACAAAGACCCCATTCGCTGTCCCTGAGGGGATTTCCGAGACAAACAGGACGAAAGTGCAACAGTACACGTGAGAGACCTACCTGCGGGGACCGCCGCGCCCACAATCAGCCCGCACTAACTTGGGGTGTTTGGGGTCCTCTGTAATGAAGCTGGCTTGCTCCATTCCCGCTATTAGAGTGAGGACGGTGTCTGCTTTACTGTGACTCCCTGAGAGCCCTGGAAGCGTGGCAGCCTTGCTTCAGATTTGCGGAGCGTGGAGGTGAAGGCTCCTCGTAGGAATTCACGCAGTGATGACCGCCTGCTGTTTATTCACATCCTGGGGGAGGGAACCTGGAGGGAACACAGGGGTTCGAGGTTCCAGCAACTGTAAACCTCAGGAACAGGAAAATAGGAGAAAGAAAGGGAAGGAGAAAGGCAAGGCAGAGGCCGCGGGGAGGGGGGGCCTACGCGGGGAGGGGAGCAGGAGACAGCAGACCCCCCCCCCCGCTTCCATTAGTGAGAAACAGGGGATCACAGTCTCCACCCCCTTTCGAGCACTTTGGATTTGTTTTAATCCAGGAGGAGCCAGAATGAGACACTTCGGTGGCCAGGTCCTCGTGCGGGACAGCGATGTCACTCCCGAGGCAAGGTGCCTGCTCCTCAGGCTGGGCTCTGGCTCCTGCAGTTGGGATGAGAACATATTTGGAAGGAGGGAGGGACAGGGGGGAGGGAAAGGAAGAAGGGAGGGAGAGGGGGAGAAGGGAGGGAGGGAGAAGGGAGGGGGAAGAAGGGAGAGGACTACCTTGCTGGAGCTGCCGCTCAGGTGCCCAGCTGGCTTAAGTGGCCTTTGACCTTTGGCCTTGGGAGGTCCTGAATCATTGCTGCCCTGGCCGATTCTGGAATGTTCAGGTTGCACGGACAGATGCTAAAGTGCACGGAACGTGTGCGCTGTGGAAGGAAATGTGC
The DNA here is from genome assembly GCA_025583905.1 of Ia io. Lineage (NCBI taxonomy): Eukaryota > Metazoa > Chordata > Mammalia > Chiroptera > Vespertilionidae > Ia > Ia io. Next base: position 3,167,877 of record JAJQQW010000019.1, on the reverse strand, counting down.
CTTTGACCTGGAGCTCTGAAACCACGTGTCACTCAAGGACACAGGAAAGTAAACCTCAGACCAGGGAGAGACACTGAGTCCCAGAAGCCCGTGGGCCCCTGCCACTGTCCGGGGGCTGCCCCGTCTTTGCTGGGGGATCCCCGAGATGAGAGGGCCTGGAAAGCCTGTGAGAAGGGAGCCGTCCTGCAGCGGCTGCCCACGAAGCGGGGCCACCGAGCGCTCATCCGCTCGCACGGAAGCCTCGCTCGCTCTGTCCGGCTCCCCCTCTCCGGTTCGTCCTCGCTTATGGTTTGAAGATGAGTGATCATGCCCGTTTCTACACGTCCCACGCTGCGAGGCGATATTCATAACTTGATCAAAGTAGCATTTTGCTTCTGTTCACATAATTCAATAGAAATAGATTATCTGCTGAGCAATCGGGACATAATAGAGCACACAGCTCTCCTGTCTCCCGCACGCATCGCGCCAGGTCTCGTGTCTCACGCTGTCCCTGGCAGGACTGGGATAAACCGCTCGGGGCCATTGGCGGTGGCCACAGCCCAGGCAATATATAAATATCAAATCACCAAACTTATACAAGAGTATATGTCAATTGTATCTCAGTCAAAAATATATCTTGAAGATTTCCCCATGCATTCATTCAAATAGTGCATACGACACAAATATAAATATATACTAAGGTATTTATTAGTAGGACTATTAATGGGACTTGACTGTATATATCATTTTTTCAGTTAAATATGTCTGAGAGGTTTTCCAGTATCCATGCATTTGTTCAGAAACCACTAACACCTGTTTCCCAGCAGGCTTTGCTCTGGGTGGGGAGAGGCAGCAGTGGGAGATGGCGTCCCCAGCGTCCTTGTTCACAAGCAGAAGGGCATAGAGAAAGCAAACAAGCAAGCAGGTGAGTAGTAAGTGCCTCAAAGAAGACAAACCCAGTGGGCGGGCAATGAATGAACCGGGAAGTAAGTAAACTCTCAGAAGCTTGGATGAGGGGTGCCCTGGAGAGCATTCAGGGGAGGAAGAGCTGGCGCTCAGGGCCAGGGATGGGACGTGGGCTTGGCCTGTTGAGGAACCAGAGAGGTCTATGACTTACTCTAGGGGCAGCGGAAAGTCCCGAACGGTATTTACTTATTTTTATTTTTTTTAGTCCCGAAAGGTTTTTAGTAGGGATGAGAGGAGATGTGGGGGAAAGGAAGAGCCCTGATTTAGACATGGCAAGGTTGGGTGACCTATCGGACATCACCGTGGACATGTTGAGGTGGTGGAGTTCTCCCAGGGGTGACGAGAGCGTTGGGCATACGATTTAGAAGTCTTCAACACGTGATGTATTTACAGCCATGGGAGGGGTGATACTTGGAAGAGGATACAAGTTCCGAGGAGGAGAGGGCCTTGGTCCCAGGGCTTTCCACACCCAGCAGTGGGAAAGGGCAGGACAGTGTGAAGAAGGAGCCGTCGTTAGGAATAACGGGAATGGGTCTCCCAAAGATCTATCCAGCCCAACACTTTGACACAGAAAGTGAGATGAGGACCGAAAACTGCTATAGGAGGTGAAGGTCAATGGTTAGGGTTAGGGTTAGGCCCCGAGAGTGGCGGGGACAGAAACTGGAGTCGGGTGTTAACGAGAAGATGGGAGTCGTGGGAATAGAAACATCTGGAAGAGAAAACTGATGGAGGGGTTTTCTCGAAGCTGAGCAAACGATGGAAAACTGATGGAGGGGTTTTTTTTAATGACAATGACATCATGTTTCGTACTAATGCGAATTGGTCCAGTCGAAGCTGAGCAAACGATGGAGACAACAACTGGACAAAAAAGTCAAGGAATTGAGCCTTCAGCTCGTGTTTTTTTTCATTTGTGTATTTTTTTGGATGACAATGACATCATGTTTATGTACTTAATGCGATATTGGTCCAGTTGAGAGAGAAAAATGGTGATTTATGATGAGGTGACTGTAGGAGCAAAGGCCTTGACAACCTGACAAGGGATGGGCTCTGGGGCAGAGGTGAAAAGCTGAGGCTGAGCCAGGGGCTTAATTGGTTGGAGGAGGGAAACTCCAGGTTGTGTCAGGGCCATAAATTTTTCATTTTTAAATATTAAACGTTCTGCTTTGGGCGATGTCCTTGTCCTGAACACACATGGAGTTCAGGCAAACTGCCAAGACTCCGTCTGAGACAGGGTGGTGATGCACTGGTATGTGGCAGGGCTAAACCTGAAGGATAAAGTCTAAGCAGTGTGTTCTCTCTCAAAGACTCTTTCCATCGGGGAGATTCTGGCTATGAAGTCAAAGAGGGTGAGTGTATGAACTGTAAACATTGGCGATGGAATGTTGCTTGATTAGATGGGATTGGAAATGAAGTCACCTTCCAAAACGTATTTTTTGTACCCTCCACAAATAATTGCCTGGGCTCCTGCTTCAGGATGGAACTCCTCCGCCCCGGGGTAGCCGAGCGGTTGGAACCAGCCTGAGCTCCCGAGACGGCTCTCTGGCGGTGAGCATCATCGTGTGTATCTACACATGCTATTACACGCGTGCCAACATGTGGAAAAGCTTAGGACGTTCTGCCTTTAAGAGCTCAGCTTCTCTCCAGGTGGCTGCCCCCTGGAGCCTGTGGAACACCCAGCGAAGTCGCTCAGGCTTGTCCCACGGGGCCCTGAGGCAGCGCAGCGGGCTGGCAACTGGTCCACATCACAGGGCTGCCCAGCGCGCCCTGCCTGCGCTTGAACGCCTGCTGCCACTGTGTGCCACTCGGTGCCCGCTGCCAGAGAGGCAGCCCCCCGGACGCGCTGCTGATGCTACGTCAGGTCACTCTTTTGCACACAGAGAGGCCCCGCCCCTGCGCGCCCACCTCTGTTAAAGACTGTCCACCCTGAAGCAGCTTGCAGGTGCACTGGCGGGGCCTTCTCCCTAGGACTCAAGTTTGCCACCCGTTTGCTCCCAACCAAGTTCGTTCCAAGTGTGGCCCCTCTCGGACCCCGAGCCAATAATGACCCTCTTTGCCCTCCAGACCACCGCCCAGAAGCCAGCCCCCCTATCCTGGGTCCACCTGTGCTCGGGCTGCGTTGTCTCTCCAGATCTTACCTCTCGCCCTTTCCAGCTCTCGCCTCACCCAGTCCACCAGGCTTGTTCAGAGAGAACTTGCTCAGCTGTGGACCTTCTATCACGGGCCTGGGACACAGTTACCGCTGCTGGAGAGCAGCTATGGTTGGATTATTCGAGGTTGGAGTTCTGAGCTTTTGACTTTGGGCTTGGGAACATGTTTCGGCTAAGTGGCAGGCTCTCCAGTCAGAGAGCCAGTAGCTGGTGCCTATATGAACCTGAAAATGCTATGAGATTTGGGGTCAAAGAGGAGAGCGTCTTGAGCAGGTCCTAAGACTTTCCAGTGAGTTATGGAAGACATGTGTGTTCTCCCTCCTTCCTTTTTAAAAAAAATATGTTTTTATTGATGTTAGAGAGAGAAGAAGGGAAAGGGAGAGACAGAGAAAGAAACATTAATGTGAGAGAGGAACATCAACCCATTGCCTCCTGCACGCACCCTGAGCAGGGACCAAACCCCAAACCCGGGCAAGTGCCCTGACCAGGAAACGAACCAGTGACCTTTGGTGCCACACTGGCCAGGACCTACTTCCTTATTTTTAGAGCCAGTTGTGTTTTGAGTGGGGGTCTGGGATGAGCTGGATGCACGCCTGTCCGCCAAAGGGACCAGAGAGATGGGTTGCTTTCATCACAAACCCCTCTGAAGTGGGAGTCTCCCAAATAGGGACGTGGCCCGCAAGGAGCGTGAGAGTCCAACTGTTCTTGCTCCCAGCTGTCTCCATCTTTATTGCTTTTGATAAGCAGTTGCTTCACTGTTAACTGGTTTATAAATAACAATTTCCTAAAACAGGGTTCCCCTTTTATCTGTCTTGGAGTCCAGGGAGTTTATGGTGAAGACATGAGACGCCCTTCTTACCGCTGACTGGGCTTCTCTTATGAATTGTGGTACAAGCCCAGATTTTGACCTGGTCTTTTCTGAACACAGAGAAAAGGACACCGGTGACCTAAACCTCTGTAAGGATGCTCTCAAGACAGCAGCTCCGTTTCAATACGCATTTATTTTACTAATCGCACTGCTAGAATTTTGAGATATAAAACTGAGTAAAATATGGCCCAATATCTACAGAAATTTGCAGTCATGTAGGAACCATTCACTTGTTCACTCATTCATTCAACAAACATTAAAACATTAAAGCACCTATGTTGTGCCAGGTGCCTGTCCAAGAGCTGGGGTTGGGGAGGGGTGCATAGTGAACAGAAAAACCAAAAGAAATCCTATCCTTCATGGGAAATTACGTTCTAATGGAAAAAACAACAAGCAAGTAAAGAAATAACATACATTTACCAGGTTGTAAAAAAGTGCTACTGAGAGAACCAAGATGGTGGCATAGGTAACTGCCTATGCTCGCTGCGTCCCACATCCACATCAAAATTACAAATAAAATACAGAACAACCATCACGCAGAACTGCCTGGAAGCTGGCTGAATGGAAGTCTTACAACTAGAGAAGTAAAGAAGAAAGCATGTTGAGACTGGTGGGGGGTAGGGGGGCATAGAGGCATGAAATAGGCTGGACCAGCACCCACATGTGCTGTTTTTTTTAATCAGGAGGGAGGTTGTCTATGCTGAGATCATCCGTGAGGAGCAAGGGGTCCCAGCCCCACACCAGACCTCCCACCCCGGGTCCCAGAGCTGTGACTAGAAATCTCTGTAACTACAGGCTGTAAAAACCAGTGGGGATTATGGCTGAGTGACACAGAGGTGGCTGAAGACTCAGGTATTCCTTTTAAAGGGCTGTCCCACGAACTTATAAGGCCCCGCTTCCTCTGAGCTCCAGTGCCAGGCCCTAGTTGGCAGCTCTGGGGGATCCAGACACATTCTGGGGGGAACTGGATTGTCTGGCATCAGGGCAAGAACTCAGGGGCAGCTTTCACCCAGACAGGGGTGCTCGTCCTGGGCTGGGACCTCCCCCGTCGTAAGGCTGACTGGCAGCCACATCTGTTTGCTCCCCTCTGGTGATTCCTCGAGACCCTGTCCCACCCAATTTGCAGCCCCACCAAACCTGTTTGCAGTTGCTTTTCCATGTGAATGGCCTGTCCTAGTTCAGGCTTTAGACTTTTCTAAAATCTCTCAAACAAGCTGCAGCTGGTGACAGCGTGCCTCAAACCTATTGATAAAAGGCCCAAGACCAGCCCTAGCTCCAAGTTGCTTTGCTTCACAGCTGGGCCTCACCTGGGCACCTCCAAGCCCAATACAAATAGCTCTGCAGGGTGTCCCCAGGCAGTGGCTGAGTTTGTACCTCCCGGGAGTCCCTAGAGCCAGTGCACCTGGTGGGCAGCTTCAGACCATAGCAGATTACAACTCCACACATCCACAAGTGACACATTCAAGGGGCAGACTCAGTGAGCACCAAAGCCCAGCTAAAGCAAGTCCTGCTCCACAGGGGTGTCTCCTGCACAGCAGCTCTCCCACTGTAGTCGCAGCTGTTCTTCACAGCCAATTGGCCTGGAGGTCAATTCCTCCCAGAGGTGCCAACAACAATTAAGGCTCAACTATAAGACTGTGCATGTAGCCCACACAGGGTCATACCTAGAGTACCCAGCTCAGGTGACTGGGAATGCTGAGCCACTGGGCCCTACAGGACACCTACTACACTAGGCCACACTCTACCAGGAGACATAGCAGCTCTACCTAATACCTAGAAATGAACACACGGAAGCAGCCAACATGCAGAGACAAAGAAACAGGTCACAAATGAAAGAAATGGAAGCAAGCAAACTACTGGACACAAAGTTCAAAAACACGATTGTAAGATTACTCAAGGATCTTCATGGGGGCTTCAAGGAATTTAGTGAGATTTTCAAGCAGCGTAGTGAGAATGTCAAAGACATGAAAAAGGACCAGTCAGAAATTAAGCATACACTAACTGAAATAAAGAATAATTTACAGGGATTCAACAGTAGAGTAGAGGATGCCAAGAATCAAATCAATGATTTAAAATATGAGGAAGCAAAAAACACCCAATCAGAGGAGCAAAAAGAAAAAAAAATTCCAAAAATATGAAGATAGTGCAAGGAGCCTCCTGGGACAACTTCAAGCATACCAACATCCGCATTATGGGTGTGCCAGAAGGAGGAGAGAGAGAGCAAGATATTGAAAACCTATTTGAAGAAATAATGACAGAAAACTTCCCCTACCTGTTGAAAGAAATAGACTTATAAGTCTAGAAAGTAAAGAGAGCTCTAAACAAGAGGAACCCAAAGAGGCCCACACCAAGACACATCATAATTAAAATGCCAAAGGTTAAAGACAAAGAGGGAATCTTACAAGCTGCAAGAGAAAAGCAATTATCTAGAAGGGAGTGCCCATATGACTGTCAGCTGATTTCTCAACAGAAACTTTGCAGGCCAGAAGGGAGTGACAAGAAATATCCAAAGTGATGAAAAGGAAGGACTTACAACCAATATTACTGGTTGTAAGTCTTCTCATTTAGAAGCTCTCATTTAGAATTGAAAGTAAGTCAAACCTGTATTACATGAAATGTTGAAGGGTATGCTTTAAGAAGAGGAGGAGGAAGAGGAAGAGAAAGAAGAAGAAGAAGAAGAAGAAGAAGAAGAAGAAGAAGAAGAAGAAGAAGAAGAAGAAGAAGAAGAAGAAGAAGAAAAAGAATGTACTACTATTTGTAATACTTCAAACAATAAAAAAATAAATAAAAGAAGAAATATGAACAATAAAATGGCAATAAATACATTTCTATCAACAATTGAATCTAAAAATCAAAATAAACGAACAAGAAATCTAATGAACAAAATAAACTGGTGAATAAAATAGAATCGGAGGCATGGAAACATAGAAAGACTGACAAATCTCAGAGGGATGGGCAGGTGGGCGGTGGGAAGAGATTAACCAAAGATCTTACCTATGGACACAGACAATAGGGTGGTGAAGGCCTGGGGTGGGGTTGGAACCAGGTGGAGGGGGACAATGAAAGGGAAAAGGGGGACAGCTGTAATACTCTCAACAATAAAGATTTTTTTGAAAAGGTGCTACTGAGGAAAATAAAGCAGAGGAGAGAAATAAGGTAGGCGTGTGTCTGTGCGCGCATGCATGCGTGCACAGGCATGATGTGGGACACAGTTATAATACTTTTCCTTGGGTCACAGAAAACCTTAATATGTTAAAACTAGTGAACTAGACTCCATTAGGCAATTGCAGCTTTGCCGACAGCATTCAAAGCATCGTGGTGGGCTGGCATCCGGGACGGCTGCTGCTGTCCCCAGGGTGCTGACCTTGGCACATCAGGGTTTGCAGAGCTTCTTCACAGCTCGCCCCTCCCTTGACAACCACATTGAGCACGTGTGTTGTTGCTTTCCATTTGTTCATGGCCCACCTGGAAGTCGCGGGCAACCTGAGGGCAGCACAGAGGTCAAACTTAGTCCTCGTGGGATCATTCTTCTGGAGGGACATAGCCTCCCTTCCGAGCTTCGGTGTCCTGGCCACCGGAAGATGAGAGAGGGGTGGCTCTTTTTCTCCTTTTAGCTGTCGACTTCTCTCTGCATGGCTTTCTCAGCTTTGAATAAAGCCTTCTCTTTTGCTTCAATTTTGGGAATCTTTCTTTCCTTTTTATTTTATTATTTCCTTTCATTTTATTTTATTATTTATATTAATTTCCTCAAGTGTTCTCTTAGAAAAGGGCCATTGTAATGTCAGATAAGGCAGCCAAGGAAGGCTTGTAGAGAATGTGCTATTTAAACAGAGACTTGAAGGAAGGGAGAGAGCTAAGCCTGAAGATCTGTGGGGCAAGTGCAAAGGCCCTGGGGTAGGAGTCCGCCTGGTGTGTTAAAAGTAGGTGAGACAAACATAAAAACACACTTGTGATAAATAGTACTGTGGTAAAGAAAATACTCCCATGAAAGGAACACTTAGACTTGACTTCGTGTGAGTGACCCATTAGAAGCGCTTTTACTTTAAGGATCTCAACTGCATTTGTATTCAGTGACTAACGAATATGATAGCAAGGCAGACATGCTTAGTATGTCCATTTCATGCATCTGAAAACAGAAGAAGGTATAGGAGAGGCGCACTTAGGCAATATGAGCAAGGCTGTGGACATGGAAGCAACTTTGCACTGGGAAAGTTACCCAACTTCTCTTTGCCTCAGTTTACCACTTTAAAATTGAGATAATAATACCTTGGTTTGGGGATGATTATGGGGACTTAACAAGATCATACATAGCAGAAAAGTACCTCTGAAACACTAATGTGTATCCAAATCTTTCTAAAATGCAGATTCTGAGTCCGTGGGTCTGGGGTGCCCCTGAGATTCTGCATTTAACAGAAGTTCCGGGGAGCAGATGCTGTTACATCAAAGCTGGAAAGCATTTAGCACAGTGCCTGGGACGCGCCTGCGCTGAATGAATCCAGCTATATTATGCTCTCACGCAGTGGGGTTGGCAGGAAAACTAGATTAAAAAGCCAACAATCCCCCCCCCCCCCTTTCTGTCAGATAGTCCTGACCGTACTGCGTCCTGGAGTCCCATTCCCCGGCATGCTGCGTTCAGGCGATGCGTGTGCGTGCGGGTGACGCGCTTTTCCTTTTTGAGATCCATCGACAGCAGCACGCGCGTTGGAATGACGGCTTTAAGCTGTGCCAGAACACCTTCTCAATGCCTGAGCCAAAGACATTTCCATCCCTCAAACACACACCCATGAAAGACATGTCCAGACCGTCTACAGATCACCCCTCTAGGAAAGAACTGTTGGAGTTTGGTTTTATTTTCATACAGTGGAACGGGTGCCAAATCATTATTTCAAGATGTGCCAAGTCATTATTTCAAGATGTGACGATTGCGTTCCAAATTTAAAGCCTGTTATTCTTGGCTGACGGCTTAGATGCAATCTCGCAACGCCCACTCATCCAACCACTTCCTGCTGGGCTCCTCCGCCCGGACTGCCCATGCTAACAGCGCCCTCTGCTGTTCGCCACCAAGTGCGTGCTCCCAAGTCCCGCAGCCGCCAAGGGGAATCACACTGGGTCACGCACTCGAGGCGGGGAGGTGGCATCTGCCTGAAAGGAGAGAGGGGGGATGTCCAGCGGCTGCCCAGTGGCTGCCCAGTGGCTGCCCCAGAGACGGGAGGGCCTGGGCTCCAGGTCAGCCGCTGGCTGCTCCCGCGTGAAGCTAACCGGGATCCCCGGAGAGGAGACCAAAGCACCGACTTTCTCTGCTAACCTCCTTCTTTCCACACTTCCCCCATCTCACTCTTCATCCTCCTGCTCCTCGAGGTTAGTTAGCTCAGCTCTTCTCACACACCCCTTACCCTTCCTTTGGAGAAACCCAGGAGAGCAAGCCGCCCCTCCCATCCCCCCATCCCACCCCTTTTGAAGCCCCTGCCCACTAAGCATGAGTTTAGGTCCATGTGGTTAGGCCCCTTAACTTTTTCCGGTGCTTTTCAGCCTTCGCACAGACCTGTGCAACCATCACCATAATCTAATTTTAGGACATTTTCATCATCTCAGAAAGAAATGGCTTACCCATCAGCATTCCCTCCCGATTCCCCTGCCCCCACAGCCCCAGGCAGCCATTAATCCATTAACTGTGTATAAATCTATTCTAGACATTTCATAGAAAGGGAATCATCCAATATGGGGCCTCCTGTGAATGACGGGTTTTGCTAACATGTTTTCAACTTGTAACCTATATCAGTACTCTGTTCCTTTTTGTTGCTGGACAATATGTCATTGTACAGATATACCACATTTATTTACCAAGTTGCCAGTTTATGGACATTGGGGTTGATTCCACTTTTTGGCTATTATAAAAAATGCTACTTATCAGAGAAAGACAAGTATCACATGATCTCACTCATACGTGGAATCTAATGAACAAAATAAACTGATGAACAAAATAGATCCAGAAACATAGGAGCATGGAACAGACTGTTGAGTCTCAGAGGGAAGGTGGGAGTGGGTGGGTGGGAAGAGATCAACCGAAGAACTTGTATGCATCTATGCATAACCCATGGACACAGACAATGGGGTGGTGAGGGCCTGGGGCAGGGGGCGGGTGCAAGCTAGAAGGAGTCAATGGGGAAAAAAGGGACATCAGTAATATTTTCAATAATAAAGATTTTATATATATATATATATATATATATATATATATATATATATATATATATACACACACATATATATATATATCTCCTACCTAATAAAAAGGTAATATGCAAATTGACTGTACCATCGACACACCCACAAGCCACACCCATAAGCCAATCAGAGCAGGTATGCAAATTAACCCAACCAAGATGGCTACAGCCACAGAGAGCAAGGTTTCCCAGGTAACAGGACAAGCCAAGCTTTCCGCGAGCTGTTGCAGGCCTAAGCCTCCATGCAAGCCACAAAGTTTCAATTATAGAAGGTAAACAAATTCAAACAGAAATGGGGGCAGAATGGAGCTTGAGGGAGTAAGCCAGGGTTGCCGGCAGCAACAGGGGAAGCAAAGCTTTCCGCACACTCTGGCTGGGCCCAGCCTCCGCTTAAGGCTACAAAGTTTCAGTTATAGAAGGTGAATTAACTGCCACAGAAATGGCTGCCGGCCATGGAGGGAGCAGCAGGCTTGGCTCCGCTCCAGGCTACAAAGTTTCAATTGTAGAAGGAAAATAAATTCCAGATACCAGGGCCTCCGCTTGGGTTGCCAGGGGGCGTGGCCGGCCTGCAAACCACCACAGGCCCCTCGCTCAGGCTGCCCCACACCCCAAGGGAACCCCCACCCTGATCTAGGACACCCTTCAGGGCAAACCAGCTGGCCCCCACTCCTGCACCAGGCCTCTATCCTATCTAATAAGAGAGTAATATGCATACTGACCATCACTCCAACACACAATATGGCTGCCCCCATGTGGTCAAAGATCCTGCCCCCATGTGGACACAAGATGGCTACCACAAGATGGCCAGCAGGGGAGGGCAGTTGGGAGGGACCAGGCCTGCAAGGGAGGGCAGTTGAGAGGGACCAGACTTGCAAGGGAGGGCAGTTGGAGGTGATCAACCCTGCAGGAGAGGGCAGTTAGGGTGACCAGGCCGGCAGAGGAGGGAAGTTGGGGGCAAACAGGCTGGCAGGGGAGCAGTTAATCATCAACCAGGCTGGCAGCGGAGTGGTTAGGGGCAATCAGGAAGGCAGGCAGGCAAGCAGTTGGGAGCCAGCAGTCCTGGATTGTGAGAGGGATGTCCAACTGCCCATTTAGGCCCGATCCCACCGGATATCCCTCCAGGGGTCCCATATTGGAGAGGGTACAGGCTGGGCTGAGGGACAACCCCCTTCCGTGCACGAATTTTGTGCACCAGGCTTCTAGTATATATATATATATATATATATATATATATATATATATATATATATATACACACACACACACACACACACACACACACACACACACACACACACACATATATATATATTCCCTCCCGATTTCCCTGCCCCCACAGCCCCAGGCAGCCATTAATCCATTAACTGTGTATAAATCTATTCTAGACATTTCATAGAAAGGGAATCATCCAATATGGGGCCTCTTGTGAATGATGGGTGATACTTGTCTTTCTCTGATAAGTAGCATTTTTTATGATAGCCAAAAAGTGGAATCAACCCCAATATCCATAAACTGGCAACTTGGTAAGTAAATGTGGTATATCCATACAATGACATATTGTCCAGCAACAATATGTCCTTCTCAGGTGGGGGTGGTGCTGACGTTCCACTCAAAGGCGAGGGACCTGAGCAGCCTGAAGTCGGTGCATGACCAGAAATCCCATTCTTAGGACCCTACCCAAGTGGGGTCCTAGGAATATATAATATATATATATTGCATTGCTATAAACATAATTACATAGCCGAAGCCGGTGGCTCAGTGGATAGAGCGTCTGCCTGTGGACTGAAGGGTCCCAGGTTCGATTCCGGACAAGGGCATGTACCTTGGTTGCGGGCACATCCCCAGTAGGGGGTGTGCAGGAGGCAGCTGGTCGATGTTTCTCTGTCATCGATGTTTCTAACTCTCTATACCTCTCCTTTCCTCTCTGTAAAAAATCCATAAAATAAATAAAATATATATATATATATAATTATATATTGCTATAAATATTTGTAGAAAACCCCTGGCTGGTGTGTCTCCTTCGGTTGAACATACTCCGGTACACCTAAGGATTTCCAGTTTGATTCCTGGTCAGGGCACAGGCCTTGGGGTACAGGCTTGATCCCCAATAGGGGGTACACAGGAGGCAGCCATAGATTTTCACTTTCTCTGATGTTTCTCTCTCCCTCTCCCTCTCCCTTCCTCTCTCTCTAAAAATCAATAGAGAAAATATTTTTTAAAAATAAATATTTATAGACAATTTTTTGTGTAGACGTGTGGTTCCATCTCACTTGGGTGGGGTCCTAGGAATGGGATTTCTGGTCATGCACCGACTTCAGGCTGCTCAGGTCCCTCGCCTTTGAGTGGAACGTCAGCACCACCCCCACCTGAGAAGGAGAAAGAGCAATAAGGGGCAAGTACTGCTATCCTGGTGACTAAGTAGAATGTCCCCAGAATGGTGACTGGCAGGTTTCTAACATACAGATGAGTCAACCTTGATTTCTCAAGAGCAGAAGCGCAGGCCTGGGCCCAGAGGAGCTGTTCCTGTGTGTTATTCACCTCTTCAGAACCTCCGGTCTTCCCTTTCTCAGCTCCGTACATGGCCAGCAGCATGAACGCTGTCCCATTTTTTAGAGCCTACTTTTCTGACCCACTACTTTGCCAGCTTCACTCATGTCTGAATTCCCACCCACCACTGGTTATTCTGAGATGCTGCCATTGAAGAAAAGGAACATGCGTGATATAAATTATTTTCGCTGATGTGTTTTTTCTGAGCTCCTTACTCTTACAGCCAGAAACCAAGATGCCCAGCTTAGTTTTGATGCCATTTAAAAGCCATCTGGTCCTCTCCCTGGCTGTCTTGCGTCATGCGGATGTGACGTCACCCCTGTCCATGTCACCTCATAATTTATGATAAAAAAAAAAGGAAGCATCTCCATTCCTAAGGGGCTGAGCTGAAGGTAACATCACTTCAGTAGAAAACCCCAGTGAAGTGCAAAAGGGAAGGCAGGATTTCACAGCATCCTTCTGCGTGCACATGCAGACAGGTGGGCAGTGGCGGATGGAGAGCACGGGCATTGTCGGGGGAATGGCTCAGCCCACCGCTGTGCCCGCTGGCTCAGGGCTGCCGCCCTCGCATGGGGGCTTGGACGACGGCAATTCTCACAGACCAGTGTTGTTTGCTTTCTCCAATTAACAGCTAATTAAATGCCTACTTCACTGCACATCTGAATTTCCCAAAATCCATACAGCTGTTTATGTCAAAGAAACCTAAGTATCCACAAATATACATACACACTCCCATGCTTCACTTGTCCCATAGAGGATGGAAGGATGATTTCAAAAAGGACCTTGTAAGCCAAAGTATATAACCAAATACGGACGTCATTTACGAATACGTGGCTATATGGAGGCTGTCAGAGAGGCACAAAGTATAATACAAATCTCCCCACATGGCGTCATCACATCCCGGGGGGACAGGCATGTTATTTTTTCATCAAAAGCAGAGGGTAAAAGGTATGACGACTGATCATAGGGGCAGGAATATAGATTGTGGCGATGGCTTCCCGGCACACACGGTCTCCCAGTCCATCGAGTTGCCTACATTAATTACATACAGCTTTCTGTATGCCAAAAAAGTCAGTTTAAAAATTATAAAAATTTTAAAATGATTTTTGCCCTCCCAAAAAGGTAGAGGTGTGTGGGGTGGGGTGGGGGTGGGGGGGTGGGTCTAACATTTCAAGGTGGATGAAGCGCCTAAGAGGACTCTCGGTTGGTAAGCACAGGAGCCGGGATCTTGAACTAAAGCAAGTGGCCTATGTCTCAGGTCCTCACCACGTCCTGCGCCCCTCAGCACCCCACCCACGCCTGCCCCCCACCCACGCCTGCCCCCCACCCCAGCTCGAGTTTCTCAAACCCGCCTGCCTCTGGGGCTGCCCCACGGTCCTCGCCCCACGCGCTCACTGGCCCCTTGGCCGGGCTTGTACCCCTGCCGGCTCAGACCTGCCCGCTCTCCACTGCCTGCCGCCTGGGCAATGTCCCGGAGGAAACGTCGTTGTCATAGTCAACACGCAGCTCTAGGCGGAGATAAGGTCCCCCAGGTCTGCATGACGGACCCATGATAATAAAATAGAAGCTAGAGTCACGCGGGGACGTGCCAAGTGTCCGGGCAGGTGGGGGCTTCCAGGAAGGGGACTTGCCCCCTCATCAGGGCTCCCTCCAGGGGTCCGGGCCGCTGCTGTGCGCACCTCACGCGGACCCAGGAGGGAGACGTGACAGCGGGAACTCCGTCTTGGGCTTGAGCACTCAGGAGGTGAGGGGAGGAGTGGAAAGCACAGCCCCCCGACCTGCTCTGCCGGGAAGGTCCCCTCAGGGGCCCACTGTGGGGAATATTCAGGGAAGATTCGTCACGGATGCGAGCAAGATGCAAACGACCCCAATGGCCCAGGAGGCCGTGGGGGGAGTGCTGGCATCATCAGCCGGGCCGGCCATCATTTTAAAAGCCTTGAGCGCCGGCCCTGGCTGCGTTACGTCTCCTGATGGGCTATTTCTTCAAAGTGCTCAGGGCTGGTTCACCTTCAGTGAGCGCTCAGGACACGGAGCATGGCTTTCTGGAAGGAGTGCAGGCTCTGGGTGGCAAGGGGGGGTCTGCGCTGGTCACTCTGGCGTCGACGGTGCCCGCGGCACGCCCGGGGCCTGTGTGTGGGTGACACGCGGCCCCTGTCCTCCGTGGACCCAAGGACAGTGGGCTTTGCAATGGACTCGGCGGACTCAGCCTTCCTGTCTGGCTAAGCTCGGCTGCAAGACGCACCCACCCTGTGCTTGGAGACCACCATAAATCCTCAGCCCTCATCCGACTGGAGGGCCTCAGCGCCCTGCTCACCCGCGTCCGTGACCCCGGCCTGGCCCCGAGCCGGAGAGGAAACACATGTCCCTTCCGGCTTCCGCGCAGCCCGAGGGGGGCTGGGACCTCGTGGAGACCCCGCCTGGGACACGAGAGGCGGTGGGACATCCTCCCAGCTCACACAAAAGGAGCCCTTCCTCGAGGCTTCCTGCATCCCCGAACCCCCCCCCCTCCCCCCCCGCCGCGACTGGGCAGACACGAAGCGGCCCAACACCCCAGAGCACCCCTGGGAAACGGCAGTGTAAGGGGCAGCACAAGGAAGCCCACGTGTCCTCCAACACGGGCTCATGCAATGAAAAAATCACACCAGTTTCTGGATGTAGACTGGAGGGAGCCTCCTTGGCCAAGGCACTGCCCATATGGCAAGGACTCAGCGGGGGGCCCGCTGTGGCCCCAGAGGCACGGAATGAAACCCCGCCAGCCCCGGCCGCGCTCGCTCGCTCCCTCTCCACGGCCCTCACCTGACCTCTGGGCCTGCAGAGTGCGAGTAATGTCATCTCACGAGACCACTGGTAGTTGCTAATGATACACCACTCTAACCCTGCTTTCTGGTTTTATTGTCATTCGGTCTGAAATTACTGGGGTGCTTGTTCACTTTCCATCAGGGCCTCCCCTCGCCCCCGTGAGCTCCTGGCGGCAGACACCTGGACGAGGGGCTGCTCTCTCACTGTCCGGGCCGTGCTTGGCAGCTGGTAGCGGCTCAGTCATTATCACCCAATGAGTGGCGATGCGACGGGCGCCCCTGTAACGCACACAGAGAAACTCAGTCCCCGGGGTTTCTTCCTCCCCGAGAGCTCCGTGTCCTCCGCGGCGTGGAGTGTGACAGTGGCTGGATGGAAGCCCCGCCCAGGTCAGGCCTCAGAAGTCGGCAGAGTCCTCAGGGCTGGGGACAAGCAGGGCTTGACCTTCAACCTCTTCCCAAGACGGCTTCCTAAGCTACTCGCTTCCGCATGGCCTGGATAAGAATGTGGCTTTCAGCTCAAGACGCTTTGCGGGCGCATCGGCCTCCTGGCCTTCGTTGGGCCCCTTTCTGCAGCCCATCCTCTCTCCTCCCACCTCCGGCGGCGCGTCCTGGTGAACTTCTCCCGCGTTTGATGGCCACGCAGTAGGTGGCGCTCTCTGCCACCACACCATGCTTCCTCGGGCCCGGCGGCGTTCTGATTCATCATCAGAGGACAGTTAGCGGAACCCAGGAGGAGCAGCTACAGGATCGCCTTGCTGACTCTTTTGCAATGTGTCTTCCCTCCCACATGCCACACCCGCTCCCTGCTCTTGCTGTCTCAGTTCCTTGAGAACGTAGCAGTGCCCTACAACCTTGAACCTACAGAAGACACGCTGTCCCTTTTCCTGAGGGAGCGGGGACAGGCGGAGACACTCAGGCTAAGTTCTGTGCCGGCAGCCTAGCTTTGATTGTTCTTTCCATTCATTCACTCACTCATGTGTTCATTCATCCAGCGTTGACTGTGGGCCCACACACACTGGTGCTGAGCAGAACGGACTGGGGTGTGCTTGGTAGGCGGCTGGGTTGGCAGCTTGCATCTCCACTGATTAACTCTGGGGAAGTTTCTTAACCTCTCAGTGCCTCCATTTCTTGGTCTGTAAAATGGGTGACAACAGTACTGATCTCACAGGGTTTCTTCAAGTATTAAATAAATTATTATTTACGAAGGACCAGGAGCACTAGACCCGGGCTTGTTAAATACACACGAGCGATCTGACACTTGGCTGGTCATGGCTAACCTTTCACCTGGACTCAGCAGTGCCTGTTTCTGTTGACGATGCTGCATTTCTGCCCGTGTCTCCATCTGGGAAATCAGAATGAGACATTGTAATGTGGCAGCCGTCTTTCTCCAGAGTGATCTACAAAATAGCTATTCATCTTAAAATTGACGGCATATTGTGTTTGGCAAAATATGGCCGTTACAAGTGGCCTCTGTCCTTTTCTGCTGGTCCTTTCCATCCGGGTTGTATGTGTGCTCCAGCTTTCCATCTGAAAAAGAGAGAGCCCCTGACCCCGCCCCTCTTCACAGAGCACCCTTGTGTCCGCAGAGCACGGCCTGCAGGACTTGAGGGAGAGGACCCCTTCGCTTGGTGACTGCGTGGAGGTAGAGGCTCAGGGACAAGTCAAGATGCCCTGATGATCCCTTTGACCTCTAGTCCTCCAGGACGCCCCACATGACCGATCCAGCTGACACCCTCCCTCAGTTCATTTAAGCACCTCCTCCTCATCTCCTCTTTTTATCCTGAAATGCTCTCCCAACTTCCTGCCCACCGAGAGTCTGCCAAGCTCGTCCCCCTCCTCCAGCCGTTCCTCCTGGGAGTGCTCACCGTGCCCTCCCAGCCATGCGGGCACCTACGCAAGCATGCCCCCTTCACCCAGGCGTGTTCAGGTACGGTCTCCCGTTCACAACTGACTTCACACACGTTGCCTGGTCTAAGCTAAGACCAACCAGCCATTCACATGGGCACCTGCTGTTCATATTTTACAGACAAGAAACAGGGGAGGCAGGATTAAATGACATCCTCAAAGCCAGGGCAAAGCCAGGATAGTTCTGGAGACTAAACTAGATCTGATGCCTGCTCTCAGGGACCCTGTCCTCACCACTCAGCACTCGGAATTCATCTCCAGGCCATGGCCTCGGTCCACCCTCCACTACAGCAGCCTTGGCTAAATTTAAAATCCTCCGGAGCACACACCCACCAGCACCCCAGCCCCATCCCCACTCAGCAGACTCAGGGTTTGCTTCCTCTCCTGACTCTTGTTTCTTGCCCCCGGTGTGGACTGGAGGGTCAGCCCACCGGTCAATAAATACTGCTGAGCAGCAAACACCCACTAGGCTCTGGGGATTCACCTTGAGTTCACCTTGCGGCAGAGTGGGGAGGATGTTAATACCAAACATTCTCTGAGCAAGAAATTATCATAGCGCCTCTCTATCATGTGCTCATGTGTTTGAAAGACAGGCAGTAGTGTGTCTATTTGGTTTGCTATTTGTAATTGTTACATTTTTATATGAGGGCTGTCCAAGCTGAGGTCTGGGTGGAAGGCCCTTTGGAACTAGGAAGGTACGAGGCCACACATCTGAGGCCTCGTCCATTGTGGGGCGGAGGGGAGTCAGGGCTTCAAACAAAGCCCAGCCCCACTGTGTGCCCCACACCCCCAGGCGCCTGCTGAGTCATGGCCCACCCCACAGCCCCACTGTGTGCCCTCCACACCCCCAGGCGCCTGCTGAGTCATGGCCCACCCCATGGCCCCACTGTGCACCCTCCACACCCCCAGACACCTGCTGAGTCATGGCCCACCTCACAGCCCCACTGTGTGCCCTCCACAGCCCCAGGCGCCCGCTGAGTCATGGCCCACCCCACAATCCCACTATGCGCCCTCCATGCCCCCAGGTGCCTGCTGAGTCATGGCCCACCCCACGGCCATGGTGGGGAAGGTGCTCCTTAGAGTGACTGCTTGTTGCACTCGTGTTCCTGACGAAGTTGGCTCTAGAGGAAGAAGGGGGCCGGGGGCGGGTCATGATCTGAGAATCTATTATCCTCACTTGGTTTGGAAATCTTGAGTAGGAGACAATGTGGACTCGTGTGTCCTACAATGGGGGCGGGGCGTCTCCTTCCCGTGGGTCGCTGAGTGGTGTCGGTGATGGCCCGGCGGTCACAATGCTGGCGCCCTGCTGCTTGCGTCTGTCATGAGCACACGTGCCCTCCTGGGTACAGGGCTGAGCCCCCGGCCCTGCTCTCTTCCTCAGACGAGGAGACACCTGGCCGGTGAGGAGGGCCGACTGCTCGGCGGAATGAAGTGACATCCCTCTTAGTAAACTGCAAGGTTCTAACAAAGGTTAACTGTTCTGACTCCTTATTTATTCTCTTGTGTGTAGTTTGAAGGCATCTGCTTCACATCTCTGTCCCAACATTGCGTGTGAGATGGCACAGTGTGGGGGCCCATAGGACCTGACAAATGAAGGCCGGGGCCCAGCCGTGACGCTGGCCAGTCACGTTCCATCCAGGGAAGGACGCTGCACGCGGTGCAGAGAAATGCCCTCCACGGAGCGGAGGGAGAAGAAGGGCGTTTCCCACCGCCCCACCCTGCCCGAGGGGCTCCCTCATTCTCAGCCTCGCTCAGAGCTCCCTCACTGGCCCGACTCCAATCCCATCGGGAACCTTCAGCTCTGGAGATAAACATGCCGGGAAGCCGGCCGAGATGGGAAAGGCCGATAAAGAGCACAGCTTCAGCCTCCGAGAGATCACCTGGTGTGACACTGTGTCACTCCGAGGCCGGGGGCCATGCTTCCCTCCTCGGTGACTCCCACGGGAGCAGCAGCCGGAGCTGGAGTCCCGGGCGGGAGTGGGCAGCTGGGTGGGCGGCTCTGCCCCAGGAGGAGGTCTCACCCACCGGCCTCTGTGGAGACAGAGCCATGCTCAGGGCTCTGCCTCGGTCCCTCCATCCCCTTAAACAGCAAGGAATTGCTTTCCAGTTTGCACAATAAAATAATTCAGTTCCAAGAACTCTTCTTCTCCCCACACCCAACTGCCCCCAATGAAAAACAACTCAACAAATCGCCGAGCCTTTGCTCACTGTGATTCACCCGGAGCCTCCCGTCCGCCGCTGCGCAGCCTCCCTGGCACCTGTCCTGGCTCCCAAAGTGCTTCCACCGCCCCGCCTGCCCCCCTCTGGACCAGAGCCTCTCTGAAGATGGGCCAGGGCTTCGGGGCCCCAGGCCCCTCGCACGTCCTGGCACGTCCTGGGTGCTGAATGCTGTGTAAGTGAGGCCGATGGGGTGGCAACAAACAGCAACTCCTAGTCTAACGCTGAGATGGTCTGCCCGGCCGGAGGGGCTCAGTGGTTGAGTGTCAACCCATGAAGCAGAAGGTCACGGTTCAATTCCAGGTCAGGGCACATGCCTGGGTTGGGGGTTCGCTACCCAGTAGGGTGCATGCAGGGGGCACCAATCCATGTTTCTCTCTCATCACTGACGTTTCTATCTCTCTCTCCCTCCCCCTTCCTCTCTGAAATCAGTAAAAACATATTTAAAAAATACTGAGGTGGCCTGTGCGGAAAGCCCTTTAGAAACTAAAATATGTGCATAACTATGTCCTCCTCCAGGTTGGAAGGAAAACACCATCTCTAACTACGAGAAGACATAGTATTTCCCTCCCACAGACCCAGCGGATCCACAGTCATTCCCAGGGCGGCCTCCGGGTTCGGGGGTACACCCTCCACCAGGCAGGGGCCCTCCCCCGACCGCCTGCCCGTCTCAGTCCCCCGGCCTCGCCCTCCCCCTTCTCCCCATTGGACTCTGAGCGCAGCACCTCCTTCAATGCCTCAGGGACCAGCCCGTGAAAAACTACACCGGCTCCTCAGAGGGACGGGGACCTGGTGGCCGGGGGTCTGTGTGTCTGTGCGTCTGAGGGGAACAGACAAGGAGACGCAGAGGAGAGGATGGCTAGGAACCGGGCTGGGGCTCCTGTCTCTGCCTCCCGCCCCCTGTCCTTCCATGGCTGCCCCGTGCCCTCCCTCAGGTGGAAACCAGCATGGTTCGGAGTGCCCGCAGTGGGAAGCCGGCGGCGTGCCCGGCAGCCCTCCCTGGTGCCGGTGGCCTGGAAAGGCCCAGCTCACAAACCACCCCGCACCCCCGCCCAGACGGGGCTGACTGATTCATCCCTCTTCACTCAACAAGGATGTATCTCGTGCTCCCCAGACGGACCCTCCCCCTCACACAGAAATGGGGTCTGTCCTCAGGCCGATCATGAAGCAGCCAAACATTGTGCCATGAACCCAACTCCCCCGCAAAGCGAGGCCCCTCCAGGGGGGGCGGGCCTGGGTTGTTGACTTGGCCGCCCTGTCCTGCCGTCCCGCCCGCGAGGGCCAGCAGCGGTGACTCAGCCTGCTGGAACCTGCTCCCTCCTGTGACCGCGATGACGAGGGCGACAGCTCACCCCGCGGTGCGCGTCCTCAGGACACGTGGGCCGCCCGAGGAGGACCAGCCTCCAGCGAGACGTGGACGGTGTCACGCGCGGGCAGAGGCAGCAGCATCGCTTCCCAGAGGCCGAGGGAGGCCTTCGAGGGAAGGTGGCCTCTGACGCGGGTCTGCAGGACGGGGGCGTCGGCCGGGCAGAGGAGGCAGGCGGCAGACCCCGGCCACGGGGCCAGAGTCTGGGAACCACTGAGGCCAGACCCGGCCTAACGTCTTAGAACTTGAGAGGTCCCGTCCTGGCTGACAGGGAGTGTCAGAGGTCGGGGGCTGGGGACCCTCTGCTGCTCCCTTTCCCCACACGGCCTCCCGCTCACCCCTCACTTCTCACAGTCCTTGCTCAGAGGACACCCCGACCTTCCCGTACCCAAGGGCAGGGCCCCTCCCCCGCCCGGCTGGCCCCCTCCGCTGCTCCAAGTACCTGAGGTCAGAGCCTACAGGGAGGTACTGGTTCTTACGGTCCGTCCCTCCCCCCACAGCACAGGTCCCCCGCGCCTGGCGCAGGACAAGGTGGACGGGAAGCCGTATCGCCCACTGCACGCGTGTCTGCTTGCTGCCTACACAGCATGGCGGGGGCTTGCTGACAGGCCTGTGGGAGACCTTCCCGCGAACTTGGTTCCCGTGGCCTTTCTTCGCACCCGCCCTGCCGACTTTCCGAGGGCAAACCCTCCTGGGGTTGCGTCCACTCTCAGTGACATTTGCGTGCAGGGCGTGCGTCTGGTGCTGGAGAGTGACTTAGGGAATCCGAGGAGAATGCCAGGTGCCTGGGGGAGGAGATGTTGAAAGGCCAGGGTGGGGGTTCAGGAATGGAGGCGCCCAGAGACACGTAGCCTCTTTCACAATCCCGCCTGGGGCTGTCCCTGGGATTGGGTGTCTCGGCCAAGAATGTCCCCAGAATTCCAGGTCATTTGGAGATACGGCTTTCTCGTCCGGCGTCCGAGAGCCCTCTGTGAGCCAGTTTCAGGTCTGGAAAGAGGGCCGGTGGCGTTAGCTCTTCCTGGGCTGGAGGGTTGCACTTCTCCTTTGTGTTCTTCATTGCTGTTTTAGAAAACAGCACAAAACATGGGAAAGAATAACTATAACTAAAAGTCTAACAAACACTCTATTTACCCGTCCAATGCCCATTTACTTCATTTGCTTTTTTTCTTAAAGCTATCAATGGCCTTCAGTTGCCTTTTTAAAAAACGTTTAAAGCCAGAAATAATTATACAACCCAACAACAAATAACACCAGGAAAAAAATTAGAAGACAGTCCACAAACTGTAAAGAAGTGTTTGCAACCTTGTAACTACCCAGGATACGCAAACAGCTCCACAAATGGTAAGCAAAAGAGGACCCTTCTGGTTACCTTGGCAACGTCAAATCTCCCTCTCCCTCCACTCTTTTCCCTGCTTCTCACAGGCTCAGGGCAGGGGGTCTTGAAGAGAAACTACCCTGGCCCCACACTCCCTCCTGGTAGCAGGACCCAGACAAGACAAGTTGCTATGGAGATCTTAAATGCCTTTTCTCTTTCCTTTCTACCTTTCCCTAAAAGGGAAAAAGAATCCTGGCTCAATGCCAACTGTCACTGAGAAATAAGAATTATTTTGAAAAATAAAAAATTAAAAAAGAATGTGGGTTTGTTCCTTAAGTGACCATGTGAGATATGTATGCAGGAATCTTTTGTAACTTCTCAATAACTACAAGGCAGGTGTCGTATTTCCGTCGTACCAGTGAAAACCTGAGCCCAGAGGGTCGCGTCCCCTCCGATCTCACGCAGGGAGGACTGGAACCCAGGACCTATGACTCCAAAGCGCAAGCTCCTCCCTCTACACAAGGACACTTCTAAGAGCATCACAATCACGTCTTGACTTCAAGAAGTTAATGTGTCTGGCCAGCTGGCATGGCCCAGTGGTTGAGTGTCGACCTATGAACCAGGAGGTCACGGTTCGATCCTGGTAAGGGCACATGCCCGGGTTGCAGGCTCCATCCGCTGTGTGGGATGTGCAGGAGGGAGCCTATCAGTGATTGTCTCGTCATTGATGTGTCTCTTTCTCTCTCTCCCCCTCGCCCTTCCTCTCTGAAATCAATTTTTAACAAAAGAAGTGAGTGTGTCTGACACCGAGACAAGGTCCTGTGGCAAGTGGTGAGAGCGAGGACAAGGCTGGACCCAGGAGGGGCAGACCAGGGGCTTCTCCCGTGAGCCAGCTGTGGGCAACGGGCACTGGAAGTGACTGGTCCTAACTGCTTCCCCTACACATCACTCTCCCAGGGAGTGGCACAGGAGGCCGACGTGGTGGGGGCAGCCTGGGATTCAACCCCTGCTCTGCTTCTTGGCAGCTGTGTGATCTCTCAAAGCCTCTAAGCCTCATGTTTTTATTTGCAAGGTGGGACTAATAGCTCTGTGCGGGGTGGTTGAAGCAGGAAAGGAAGTGAGCCTGGGCCGGTGTGGCTCAGTGTTGCAAGCCCTTAATAAAGAGCAGCCATCTCTGTTTTATCATCAGGGTCATCTCTCGGCAGACCGGGCCTAGGAGAGGCAGGAATTCACTCATTTATTCCGCAGCCAGTGTTTGAACACCTGGCGGCGTGGGCACCCTTTGGTGAGCACCGGTGGCCAGCACAGACTGAGCTCTGCTCACCCCGAGCCGCAGGCTGCGTGGGGCCACGGACAATGAACAAAACCAAGGAGTGAACTGTCTGCTGTACTGAAGGGTGCTATGCTGGGGGAAATACAACCCGAGGTTAGGAGACGATCCCACGTGGACACTCACCGGCTCTGACTGTCGTCAGTGAGGGCTGACATTGGCCGTGGACGTGCTTGGAGAGCATGCTGGTCTTGGAGTCTGACGTTTTTTATGGTACGCTGTACATTGTGTTCTTCCTAGTCATCCCAATGTCCCAGATTCAGCAACTTCCTCACCCGCTGACATGAAACGCTCCCTTGAAAATTCTAGATGCTGCTTCCAGATAAATGGTTTCTTTCCAACGGTTGTTTTGTTGGCAACAAGAGTATCATCCGTGGCCAAGTCTCTGGCTGCTTTATTAAAAAATGAAAGCAAAATTCCAAAGCTACAGGTATCACTGATGGTATTGGCTGTGTGGATGGTTAAGGAGAAAAGCATCTCATGACTTGAAAAAAATCCTCTGAAAAGAGAATGAGCCTGACAAACTCCAGTTGGAAGGGACCTCTAAGGTTAGGCTCTTGTTCCAAAGAGGGACATGGTTTAGATGTGACTGGTTGGACTCAACCTGTGGTGGACTGGAGCTCTGGTCCCGGGAATTACAGGTTGATGGACCCTGGTGTCAGGAAAGGGAAGATACGGATATCAATAGATTTTCTTGAGAACAGTTGCCACGAGGGAAAGGAGATGTTCCTTCCTCAAGATGCTACTAAGAAGACGCTTGGCGAGACATGGTGGTTATCTTCTTCTGTCAAATACCCCAAGGCCAGCAGAGCTGGGAGAGATGCTACGAGGACCACAGCTGGCCAGCCCAGAAGGGTGGACCTCAGTCTCAATAATTAGATTGTGGTTGACGATAAAAAGTTTCAAACACACAGAGAAGTCCAGAGACTACTGTTACAGAATAGCCACCCCAATGCCAACTTCACACATTTCATCTACTTCTCTTACTTATGTAACGTCTCTATTTAACATGGATGGGTAGTAAATAGACTCATGTCATTGAGGTCCCCTCCCTACTCTTCCTCAGCCCCACTCCTCTCTTTCCCCAGAAGCGACCGTCACTCTGAGGTTAGTGCATATACTTCCTGACCATGAATCTATACATTTATTAATATACTAGAGGCCTCGTGCATGGATTTGTGCTCCAGTGGGGTCCCTCGGCCTGGCCTGCACCCTCTTGCAATCTGGGACTCCTCAGGGGTTGTCGGACTGCCAGTTTCAGCCCGATCCCCACAGGCTGAGGGACCCCACCACTGCATGAATACATGCACCATGTCTCTAGTATGCATATAAGATCTTCAGTTAATCTCTTCCCGCCCTCCCCTTTCCCCCTTCCCTCTGAGATTCATCAGTCTGTTCCATGTTTCCATGCCTGTGCGTTGAGTGTCTGCCCCCTGGTGGTCAGTGCACATCATAGCTACTGGTCAAATGGTTGAACAATTGAATGGCTTTTATATATATAGATATGATTCTGCCATCAAAATACAGCATTGTATGCACGCTTTTAAAGTTTGCAGAAATGGTCTAAAGTGGCCTGTGTGCTATCTTTCAGGATCTCTCTGAGATCTATCCAAGTTATTAGTTACACATCTAGGAGTCTCCTGAAAGAGGGACTGATGGGATTCTGACCCCTGGGGCACATTTGGAAGGGTAGCAACATGTATTATTCCCGAGTGTCTCTCTGATGGATTCTGCAGCTCATTCATCCAATGGTCACTTTCCTGAGACCAAAATGCCAGGACAGGAGATACAAACTGCTACTTGAGTAAACTGGCTGAACAGCAAACCAAGCCATGTTCTGTGCTCTGCGCCAGCATCATGCTCCTGAGACACCTATGGCTCATTCCTGGTTTATTCTGTACAATAGTCTGTTTTATGAATACACCACAGTCTTGGTCTTTTATCCATTGTCTTATTTATGGGCACTGGGTGATGTCTAGTTTTTGGCCATTATGAATAATTCATGCTCATGTTTTTATGTGGACATACGTTTTGGTGGGGGCTTAACCAAATCATTTTCCTCCCACCTTGCAAGTCCTTCTAGACGGGCTAATAACTAAATTAACAGAGACAGATCAACAGGAGAAAAAGTCCAAGGTTGATGATTATGCGTGGACACAGGAGGGTGGGGAGTGTCATAAAACCGAGACCTGAAATGCATTGGGTGGTTGAGGCTAATATGCCACTGTGGACAAAGAAGGTGGGCAGGGGTCTGGAATTTCAAAGGGGAAATAGGCAATTTGCAGGTAGCTGAGCAAGAGCAGAACACTCTTGGCAATCAGGTTCCTGCTAGACAACCCAGAAACAATGGGCCCAGTGGGGAATGCAGCTCCCCATCTGCCTTGCCCAACTCACATCGGAGAAGGCAAACTCCTTCCGTGAATAAGCGAAGAGTCCCTTCCAAAGACCTGGGGCAGGAAAAGGGAAGGGTCAAAGTTTTCTGAGTCTTCTGTTTTGTTTTTTAAATATATTTTATTGATTTCAGAGAGGAAGAGAGAGATAGAAACATCAATGATGAGAGAGAATCATTAATTGGCTGCCTCCTGCACACTCCAACTGGGCATGTGCCCTTGACTGGAATCAAACCTGAGACCCTTCCATCTGTAGGCCAACGCTCTATCCACTGAGCCAAACCACCTAGGACTGAGTCTTCTGTTTTTAATAGCCAGGTTATAATGAATATCCCAAAGGCATTTTTGGGGATGGCAAAACTTCAGTCCCCTTCGTTTTCATTTCACTTGGGTAATGGATTAATTACCTAGACGCAGGATTGCCGGGTCACAGGCTAACCATATCTTTAACTTTATCCAAACTGCTGTGCCCTTAGTGTGTCCACCGGCAATGTATGAGTCCCGAGGGCTCCATGTCCTCGCCAACATTGGCTACTGTCAGTCAGTCTTTTTAACTTTTAGCCGTTCTTGTGGACATGTATTGATTTTTTTACTAAACATTTCTATTAGTTAAAACTAATTTTAAAATCATAAACAAAATTATATGTAGCAAACATAATCTAAATATATTTGTGTATACTTAAAGATATCTTAAAACCTAATAAATATTATTCTGAGAATATATTTACAACATTGTATACAATTATTCAAAATTAAAGAATGATGCCATTACATATAACAATTCTAAGCTTTTATGTATCTAATAATATAGCTTCAAAATAGCTCATTGTGGTTTTAACTTGCTTTTCTCTGATGACTAGAGCTGTTGAACATCTTTTCTTGTTTTTATTTGTTATTCACATATTTTCTTTTATGAAGTATTTGTTCCAATCTTTTGCGCCCCCCCTTTTTAGTCCATTGCCTACGTTTTATTGGATTGTTCATATTATTACTGAGTTGTAAGTGTTCTTTATAAATTGAGTCAGATATATGTTTTGCAAAAATATAACTAGTTTTGTGGCTTACCTTTAAGAACACTAATTTTTAACCTTGATGAAGTCAGTTTATCATTTTTTTATTCATAGTTTGTGTTCTTATGTCCTGCTTACATTGTCTTTTCCCAGTCTAGTATTACAACAAATTTCTTCTAAAAGTTTCATTAGTTTTAGCTCTTACATTTAGGTCTATGAATCCATTTTGAGTTAATCTTTGAAAGGCGTGAAGTGAGGGTCAAGATTAATTTTTTCCATATAGAATATCCAGTGGTTCCAGTATCTATTGTTGAAAGACTATTTTTTTCTCCATTGAATTATCTAACTTGGCACCTTTGTCGAAAATTAAGTGACCATGTAAGTGTGGGTCTATTTTTGGAAACTGTATTCTGTTCCAAATAACAGTCATTTTCTTTTTCCTCTTCTTGCCAGCATTTTGAAATTACGCTATTTAATGGGCTTTGTGTTCATATTTATTCTTGCATCTCCGATCACCATCCCCTCACCCTGTCACCATCTATGGCAGTGGGTGGGGTTGGGCATTTGGTCTTCTCAACTAGGCATCCTGCCTTTCTTCGGCCTCTACCAACACCTCGGCACAGACGTCAGCTTCCAAGGCTTTAAACTAATTACAAATGGACAGGCCTGAGGTTCTCATCTTTAGTGGGTAACGAAGAATGAATGGATAGTCCCAGACACTGACGCTGGTCAGCATACCTAACTCTGCTAGCCTGTGTTGAGGAGCTGGGGCTGGGAAGGCCACCAGGAGCGAAGGGCCTGACCCTTATGCATGTTCTTTCTCAGCAAGATCACCAGTTTTCACAAATCGTGGCCCTTCTTGAATAATCAAACTCAAAATGGTCTGTGAGCAGATTTCATAAATTCACACAGAAGAAGAGGCTTTAGTTGACAGGGAGAGAGCCTCCTTAGAGACTGATATAATACACCCGTTGTCTCATCCACGCATCCCTCACCAACTGTCACTGGCTGTCTACAGTGTTCTCTGCTAGGCCGCATTTTAGAGTCTGGAGATAGAAACATGAAGGTTACTGGTGATTCTAAAACTCTTGAATGGCCCTGGCTGGGTAGCTCAGTTGGTTAGAGTGTCGTCCCCATATACCAAAGTTTTGGGTTCGATCCCTGGTCAGAGCACATACAAGAATCAACCAATAAATGCATAAATAAGTGGGACAACAAATGATATTTCTCTCTCTCTCTCAAGTCAATAAATAAAATGAAATAAAAACTCTTGGAGGGCCCTAGCCAGTTTGGTTCAATGGATAGAGCATTGGCCTGCGGATTGAAGGTCCCGAGTTCGATTCCAGTCAAGGGCACGTACCTCGGTTGCAGGCTGCTCCCCTGGCCCGGGCCCTGGTCAGGGCACGTGCAGGAGGCAACCAGTCGATGTGTCTCTCTCACATCGATGTTTCTCTCTGTCTTTTCCTCTCTTGTTCACTCTCTCTAAAAATCAATGGAAAAATAACCTCAGGTGAGTATTATAAAAACAAACAAAAATTGAATTAAATTACGTTAACACTAAGGATTAAAAAAAAACACACACCTCTTGGAGGGGCTGGAGGAGGAGGTTAATCTGGCTGGCGAAGCCTGCGTGAGGGGGTGGAGGAAGCCCAGCTTGGTGGGCTGATGGACAGCGGGGCTAATGTGCCCCCCAAGCCTCCTGCTGAAAGACTCAGTTCTAATCATTAAAGAATTTACTAACTAGTGGGGGAAACAGAAATGGAAACCAAGGATGACAGGAAAATGCGACAGCTGTGTGAAAGAGACATGCAAGAGTGATATGAACACACAAAACATCGATGCCAGTTGAGACAGTACCAGGCAGCGAGAGACAAGGAACTGTACACATAGACTAGCAGCCTATGCATTTAGTGCTTCTCTGGATCCCTCTCTCCCTCCCTCTCTCTCCCTCTCTCCCTCCCTCTCTCTCTCTCCCTCCCTCTCTCTCTCCCCTCTCTCTCTCTCCCCTCCCTCTCTCTCCCCTTCTCTCTCTCCCTCTCTCTCTCCCTCTCCCTCTCTCTCCCCCCCCTCTCTCTCTCCCTCTCTCCCTCTCCCTCTCTCTCCCCCCCCTCTCTCAACCTCTCTCTCTCTCCCTCTCTCCCTCTCCCTCTCTCTCTCTCCCCCTTTCTCTCTCTCTCCCTCTCTCTCTCAACAACATCTCACTTTGCATGACACGTCATAGTTAAAAAGTACTTCCACATTCTAGGACAAAGAAGTTGTGATACATACATCAATGGAATATTCCTCAGCCATAAAAAGGAATGAAATCTTGTCGTTTGTGACAACATGGATGGACCTGGAGAATATGCTGAGTGAAACAAGTCAGAGAAGGACAAATGTCACATGATTCCACTTATGTGTGGATTCTAAGCAACAAAATAAATGAACAAACGAAAGAGACCCATGGATACGGAGAATAAGCTGATGGTTGCCAAAGGGGAGGGGTAGGAGGATGGGGAAAATGAAAAGATGCTCAATAAAATATTGCTGTTCTTGGAATTTTTTAAAAAAGTACTTTCCTATCCTGTTTCATTTGATTTAATGAAAGTAAGAATGGAAAATGAAACAATTCTCATTTTACAAATGGGAAAACCAGCAGAGAGAAGTTACCCAAGTCACATGCTGGGTGAAAACAGTGGGAGTCAAAATGCAGTTTTCTGACTCTTCCTTAAAGGTACTTCCCCGGTACGAACTCTGTTATGTTGTCAACCTGAAACGAACATTATCGGACAGCTCCGAACCTCCGTCTCTCCAATGTCACTCTTTCCATCCAGCACACAGAGAGGTTTGGAGTCCTGTGCCACTGGATGTGAACAAGTGAGAACATGAACTATGTTCTGGGACCCAAAGGCCTCACAGTTTCAGTGGCTGTAATTACAGGCCAGCTACATTCTTAGGACAGAATCTTGCCGTTTCGGCAACAGTTGAGTGAAGGGCTTGGGCTACAGGGTGCTGACGACCGAGGATTAGTTTTTATATCAAATAGATATTATTTTATTTTATTTTTAAATTTATTTTTGACAGTATTGCTGATGCCCCCCGTTTCTCCCCCATTGAGTCCCTCCACCCCGTAAAATGAATACGATTTTATTTTATTTTTAATTTATCTTTATTGTTGAAAGTATTTCAGGTGAATTGAGCTCCTCCGCCACCCCCCCCCCCCCCCCCCCCGCATTGAGCCCCTCCGCCCCGCAAAATGAATATGATTTTAAAGTACAGGTACCCTACAGGTGTCTAAGGTAATCCCTTCTCTGCTTCATGACGTTATGAAAGGTTTTACAGAAACTCAAATAGCAGGGAAACTTGTGTTCATTAAGGGGGACACACACACACACACACACACACACACACGAAGTATAGGCAACTACCTGTCAAACCGTTAATCGCTATCACTGGGTAGTTGGGTCATATTTTATTTTTCCCCCTTCTTTTTGCTTAAGCGTGCACCTTGTTATCCCCGGTAAGCCTGGAGAGCTTATGGACTTCAGCAAATGGGCCAAGGCAGGAAAGTGCTGGTAAACTTCAGAATAAGTCATTCAATCGGTAGGTCCAATACAGGTCCCTGGGCGCACACAGCACTCTCATCTTCTGCCGGGCCGGGCCGGGCCGGGCCGGGCCGCGCTGGGCTGGGCCGGGCCGCGCTGGGCCGCGCTGGGCCGCGGGGCCGGGCGGGCCGGGCTGGGCCGGGCCGGCCGGGCCGCGCTGGGCCGCGCTGGGCCGCGCTGGGCCGGGCTGGGCCGGGCTGGGCCGCGCCGGGCCGGGCCGGGCCGGGCCGGGCCGTCGGAGCGAGCCCGCCGCGCCGTCACGGGGGCCGGGCCGTCGGAGCGAGCCCGCTGCGGCGTCACGGCCGAGCTTGGCAGGACTCGCCACGGTGTTGCCATGAAGAAGAGGCTCCGAGAGGTGATTTGAATCAGCCTGGAAGGCCCCCTGCTGCAGGCCCGGGCTGCAGGATTTGGGCTGGTGAGATGAGTTGGGGAGTTGCGAAGGCTCCTGGGAAGGGGGTGGCCAGAGGGAAAGGGCGCGGGAAGGTAGACTGAGGCAGGAAAGGGAAGACCTGGCTAACTCGTCAGGAAGCCGCCTCCTCGCTAGCGGGCAGCCCAGCCTCCGAGGAAGAGCGCGGGTGGGAGGTCACAGGAATATTTTATTTTTTAAGATTCCCAGTGCACAGAATAATGTAACAGAGTAACATATGCCCACCCCCAGGCTTCCTGTTGCTGCTGAATGTTGTGGCTTATAAAGTAAAAATGTTTAAAATTCTACTCTGGAGGACCGAATTCAAGTCAGATATGGATGAACGGTAGGAAAGGCATGAAGAGGCCACAGTGGAGCGTGTACTTGTAGAACACGGTTGGTCGGTCGGTTGGTCGGTCGCCGGGGTTTGAGGGTAGTGCATTCCTCCATGTCACGCAGGGCAGCCTGCGCCGCACCGCGGCCTTTCTCGTACCTTCATCGCCGGCCCGCCCTGCCGGCCTCTCCTCCCGGCCGGCCGGCGACCCTGAGGTGCCCAGGGGACAAGCCGGCCGCAGGGTGTGGGGGCCTGACCCCTTCCCCCCTTCCCTAGCCTGCCCCGTGCTCACCCCTACCCCCGGGGGCTCGGCAGCGCAGGCCCTGCGCGGCCCTCGGGCGCAGGGGCAGGAATGGGGGTGCGTGGCCCTCAGGGGCAGGGGCAGGAAGGGGGGTGCGCGGCCCTCGGGCGCAGGGGCAGGAAGGGGGTGCGTGGCCCTCGGGCGCAGGGGCAGGAAGGGGGTGCGTGGCCCTCGGGCGCAGGGGCAGGAAGGGGGTGCGTGGCCCTCGGGCGCAGGGGCAGGAAGGGGGTGGTGGGCCCTCGGGCGCAGGGGCAGGAAGGGGGTGCGCGGCCCTCAGGGGCAGGAATGGGGGTGCGCGGCCCTCGGGCGCAGGGGCAGGAATGGGGGTGCGTGGCCCTCAGGGGCAGGAATGGGGGTGCGCGGCCATCGGGCGCAGGGGCAGGAATGGGGGTGCGCGGCCCTCGGGCGCAGGGGCAGGAATGGGGGTGCGTGGCCCTCGGGCGCAGGGGCAGGAAGGGGGTGCGTGGCCCTCGGGCGCAGGGGCAGGAAGGGGGTGCGTGGCCCCTCGGGCGCAGGGGCAGGAAGGGGGTGCGTGCCCTGGGCCCAGGAAGGGGGTCGGCCCTCAGGCGCAGGGGCAGGAAGGGGGTGCGTGGCCCTCGGGCGCAGGGGCAGGAAGGGGGTGCGTGGCCCTCAGGCGCAGGGGCAGGAAGGGGGTGCGTGGCCCTCGGGCGCAGGGGCAGGAAGGGGGTGCGTGGCCCTCGGGCGCAGGGGCAGGAAGGGGGTGCGTGGCCCTCGGGCGCAGGGGCAGGAATGGGGGTGCGTGTCCCTCGGGCGCAGGGGCAGGAATGGGGGTGCGTGTCCCTCGGGCGCAGGGGCAGGAATGGGGGTGCGCGGCCCTCGGGCGCAGGGGCAGGAAGGGGGTGCGTGGCCCTCGGGCGCAGGGGCAGGAAGGGGGTGCGCGGCCCTCGGGCGCAGGGGCAGGAAGGGGGGTGGTGGGCCCTCGGGCGCAGGGGCAGGAATGAGGGTGCGTGGCCCTCGGGCGCAGGGGCAGGAATGGGGGTGCGTGGCCCTCGGGCGCAGGGGCAGGAATGGGGTGCGTGGCCCTTGGGGGCAGGAATGGGGGTGCGTGGCCCCTCGGGCGCAGGGGCAGGAAGGGGGTGCGTGGCCCTCAGGCGCAGGGGCAGGAAGGGGGGTGGTGGGCCCTCGGGCGCAGGGGCAGGAATGGGGGTGGTGGGCCCTCGGGCGCAGGGGCAGGAAGGGGGTGCGTGGGCCCTCGGGCGCAGGGGCAGGAAGGGGGTGCGTGGCCCTCAGGCGCAGGGGCAGGAAGGGGGTGGTGGGCCCAGCCCTGCACCTGCCTGAGGGCCGCAGGCTGCAGCCGCCCCAGGCCCCGCGGGCTGGCCCAGCCTCCCCGGTGTGCGCAGTTGACGGTGAAACTGCTGAAGGTCCTGTCCAGGCCCCCAGCCCAAAGCCTCCGGCCCGGGCACGCACCCGCTCAGGTTTGCGGGAAACCGCCTCACTGGGGTTTCCCTTCCTGGGGGCCCCCTCCCCCAGCCAGGGGGCCAGGGGGCCCTCCAGGCCCCGCCCTGAGCCCCCCACTCGGAACCTGCACTGTCATCCAGACCCCGGGATCCCTGCGCCCGGGAGGGGCGGGGAGGTGGGGGAAGACCCCGGACCCCGTAAAAAGCGCGTCAGAATGTCACAGGGTGGGTTCTGGCCACCTGGTTACGTTTCTGAAAAGGCAACGAAGGAGTGAAGGAGTGAACAAAGGAGGGTGCATCTCTTAAAAGCAGGTAACCCGCTGGTTTACAACAAAACAAGACTAAGGTGCAGGTGACACCCCCTCCCCGCTGCGCCCGCAGCGGGCCGGACCTCAAACTTCTCTGCCCCCGGGGACCCAGGGAAAGAATGTGGGGGGACGAAAAGTGCTTTCTGGGAATCCGATAAAACTCCTGTTGGGACCCCAAGGGGAGATGAGGACGGGGCGAGGGCGAGGCCGCGCAGAATGCCAGCCTGGCGCTCAGCCGCTCCTGCCCGCAGGGCTGTGGGTGTCACAGGCGTGACCGGCGAGTGTGGCAGAGCCACGCCACATCCTGGCGGAGCCCCTGGTTTCCAGGCGAGGAGCCACCCTCCTTGCGGCCGGAGCCCTGGCCTGCGCTCCCCTCAGCACCCACACCCCGGCTTGCTGTTTGCTGGGTGGCACGGCCACCCTCGGAGTCCCCCGCCCTGGCAGTGTTGGCACCAGGGGGCTCACTCTGGCCACATCTTCCCCAGGGCCCAGAGCAGACCCTCCGCACCGGCCTGCTCAAAAGGCCTTGGTTACGCGGATGAGCGAGTGAAGGAGTGAATCGAGGACTGAGACTTGCCCCAGGAAGAAACACTTGAAGCTTGAAGCCCAGGGAGATGGCGGGGTTGTGGCCTTTGTTTTAGGTGGAGAGGAACCTGGAGAGGCCCTTCCTGGGCTCCCCCCACCCCTGGTGCCTCTAACATGCTCTGGGGGTCCCCTCCTCAGCTCCCCCACCCCTGGTGCCTCTAACATGCTCTGGGGGTCCCCTCCTCAGCTCCCCCACCCCTGGTGCCTCTAACATGCTCTGGGGGTCCCCTCCTCAGCTCCCCCACCCCTGGTGCCTCTAACATGCCCTGGGCGCCTCATGTGGGCACTTGTCCCCCAGAGGCCCTCCTGCTCCTTAAGGGAAAAGCCTGTCCTTGTGTGGCTCATCAGTGCCTGTACCTCACCAGGAAGCATGTAATAGATGCTCAGCGCTAACATTGGTGGATGAACAGCTTCAACATGTATTTCTATCATGTTTCTAGTTAATACTAATACAGTTATTGGGTAAGGTGACCAGATTTTAACATTGGTAAAGTGGGACACCATTGACCAGGGGGGCGGGGGGGGGGTTCTTGATTAAAAATTTGGTCTATATGGAGCAACAAAAATGTTCGTAGAACGCAAAAATAGTATTGTAACATATTTTTTAAAATTTCAACATAAGTACAATTTACAAATATAATAAATAAAAAATTATGTATAGTATTATTTTATTCTTTGGCATATTTCTCATTTGAGTGAATTTTTTTTAGTAGATTGCTGTCGTTGTTTAAAAGGTCATGAATTTGCCGTAACGTAAGTCATAAGTGTCACATTCAAGGCTGGCGCTAGACTTTTTGCCGCCACTATAAAATATAAATAATACGAGTACTGTCTGCTAAATTCAAGAAAATTTATGTATTTATGAAATAAATAAATTACTTACCTAAATTATCTGAATAGCTGATTTGTAATGACATCACTTGTTTAACTAGCTTACTAGCACGCAGTACGATGTGTATCATCTGAGAGACAGTTACAAAATGTTTTCGTCGTTGCCAATCCCAAAAAATGCCATTGTTCATTAAGTCCAAACAATGGTGGTCGAATTCTAACAACTGATCGACAATGCGAACTTTGATAAGCAGTTCTCGATAATCCGTTCTCAACAATTACTTGTTATTATTAAAGCTTAACATTATAAAATTAACAAAAATAATATAAAACTCATATCCTGTCTAAATAGCCACATGGCCGCCGAAAACCGTATATTCCTTTCCCGTTCTGCCGCCGTTCCCTAGCTTGTCGTGCCTTCTTTCCAAAAATCGGGACTTTTTTAAAACGCCGCGGGACGCGGGACAAATTGTTAAAAATCGGGACTGTCCCACCAAAAGCGGGACGTCTGGTCACCTTATTATTGGGGCGTGTCTTCGGAAAACACTGGCGTTTTAGTTAAGGAAAGCTGTTTCCACGTGGTGTTTCGGAGTCTCTTTAAGGTAGGGTCTGGGGATGGAATGGAAGGTGTACTTTGGAAAGCATTCAGGGGGCAGGTAGGGACTGCGGCAGGATCCCAGGGAGCAAAGGCCAAGGGTGTGCCTGCTGCTTACTGGGAGAGGACTGGAGAGAGAGCAGGTCTGCTGGGAGGGACACCTGGGGTGCCCCGGGGAGGGAGCCCAGCGCCCCGCCCTGCCCCATCTTGGTCCTGGAGTGTTGGGTAACGAGCCCAGCGGGGGCCTGGGATTTTTCTTGGGGAGTCAGCAGGAGTCTGAAGTGCAGAGATAGGTGAGGGTGGGGAGAGAGGGAGAGAAACCCCCAGGGGGAACAGGGAGGTTCTACGGAGGAAGAAAGCAGCCCGCTTGCTCAGGTGACCCTAAGAATGCACCAGCTCTCAGGAAGCCCCACCGGCAGGCCATTGTTCTGCAATCTCCCAGGTGGTTTGGCTCCAGGCTTATCTAAATCCAGGCCTCTGGTGGGGGTGCAGGGAAGTGGGAGGACAAAGCTCACTTAACAAAAGCTTTTTTTTTTTTAATGACTGAAATGTAAATGCTTCAAAAATATAAACTGCCCAGGGAAGAGAGAAGTTTGACTTTGCTTTGAACCAGTTCCCCCACCCCATCCCCAGCAGGTACAGGATGGGGCTCCTTTAAAACCCTGAGAGCATAAAAGAGAATTATGCTCTTCCATTCCTGACCTGTTGGGAGGAGGCGTTTCCCACACGCGGACTGTGTGCCAGACACAGAGACTGGACAGTTTAATGGGATGGAGGGAGTTGGGTTCTGGCTGAAGTAAGACAAAAAGGAACATGTTTTCCATGTTGAGTGCCTCAGGACACGTCCTCTAACGCTCTGTGCTCCCGTTTCCTCTTTTGGAAAAGGGGAGTCCTAGCTCCTAACTCTGCTCCTCTGGGAGGGTGAAATGAGACTCGGTGGGGGGTGCATCGCAGGAGGGCGTGGGCAGTGGGGGCTGCAGTGCTGCAAAGCGGCCCCAGTCACCCCGTTCCCCGGGCAGCACGTTGGGCCTTGGGCTCCAGCGGGGAGAAACTGCCCCCGCCTTGAGGAGCTGGGCCTTGCGGTGAAGACAGACGTGTGGACAGACCAGGACAAGGCTGTGGGGCCTGGCGGGGAGCGTCTGGCTCTCCCGGGGTCTCTGACTGTGGCCAGTGAAAGGGGCCGCCTGGGGACTGTTTGCCCCACTCCTAGCACAGCGCCTGCCATGTAGGAGCTGAAAGACTTGAGTGCGTGGAACTAATGTAGACCTCTTCTCTATCAGTTTCAAGAAAAAAACCTGAGCTACAGCGTTGGTGTAACAAAGCTGAGCAGAGGCGGGAGGGAGAGCAGGCGAACAGTAGACACCGCTGTCTTGGTGGGGCCATTGTCCTTGAACGGGGCGAGGCAGTGGGTGAAAGCAGAGGAAAGGGGTCTCAGAGCCCAGAGGAGGGAGACGGGAGGGCGTGAGCTGGGGGTTGGGGGAACTGAGGGCTCCTGGGGAGCTGGAGGGAGAGCTGGCAAAGGTGGGCCGGGGCCCCCTGAGGAGCTGGATTCTTCAGGTGTGTGCTGGGGGGGGAGGGGCGGCAGGGCGGGGGGCAGCAGCTGTCAGAGCAGGGTCATCTGAGCTGGATTGGGTTTTATTTCATTTCCTCCCAAACCTCATTGGGCTTGCTTTACTCTCCCCTCCTCTCCAGCTTAGAGTGAAGGTTAGGGCACACACCCTGGAGTCATGGTGCCCACCCCAGCCCCAGTAACTCTGTGTCCTTTGAAAGTTACTAACCTTCCCATGCCTCAGTTTCCCCAACTGTGCCAGGGGTGATTACTGTGAGAGCTGAGTTAATTCACGTAAAGGGAGCAAAGCCCAGCGCGCAGTAAGTACCGATTACACTCCCGCTGTTAACCTGCCACCTGGACAGCATGTCCTCGTCCTGGAAGTGAGGTGCCCCGGCCGCACCCACACTCCTGGGCTGCAGGAATCGAGGTGTGTGTGAGGCAGACGCCTGGGGTCATGTTTGCATGTTAGAGAGAGGAGGATTGAAAGGAGGGGACACGCCTTGAGGAGGTCAGGAGCCAGGGAGGAGGAGGCTGTGGCAGAGTCTGCGTGAGCGACAGGAGGCCCTGAACCCAGGAGCTGAGAGTGAGGAGTAGAAAGTGGCAGGGTTCTGAGTGGTGCAGGTGGGCAGTGAAGGTGGTGCCCCAGTTTCCAGCCGAGGGCCTGGGAGGGTTGGGGCGGGGAGGCCAGAACTGAGACGGAGAATGTAGGAGAGGCCGGCTGGGGGTGGGGCCATAATGATCACTCCATGATTCAAGGGGGGACATCTGCTCAGACCGATTTCCTGCTCAAAACTCTCCAAGGAGCAACGTAGTGTTAGATAAATGGAGTCGAGTAGTGCTCACCTCCTAGGAGGAGTGTAGAGATTTGTTCATGCAAATCAAACGCTGAAGACCTGGTCAGTGCACAGAGTAAGTGCCTGTGAGTGTTGCTGCCATAAGTAATTGTGACCCTGTGACCCTGTAAGTAACTCATGCACCTTCCAGGGCCCCTGCCAGTCCGCGGCCCGTGTCCGGACTCACCTGGCCCCACTCGTGCTTCCAGTCCACAGAGGACACCGCTGCTCTCCCTCCAGACTTGAGAGCACTCCTCCCTCCCCTTGTTCTTACCCTGCATCACTCCTTCATGTCTCAACTAAGCTGTCACTCCCTCTAGAAAGTGTTCCTGACCTCCTGGCGCCTGGGTTGGGGGCAGGGAAGAGAGGGCCCTCCTATGTGTTACAGTCTTTATGATCCTGTCTGCAAAATCTCGGGGTGTTGGGAGCTCCTAAGGGGCAAGACCTCGGGGTCTGGTGGAACAAGCACAGTGTCACCCAGAGGTGAGTCTATACGTTCTATTTAGCTGGATGGGCGAATGGGATGGACTTCGGAGGCGAGGTCTGGATGGGAGATACGGAGTAGGGTCACTAGCATGTGGGTGACTTTTAGATCACAGGAGAGAGATGAAATTATTGACAGGAGCATTCTTCATGCTTGGTCTCTCTCCTTTGACCTCGTGTATTTTTCTGGAAACGGAGGGCTCCATGACATCATTCTGTTCTATTTGTGCCGCTGCTTGCACGATGGACCTCCTCTGATGTCTCTCGTCACGTCCTTTCACCCGGCCATCCCTCGGTCATGTGTTTTCCCCATAATTCATCTCCACATCCAGCTTCATCTTTGCTTCTGAACTCCTGACCTGTATTTCAGCTGTTCGTAAATACCCCAAACGGCATCTTTCTTTCACAGCAAGCCAAAGGGAGCAGGCGACCTCAAACCCAGCACCCGCCCCCACCCCGCCCCCAGCCCCCACAACCAAACCAAGTTTCACAGTCTCCAAACTCAGTCTTAGAGTTTCAGTTCCTCCTCTCTCCCCCCACATCCTTCCTCTTCTATCTTGCCATTTCTGATTCTGGAACTCTGGGATTTGACTTCTCATTTCATTTTCACTGTCACCATTCTACCTCTGGCTTTCATGATCAGTTGCCTAGGCTATAGGGTGTCCCAACAAATGCAGACACACACTTTGAATAATTATAAAGGCAGTGTTTATTAAAATACATTTCATTTTCAAAATTGAGCTATCAGCTGATACAGTATGTATACATTTTGGGGGGACACCCTGTATTATAATAGCTTCTTAATGGGCCTACCTGTCTCCAGGTAACCTTCTAAAACACACGTATGATCAGGCCCCTCTCCCACTCAAAGACATTCAAAGGCTGCACAGCCGTGGAGTACAGTCCAAGCCCCTGACCACGTCCCCACAGTCCAGGCCCAGCGTTTTCCCAGGCTCATCTCTCACCCACCCCTGCCCCTGAGCTCTCCAACTCTCCACATTGTATTGGAATCTGCTATTAAACTCTTCTCTGTAGTCTCATTCCACGTGTCAGGACCAGCCCTGTGACCTCGGTGTCTGAAGCATCTAGATGAATGCCTGAGGAATGAGCATTTGCTGAATAATGGGCATCACCACTTCTGGAGAGGGCATCTCACCTAATCCTCCTAACCCGATGTCTGGCTCAGTGTCCAACACACGGAACGTATTCAATAAGGATTGGGGGAATTGCTGACTTATTATGGAATGTAAATCCCATGAGGATAGGAACTTTTATTTTTTAAACGAAATATGTTTGACATATCACATTGTATAAATTTAAGGTGGACATATTAACCTTGTATTTTTATATGTCGTTATGTGATTGCCATTGTAGCAATAATTAGCAGTAGGAACTTTATTTACTTCAGTCTCTCTTGTTTAACAGTATCTGACGTAATAGGTATTGAATAAAAACTTGTGGAACGAAGGCATGGATGAATGAAACCATCACATGGACCCCCTTTCCCATGGCATTGCTGTCTCGGGCTTTGTTTCCAGGAGTGTGAAGGTAGTTGGACTACAAATGTGTCACGCTGCTGCTCTTGTTGGCTGGATATCTGAATCTTGTTTAACATAAAAAAACATTCAAACCTGTAAAGAATTTTTGTGAGTTTATTTGAGCCAAACTATCGATAATTGCCAGGAAGCAAAATCTCAATGTATTGGGATAATGCTCCAGAGAATGGTGAGTTTTTACCTTGTTTTTATAAATTAAGGAGAAGACGTAAGTGGGTTACATGAAATCCATTGGTGAGAAGATTTGAAGATGGCAGCGTAGGTAAATGCCTGTATTCACTGCCTCCCACAACCACATCAAAATTACAACTAAAAGACAGGACAACCATCATCCAGAACCACTGGAAAGCTGGCTGAATGGAAGCCCTACAACTAGAGTAAGGTGACCAGACGTCCCGCTTTTGGTGGGACAGTCCCGATTTTTAACAATTTGTCCAGTGTCCGCGGCATTTTAAAAAAGTCCCGATTTTTGGAAAGAATGCACGACAAGCTAGGGAACGGCGGGAGAACGGGAAGGGAATATATGGTTTTCGGCAGCCATGTGGCTATTTAGCCAGGATATGAGTTTTATATTATTTTTGTTAATTTTATAATGTTAAACTTTAATAATAACAAATAATTGTTGAGAACTGGTTATCGAGAACTGCTTATCAAAGTTCGCATTGTTTTTATTTATTTATTTATTTTTTTATATATATATATATATATATATATATATATTTATTTATTTTATTTTTTTAAATTTCTTTATTGATTAAGGTGTCACATATTTGTCCTCATCCCCCCATTCCCATCCCACACCCCTCCCACGGATGCCTCCACCCCCCTGTTGTCCTTAACCATTGGTTAGGCTCATATGCATGCACACAAGTCCTTTGGTTGATCTCTCCCCCTACCCCCACCTTCCCCTACCCTCCCTCTGAGGCCTGACAGTCCGATCGATGCCTCCTTGTTTCTGGGTCTGTTCTTGTTCATCAGTCTATGTTGTTCATCATTTCCCCTAGATGAGTGAGATCATGTGTTACTAGAAATATACTTATAAGAACTGAATGTGAGACGAGCAATAATAGTTATGCTGACAGGCAAATGAATCAGTCTGTAGTAAGTTTCTTTCTGGACCAACAGATCTTTTGAGACCCAATTTCAATGTCCACCAGTTCCTTATGTGTACATGTCGGCCTGACTTTTCAGCTCTGGATGCTGGACAAATGGTGGTAATGTAGGTCCGACTCCCTCTGGTTTGGTCTCGCCCGGACCCAGGGGCACAGCTTCACCCGGACTCAGGGGCGCGTGGCCTCACCCAGACCCAGGGGCACACGGCCTCACCCGGACCCCGGGGCGCGTGGCCTCACCCGGGCCCAGGACCCAGCCTCATCCGGACCCAGGGGCGCGTGGCCTCTCCCGGACCCAGGGGCATGGTTTCACCCGGACCCGGGACCCAGCCTCGCCCGGATCCAGGGGCGCACGGCCTCATCTGGACCCGGGATCCAGCTTCACCCGGACCCAGTGGGGCGTGGTGTCTCCTGGACCCAGGGACGCGTGGCCTCACCCAGACCCGGGACCCAGCCTCACCAGGACCCAGGGGCGCACGGCCTCACCCAGACCCGGGATCCAGTTTCACCCGGACCCAGGGGTGCGTGGCCTCACCCGAAAGTTCGCATTGTTGATCAGTTGTTAGAATTCGACCACCATTGTTTGGACTTAATGAACAATGGCATTTTTGGGGATTGGCAACGATGAAAACATTTTGTAACTGTCTCTCAGACGATACACATCGTACTGGATGCTAGTAAGCTAGTTAAACAAGTGATCTCATTACAAATCAGCTATTCAGATAATTTAGGTAAGTAATTTATTTATTTATTTCATAAATACATAAATTTTCTTGAATTTAGCAGACAGTACTCGTATTATTTATATTTTATAGTCGCGGCAAAAAAGTCTAGCGCCGGCCTTAAAAGTGACACTTATGACTTACGTTACGGCAAATTCAGAGGAACAATACAAGTTAGTATTGTTATTATTTAGAAAGAAATATAGAATTAAAATAATTTTTAAAATATAGTTACTTTATAACAATCAAATTAATTTATAAACTAACAATAAAATATGTTCATGTAATTATGTACCTACTTACTGTGTTTTTAAGCAATATGTATATAATAATTTATAATATAATTTTAAATTATTTTTTTTTAGATTTTTAACATAATGAGTAAGAAAAGAGGATGCAAATTCAATGATGATCTAAGAAGTGAATTTCCTTTTATTAAAAAAACCCAAAGCGATTACAATATAGACCAAATTTTTAATCAAGAACTCCCCCTCCACCCCCCCCGCCCGAAACCGGTTTGGCTCAGTGGATAGAGCATCGGCCTGCGGACTCAAGGATCCCTGGTTCGATTCCGGTCAAGGGCACGTACCTTGGTTGCGGGCACATCCCCAGTAGGGGGTGTGCAAGAGGCAGCTGATCGATGTTTCTCTCTCATTGATGTTTCTGACTCTCTATCCCTCTCTCTTCCTCTCTGTAAAAAATCAATAAAATATATTTTTTTAAAAAAAGAAAAATTCAATAAAATACACTTAAAAAAAAAAAAAAGCAACACCCCCCCCCCTCCCCCCCCACCCCCGGTCAATGGTGTCCTGCTTTACCAATGTTAA
Organism: Ia io; assembly: GCA_025583905.1. NCBI lineage: Eukaryota > Metazoa > Chordata > Mammalia > Chiroptera > Vespertilionidae > Ia > Ia io. The sequence goes on along the minus strand of JAJQQW010000019.1, from coordinate 3,125,368 downwards.
AATCTGGTCACCTTAAACTAGAGAAGTAAAGAAGAAAGCACACTGAGACTGGTAGGAGGTGCGGAGGCTCGGGACCCACGTGGGCCGCTTTTCCAATCGGGAGGGAGGTTGTCTTTGCAGAGGCTTCCTGGAGGAGAAAGGAGTCCCAGTCCCACACCAGACCCCCTGCCCAGGGCTCCAGAGCTGGGAAGAGAAGTCCCTACGGCAGTAAGAACTACAGGTTGTAAAAACCACTGCAGATTGGGGCTCAGAGACACAGAGGCTGCTGGAGACACAGCTGTTCCTCTTGAAAGGCTGGCACCATGAACTGAACTTAAAAGATTCTGCTTCCCCTGAGCTCTAGCACCAGGGCAAGGCTCTGGGGAACACAGACAGATATGAGGAGGAACTGAATTGTCTGGCATCTGGGCAGGAACTTGGGGGCGGCTTTCTCCCAGATGGAGGTGCTCACAGGGATCATTGTTTCTATGCTGGGACCTCCTCGGTCGCAGGGCTGACAGGCAGCCATTTCTGTTTGCTCCACTCTGGTGATTCCCTAAAACTCCACTTTATCCAATTTACAACTCCACCCAAGCTGCCTGCAGAAGCTTTAGCATATGAAAGGCCTGTCCTTGCTCGAGCTAAAATCTCTCAAACAAACTACAGCTGGGTCAGGGAGCCCCAAACCTATCAATAAAAGGCCCAAGACCTGACACCAGCACCAGCCTGCCTTGCTTTATAGCCGGGCCTTATCTGGGCACTTCTAAACCGGATACAAAGAGGATGAGTCTGCAATCACTCTGTAGGTCCTGCTGGGTGACCCTAGGCAGTGGCTGACTTTGCACCTCCCTGGAGACCCAAGAGCCAGTGTACCCAGTGGTCAGTGTCAGACCACAACAGATTACAACTCTTCATATCCCTAAGTGACACACTCAGGGGGCAGACTCAGTGAACACCAAAGCCCCACTGAAGCAAGTCCTGCCCCACAGGGGTGTCTCCTGCACAGCAGCTCTTCCATTGTAGTTGTAGCTGGTCCTCACAGCCAATTGGCCTGGAGGTCAATTCCTCCCAGTGACACCAATAGCAATCAAGTCTCAACTACAACAAGATTGTGCACACAGCCCACAAAGGGGTGCACCTAGAGCTCCCAGGTCAGGTGACTGGGGAAGCTGAGCCGCTGGGCCCTATAGGATATCTATTACACAAGGCTACTCTACCAACTCAAGGAGACATAGCAGCTCTACCCAACACATAGAAACAAACACAGGGCAGCAGCCAAAATGCAGAGACAATGAAACATGTCACAAATGAAAGAAGTAGAAGAAAGCAAACTACTGGATATAGAGTTCAAAACCATGGTTATAAAGTTACTCAAGAATCTTCTAGAAACCTCCAAAAAAGAAGAAAAGGACCAGTCAGAAATTAAGCATACACCAACTAAAATAAAGAATAATACACAGGACTCAACAGTAGAGTAGAGGATTCCAAGAATCAAATAAACAATTTGGAATATGAGAAAGTGAAAAAACACCCAACCAAAAGAGCAAAAAGAAAAAAGAATCCAAAAATATGAAGATAGTGTAAGGAGCCTCTGGGACAACTTCAAGCATACCAACATTCGCATTATAGGGGTGCCTAAAGAAGAGAGAGAGCAAGATATTGAAAAACTATTTTAAGAAATAATGACAGAAAACTTCCCCTACCTGATGAAAGAAATAGACTTACAAGTCCAGGAAGCACAGAGAATCCCAAACAAGAGGAACACACCAAGATACATCATAATTAAAATGCCAAGGGCTAAAGACAAAGAGAGAATCTTAAAAGCAGAAAAGCAGTTAGTTACCTACTAGTACAAGGGCATGCCCATAGGACTGTCAGCTGATTTCTCAACAGAAACTATGCAGGCCAGATGGGAGTGGCAAGAAATATTCAAAGTGATGAATAGCAAGAACCTACAACCAAGATTACTCTATCCAGCAAAGCTATCGTTTAGAATTGAAGGTCAGATAAAGAACCTCACAGACAAGAAAAAGCTAAAGGAGTCCATCACCACTAAACCAGTATTATATGAAATGTTGAAGGATATTCTTTAAGAAGAGGAAAAAGAAGAAAAAGATAAAAAATATGAACAAAAAAAAAATGGCAACAAATACATACCTATCAACAATTAAATCTAAAAATCAAAATAAACCAATAAGAAATCTAATGAACAGAATAAACTGGTGAATAAAATAGAATCAGAGGCATGGAAATGGAACAGACTGATGATTCTCAGAGGGAATTAAAACAAAGGTCATATGTGCATATATGCATTACTTATGGACACAGACAATAGGGTGGCGAAGATCTGGGATAGGGCGTGAATTGGGTGGAGGGGGGTGATGAGGGGGAAAAGAAGGGCATCTGTAATAATCTCAACAATAAAGATTTAAAAAAAAATCCATTGGTGATCTGTAAGGGAGGTGGGAGAAAGCAAATCGGGGCAATCTCTGTGACTGGATCAAAAGTAAAATGATGGACACATGCTTCTTTTACATAAATGGATACAGGATAGTTAACAGTTGACAATTAACACCATAACAATAACAATGAGGGAATCTGGGGTTTGCCCTGGTGCCATTTGTTGGGCCCTGAGGGGTCCTGAAAAAGGGAAGGTACAAGTTACCCACACATTTCACAGGGGTGTTATCTTGGATGCAAAAGACAATAGGCTGGGTAAAGATCAGAAGTTGATCGTTGTCAAGGAAGATACTGGCCTAGGAAATGACTACCTACTATAAACTGCTTTTAGTTAAATTTTTAATTTCAGACCATCCTTTGTGTTTACTGTAGGTCTTTGAGTTTGCAAAACCGCCATGCAGGCCTTCCCTGAACCAGTCCGGTTAGCTGCTAACCATTAGCAAGTGGCCTTTTTTCCTGTCCGTACAGCACACAAACAACATTATTCTTCCCCACGCCACTGCGGCAGAACCCATGCGCACCGATGTGGCTTAGCTTGAATTGAATTTTATTAATTTAATTAGTTCCTTCTAGCTCAGTCTTTGGGCAATAAAAAATAATTTCCTGTCTCCCATGTGATAAGGTCAAGAGTAAAAATATAAAGAAGACATTTGTTGTCAAACGAACTTACAGGAAGCCTTTAGTTTCAGGTGGGGGGCTACTTACTTATAAAATGAGAGGCATCGGTCCTTCTCCGAGTGGATCCATGTTAAATTCAGGCACACTGACGAGTGGATTTCCAGCCCCACCAGATTCCCCGGGTGGGCCTGGGCATCTGCATTTTCAGCAGGACGCACTCCTCACTGGACATTCTCCAGGCCTCCGGGACAGCTCTGCGTACTTCTTCTAGTGCGTGGGTGATTGAGCCTTTCTATTCTCTCTCTTTTCTTTCTTCCTTTTTAGATTTATTTTTTATTTTCTATTCTCTCTCTTTTATCGGCTGCTTTTTCTTAATGGCTTTGGAGCCTCCCTCTCCCCTCCCTAAAGTCAACTATCACGTACACTGACTCTCACCCCAACTCCAGGGTCTCCAGTGTCCCCTGGGGTCCTGTGGGTGCCAGGAAAGGCCCCGTGGCTCATCTGTGCTCCGAACTTCAAGAGCAGCTTAACAGATACTTTTTTCTTGTTTGGGTTCTACTTCTTTCCTTCTTTTCACCCAAATCCCAACTGGTTCAAAAGGGAAACTGAGTGAGTACCGACCAAGGAACACACATATCAACTTATGTTATCCATCCTGATGAGTTTAGTGGCAGCTGTTACTTCAACGGCTGCAAAGCAACGGCTATGAAGTCTGATCATTAAAACACCGTTAATAAATACGAAACACAGCGCATATTCAATGATAGGTATCCCTTTTTCATACATGTTTCCCATTGATTGTGTATCTCCCAGAGCATAGACCAAGCCAAGGCTCAGGTCAGCCTATAGTGCCTGGAAGGTGAGGCTGTAGCGAGGTCAACAGGTAAAAATGAATGAAAAGGAAATGGAAACCAAAGCCAAGTCATGGGGGGAGGCTCTGGCCAGTGATGCCCTGTTAGTTACACGGGAGAATTACCCGGGCAGCTTCCCCTGGTCTCACCTCACGGGCACCAGAAACTCTGAGTTTGCAAACCACTAAGGTCAGCCGAATGAGGGCCTCAGCCTACAGAGCAGGAGGAGCTCTCAGAGCGACTAGCCCAGGTCAGACGCCCACCCGAAGTCCACGGCCCCCCGAGCGGCCGGGCACCAACTATTCCCACCCTTCCGAGAGGCAGTGATGGAGACACCGATGGGTACAGAGGAGAAAGGCGGCAGAAAACAACCAAATGCTTTCTGAGGGGTCGGTCCTGAATGTATACTGTTAAATCATTTAATCTCACGGAGGCCCCCCATTATGCAGGAGAAAACAGCCTCCCAGCAGCTAGGTCACTTCCTCTAGGTAACTCAGCTGGTCGGTAAGGAGCAGTCAAAATTCAGGCCTCACCTGCCGGCTCTGAACCCCATGTCCTTTCCACTCTATTTTGTTGTCTATCATATCAAAAGAGGAAGAAATAAACCCATTTGCCTGCCTTCTTAGAGTGTTCCGTGTGTGTAGGGAGGGAAAGTGTGGCTATGGAGACGAAAGATCAGGCGAAGTGTCTAAGAGGGTGAGCGTGTGGCTAAAGAAAGAGGGAGGTGGGAAACCACTGCCTGCCGAAGGCGGCTCTGCCAGAAGCTTCCCGGGAGGGCAGGGAGAGCTTCAGAGCAGGTGAAAGCCAGCTGAGGGAGATGCTTCACCTCTCTGCCTAGTGAGGCAGGGGAAGGCAGGCCTGCAGGGGAGGAGGGAGTGGGCCTGGAGACTCAGATTTGGGAAGGACCCCCAGACAGAACAGCTGTGTTTACCTGGGGCAGGAAGCAGAGGAGCTGACATGGGGTGTGCGAAGCTCAAGGTGAGGGGAGGAGGTGAAGAGGCACATGAGGCGGATGACAACTCAGAAAGTGTCAGCTCAGAGGGGATCTGAGCAGGTCCTGGCCTCCCGGTCGGGATTCAGCAGCGTCTCCCCAAGCGCGAGGGCTGGAGCCTTAACTATCCCGCGTGGGTGGGTCCCTATTAAATGGTAACTGCACCAACACCACTAGGTTGGTGTTGTGTGTGTGTGTGTGTGTGTGTGTGTGTTTTCAAAAGTGGTGTCAGAAAACATTGAGTAATAAGAGTTTTGGAGTCACATACGGTTAAATAAAGCACCAAGATTCCTAGCAGGAAATAACTAAAAAGCTATTACACATTACTAAAAAGTTACTTAAAACTCAATTTTGAAATGCCGACTTTGAGATTTTTCCTATAGACGCGGGGGCGGGGGCGGGGGGAGGGGTGGAGATAGTAATTACACTCAATTGCAGCCACGCTAGACTTCCTTTCTGGCATGCATTTTTCTCCTGGTTACATTTCACACAATTAATAGGCCTAATCACTCGGGGTCTGTGTAATTACCACCCATGGCTGGAACCTCTGTCTTAGGGAATGAATAGTCTTTCCACACAGGCCCCTGGAAGTGAAGGAAATCTGATTATTCATGAAAGTCCCTCTATAGGCTGTAAAAAATCATCAGGCTTTAAGATAAATTTATTATTCAGTTGTGTCGCTATTTGTAGCTAGCAAAAACGATACAAATAATGTAGTACCTTTAAAAAGTTCCAATAGTCCCCGTCTCACAAAGAGCTGTGCTTTCCTCCAATTTGAAAATGTTTGAGAGAAATGAAAATTAACATCAGAGACGGTGTGTTTCTTTCTAATTCCTTGAAATGCTTGGTGTATAGGCCTCCTGTTCTCCCCACTAGGTGTGAAAGTACTTTAGTGAAAGTTTCATCCAACTTGGTCAATTATTAATCCTGTTTCTTTGAAAAGTCTGACAATGTTAGAGTAACAATAACAGGCTGTAAACCACTCCCCCTAATTGTGCAAGGGCTCCCCTCTTCCCCTGCCCAGTCAGGGTGAACTGGAATGAAGTCACATTCCAGCACTTTCCATTGGCCAGGAGAACCCCCTTTTCCCCCCAGCTCCCCCCCCCCCCAGCCCAGGACCCCAGAGGGAGTGGAGGAGGACCCTTCTGCAGCCGAAGGGAGGGCGGATGGAAGGGGCTGCAGGGACAGTAGAGAAGGAGGTGGGGCAGGAAAACGAAGGGCAAACCAAACCAAGAAAGTAAAGCAAGAGAGGGGCCAATTCCAGTGAGGGAGGGAGGAGGGCAGAGCGGGCGGCCAGAGGCTGCGGCCCAGGTAGAAGGGAAGGAGCGCACTTCGGAAGCCCAACCAGTTCACTCACCAGGGCTCTCCTCGCCCTCCACCACGAAAATAGAGCCGCAAATCCAGTGAAGCGTTCTTCATTTACCTAGTGAATGACTGGACAAAACTTCAAAATGAATTTTTTTACTGAGATCTTTAAAACAAAGACAGGATTTTATAACAGATTAAAAAGACTTTTTTCTAAGAACTTTTCACTTTGAAATTTTTTATGTTTTAATTTGCTCTTGAGCGATGGGATTTGTTTTGACAGTGAACTCACTGTGCTAGCTCACTCCAAAGCCCATACACCCTTTTTCTTAATAACGTCATTGAGGCACAGTAACATGCCATGACAGTCACCGGTTTAAATGTACAATGCACAAACTGTCTTTGATTAATTTGTACAACCATCGCCGTAATCCGGTTTTAGAATTTTGCCATCACCCCGTGAAGACCTCACTGCCCATCTGCCGTTAATTTCCATTCCTACCTCAAGCCCCAGGTAGCCACGGGTCTACTTCCTGTTCTAAAAATGTGATCGTTCTGGACATTTCATATAAATGGAATTATACAATCTTTGGTCTTTTGTGACTGGCTTCTTTCACTTTGCAATGTTTTTGTGGTTCATCTGTGTTGTACAAGTCATTATTTCATTCTTTGACTGCTGAGTAGTATTTCATTATACGGCTGTCCCACACTTTGTTCATCTAATCACCAGCTGACAGACATTTGGAACTGTTTCTACTTTTTGGTTATTATGAATAATGCTGCTGAGAACATTCCAAGTGCCAGTCTTCCTGTGGTCTGTGCTTTCATTTCTCTGGGTTAGATGCCTAGGAATAGAATTGCTGGATCGTATGGTAATGTTTAACATTGTAAGAAACTGCCATGATTTTCAAAATGGTTCCACCATTTTACATTCTCACCAACAAGATATGAAGGCACTAGAATATATGTGCCTATCTTTATATTCTGGACAACTTATGTCATTGTCTGTCTTTATGTGATAGATTGTGTGTGTGCGTGATATGTCACATTTTCTTTATCCATTCATCTGTTGACAAACACATAGGCTGCTTACATACCTTGGCTATTGTAAATAATGCTGCAGTGAACAGAGGGATGTGTCTATCTTTTTGAATTAGTGTTTTGGGTTTCTTTGAATAAATACCCAGAAGTGGAATTGCTGGGTCAAAAGTCCTCTTTTTTATTTTTAAAGGAAACTCCATACTGTTCTCCACAGTGGCTGCACCAGTGTGCATTCCCACCAGCCGTGCATGGGGTTCCCTTTTCTCCACATCCTCGCCAGCACTTGTTGTTTGTTGACTTACTGATAATAGCCATTCTGACAGGTGCAAGGGGTTATCTCATTTTGGTTTTAATTTGAGCATCTTTTCATATGTCTATTGGCCATCTGCCTTCTTTTGAGAAAGGTCTCTTCAGAGCCTCTGCCCAGTTTTTTAAAATTTGCATTTCTCTGATGATTACTGATATTGAACACTTTTAAAATAACAATGTCTTCTCTGCAAAACTGTCTATTCTGGTCCTCTGCCCATTTTTAAAATTGGATTATTTGGGGGAGGGTTGGTTTTTATTGTTAGTTTGTTTTGTTTTTTGAGAGAGTGGGAGAGGAAAAGTCAGAAACATCGATGTGAGAGAAACACATTGATTGGTTGCTTCCTGCATGCGCCCTGACTAGGGCCTGGGCCGGGGAGGAGCCTGCAATCGAGGTACGTGCCCTTGACCACAATCGAACCCGGGACCCTTCGGTGTGCAGGCCGACACTCTATCTACTGAGCCACACCGGCTAAGGCGGGGGTTGTTTGTTTTTTGTTTTTCTGTTTTATTGCTATCGAGTTGTATGAGCTCTTCATATATTTTGGATATTAACCCCTCATCATAGATATGATTTGCTAATATTTTCTCCCATTTCATAGGTTGCTTTTTCATTTTGCTGATAGTTTCCTTTTCTGCATTGAACTAGAACCGTTTCAGTTTAATGTCGTCTCACTTGTCTATTTTAATTCTGTTGCCTTTGCTCTTTGTGTCAAACCCAAAAAAGTCGCTGCCAAGACTGATATCAAGGAGCTTGCTGCCTATGTTTCCCTACCTGCTGGGAGTTTTATGGCCTTAGGTCTTGCATTCAAGTCTTGAACGCATTTCGAGTTAGTTTTTGTTTATGGTGTAAGATAGTGGTCCAGTTTCATCCTTTTGCATGTGACTGTCCAATTTTCCAAACACCATTATTGAAGAGACAGTCCTTTTCCCATTCTATACTACTGGTTCCTTTTTTATAAATTAATTGGCTAGGTATGTGCCATTGATCTATGCCAATACCATACTGTTTTGATTACTATATCCTTGCAGTATAGTTTGAAATCAGGGGGAATGATGCCTCAGATTGTTTTGTCTATTCAGGGTATGAGTAATTTTTTAAGGGAGATTAAAAATCAAGTAGAAATAGAATGCTATTGCTTTTTGCTCTATTGTTTTTGCCTACACTTTGTTACTTTTTACAATGAAACCAACGTGTTTTTGCAGTGAGTGAGATGATCCCCCCGATTAACAACTGAATTTGTTCGTATAGTGTATGCTCACTGTACTTTCTGGAAACAATATTAAATAATCAGACAAAATCCTCCTTCAAAAGTCACGGTGTAGCCTGGTAGGCGTGGCTCAGTGGTTGGGTGTCAACCTATGAACCAGGAGGTCATGGTTTGATTCCTGGTCAGGGCACGTGCCCATGTTGTGGGCTCGATCTCAATGTGGGGTGTGCAGGAGACAGCCAACCAATGATTCTTTCCATCATTGATGTTTTTATGTCTCTCCCTCTCCCTTCCTTCCTTTCTGAAATCAATAAAAATATATTTTAAAAAAATCACGATGTGGAACCATTTCTGAATTCTTCATTTTATTTGTCAAAATAGCTCTAAAAAGAATAACTGTAGCTGATCATTATGGTCAGAAAAGATATGATTTAAAGATTCTTTGATTTACTAAGAATTGTTTTGTGGCTAACATAGGATCTACCCTGGAGAATGTCCCATGTGCACTTGAGAAGAACGTGTATTCTGCTGCTGTTGGATGGAACGCTCTGTAAATGTCTGTTAAGTCTACCTACCTAACATGTAGTTTAAGTTCAAAGTTTCCTTATTAATTTTGTCTGAATGATCTTTTCATGGTTGAAAGTGGGTTATGAAAGTTCCCTACTATTATTACGTGGCTATTTCTCCCTTTAGGTTTGTTAATATTTGCCTTGATATAGTTCGGTGCTCCTATGTTGGGTGCATAAGTATTTACAAATGTTGTATCCTCTTGTTGGATTGAACCCTTTATCATTCTATAATGACCTTCTTTGTCTCTTATTACAGCCTTTGGCGTAAAGCTCATTTTGTCTGACATGAGTATAGCTTCCCCAGCTTTCTTTTGGTTTCCATTTGTATGTAATACCTTTTTCCATCCTTTTGCTTTCAGTCTGTGTGTGTCCTTGAAGCTGATATGAGTGTCTCGTAGGCAGCATATACTTGGGTCTTGTTTATTTATTTATGTATTTATTATCCATTCTGCTACTCTATGTCTTTTGATTGGAGAATTGAGTCCACTTACACTTAAAGTAATAATTGATAGGGATGGACCTACTATTGTGATTGTATTCATTGCTTTCTGGCTGTTTTGTAGTTCCTTTGTTTCTGTCTTGCTCAATTACTTTGTTATTTAATAATTTTCTGTAGTGGTATGCATAGATCCCTTTATCTTTTGTGAAACTACTATAGATTTTTGCTTTGTGATTAACATGAGGCTTACATGAAGCATCTTATATTTGTAACAGTCTATTTTAAAGTTAGAGCTCTGACCACACACTAGCGCTCTACATTTTTGCTCTTCTCCGATTTTACGATTTTGATATCCCAATTTATCTCTTTTTACTTTGTGTATCCATTAATAAATTAATGTAGTTACAGTTATATTTAATGCTTTGTTATTTAACCTCCATACTGAATTTGTAAGTAATTTACCCACCACCACTACAACATCAGAGTATTCCAACTTTAATAAATATTTACCTTTACCAGTGAGATTTGTAATTTCATCTGTTTTCCTGTTATCAATTAGCATCCTTTTGTTTCAGCTTGGAGAAATCCCTTAATATTTCTTTTAAGGACAATCTAGTGGTGCTGAATTCCTTCAACTTTGGCTTGTCTGGAAATGTATCTCTCCATTTTTGAAGGACAATTTTGCGGGATAGAGTATTCTTAGTTGGCAGTTTTTTTGTTGTTTTTTTTTCTTTCAGCACTTTGAGTATATCATGCCACTCCCTCCTGGCCTGCAAAGTTTCTGCTGAAAAATCTGCTGATGGCCCTCACTGGTGTTGCTCAGTGGTTTGAGCATCGGCCCACATATCAGAGGGTCACAGGTTCGATTACCGGTCAAGGGCACGTACCTGGGTTACAGGTTGGCTCCCTATTCCCCATCAGAGCATGTGCAGGAGGCAAACAGGCAATGTCTCTCTCACACATTGATGTTTCCCCCTCTCTCTCTCTCTGCCCCCCAACTCCCTTCCACTGTCTCTAAAAAGCAATGGAAAAAAATATCCTCAGGTCAAGATTAACAACAACAGAAATCTGCTGATGGCCTTAAGGGGGTTCCCTTGTACATAACATGTTATTTTTCTCTTGCTGCTTTTAAGATTCTCTCCTTACCTTTAACTGACAATTTAATTATGTGTCTCAGAATGGGTATCTGTCTTTTAAGTTATAGCCTTTGTAGTGGTATTACAAGTGCTTTGCATTTCCCTAATGACTAATGATGATAAGCATCTTTTCATGAACTTATTATTCATGTATCTTCTTTAGTGAAACATACATTCAAATCTTTTGCCCATTTAAAAATTGGATTTTTTTTCTTACTATTGAACTGTAAGAGTTTCTTATATGTTGTGAATAAAAATATTTTTTGAGATATATGATTTGCAAATATTTTCTCACAGTCTTCAACTTACCTTTTAATTTTCTTAATGGTGTATTTTAAAACACAGAAGTTTTAAATTTTGATGAAGTCCAGTTTATCAATTTTTTCATTTAATGTATTTGCATTTGGTGTTGCATTTAAGAGATCTTTGCCTAAGTCAAATTCAAAAGATTGTTTTCCTACGTTGCCCACTAAAAGTTTTATAGGTTTCACCTTTACATTTTGGTCTCTGATCCACTTTATGTTAATTTTTTATGGAGTGAGGCAAGGGTCTAAATACATCTTTGCATCCAATAACTTTAAAAAAGAATTTAGAAAAATCAATATTATGTTTTTCATAATAATAATCAGGATTTGTGGCACCATGTTTTTCTTTAAAATACTTAAACTGCCTGGTATTTTCTCATTTATTAATTTTTATTCCTCCTTTGTCTGTTGCCTCCTTTAGGACAGATACTAAAGGTAAGAAGTAGCCGTATCTATGTTTTCCATCGCTATGTCTTCGATGCCTTGGCGGTGGTAGGTACTCAATACACTGTAAGTACTTAATGAGTGAATGACTGAATGGACTGCTAGGGTCGTAAGTCAGTTAGGAAAAACAAAAATGTCTTTATGCTCCGAGGAGGTGAAGGGTGAGGATGGAGTGTGGGTTCCCGAGCAGGAACCAGTGGGCAGTAAGTACAGTGCTCAGAGAGGAGGGCTCGCCATAGGTTTGGGGGCTCCTTCCACGCCTCTCAGATCCAGGACCTGAGCCTGCCCCTGCCAATGTGTGACACAGTGCTTTTGTCTACCCTCAGTAAAGCTTCCAAGGGGAGTTGATGTCGTAGTTAAGGGCAGAGGGTGACATTAGACATTGCTCATGTATTCCATAAACATGTTTGAGCCCTTCCATCGCACCAGGGACTTGGCTAGGACTTGGGGATTTGGTGGCAGCGAGGCGGGTGCTTACCCTGACTCTCCCGTGTACTTGCTAACTGTGAGCTGGTAAATATTGTGTCACCTCCCTAAGCCTGTTCCTCATTCATAAACTAGGGGCTGCAAAGTAGCTATCTCCCTTGATGATGGTAAGTATTAAAAGCAGAGACAGTAAGATATGTACACATATAATACCTCAATAAAAAAAATGTCAAAAAAAAAGAAAAAGCAAAAAAAAAAAAAAAAAGCAGAGACAACTGTCATGGCATTTGATAAGTGTTCAAAATGGTATTATTATAAATTGCTCAACCTATCAGTTAAGACAGAATTTTCTGTATTATTCAGTCTCAATTTCCATTTAGATTGTACTGATGTTCTTGGAAAATCACCAAGGGACAGAAACTTAGTTCTCTTTAAAAAGTTATAAAACTCTTATATTGTTATGCTCTTATTATTACAGCAATACATGCACTAGAGTAAAAGAGTTAAACAGTGCAGAAATGTACAACAAAAAGCTGGCCCTCCCACACCCTTTCCTCAGAGGTAATCACTGTACACGATTCTTGTTTCCCTCCCAGAAAACCCTCAAGCACATCAAAGTACAAGAAATGTGCACACCTTCGAAAACAAAGAGCGAATGGAACCGGATACTCCTAGTTGGGCATCACCGGCATGTTCCTTCCTCGTTATACTGGTGGGTTTTCCGGAGCATCAGATGCTGTTCTTCCTCGGAATGAGTATTTCTTAGTATTCTCAGGGTAACTTTTTTTAAAGCTCTCTGCAGCTTTTTGAGAAGGTCTGCGGGCTACACCCTCCTTCCCTGTCTGCCCCCGGAACTCCCCAGGCTCAGCCCCCACAGCGCCAGCAGAGACTGCCCTGCCCACCCACGTTTTCTTGGCCTGCAGCGATGATCAAACCAGCAGCAGATTCAGGATGGGGGTGGGGCTGGGGCTGGGGTAGCAAAGAAGGAAGAGAAAACCAATTTTCCATGAGACGTCAAGAAAGAGCAGCAGGAGTAAAACCAAACTGAGATAGGCACCAGCGCCCCGATGTGCTTTATTGCATGGATTTAAAGAAAAGGTATCAGGAAGCATCTCTCTCTAAGGTTTAAAAGGTGCCTGTGAAAGCACGACCTGTGGGTGAGGTGTGAGAGAGGGGGCGAAGGCCAGGGGGTGGGTGGGAGGGTTGGGGTGGGCAGAGCCCCTCCTGGAAGTGAAATCTCAGGACAGGTTGGGCTCAGAGCCAGGAAGGGGGCTCCGCCCTTCCCCACTAACCACTGCACTTCCTCCTTTTCCACCTGCTGTCTGCTCCCACCCCCCCCCCACCCCCCCACCCCGCCCTTAGCCTTAGCAGGTCACTTGACTCACTGCTGTGCGGGGATTTGCCAGAGCTCAGCTCCCGCGGACACTGGCTGGTGATGTCTTCCCCCCACAACCACCACAAGTAGTTCTGAGTGGTTCCCACCGAAGCTGTCAAATCTCATACAGGTTCTGATACCCTCGGGGGAAGGAGCAACGCGCCCCTGGTCTCTGCCTCTTTCTGTTTGTTGACTCATTGGATCTCCATCCTCTGGATTGTCTCTGCCTCCACCCAGGCCAGAAAAGAAGATTCTAGAAGGGCCGAGAGCTTCTAAGTTAGGCTGCTAGAGGGACCAGAGCCAGAGCCCACGGGCCTGGCCTGAGTCCACAACCCAGAAAGCAAAAATCTCTTCTTGGGTGGGGCTCTCCTAGACAGAAAGCTCTAACCGTGCCTCCAAGCAGGGGAGCTCGAGCCAAGATTATATTGGGCAGGTAATAAAATTAAGGGCAATAAAACCAGATAAACCACCTCATTACCAGCAGTTTACTGGTAAAGCCATGTCAAGAGGAGAGGTAAGATGGAAGGCTCAGCACCGGCGGTCACGCTGCACGGGGACCGTCGGCTGGAGCCTGGGCTCCCTGGAGAGGGAGCTGGGCATTTAGCTAACGCTCTTGAGAGGAAGCAGCTGCTCAGAAGGGGTCTTTGGAATTTGGACTCTAGTGCTAGGTAGAATCAAGAGGGTGGAGGCCCGGCCGGCGTGGCTCAGTGGTTGAGTGTCGACCTGTGAACCAAGAGGTCACGGTTCGATTCCCAGTCAGGGCACACCCCCGGGTTGTGGGCTTGATCCCCAGTGGGGTGTGCAGGAGGTGGCCAATCAATGGTTCTCTCCCATCATTGATGTTTCTATCTCTCCCTCTCCCTTCCTCTCTGAAATCAATAAAAATATATTAAAAAAAAAAAAGAGGGTGGAGGTCCAGCCCAGTTTGTCCAGACTCAACTCACGGTTCAGCATGGATTCACGCATTAGTAACCACACCTATTTTGTGCTGATGGTGTCATCTTCTTCACCACACACATCACGGTGATATTGTGTTGCTTTTAAGGGGTTAAGAAGGAAAAGCATGAAAGGTCCATCAGATTCTCTAAATGGCCACACCTATACACACATACCTACACATACACACCTACACGCACATATATTTACACACATGTACAGGTAAATAACTAAATTACAACACACCTCTAAATCACTTTTTTTAAGCATTAGCAAATTTTTTCTATAAATCAATACTTGCCCTTTTCAACTTTGTTTCTACATTAGAGGCCTAGTGCACGAAATTCGTGCACAGGGGCAAGGGGTGTCCCTCAGCCCGGCCTGTGCCCTCTCCCAATCCAGGACCCCTTGGGTAGGGTTCCTAGACCTGGCTGGTGACCAGGGCCTATTGGGACTTTCCTTCCGCTGGCCCCTGGCAGCTGGCCCCGCCCCCGCTGCTGCCATTGCTTGCCATCTGTGCAGTGCTGCACCCCCTCCTCCCCCACCGGTCGCCTCCCTCTGTAGGTGACAGGCGTAGGGTGTGATCGCTTGGCTGGCCTGGCCTCCCTCTGTTGGATGATCGAATTGCGGGGCCCCCAGATCGATCACCCAGCAGAGAAGGCTCTGCCCACCTGGCTGGGGCTCCATGATTGATCGCTGTGCATATCACTTGGTAATTGGGTTTCTCATATGAAATAAAATTTCTTCCAAACTGTATTTTTAAGCTAAGAAGAGGCACGACAGATTCTGTGACTGTGCTACCCTTGGTGGCAGTGGGGGTGCCCAGTGCCTTAGGACACGGCAGGCTACGAATCAATGATTCACAAAACCCCACCAGGGACGCCTGCAGGCCGTGAGCGCGCTGGTTCCTGTTCACCTGGCCTCCTCCATAACTACCCCGTTTCCCCATTCTCTGCACTGCGGTGACCTCCTGGGCTCCGCACAGCTGGGGGTTGGGGGCAGGGCGGTTCCAGGTCCCTGAATTCCCCCCTCGGCTCTGGAGGTGGCTGGAACCCCAGCTGTGGCTGAAAGCAGCCGGGACGGACAGGCTCCCAGGCTCTGGTGAGTTGTCAGCACCAGTGTGGACTCTACCCGGAGCCGGGACACACTCAGAATGGGCCGGGCAGACTGTCCAGACCAGGTGGTCACCAAAAGGGCTTAAAGCAGGCGTCCTCAAACTACGGTCCGTGGGCCACATGCGGGTGTTTTTGCCGTTTTGTTTTTTTACTTCAAAATAAGGTATGTGCAGTGTGCATAGAAATTTGTTCGTAGTTTTTTTTAAACTACAGTCCGGCCCTCCAACGATCTGAGGGACAGTGAACTGGCCCCCTGTTTAAAAAGTTTGAGGACCCCTGGCTTAAAGAGTAACTTACATGCAACCCCTGGAAAGGTGATTTTGCTTTCTAGAAAATAAAAAAATTAGCTAAAATATGCAGTTCTGAGGCTGCAGATCTGCTCACAAAGCTCGGAGACATCGTCCTGCCCCACCAGCACGCAGCCGGCTCGCTGTCCCGGGAACAGCACTTGTTCCTGGACGTGGCTACCCCCATCCCCCCCGTCCCACTCACTCAGTGGATGGACGGGCTGTGGGCCCAGCCTGGTCCAGAGTCAAGGCCGATGAGACCGGGGGGTGCAGCCTCTCTCCCGGTTCCGGGAGGAGAAACCCCGGTGTCTCCACCCTTTTCCTGCAGGCCTCTCACCAAGGCATCTGAAAACAGAGCTGCTTTAGTTGGCAGCACCCCAGCCGTGGCGGCAGAGCCTGGAGCCGTTTGCTCAGCGGCAGGCACCCTCGCAGTGAGCACCGGGGCGAGAGGGCGAGGTCCACGCTCGATGCCAGGCCCGCGCCCCCTCTAACGGTTTCCCGGATACGAGTGAGGCAGGAGCTGCCAATTAGCCTTGATCTTATGGCTCTGAAGGCAGATGACTGCGCTACCCAAAGGTACTATTTATAACACAAAAATGTTCTATTTAATTTTTAAAAGCTTTCCAGACTAGACAAAAATATCTTCTTAGAAAACCGTAACTTACTTCGTAAGTTATATAAATGGCTAATCACTGTACTGTACACCTGAAAGTGATATAATATTGCATGTCAACTAAAATTGAATAATTGAACCTGAGAAAATATACTTTCACCACTAAGCAGTACATGCAAAAGTTCCCAAAGTCAAAATGCTCAAAAGAACTTAGGATGTAAAATGTATCCACCTCCTATGACCACACTTCGCCCCATAACCCCCCTCCTGCGGCAAACACCGTAACCAGGCGTAACCGGGCTGTTATTCACCGGTCCAGAGAAGTGCCATGCGTTTACACGTGCGCACATTCTCACTCGCACGCACAGCCCCCTGTACACCTCGCTGTCCTTCTCACTGCCGCTGACTGCTCCGCGTTGAGCATGGAGCCGGGCCTGCTCTCCTGGTTAACGGCTGTGCTCCTGCTGCCGGGGCCCTCTCTCCCACCAACACCATTTAGGGATTCTCAGTGCTGGCTGTGACACAGAGAAGCCTCCACAGCCACGTCAAAACCCACCCCCCAATTCTCCACTTCAATTAACTGGCCTCCTGTGGCCCCTGAATGGAGCTCTAATCCCTCCCTGCTCGTTGTGAACTCGTCACAGACCACGGCGCTCACCCTGCTGGCCCGGGTCGCCCCACACGAGCCAGGGGTGCCCCACGCGAGCCAGGGGTGCACAGGGAGGGAAGGGAGAGGACCCACCTCCAAGGTCCTTCTCAGGCCCACGTTCTGTGAATCTGTGACTCGATGGGGTTAAAGGGCCTTCCCAACCCTACCCTTTGATCAGCAGTTTGCATTTCCAGCGGCTGGGTCCATGTCCTCAGTGGTCTGTAAACTCATTAAGGATGAGATGATCTAGTACTTCCCACAGTGGGTTGCTCGAGGCTGATTTTTGGGGTTGTCCCTTAAAGTGTTCTGCATTAATAATTGCTTGAAATAGGCCAGTTAGCCCAGTTTCCTCCTCTCGAAATGGGTGTGATCGGTGCTCTGTCAGAACAATTGGGAACAATATTTTATTTCCGCATGAGTTCCTCAACAATGCACCCGACTTCTGCAACCTATGCATTCCTGACATGATACAGATAAACGTTATTAGCAACTTGAAGAGTAAATGTATTGAATATGAGAAATAAAGGGGATATTGGGGATGACCAAATTCGAACATTTTATGTTGTAGGTGTGGGAAACCACGGCCTAGAATCTAAAAGGTTCAGCTGGTGATAGAACCAGGTTAGAATCTGCGTCTCCTGACTTATTCTAGAGGAAGAAAGGGGAATAGAACCTGTAACGACTGTTTATTCTGTGCTGTCCTTAGGGGGACTTGCTGCTTCGTGAAAATGAGCATTTAGCTTATTAACTTGGTAATAGCTTTTAATCTGACCATACTTCCTCATCTGAAAAGGTAGATGAATAAATGTACTTCCCTTACAAGGTTTTAGAAGGACTATATGATTTACCCTATGGTTCCTGTAACTATTATTTAAACATCTCCACAGAAAAGGTCGTTTTGTAATATGATTTCCCCTGTAGTTGATTTTGTCAATGAGAGGAAGTTGGATTTTAATGTCAGCTTTTGTTAAAGGAAGCCCTCCTCTTTATTACCCTTTATTAGCCACTCCTGGCCTAATCCTTTATCTCCACAGGGGAGAGGGAGCCCTGGTTTTTGCCCATTTTTTCAGTGATTATGAACATTCCACCCATGTATATGTATCTTCATGAATTTTTGCCAAATCTGCATACCATCTTTGTTACTATTGCTTTTATCTAAGTCAACTAACTTTTAATTTAATAATTTATGTAAAATTATGTTCAAGTACAGAGCTCTCTAAAAGAAACAGTGGTTCTTCACACAGCACTAGGAAGCACTCGTATAGTGAAATGCATTTGAGTTGAAGGATATGAAGACAGGGGTCCAATCCTCGTTTTGTTCTTTGCTAGTCATGTAATTTTGAGCAATTTGTCTCAGTTTCTTTATAAAATGATGAGCATCACTGATCATTCGTAGTGTTATGGTGATAAATAGGGCAATTTAAGACTCAGTGCACATTACTAGCTCTGGTTGTTAAATAAAGGGAAAGTTAATTAGTGTATCAGGAGAAGAACGTGGTATTGTTTTAGCGGTGAGGTTTATTCAGCAGGGTCTGGAAAACATCTATCTTTTACAGAATACATGTATAACAACACACTATTATATGGGTTAGAAGATGACAGAAAAGTGGGTAAAATACAGCAAAAGGATGGGCAGCAGACCTACTTAAATTTACTTTGATTAAAAAGAACGTAATTATTATGGGCCTGACATAAAATTGTGGCAAGTTTATAAGATACTTAAAAAATATAATGTATATCTTTAAGTGTTAAGCATAATCCTATATAATGAATCAAAAGCTACCTTCATGGTAATTAATACTTATATACTCCATTGCAATCACTAATTTTCTCCTGAGACTAATAGAATTTTCTTACTTGATCTCTAGAGGCTAATGCTAGCTGTGTCCAGGGTCCTGAATACTGACTGCTGAACTCAAAGTGGAGGAATACTCAAGTCTCTGAGCTCCTCGGGCCTCCACCACACTTACTTCAGTAAAAAGCTCTTCGAAACGTATTCCAACCCTCTCCACACTCCTCATTCCTTGACTCTCTGCTGTGCCCTTATTCTCGCTGGCAACCTCACCTTTAACTTCCAAGAGAAGACAGAGTGATCCCCGGGGGCCCCTGTCGCCTTCCTGCCCCACCCCCACGGGGCCACTGCCTCCCCTTCTCCCTGGACTTCGGGCTGCCCCAGTGACTCACCTTGTCCTCTCTGCAGCCCTTTCCCATCATTGTTCAACACTTTCACACCTTCCCCTGAGCACAGGTTCCCAGGGTACGGTCAAGGTCAACCACATCCGAAGAACTCTATTCCCAGTGTCCTATGCTGTCCTTCTCTGCACTCCTCACCTTCCAATTCAGCCTCCACACTTCCTTTAACTCTGAGAATTATCCCTCAAAGTATAACCCACGGGAAGCGTTGTGCGCCATTATACAGGTACTAGAATACAAGAAAAAGAAAGTTTGCCTGTGGAGCCACTCCCGAAGGTCTGCCTGCCGTCCCCACCTTCACAGCCTCTTGCAGACTCGGTGCCACACCTGCTTTTCCACACACACGGGGCGAGCACAGCTGCGTGGGCAGCAGCTGGCCTGGGAGCAGAGGCCTGCACGGTCTCCCGGAGGGATGGTGGCCTCCGCTCAGCTGCGGCCGTTGTCATTAAGATCGACAAAGACCCCTCTGCCGCTGAGTCTAATGAACGCTTAAATCCAGACGGAAACATCAACTTCCCAAAGTTTGATGCAGCTGATCACCGCTCCGGGACACCATGTCTTTCCCTGTTTTTGTGATGTTATTTGCCCCCCACGCTTCCCCGCAACCCACCTAATTTTGGCAGTTCCTCAGCGGCTCCTTCCGTATTGCACTTCCCAAGGGCTCATGGCTCCCTCTGCTCATGCCACTCTCCCAACCCTTCCGCGACCTCACGCCGAGGCTGCCGGGACGTCTGCGTGCCAGGGACCCCTAGTTCCTTCCCCCAGCAAAGGCCTCTCCCAGGCTTCCTACCTGTCCGGGCCTGGTTGACGGGGCGCGCCCACAGGACATCTCCGAATCGCCACGTGACCTTCAGTGCTTTCTGAGATGGACCTCACGGTCTTCCTACTCCCGCACCTGTCTTCCCAGTGTCCTCCTGAGGCCACCACCACCCCCTCAGTCAGAAACCTAGGAGTCACCATGACTTAGCCTCCACTGACCCCTTCCTTACCACGTGCCCTCTCCCCATCGCCAAGTCTTCATTAGTCACCAGGTCCTTTCCACTCTACTCCTTAAATACTTCTCAGTGCATGTGCCACCCCATATCGCTGCTGTCCCCACGCCAAGCCCAGGGGCCATCCTTTCTCCAGTGGATTCTGTGACAGCCTCTTAGTCTCCCACTAAAGCACATCTGATTGTCATAGTCTCTCCTCACCGCTAGCTTCCCCTCCCCTTTAGGATGAAAGCCCGGGTCCTTAAGACCTCCAGGCTCCGCGTGGCCTTCCTCCTGCCTGGTTGTCAGGTTCATCACGTGCCCTTCTGTCCCTCACCCGCTTCCGTCCCAGAAGCCGGCCTCTCGCGCCTTGCAATGGGAAGCCGCGCGTCTTCTCTCCTTGGGACTTGGCGGGAACGTGTCAGTGTTGCTGTCCCTCCTGACTCATCCCCCACAATTCTCCAGGCCTCCCCACCCCACCCCAGCATCAACACACTTGCCTTCTTTAGGTCCATGCAGACATCCCATCCTCACAAGTGGCTCTGTGGACCACCTAGACCCTTCCATACCAGCGTGCACGCCTCGGCACCATCATAATTGTGTTTGCAGACGTTTTCAATGTCTCTCCAGCTGCTAACCTGTGTGCTCCATGAGGACAGGGGGGCCGACACACAGTAGGTGTAGAATAAATATTTGGTGAAGGAATTATTATTTTTCATAAACCCTTTACACCTGACTGTTAAGATTTATTTATGGTAATACGTAAATTCACTCATTAGATGGCAGTAATTGGAGGTCTGAGGATTTTTCAACTTGAAAAATAAAGTATAAATTAATTGAAGGGTTAAGAAAAAGATTCATGTTTTTTCTCAAGACTTCCTATCTTTTTGTGGAGAGGGTTTTGCCTGCAAAGGAGAAACAGCTTTTTACAAAGTTGACACTGAAAGCGAAGAAGGAGGCCCCTGCTCCTCCCAAAGTCGAAGCCAAAGATGGGCTTCGCACACAACAGATAGGCACGCCACACCCCTTCCCCCCTGCGAAGACACAGGCTCCACAGGCATCCTCGGGAGAGCGCCCCGGGAGAAGCAAGCGTGACCACTACGCCATCCAGTGCCCCCTGACCCCCGAGGCAGCCAGGAAGAAGAGAGAAGACAACAGGAAGACGGAAGTCAAGGCCAACAAGCGCCAGATCCAACAGGCTGAGAAGCAGCTCTGTGACACGGATGTGGCCAAGGTCAACACCCGGGTCAGGCCCGATGGAGAGAAGGCATATGTTCGAGTGGCTCCTGACGATGACACGTTGGATGTTGCCAACAAAATCGGGATCATCTAAACGGAGGCCAGCTGGCTCACTCTAAATATAAAAATTTTACACTATACACAAAAAGGAAGAAAAAGATTTCCAAAATGAGAAAAGCTTCCACTTTGGGCATCTGAAGCAAATTGACTCATTGGTTCATTCGTTAATGCCAATAGCTGCCATTTATTAGGCATCTGCCTTTTTCCCGGGATAAAGAGCGTGCTAGTAAATGGGGAACACCCTCACGCGGGCTGCTATTTTTAGCCTGGCACCCGCATGCTGGCGGAGCCCGGGGCTGCCCACCTGTCTCCCGCACACTCAAGTAGGTCATGTTTTACAGTGACTCTGGGCGCGGACCGTGACGGAACCCTGGCTGGCCGGCTCGCAGCGATCTGGGGACGGTCGCCGTCATGTGCTGTGCTTGCCTCGCAGGATCTTCTCCCGGGAGGTGGCCCCGTCTCGCTGCATTACTGCCAGAGGAATCCATCCGGTCATGCACTGCCCTTGGGCCACGGCGGCCAGTCCTTGGCGTTTTCATGGACTCCGCAGCTCCGAAGCCTTGTTCAGGAAGGAGCACTCTGCAGGGGACCGCGCCTGTCCCAGGAGTCCTCGGGGGCACAGCATGGGGAGCAGTGGTGGCGTGAGGGGAGAGGGAGAGGGCGACCCCACATTGACCCGGTTGGGTCGCATGCCCATCTAGCCTGGCGATTCTCAGCTGTGGGTGCTTTTGCCCCTCAGAGGGTATTCGGCCACGTCTGGGGAGGTTTCCTGTTGTGGTGACGGGTGGGGATGGAACCTGTCCGCCGTGGCTTGTGGGTAAAGGCTGAAGTGCTGCTCAGCAGCCTCCGTGTCCAGGGCAGCGCCCACAACGAAGACCCGTCCGAGCACCACGTCCTGGGGCGCCGGGGCGGTCTGCTCCAGGTCAGGTCACTGTGCCCGGGGAGGGTCAGCAGGCCCGGGGGTTTTCTAACGGAAGAGAGAAAGACACTGGAAGGAGGAGTAGGAGTTAGCCAGCAAAGGGGCAGAGAAGGCTGACCCCGAGGAAAGAGCCAGGACTGCCCAGACAGAGGATGTGAGATGTTCAGTACTGTGCCCGGATCACTTTCCACAGATTAAATGTTCGGTGCCACTGCAATCACAGTCCCAGCGCACTCCTGGGAGCAGCTGGCAGAGTGCGTGGTTCTAAAGGACGCTGCCCACAGCGGCTCCCGCAGGAGGGGCCTTCCTGCCGGGAATCGGACGATTTCAGGAACTGAGTTTCAGTTTAGGCCTCACATGCTGTGAACCCCTTTCATTTCCCTGGACGCTCGGTAAAATCTGCTAAACATAGAAATGCCTTTTGTGGCGGTTTCAGGGGAGAAAAATCGAACCTTTAGATTTGGGGAATAGAGAAAAAAGAACAGTTTGACAAGGTGAATTCGTGGCTCAATTCAGTGAAACGAGAAGTGGAACCAGAAATGACTGTGAACCCCCAGGGTTTTGAAGTGATCTTAGAGAATGACTTCACCTCCAGGAGCCGCACGCGGGAGCCGGAGCCAGCCTACTGCCTATCGCAGGCCCAGGGTCATCTCAGTTGCCATCTGAGTCACGTACGAGAAATTTTAACCTTTCTAGAAATTCCTAGGTAAAGGACAGACTATTATGAGTGCTTATCTCTGCAGCACTGAATCACAAATGCTTTTTATTTTTTCTACTTTCCTGAGTTTTCCATAATGAGCATACATTATTTTTATAAGAACAGCTTGCCACTGGAAAGATACAGAATTGGGAAGAATGCTTGGGTGGAAAGCAGGATCAAGCCAAGTCTTTCAAGTTCACTTGCTCGGTGGTTTCTGAAAGGACCACAGCCTACGGGCCTCCGTGTCCCCGCTTCAGCCATAGTGATTGACCACGGTTCTCACTTTACGTTTTTGTCATCGTTTTAGAACCAAACCAATCTCCACCCAGCAATACCTCCCCGCTTCCGATTTCCCACACAAATGACACCCGTGTCTTGAGCTGCTGTCTACTGGTCTCATGTGCTTAAATGTTAGCTTGTTAAGGAGGATTGAAACTTGTCATGTCTTGTATTTCTGCTGATTCTCCAGTTGGTACTAAGAGGTGACTATCCAGTGATTCTCAAGAAAAACTGAAGGACCTGTAATAACTCTTAAAGACCAACTTCACATAGATGATGCAGAAATATTGTAGGTTTTTCATTTTTCAAAAGGTTTTCCTGGTGAGGCAGCCTGGGAAGGTGCCTGCTCCAGTTGCTATGCTTGATGGCCCTGGCGGGCGGCTGTTTGTCAGTGTCATCCGGATACACCAAGGTTGGGGGATCGGTCCTGGATCAGGGCACATACAAGGATCAACCATTCTTTCAGGGGAAGGCCTCTGCTCAGTGTACCTGGCTTTTGCCTTCAGTCAAGATTCCAAGTAACTTGATTTGGGAAAGAAGAGGAGCTGCTTTCTTTCTTTTTTGGCAGCTGACCATGCTTTTTGGGTCCTCCAAAGTGATAGCTATTTTTGGAAGATAAGTAACTGCTCTTTGGAGTAAAAAAGAGAACAGGATAGAAATGCAAATTCTCAGCCAAAGCCCCAGGTCTGTGGTAACTTGTAGACTAATAGAATGTTCCACTGGCCAGGTGGCCCATTAGCATAATCACAGAAGGCACTGAGTGTGGGCAGGTCTATTGAGACAGCATGGTCCTTGGACCTAGAAGGCCCAGAGAACTTTTCAGAATGTGTCAGACTAAAAAAAAAGAAACTAAAATGATGTTCAGCCTTTTTCATCCTCAAAGTTGGCTTTCTAATTACATAGCTGAATGAACAAAAAGCAAAAGCCCATGAGAACCTAAATGTCATTTTAAAAATCCATTTCTAATGTATTTATGAATTATAATAAAGATGACTATATGCAAAAAGGAATCAACCATTGCATGTATCAATAAGTGAACAATAAACTGATTTCTCTCTTTTTCTCTCACTTCCTCCCTTTCTCTAAAATCCTATATAATAAAAGCCCAGTGATCAAAATGGCAGAATGACCAGAATGACCAGAACGACCGTGACCCCTCGCCCCTGCCAGCTCCGCCCCCCAATGGGGACCCTCACCCTGATTAGGGGCGTGGCCAGCCTGCAAACCACTTGTGGTCCTTCACCCCGGCCAGCCCCGTCCCCCAGCAGGGACCCCCACCCTGATTTGGGGCCCCCATTAGGGCAGGCTGGCTAGCCCCCATCCATGCACCAGGCCTCTATCCCATATAATAAAAGGGTATTATGCAAATTGACCCTAATGGTGGAAGGACCAGAATGACCACTCAATCAGTCACTATGAGGCACACTGACCACCTCTTGGTCCCTTTCCCTGGCCGGCAGGCTCCGATCCACCAATGGCAAACAGGGAACCGGGGTGGATGGCAAGGGACACGGGTGGTGCCAGGCCAAGGCCCACACCCCACCAGTCGCCCCACACACAGAGGGCTACCTGTGGCGGAGGCAAGGCTGGTGAGTGGGCGGGAATGGCCGACCTCTCAGTCTCTTCCCCCGGCCATCAGACTCCATCAGGCTGCGGGGTGGGTGGCAGCGGGGGGCGGGGCTAGCTGCGGGCAGCCGGAGAAGATGGCCCTGATTGCAGGCCACGCCTAGGGACCATACCCGCATACAAATTTCATGCGCCGGGCCTCTAGTCAATCAATAAAAAATTTTAAGTTATGCTTGATGACTTGAGGGGAGGCTGATATGCGTTTCTTATTGCTGTAGAGCCACATAACTGTATTCAGATTTGCACCTGTATTTAGAGCTGCAGAACTGTTTCCTCACCCGGTGCACTGCCTGTGGAGGCTCCATGGAGGTGCTCACACTGAGTGTCTGCACTATTGGAAGGCTCTGCCCAGAGCAGGAACTCAATGAGTAAACAGAGCCCATGGTCCCCCTGGGCTTCCATGTGATGTAGTGAGAGAGCAAATGCAGTGAATAATGATGGAAATAAAATAACAAGAATGAGTAATGTTGATTGAGGACATCCTGTGTGCTAGGATTTATGTTACACATTTCACATAAAGCACTTCATTTATTCCTTAGAACAACCCCAAAAGGCAGGTGCCATGAATATGGGCAAGACTTAGAAAGGTTAAGCGCTTGGCCAGTGTGTCTGGAAGAAGTCACAGTGTTGAGAGAAGAACTGATGTCTTCTGGTGATAAATTCAGGGCTCTTTCCATTCCAACTGCGCCTTTCATTAAACCAAATTTCATCTCAACGTTTGAAATCCTCTCTTTGCCAATCAGAAACAAGAGTCTGAGCTCTTTAAAATACAACCTAACAGGTCTAAAATCTGTAACAAAATACTCTGCAAGGCATCAAGGGATTCACCATTTAGTACCAAATCAGCAAAACCAGAACACAAAGATTTTAGGCCCATAGAATATTAGTTTGACTAAGAGATAGACATTCTAGATCATGATATTTAGGGGAAAAGGGTTTTGATCCAGTTTGAATTGGTTCATGTAGAAAATACTTGGCCTATCTAACCCAACAGCCCATCTTTACAAAATTTAATCAAATTCGTCTCAATATTTAAAGTAATGAAGGCCATATTTGTTACGTTTGTTTGATAGAAAGCAGACTGGGCAACTCCACACCCATAGAGTGACTTAAGCCTTTGTTCCTAGATTTTCTGTTTCCTTGGAGCACATTCATTCCTCTCTGAGCAGAGATTTGGGTTGAGTGTAGAAACAAGTGTGTATCTTCGTTTAAAGCCTCCCCAGGTGGATATCATCCTTCGCCTTGGCTTCTTACAGCTCTCAGCATGGGCATGGAGCAAAGGCAGTTCAGCTGGGCCACCAGCAGCGGCTCGGCCGTGTGCATTCGGGGGACAGTGGACCAGAGCGTCACTTGGCTGGGGTGACAGAGGAAAATAGACTCTTTCAGGAGGAGGCAGGTTAGAGATCAGAACTGCCTGTGGCCTAAAGATGGCAGGTGAGAGGCAGTGGGCACACAGGTGAGAGGCAGTGGGCACACAGGTGAGAGGCAGTGTGCACACCCGAGCAGAGAGAGGACAGAGGCCTGGAGGTGGATTTGTCAATATCCAGCTTAACTTCCTGAAGCCCTGGGGTGACAAGGGCAGCCTGACCAGCCCCTTTACACACGCCTGCCACCTCTCACCCTGGCACCTGGGTACAGATTCTTACCTACTCAGAACCTTTCAGCCCCTAAAAGCAGCAGCAACAATGGAAACATAAGGAATAAGTTATAAAATAATCACTTAATAATTATATAATTAAGGAATTTTATGATATAGTTTATTCCTCCAGGACCCAAAGCCCCCATAGAACATGTGTATTAATTTCCTGTTGCTCCTATAACAAATGACCACACATGTAATGGCTAAAACATAACAAATGTATTAGCTTGTGGTTCTGGAGTCAGACGTCTAAGGCGGCTCTGCTGGGCTGCCCTCCTCCTGGGCGCTCTGTTCCAGGGCCTTCCCCGCTGCTGGGGTTCCTTCCTCCCTCGTCCAAGCCAGCAGCCCAGCACCTCCTTTCCTCCTGATGTCCTGCCTCCTTCCCATACGGACAGACGGATGCTGTGAGGACACTGGGCCCATCTGGTTAACCCAGGCAAACCTCGCAGCTCCAGGAATTCATTAGCTGCGGAATTCCTTAGGCACGTCAGGTAACGTTTGCTCCTTCTGGGGATGAGATGTGGACATCTTTGGGGGCCACTATTCAGCCTATCACAACATGTGAATCTGATTTCCCATTTTCACACACCTGATCTTCTAACGCTTTCACAGAAATGAACAGAAATGTCTGTAAAGTAGAGGGCTACCTGCTGGGAGGTAGGAAGAGATTTCATTAGAAAATAAAACATGGCATATTACTATATTAAGAGACTAGAGGCCCGGTGCATGAAATTCGTGCATGGGGGAGGGGTGTCCCTCAGCCCAGCCTGCACCCTCTCCAATCTGGGACCCCTCGAGGGATGTTTGACTGCCTGTTTACAGGGATCGGGCCATGGGGGTGTGGCCAGCCTGGGTGAGGGGCTGAGGGCTGTTTGCAGGCCACAGCCCCTTCAGGGTGGGGGTCCCCATTGGGGTGCCTGGCCAGCCTGGGTGAGGGGCTGATGGCTGTTTGTAGGCTGGCCACAGACCCTTCAGGGTGGGGGTCCCCACTGGGGTGCCTGGCCAGCCTGGGTGAGAGGCTGATGGCTGTTTGCATGCTGGCCACGGACCCCGGCAACCCAAGCTCCCAGCCCCTCCTTTTTTTCTTTTTTTTTCAGCGCCTCCTGGAAACAGGTATCTGGGATTTATTTATCTTCTATAATTGAAACTTTGTAGCCTTGAGTGGAGGCCAGGGCCGGCCAGGGAGGGCAGGAAGCTTGGCTTCCTCCATTGCCGGGGGCAACCCAAGCCTCCTGCTCACTCCAGCTACATGGCTGCCGCCATCTTGGTTGGGTTAATTTGCATACTCGCTCTGATTGGCTGGTGGGCATAGTGGAGGTGTGGTCAATTTGCATGTTTCTCTTTTATTAGATAGGATACTACCTTGGTGTTTTTGTTTGGTTGTTCTTTTGTTTGTTTTTAAATTTTTAAAAACTGATGTTTAGAGAGAGAGAGAGAGAAACATTGATGTGAGAGAGAGAAACATCGATGAGTTGCCTCCCATACACACCCCCACTAGAGATTGAATCCACAACCTTTCAGGGTACAGGGCAATGCTCCAAACAACTGAGCCAACTGACCCACAATGGCCAGGGCTGTTTTTTGTTTGTTTATCTTAGAGAGGGGAGGTGGGGGGGAGAGAGACATCAATGTGAGAAACATTGGTTGGTTGCCTTCCATACACTCCCCAAGTCGAGATCAAACCCAAAACCCAGGTATGTGGCCTGACTAGGAATCGAACCAGCAACCTTTCAGTGTACAGGATGACACTCAAACACTTGAGCCACTCCTGCCTGGCGAATCTCTCCTCTTTTTAAATAGAATGAGGAATCAGAAAACCGAAGAGCAGAGACAACACTGGAAAAGACAAAACCAACTTAGTCTGAGAGCAGAGAGCCCACCCTTTCTCTATAATAGAAATGTCAACAAAAACAACCAAATTCATGATCCACAACGGCAGATCGAAACACATGTGTGCAATTGGCGCCGGCGAGAGCTTTATATGCATCACGCATGCGCGAGTCAACGTTTATTTTTAAATTTCCAGTGCGCATCATATGTACAAGCCGGTCGGTCGGTCAGATGGTTGGACGGATGGATGGTCGTCACTTAGCCTTTATATATAGAAATCTGGTTTCACCATTAGTACTTAGCATTTATACCTGGTGGCTTTATTGCGTAGCTACATCATTTACTGGGGGAAACAGAGACCCCAAGTGGGAGAGAGCTGCCTGCCTGTCTGCAGTCCCTCTGTGGCATTACTGCTGCTATGCGGCATCTCGGGCACCAAGGTCAAGTTCATAGGAGTAGGGAAAGGCCCCTGCAAGCTTGAATGGATAAAGTGATAATACCTGTCAGATTTCACCCTGCAGATAGGAATGCAAAGGAATTCTCAATCCCCTTTTGGGAGACAGTAAGTATATTCACCTTAGGGAAAAATCTTTAAAGGGAACTATGATCATACATACATGAATCCTAGGCCTTTGCACCTTCACCAGCTCCTCCCCACACCCTGCTTCATTAATCTAAATGTTAATGATATTTATGTTTCTGCAGAGTTTCCTCTGTGTAGGACACTGCTCTGAGCATTCGACATGCAATATTTCATTTGATCCTCACAATTACCCTGTAAAGTGGGTACTACCGTTACCCTCCTGGTAGAGATGAGGCAACCAAATTTGGGTACTTTCTCCAAGGTCACAGGGCAAGCACGGGACAGAGGCAGCTCAAGCCTGGACGTTTGACTCCAAATTCCACACCCCTGACCACTGCACTCACATGTTGCATCTTTTGCTGGGATACAATTTCTAAATCCCAGATGGACTTGCTGCATCCTGGACATGAACCAGGACTGTCAAGGCCCGGGAATTCCTGGCTAAGCTGTTTCCCACTCCCTGTCCGGGCGGGAGGCCGCTTCCCTGGGCTCCATGCACAGAGCCTCCAGCGGGCGATCCATCACATCCATCACCTGCGGTTTCCCTCGGCTCCCACAGACCCACAGAGGCCCTTTCTCACTGGGTGAGCTCCCTGCATATCAGCCAGCGGGGAAGCAGCGTAACTGTTGCTGAAGTAACGGAATAATTTTACACTCTTTCCAAAGCAAACAAACCCGGCGGGCGCCCTGGAGCGCGCGGCGGGCGCCGCTGTGAAAGTGGACCTTGTTGGGGAGGCGCTGCCTGGGAGTTCACCATCCGCGCCGCCTTTGATCCCCTTTTCCGGTGCCCAGGTTCCCGAAACCCCCTCTGCTTTCCAGTCGATGGTGAAAGTCTCCAGCAATCGGATGCTCAGTTCGGGTGCCAGGGCGCCTCCAGGGCCCGCGCGGACCAGGGCTGCCCCCGGGGCTGAGCTTTGGATGGGGTTCCCGCGGGGTCTCAGCCAGTCGCCCCTGATGTTTTTGTAGAAATAAAACCAGGTAAGATGAGTCCGCAGACCCTCGGGTGCGCAAGGGGAGGGACGAGAGGACCCCCCGGAGCTCCTGATGGAAGAGCGGAGGGTTCTCAAGGGGGACTGCCCGCCACCATCCCCCCGCCTGCCTCCTGAGGTCGCTGCCCAGGTCCCTGGTCTCAGGGTCTGCGGCCCAGGACATTTCCAGAATTCAGCACAGGTGGGAGTGCGCCGACCCAGAGTCAAAAGGGGGGAAAGGAAAGAAAACCCCAGGCCCGAAGGACTCTCAGCGGCCCTCAGGACCAGCGAGAATCTGTCCCTCTTCCCGCCTTCTCTTAAACTGTTCAAGATCCGAGCAGCGACTGTGAGCAAGGGCTGGGCGGGAGGGGGGCGCCTGCTGTCAAACAACCGGGAAAACGCGCTGAATTGCGCAGCGAGGGCGGCGGGAAGCGCTGAGCCGGTGCCGCGGGAGCGTCTGCTTCGCGCGTAATGACCTGTGTGCGCGCGGCCGAAGGCGCCAGCTCCCTACCTGCGTGGGTCGTGTGGCATGCCACCACGGGGGCCAAGAGCTTTGGCCGGTGGGCGTCCCGCCATGGGCATGCCCACGTGGGAGAAAGAGCATCCCCGCCGAGAGCGAGATGCGCTCCGGGCCCACAGCCACTCACACTCTGCCCCCCGCCGCTCCCCTCCCCGCGCCCACGGAACTCACTGGCGCGGCTCCCGGGCGTAGTTGGCGCTTATAAATGCTAATGACTAATTACCTAGGCCTGTGCAAACCCAGGAGCATCGAAGTGCACGGTTGTCCAGAGATAGAAACAGTCAACTCCATTTTAATAGCTTTCAGTAAGGACTCCTGGGTTGGGGGCAGGGGGGGGGGGGAGGGGGGGGGAGGAAGGGCCTGTGGACACATTGGTTATTTACATTTCAGGAGGAAGAAGCGGTCATTCTTAGCCTCTGTATGCTAATGTCAGAACACAGATTCAATGCACAGAGGCCGCTGAAGCCTTCGCACACAATTGCTGGAAGGTCTGCTTTCCTCTGGACTCTGCTGTCGGGGTGTGATGCCTAAAACTCACTGCAGGGACACCTGGTCTCCTTAATAAAACACGTCAGATCAGGGGCAGCTTCTGGGAGGCATATGTGGCCATAAGAAGAAAGAAATAATTCACTTTTCTGGAAGAAGTGCCAAGGTCAAAGAGCGGACTCTTTAAAACAAGGTGTTAATGAGGTGTCAGACCCTGGGCCTACGCCCCCTCCCACACCGAGTCCGGGAGGAGCGGAGACTTCAGAGTTTCTGGGAGGAGGGTGTACGGACAGGACAGGCAGGGGCTCGCCATGGGCTACAGACACTGTTTTGTTTTGAGGCTGTGTTGGCCAAATAAGCCCAGTTTAACCCGTGGGTTTGCTTGGTTTTGATAAATGACTTTGGGGAAGGGGGGGGGGGGTTCTAGAGAGCCGAGCCCCCCACCCCCCAGCACCCAGCAGGCCACGGGGGGAGGGAAGGGAGTCTTTGAACGTTTTATTCCCCCTGGTTTTCCTCACCTGGCTGACGTGATTGATTTTTCTCAGAAAAACCAGGAGGAGGGCTCAGATTTCTATCAGTGAACCCTACCCCTATCTAAACGCCTGCATCCAGACCCTGTTGGCTTTTGTATACAGCTGAAACGCACGTCTTTGCTTTTGTGCTATTTTCAGTCCTTTAAAGAAGTTAAAATGGTTGTTTGGGGGATGAAGTCATACACATATCACCTTTTTCACATCCATCCAAATACCAAAACACTAACTAGCACACTTTTTACTAATTCACAGTCTTCTCGTTCTATTTTGACTACAGAGAAAGAAGGGGACAGGATCTTACACCTAAAATACGAAATTCCAAATCCAACTCAGCAGCAGGCTCATTATAAAGTTTACACTCTTTATAGTAAAGCCAGGGTGGGGCTTGCTCTGATTTGTTCCAAAGCCAGTGTGTTTATGTTTCCCGTCAGAAGCTGTGCTGTAGCATGTAAACACTGCAATGCTGAGGCTCAGGATCTGCTTATTTGAAATGCAGCTTCATTCTGACGTGTCACCAAGCAACTTGTCGCTCCTGAGAACCTGGTTCTAATAAAACAAAGAGGATCCGTTGGTAGTGTTAGGCTCCTAGAAGTCGGAGATCACTTCAAAACCCTGGCAGGGTTTAGACACATGACCCTGGACGTCACTGCAGAGGAATCTCTTCACACACACACACACACACCCAACACGCACCAGGGCCAGCCTGGGACCAGATGACAGGGTATCACCTTCAAAAGGACACTGAGGATCTGAGGAAGAGCAGGGTGAGGGACAGAAGAGGAGGCTCACACTTACTGCTGCGACCAGCCTGCCTCTGCCCGCTGGGTGCTGGCAGCAGCCTGTGCTCTAGGCCCCACAGTGATAACCCTCAGTGGCTCCAAATATGGCCAAATGTCCACCTAGGGGCAGGACTGTCCCCCACCCCCACCCCCACCGAGAGCCATCCATCTAGGTTCAACTTTAACTGTCATCTCAGATTGTGATTTTGGACCAGGATGATGGTAGACGCTGCCCAGCCACTGTGGTTGACAGTGTTTAAGCATCTTGTTTCTCTAGACACTGTCCAGACGATCCACAATTTAGTGAGCAGGGCTCTGAAAAGATGGAATTATTCCTCAGAGCACCTCCACTCTGGAGACGCAGCCGTTGTCTGTAAAATAAAAGGCGTAACACTGCCCTTCCTGCGGGTCTGAGGAGCCCACCGCCTCTCCTCACGCTCAAGAGCTCTCACGGGATTTCTATTTTTTACGTCAAATGATAGTAAACTCCAAGTCCAAAATATCCCGGTTTACCGTCTTATCTTCAGGGAGAAAGTTTGGGAAGTATCGTTGGATCCTTCACAATCTTTTCAAAGGTTCCTCAACCTTTAAAATGGCAAATAGCTGCCCGGCTGGCATAGCTCAGTGGTTGAGCGTCGACCCATGAACTCAGCAGGCACCAGTTCAATTCCGGGCTGAGCTTGATCCTCGATGTGGGGCGTGCAGGAGGCAGGCGATCCATGTTTCTCTCTCATTGATGCTTCTATCTCTCTGTTCCTCTCCCTTCCTCTCTCTCTAAAATCGATAAAAACACATTTTTTTAAAAGTTAAAATGGCAAATGACTGAAACAAAAGCCTTGGCGTCTATGTCTATACTCAGCCCTTGTGTAGGAGGACAAACATTTGCCTCCAGCTTCCCGAAATGTGTGAGAAGCAAGATCAGCCTACACTGCTTCTGCTAGGAGTTAGTGGTCATCATACAAGATCTCGGACCCTGTGAGGACATGCCCCCCCCACCCCCCATACCACTGAAACATCCTGTCTATAAAGGAAACTTCACTCAAAGCCATTCTAAATGAAGCAGTGACTTCATGGCTTTTTGCAGTGAGAGAGGCTGTCCGTCTAACAGTCTTAATAGTGTCTCAGAGACTGAAGGGCAAAGGCAGGGTATTTACGATGTTTGGGGGGTGCAGTTATAGGTGGGTCTTTCAAGGTGGGGACCTAACTGGGATTAGGCAAAATTCACAGCGTAATAGTTTAAGATTGGAGGACACAGCAAAGAAGGGGTTTCCAAGTAAATCTTGAAGAACAGTCACTGATGAAATATCAATTGCCCAACAAGGGGCTGTTTACTGAAGGTTAGCTGAGTAGTCTACGGTTCACAAAGACAGAGTTGGGGAAGTCCCTGTAACAATAAAGCAATTTTCAACCTCATTTTCACCAGCAAGAGTTTCTTGGAATTGTCAAACTCTAGTAATGCAAATCAAGTCATGTTAACATAGCTGCAAACTCTGTGGGTATAGATGGTTTGGGTCTCACTACCAAAGTACAAAATGTATAAGAATAAGACACTATGAGATCATCATCCTCTCCACACCCCAAATGTATTCCTTTTCTTACATTTTTCCGTCTCACATAATGATATTTCCATCCACCCTGACACCCAGGCTAGACCCAGTCCCTTCCTTGGCTCATCACTGACATTTAACCAGTCCTGCCTCTTGAAGGTGCTCAATGAAGCCCGAGTCCTTTCGATCCCAGTGCAGCCTTCATCCTCCCTCACCTGGATACTGGTTTCGCATCTCGAGCCAGGTCAATGCCACTGTTGCACATATTCTTTCACTTGGAACATCGCAGTTGGAGGTGTCTGACTCAGTGTTAAAGGAAACATTGTTTATCATGACCAGTTAATGGTGCTCTGGCTGTCCTCACCTCACCCCTGATTACGCCTTGCCTTTTATCCCTTACCTATTTAGCCCAAGGATATCAACAATCTCACCACTCATTTAGAAGTAAAATGGCAGTCAGGGAGGGGGTAAGATTTAGGAGTGGGGTAGGGGTGCATTATCTATTGAACATATTACTAATTTCAAAAAGTGTTTTTAAGTCCCACTTTATTTCTATTAGTGCTCTGTGGGTGCTGTTGGTGTCCTGCTCACATTGCTTCCACCTCTCCTAGCTCTACCGTCCCCTCCCAGCCACTCCAGCTGTGCTGGTCCCAGCAGGTCAGTGAGGCGCCTGCCCACAGGGAGAACAGGACCTGCCCCAAAGGCTTCATTTCCCGTGGCCTGTGGCCGAGCACAGAGCCTGCTGTGCCTTCAGTGGGACGGACTCAAGTGGGGCGGGCAGAGGCCCCAATTCACCGTAAACGTCTCCTTTGCTTGGCTTCTGACTTCCTCTCTCCTGCTCCTCCTGCTTCCTCACACATTTCTTCTGTTGTGGAGCGAACGCGAGTAAATGACCACTGGAGTCCAGACCAAATTAAAATTTAGGGAGCCTTTATTAGCCGGCCAGTGACTGCTCTGCCTTTCTCCACGCAGGGAGTCCAGAGAGCAGCCCCGACCCTTTGTGCAGGACTGCTTTTAAACCCATTTACCACATCTTGTTTTTGCAGAATAATTTAAGACAAAACAGTTTTTCTTAAGTAATGTCAGGGTCATGTTATTGATGACCATGTTATTTACAGGGTCATCCTGTTCCCAAGAAAGCTGACAGTGATCCATGAAAGAAGGATTATGTGCTGGGAAGGGGCCATGACACCGTATCTCAAGATCTGGCCTGGTGTCAGCACTGACAACTCTATCTGGGGCATAGTCCAGGGTCTCTCTGGAATGGGAGTAGTCTTACTTTTTGAGGTGCAGCTGGGATTCAAGGCCAAGTCGACTAGGAGGAAACATGCTCAAAAATTCCCACTCTCTAACACTTCTGGGGTCATTCCTAACAGAATCACTTGAACTCAAGTCCTTGATTCAGGGTCTGTTTCTGGGAGAACCCAACTTCTCCTCACCCCACAACTCCTTCACCAGAAACCCACGGAAGGTAAAGATGTGGCCACAGCCCTCCCCATGGAGCCTTCAATGGGCTCTTGCCTGCTCCCTGCCTCTGGGTGGCCTTCACGGCTGGCCGCCATGGGCCTTGGCCCACATTTCCAGCTTCAAGTGTCACCCACCCCACTTTCTTCTCTGCAGTGCAGCAACGTCCCCATGCTTCTCCTTGTCACCTGCTTGGTGTCTGGTGGCCCTGCAGTCTGTGAAGCTTCTAGCAGCCTCTCAGCAGGTCCTTTAGCTGGTTCTGGTTCCTCATCCGTGTCCTAATTACCTTTGCAGTCCCTTCCGTTGCAATCGCCATGTTATACTGCCGCCCTCTCCCTGTCTGTCTTCCCGACCACAGGGAGCCCGCCCTCCTCACCTTGAATCCCCACTGACCGGCACAGCGCCTGGTGCATACAAGGCCATCATTAGGTTTTTGAATGATTCATATAAGCGTTAGTAACCAGAGATATCACGGTAACTATAGCCGTCTGCATGTCAATTCTATCACATGGAAACTAGACACACACTCTCAGAAGAATGAAAATCGCAGACTTTCAAAATATGTATGCTCCTCCATGGAGTCAAGACAGTGTCTTCAATAAATGGTGCTGGGAAAATTGGACAGAAACATGCAAAAAAATGAAACTAGACCACCAACTTACACCGTACAAAAGAATAAACTCAAAATGGATAAAAGACTTAAATGTAAGTTGTGAAAGCATAAAAATCCTAGAAGAAACCATAGGCAGCAAAATCTCAGACATCTCTTGTAGCAATATGTTTACAGATACATTCCTAGGGCAAAGTAAGCTAAGGAGAAAATAAACAAATGGGACTACATCAAAATAAAAAGCTCCTGCACAGCAAAAGAAATCATCAGCAAAATGAAAAGGGAGCCCACTGCGTGGGAGAACATATTTGGCAATGATACATCTGATAAAGGTTTAATATCCAAAGTATGTAATGAACTCATACAGCTTAACAAAAGGAAGACAAACAATCCAATTAATAAATGGGTAAAGGACATAAAAAGACACTTCTCCAAAGTGGTCATACAGATGGCCAAAAGACATATGAAAAAATGCTCAAAGTCACTGATCATCAGAGAGATGCAAATTAAAACCACAATTAAGTATCACCACACACCTGTCAGAATGGCTACCATCAACAAATCAATAAATGCAAGTGCTGGCGAGGATGTGGAGAAAAGGGAACCCTAGTACACTGCTGGTGGGAATGCAGACTGGTGCAGCCATTATGGAAAATAGTATGGATTTTCCTCAAAAAAATAAATATGGAACTGCCATTTGACCCAGTGATCCCACTTCTAGGAATATATCCTAAGAAACCTGAAGCACCAATCAGAAAGAATGTATGTACCCCTATGTTCATAGCAGCACAATTTACAATAGCTAAGATTTGGAGACAGCCCAAGTGCCCATCAGTAAGTAGATAAGTGGATAAAAAAGCTGTGGTACATTTATACCATGGAATACTATGCAGCAGTAAAAAAGAAGAATCTCTTAGAGACAGCATAGAGGGACCTGGAGAGTATCATGCTAAGTGAAATAAGTCAGTCAGAGAAAGACAAATATTACGTGATCGCACTCATATGTGGCATCTAAGTAACAAAATAAACTGATGAACAGAGTGGATCCAGAGGCACGGAAGCATGGAACAGAGTGAGGAATCTCGGAGAGAAGGCGGGGGAGGGTGGTGGGTCGGAGGTAATCAACCAAAGACCTTGTATGCATGTATGCATAACCCATGGATACAGACAATAGGATGCTGAAGGCCTGGGGTGGGAAGTGGGGGAGTAGGGAGGAGCTGGAGGGGGTCAATGGGGGAAAAGGGGGACACATGTAATACTTTGAACAATAAATTATTAAAAATATATACGCAGGCTCCTGGCGGTCAGGGCCAGCCACAGTGGTTACAACGGTGGCACGGGTCAGGGCTTCACCCTGCAGCCCTGGACACCCGGGGCTTTTCTGCTCAATCCCTTCCTTCTGAACCCAATGACATAACTGGAGGTCAGAGCCTGGGGTGAACCCAATGACATAACTGGAGGTCAGAGCCTGGGGTGAACCCAATGACATAACTGGAGGTCAGAGCCTGGGGTGAACCCAATGACATAACTGGAGGTCAGAGCCTGGGGTGAACCCAATGACATAACTGGAGGTCAGAGCCTGGGGTGAACCCAATGACATAACTGGAGGTCAGAGCCTGGGGTGAACCCAATGACATAACTGGAGGTCAGAGCCTGGGGTGAACCCAATGACATAACTGGAGGTCAGAGCCTGGGGTGAACCCAATGACATAACTGGAGGTCAGAGCCTGGGGTGAACCCAATGACATAACTGGAGGTCAGAGCCTGGGGTAACCCTTGCTGCTTTTCCAGTGGCTTTGTTTACAACATTTTTTAACTTGGTGGTTTTGGTGGACTCCACAGGGCTGCTCCCTGCCCCGTGTCCTGGTGAGGGACACGCCCACCAGCACCAGCCGCTCCCGCAGCCTCGGCCTGAGCTGGGTTGGCCAGTGAGGACCCCGCAGGAAAGCAGCAGCTAAAAGTAAGCTCACGTGGTGTCATCCGCCAGAGAGCTTTGGGGAGAATGCGAAAACACCAAAACTGGGAGAAAAAGAAGTGTATCTGCTGCTTTTAAGGAAAAGCCAAATCCCATTCCTTGGAGGAGGTGTCTGCAGCATTCAGACGCTTGGTGGTAGACCTTGTGCTGGGCAGCCAGGGTCACAGTGAAGGGAGAGGCCAAGCAAACATGGTCCCCGGATGTTCAGGGGCGGTTTTCCTTTATCTACAATGGTCCGCAGTGGGGAGGTATGGAGCCAGAGCTGCACCGGGAGCCCCAGGCAATCACAACATACGTGTCACTGGATGGCCCTCCCTGTCCTGCGACTCTCCCCTCCTGGTGTGCCTGTTCCTCAGGTACACCCGTGTCGCACCCCTCGCCCCACCCAAGACACTGTTCTCTCCTCTCCCCCATCGTCCATCTCCTCTACTGAATCCTCCCATGGCATCAGCCCTGTTACCGCCCTGTCTCCCGAGCCCCTTCTTCATCGCCCCAGTCCCACGGCTTGGTGCCATTTCAGGTCTCCCGTGATCACAGAGACCAGAGCCCGTGAGAAGCTTTCTACCCACTGTCTCGAGTGACTCCCTCCCATTCTCAGCGAACCTCTGCAAAGAGGCTCTGCCCTGGTCCCTCCAAACTGCTGTCGACAAGGCTGCCACTGACCATCGCATTGCTCTGCCCGCGGCCAGCTCTCGGTCCTCGGTTTCCTGGACCTGTCGTGGCGTTTAGCACCGCTGTTCACTCCTTTAACCCCTCCCCGCCTTCCAGGCCTCCAGGAAGTACCGGCTCCTGCTTTCCTCAGCGCAGGGCCCTCTCAGCCCTGATTCCTCTTCACCCCTTGGCTTCTGGACGCTGAGGCTCCGTGCTTGCAAGCCCTTTCTCCCCGCTCTCCGCGCCTTGGTGAGCTCACCCCACCTGTGCTTAAAAACCAAGACATGCCAACTCCTGTTTCCAGTGGAGAACACTCCACCGAACTCGAGGCTCGTGGCCACCTACTCCACCCCTCTCCTCGCTGGGCAGCGTACAGCTCCAACTTGGCAGGTCCCGGAGGCATCCTGGTCTTTCCCTGACCGCCTCTCGGGACGTCCCCCCTCAGCGCCATCTCCCAGCTGCTCAGGCTTCACACCTTGGACTCATGCTCCTCACACCTGGACGGCCCTCTTTTACCCACACCCCAAAGGGTTCATGAGCACATCCTGCTGCCTCTGCCTTCAGGGTCCGACCACTCCGCCCCATCCCTCTGCTGCCATTGTCACCTCCGAGTCACGGTCGCCTCTTTCCTGGATTATTGCAAGATGCCCAGTCGGTCGCCCTGCCTCGGCCTCTTAAAAACGACACCCAAACCACATCCCCAAGCACTGCATCTTCTTCCTGGCCTTGTTTTTCTCTACCATTTATACCATTTAGCTTTATATACATACATAAAGCTATAAATATAACTACATACACAGGGTGGGGCGAAAGTAGGTTTACAGTCATTTTTATGGAAAATAACACAATCATTAAGGAGCAATAATATAAGAATAAACTCTGTTTCCTGTAGTCACAACTGTAAACCCACTTTTGCCCCACCCTGTATATAAATGGTATCTTTTAAAACTTTTTATTATTTTTTTATTTTAGAGAGGAGGAGGAGGAAGACAGAATGATTTGTTGTTCCATTTATGATGCATTCATTGGTTGCTTCATATATGTGCCCTGACTGGCAATCAAACCCAAAACCTTGGCGCATCGGGACAATGCTCTAACCAACTGAGCTACCCGGCCAGGGCTTAATGGTGTCTTTTGAAGAGAATACATTTACAAAATGCATATTATATATATATGTATATATATATATAGATAGATAGATAGATATATGACATTTCATATATTATGTAATTATATACAATTTATATGTGATTCAAAATATCCATTTTGTGTATGTTGATGAG
Source organism: Ia io (assembly GCA_025583905.1). Classification (NCBI taxonomy): domain Eukaryota; kingdom Metazoa; phylum Chordata; class Mammalia; order Chiroptera; family Vespertilionidae; genus Ia; species Ia io. The sequence goes on along the minus strand of JAJQQW010000019.1, from coordinate 3,085,457 downwards.
TCTAGAAACTTATTGTGCATGTAACTACCACCACAATGAAGGTGTGGAGCATTTCTGTTATGTCAGACTTGCCACGCTCCCCTTTCTTTGATGTACGTTTGCCTCCCCAACCTGGCTCTAGGCAACAGCTGATGAGCTTTTCAACCATGAGGGTGGGAGTGAAAGAGAGAAATGTTTTATTCTAGTGGGAAAGGTCCAGTAGAGAAGAAAAACAGATGATGCAGATCACTAGAGAGTATGCTTGCCTTTTATAGCATTTCACAGAAATGAGGTGTCTCTGGCTTAGCACAGCTTTTTTCAGATTTGTCCGGGGTGCTGTACGCATCAGTAGTCCCTGCTTTTTTATTTCGGAGTAGGTTCCATTTAAGGATGAATCACAGCTTGTTTATTAATTCACCAGCTGATGGTCATTTGGGTTGTTTCCAAGTTGGGACTCTTACGAATAAAGTGGAATAAACACTAACCGGACATTCACAGACAGAATTTTGCACGGTTGTGTTTTCATTGCTCTTCAGTCAATACCTAGCTGGAATTGCTGGCTTATACGCGCTAAGTGTGTATTTATCTTTTTAAGAAACTGCCAAATTGTTTGCAAAGCTATGGCTCCATTCTCTGTTCCCAGCAGCAACGTGCCTGAGTTCCAGTTGTCCTCCGCCCCTGGTCTCACTTGGTCTTCTCAGTCTTTATCTGGGTGCTGCGGTGGGTGGGCAGTGGCATCTCCTGGGCTCCAATGTGCACTGTCTCTGCGTAGCGCAGCTCAGTGTCTTCTCCTTGGCTCCTCAGCCTCCGTAGCTTCTTTGGTAGGGTGTCGGTCCAGACCATGGGCCCATGCTTTTAACTGGGTTACCGTTTTCTTACTGAGTTGTTAGAGTTCTCTCCCGATACACAAATTGCTTTTAATTTTCTTAATGGTTCCTTTTGAAGAGAAGACATTTAGAATTTTTTAATGAAGTTCGATTTACCAACTTATGATTATTTGAGCTTGTGTCCTGAAGAAACTTTGCTGGCCTCAAAGTTGTAAAGCTTCTCTCCTATATCAAAATGTATATTTTGATGATTTTATTCTGTCTCCCATAAAGTAAAGTAAAATAAAATAAAGTAAAATGCTTCTGAGTGCTACAAAGTGCTAGAGAGATATTTGAATACAACCAAACTGCATATGTCTACACTCGCTCATTATAGCTCCAGCAGACCCCCTTGTTTTCGTCAGCCAACAAGTCTTCATCGGGAGACAGGCAGCGTGGTGGTGAAGGGCAGAGATGTGTGACATAGACAGACCTGGACGTGAGGCCTGCAGCCCCGCACAGCCGCTTCCCGCGTAGGCGAAATGAAGATAATGATAATCTTATGCGAGAATACATGGGCCGCGGGCACAACCCTTGGCACACGGATGGGGCTTTGTGAGTTTGCGATGTCATCATGGCCACCACTGAGGTGAACTTGACGGCTGCGGGGCCGGCTTAGCCCACAGGCCAGGTAAACAGCGTTTCTAAAACAGTCGGGCCAGGCGGGTCCCTGCGCTTGTTATTCAGCTGCTGCGGAGGTTTCCCAGCAGCCACGAGCCACCATCTCAGGGGACAGCGTGTTTTCCTAACAAAAATTCCGGGGCGTTTGTAATTTGTTAGAGCCGCATGTCAACAGATTCCTTCCAAACGTCTAAGAATAGAATAACCTCCAATTATTTTTACCACAAAAGGGCCATCTAAAAACGTCCTGGCTGGTGCTGCCACTGGTTCACCAAGTCGGGGCTAGAAGCGTTTCTGTTAGACGTGTTCCTAGGATTGCTTGTTTGTTCTCGTCCTTGACCATGGCCGCCATTCCTCAGTCACATGCCAGCTCTTAGAACAGAATATAGATTTACAGTCACACCGCCTTCCTCCCCTCCTTCTCTGATGACAGGTTACAGACAGAGCTTTGGGGCAAGTTAGCAGCATAGCTCAGTGTCCTCCGTTGTCTCATAGGTCACTGATAAGTAAGTTAGCTCATCACATTCGGAATCCTGGACTACCATTCAATGAGCAATCGGGGCTCAAACATGGGTTGATTTCATTCACAAGCATTTGAAGCCGCCACTCACAAAGCACACCTTTTTGGTTTCCCCTGGCGACGGCTAAGCCACAGGCCCCAGCCTTGCTGTGCTCCCGGGGTGAGTTCCCCGGGGGATGCGGCGCGGGGAGGCGGCCCCGCTAGGAACAGGCCTGGTGGTGTGCAGCCTGCCCACAGCTCGGGCCGCGCTGCCAGCGCACCGACCCGAGAGCAGGAAATGACTCAGCCCTCGCACTCTCACTCATTTACAGCTCCGGTTCAAACCACACAAGACACGCAGCTTGGTTTTGACTCCTCGTCATACAGTGAAGCAGCATTTCGCTGCATGTCTATTCGCTTCCTTATTTTACTCCTGAATCATAATCCATGCCCCTGCTTGCTCCAGGCACACGTTCCTTTCTCAGGGAAAGAAAGCTGGCTGCTGGCATGGCAGGATTGGTCTGCCTTCTGGTCACTTACCAAGCAGCAGACTTCCCTGGGGTCCCCGCGCGCTTCTCTTCTGCTTCTCTGCTTCTTTGGGGTTTTGCAGGAGGCTGCTCCCAGGGGCCTGGCCGCACACGCTGTGCCAAGTGGAGCGCTGGGCATAATGACCAGCGGGCGGAGGAAGCAGGCGCCTTCTGGGGACGACGCCATGTGTCCTACACACGGGGGTAGCGAAGGAGGGGGCACTGAGGCCCGGCCAGAGCCCGGGTCCTTGGGGAGTTAAAGCTCAATTCCCTGGGCTTTGTCCTATAGTAACGGAGTCATACATCGAGGCCCCTGAGACCGTGATCATTCTAGGTCATCAGTTTCATACGTTTCCATGCGAATGGATCCTCATCATTTCCCGGGAGCTGAAGCCCACAAGAGAGGTGGCCTGCGAGGGGCCCGAGGAGGGCTAGTGAGGGACGGGAAGGAAAATGGTGTCAGCCCCAAACCTCCATACTCCCCCGTTTCTCCGCGTGATTGTGGCCCTGAGCCTGGGCCTCCCTCACGCCCTGCCAGGCTGATTTCACTGGCCTGGGTGGCCGGGGGGGTCAGTATTTTATAAACGCCCAAGTGCAGCCTGGGCCAAGGACCCCAGCCTCACGGAACTGTCCGGAGTCCCCACGCCCGGGGATCCCCACGTCGGTGCCTCCTCCTCCGGAGCCTGGGGAAGTCCTGAGGACTGTTCGCAATGGGAGAAATCCCCACTCGCCTCATGGGAAGAGGACAGGCCTGCCCCCACCCTGGAAACCCCCCGGGCCTTGATGCTCCCCGCCTCGCATGGACACTGGCCACGGGACGCTCTCCCCAAGGGCGTGGCTGTTCAGACCCACCGTTTCACATTCCTTCAGGACCAAATTCCTTTGGAAATACTTACAATTAACCTTTTCTCAAGTTAGATCTCAGACAAGCAAGTACGGTCATAACACGATTTTCCAGTTTGGCCTGGATTGAACCTGCTTCCCCAGCAGCAAGAAGGACGTTTGGGGCTTCAGGGTTCGTTTCTAAGCACAACCACCCACAGTTCCGGCGGCCGCAGGTGTGGACACGATGTGGACTAGCGTAACCCAGTTTAAAATCGGACTAACGATTCTAAACTTCTGGATTAGAACTAAAAACCAACAAACACGTCTCGTTCGAAGATCCTGGTAAGCATGGTACACGTGGATCAATTAAGAAACTGTTCTGGCCTCATGAAAAGTCATACTCGGTCTCAGTTTTCTCATCTGAAAAATGGGATTGCAAATACCTGCCTTTCCTGTCAAAGAGTAAATTAGATAATTTAGGTGAGCATACTTCAGAAAATACACATTACTCTTCAGAGGTGAAATACTGGTACACTGCCCAGGTGACAAATATTTTTCAATTTAAAATTTATTGCATTGAGAAAATCACTTATTGAGCCATTTCTAATATCGGAAAGGCACGGAAGAGCCCTGGCTGGATGGCTCTGTTAGTTGGAGCATTGCCCCGTACACCAAAAGTTTGGGGGTTCAATTCTTGGTCAGGGCACATACATAGGTTGTGGATTTGATCCCCAATCAAGAGGCAACTGATTGCTATTTTTCCCTCTCTAAAATTAATAAAAACATATCCTCTGGTGAGATGTTAAAAAAAAATGAAAAGAAAGCATGGGAGATGCCTATATTAGCTCACACATATGTCAATCAAGATTTGCTACAAAAATCCTGCATTGGTAAAGATGTGTGTGTTTTTTAACCTTTCAGAGGTTTTCTTCATTTTATCTAATTTTATCCTTACAGTGACAATAGAAATAAACCCGAACTTGAGTAATTTTCAACACCTGGGGTATTTCATTATAATAGACCTGAACGGTCACTCTCCGGGTTATTTTGAAAAGAAATCCCAAACGTTTCTTTCTTTTCTTCTCAATCATTTCACTCATAAGTATTTCAATATTTAAATCACTGCTGAGAGAAGTGACAGTGGTTTTGTGGAAGCTGAGCCACCTCGGCCCCTTGTCCAAGGTCAGATGACTTGGTAGTAGAACCAGGACTTGAAATCAGCTCTTTAGATTTTATTGGAAAGGGGAAGTGGTGGGTTTTTTTTTTTTTTTTTTTTTTTAAAGCTCATTAAGACATGTATTATGTCTCATGGATAAAAGTGTTTTCTTAGAAACATCCCAAATATATATTGTTGGGGTTGGTTCTCATGGATTAAGGAATAAGTAAATTGAGAATGAATCAGCAAGTCAAAGAACCAGATGAGGCTTGATTGTTTTGTTCGATCCCTTCATTTTATTTTATTTTCACCATTGTTATTATTTTTTAATTTTCATCCAGGGATATGTGTTTGTTATTTTTTTAGTTTAGTTTTTTATTATTATTGATTTTAGTGAGAAAGGGAGGGAGGGGGAAAACACAAAGAGAAATATTGATGTGAGAGAGAAAAATATCCATCAGTTGCCTCCCATCTCCAACGGGGGATCAAACCAGCAACCTGGGCATGTGCCCTTACCGAGAATTGAATCAGCTGCCCTTTCATGGAAGGATGATGCTCCAACCAACAGAGCCACGCCAGCCATGATTTCAACCTTTCATTTTAAAGATGAGGATATTGAGGACCATGGAGTTTAAGAGACTTTTTTTTTTTAATACCAAAATGTCTGGATGCTCTGTCTGGAATTTTATGAAGAGAATTCATTAGCTGACATTTTGCAGGCATGAAGCAAAAGATTTCAATGGTATAGGAACTAAGAATTTGCCTTAAAAGAGCTGAGAATTTAAACGAGTTCTACAAAGATTTATTTTATATTTTCTCAGTATTGGGTCACAGTGACACTGATGTTGGTGATTCAAAGGTGAGAAAGTGATCACAATGGCCACGTGTCCAGATAGATAACATTCATTTTGGAGCCAGTACAGTAGAGAACAAGATCTCCATGAAGTGATGGTTCTGGGCCGAACAAATGTGACAAAATAGAACTGTGTACACAACACATCGGATCCAAAAGATCAGACTGTAGGAAAGAAAAGTTTGTGTTTGGGGAGAACACCAACCCAATGGAACCCGTAAGTGATGGATGTAGGACCGTGGACTTGGGGCACACCAGTGATAGTCCTTCACAGTGTGGCCATCAGCAAGTCTGACGGGGAGCCGAGTCACCCATCACTACCTGTGGACGCAGCCCTCGGTGGGATGGGGCTGGTGTGGCGTCCCCTCCTCTCATCCCGTTGACTCCCCACAGGTGGGTGTCCGAGTTCAACTGTGAAGCCCCCTACATGCCGTCGGAGTCCTCGGCGTTAGGGACCGGGGCATCGGCTGAAACAGAGGAGAAACGTTACTGTAGGGCAGGACTGAGAAGACTCCGCCAGCCCTCGGGGGCGTCGTCAGGCCAGGTCACACAGCGCTGTGCTGCCAGAGCAGAGCGGGTGTGGGGTCAGCAGGTCACCAGGAGTGAGCCTGTCCCCTCAGGGCCACAGCCTGGTCCAGCGGCTCCTCGAGGCCGGACACCAACAGAAACACCGTCTCCACTTCAGAACGAGAGCCAAGGGCGCACGTCACTTCCCTGAATCTGCAGGATGAAGCAACGTCCTCCCCCTCCCCCCGAGGCAGGAAGCAGGGCTTTAAAACATTTCCTATGACAAGATGTGTTTCTTACTACGACAGTGACATCAACTTTGTACTGTGGGCAACGACTTATACAGCCAATTATTTTTCCCTTTAATACATGGTTTTAAGTATGTCTTCTTTTCCTTATATTTGCATTTTACTACATAAAAAAGAGAGAGAAATATATTAAAAAAAATAAAGTACTACATGCATCATCAAGAAAGCTCACCTAGCCCAGTGGTTGAGCATCCAACTATGAACCAGGAGGTCATGGTTCGATTCCTGGTCAGGGCACATGCCCAGGTTACGTGCTCGATCCCCGGGGAGGGTTGGGGGTCAAGGGGGGGGGACATGCATGAGGCATCTGATCAAAGATTCTCTCTCATCATGATGTTTCTCTCTCTTTCTTTTTGAAATCCATAAAAATATTTGGAAAAAAAAATAAAAGTGCTCCATTCTCACTACCATTGTTCCTATCCTCATTCTCATATTACCCCTCAGCTTCCCTCTGTCCACTGACTGCCAGTTCTTCAAGACCTGGTTCTAATCACAGCTCCTTCCCGGTATGTCCCTGATTATCCAAATCCACATTGACTTATGCTTTCTTAGACCTATCACACCAGTCATAATTTACCATTCCTTCCTTACTGCCTTGCACTAGTCACTGTTTTACCTTTCTTATCTGTTTGTCCTCAACTTGATTGCAAGCTCATGGAAAATAAAATCTACAGTATATGTAATGGGCTGGATTATGCCCTCCCTTCCACCATGGAATCCATACGTTGAAGTCCTAATCCTAGTATTTCAAGACGTGACCCTATTTGGAGACAAAGTCTTTGGAGAGATGATTATGTTCAAGTAAGGCCAGTAGGATCAGTCCTAATCCAATTGATTGGTGTCTTTCTAAGAGGAGCGGGTTAGGACACAGACACACTCAGACTAAGGGACTCCTGTGTAAAGACACAGAGAGAAGGCAGCCGCTGCCAGGCAAGGAGAGAGGACCCAGAAAAAAAACCAAACCTGCCGACACCTTGATCTTGCACTTCTAGTCCCCAGAATTCTGAGAAATAAATTTCTGTTGTTTAAGTCACCCAGTCTGGTATTTATGGAAGCCCTAGCAAACTAATATAGTACCTAAAACAGGAAAGTGATATTTTCCATATAATCCCACATTTAGAATAAAACAAAATACTTTGAAGAGCATAGTATATCCTTCCTAGCATAAATGGGTTCATAGTGTACAGGAGGTTATATAACATTTATCACGGACATTTCCCCATGAAATTCATGCAAATACACAACGCCCTTGTTTATAGGCCCATAATCTCCCACTGGCTTTCACCAGTCCCGATCCAAGACACTAGTTCGAGTCACGACATTCTGTTGTCTTAAACCCTTTTAACCAGAGGCTTGCTTGTCTGTTTTGTCTTTGTGCTGGTGTAACACCACACGAAGGACCTACTTATTCTTGTTCCTACATCCACGTGCTCCTGACAGCTGAAGAACATGATTAACATTTTTTCCTGGTTAGGTATTCATGGGCAAAAATCACAGAAATAAGCAAAATTCCAGAGAAAAATCGCACACACAAACTCAACATTCAGAGACACCCCACTCATAACGGAGGGACCCTATACTTCCAAATTCTCTATCTATATGACTTAAAAGGATACCTGGGGTGGGAGAGGTGGGGAGAGATTAACCAAAGAACTTACATGCATATATGCATAGCCCATGGGCAGAGACAATAGTGCAATGAAGGCCTGGGGGCGGTGGGGGGTGGGGGGGGGGTTTACAGGGAAGAGGCCACTAGTTGCGGGGGGAGGGGACATATGTAATATTTTCAACAATAAAGATAAATATTTTTTAAAAAGGATACCTGTATATTCATGTGTTTCTCCATAGGACCAAATGGCCCCAAATTTCTTTTTTCCCAACACATCCAATGATGTGATTATGAGCTCTCATTAAAACAAAAACAAAAACAAAAACAAAAAGGTTTGCCTTGGAATATATACCTGGAGCTGAGTGTCTTAGCAAACTTATGGGCAGTTGTGAATGTTGCTTTACCTGTTCCTTTAAAAACCTTGGAATTCGACCAGTTCTCAGTAATGAAAGCTCTTTGGACCTGGGGGCCGAGCCACACAGTGAAGGAGGCGTTGGTGAGCGTGGTGTTGGGTGGCACAGAGGTGCCTGCCGGCTTCCTGCCCCCCCCCCTTCCTGTGCAGAGGCGGGAGGGGCATCCCTGTCCTCGGGAGGAGGCCACGCTGTGATTTCTAACCCTAGAACTCACCTTTCTCATTCCCTCGGAAAGATGCTTTGAAATGAACTCAAACTTCCGGTTAAGTACAGACAGCACTTTGAAAGCCGGTAAATGATAACTGTGCTTTGGGATAGGTGGCTTGTCTTAACCAACTTGTACGTATGAAATTTTCAGTTTACCAGGAAGTTCACCCTCGGTGAAGTGAGGAACGTGGGCCAGGTGGCTTATAAAGTTCTTCCCAGCTGCGCGCTGCAAATGAGGGCCCTGCGTCGGATCCTTACCCATTTGAATGGGAGCAGCACCGCTCGGTTTGCTGCCAAAGCAGGCTCTCGGTCTGTGGCATTAAATTGAACAGGGACAGAAAAGACTTCAGTGGAGATTAATTGCTTGGTAAAAAAAAATGAATTGAGGCTCTGTGTAGATGACCGAAAAAGCAAATTCCACTGTGGCAGGATGTCTGGTAGTTATTTTGCTCTTAATTAGTCTTCAGTTGATGATTGCCAAAATGTTGGGAGGCAATAGAATTAGAGTCTCAAGTAGAATATAACCAGGAAATAAGTAGGAAGTGTGAGTTCATTCTAACTGGACGCTGACAAAGTATGGCAAGGCAGACTCCATTGCAGATATTCAAGAAAGATGGAAGGCACCAGGTGGATGCCAAGGAAGGGCCCCATGTTCACACTCCTCTCACCTGCTTTCTCATCACAGCGCATAGGGCTTCTCCTGCTCCCTCCTACCCACGGACATCTTGTTCTGCACTCTGCCTTGGATGAATTCTTGTCCCCGAGACCGTTCGCCTAACCAGGCTTCCCCTTACTGATTGCCCTGGAGGTGGTCGTAGGGCAACCTGGACACATCATGGAATTGTTCCCAGTCACCCACACCTCAGTTGACATGGAAGAACAGAAGGCTGGTGCTGAATGTCATGAGTGAACCCACTAGATGCTTAGCCACATGGACACCAGGCTGATTAAAATGTCAATGTCCTTGCCCTCGCTGGTTTGGCTCAGTGGATAGAGCATCAGCCTGCGGACTGAAGGGTCCTGGATTCAAATCCAGTCAAGGGCATATGCCTGGGTTACAGCCTCAATCCCCAATGGGGGGCATGCAAGAGGCAGCCAATTAATGATTCTCTCTCATTGATGTTTCTATCTCTCCCTCTCTCCTCCTCTCTGAAATCAATAGAAATATATATTTTTTAAAAAATATCAATGTCCTCAATGATACATTTCATAGTTATATTAAGGAAAGTGTGTAAGAGGAAAAACCAACTAGCTATGCAATCTGAGAAATTGGTCTCTAAACATGTTAGCTCGATTATCTGAACTTAATTTTTTTAATTTAAGTGAAATTGGAGGATTGTCTCAGTACTTCACTTTCCACCGCACACCTGGTTTCATTCAGCCTGTCCAACTCAGCATCTCCAACACCCTTGGGACCTGTGACTTTAAGAACACGAATGCCAGCGTCTATTGTCAGATCAGCTCTGAGTTTAAGACACACACATCTTATCGAGCAATTACAGTGGGAGGTGGCCCTGGTGCGGTTGGTCTTTGACAAGGTTTGTGGTGATCTGTAGGTGGTGTGTGTGTGGCGAGGGGGGCGGGATTCACACAGATGAACATGTGAGATGTGCAGCTTTGGAAAGCATGCATCTCTTGTCTTTGTTCTCGAACACACCATAGCAAACAAACTGGTTCCCACCAGGATGCCTGCAGACGCCCTCATGGAGAAAAACTGAGCACATTACACCCCTCGCCATGGAGTGTTCTGTCTGCCTATGACAGGCTACTTGAAAAATGGAAGTGAAATTATACTCAAGTGGACTCGTCGATCAAGGTGATATTATCAGTCCAATTAGCACAAAGTGTACTTGCGTTGCATAGTCTGACGTCAGTCACTAGAGTAATTCCTGTAAATTGTATTTACTCTAACTCACCGAGAATCCTACCCCCCGGCTCCCATTGTAATCCTTCAGATGCCCAATGTGCCAATGTGTCACCTGAGTCCATGTACAGGCTGCTCAGTCTTCCGGGCGCCCTTGCGCAGGGCACTGCCTGCCTGTGAGGGCCTATGGAAGGCACAGTTGTGTTCACACCCTAGGTCAGTGGTCGGCAAACTGCGGCTCACGAGCCACATGCGGCTCTTTGGCCCCTTGAGTGTGGCTCTTCCACAAAATACCATGGCCTGGGCGAGTCTATTTTGAAGAAGTGGTGTTAGAAGAAGTTTAAGTTTAAAAAATTTGGCTCTCAAAAGAAATTTCAATCGTTGTACTGTTGGTATTTGGCTCTGTTGACTAATGAGTTTGCCGACCACTGCCCTAGGAGGTCCCTTGCGAACAAGTTCATACGCCCACCAGACTGTGAGAGCGTGTGTTCAGGGGCCGTAGCCTCTGCCTCTTTGCCTGGTACTCACATCCACTCAACAAAAGCGAGCTGAGGACATGATTATATCCACAAGCAAGAGTGATTAGCACATTTGTTAAAGTTCACCTATTCTCTTCCTCTCAAGCTTGAACGAGTATGGTCTGTGCTAGTAAGGGCATTATCGTCTGAGATGAAGACTGTTTTCCCTAAAGATAAAGGAATAAACGTTATCCCCCATTAGGGCTATTATCTAGCAGAGTACCTGACTCCACACAGCAGAAAGACCTGTTCAGGTGGTAATAGCTTTATCCTGCTGAGCCCTCTCAAACTGAAATTATATGGGAAAATAATTTGTAAGTGACATAATATCTAAAGTGCTTAGAAAGATGCTTGGCATCTGGTAATTACTCAATACATATTGTTTCCCTCACACATATTTTAAGAGAATAATGAAAACCCTAGCTCTAAAGCTTGGTGGAAAATATAAAATTGGGTTTAGTAGAGGACAAATGGCAAAAAGCAAAGGTCAGTATTATCTTTTGACCCAGCAAAAGGTTTAACTGTCTCATCAGAGTTTTAAAATGTTACCCTGCCTTTCTCATAATTTTTTGGCATCATAGTGAAAAATGCATCTAAATTAAGCCTGTCAGATAAACTACACAACATCTAGTTAAATTTGAATTTTAAATAAACAACACATCATTTTTTAATATAAGTCTATCCCATGTAATATTTGGAGACTCCTTGTATTTCCATTTGCTAAATCTGTCACCCTAAACTAATAGCAGTAAGGACTAGTAATTTGAAAAATAGTAATAACTAGACAAGGCCTTTACTTTTTTTAAAGAATGTTTGATTGGCAGTCAACCAATTTCTTTTAAGTTTTTAAGCTCATTTTTTTCTCATCCTAAATGTATGGTTAATTTGCATAACGGCACTGTGATTTCCACCCACCTTTAAAAATGCCCTGGATCAACATGTCCATGTGGACTGCATGGCCACTGGACTCTGCTTCACAAAGGGAGCAGCTGCTGGGCCTGGCTGGGAGCCAGGCGTTTGGTGGAGAATCATCAGTTGCTTCTTCTGCCCGAAGTTTCAGGGGAGCTTGCAGGGCAGGTTTCCCTCGTGGTCTGGACCAAGCAGCCAGGAGACCACGCCTGTGGAGCTCATGTTCACGGCCCAGCGGCCCCAAGCAGCCACCGCAGGGGGCCAGGGCGGACCCTGACAGGCAGCGAGGAGGGGACAGAGACCAGCTTGTGGCCTCACCGGGGAGCTCGGGGCCACAGAGCAGAGGAGCAGGGAGCCAAGTTTGGATGGAGGTCTTGGCGGGGCACCGCCAACAAAGAAAGAAAAAATAGAAGTTTTGCTAAATTGTTTTTTTTTTTATGGATATTTTATTTCTTCATTATTCACCCCTCTCAAGCAACCCTATTAATCATCTCGAGCCTGAAATCTAAAATGCCAGAGAGCTGGTAGGTGAGCAGCTGTGGGAGGCCGAGGCCTCTTGCCAAGAGAAAGCCCAGAGGACATTCCAGGTCTTCAGCCAGCTCCCAAAGCCCTCTGCCCTTTCTTCTCTGAGCACCAGGGGCTGGCCAGCCGTCTCCACCCCACTGTTAGCACCTGTTACGTCCTCCCTTGGTACAGTGAGGGGCGGAAGGCTGCTCACAGCTGGCCCACCTGGTTCACACCAGCTGGCGTTACCCACTGCTCACCAGGTGTCCGGCACTCCACCACGCACTGAATATCATAATATTGTTTAGCTTTTACCACAGCCTGGAGCTAGGCGTTTCTGTCTCCCACCCAGGAACTGAGGTTCTTAGAGCTCAGAATGCCTACCAAGACCATAAGCAGAGAAGGTGTGTCTGCACGCACTCAGGTGTCTCGGTTCTGTTCCTGAGACAAGCAGCACCCCTTGCCTAAGTGACTGCCTGTAAAACCATAGAAGTGGGCTTTTCTTGATGCCACGCCAAGTTTTCTTACAGGAATATACAGACCACAGTGGTGATAATAGTGATCTTTGAAGCTGAATGAGACTTTCTGAGGTGAGAGGAGGGAGATAGGAGATCACTTTTTTATTTATACAAGAATCTGCCGAAACCTGTTTGGCTCAGTGGATAGAGCGTCGGCCTGCGGACTGAAAGGTCCCAGGTTCAATTCCGGTCAAGGGCATGTACCTTGGTTGCGGGCACATCCCCAGTGGCGGGTGTGCAGGAGGCAGCTGATCGATGTTTCTCTCTCATCGATGTTTCTAACTCTCTATCCCTCTCCCTTCCTCTCTGTAAAAAATCAATAAAATATATTTTTTTAAAAAAAGAATCTTCCAGGGGATTTGCTAAAACACAAAAGCAAAGATTTAAGTGTTAAAAAAGGAAAGAGAGAAGCATAAACTAGTAATCAGGGGTGGATTCCTATTCCTATATAACCTTAAATGGACTTAGCCACACTAGATACACTTAAAACACTTGATGGGATGGTAGTAACTTTATCCTATTGAATGCTTTCTAACTGAAATTATACAGCAAAAACACGTTAGATAGTGTAGTATGTGAAAGTGCCCAGAAAAATGACTGACATTTCCTTAAATATAATTCCAACTCCAGAAGGCATATGAGAAAAGATAGATCATTTTGACTTCATAAAAGGATTTTTAAAGTCTGAATGGCATAAAAACAACATAACCAAAACAAGATAAAGAATAAATTTTGGTAAAAAACACACATATCATAGTATGACCATTCAGTGAAAAAATATCCAGTTGTTAAATTTAGAAACTCTCTTGTACTAATATGAAAAGATTTCCAAGAGATATTAATAAATTAATAAAGCATAGCAGAGGGCAATGTGCATGGCATGCTTCTATACCTTTTTGTGTAAAATGAGTGGAGAATAAGGAGAGCTATAGATAAATAGATGATAGATGATAGAGAGACAGAGGAGGGTTCTGAAAAGATAAATAAGAAAGTAGTAGCTATAGTTGTTGATAATGAGGAATTGGGAAGCTGGGAAGAGATAAAACAGGGGTGAAAGAAAAAATTTTCACCATATACCTTTGTAAAATGGCTTACTTTTGAACCACATGACTATATTGTTTATTCAAAAAAAATACAATAATGAACATACCGAACAAACAGATGGCCACCCTAAAAATTTTCACCGATGTCATGGCCCCAACTCTGGAGATTCTGATTCAGTGGGCATAGCTCAGAGAATGACATTTTTATCAGCTTCCCCTGGAGATCCCTCTGATGAAGACCACACTTGGAGAAGCAAAGGGATGACCTACTGGGAGGCCAAAGTAGAGTTCAGAGAGCAGGAAGGGGAAAGAGGGTGTCCCGGAAGTTCTTCCCACGTCCCTTCTCTGCAGCTCTCCCTTTGGTGGCATTATCCTGCCTCATAGCTGCTCTGCCTGTCTAGGCATCGGGACAAAGTGAATAATTTTGACACTTGCAGGAAGCCCAGGTATCAGAAGGGGAGGAAGAAGAAATTCCAAGCTATGTGAGAAGGGAGAAAATAATTTCTAAGGCCACCTAACCACACAGCTACTATTTCAGGGGAGTGCATCTATGGAAATTGAGGCTTAATGAAATTTAATCCGTTTAATACTATGTTTAACAATATGCATAGTCGCCTTTATTTTTCTGTGATTCCAATTTATTCCTCCTACTACTCTTGATCTTTCTTGCTTTGTTTATAAAACCAGCAGAGAACATGCTCTGAAAACACACACACACACATACCCTATATAGACCAGTGCTTTTTCTCACAATACATTTTATCAATCATTCATTATCAATTGCCATAATTAAACTTTGATTTTTTCTTCCTTGAGTCAGAATTCGGCAACACCCATTGTCTGAACCTGGGGGTGAGGGTGGCGGCTGTGGTGGCGAGAAGTGCTATGGAGAAGATCCATGGAGCTTGTCTTGTCCTCCACTGCCTTTCTTTCCATCCAGCCAGCCCTCCCTTTCTCTCTCCCCTAAATAGTTATTAGATCTGGGCTAGTTGCTGGGTACACAAACACAGTGAGCTTACTTATGAAAGAGGTAAGTGGTGGAGCCACAGGTCAAAGCCAGAGTTGGCTTCCTGCAGCGTGGGAGGCAGACACGTAAAAAGGGAATGCAAAGGCAGGTAGCCAGGGTTTGGGAATAGTTTGCCCAGGCCACACAGGTGACAAAGGTAGAGGCACCGAGGCCAAAGCCAGCCACATCTGGGTGAGGTGACATCGGGTCCGGCTTCGCGAGGGAAGTACCACTTGACCTAACCTACCTTTAATACTTTACCTAGAACGCAGCCTAGTCTCATTTCATGAGGATGCATGGTGGTCTTTTTAAAAAACTGTTCTTTTTGACCAGAAGAACCCTGCTTCTCCCATGGATTCTGAGATTCTCTCTGCTCTCCTTGGCATAACAACGTTCTCAGGCTTCTTAATTTCGTGTTCTTCAACCGTATTGTATGTGAGATCTGTTGGAGGTCAAGAACTCGCTTCTTCCAACACAGCAAAAGCTTAAAAATGGCTCTTCCCACACCCCAACAAGGTACCTGTACTTTACAACCTGCCACAAAACTGGTTTATAACATAAGTAGGTTCTTAAAGAAAAATTTTTTTCTAAATATTTTTAAAGCATTCCAATAAAATTAATTAATTTTGAAAGTTAGATATTATTCACAGAAATAGAAATGAGGTCACAGGGGAGTCTAGTGGGTAATAGGGACCATAAGGGCATAAGAAAATGGATGTCCATTTAGCAGCCGGATTCTGTGTGGGTAGCGCATGTATCCTTTCACCAGTTGAAATCACACATGTTCAGAGGAGGGAAGGGAGGAGAAACCCAGTATATTACCAGTCTTCTCTATGCTCAGAATATTATTCTCTCTCTTATGTAACCCAACTCTAACAATATTCCCAGAATATATCGAGAACTACAAACTCAGTGATGCAGAGACAAGCCAATGAATAAATGAGCGACCTGAATAGGCACCTCACAAAAGATTCCCAACGGTCAAAGTGCATGGAAAGGTACTCATCACTGGGTCATCAGAGAAATGCAAGATACAACCATGGTGAGACTCCATTTCCACTAATAGAATAACTAACGTTTTAAAAACTAGCAACGCCAAGTGCCGGTCATCATGTGGAATAAACTGGAATGCTCACGCATTGCTGATGGGCAGGTGCAGTGGTGCAAACACTTTGAAAACCACTTGGCAATTCCAAACAAACAAACAAACAAACAAACAGCCAGCAATTCCACTTCTAGGTGTTTGTTATCTAAGGGGAATAAAAGCAGTGTCCACTAAAAGGCATGCATACGAATGTTCCCAGTAGTTTGATCCATAATAGCCAAAACATAGAAACAATTGAAATGTCCCTGAAGCGAAGAACAGATAACAAATTTCGATGCATTTCTGCCACGGGAGACGCCTCAGCAGTTGTAAGAAGTGAACACCTGACACACAGGAGAAGGGGGCCGGCCCTGAGGAGTACACCCTGTATAGCTCCACCAACAGGGAGCCTGGGAACAAGCCACACTCGCCGTGGAGAGGGAGAGTAGGGCCTGTGGCCTTCAAGAAGGAGGGGACACAAAGAAAAATCATGGGGAATGGAATGCTCTAGATCTTGGCAGGGAGCCTGGTTACACAGGTATATACATTTTTCAAAATTCACTGAATCGTACACATAAATTTTGTGCATTTCGTTGTGTATAAGCATTAGCTCTATTAGATTTGAGCAAAAAAGTCAGAGCAGCAAAGATGAGTAGGGAAGAGGAGACAGGGCCGCGAGGTTGGATTTAAGTGACTGGGAGTTCGTGGTGGGCGGTTGAAGGCCACAAGCAGGAGAGGGCGCGGGTCTGCGTCGTGGGAAGGCCACGGAGATGCCTCTGTGAAGAGAGAAGTGATCTGCTGTCCTCGCGTTCATTCTTACGTCGAGATCATCAGCGGAAATGCCAGTCCGCTGGCTGTTGGGCTTAGCACAGCGCCTTCCCCTCTCCACCGCTCCGTCCAAGAGACCTCACGTGTCCAGTAACATTCTTCATGGACATTACACATTGCAATCCCCAGGTCAGAATTCTTTCCATGAGTGATTCTGGAGGCTGATACGGAAATCTGGCAGAAGACCCCGAGTTTACTTCGTTTACAGAATGAAGTCGACGGTGGACTTCAGAACACAAAAGCTTTGGCTCCAGAGAGGAGATTTTGTTACAATCTAGGAAGCTTAGGGTGTCGAAAACCAGTCGACATCACCAGTGTGAAGGTTTACACGAAGGCGCAGGTGAGCGGTGAGCTCTGGCAGCTCCCGGGACCCCGCCTCACTCCATCACCGCCCCACCTGGCGCTCACTGGCACTGAGTTTGGGCCTTTTTTTTTTTTTTTTTTAAGATTTTTAAACTGGTTTTTAGAGAGAGAGGAAAAGAGATGGGGGGAGAGAGAAAGAGACATCCATGTGAGAGTGAAACATGGATTGGCTGCCTCCTGCACACCCCCTACTGGGGGTCGAGCCTGAAACCCTGAATGTGTCCTGACCGGGAATTGAACCGGGAACCTTTGGGCCCTGGATGATGTCCACCAGCAGAGCTGCATCTGCCAGGGCATGGGCCTTGACGATGTTGCTGGTGGCCGTTTACGCCAAGTCTTGGAGAGGAACCTTATTTTTGTTAGTGTCGGCGCTTTCACTCATAATTGCAGAGAATCTAAATTAGGATGAAAGATCTGAGGGAGGCCAGGGGCCCATAGGCACACAAGACCTGTGTTTCTGAACTCACTGGCGTGCTTCTTCCAGAATTTTCTGGAACCATCCAACAGGTATCCACCTTCTCCTCCGATAATTCTGCAGAAGCCAAGCCCAACGGGCTGCCGGTCCTCAGTGGACTCGCTGTTTCTCTGAGGGGAAGCCCACTTTCTGGCTAGAATAAAATGCTGCTGCCTGCCCACTCCACGGTGTCACTTCAAAGAGGAAAACAAATGAAACCCAGCTTCCTGCCATCGCCCAGCATTAAAGGGTGACGAACTACAGAGGCTTTGCATTTTGACTAGAAGCAAAACTGCAGATGAATGAGTAGATCAAGAAGTCAAACAAACTGAGGTAACTTCTTCATCAGCAAAAGTCAACCAGATAAAGAGTGAAACCACCCACACTGTTACCCTTCCCCTCCACGAGGGTAAGAAAGGAGAGAAAGGAAGAGAAACTCTCTTCTGAACAATCCAATTATAACCTAACTAGAGGCCTGGTGCATGAAATTCGTGCACTGGGTCGGGGGGGGGAGGGTGTCCCTCAGCCCAGCCTGCACCCTCTCCAATCTGGGATCTCTCTCACAATCTGGAACTGCTGGCTCCCAACCGCTCACCTTCCTGACAGCCTGATCACCCCCTAACCACTCCCCTGCCAGCCTGATAGACGCATAACTGTTCCCCTGCTGACCCAATCGCCCCCAACTGCCCTCCCCTGCTGGCCCAGTTGCCCTCAACTGCCCTTCCCTGCAGGCCTGGTTGCCCCTAACTGCCCTCTCCTGCAGGCCTGGTTGCCCCTAACTGCCCTCTCCTGCTGGCCTGGTCCCCCCCCAACTGCTCTTCACTGCAGGCCTGGGTCCCCCCCAACTGCCCGGTCACCCCTAACTTCCCTCCTCTGCCGGCCCGGTGCCTCCCAACTGCCCTCCCCTGCTTGCCTGATCACCCACAACTGCCTTCCCTTGCAGGCCATCTTGTGGTGGCCATCTTGTGTCCACATGGGGGCAGCCATCTTATGTGTTGGAGTGATGGTCAATCTGCATATTACTCTTTTATTATATAGGATAGAGGCCTGGTGCATGGGTGGGGGCCAGCTGGTTTGCCCTGAAGGGTGTCCCGGATCAGGGTGGGGGTTCCCTTGGGGTGTGGGGTGGCCTGGACAAGGAGCCTGTGGTGGTTTGCAGGCCAGCCATGCCCTGCAGCGACCCAAGCGGAGGCCCTGGTATCTGGGGTTTATTTATCTTCTACAATTGAAACTTTGTAACCTGGAATGGAGCCAAGCCTCCTGCTTGCTCCGTGGTGGCAGCCATTTCTGTTGGGATTTATGTATCTTCTATAATTGAAACTTTGTAGCCTAGAGCGGAGGCCTGGGCCAGCAAGGGCAGGCAGAAAGCTTGGCTTCCTCCATTGCCAGGGAAACCCAAGCCTCCCTCCTGCTCTCTGTGGCTGCAGCCACCTTGGTTGAGTTTATTTGCATATTCGCTCCTGATTGGCTGGTGAGCGTGGCTTGTGGGTGTAGTGGAGGTATGGCCAATTTGCATATTACTCTTTTATTAGATAGGATACTTGATCTAAATGACTGAAATCTGCACTATCTTCCAGCTATTTACAAGGGATAAAAAAGAAGCTACTAAGATAATAGAACCGTACTCACTAACCATGTTTCTAAGGATAAGCTCATCCTCTTGCTCCCTAATAGGCCTGAATCATGAGAGGCTGGGGTGGGAATTTTCAGGTACCCTGGACAGTCATCACACTGTCTGAGCCTTCTCTATCCTGTCTTTGGGCAGGACTCACTGATTCACTCATTCATTTATTTGCTGTGTAACTCATTCATTCATTCATTCATTGTCTACTCTCTGTCCACAAATATTGTTAGAAGAACACATAACTATTCATATACTATTATGGTTCTTGCTTTTTGATGGTGTCAACATTGGATTAAACTACTTTGCAGAGCAACAGTGTGTGAATTCTTTCACAAATTTCTAACCCTGCCTCTTCCCTTACGGCAGGGTGGAAGGTTTTCCTAAGAAGGCAACCACATTTGACCCCTGTTTTTTCCGAATATAAGCAGAGGGATGTGAAGAATAGTGGTAGAGGGATGTGAAGAATAGTGGTAGAAACATTCTGATGACAGTTACATTAATTAGATTGCCAACGATCACAGACAAGTCACACCTTCTACTCTCTGCATCCTTACCTATGGAGTTTGGAGTGATTTAGGGTTTTGCCATGTGTGATCTTTGGGCTCAGAATTACTTGGGGTGCATATATTCTTTCTGGCTGATGTTTTAGGTTTCTTAGGATATATTCCCTGAAGTGGGATCTCTGGGTCAAATGGCAGTTCCATTTTTAAAACATAAGTCTTTATTGTTGAAAGTATTACATATATCCCCTTTCCCCCCCATTAACCCTTTATCAGATGTATAATTGTCAAATATGTTCTCCCATGTAGTGGGCTTTCTTATCATGTTGAGGATGGTTTCTTTTGCTGTGCGGAAGCTTTTTAGTTTGGTGTAGTCCATTTGGTTATTTTTTCCTTTCTTGCCCTAGGAGATGTATCGGTGAAAATTCTGCTACGTGAGATGTCTGAGATTTTACTCCCTATGTTTTATTCTAGGATTTTTATTATTTCACAACTTGCCTTTTTTTTTCCTTTTTTTTTTTAATGTACATTCCTGGGCTCTACCCCAGAGTGACTAAATCATAATTTCTGGGACTGAAGTCCCTAAATCTTCTTTTAAGACTCAAGGACTTGGGGGTGGTAAGAGAGCAACCAAAGGACTTATATGCATGCGTATAAGCATAGCCCATGGACACAAACAGTGGGGGGTGAGGGCATGTGCTGGGGGGTGGGAACGGCTGGGGAGAGGTCAATGGGGGGAAAGGAGACATAGGTAATACTTTAAACAATAAAGAATAAAAATTAAAAAAAAGACTCAAGGAGAGCCCTGGCCAGTGTGGTTCAGTTGGTTGAATCGTTGTCTTGTACATCAAAAAGTGGAGGGTTCAATTTCAGTTCAGAGCACATACCCAGGTTGTGGGTTTGATCCCTGGGGGTGCATGAGAAAGACAATTGACCAATGTTACTCTCTCTCTCTCCCTTCCTCTTTCTAAAATCAGCCAATAAAAATAAAAATAAAAAAGACTCAAAGAGTCTTACATGCCATTGAACTAATGATGCCCAAGGCCCTGCCAGTTCTGAAGGTCATAGCCCGCAGTCTGCATAGAGCAGAGTGTCACACCAAGCGGTGAGATTTTTTACTGAGGTTGGGGAGAATGTTGGGTTAGGGAGACAACTTTGGAAAACAAAGGTTAGAAGTTATACAATGACATATGTGTGATATTTACCCCTTGGAAGAGTGAAACACTATTATTTTGAGATGAATACTTCTAGTATGGTTTGTAACACACAAGCCCACTAGGGATAACCATCTTTAAAATGTGTGGTTGATAAATGAAGCTATAATTAGAAGGGGAATCAGAGAATAAATTCCAGATGCCTGTATATCACACAGCAGCAGAGGACACTTACGCAAGGGCTGGTCAAGTCAAGTTAGAGATGACACGTGCTTGCCACGAATGGGGTAAATATTTTTGGTAGAATGCCTTTAATCATCATTCTGGTGGCAGATTATACTTCACTTGTGATAGAAAGAAAACAAACAGGAGATCCTAGCACAACTGGGGCAACATAACATTTTGATTTATAGTGAACAATGATTGTTTGGAAGCTCTCATCTATGCAGCTGTTTGGAGAGAGTCGCAGAAATAGGAAGCATATTTCTGGGTCAGAAGAATCACAAAAGGAAAACATTTTAAAATCCAATAAATCCTCTCACTAAGTGAGTCAGCCTCCCTCGGCTGGAAGTAGCCATACACACCCATTGGGACTTAGCGGCCTTGGCTGATGTCCTCTAAAGAGACAGAGAATTCTTGCCATATCAACACTGTAGGCCACACCCATGATCTTTCCCTATGACCTAAGAATTAGTTTTGAAGACATGTGCTCTTACAAGTTTCCATGTGATGGCTCTCTGGAGGGGGCCTAACCTTGTTAAATTTGCAAACGTGGGAGTCTCCTGGGGCTCCCAGTGCATTTGGACAAATGTAGAGTTTATATAATGACTAGAAGCCCGGTGCACGAAATTCGTGCACGGAGGGGGGTTGTCCCTCAGCCCAGCCTGTATCCTCTCCAATCTGGGACTCCTGGAGGGATGTCCGACTGCCCGTTTAGGCCCGATCCTGGGGGATTGGGCCTAAACAGGCAGTCAGACATCTCTCTCACAATCCAGGACTGCTGGCTCCCAACTGCTTGCCTGCCTGCCTTCCTGATTGCCCCTAACCACTTCTGCCTGCCAGCCTGATCACCCCCTAACCACTCCGCTGCCAGCCTGGTTGATGCTTAACTGCTCCCCTGCCAGCCTTTTTGCCCCCAACTTCCCTCCTCTGCCAGCCTGGTCACCCCTAACTGCCCTCTCCTGCAGGGTTGATCACCTCCAACTGCCCTCCCTTGCAGGCCTGGTCCCTCTCAACTGCCCTCCCTTGCAGGCCGGGTGCCTCCCAACTGCCCTCTCCTGCTGGCCATCTTGTGGTGGCCATCTTGTGTCCACATGGGGGCAGGATCTTTGACCACATGGGGGCAGCTATATTGTGTGTTGCAGTGATGATCAATCTGCATATTACTCTTTCATTAGATAGGATAGAGGCCTGGTACAGGGGTGGGGGCCAGCTGGTTTGCCCTGAAGGGTGTCCCAGATCAGGTGGGGGTTCCCTTGGGGTGTGGGGTGGCCTGAGCCAGGGGCCTGTGGTAGTTTGCAGGCCGGCCACACCCCCTGGAGACCCAAGCAGAGGCCCTGGTATCTGGAATTTATTTTCCTTCTACAATTGAAACTTTGTAGCCTAGAGCGGAGCCAAGCCTGCTGTTCCCTCTGGGCTGGCAGCCATTTCTGTGGCAGTTAATTCTCCTTCTACAATTGAAACTTTGTAGCCTTAAGCGGGTGGGCCCGGCCAGGGCGTGCAGAAAGCTTTGCTTCCCATGTTGCCGCCGGCAGCCCTGGCCTGCTCTCTCAAGCTCCATTCTGCCGCCATTTGTTTGAATTTGTTTACGTTCTATAATTGAAACTTTGTAGCTTGAGTGGAGGCTTAGGCCTGCAATGGCTATGGAAAGCTTGGCTTGCTCTGTTACCTGGGAAACCTTGCTCTCTGTGGCTGTAGCCATCTTGGCTGAGGTTAATTTGCATACTCGCCCTGATTGGCTGGTGGGCGTGGCTTATGTAGCAGAGTGATGGTTAATTTGTATATTACCATTTTATTAGAGAGGATTGCTTACTGAGCTCTGTGAGCAAGCACTGTGTCTGTCGTCCTGGTGGCGTAACAACTGTTAACTTGTGGAGTGTGCTGCGTTCTGTAAATAATGCTACGCAGTGCAATTCATGTGGTTGTTCGGAAAAACCATGTGCAGCCTGAGTTCAATGACTTTGTCCCATTGTCTGCTAAGAACATTTCTGCTGGTAGGTCCATTTCAACTTTTTAAACATATCTTTGGGCAACTCCCTGTCCATCTCCCCTCTGTGTGGGCCCTGCCCATGTTGGCACTCTCCCCAGTTCCTGCCCGCTTTGGTGGGCAGCTATCCACAGCCATTTCCTGGAAGTAAAAAAAAGGAGGCCACTCTTTAAAATTTCTGGTCTACCTTTCCTCCTCTTGCCTGCAAACTAATGTACAACCCAGTAGTACCCTTTCTCTTGTTCTCAGAACACCAGGCTTTCCTCCTGCTGTTTAAGAGCGTTGGAAATAATGTGTTTAAATTTTTACACAATAATATTATACAAACAATTTAGCAAAACGAGAAAATCAGACATACTCAAGAAAGGACTTTTATCTTCTCACTTCCTCTGACTCTCCCACTTATTACTGATCACTTCCTGTTGTTGACTCCTAAATCCACACCTTCAGCCAAACTCCTCTTCTGAGTCCCAGGCCTACATGTCTTCCTGGGTGCAGACTGTCCTCACTTGGATGTCCACAGATACCTTAATTCCCCACCTTCTTGACTGCAGGGTCTGTCTTTTCTCCAAAATTTGCTCTTCCTTCCACAGCCATGTCTGCACTGGGGTCATGTTCAGAGGTGTCCCTGACCCCTCCTGCTCGTCATGCCTTCATCTAATCAAGTATCTGGACCTGATGATTTTATGTAAATAATCCCCATCTCCTTCACCATCATTATAGCCACCTGGACGATGGCATTGACCTCCCAGCTGGCTTTCTGGCATCCAGTCTGGCCCACCCTGCAGTCCACCCTCCATATTACTCTCCCAGACACAATTATGTTAGCATCCGACTCTCTCAAAGTTCTCTTCTAGGTCCCCATCCTGGTTCACAGCTTTGTGTCCAAATTCCTTAAAGTCCCTGCTGATCTAACCCCTGCCTGTCTGCTCCCATCATTGTGCCCACCACCCATCCTTTCACTCAAACCATAGCTGAGCTTCAGTTCCAGGACCGTCTCATTCTCATCTTTGGGCAGCACACACATTCCTTCCCTCTGTCAGACAGGCCTCTCCTTTGTTCTACAGGTGAGCACATATTCATCCTTCGGTTCTGATTCCCTCCCCCTGGGCATCCTTTCCTGTCTCCACTGGCACAGGTAAGCGCACCTTCTTCTGAACTTCCACAGCATCTGTGTCTACCTCCCTTCCAGGCTCTGTCCAGCCATGTCTGCCTTCGGTCAGTTCCTTGGATACACCAAACTCTGTGCACACACACTTTCCTCTACCTGGGACTTGCTTTCCCCATCCCTCTGTCCTTCGGTGCCAGCCTAAACATCACTTCCTTTAGGAGGCCTGCTTAATCCTACACCGGCTTGAGTTCCCTTTCTCTAAGATCACTTGTGGCTCTCCATTCTTCCCTTATCACAATTCTTTATTGTTTCTACTTAAGGAATTGTTTCTCTTCCCCAATAGACCTACTCAGGTCAAGGATGGCCTCTCTTCTTTCCTACTGTATCCAGGCACTAGCAGTGCCCCTGGTATCTAACAGGAACTCAGTAAATCCTGATTAAGTAACTAAATGGATTTTACTACTTATCACATTGCTGCAATGATTTGTCTCTCTTGGTGAGAACTGTTCCGTTCGTAGTTGCACGCCCAGCACCTAGTATAATGCCTGTACACAGTCGGCAGGTAATACATAGAAGTTGGATGAATGAGCTGCAAGCAGTAAATCAGAACAGCTGGGTCTTTGCCTCATTCACTTTACAGTCCTCAGTCACCTGCCCCAGAGCCGAGACCCACAGACAATATAGACATGTTATTGCCACTATAAATATATTTCTCTCCCCAGAAATATAAGCAAGAACCTAAATTGCTTTCAGTGTGGTTTCCTTTCTCTTATCCTTTGAACATCATGAGAGTGATATTAAGTTATAGGCTAGTCTCTGGGCAGAGAATATGCTGTATATATAAAAAAGAATATTTAAAGGAGAAGCAAGAAAAGGGGAACTAAGATCTATTATATTCACACAATGAGCATGACTCCACCCAAAGAACTCCAGGAGGCCCTGTGATTATGCTCATTTTCACAGATTAGAGAAATAATGTTCAACTGATGGGAAATCTGATGGAGACAGTTTGGCCACTAAATCCCAAACTCTTCCCACTATAGATCATACTACATTGGCACCCAGGATGCCTTGTTGATTACCATGAAACTCTTCTGTGTTGTACGCTTATAATTATTGTTTATCATTTAAACAAACCAGTTAACATTTATTCCAAGCTGACTATGAGCCAAGTACTAAAGCTGGATCTTCAAAAATATTGCATGAGCTTAGGGTTGTCCCCATATTACAGATGTCAAAACTGAGTCCTTGAGTGTCTTGGAATGTAGTTGCAAGCAGGAAGCAACAGAACAGGAATTTGAGCCCTGGTTTGTGTGATTATAAACCCCTGGTCTTTCCACTTTGCCATGGTGAACACTGCATTTCTGTTAGACTAAATAAGGATGAAAATTCGGATAATACACCCAAAATGTCTGGATCTTGCCCCTGGCCTTGGGAGGGAAGGGAAGGTTCTGGAAGGGGAAAAACATTCCAGTCTATTGGCACACACCTTTGACCTCTTCAATGTACCAACCATGTCATAGAAATAAAACCTCAGTGGTAGGGGAGGGGAAGGATGAATGCAGAAATTCTGTGCAAGTCAGCTTACTTAGAAATAAGCGGGAAAGCGAGTTAAGCTGCCTGGTGCTGTGCACATGATGATGCAAAGTACTGTGCTAACAGCAATGTTAGTGTTGGATAGTCATTGAAGAACACAATGGATGCTCTTCAAATGATACCAACAACACTTCTTGCAAAACATATATTACCCGTTTACCAGAATGTACCTAACAAGCCCTGAATTCTTTGGCAAGTTTAATGTAAATAGGGAAGTCGCATTTCTGTAGGCTAAACTGTCTCTTTCCAAAATTAGTTCAAAAGCATGCAGGAATTTGGTGGAATTTTTCAAATTTTTCCATGACTTCCATTTCTAGAGAGGCTATCCGAAGGTTCACTTTTAATCCAAATCAAATCTCAGCAGTCTATGAACTTCACGTTAAAATTGTCATAAAAATGTTGCCTTTTTTTGGTTTAAATGTGATTTTGAGGTCATCTCCTGGCCATTTGAATAAAATCTAGTCTAAATATCTTATTATTCCCAACAACAACAAAATCAACAACAGACAAAAATAATTCTATTGTTCCTGAGTAGCAACTTTCTCACGGACACTCCAGAACTTCTTTCACTGTTTCTTTCAGATTCTAGGAAGTAGCAACAGGAATTGAGTTCACTAAAATGCTACCTCTTAGATATCCATCAGAAACATTTCAGTGTCTGACAATCATAAAACCCCCTAGTTCCAACCCCACTGCAATGATAGGAGAATTGCTGCGTCATCACGGATCTATGCCAAGAAC
This sequence comes from Ia io, assembly GCA_025583905.1. Lineage (NCBI taxonomy): Eukaryota > Metazoa > Chordata > Mammalia > Chiroptera > Vespertilionidae > Ia > Ia io. Next base: position 3,059,064 of record JAJQQW010000019.1, on the reverse strand, counting down.
TGGTTGTTCAGACTGCTTTCTCATAATTTGTAAGAAAGGAATTTACTTTTCCTGGGACATTTCTTTTAATTCATATAATATTTTTAAGATGCTTTCTTTTGCCCTGGCCGGTTTGGCTCAGTGGATAGAGCGTCGGCCTACAGACTGAAAGGTCCCGGGTTCAATTCCAGTCAAGGGCACATACCTTGGTTGCAGGGTCCTCCCTGGCCCGAGCCCTGGTCAGGGCTCATGCAGTAGGCAACCAATGGATGTGTTTCTCTCACAATGATGTTTCTCTCTGTCTTTCCCTAAAAATCAATGGAAAAATATCCATAGGTGAGGATTAAAAAAAAAAGATGCTTTCTCTTATTCTGGAACTATTAATTAAAATGTACCTAACAACACAGAGAACCTTTAAAGAACATATTTTCCAAACCTGAATACATGGTGTGATAACAAGGAGATAATGAAAGGAATAACAAAATAGAACTTTTGAAGTTGGGACTGTCCCAGTAAATCTTGGGCATGCAGTGACCATGACAATCATAGCATTTCCCTCTTTTTATTCCCCTTTAAACTAATACTCTGCAATTCCTTACTGTGAGCAGTGCAGGGTTATGAATTCAAACTGATCAGAGTAAGTTGTCAGAGTCTGTCCTTTGTGTCTGAAAAAGGATGAAGTCCTGCAGAAAATGCCTCACAGTGTCTGTCCAGTGCTCAGAACACGCTCCTGCCCAGACAAATGCCTTGGAGGAGAGGAAGTGACAGAGTCTTACTTGCTTCTCGGGATAGTCATCGTGTGCGTCCTCTAGGGTTAAGTTCATTTCCATGAACAGTCAGTGATTCTGCTTCATTCACCAGAACCTGAGAGCTAGAAAATCAGAAAAGATGAACTGATAAGCTGTTTGCTGCCACTTACTGGATAACCACTCTTCTTGCCTAAACAAATGGAGAAGGATTAATGACTTCATGGCAGTCATACACATAAACCTTCAGATTTCTACAAAGGTCAGAAAAATGCTAGGGCCAAAATTAGTGAGAAAATTACTTCCCAAACCTGTTGCATGTCTTCTTGATAAAATATACACTCTCTCCTGCTCTTTTATCTTTATAATTACCCTGGAGAAAAAAGTATAGTTTAGATCAGTGATGGGCAACCTTTTGAGCTTGGTGTGTCAAACTTCGCCAAAAAACTGAGCATAACTCGGGTAGTTTGTCACTTTGAGGAAAAAACATTATTTCGCAAATGTTTCATCCTCAGGAGCAGCAAATGTTTCATCCTCGGCATGCAGCCGCCTCAGTGGCTGCGTGTCATCAGAAATGGCTACGCGTGTCAGAGAGGAAGGGTAGATGTCACAGCGAGTGAGGCCGGCACTAAGAACATTCGTAGTTAGCGCTAACCCACGGAGTGGCCCAGCAGCATAAAGTCACGGGATGGGGACCTCCTCTCAGAGTGAGTGGCTTCTGTAATCTCCAGCAAGGTTGGAATTGCTTTGGTAGAGTATTCCCACTGGGCAGAGGGGTCTCTGCGAACATCCCCCGTTCACGTAGCACCACAGACCATTAGAAAGGGGCCTTTGGACGCTGACACAGACCAGAGGGCAAGGAGGTGGGGGAGGTGGAGGAGGGCACAGGGGGGTTACATGGCGATGGAAGGAGACTTGACTTGGGGTGGTGAACATAATACAATATACAGATGATGTGTTATAGAACTGTGCACCTGAAACCTATATAATTTCATTAACCAATGTCACCCCAATAAATTCAATGAAAAAGTAAATAAAAAAGAAAGAAAGAAGCCTTTGAACCCTGTCCTGCAAGCAGGTGTCTAAGCCTCCTACTCCTACATTTCTTTTACCCTTCATTGTGCCTCAGCTGTTTCTGGCGTTGGCACACTTAAGCTGGGGCATCCCCTCGTCCACATATCCCCTTCGCTCGGGGGCGTCTGGGCTTGTGAAACCGTGATAGCCTTTTGTGGACATCAGAATGCTTACAGTTCTAATCCCAAGTAAGGTCTTGTAGTATAAGAAAAAAATTACATTAGCCCTGCCTGACCTTCCTGCCTGAGCTGGAATAAGCTTTAAAGGTAATTAAGCATCGCAGAGGGTTGGGGCTAGCACTTCCTTTCCCCCACAGAGTGCAGGCAGGTGCTTTAGGAGGTGAGGGTGGCAGTAAACGAACTCCATGGGGCCCTTGGTGCATGCTGAGCACCGCGCGTGCCATTGTAGTCACTCTGCCCAACCCCACGAGTAGGGAGAAGTGTTCCAGTTGACGGTAAAGAATCCGATACTCCAAAAGGCAGAGCAACCTGTCAGGGCACACAGTGGGGACTCTTAGTGACTCTTAACCTCTGTGCCCCCTGCATCCCCAATGGACCCTGATAAGTATTAATATTCTTGGCATATTTAATGACACTTTGGCTACCATTTGTTGATACTATGATTAATAACAATATTCTTCATTTATATATTTCAAATGACTCACATAGACTAAGCACCTATACTTCCAGGCCAAATGTATTTTGGAGGATTCTGACTGTCAACAGGCTATCTCTGCCCTCATGATCCTCAAACTCAATCTATCCCAAGCACTGACCTTGCACTGACCTTGCACTGACCCTCAAGAGTGCTCCTTGACCCTGCAGCCCCAGGCAGCAAAGGCAATGCCATCCCTTCTTGCCCAGCCAGAGACGGGGGTCCCCTGGGTTTCCCCTTTTCCTTCTCTCCCTGCATAAATCACTGTTGACGCAACCTCCTAGATATCCCTTAAACCTATTTAGTTCTTCCCACCACAGGCTGCATGTTGAGGCCACCTGACCACCACACCTGGCGGAAGCTACTTCCACGGTCATCTGAGGGGTCTCCCTCTTGCCACTCTGCACACTGCTCTTCACTCGCACACTGTTCTGCCACAGAGCTGCTGCATGTGTAACACCATTCCTCTCTTCCTTGCTTCAACCTCTTCACTGCCTCTGCTTTTCTCTCAGGGTCAAGTCCCTTCTCATCACGACCTTCACGTGCTCTGGGTCCTGCTTCCGTCTCTGGCCGGGGAGACAGTGAGCAGATGTTCTCAGCTCCAGACCCTGGGATGGAGTTTGGATTCTACCGCAAGAGAAAGGACAACCCTTTGTCATTTCAACAGATATTTCTGTGTGCTCCGTGGAGGGCAGGGCATTGAGAATGGAGGCAAGAAAGCCAGCAGGCTAGACTTGGCAGCGGTCTAACCAGACAAGATGCCCACACTAGAGTGGTGGCAAACAAGGGGGCTGCTCACAGACCAGGACTGCAGTTGACCATGGTGACTGGCGTGACCTGCCAATGATTTCAATGCAGATGTTCTGGGGAGAAAGGAGCAAAGGCTGACTCCAGGTTCCCGGCCAGAAGCCCTAGCGGGCCATGTTCTAAAAGGGAAGCCTGGGAGCAGTGGGCTTAGAATCAAGTGGGCTTAGAATCTTCCTGGACTTGCGACAGCGGTTGGAGGTGCTCATGAGCCATCCATGTGGAAGTGCCCAGGAGGCGGCTGGCTCACGCGTGGAGTTAGAGGATGGGTCTGGGTCACACACTGGGCATGGGAATGTGTGCGCACGTGGAAGCATCTCCTGCTTCTGCTCTGGTCTAAACGCCGCTGGAGCGGAGCGCTGCACCCTACCCCCACCCCCCTTCGCTGCCCAGAGGCTGCCCCACGAGCACCATGAGTCCTCCGGCACACAGCGAGCCAGCGCCTGGAGACCGGTCTCTGTTCATTCCCGTGTCCCCGACCTGATCCCGCCCATGCTGGCCACCCAGAAAGAGAGACAGTGGGCACCCAAAGGCAAGCTTCGCCTGCCCCGACTGCTCAGTGCACCGTGTGGGCCTGGAGCCCATTGGTTTGACAATGTGCCCAGAGCAGGGCTATCGCCGCTACCCCTGTGTGGTCCAGGCTCCAGGCCCCCCTTCCTCTCACTCGGCTGAGTTGTGTGGGGACAGGAGGGTGTGAGGGGCCCTGCTCCACAGCGCGGAGGAGAGCAGGCAGGAGCCCTGATGCCCAGGGGCCACCCTAACGTGCCAAATGGCAAACGTGTATTTTATTTAAGAAAGGAGAGCTCTGGTACAATTTTTGGAAAGTCCTGTGTACTTTCAGCGTCCCTGATGTCCCCGTCCACGGCGAGGAGAGATGGTCTCTCTGCCTGCTGGGGCAGCTCCCAGCCGTCAGCCTTTCCGCGCCTGTCCTTCTCCCCAGGTCGGCTGGTCTGTGGTTTTCTAGGACATTTATGTTAAAACGTGGTGAGGCCCTGGCCGGTGTGGCCATCAGGTTGAGCACCCTCCTGTGCACCAGAAGGTTGCCAGTTTGATTCTCAGTCAGGGCACATGCCCAGGTTTTGGGTTTTGGTCCCTGGTCAGGGTGTATGGGGGAGGCAGCCGATCTCTCTCTCTCTCTCTCTCTCTCTCTCTCTCTCTCTCTCTCTCTCTCTCTCTCTCTCTCGTAAAAAACAGGCCAGACAGTAAAATTCTAGTGTTGGCTCTATTCACAACAAGCTGTGTTCTTGTTTCTTAATGAACAGACATGAGAGCCCTCGATTGACGAATTAATTGTGTTATCAGTTTACACTGAGATTAATACGGCCTTTCTGCTCCCAGATTTGTAGGACAAGGAAAAATGCTGCCATAAAAGAAATGCTTGCCAACCTAACAATGAACACTTCCGGGTTTTAATTGCTAAATTACTTCTGTTAATTTACAATGGGCAGTAAACCGGTTCATTGCTGTTCTTATCAATATCTTTCTTTCCAGAGAGTTTGCTGAGAAGCGGGAAGGCGCTGGTCGTGAGGCTTCTGTTTGCTCTGGGATTAGCAGGTGGAGAGTAAGGCAAGCTGTGGGATCTGTGATGTCACACGGTACCCTAACTTATTGTGAGATGAAGGCTTTGCTACGTCTTTTAAAAGAAGTGGGAGAAGTCCCTTGATTAACCTTGCTCTTAAGAACCTACTTTACAATGTTGTACAATAAATTTACTATATTTTTTACTGAGGCAACAATGGAGACACAGGGGCTTCATTTAGAGGCTATACATCCAGACATAGTCACCTTCCTGGTTTCTCCAGAAAAAAGATGATCGAGATCTTTGGTTCTACATTTTCTCTGCCACCATCCCCCACCCCCCACCCCCATCTCCTCACACTCGAGTTCCTTCGTGCTTCCTGCACTCCAGGCCTGACCTGAGCGCCTCCCACGCAAGTGCCACGTCCAGAACATGTCCCGGAGGTGCCTTGCCACTGTTCCACCAGGGAGGCTGGGCTTTGCCTCTTCCCATTCGGCGATGGTTGGCCTCCTGTGGCAATCCCTGCAGAGGTGGGCACCCTGCAGAGGTGGGCACTTGGCTCAGGGAGGCCAGGCCCTGCGGGGACACACAGTTACTCTACAGAGAAGACATCTTGAAACAGACTCTCATCTCCCTCCTATTCTTTAAATGGCTGGTCTGGCTCCGCCTGGGCCTCCATCCTCGGGCTTCGGTCCCCACCCATTGCTCTTCCTCCTGTGTTAGGTTTCCCGGATCCTCCCACCGGCTCCCTGTGTTCTCCAGGCCCCCGTTTTTCAAGAGCGAATTTCAGCAACAGCATTCCCAGCTGAGTGGGTCAGACGCCTTGGCTCTGTGCCTGGCGACCCCCTGCCCCCGACTTCCTGGCCCAGCCTCCCTGAGGGTCAGTGTCCTTATCTACAAACAGGAGGCACGGACAGGATACCCCCAAGGCGTGTTGTGTGAATTTGTGGGATCCTGTAGCCCATCACCTGGCGAATAGTAAGCATTTAGTAGACCTTGGCAACTTACATAATTGAAACATAGGCTCCCACTTTTATCGACATCGGGTGGAAAGAAGGGTCACCTCCGAACCCTGAGTTCTGGCCCGGCCGGCGGTGCTCCAGCCCGCATCGCTTCCCCAGCGCCCTCGTCATCCCCTGACTCACCGAGATCATCAAAGCTCCTCGGGCTTTACACAAACTGCGCGCTGGCCACATCTTTCATCTGGCCCGAGAGTGTTTGTTTGGCTCGCTGCTGTTCCCTGGTGTCCTGCTGTTTGCCCCAGTGCGTCCCCATGCCAGGCCGCAGGTGACCTGCCCACAGCGCTCGTCCGTCCGAGGCTGTGTTCCCGGCCTCCCAGCTGTCAGGGTGGTTGGGAGGCCCAGTTGCTGTTTGCATCCCTGCCCCCGAGCCTGTGCAGGGCGCAGTGTGCTCTTTGCCAGCAGAATGGCTTCCTTCCTCACAGCCTGTGCCCGGCTGGCCCAGCAGCTGCTAGTTCCTGGGGAGCTAAGGGCTCGCCATGGCGCTGGTCACTCTTCGCATAGTTTGCCCCCTAAAACTGTGGGTGTGCCAATGCCAATGAGCGCTCACACTGAGGTCCCCGTACCCTGGGCTTACGGGACACGGGGACGGAACTGCTTGAGAGGGTCCCCACGAGGTTCCTGCCACCCCACCCCAGCCCCCTCCAGACCCCAGCATTAAACTCGGACTTTCAAAACACATGCTCGCTTTCTCCCTTTTAACAAGACAAGATGCTTATAGGTTTACCTTTCTGTCTGATTGGGTTATCTTGGGCAAGTGAATGGACTTTTCTGGCCACAACAAAGGGGGGGATTGGATGGAGATTACCCCGAGTTGCCCAAGAAGCAGAACTCAGGATTCACTTTCGATCTCTGCCTCCATGCAAGCCAGCCCGGTGGGAGGGCGGTGCTGCTCGGCCAGAGCAGGGGCCAGGGATGCTGAGTTCTGCGCCGCCTCTGTCCCAGCACCCGGCAGCAGGCCTACCCGGGGCCTCAGCCCGCAGCCCTCGGTGAGGGAGCCACTGCCAGCAGCCATTTGCATGGCAAATCATTGTCAGGTCCTTGCAGTCTGAGTTCCACTGAGGTGTGTGTCTAGTTGTTGGACTTCCCCACTGGCTGCCCCATAAGGAACACACCTAACATCTTTCCACCCGAAATGACGCGTCTTCCCAACCTTCTGTCTTGGTGAACAGCAGTGCCAGAGTCCAGGGGGTCGAACATGGTGTCGCCCCCTCTTCCTGGCCTTCAGCCCTCTGCCTTCCCTGCCCTCTGTCCCTCCATCATTTGGTCAAAAGCACTGTTGACACTGGTGACTATGTCAGTCACCACTGCTCGCTCCTCCTCTGTCCCACCACCCCCGGAGGTCAGGCCTCTCTCTGCTTAGTCCAGGCCCATGTTCTCCATGGTGCTGCCAGTGCTGTCAATCACACACATCACTTGGGTCAGGAGGCTCCCCGCCCCTTCGTCACTCCCTCCGAGATTGGCTCATCAGCCCACTTGAGCAGAGCCGCTCCCCCACCCCTCACCTCCAACCCCTGGCCGCCCAGAGCTCCCCGCTTTCCTGCTTGGCTTCCTGGCTCACTGCACTGCCTGTGTCCACACTCAGCCCTGTGTTCCTCCTTGGAGAACCCTCTGCCTATAACTCCCGTGTGGCCGGTTCCTGCACGTGACTGCCTCGTTCCAGGAGAATATTTGATTAGCTGTACCCAAGTCTGCATTACTGGCTCTTCCCTTCTTTAAAATTCCATATAGACCACCTCCCCCAGTTCTTAATGAACACATCCCGTCTTCGTTAGGGTCAGACACAGTTGATTAGGTAATGGCTTTCTAGATCTTCTGCCCTGGTAGCCTCCAGGTAAAATCCCGCTGCTCCCTAATCCCTCAGTTTTATACTCACAGATTATCTCTTAGTGTGGGTTAATCCTATCACCCACCTGATTCTGGCCGCTCCCAGGTTAGTTCTCAGAGGGTCACCTCTCTGATGTCCCCAGGCATTGACTGCCAAGGTCAGTGGCAGCATGTGATTGAGCCTTAAAAATCAGCCCAGTTTGAGATTAACGCTAGTTATCTTAAAATTTTATAGAAAGCAAACACATCGAAGGCTCCTCCCTTTGCTGTCTCTCCTGGGGAAAGCTTCTGCAGTCTCAAATCTAGAAGAGGCACTGAGACTATTACGCAGGCAGCAACAGCAGAACACCCGCCATGAAATGTCTCATACTTTCTTCAAGTGCAAGGTCAAACGGCAGGGACTAGTTTCATTGCCCCCACCACTGCCTTGGGTCCAGGACACGCGTGGCGGTGCACAGAGAGTGACAGGAGACTGGCCTTCAGGCGGCTTAATTCAAAAGTAAAGCATACAAATGCAACACAGCTTTGGACAGTGATTTTTTTTTTAATATATTTTATTGATTTTTTACAGAGAGGAAGAGAGAGGGATAGAAAGTTAGCTGCCTCCTGCACACCCCCCGCTGGGGATGCGCCCGCAACCAAGGTACATGCCCCTGACCGGAATCGAACCTGGGACCCTTCAGTCCGCAGGCCAACGCTCTATCCACTGAGCCAAACCAGTTTTGGCAGGACAGTGATTTTTGAATTGTCAGTAATTATAAACAATTATTGGAGATAAGCCAAGGAGGGAAAGCTTGAAAGCAATCAACCACAACAGTGATGACAACGGCTGCTGATGAGTGAAGGCCTACTGTGCGCTACACCCCTAGGGGAGTTCTCTTATCTACAGGTTACAGACAAGGACACTGAGGCTCAGCAAGGCCCAGCCAAGACCACATGGCTGGTAGGAAGGAGAGCTATGAGTCAAAGCTTCCCTCTCCAGGGGCTAGGCGTGGTTTGGGGAATCTCAAGGTGAAGGAAATGAAGAGGACAAGGCAGCCAGGACACCATCTTTCATTCACAAATTATCTCTTAGGGAGGGTTAATGCTATCACCCACCCTAATGTGGAGCTTGAGGAGGCAGGAGACGGGACAGCTAACACTGAGAGTTTGAGGGTTGAGGGGCTCCCCAAAGCGGAGCCCTTTAGGGTGATAAGCATGCAAGAATCAATCCGGGGGGGAGGTCTGATTGTGACACAGTGTTTTGCTAGAATCTAATGGCCTGGGGGAAATGGAAGAGTCTTTGCCACCAGTGGCATCATTGAAGAAGAGTCTACATTGATAGAGACTTACCCATCGTCCAAGAGGTGCCTGGACACACCGTAAGCAGAGATATGAGCAGGAAAGGAACAGTTTGGCATTAGTGCTAGGAATGCAACTCCCAGGTGACTCTGGAGTGACTTGGGTGGGGACCAACTTTAGACAAGAGACCACACACCGCTCAGCAAATATGACAAACAGCAAATGCTACTGGATGTCAGTAACCTTTTCTGATGAAGCATGTGCCATGAAATATCTGTATATTTCAAAGTTACACGAAACCACAGCGATGTCTCATGGTTTCATAAGGGGGCTTCCTCTTGTAAAACCAGCTATCCGCAGGTTTCTTTGAAGAGTATCAAAAAGAATACAGACTGAATTCAAAGTCCGCGATTTCATAGGGAAGTTTCCACTGAGAAGGACACATTTGGAATTCATCTTGAAAGACTTAGAGATGGTGGTGTTGTAAGACAATGTCTTCATTTCAAAATACAAATGTACAGTCTGGAAACGGCCGGCTTCCCCCGCAGAATAGAGAGTGAAGGTTCTGCTGTCAAAGAATGACCAGTCCCAGGGGAGCTGAGTTCCCACTAATCCCAGGAAACGCATGTCCCCCCAGCGTGCCTGAAGGACACGGGCTTCCTGAAAGCAGATCGTGGGAAACCCGGTGCCCACGCTCAGCTTGGAGAACAGGACAGCAGCAGTCCCAGTCCTGGCAGTCGGGGGGAAATCCCATCACACTCATGGGTAATATCACCAATCACAACAACAGGAAACAGTCATTGGACGCAGAGGCGGCTACCCCTTGTACTAAGGCAGCTTAAGCTTCAGGGCCCACCCCCACCCCCAAGTTCACACGGCCCCTCCCAAGGTCCTCTGAGAGGCCCCAGTAATGTATCCTCAAGTCGTACGTGTTTGAGCACTTGGATTCTTGTCCTAAAGAGGGCTCCAGCACTGATTAGACTCCTGAGTGAAGGCTGGGCCTGTTCCGCCCGGGACACTCGGTGCTGAGACAGCGAGAGGAACCACCCGGGAAAGGCAAGGTGCAGGAGAGAAAGGGCAGAAACAATGACCCGGCCCCCGCGTGCTTGGGGAACCGTGGGACCGAAGGTTGCTTTGTGGTTGTTATTAATCTACTCAATAAAATTGTTAACTCCCTGGATTTCTTTTCCTAAATGATGAGTGCCTGTTGAACAAGTCCTATATGGAAATGTGGATGATGTAGAATCGCCTCTGTGGAAATCCTTCTGAGCCTCCAGACCCTATGAAATGGCACATGCTATGAAGCCCCAGGCTCTTTGAATGCTGATGGCACTCAGCAGCACTCCTGTGATACTTACAGAAATAGGAGCTCGGGACCAGTCAGGGGACCTGACAGCATCGAAGGCAGGCAGGTGGTGCAGGTGGTCCATGAGGTCTCGTAGAAGAACAGCAGAGGAAAGAACAAGAACCGGGCCAGGAGCCTGGGCGCGGAGCCTGGACAGGGCCTCTGGACTCTATCCCGGTGGGTTTCAGCAGCGTCCATGTAAACAGCCCTGACTTAGTGCGGCAGGTGTGCGTGGAGGTGGAGCTGGTGGAGCTGGTGGAGTGGAGACTGGAAGGTCTGGGAAGGGAGGTCCTGGCGGCCAGGGTCCTGGTCCGGAAGTAGCAGTGAATGGAAAGGGGTGGGTGTGGGGGACACTGACGGGTCAGAAGAAGTTCAAAACCAATCTGGATGGGATGGTGGGAGAGATAAGGAGGAGCCCACTTTCCGTGTGGCGGGTGGAGAACTCATGCGGCAGAGCTCAGTCAGAGGTCCAGGGAAGACGGTCTGCTTGGGAGGGAGATGGTGAGCTTGAGCTTGGTTCCCTGAGCCTGAGAGTCTAGTAGGTCTAGAAGGTGAACGTGCCTCGTTCTTTGCTACTCAGAGCAGGAGTGGTCCCTGGACCTGCCCCACTGGAACCGCCTCGGTAGATGTGGGTCCTGCAAATGGGCCCTTTAAAAGTGTCCGCCTATACTACACTGAGGCCAGACGCACACCTGCAGCCATGCGCACAGCTGCACAGCTGTCAGCGGCTGGCTCATCTGCGCCCTGGGTTCCATCACACATTCTCCCTTGTACTTCAGAGCAGTACTAATAACATGACTTACAGGGTCTCAACGAACTCACTCAATTGTAAGAACTGTTGTAGTGACAATAAGGGAGAATTTGAGTATAGCACTATAATTGTAAAGTCTGTATCTTGTGCCCTAGCTGGTTTGGTTCAGTGGATAGAGCATCAGCCTGTGGACTGAAGGGTCCCAGGTTCGATTCCGGTCAAGGGCACTTGCCCAGGTTGCAGGCTTAATCCCTAGTGGGGGGAGTGCAGGAGGCAGCTGATCAATGATTCTCTCTCATCATTGGTGTTTCTCTCCCTCTCCCTCTCCCTCTCAAATCAATAAAATATATATATCAAACAATTAAAAATTAAATCTGTATCTTGGTCTTCAAAACTTTCCAAGTTTATAAGTACGATATGTCCTTGTTAATCACTTAAGTCCGTTTACCACGAGACAGACACCTGTGTGTAAGGAACCATTTCCCAGTCTCACTAGGAGAAATCATCATAGCGATGACATCTTCTAATATCCATTTCCTACAAGTGCATGGGAAATCCTTTCCTTGTTTTCAACTTCTCTGTTCACTCTCTTCTCTGTGGGAAGAGTACTTAGAGCCGCATGCAATACCACCTTAAAAACACGTGCAACGCGCTTGGACATGTCACTGAATGTGCCGGGAATGGGTTTTTACGTGATTTGAGTCTAAACTAATCAAGATGATGTGTTTCAACGACGAAGTAACCCGTGAAGGCTGTGTCACGGTATGTTACTGTTGTGATCAGAGTTTCTCACGCTGCTGACTTCTGGGAGAGCACTTAGTATGCACCAGGAAATTGACCACATAAATCGCTTAGAGTCTCAGTTTTACAGACTTCTTGGATGGTCACATGCACCTGAAATCCTCAACAAGAGGGGAAAGTCAGAAGTGGCCTTCATTGGTAGAATGTGGAAAAGCAATGTGTCCACGGGGGCGAGTTTGAAGAGGCTGGAACTGAACATCGGTGCTACAGGATGGCTTCCTGGGACCAGGGAAAGACTGTCTCCTGTGAACCCAGCATCTGACCATCAAGTACTGGCCAGATATTGGCAATTGTACATGGTTCAGCCTGTGCTGTAATCGGGCCATTGCTTCTGGGCAACCAATGCCCTAACCAGCCACAGAGCGAGAGCTGAGCGGCTATGGGTGGAAGGTCTTTTCCTTCCACGTGGCTCACGCTGCTGCTATGCAGACTATTTCATGACAACGCTGGGCCTCGACTGCACGGAGAACCTGCTTTGTGTGAGCCGCTGGTTCGTGTTCCCTTGTCTGAGCCTTGTTCCCATCCTCAGAGAGAAGCTGGCAGGTAGTGGGACAGGGTGGAACCCACCCCTGGGAGCGACCTTTCTTGCCTGTGTTGTTAGCTGGTGGGAAGGTGCGCGTGGAGTTTCAGGGCACTGATTATACCTCCTGTGAATGGAAACTCTAAAAAACTGAAATGCGCCCTAGCTGGTTTAGCTCAGTGGACAGAGCATCAGCCTGCGGACTGAAGGGTCCCAGGTTCGATTCCCGTCAAGGGCACATTCCTGGGTTGTGGGCTTGATCCCCAGTGGGGGGCATGTAGGAGGCAGCCAATCAATGATTCTTTCTCATCATTGATGTTTCTATCTCTCTCTCCCTCTCCCTTCCTCTCTGACATCAATAAAAATATTTTTTAAATAAATAAATAACTGAAATGCAAAGACCTGGGGGGTAAATGCTACCTCATTGTTTAAAATCTGCTGCCAAAAAAAGTTGACCTGTTACAAATAAGATGCTAACTATGTTTCTGTTCATGATGTCTTATTTCATGCAAGCAAACTGAATGTGTGGCCAACTCCTGCCTCGGACCTGAAGGGCTAATTTTCCATCAAGGCAGGATAATGGGATGAACACATTCTCCTACAGCTACAGGAAAATGCATTGTTATCTAGGATATAATATATACATTTTAAGTGATGATATAAAACCTTAAATGGTCACACCAGGGCCAGCAGAGTCACGTAAAATTTAACTCACCCATTACAAAATCCCCCAAAGCAGATGAGCTCTGACTTTTAAAAAGACCTGAAGGAATGAACAAGAAATTAAAAACAGGTGACATGGACTATCTGAGTACAAGACTAGAAAAAAATACAGTGGTGAACATCTACTACCCATTCGACCACTTTAACCATCACTAACATCGCCACCACTGGCACTGCTGGTGCTGAACATGCAAAATTGTCTTTGAAGTGTGGCTGCTATTTTCACGTCTAAGATGTTGATTGGGTTACAGACCTCTTCAGTCAGGTTGGGAGAATACAGGTGTTTTTTTTCTGCAATAAGTTGTAACATGAAGTAGGCATGCCATACATCCCCTCACACGTATCAGATGCTGCAGGGACCACTCCCACAGAACTGGAGCGTTGGAGTCTGGGAGCCTGGCTGTGAGTGTGGGCTCTGTCACTAATGCTAACCAGGAAGCGGCTCCAAGTCCACCAGCCTCTGTCTTTCTCGGTAAACCAGGGCGGAGCATGTAGCCTGAGAATAGCTGAGGGTTAGGGGTAATGCTTCCTGCGAGCCAGGGACTTTTCTAGGAAGTTTGCACACATTAACTCAACGTCAACATTTCATCAGCGTCCAGCATTCACTTAGCAAAAGGGGCAGTGAGCTGGGGGCTCCCTCCACCTCCACCACTTGCCCTGCTCTGCCCAGAAGCTGACCCTGCAGGTCAATCAAGGTGCCCTGGACCCCTGACTTTCAGTTCAGATGGGGGAGGCGTCAGCAAGAGATACAGAGTCTAGGACAGTGATGGGCAACCTTTTGAGCTTGGTGTGTCAAACTTCGCCAAAAAACTGAGCATAACTCGGGTAGTGTGTCACTTTGAGGAAAAAACTAACTCCAAGACTCTAGTCACAAATGTTTCATCCTCAGGAGCAGCAAATGTTTCATCCTCGGCGTGCGGCCGTGTGTCATCCGATTTGTACTAGTTCCCTCTCTCTTTTCCTAACAAACAAAACAATCTCTTTCGTTCGGCTCACACTTCAGGGAAAGGGTGTCTGGGGCTTGATTAGGTTGTGGGCTTCACCAAATGAGCCTGGCCCATCCCCGTCACATGGTTCGCCGTGCGCTTGGGCTCGGGTTCAAGCATAAGCCCTGGAATCCTGGGAAGGGAGGGTGGGACTAACTACTCTGCACACTCTAATTACAGGGATACATTCTTAGAATGGACGGTCGAAACTCAAGGTCATCCTGGTAGGAAAACCAAAAAAGCGATTCTCGCTTAAATGGATGGCTCGTCAGCCCGATTCCCCAATGGCCACAGCTTAGCTTCTCACGGTCCTGAACTGTGCACACGTTCTCCAACTGCTGTTACATTTCTCTGTCCCTTTTTTCCTAAATGAATTTCCTTTCTACTTGGATCACTATCTCTCAAAGTATCACCTGAAGTTGTTCAGAAACGCACACTGTCCTGGTACACACCCTCTATGCTACATGGGAAGTTCTGGGTGGGGGCCCAGCCATCTGGGCGGAACCAGCCTGCTGGGCCTGGCTCTCCTCGGAGATCATGCCAGCGTTATTAGTTCCATGTGTGTGTCTGCGACAAGATAATAGGAACAACCGACGGAGTGGCCAGAGACAGAAGTGATGACTGCGCCAGTGCTTGAAGTCGACACTCGGGCTGCAGAGTGAGCTCGTGACCGCCGCGCCAGCGTGCCTGCCCAGGGCCCGCAGAGCCACGCACAAAGGCCCGAGGAAACCCTTCGCGGCACAAGCGGAGAAATAATATTTGCATACATTTGTTAACCCTCAAACGTCCCTAAAGTATCTATTTAGAATAACACGCACTTGCTTCGTTATTTTTATCCGGTAGAAAAACGTCACGAAGAATCCAGCCAATACACACCTTGATTGTCAGGTGCAAGCTTCTGATTGTGCTATAACGAAGTGTGTTTTTACGTTTTGGCTATTGAAAGCCCGTTTCTTTGCTTAATGAGAACCAGGCTGAGCTGCACATGTTGCGGGCACAGCTGCTGTTGGTGAGACAGCATGGACCTTGGCCCTAAGCATCCCGTGCGTGCTGAATTCTCTCTCCCGGCTCCCATAGTTTTCTCTGGGACACGGGGTCTGTATATGTTATTTGCCTGGAGCCACACGTCACAGCTTCCTGAGCACAGCCCGAAAGGGACTGGAACAGCAGGGATGGGGTGGGAGGAGGTGATTTCCCACCGAGCCGTTCCCTTAGTTGGAAACTGAGATGTTCCGTGATGCGGGCGCATCTTTACTCTCACGATGAATAATGTATACGCGGTGGTTTAGAGACATATAAAAAGAGCTCCTGTGTTCCAAAGCCAGCAATTTGGGATTTATGCTATTCCTCACTCTCTCGCCCCCAAGCACAAACCTGTCACCAAGCCCCGCTGACTCTGGCCGACGTCCTCACCCTGGCGTTTCCTTCCCGGTCTCATACGAGGGCCTCAATTTAGGGCCTAGACTCCCTGGTTGTCCTTTCTCCCGCTCATTGTCATGACAACTGCTTTTCTTAATATCATTCTGTTTCCCTATTTTAAATGTTACCAACCAGCTCCCAGCCCCCTCCTGATGAAGTCCCACCTCTTCCCGTGGCTCCACAATATTCCAGCAACTCGCTGTGCAGGCCGATCTACTCAGACCTCCCTGGCTTTGCTCCAGCCGCCTCCTCTGCCTGGAATCCCCTTTCTCCTCCTCGGCCAGAAGGAAATACATTGCATTTCTTTCCAAACCTAGTTCACTGTGCCTTGGACGTGACCTCACAACCCGTCACCGATCATTGTGGTCACTTGTCTGTATGCCTTGTTCAGTTTGATTTCCAGACATTGCCCACCCGGCCTGGCACAAATGGCACGCATACTTTACGGAAGGATCGCGCTCATCAATGCTGTAGAAGTAGGCTTCGGCTGAGTTCAACGGTATTCGGCGTGGACAATCTCGAACGTTGCTTAGCGCTCATACCAATGCTTCTGAAAGCGACGCTGGGAGTCAAAACTGCCTCGTCCCGCAGAGCCCTCTGCCCCCCGAGCACCCACTCTCCGTCTCACGTGCAGAAATGGCCTCATCTGCCAGCGGCCTCTTCCTGCCGCGGGAGTTGTCTCCACGTGGCGTGAAGGTCGCTCTGCAGGAGTGACTTCCTCCCGCAGCGCAGGGCCAACGGCGCCCACTCTCTGTTTGGGGCTGGGCTTGCCCACTCCCGCCGCCTGGGGTCTTGCCTCCTGTTTTGCTTTGTTTGGACACTGAGTTAGCAGTGACCCCTCACTCTTGACTTTCCCAACCACCTCGCCGCGTGGCCTTTCGCCTGGTCTGGCCGGGTTATCCTAGTCACTTCCTCTTAGTCACCTTCCAGGTAGGCCAGGCAGCGAGGCCGTCCCCGGATAAGATCTGGACGGCCACCGTTCTGTCAGCACGCAGTGACCGTCTGTCTCGTCTAGAGAAGACACGCTCACCTGCAAGAGCATTCTGGAGGCGCCTCGCCACAGTTCCCAGGTACCGACTGCCCTTGACACGTGGCGCTCTTGGCACAAGTTCCTGAAGAGGAAGAGGTAAACTTAAACGCGAAGAGCTGACTTTTTCTCATGCTGACCCTTCCAAACACTTCCCTTTCTGCCGACACTCAGAAAAGCAGAAGGTGGGAGGTGACCTTCACAGTGACATTGGGTAGAGAGTTCCTGGCTGCAGCAGCCACGAGCGCCCGCCCACGAGTCTCCCACCGTGGTTCCCGTGGCCACAGAGGCTCAGAGCGGCGTGCACACAGGTTTCTCTGTGGCTCACAAGCTGGCTGCGTTTATTTTTTAACCCCTACCTTACTGTTCCTATGTCCCACAGCCGTGTACTCCGGGAACTGTAAGCTGATGGGAGACTAGGCCGTAAGAGACCTTCCTGTGGTGGTCTGACTTCTTAAGATGCCTGACTTCTTGCTCAAGGTTGGCCACGATTATTCAGCCTCGAAGGGCATAACGTGGGCATTGTCTGCATTCTCTCACACCTCAGAAGAGGCCAAACAAATCACTTGGTTCTGTCCTAGCCCATTTGGCTCAGCCCACGGATTGAAGGGTCCTGGGTTCAAGGGCATGTACCTTGGTTGCAGGCTTGGGGCAATTGATGTGTCTCTCTCTCTCATTGATGTTCCTCTCTGTCTCTGCCCCTCCCTTCCACTCTCTCTAAAAATCCAAGGGAAAATACCCTGGTATCCTCGGGAGAGGGTTAACAAAACCCCACAAAGCACACTGGTCTTGGTCCACTGCACAATGTCAGCTCCTGCGGAGAAAGCACTTGGTCAGTGTATTGTTTCATTCAGGCTTTCACCCTGGACGCAGCCTTTGGGGCCCTGTTCTGACACGTGGTTACAGTTACTTACATCGTCGTCGTCGTCATACCACCCTGAGCCTCTTTCAGTGAGTGACGCACAACTTCCTTGCACCCACATAGATTTTAAAGTCACCTTCCCGCAGCACGAGCCTGTTTGGGTGCGTGACTACACGCCAGCCGGCCCCTTGGACATGGTTACATTCGTGTTGTTCCTGGGAGGGTCTTTATTCTGTGATTCTTCCCAATAGATTTACTCACACCCGTCCCCCAACCTTGATTCCTGATCCTTCCTCCTCCTCAGACACATTCGGGAGGACTGTCTATCCATCGGCGCGAGGGGCCACACGGAGACCACCACAGGAAGCTCTCTTAGGGCCTAGTCTCCCATCAGCTTACAGTTCCCGGAGTACACGGCTGTGGGACATAGGAGCAATAAGGCGGGGAGAGTAAGTCACTACAGAACCAGCAAATTAGACTCAGAATCTCTGTGTTAGGGAGAGGAGTATTCAGGGCCCATAAAAGCAGATGCGCAGGTAATACTGACTTACAAGGCTGGGATGGGCGGTGTTTGAATCCAGGGGTGAAGACTGGGGCATCGCAGCCAGGCAGGCCCGGGCTCCTGGCTGAGGTCCCCCACTTACTGGCCATGCCACTACCTTATGTGACTGCATCCTTCGGACCTTCAGCATTGAACTGATCTAAGCCTCTGTTTGCTCTGTAAAATGGGGTTAATAATACCTTCTTGTCGCCCTAACTGGTTTGGCTCAGTGGATAGAGCGTCGGCCTGTGGACTGAAAGGTCCCAGGTTCGATTCCAGTCAAGAGCACGTACCTTGGTTGCGGGCACATCCCCAGTAGGAGGTGTGCAGGAGGCAGCTGATCGATGTTTCTGACTCTGTCCCTCTCTCTTCCTCTCTGTAAAAATCAATAAAATATATTTTTAAAAAATAAATAAATAATAATACCTTCTTGTTTATTGATTAAATATATAAACCATACACAACACTGAGCACAGGGCCTGAACATAGTGAGAACTCAACAAACAGCTGTTTCAGAATTATGGCGCTTTGAATTCATTCAGAGAGTTATCAGACACAGCATCTTGAATGGACCTCAATTCGGGCGAGAAGATGGGATAGGTATATACAACCTTGCGCCCCCTCCCCGCCCCGACACACACACACACACACACACACACACACACACACACACACACACACACACACCTTCCAGTTAGATGAGGAAACAGGGACAGAGAAAACAGAAGTGACCTCCCCGGGGGGGCCAGCTCCAGTACAAACTACAGAACTGGTCTAGGGCCCTATTCCTCTGTCTCACGGAATAGGAGGCGCAGTCAAGGGCCCTGTTGGGTCCAGACCAGGGGCGTCCCGCCAGCAGTGACTGTCCCCTGGCAGCCTCGGAAGCCTCTGCAGCAAGCAGGGAAGGCCGCGGACGGAAGGTGGGAAGGTGGCTTGCGGCTGAGATGAAGAACTGGTACGTAGCCCTGCGCAGGGTAAGCTCACCGGGGGCATGCTAAGGGGTAGGTCCTACGCCTGAGGAATTTTAATCCAATGTGCCTGAGAAGGATAGAGATGTGCCCATTTCTCCTGTAAATGGAGGATCTTATCCTCTCACATAACTGCAGTAAAGATTAATGTGGGGGGGTTGTGGTGGAAAAGGTCAGGGGAATAGGTCAGGAATACTGCAATAGGTTTGTGCAGTGAGAGATGATTACTCCACTTGGTGTGGCAGTCACAAAAAAAGATACATACGTGTTAAATCACTGTATTATATACTTGAAACTAGTATAATATTGTATGCTACATTTTTTAAAAGACCATCGTGGGTAAAATGCATAAAGGGATTTCTACATGGAGCTGTTACAGAACCTGAGGCTCTGGAATTGAGAAAATAGGAAAAAAATAGACACCTCTATTCTTTCTCCCTTCAGTGTATCCTGCCCCAAACTGGGTAGGAGACTTCCACCTGTTAGAGCGCCTGGTTTCCATCAGGTGGGGTTCTAGGCAGCCAGGCTTGGGATGCACACAGGTCTGCAGTTTCCTTCCCGGTCAGCCATGCTCAGGCCAATCCGATTGCTTTCCTACCTTCAGAAGGACACCGAAGAACACAGGAGAGCTTGGGCCAGGAGAGGCGGCAGGTAATTGAAGGGTAACGAGCAATTTGGGGAGGATGCAGTATTGGGTCCAACCAACTAGTGGGTGCCCAAGTGAGCCGGGAGCACAGGGTTCAGGTAGAACTCCCAAATTATAGAAAAACAATTTTCCACCGCTGTGCCTAGATCCAGAGAAAGAATGGAACTGCTTTTCTTCTTCACATTCCTCCTGCAGAAGGGGCCCTGACTGACGTATCCTGTGACCTTACCTCCTGGTACCTCCCACCATTATTTGACTGTGCGCTGGTTAAGCAGATAGTGTGGGCTGGCCTGGGAGGCGATGTAGTTGCTACAGGAAACGGATTCCTGAGCTGTAAGTAAGCAGCACACAAATGAAACTTGTGAACTTGGGCTGTGCCTGTGCTTATATTGTACATATTGATATAGTAGGCTGATGTCTTTAAGTAAGAAACAGGCAGCTAGGACACCGTTATTCCTGAACTGCCCCAAACAGAGTACAGGTCTGGATTTTCTACTATCATTGGCCAGAGTTTTTCCTGTACGACTTTCAAAATGTAATGAAGTCCTGGCCGGCTAGCTCAGCTGGTTTGAGCACAGTCCCACTAGGCCAAGGCTGGTGGTTTGAGCTCTGGGCAGGGCACATGCAAGAAACAACCAATGAATGCACAAATAAGTGGAACAACAAATCAATGTCTCTCTCTTTCTCTCTCTCTCTCTCTCTCTCTCTCTCTCTCTCTCTCTCTTTCTCCCCCCCCCCCCAATCAATAAATAAAAATTTAAAAATTAATTTAAGCTGAAACCGGTTTGGCTCAGTGGATAGAGCGTCGGCCTGCGGACTGAAAGGTCCCAGGTTCAATTCCGGTCAAGGGCATGTACCTTGGTTGTGGGCACATCCCCAACAGGGTGTGTACAGGAGGCAGCTGATTGATGTTTCTCTCTCATCGATGTTTCTAACTCTCTTCTCTCCCCCTTCCTCTCTGTAAAAAAATCAATAAAATATTTAGAAAAAAAATAAAAATTAATTTAAAAAGAAATAAAATGAAAAAGCAGTAGAAATTGATATGTCTTATATTTTTCAAGGATAGTTCCAGTTGTTATTGCATCAAAATGGTTTAGAGGAGTTGTTTAAAGTCAAGTGACCATGCCCTAGCTGGTTTGGCTCAGTGGATAGTGCATCGGCCTGAGGACTGAAGGGTCCCAGGTTCTATTCTGGTCAAGAGCACGTTCCCTGGTTGTGGGCTTGATCCTCAGTAGGGGACATGCAGAAGGCAGCTGATCAATGGTTCTCTCTCATCATTGGTATTTCTATATCTCTCTCCCTCTAACTTCCTCTCTGAAATCAATAAAAATATACTAAAAAAAATAAAGTCAAGTGACCAATCCCTGAAAAGATCTGATGCAATGCCCCACAAAATAGATTGTGGAATAAATTCATGTGTTATAGAGCTGGATAGCAACATGTATTGGAAATCCTTGCTAGTTATCTAGCTATCCTAAAGATACTTGATTTCTTTCTTCTAAGTACACTATTATTTCTCCTTAACTTATTTAGGACCCTGAGTAGAAAATCCCCAAATATGCCTGACCCCCAAATCCAGTACAAAAATTTTCAGAAAAAAAAAAGACATTTATTTGGCATGACCTTTATATCCTGGCTGATCCCCTTCATTTTTTATTGAATTCAAATTAAGGTTACCAAATTTATTAGTTAGTCTGAGTCGGTTTCTAAAGTGTTGCATTACCATGGAAGACACCTGAACACCAGGATTTAGACCAATACCTCACCTTCCCACAGGGCAGGCCTCCCCCTCCCCCAGAGGCCAGGTTACCATGATCTCTCACCTGGCATTTTACAGCAGCTTCTGAAATTGGTTTCTTTGCTTCTGCAATCAAGTCTCCACACAATGGTCAAAGTGACATTTTTAAATAAATTAGATTGCACTGGAAATGAAATTCAAACTCCTCCCACGACCAGTGGGAGCCCCATGACCTAGTTTAGCTCTTTCCTTGCCCTCCTTCACTCATTTCCATATGCCGACCCCACAGGCTATCTGTGTTCCTCAGGAAGTCTAGCGTGTGCCCTACCCAGGTCTTCGGCACTGTCCCTTCTGCCAGGAACGCCTGCCTGGCTCCAGGCCTCACAAACCTGGACTCTTCTCTGTCCTCAGGTCTCAGCCACGCCCTGCTCATCTCTGCCGCTGCCGCCGGGCCATCTATCCCTCTGAGGACTGTGACCCCATCTTGTTTCCTTCGTAGCTCTTGCTCCTAACTGCAGTTATTTCATGCGTAGCTGTCTCTCTGTCTTCCCTGCCCGCTAGAATTTCAGCTCAACTGGGACCCTGCTCTGTTCTTAGACACCATTCCCGAGCACTGCACCTGGTGCATAGAGAGTTAATAGCAGTTGAATTCATGATATTTTTTAATTGAAGTTTTTTTGTTTTGTTTTGTTGTTTGTTTTGTTTTTTAGAGAGAGGAAGGAAAAGAGAAAGAGAAAGAGAAAAACATTGATCAGTTGCTTCCTGCATGTGCCCTGACCAAGATCAAACCCACCACCTTTTGGTGAATGGAATGATGCTTCAACTAACAGCCCATCAGCCAGGGCTGAATTCATGACATTTTAACTCATAAATTACTAATGGCCCGGTGCATGAAATTCGTGCACTGGGGGAGGAGGGAGAGTCCCTCAGCCTGGCCTGCACCCTCTTGCAGTCCGGGAGCCCTTGGGGGATGTCCGACTGATGGTTTAGGCCCGCTCTGGCAGTCGGACATCCTTAGCACTGCCGCAGAGGTGGGAGAAGTTCCTGCCACCACCGCTGCACTTGCCAGCCATAAGCCTGGCTTCTGGTGAGCAGCGCTCCCCCGTGGGAGTGCACTGACCACCAGGGGGTGGCTCCTGCGTTGAGCATCTGCCCCCAGATGGTCAGTGCACGTCATAGTGACCGGTCGTTCTGCCATTTGGTCAATTTGCATATTAGCCTTTTATTATAAATTATATTTTAGAAGAGAAAGAGGCTTTAAATACTATCCTATATAATAAAGAGGTAGTATGCAAATTGACCATCATGCCCTCACAAGATGGCTGCCTATGACCAGGCCAGCAGGGGGGTTAGTGAGGGACAACCAAACAACTGAACAGCAGGCTGCGTGGGGTGACAGGCCAGCAGGTGGGGCAGTTGGGGGCGACCAGGCCGGCAGGGGGGTAGTAAGAGGCGACCAGGCTGGCGGGGGGAGGCAGTTAGGGGCAACCAGGCTGGCGGAGGGGGTGCAGTTGGGGGTGACCAGGCTGGCGGGGGGGGGGGGCAGTTGGGGACAGTTAGGCTGGCAGGGGAGCAGTGAGGGGCGACTAGGCTGGCAGGGGGCAGTTAGGGGCCACCAGGCAGGCAGGCAGGTGAGCAATTAGGAGCCAGTGGTCCAGGATTGTGAGAGGGATGTCCGACTGCAGGTTTAGGCCTGATCGGGCCTAAACCTGCAGTTGGACATCCCCCAAGGGGTCCCAGATTGGAGAGTGTGCAGGCTGGGCTGAGGGGACCCCTTGCCGCCGTGCATGACTTTCGTGCACCAGGCCTCTAGTAAAGTATAACTTTTCATGTTGTGGGTAATAAAATTAGAGCACAGTAGAGATTAAAACACAGATTTGTAAGTTCCAAGGCCAGCACTAAAATCCCATTCCCCACAAAGCCCTCAGTGTCCCCTAATTCTCCAGCTGGTTTGTTCATTTCTCCTTTTCCTTCCTTGTACATTTTTTTTCTAAGGTATTGTTTTGTTCAGTCATCAACACTAACATAATTCATTTGTTTCTGGGTATGGCTTTATCATGAACTCTATGAAGAGGTTTGTGGTGTGAGTTGTGAAGAATACCTTATGAAAATAAACCATCGCGTGTGAGAACAGCACAGTCCGCAGCAGCGCTGATACCGGCTGCAGCACAGGCGGGGCTGCGCGGGGAGAGCCGGGAATTAGTAACACATTTCTGAAGGTCTTTCTTGCATAATTTTTGTGTCCAGATGTCTATGACATTCGGGTTCTAAAATAGAGTTCCAAATACCACACATTCATGCACATTTTCCAAGAATAATTGGATGGTTTTTGAGTCTTTCTACTTAATAAACATCAGGACTAAAGATGGACTCCTCCACAGAATCAGACTCACTCATTTAAACACCCATTCTGATGTGGAATAAACACAATTAAAAGGGGGCCAGATTGGGAGCCTTTGAAGTGTTTCTTTCGGAGACATATCTGCCAACTGTGAGCAGCGTAAAAATGGAAAGTCATTTCCATAAACTTCTTCAGCTCACATGTTCTTGGAGATTAACCATTAACAACAGTTCCCACAAAACCCTCTGGTGGGTCCCCACGGCCGAGGATAAAGTCCAAGCTCTCGCCCTGCTCCCTCTCCAGCGCCCACGGTTTGCAGTCCTCCAGAATTGAAGCCCTAGAAACACAATGGGTTGTAATTCCTGGAACACAGCGCAATGCTTCTTGTTTTGATGTTTTGTGCACACCATGCCCCAACCCCCCCACCCCCCACCCCCGGCCCTGCACTACCTTCCAGTTAGGTGCCACTTCCTGTAGGAAATGTCGGAAGCCCTCTGTTGCTGAGGTCGTGCTGGGGGCATAACCCCCTCCCTGGACCATGCTGACTAGAACTGTTCGTGCTGGTCCCCGTTGGGCCCTGGACTACTAGACAGAACTCATCTTTGTCTCCACAGCATCTGGTAGGAGTTCAATAAAGGTTAAATCAGGAAATAAGGCATTTGCATAAGGAAATGAAATTACAAAAAAGCAAAGGTTAGACTTCAGTGACTGTTAAATGCAAGTAACCTCAATCAATGACAACCAACTAATTCTGAATTTGCTAGAATTTATGGAGAAAGAAGAGTTACACTGCTTATGCTTAAAAAAAAAAAAAACAATCTCAGGAAGGAAGAAAATGTTTTTACCAAGGAGCTCTTACAATGAATGAAAGAATGAAAAGGCAATTTCTAGGGTATGTCATACCATAAGCAAGATTCCACACAATCTTCCAAACCCTCTACATTGCTTCCACCAATCCTCAGAGAGATGGGGTTCCTCAAAGCTATTGAAAGTTGCCCTGGCCAGTGCGGCCAGTTGGTTGAGTCACATGCACCAAAAGGTTGCAGTTCGATTCCCGCCTGGGTTGTGGGCTCAATCCTCAGTCGGGGCCTGCAGGAGGCAGCCCATCAATGTTCTCTCACTCTCTCCCTCCCCTTTCCTCCCTATCTAAAATCAATAAATACATTTTTAACCCTTTGCACTCGCTTGCTTTTTTCTCGATTCCTGCTACCGATGCTAACCGTGTCAAGTCACACTCGACATCCGAGTACAAAAGGTTAAAAATGTATTTTCTTTATTAATTTCAGAGAGGAAGGGAGAGGGAGGGAGAGAGAGAAACATCAATGATGAAAGAGAATCGTGGACCAGCTGCCTCCTGCATGCCCCACACTGGGGGTTGAGTTTGCAACCTGGGCATGTGCCCTGACTAGGAATTGAACGTTGACCTCCTATGCTGGGGTTGACCAGCAGCCCCTGAATGACGAATGAACAGATTACTCTGACACAGTTTCACTGTGGGGGAGAGGGCTAAGTGGCTTGCCTGGCTCTCGTGGCCAGAGCAGCCTCGATTGCCTGCCTCGTTAGGCTTTTATTGGAATTTTTATCTTTAGATACAATCAGTAGGGTGAGTAATCTTGGGAGGACACATGTGTTTACATTGTCCTCTAGACAAGGGGATCCAGGGAGTAAGCATAAGGGTTCCAGTAAACACCCAGGGGTCTGCACGTGCACAGACTTGTTTGGAAAGGTCAAGGAATAATTAGGGGCGCCGCCTTTGACACTCCCCTAAGTCTCCCCTAAGTCTGAATTCTGATAAACAGGGCAGGCGGCCTTCCACACACTTCCCTTTTCACAGAATGTCCTCCTTACAACTTTCCAACCAAGTCTCGTGTGCTCCCCAGCACTCCTGGTTCATAGGTCGACGCTCAACCACTGAGCAACGCTGGCCAGGCAATAAAAACATATTTTTTAAAAACTATTGAAATTTATCTTTTACTGTAGCCTATCTATGCATGTCTAATTCAATAACGACACTATATTAACATTTTATGTACATTGATATCTGAGATTGATAAAATATATATCCACTTAAAGCACTACTTAATGCACAGAACTGATGTCATTATATATTTTTTCAATACAAATATTCAGACATTCATTCAACAAATATATATTGAGAGCCTCGTATGGACCAGGCCCTGCCATGTACCAGGGAATTCGGTGAACAGGTTAGATGTTGCTCCTTGCCCTCGAGGTGTTTACAGTCCAGTAGGAAAGACTCAACAAGCAAATAACAATGAGCGGGTGAGCCCTGGGGAAGGGAAAACAGAGCTATGCTGGAAAACAGCAGCAGAGAAGGAAGCAGAGATCAAACAAGGCTTTTCCAGGAAAGCAACTTTCAGACTAAGCTCTAAGGTCTAAGAAGCAGCCAGCATGCAAAGCGGCGAGGAACAGCATTCCAGAGACAGGGACTGGCAATGCCAAGGCCCAGCCAGGAAAGAAGCCGTGTGTGTGAGGACCTGAAGGAAGGCAGCAAACTGGGCAAGGAGGGAGGTGCAGACCCAGATCCCTTGCTATGGGACTTTAGGGGTTTCCTTCTAATGACAGTAGGAGAACGTGGCGAGGGGTAGGCTACTGTCCATCTAAACTACTTAATACTGGGCTAACTGTGCTGCATGCGAATGAGCACTTGTGTTTCTCATATACGTACTCAAGCAATAGTTATAAAAATATTGACCTTTCAGAATACAGAAAGAACACTGCCTACTGAACATTTCCCCAAAACATGAAGTTTATTCTAATACTAGAGGCCCAGTGCGTGATTGAAATAGCACTAGGAGGTGCCCCGCTTCCTGCTGTGCGAGGAGGCACCCCGAGGGGGGCCAGGATCGTCACCTGACTCGCAGTGTCCCCCGGCCCCCCTGCCTGTGTCCGCTCTGGGGCCGTCCGAGCCGCAGCGCCGGCTCGGGCAGGCCTCCCTGCCTCTGTCTCGGTCTCCGCTCCAGGCCTCACCTGAGCGCACAACCTCCTCCTGTCCAGTCATGACCCGTTACGGAGTCCCAGCCTAATTTATACATTACCTGTTTATATAGAGAGAGATAGCTTGTCTACTGTGTATCAATAGAAGCATGGGCCTTCATGGCACCCTTCTCAACCAACCCCAGATGATATCCACAGAGAAAACGGGACGATTGAGTTAGGACCCACGGGCAATGCTGTTTCTCTTTAGCTGGAGGGCACCGGTCAAACAGCAACATTTGTCAGGCCGGCTGTGTGGCCATGAAACTTCAGGGGTCTGACCTGAGACGCGGAGCACACCGTCACGGTGCTGTGTGCTCTGAGTTTATTCTCATTGTTTGTTCCCACGTCAGCCAAATTTCTGTGCCCCGAGGCATTCTCCCCACCGAGGGGAGGCATGCTTCCATGTCTTCTGCGTGTGGCCAGCTCAAACTTGAAATGGGAATGTGGTGATTTGCATGGACCTCAATGAACATCTACGCGGTATTTTACGAATTTGAAGCACCTTCACCCGCTGGGGGAGCATGAGTCCTGCAGCCGCAGGCCTTTGCCCTCCGTGATCTGCGAGGAGAGATTGAGAAATCGGCTGTCAGCCATGTCTCGGGGGTCTCCGAAGCTTTGGTGATGTAAGCACTTTTTCACCGGGTTAAATTTAGGAGGAAAGAAAAATCTGCTGAGTTCGTGTTTTTCATGGCAATAAGTCAGTTTCCCTTTCCTTGTGCCATTTGCCCGGGGGCACTCGCGGGGCGTGGGAATTACCTCCCCTGAAGGAGAAGCCTTGGAGCCTGTGGGGTGATGAGTGAGGCGGGTGCTAAGATTCGCCTGTACCCTGATATGCAGAGGGATATAAAACTTGGGACAGGAGACGTGGGGATGAGGAACTTCCACCTGGTCAGGCTGGCTTCTTGGTGGAAGCAAGGGGATTCTCCCTAATTATTATGCAAAACAGGTTTCTGGAAGGTCCAGGCCGGGACCCTTTGAAGTGCAGGCCCTCCCTGAGCTCAGCTCCCAGGACGTCACACTGAGCAGGGACCAGGGTTTGGGAGGGGCTTTGAGGAGGGAAGCAGGGATTACTATGATCGCACAGCACACAGGGAGGACTGGGGGTCTGGAGGGGTACGCTTCCTGGGGGGAAGTCCTCTCAACTGATATCTACACAATGGGATTCCAGGCACAGGAGTGGGTGGGGTGGGCTAGAATGGGGAGCAAGGAGAAAGAAGGGATGATGCAGAATAGTGAATGGGAGGTGCATCCAGGAACTGCGGAGATTCAACACGTGCCCAGTCTCCACAAGGTCGCGGTGCTGTGTCCTCTGCTTATTCTCATTGCTTGTTCTCAGGTCAGCGAATTTCTGTGCCCGAGGTATTCTCCCCAATGAGGGGAGGCATGCTTCCTCATTGGGCAGTGGACAGGCTGGGCCAGGGAAGAGAGGAGGCTAGAGATGGGTAGCCAACTAGTCAGGGCCTTACCAGACAAGCTCAAGGTTAATCTGAGGACAACGAGGATCCAATAAGGATTTTAAGAAGGAGAATGATCAACCGGGAGAGAGTAGACACCAGTGTGAAGAACGCATTGGAGGGTCAGGGGGTACAAGGGAAGCGCATAGGAAACTGTTGCGATAACTCAGGGGACGGATAATGACCGGAATGAACTAAGACAGATTGTGGAGAGGGGAGAAGTGGATGGGATTCGGAAGTGAGAACAATGAGACTTGATTATTGGTTGGTAGGAGGCCCAAGTGTCCTGGTGGAAAGGGCTGGTGGATGGCGGGTGGGCTCTCTGGGAGGGAGCCCTGGAGCTGGGCCAGGGTCCCGTGACCAGGCCCGGCCCTCCTCACTGCAGACGAGCTGTGGAGGGAGCGAGCGGGCAGTCAGACGCAGCTCTGACCCAGGTGCCATAGCCACGAATCCCCACAGTCCTGCTTTATGTCTGTGCTCCTGATGCCTCGTCTGGTCCAGCATTTTTCCGGAGAGGAGTGTCCTGGTCTGGACCATAAATCAGAGTCACCGTACTTCTGACCGACTACCAGGAGGAAAACGAGTTAGTGCTTTTCTGGACACACACTTTCCCCAGGTGCTGTCCTAAGCTGGGGTAAGAGGGATGGGATACTTAGTAAGAA
Organism: Ia io; assembly: GCA_025583905.1. Classification (NCBI taxonomy): domain Eukaryota; kingdom Metazoa; phylum Chordata; class Mammalia; order Chiroptera; family Vespertilionidae; genus Ia; species Ia io. Next base: position 3,030,377 of record JAJQQW010000019.1, on the reverse strand, counting down.
CAATTCATTATGCATTCATCTGAGTGAAATTACCATGGGAGAAATTCCAAATTTTATCAGGAAAAAGTCCCCGTGCTTGTTGAACGGGTTCACCCAACCTTGGGTTTTAAAGTTGTGAGCACCAGGGCTTCTAAACACTCCATGGCGGCTGGTACACCGTGGGCCTGGCCACAGGCGACAAAGCTTCCAGACTATTTTCCACAGGGGTGTGCTTTTCCTAGGTGAGATTATGCTTCGGGGCATAGTCAGGAAGCCCCTTGTTCCCCAAAGTGAACGGTTGACTTCAGGGCTGTGGGAAAGGTGAGACTAGCCTATAGCTGTCCTCAAATTCGGAAAGTCTATGTGATGCTTTTGTCAGGCTGGCTGCTGTGGCCAAGAGACACACCGCAGGGGTGCAGGCACAGTGTCCAGGACAGCTCCGCAGGGCGGCCCCACGCGAAACCGCCTCGCATCCAAGCTGCTGTGCTTCCACCGCGCACGCTCTTGGGAAAGCAGCTTACAGGCTGGCTGGTTGTGTCACCTTCAGAAAGAGCGCATTTCAAAGCTGCATTGAGGGCTGGCTCTCCCGAGCGGGAATACACTTCCTTCCCGAAACGCTGATGTTGGGTCCCAGGGGTGCACGGGAGCCCGCATGACTGTGGGTGTACTCCGCTCACTTGAATTCTCGGACCTACAAGCATCACGGAGGAGAGTGAAAGAACGAGAGCCCCGCCCTCACCCACCCCCCATTTTCTACATAAAGAAGAAAATTCTAGAAAATGTGAAGTCTCTCTTATCGCCACCTTCTTCTCCGTCTCTCTGTCCTGCCGCTGCTTCCCCAGGGCCCCGTGCTGTCCCACGTCCTCTCTGCTTCCGCCCACCTGGGCTGTGCCAGCGCCTCACCATGGCCTGTTTCCTAACCATGGCTTCTCTCTTTCCTAACAAACCCCCGTGCCCTCGGTGCAGTCAGCGGAACCTCCCGCTGAGCATTCTAACTGAGCCCCCATATGCGAATGCCTAGTGGGTCGGAACATTTGCCGAGCGTGTCTTTCAAACGACCCCGCGTATCTGTTATTTCAAACATTCATGTTTCTTAGAGGAAGAACATAATGGAACTTAACAATAGAAAGGGGGTAGTTTCAGGTGAGGGCGAAGTATTTTTGGACCAGGGCCTCCAAAGTTCAATTCTTTAAATACCTACTTTAATTTATTTTTTTAAAGAAAGTTCATCTTATTTATTTTTTGTTAATCCTCACACAAGGATATTTTTCCCATTGATTTTTTAGAGAGAGGATGGGAGGAAGGGAGGGAGGGAGGAGACACACACACACACACACACACACACACACACACACACACACAAAGGAGAGAGATGGATTGGCTGCCTCCTGCACGTGCCCTGATGGGGCCAGGATAGGATCTAACCTGCAACCCAGGTACGTGCCCTTGACTGGGAATTGAACCCAAGGCCCTTTAGTGCTCAGGCCAACACTCTAATCACTGAGCACACCAGCCAGGGCCCTACTTTTATTGACAACATCTCCCTTTACTTTTCAATTACAGCAGCAATTAGCACTAGTATCTTGCTTGATGAACTACTCTGATTTGAACCCGTAAGGTATTATTCCTACTTAACAGAGAGGACACCAAGGCTCAGAGAAGCCGAGTGTCTTGCTTAGAAGCATTAGCTTAGACTGGAAGGGACCCAGGGCCCGAGACTGAACCTCTGGCCACCTCGGCTGCATTGGCTGCCTCTCACGCTACCCAGGCTCCCTACACCCCGCTGCTGGCACGAAGGCTCCGCAGCACTCACTGTCAGGGGAGGGCATGGAGTCAGGGCTTCAGTTCGGGACTGAAACCATCCCCAGAAAACCACTACGGTCAGAACGTAGAGCTACCACCTCCTGCAAGAAGTGGCTCCTCTACTAATAGCTGGTGTGAGTGAGATCTGGTCAGAGGGATGGAGGAAGGGGGTCAGGAACACGGAGAATTTGGCACAGTCAAGGAATATATGTAATGCTTTACAGATAGATATGAAATGATGACAACCTTGCATATCAGAAACCATAGATCGATATCCACCATAATGTTTCCCAATTTCCCATTACGAAGGAGACAATGAAATTATGTAGCCTATAAATCTCCGTGTTTGAGAAAACACTCGGAGATAGAGAACATACACTCGACCAAATAGTCAAGCAATGGGGGGAGGGAGGGAGATCTAATGCAGAGGCAATAATAGCAGAACTTAATCAGAATTAAAGTGAAGCCTGTCCAAATAAAAGCCTTTAAAAAGAGTGTGTCTTTGGAAGAAAGAAGTGTCTTGAAGGCAGCTCTGGTCATGGCATGGAAACTCTTTCTGTCCCTGATGACATGCTGGGACCTGTTAGGAGAGTTAGGGCAGTTTCTTGGTGGTGGCGGGGGCGTGGGGGTGCAATCCAGCTAATGAACACAGGAAAAGCTTGCACAGGAAAGCAGAGGCTCCAGGTCCTAGCCACAGCTCGGCCAGCCTGTACTAAGAAGTGCTCTGAAAAGGCCACAGGGAATGAGCAGGAGCAACACATTAATTCTTGCCACATTAAAAAAAAAAAAATTAAAGAGACACCTGGACTTAAAAACACTATTAGGCAAACATTTATGAAAAGCTTCTCAACCGGAAAATACTTGGCAACTGTGTGATGAAAGGCAGGTACTATCACCTGCCTTTATTTTTTTTTTATTTTAAATTTCTTTATTGATTAAGGTGTCACATATTTGTCCTCATCCCTTCATTCCCATCCCACACCCCTCCCACGGATGCCCCCACCCCCCTGTTGTCCCTAACCATTGGTTAGGCTAGTATGCATGCACACAGTCCTTTGGTTGATCTTTCCCCCCTATCCCCACCTTCCCCTACCCTCCCACTGAGGCCCGACAGTCCGATCAATGCCTCCTTGTTTCTGGGTCTGGTCTTGTTCATCAGTCTATGTTGTTCATCATTTCCCCTAGATGAGTGAGGTCATGTGTCACTAGAAATATACTTATAAGAACCAAATGTGAGACGAGCAATAATAGTTATGCTGACAGGCAAATGAATCAGTCTGTAGTGAGTTTCTTTCTGGACCAAAAGTTCTTTTGAGACCCAATTTCAATGTCCACCAGTTCCTTATGTGTATATGTCGGCACTGACTTTTCAGCTCTGGATGGTGGACAAATGGTGGTAATGTAGGTCTGACTCCCTCTGGTTTGGTCTCATCCGGACCCAGGGGCACGGCTTCACCCTGACTCAGGGGCGCGTGGCCTCACCCGGACCCAGGGGCGCATGGCCTCACCCGGACCCGGGACCCAGCCTCACCTGGGTCCAGGGGCGCACGGCCTCACCCAGACCCAGGGGTGTGTGGCCTCACCTGGGCCTGGGACCCAGCCTCATCCAGACCCAGGGGCATGGTCTCACCCGGACCCGGACCTAGCCTCACCCGGACCCAGGGGCATGGTCTCACCCGGACCCGGACCTAGCCTCGCCCGGATCCAGGGGTGCACGGCCTCACCCGGACCCGGGATCCATCTTCACCTGGACCCAGGGGCGCATGGCCTCACCCAGACCCAGGGGTGCGTGGCCTCTCCCGGACCCAGGGGCACGGCCTCACCTGGACCCGGGACCCAGCCTCACCCGGATCCAGGGGCGCACGGCCTCACCAGGACCCAAAATCCAGCTTCACCTGGACCCAGGGGCGCGCAGCCTTGTCCGGACCCGGGGGCGCACGGCCTCACCCGGACCCGGGACCTGGCCTCACCTGGACTCGGGACCCAGCCTCACCCGGACCCAGGGTCACACGGCCTCACTCGGACCCGGGATCTAGTTTCATCCAGACCCAGGGGCACGTGGCCTCTCCCGGACCCAGGGGCACAGCCTCACCCAGACCCAGGATCCAGCTACACCCAGACCCAGGGGCGCGTGGCCTCACCCAGACCCAGGGGCGTGTGGCCTCTCCCGGACCCAGGGGCGCGGCATCACCTGGACCCGGGACCCAGCCTAACCCGGACCCAGGGGCGCGCGGCCTCACCCGGACCCAGGGGCGCATGGCCTCTCCCGGACCCAGGGGCGCGGCCCCACCTAGACCCAGGACCCAGCCTCACCTGGACCAAGGGGCGTGCGGCCTCACCCGGATCCAGGGGCGCGTGGCCTCGCCTGGACCCAGGGGCGCGCAGCTTCACCCGGGCCCGGGACTCAGCCTCACCCTGACCCGGGTCCCAGCCTCGCCCAGACCCAGGGGCGCGCAGCCTCACCCAGACCCGGGACCCAGCGGGGCTTCGTCTTCTTGATCCCAATTCCTATCGGTCAATTCCCTCTCAGCAATTCCTTTGGTCATTTTCTCAAAGCTCCGGGGCGGCTGCCGCGGAATTCGTTGGGTGGCGGGCTCGGCAAAGCTCCGGTGCACCTGGTGCGTGACAGCAGGCTGGTCCGAGGTCATTGCGGCGGCACTCGGGTCTGCAGCGGCGACCAGTCGCCGGGTGAGTGCTCCTGGATCCAGGACCCAGCGGGGCCTCGTCTTCCCGATCCCAACTCTCATCGGTCAAATCCTTCTCAGCAATTCCTCCGGCCATTTTCTCAAAGCTCTGGGGCGGCTGCCGTGGAACTCACTGGGCAGCAGGCTCGGCAAAGCTCCGGTGTGCCCGGTACGCAGCAACGGGCTGGTCCGAGGTCGCTGCGTCGGCGCTCGGGTCTGCAGCGGCGGCTGGTCGCCGGGTGTGCGCACCTGGCCACTTCCGGGGCGCTGAGATTCTCGAAGGACTCGGAGGTCAGCAAGCACGGAGTCTCCCACCCCATGTCTCTCAGGGGCTCATCTGTTCATGCTCGGCAGCGAGTGGAGCCGTCCCTTAGCCGGAGACCGCTGGGGGAACTGCGCCAAGCAGGTTCCAGGCCGCCATCGTGTCGCCCTATCACCTGCCTTTAAACAAACGAGTCACAGAATCTTCTTGGGGAGAGAAAGGGGTTTTGGGAGGGGAGGGTGGGGTAGGGAGGGTGAGGAGGGAAAGCAAGGGGGGTTGTGGGTGTGGTTCTTTAAATTGCTGATAATCTATCAAACCTAGATTGCAGAAAGTCTCAACAATGAAAATGTTAATCCGTAAACTTTGTACAAAGGCTGGGACCTGAAGTAGGCAGATAGGCTGGAATTCACCTTTATCTGGGAGTGGTTGGATCTATCTGAATTCAGAACCTCCTCAAAGAATCTAGGGGTAAATAAGAAGCTTTTTTATTTTTTTAGTTTTGTTTCGGTGTTAAGTATACCTATTTGTATAGAAGCATATTTGGGTTCACTAAGGCATAGGAAAATTCACTAAGATTAATCTCCTGTAGTATAATTTATTAATAAAAGAAATATTCTAAAATCAAAAGATATATTTCTATGCATTGGTGGCTCTTTTTTTTCTTAATCCTCACCCGAGGATATTTTTCCATTGATTTTTAGAGAGAGTGGAAGAGAGAGGGAAAGACGGAGAGAAATATCAATGTGAGAGAGACACATCTATTGGTTGCCTCCCGCATGCCCGGACCAGGGCCTGGGCTGGGGAGGAGCCTGCAATAAGGTACGTGCCTTTGACCGGAAATGAAACAGGACCCTTCGGTCTGCAGGCTGATGCTCTATCCACTGAGCCAAACCGGCTAGGGCTGCAATGGTTACTCTTAATCTTCTTTACTCAGTTAACTTGTCATTATTTATTTAGATGTAATATACTGAGTCTCAGTAACCTTCAATTCCAGTGCAAATTATGATTCTGTCTGACATTTTCCGTCAACACCTCTGCTTATGCAGCATATACCTCCTGTCGTCTTTTCTGTTGTATTTAAAGAGCCATTTATAGAGCAAGTTCATCTCTGCATGAGAATAACATATGAATTATGCTTTGGGTCAATTTATATTCAAATCCGTTACCTATAAAGATTTATGAGAAGAGCTCAATGTTTTTTTTCAATGCATATGGCTTGAGTACGTGGACTTTGTATTGAGGTTTTAAGAACAAGGTAGAGCCCTAGCCGGTTGCTCAGTGAATAGAACTTCAGCCTGCAGACAGAAGGGTCCTGGGTTTGACTCCCGGTCAGGGCACATGCCCAGGTTGCAGGCTTGATCCCCAGTGTGGGGTGTGCAAGAGGCAGCCAATCAATGATTCTCTCTCATCATTGATGTTTCTAACTCTCTCTTCCTCCCTCTTACTCTCTGAAATCAATAAAAATATATTTAAAAATAAATAACAAGGTAGAATTTGTGAAAGGGCTGATTTGGTTGGACAAGACAGGTGATGCAATACAGACTCAAAGAGCAGATGCCATGAAGTCCCATGGCCGGCAGCATGGCTTGGTCAGTGATGGCAAAACTCAAGGTACACGCAGCATTTTATAGTTAGTACTAAGTTTGTTCGATTCGTTATTTTGTAGGTCTTCACAATTTCCACCTCCAAAATACACCTTGAGTGTGTCTACATCTCTCTCTCTCTACACTGCTATCCCTCAGTCTAGGCCTTCGTCATTGCTGTCTTGGGTTAGCCTTGGTTTTTGTTTTATTCCATTATCCACACCACTGTAGAACAATTTAAATCAGATCATGTCACTCTCTGGTTTAAACCCTCTGCTACCCCATGAGCCTTAGACTAATATCCCTAAGTCTTATTATGGACTATAAGGCCCTACAGACCTGGCCCTGCCCACCTCCAGCATAACCACTCCTTCTCCTCCCTCATTCACTTCACTCTGACTGGGTGCTTTGAATTCCTCCAACATTATAAAGGCTTCTGTACATGCTCATTCCCTACCATCCTTAAGCTAGCTCCTTATCAGTGTTGGCCAGGATATTATCATACATACCCTTTGTGAAGTTTCCTTGTTCTCTTGTTCCCTTCATAACATTGGTCACAGTTTGAAACTGCTTTGCTTATTTTCAGTTTACTTGGTCTTTCTGTCTTTCCCCTGCAAGACCCATGACCACAGAGAGGACGCCCATCTTGTTCTGATGAACGTGTGGTACCTAGCGCAGAGTCTGGTGAGTAGTAAGTAAGCAATGAAAACTCATTACGTGAGGATTCACAAATAGATAGACAATAACTCTATGAAGTCTCCTGGCTTTTCAAAGAGGACATAGTGATTTACAGTGACCAAATGCCTGTTTAGTGGTGAACCAAACAGATCTTGGTTGAGAATAGTAAAAATAGGAGGAAAGCTGAGAACAACCAGGGAGCATGAAGGGCACAAATAATAAAGCACCTTAAATCTTTCACTTCTAACGAAATGACAGAGCCGTCAAGTTAACCTTCTTAATCTTCTTAAGGTTACCAGTCAATCAAGCAATGAGAAGAAGGAAGGCTAACAAATTATAAGCTCACCCAAACCGAGAGGCTAATAGTAACTAGAAAGCTGACCACACAGTCACCTCCAATCTCAGGGACACTGGATTGAAAGTGCACGTTTATCTGTTAGTTGCAAGTGACACACACTTGGACCTGTTTCGGCAGAAAGGGGGCTGGTTAGGAGGATTCTGGTGTTGAGACCTGAAGGCACGCTGTGGGGCTGGGGGACAGGACCCAGGGACTCGAATCAGTCCCCTCAGCCTCGAGTCTCTGTTCCTTTACACATCGCCTTCCCTTCCTTTACGTTAATGCGTTTAATTCCAGGCCTTATGAAGTAGATACAACTAATATTTCCATTTTACAGAGGAGGAAACCAAGGAACAGTATCAGGGTCATAAGGTTAAAAGGGGCAGTGGCCACTCTGCCTCTGGGAGCACGCCTCCCCTTCCCTTCCTCCGCTCCCTCAGGCGCCTGGCCTTTGCCTTCCTCCCTCCTGAGCTCCGAGGGCCCTTCTTCTGCCTCGGTGAGTGTTTCCTGAGCCTACGCAGCCCACTGGCTCACTCCCACAACCTCTCTAACTGTCTAAATAAACTCTCTCTTATAAAAATAATTAGAAAAAGGAGAAGCAGATACAACTAATATTTCTATTTTAAAACATACATTTTTATTGATTTCAGAGAGGGAGAGAGAGATAGAAACATCAGTGATGAGAGAGAATCATTGATTGGCTGCATCCTGCACACCTCACATTAGGAACGGAGCCCACAGTCTGAGCACATGCCCTGACTGAAAATTGAACCGTGGTCTCCTGGTTCATAGGTCAACACTCAACCACTGAGCCAATGGCTGGGCTAATATTTCCATTTTATGGATGAGGAAACTAAGGCTCACTTCTTTCCCATAACATTCTAGAGTCAAAGCAACCCCGCCTCTCTCCTGTTGCTTCTTCCATCCTAGGCCCTTCCTTGTTTTGCTGTCCCAGCTGTAATAAACGTGCTCTCAAAATAAAATTAAAAAGTGGGGTGTGGGCTGGAGGGAAGGCAGAGCTAGGATTCAAACCCAAGTAGTCTATTGCCAGAGCCCACACTCAGCTTTTGATTACAGAATATTGTAAAGATACGCTGGGTGGAGAGCCTGGTGCAATGAGGCCTGCATGATCACAAGCTCAGCCTTGGGCTCACTGTGGCTTCAGGGCCCCCCCTCTCCCCCACCCCCACCAATTACTCCCCATTGAAACTGCATTATTTTGAAGCAAATCCCATACATAATTTCATTTCAGCCATACATTTTTCAGTGCATATCTTGAAAAATAATTTTTAATGTATTTTTATTGATTTCAGAGATGAAGGGGGGAGAGAGAGAGAGATAGAAATATCAAATGATGAGAGAGAATCATTGATTGGCTGCCACCGACATGCCCCACACTGGGAATCAAACCCGAAACCTGGGCATGTGCCCTGACCGACCAGGAATCAAACTGTGACCTCCTGGTTCATAGGTCAATGCTCAACCACTGAGCCAGGCCGGCCAGACTCAAAAGAGAATTTTTTAACGTAATGACAAAACCATGATTAGACCTGACAATTAACAATCATTTCTTAATATCATCAACCATCCAGTCAACATTAAAATATCTAGTTGTTCCATCTGTTTTTTTCCATCTCGGAGAGCCTGTGATGAAACATTTCAGCAGCACACCACTGCTCATAACACATCTCATTCTGACCAGTCACATTTCAAGTGCTCAATAACCACATGTGGTTAGTGGATATTATATTACATAGTCCACCAGGATTTGCAAATGAGTGTAATCTATTTTACCATTCCTTCTTCGTTTACTAGCTGGAATAATTCTATAGAGAAACATTTTCTTCACTAACTATTTAGTTGCTCTAATGCACAGTAAATTCAAGGAAGGCAAGATAAATCCTTGACACTTTTCAAATAATAATAACCATATTATGTTTTCATTTATAGGTCTAATTGTTAATCTGGAATATTGTGTTTTGCAGAAAGGACATGATACCATGAACTGTGTGTGGCAACCATGCAGATCAGCACTCACACCAATTTAAGAATTGCTGATTCTTAAACTTTTTGTTTTTCAGATATGAGGCAATTTGGTAAATTGTATATTTCTCTCCCTACCTGTCCCTCCAGTATTTGGCAATTCTTAATAAGTGGCAATACGTTTCTTTGCATGCATTCAATAAGACCTGTTTCCAATTGTAGCTATATTAACCAAGATAAACTGATAATGGGCCTGCTTATACCAGCCATGGCTTCATCGCCTTTTGCAGAACTTGGTCCATCCAGCATTCCACGGGAATCCCTTACAATCCACAGGGGCAGGCCATCGTTGAACGTGCCCATGCTACCCTGGAGGGTATGCTAGTAAAACCGAGAAGGGGGAATGTGGGACTCCAGGACCTTGCTATAATACTATCTAAAGCACTCTTAACCCTTAATTTTTTTAATTTGAATGATCGTTTCCAATCCCCCATAGAAGGGCACTTTACCTCAATAACCCCATCTCAGAAACCACAAGTCTTGTGGCAAGATGTGGACACTAATAACTGGATGGGACCCAATGAATTGTTAACATGGGGGAGAGGATATGCGTGTGTTTCTACACCCACAGGTCCGCTGTGGATTCTAGCTTGCCGGATTAAACCCTATCATGGCATGGCATGGGACCAATCCTCTTCCAGAAATGAAGAATCTGGGCCTAGGGACTCCGAAGCCCCGAACAATGTGCCTTCCCTGGACTCAGACGGCCCCGGAATAACCTGGGGAATGATGAAGAAGCTGATGGCGGAGGCTGAGCAACTATCAGAGCGTACTCACACTCTATGCATCCCAGATAACTAACCATTGCTCCTTTTGTTTCTCTTTAGTATGTAAAATTGGAACTGGAGCAGTAAATGCGCTTCATGGACCCTGACATTCTAAAGCAGAAAGTTCACCACCTCCCCCTGGCTTCTATATTCAGCAAAACAAAAAATGGGGAGATGTTGGGAGCACACGAGACTTGGTTGGAAAGTTGTAAGGAGGACGTTCTGAGAAAAGGGAAGTGTATGGAAAGCCACCTGCCCTGTTTATTGGAATTCTGACTTAGGGGAGACTTAAAGGAGTGTGCTTAATTATTCCTTGACCTTTCCAAACAAGCCTGTGCACATGCAGACCCCGGATGTTTACTGGAATCTTTATGCCTAATCTTTGGGTACCCTTGCCTAGAGGAAAATGCAAACACATGTGTCCTCCCAAGATTACTCACCCTACTGATTGTATCAAAAGATAAAAACTATAATAAAAAGCAGGCAATCAAGGCTGCTTGGTCCCTTTGGCCAGGTCTTCGATTAATCTCTCTTTCACAGCAAAGGTTGTGTCGGAGTAATCCATTCACCCGTTGCTCCGGGGCTGCTAGTCAGCCCCGGCACTTCCTCTCTGAAATCAATAAAAAAATAAAATAAATCAATAAACATTTCCTCAGGTGAAGATAAAAAAAAATCATGTCAATGGTTCAGTAACTTAGAACATAGGGTGAGAATTTTCTCTCTCAACTCACTTAGAGGGCTCATCCCCATCATTAACTGTGAGCTTTAGATGCAGTACCTCTCATGAGTGGGTCAACCTATTTGACTTGTCATTGATTTATCTTTGAGGCTGTTCTCCAAAGCCTACACATGGAGGCTCACATGAAGTGAAGAAGCACAGGACAACAAAAGTGTCTACAATTGAAAGCATGCTCAGTTCTTCAGGACTATTTCTTACATTCCAGGGTTCAGCCTTACCCCCAACACACTCATTCTTCAATTTGTCTTACTGCTTAGTTCACCTTTTATACCAAACTCTACCTCTGTCAAGCAAATATGTCATTTATTTTTTAGTGATCTAATAATTTGACTATTAATACATCATTTGACAATGTGCCATCAGATAACAATTAGCAATAGCATCATAAGATAGATTTCTTGGAGGGGGGGACTTTTAAAGTGGCAGGTGAATTCTTCAATTAATTTTTTTTAAAGTCTCTCATTTTTGTTGACTTTTAAGGCAAATCAAAACTATTTTCTTAGCAGCTTCAAGGAAAGAACCACGAACCAATTGCAATGACATTTCAGAACTGTGTGTGGCAACCATGCAGATCAGCACTCACACCATATCCAAGAGGAACTAAAAATAGACTGTGGGCAATTGTGCAAAATGAGTGGGTAGATAGATTTTTTTTAAGTGGGGTCATGACCTCTGAGGTTTTCTGTTGTCTTCACTGTGATCTATAAACTGAACAAAATGCTGTTTTCTGTCTTATGGGAGTTGTCCATTACTAGTCTAGGGCCAAGGCATTGCATAGGGACGAAGGCATAATTCCTGTTGTTTCCAGTGTCTGGTATGGGCTACCAGCACCTCCTCGCCTATGTCCCATGTCCACGGCAAACAATTTGCTGTAGCAATTCATAATTCTGATTCCCAGCAATTCCAACTTGCACTGGCATTTTTTATGATGCAGGACTCTGCTTGAGAATCCTTCTAATCACCTGCTCAGCAATCACTAAATTACCACCAACCCCTCAAAATGCCACTGCTGGCCAAGACCTTCTTTGTCCACTCGACTTAAGGCAGCATTGAACGGGTTTTCCTTGAATTAGAAGTTCACAGTGGAGTAAGGGAGACAGACATGCAAAATACGTGAAATAAGGAAGGTTCCTTCATATTTACAGTGTAATCTGATTTTATAGTGAAAACAAGAAAGGGGAGATGGAAAAAAATACTCTGAACCTCTGTCATCCTGTGCCAGTACACGGAGCACAAAGCTCTCACCGCCTCCTAAAGTCGATACGAGTGCGGCCAGGGCCAGATCACCTTATTTCACTCCATCTGAGAATTCTCTCTAGATGATACTGAGCATTATCTCTGAAATGCCACAGTCAACAGGGATTTCATGTGAACAATACATACAAAAACTTAGCTGTTTCAAGTTAAATCGACAAAATAAACTGGTTTACTGGAAATCCTGTATTTAACGTGGAGCAAATCCAAGCCCAGCACTGGGATATGTAAAGCTGTCATATAAGACATTTAAGAAAATTGTTCCATGATACTCAAAGCGAATCTCAAAAGTACAACCTTCAGAAATGGACTCTACAGCTTAAAGAGGGATGTGGGGAGAGTGGAAGGGACGCAACAGGGAGTCACAGAGATGATTAAAGGGTTGGAAAAATAGGAGCCAGAAATTATTTAGACTAAGTTAGAGAAGACTACCAGGTTTCTTAATAACAGTATTCAAGCATGGGGAGGGTGGTTATATACAAGATGATGCACAGCTGCTTTCTCCCTCAGCTGGGGAGTGAACAGAGAAATTGACTTTGATTACCACATGAAAGATCTAAGTTAGATGTAAAAAAGGACTTTTGAGAATGAGGATTATCGGATGAGAAACCTTCTGGTGTGCCTCTTCTTGCACCTGCTCATTAAATGACACTGTTACACAAACTTCTTTTTGTTTTTCATTTGTTTTTAAAAAAAATTTTATCCTCACCTGAGGATATTTTTTCCATTGATTTTTATTTATTTATTTGTTTGTTTATTTATTTATTTATTTATAGTGGAGGGGGGGAGGAGGGAGATACAGAAACTTTGATGTGAGACAGACACATGGATTGGTTGCCTCCCGAACGCGCCCTGCCCCTGGCCCCTGACTTATCCAATGTCATCTCCTGTCACTCCCCAAATGCTGTACTTTTCTGTCTGCTTCTCCAGGTGACCCCTGCACTCTCCCCTCCTCCTACGACACGACACACCTTCGCAGCGCTCCATGCTCACCATCCTCTCCTGCTCCAGGACCTCCGCTCCAGCCTTACCACTTCGGACCAGTGACCCTCACTAAAAGCTCACGAGTTTCCATGAAAACGTCCCTTGAATGCTTTTATGGACTAGTTAGTGTTGATAAGAGCCTTTCCCGGCCTCAGAGGCAGTAACTGACCATTTAGAAAACATCTGCGTTAAGGCGCGTCCTAACAGAATCTAGTGACTGAAAGTGGCAAACGTCAGGCTGGAATGGCACTGCGGCCCCTGCAGCCTTTCCTCCACCGACCCACGGCTTCTCCCGGCTCCCGCTGCACCTGTGTACGCACTTTGTGTACATCCATTCTGACAACATTCCTTTGAAGCAGGAAAAAGTCACCACATATATGCAGATGACGTATATGTGTGTGTGTGTGTGTATGCACATACAGTATATGTGTTCATTTATCATATATACATCCTATGAGCTCTAGCGGACTTAACATGCCTCTTAAATACCTCAAAAGAACTTCAGAATCAAATTTCCAAAAATGACTTCATAATTTTACCCCCAAACTTTGTTCTTCTGATGTCACCTGTCACAGTGAATGATGTCAGACACCTAAGAATCATCCTCAACACTTTCCTCTTTTTAATGCCCGTAGCCAATCCATCACCAACTTCTGCAAATCTTCCCTCCCAAATAGCTCTCCAACGTGTCCATCCTCTCAACCTGGGCCAGTGGCCACCCAGGCCACGCTCTCATCCCCTCTTGTGGCAGCCTCCATGTCCTCTGGTCCTCCTCTTAGCCACTTCCTACAATCAAGAGGATCCCAAAATGCAAATCCCTCATCTGGCCTCACTCAAAAGCCCTTCAGCAGCTTCCATGGTTCTTTTCAGAGACCAATTTAAAGCTGCTATAGGGCCGGGCACACCCACGTCATCTCACGTCCACCTCACGCCCATCCTGCTCCCTCAGCTGCCCAGCCTCACACTTGCACGCCCCCCTCCCAGCCTGTGCCGAGTCATTCCGCTGCAGGCCTCCCTCCGCACCGCTGGAAAGCCGTCTTCCTTCTCCACGCCACCCACGTCACTCCACCAGCCTCCAGAGGCCAGCGGAGCACTTGCCCAGCGTCCCCTCTGATCACCCTAAGGTTGCAGCTGGATCTTTCCATTGTAAGCGCCAAAGCGCCATGTCCTTCTTCTCCTCCCTCCCCTTCTTTTTACATTTGCTTCTGTGATTTTGGGCTCAGCGCCCTCCTCCCTTAGACTGCTGGCTTCCTGAGAGCAAGAAGCCTGTCTACATCCTCGTCATCATTTGATCCCGGTACTGAGTAGGCCCTGGCATGCAGTCAGTGTTCGGGAAGTTTGGTAAATTAACCGGTTGGTTTATATTTGCCAGGCACTGAGCTAGCCAGATGTGCTTTACAAAGACCATCTCATTCATTTTCACAACAGACTTGCGAGGTTACTACCAATCTATGAGCAACTCCATTTTGCAGATGAGAGAAGAGGGTCTAGAGATATTGGGCATTTTCCCAATCTCACAACATAAAAACTAAAGTCCTCTACAGTAAACTGCACGCAGGCTGCTGCCCATGCGTTGTGGGTTTCCTTGGGGAAGTTAACATGTTAACTACAGCAACTGAGCACATGAGAAAGAAGAAATCTCTGAATCACAAATTGATAATTTATTTATACCTTGTGAGGGAACCTGAAAATCCTGAAATATTTAAGCATCAACAACAGGCCTTGGCTGGGTATCTCCGGGATCTGAGCGTTGTCCTGATAAACCATGGTTGTGTTTCAATCCTCAATTAGGACACGTACGAGACTCAACCAATGAATGCGTGAATAAGTGAAACAACAAACCTCCCTCTCTCTCCTCTCTCTTTAAAATCTATTTTAAAAAAAGAGTCAACAACAGGGTGCCACGGTTGTTAGGTTGGGTTGCTTAAACAGAAGAAACAAGTAGGCTGTCCCTGAATTGTACTTGTTCAGTGAGCCTCACTGCTCCCCGGCCAGTGAGGCATAACCACCGCACAGCACACTGCTGCCTGAGGCTGGCCTGGGGACATACCTCTCAGGGCAGTCAAGAAACTTCTCAAGGCAGAATTTATGACGTCTCTTTTCACCAGCAGGAAAACAACATACTCCGCTTTTGTTGACTCTCGGAATATGCAGAAGACTCTACTGAGCTACTGTGCACAAGCAGTACGCTAATCCAAAGATACTCATGAATTTTTCCTTCTCCACCCGCACTGCCCGGTCCACTCCTTCTGAGAGCAGAGGCGTTGATGCACAGCCATCGTTATGGCTCTTGTTGCAAGAGTAACACCTAAAAGTTTGAGGCAAATCTTATGTTGGCTGACCTGACCCTGACTTTTTGGAAGAACCTCATCCTCATTTCTGGAAGCTGAGGATTTTAAACGCATCATCACCATCGTTTGTGAAATGATTGCTCCATGACAGTGGGACTCCCAGTACCCCCGAGAGGTGGGGGGGCTGACAGATATGCCGCCTTCATTTGGTCGAAGCAACAGGAACACATTGATATTAAACAGGACATATACATCTATTGGAAACACATTTCTTAATTAGTTGAGTTTTTCCCATCTAATCAATGTGCCAAGAATTTGTTTGCCGCAGTGAGAAAGGGATTGTCATACATTTCATTCCCCTTTTTATTCTTTTGAATACGTGCTGAGAACATTTGGTCATAAAAAATTATGGATGACGGGAATAGAAGGGGTTTTGTGTCAGCTGTGCCGCATTCTTTAAACTCCTTCCAAGTTATGTGCAAAACCCTCAGTGGTCTATCGTTGAAAATTACTTTTAATGATCAGCTGACCCTTCAACTAGGTCCTTCATCAGTTTTGTTGAAGGAAAAGCTGGAAACTAACCATGAGAGGCAGAAGGCCGCTCCCGGGTAATGATGGTGGCTCTCTGTCTCTGGGCCCTGTCCGGGCTGGGCAGTGCCACACATTAGGGAGGGGAGAAAGGCTGCCTTCTTTTGGGGGAAGTGGGAGAAGAGAGACTATGGGAGAGAAGCATTCGCATCAGTACAGTCTTGGGGTGAAGAGTGCAGATGCAGTCGAAAGCCTGCCAATGAATTTGCCTAAGCACTGAGCTGCCCACCCTCGGGAATTCTTTATACTGCTCCAGGGCTTAACATGCCCGTCTGAAGAGCACTGGACTAGCCCGAAAGTGTTCTTTTCTTTGAAGTTCTATCCCAATCTTGATGTGTTCTCAGTCTTGAGCATATGGGAGAGTCACCCTAACTCTTTGGATGGTGGATTTCTTTGGAAAGGCCCATCTCATGACTCATACTGATGCCATGACTTTAGTTTCTGACCTCGACATTCCCTCCAAATTCTGGGGAAGGGAGTTACCGAAGGCAGAACTGGGGCCCTTGCGAGGTTCCTGCAGGAAGCTGCTAGGAAGCCCTGTGGGGCGTTTCTTCCCACCACGGGGCCTCTGGGCCTCTGCCCCTTCCCCTCCACCCCCCCCCCCCCCCCCCCCCCCCCCCCCCCCGCCACTTGGTCCTGCTGAAGCTGGTTTGCACTGAGAGTTTATGAAAGAGGTGGGTGAGGTCAAATCTGTGGCAACTGAACAGAGCCTCGGTAATGGACCAATCAGGGAAATAAATCTGTGAACCAACAGTACCTGCAAACTAAATAGCTAGGATGGATCTCCTACAGAAATCAGGAATGTATGTGTCTTTTCAATAAGAAATAACTATCGAACCCCTAACTTCACTGTTCTCATTCTTTGCAACCTATATAAAAATTCATTCTGCAAAAAGAATCTGTTTTTGTACAACTCATATATATAAAGGAGCTATTTTACTTTTTACTTTATCTCTCTACAAATTCAGGGAGTGAACTCCTATTTGCAATTAACAGAATAGAGAAAAACTGCACTCACAAAATGGTTAGCTATTGTTACATTTGGAATTTTAAATTAAAAGCATATCTTCACAGATAAAGCAATGTTTATGTGTGTATATTTTAATGGTCTAGTAGTTTTAATTGGAATTGTTTTTATTTAGTTTTAATTTTTAAATTTTTCAAAACAACCTTCCTACAACTGTACACTCCATGGAAATGCCTTACATGGAATAACATGCACACATTGATCAACACTTGAACTCTTCCACATTTCTGTTCTACTAGTTTATTCAGTAAAATTCTCATCTACGTTTTCATCTTTTGTTGAAAGGTCAAGGTTGTGTGTCCCTAGTGGTTGCAAATTTGCACATTCATTTACTGATTCACCCGACAAATCCTTACCGTCTGCTATGTCTGTCACTGTTACTAAATGCTGGAAACTCAATACTGAGCAAAACCAGAAATGGCCCCTGCCCTCCTGAAGCTATCAGTTTATTGAGGGAACGTGCAACAATCAAGTAATTAATTACACATGTGTAGAGACTGTAACTGTGACAAGTTCTGTGAAGGAGAGTGCAACATGCTAGGAGAATCTTCAGCAGGATGTTGGAGCGTTGGGGGAGGGGGAGTGATCAGGGAAAGCTGCCCTGAGGACGTGATGTAGGGATTAAGCAGAGGGAGGGAAGAGCTTTACTGACCGGGAACAGCTTGTGCAAAGTGCAGACCGGGATCAAAGCAAACGAGGAGGGCAGAGGAGGAGTGTTGGGGAAGGAGGGAACCCATCCAATGAGGCTGGAGTGGTGGAAGGCAGCCAGACCTGCTAGGCTCTGCAGGAAAAAGTGTTTTGATATGTAGACCAACAGGAAATAATTGAAACCTCTGTAGGGTTTTAAGTGTGGGTGGGGTGATAGGACCAGGTTTGCATTTTGAAAAAATTACTGGCTTTGCCATAGGAGTGGATTAGAGGGCAGAGCCAGAATGTGAGGTTTATTGAGATAGATACTTCCTTGGGACATATGCATGTAAACGTAAACTTCTGAAAACAAACGTTTTAAGAGGATTGGAATTTTCTAAGAAAAGAAACAACTGGTATTTATCTTTTAAATCTTTTGTGTTTATTTGGGAGGGGTTAGGGCAAAACTGCTTCACAATAAGCGGAGAAAAAGAATGCACTGTACTCCTTCCCAGAAGTCCTGGAAAAACATGTCATCAATGATCAAAGTTACATTTTCCCTCAAAAATGAAAATAGCTGTATTGGGGTGTTTTTGGATTATATTCAATATAAATTATATTCTGAATGTCAGACAGTGTATTAATAAAATTTTCTAAAAACTGCAGTTCTACTCCAGAGACCATGATGGTCTGCATTCTGAGGAATGTCGCTGGGAAGCACCTTCAGTGCTTGTATTCACATATGCACCTATGCACATGCTCTAGGGACCACAGCTGTTTTGTTTAGCAATCTATATATGCCCAGTGCTCAACGAAGTAGGTGCTCAATAAAAATTAATTGGATGAATTCATTATTCCAATTACATATGTTAATATAATGCGCTTTTCACTCAACAGTTAAGTCTTGGACTTAGGTTGCCACATCAACCGTTTTAATGACCAGTCAGTAATTCGTTATAGGCATGTGCCATGTATGTAAATAACTCCACATTGATGGGAGCCCAAGTGTTTTAGGCTTATAAACAGTGCTACAGTGAACATCCTTGCACAGACATCTTAACACACCTGTGTAGGATAAATTCCTAGAACTGAATGAAATTGCTGGGGGAGTATATATATACAGGGGATCCCCCCAAAGTGTACCGGTTAATAATGGCGGGTTTTGTAATCAAAGAAAACATGATAATTTCAAGAGAAACATCAAAAGTGCTTTATTCAAAGTAATGTCCAACGCTAGCTACACATTTCCCCCATCTTTCAGGTAATTTGTGGATACTGTCCCAATAGAACTTTTCTTATTTTGAGGCAAACCATTCAGAGACCCAATTTTCCACTACTTCGTACGTTTTGAAGTGCTGCTCAGAAAGTGCGTGTGCCATCGATCGGAACAAGTGGTAATCTGAAGGAGCAAGGTCTGGTGAATACAGCGGGTGGGTTAATACTTCCCAGGCAAGATCTTTTAACGTGTCTTTAACTGGTTTTGAAGTGTGTGATGGTGCGTTATCATGAAGCAAAATTACTTTGTCATGTCTTCTGGCCCATTCTGGTCGTTTTACTATCAAAGCATGGTTCAAATTGATTATTTGTTGTCAGTAGCGATCAGTGTTAACGGTTTCACCTCGTTTTAGAAGCTCATCATACACCACCCCTTCCTGATCCCACCAAATGCATTGTCTTCTTTCCGAAGCGATTTGGCCTTGAAGTTGATGTTGATGGTTGACTTGGATCAACCCATGATTTTGTGCATTTGGATTCTCAAAATAAATCCACTTTTCATCGCCAGTCACAATTCGATGCAAAAAAGACTTTCTTTCATGCCATTAAAGCAACATTTTACTGATGATTTTTCGGTTTTCCATTTGCCTTTCGTTCAGGTGATGTGGCACCCATTTTCCTTCCTTTAAACGCTTTCCCATTGCTTGTAAATGATCGGAAATTGTTTGCTGAGCAATGTTTAATCTTTCTGCAAGTTGTTTTTCAGTTTGACATGCATCTTCATCCAATAATGCTTGTAATTGTTGGTCTTCAAACTTTTTGGGTTGACCTGGACGTTCTTTGTCTTTCACATCGAAATCATCACTTTTCAAGTATTTAAACCAGTGTCCACAAGTATCTTGAGATGGAGCATGTTTACCATAAGCTTCCCAAAGTATACAATAACTTTCAGCAGCACTTTTCTTCAAAATAATGAATTAAAACTTTCTGCAAATGCTCTTTTGTTGGCATGAAATTTGACATTAAAGCGTAAAAATATCTATGATGTTAACACCTTCAGCAAATTTGACATGAAGTTTTGAAGCTTGCTGTCAATACAACAAAATAGCATACATATCAAATTGCATATATATCAACATATTTGTAACTCCAGCTATTGAAAAAAATCCTCATTATTAACCAGTACACCTGGTATACACACTTTAACAGCTGATCGCTCAATTTTGAAAATGAAATGTATTTTAATAAACACCGCCTTTATAATTATTAAAAGTGTATATATACATTTGAGGGGAATATATATATATATATACACACATATACATATACATATACATATATACATATATATACATATATATATATATATATATATATATATATATATATATATATAGACACACACACTCACACACTAGAGGCCTGATGCACGAAATTCGGCTTTGTCCAGAAGGTTGTCAGGCCATCCAGTCTAATTAGCATATTATGTTTTTATTATATACTAGAGGCCCATTGCAGGAAGATTCCTGCAATAGGGCTTCCTTCAGCGGTCTCCGCTGCCCTACCTGCTTCCCTCCCTTCTCCTCCTCCTGCTTCCCTCCCTTCTCCACCGCCCCGCCGGCTTTCCTCCCTTCTCTACTGCCCCTCCTGCTTCTCTCCCTTCTCCACTGCCCCTCCTGCTTCCCTCCCTTCTCCCCCGCCCCTCCTGCTCCCTCCCTTCTCCCCCGCCCCTCCTGCTTCCCTTCCTTCTCCCCCTCCCCGCCTGCTTCCCTCCCTTCTCCACCGCCCCGCTTGCTTGCTTCCCCGCAGCTTCGCTCCCTTCTGCAGCACTTGGCTTCCTTCTACGCTGTCTTCAGTCTTCACTCTGCGTCCGAATATGCAAATTAACCGGCACCTTGGTTGGGTTAATTTGCATACTTGCTCCTGATTGGCTGGTGGGTGTAGCGGAGGTACAGTCAATTTGCATGGTTCTCTCTCTCTTTTTTTTAAAATATATTTTATTGATTTTTTACAGAGAGGAAGAGAGAGGGATAGAGAGTTAGAAACATCGATGAGGGAGAAACATCGATCAGCTGCCTCTTGCACACCCCCTACTGGGGATGTGCCTGCAACCAAGGTATATGCCCTTGACTGGAATCGAACCTGGGACCCTTGAGTCCGCAGGCCGACGCTCTATCCACTGAGCCAAACCGGTTTCGGCCATGGTTCTCTTTATTAGATAGGGTGTGTGTGTGTGTGTGTGTGTGTGTGTGTGTGTGTGTGTGTATAATTTCAAATTTTGATGCATATAGCCAGTCTGCCAGAAAAGTTATTCCTATCTGCATTCCCAACTATGTTCATTTTCATATGTTTAACAGTCACTTGTATTCTTCTTATGTGATTTTTCTAATGCATGTCCTTTATGTTTCTCTCCTACCAGGCATGTTTGTCTTGCTGATTTACAGGAGCCCTCTGTACATTGGTGATACTAAACCTTGTCCATTCTATAGATCTGGCGTCTTTCTCCTACTTCACTTTTAAAAAACCTTTGTTGCCATAGCTGGTTTGACTCAGTGGATGGAGCGCTGGGCTGCAGACTGAAGCGTCCCAGGTTCAATTCTGGTCAAGGGCACATCCCTGGGTTGCCGGCTCAATCCCCAGTAGGGAGCATGCAGGAGGCAGCTGATCAATGATTCTCTCTCATCATTCCCTCTCCCTACCTCTCTGAAATCAATAAAAAATGTTTCTTTTAAAAAAACAACACTATTTCAATAAATAAATAAATAAATAAACCTTTGTTTATTCTGTCTTTGAAAAACAAAGTTTTAACATTTATATAATCAGTTCTGTCAACCTTCTCCTTTAAGGTTTCTGGCTTTTGTGTTCTCTGCGGAACTAGGTCTTTCTCTCTCCAGGATAAAAACACCTCCCTAGTAGTATTCTCTTTGAATAGCTTTGACACTTTTTAAAAATTCTGTTGTTGTTGTTAATCCTCACCCAAGGATATTTTTCCATTGATTTTTAGAGAGAGTGGAAGGGAGAGGGAGAGACAGAGAGAGAGAAGCATCAATGTGAGAGACAACTTGATGGGCTGGGGACTGGGGATTGAACCTGTAACCGAGTTATGTGCCCTTGACCAGAATCGAACCCAGGACCCTTCAGTCTGAGGGCCAATGCTCTATCCACTGAGCCAAACCAGCTAGGGTGCTTTGACATGTTTGAAAGTGTTTCTGGAGGGCAATCAGGAAAAATATTTTTAAAAAATATTCATTCCCTTTGCCAGAAATTCCCCTTTTAGAATTTATCCCAAGGAAATAATAGCCACAAAGTTTTAGTTTCAAGGATATTCACTAAAGAGTTGTTTATAATGGCAAAAACAAAACAAAAAACGACCAAACAACCAACTGTTAACAATGAAAAGTTCAAAATGGAATGAAAAATTGGTTAAATCAATTATGGTAAATCCATAGCCATTACACACTAAAAAGATTTAATCATATTACAACATTAATTACTAAAAACACAAATATGCTTTTAGCACAAATATTCTTAAGATCCAACTTATGAATGCCAAAAAACAATTTTAACTCGGCACAGAAAGAGAAAACTGTATTTACTTAATAGAGGTTAGTTCTGGGCATTGGAAATAATGGGTGATCTTCTTTTCCTTTTCTTTTATGAGCATGTTTGAATAACAAAAAGTTTAAAATTTAGTGTAGCCAATAATTATGCAGATATAATATTGTTAAGTGTATTACACATGTTTTAGTAGCTAGATTAGAGAGTATTACCTTTGTCTTCAACCTTATAACTTGTGCTTCATCCAATAACCAAGTCAGTTCACCCTTTTGTACTTGGCTTTCCTCATACGTTAAATGAAAATAATAATATCTACTTTGATTTCACTCACAGGAAGATTGTGTTACTGTTTGTAAGCTACATAGAAAATGGTGCGAATAATATATTATTTACACTCAACTATGACATCATTGTTGTTTTTTGCTTAAACCCCTTTACTGAGTATGACCAACATACAAAAAGCTGTACATCTTTATTGTGTACAACTAGATGAGTTTGGAGATAAGCATACACCCATGAAACCATCGCTACAGTCTCTGCCATAAACATACCCGTTAGCTTTCAAGGTTTCCTGCTGCCACTTTATTATTATTTTTTTGTGATAAAGACACTTAAGATCTACCCTCTTAGCAAAGCCGAAGTACACAGCAGAGTACTGCTCGCTCCGGGCACTGTGCTGTGGGCAGACTCTAGGACTATGTCTTGCTAACTAAAACTCTGTGCC
Organism: Ia io; assembly: GCA_025583905.1. Lineage (NCBI taxonomy): Eukaryota > Metazoa > Chordata > Mammalia > Chiroptera > Vespertilionidae > Ia > Ia io. Next base: position 3,007,234 of record JAJQQW010000019.1, on the reverse strand, counting down.
TTTGACTAATGCCTCGGCTTCCCTCTCCCCAGCCCCTGGCAACCACCATTCCACTTGCTGCTTCTCTGAGTCTGGCTAAATTCCTCACATAAGTGGTATCAGGGAGTCTTTTTCCTTTGGTGCTTACACTCCCTTCACTCAGCACAATGCCCTCCAGGTTCTGCATGTTGTTACAAATGGCAGGATTTCCTTCTCTTTTTTTAGTTGCTTTCAACGTAAATGCAATGAAAACATTAGCTCAATACCTTAAAAAATATTTTTTAAATTAGCTAAGGAAAATTAAAAAAAGAAAAGTTGCCTACCAAAATAGATTGTGAGAGAAGAGAAAATAGTCAGCAAGCGTTTACTAACTGCCTACTGTGTGCCAGACTGGGGCTGGGATGCTGTAAGAATGAGTAACACACAGTCTGTTCTCAGGTCCTTCACCGTGAAGACGGCACAGGCAGAAGCACAGGCAGAAGCACAGGCCAGGCTCCCGAGACCCTCAAGAGGCAGAGAGCGAGCCTCTACCAAGGCCGTCAAGAACAGGCAAGTCTGACCACCAAGGCCAGGGAGCCAGATACGGGAGCTCAGCCTCACCACTGAGTGACGGTGGGACAGTATCAGGGTGGCCTGCAGTAGTTTTACAGCCTACAGTGAAATTAGGGGACAAACTGGTTGGGGATGCCCCATTCTTGAGGGGTTCCCCTGGTAAGCATAAGGGGGAATCCCCCTGAATATGGTGTAACCCCAACAGTAAATATAGGGGCCAGAGGGGAGAACAGATCCCTGCTTGCTAGTAGAAGACTGGAAGGGGTGGGGGAATTCTTAAAAACTCCATTTACAGAATAGGAGATCCCCTCCTGGTACTCAAAGTTCCCTCATGCGGGGTACTCCGAGACAGCTGTGGTTACTAGCCTCTCGAACTTTATTTCTGAGTCCATCTTCGTTCAGGGTTAGAGGAAGACATGTGAATATACAGTATATTAATACATCTGGAATGATAGAAGTAGAAATACACACTCACCACACAAGCACACTGCTTGGCTACTAGGAGTTCAGTAGTCCCAGAATTTAAGTCATTTATTTGTACCACTGGAATCTAACTGTTGTTCATTTTTAAATATAATTCCAAACAGAAGACAGTGTAAGACATGCGTGTGAGAAAAATTCACTCCTGACACAAATGCCATTATGGATTCCAACACTTTGGGTGATTCTGGCATCAGCAGAAAACAAAAATAATAACATTAGCATAAACTTATTTAGTGCCTATTATGTACTACACACACATGAAAAGAAGCAGAGATATGGATCTAACAGTTTTGGAATGAAATTAAAATTCTCAAGTCCATTTTCATTTCCCATCACCTTAACCCTAGAGAAGCAATTAACTTCAGGAACTCTTCCTTCTTTATATGGGGGAGGCAGTGCTGGTTAAAATATAATAAACAATGCATTCATTTGCAAAGTGCCTGGAATTTTAAAAATGCATTAAGGACCAAGCACAGTATTATTATTATTACACTAGAGGCCCGATCCACGAAATTCGTGCAAGGGGCTCGGCCCCCGCAGCCCCGGTTTCCTCCGGAAAGACTCCGGTATAATTAGCATATTATGCTTTTATTATTACAGATTCTCTCATATATTCCATGGAAGCACATACTAAATGCATCCTGACAGGCAGAATTCTCTCATTTTTCCAAGGTACAAATTAGGTCAACATCAGAGATTCTACTGCCCTAAGCGTCCCAACTACTAACATGAAACAGGACAAATCTTTCATTAAACCCACAAACCGCACCAATCTGACCTATATTGGAATTTCGAGCTGGTGATCACTGGTGGCCAGGTGACAATATGATCATTACAGAAAAATAACCCAAAGCCAAAATCTTTTTGTGGCAGGTTGGTAGGATCATTCTTTACATTAAAATTACATTTTGTCTATTATATAGATACTAAAATTTCAGTGAATGAAGTGGAAGTTGCTTTGAATAAATCTATACAATCAATAGTAGTCTGACTATGCCTGCATGTGTAGCTTGTTTAAAAACACTAAGTATGAAAGAAAAGAAAAAAAATAAAATAAAAATAAATAAAAATAAAAACACTAAGTAGCATTTTTAATACTCATGTCCTCCCAAAAATCTGTTTTCTAAAGTTAATCTAAAAAAAAAAAATACCATATTCCATATTATATATTCAAAGCTTTACATACTATTATTTTAAAAATAGAAACTTCTTAACAGAATAATAAAACTAGAGGGCCTAAATATTGTAACATATGCTCTTTATAGAACATATGTAACTTTCCACTAATATATAATATAGAAGATTAAAACCTCTAACAGCCCAGCTGGCATGGCTCAGTGGTTGAGCATCGACCCATGAACCGGGAGGTCACGGTTGGATTCCTGCTCAGGGCACATGCCAGGCTTGCAGGCTCTGTCCCAGTGTGGGGCTTGCAGGAGGCAGCCAATCAATGATTCTCTTTCATCATTGATGTTTCTCTCTCTTTCTCCCTCTCCCTTCCTCTCTGAAATCAATAAAAATATATTAAAAACAAATAAAACCTCTAACACTAGGTAAACCATACCTGCAAAGAACCTTTGTATGTCTCATTTTTTCTGTGCACATCCTAGTACACATCTATTAATGTAACAATGTAAATCAACACCCATTTTCCACCCAATAATTACCTTGAATATATTTTATGTTTGTAATTAAACTTTTAATATATTTCTTAAGAGTAAAAAGCCCCTGTTCATAGTTTGAGAACATCATTTTACCTGAAAGAGGTTTGAATAAAAGTAATTTGAGACTTACTTCACATTTAAAATTACTAAAATGAGTCTATACACTTTAGAATTTGCTAAATTTAGCATGCTAAAAATAAGTCAGTAGGAGGGCTTTAAGCTGGAAAATATTTTTCCTGAATAACTCGACTAAGATTATGAGTTTCATTTCCAGCTCACTCTATTCTTCTGATCATCCTAAATTCCACAGGCAATGTAAGCAGTTCAAAAAGCTGTCTCAGAAATGGAGTCGTGTGTCTGCACAGACAGTGATGGGAGCCCCACACGACGTCCGTGCGAGCAGGCTCCGCCCCAGTCCCGGGGAAAACCCTGCCTGAGTTCTAACGTTCTGACACCGGGTAATACTCACAAGGTGGCGGAGAAGTGTAAACACCACTGCAGCTATCTGATTGGCTGCTGGTGATGTAACGCCCGTGTCAAAGCTTCCCAGCGAACGCACGTGTTCGACCTTTTATTTAAATTTCCATTTCATCACAGCAATAAGACACTCGGGGCGGTGCGTTGCCAGTGAAACGATTTCGCCCGGGGCCCGAGGTGCCGCCCGGCACCCGCACGGCGTCGCAGCGGGAGGTGTCCGTGGTCGGAGCCTCCACGCCCGAAAGGCACCGCCCGGGCCGGCCTTTGTCACGGAGCAAAATAAAATAAGTTCACTTCCTCGGGCGCCGCCGCCGCCGCCAGCCGCCAGCCAACGGCACGGCCGGAGCGCCGCTCCCACAGTCATTGCAAAGTCCCGGTGCACGCGCGGCGAGGGAAGGAAAATGCGCGTCCCGGGCGCTGGTAGGTGCGAGCGGGCAGCGGGAGGCGGCCACCCCCCGACACTCCAGCTGCCCGTCCCCGCGGAGCCCGGCCGGCCGCACGCGCCCGCCCCTCCCGAGACCCCGGGCCGCCGGCCGGCCCCCGCCCCCGGCCCCGGCCCCCCGCCGGCCGCCGCCGCCGCCGCCCCCCCCGCCCGCCCGGGTCCCGGCGCCCCCACCCCAGCGGCCCGGCCCCAAGCCCAGCCCCCTCCCCGCCCGGCCCCCACCCTTTCCCCTCCAGCGGTGGCTGCTACCCCGGTGCATTGTGGGCGCACGGTCCGTTGTTCATTTGCCATTCGACCTCCGCCGGGGCCTGGTCGGACGGAAGCGCTCCGCCCGCTTCATTGTCGGGCGTTATGTGGCGGGGCCCGGCGCCGTGACCAGCCTCGCGCCCCGGCGCCTCGCACCGGCTGCGACAGGCTCGGCGCTCGGCGGGCGGCGCGGCGGCCGGAGGGCAGCGAGGGGCGCCCGCACTCCGCCCAACTTCCCAGGCCGCACGCGCCCGCCGCGCCTCGCTCCCCGCCGCCCCTTCACCGCGCGGGACGCGGCCCGGAGCGCGGCGGGGCGGGGGCGCAGGGCGCGCAGGCGGCCGGCGGCGGCGGCCCGGGTGGCGAGCGCGGCCGGCCGGAGGGCGAGGCCGGGCCCCGCGAGAGCGCAGCGGGGAGCGCGGGACGCGGCCCGAGGCAGGCCGAGCCGAGCCGGGCGGCGGCGCGCGCCATGTCGTTCAGTGAGATGAACCGCAGGACGCTGGCGTTCCGGGGCGGCGGGCTGCTCGCCGGCGGCGGCTCCGCGAACAATAACGCCGGCGGGGAGGCCTCGGCTTGGCCCCAGCAGCCCCCGCCGCGCCAGCCCCGGCCGCCCGCGCCGCCGCAGCCCAACGGGCGGGGGGCGGACGAGGAAGCGGACCCGGAGGGCCGGGAGCCCCAGGACCCCGAGGCCGCGGCCGCCGAGGAGGCGCCGGAGCCGCCGCTGCCCCCGGACGCGGGCGGCCCCGGCTCGTTGGGCGGCGGCGCGGGGGGCCCCCCGCTCGCGGAGAGGAACCGTCGGACTCTGGCCTTCCGCGGCGGCGGCGGCGGCGGGGGTCTCGGCAACAATGGCAGCAGCCGCGGCCGGCCCGACCCCCCGGCGTGGCCCGCGAAGCATTTGTACGGACGAGGGCCGGCGGCGGCGGAGCTGGAGCTGGACGCGCTGGAGGGGAAGGACTCGGTGCCGGACGGCGCGTCCCTGAGCGACAGCACGGAGGACGACGAGGAGGGGGCGAGCCTGGGCGACGGCAGCGGAGCGGAAGGCAGCGGCCGGCGGTCGGGCGGCGACGGCGGGGACGAGGCGGAGGGCGGCGCGGGGCCCGGCGACGGCGAGCCTGTCCAGCACCTCCCGCTCGCGCGGCCCAAGTCCCTGATGCAGAAGCTGCAGAGCTCCTTCCAGGCGGCCTGGCTGCGGGACTTCCCCTGGCTGCGCTACTCCAAGGACACCGGCCTCATGTCCTGCGGCTGGTGCCGGGAGACCCCCGCGGACGGCGGCGGCGGCGACCTCGCCCCCGTGGGGCACGACGAGCTGTCGCGAGGGACCCGCAACTACAAGAAAACCCTTCTCCTGAGGCACCACGTCTCCGCGGAGCACAAGCTCCACGAGGCCAACGCCCAGGTACGCAGAGCCCGGCTCCCGCCTCCCCGGTCCTTCCCGGGGAGGGTCAGGAGCCCCCGCGCCGCGCTCCCGGGGCAGCAGCGCCCCGGCCGGGAGAGGTGCGGGCCACTTAGGCGTGGGAGGCGGGAAAGCCTAGGAACAAGTGTTCAGAAGTCCGTCGGAGTTGGGGAGGGCGGGGGAATGACCATTTATTCATCGTAGCGCTGAACTTATTTCGTTGTTTTATGACTCATATTTCTTTGCCCATCAGATTGAGTAAAAAAAGAAAACTTAGTAAAGCAAGGTTGAAGGTTTTAACCCGAAAAGGTTGACTCTGCGGTCAAAAGTTTCTTTGCCTGTGAGTTTTGAAAAGCTCCTTCGGTTCAGTGTTTTACAGCATGCTGGTGGAAGTCAAACCTGGGAACTCGTTGAAGAATGAATTAAACTATTTCCTTAACCTTTGACGCTACCCCTTTGAGGAAAACATCCAGCCGAGGAAATTCTTTACATCAAGTCCGAATAGTTTGAAATAGGAGAGCAGTATGTAAATGTAGTGGAAGCTATTTGCTTAACACTCCTTTCTCTTGTGCATAGTTTTACTAAATTCATCTTCTTTGAACTTGTTGAACTTTGCTTTGGGTAAATTACTGTAGTTTTTGCCTGTTTCTTCTACCCAGATTTCTGTGTTGAGATTTTATATAATCCGCCTTTTTCAAAAGTTGATTTGACTGGTAGAGTACATATTTACCAAACTCCTTGAAAGCAAGTCCTTAGTTACAAAACAAGTAAGCTGAGCACTAGTTCTTCCTTTTTTGTTTTAATATTTCCATTCTAGAGAGAGTAGTCCTGACGGTTTTGATAATCCCCTTTCAGGCCTAGCAGAGGTTGATCAGTTCTCCTTTAAGACTTTTTGGACAACCTGTGCTGGTGGGTGGAATTCCTCTTGAACTAGCAGCCCCCTGTTTGTTGGGATGATCTTGCTGCTCAGAACACTTACACTGGAGTTAATTAAGCAGCATCTAGTAAGGCCATAGCCCAGAACCTTCTCAGAAGTTAAGGCTTGAACTTGAAAGCGTAGGTTTATTTTTCCCAGGGGACAGTGGCAATAGTTTTTGCACAAATTTTAGCTGCCTAAGCCCAGGAGGAAGGTTGTTTAAAGATAGAAGGCCCAGAAAGGTTAAGTAAATTGTCCTGAGCCTTAGAGCCCTTGGTGATAACCGAGACCAGAGCCTGTAAGGGATGTTGTAATGGGGAAAGAATGGGTTTTGGAGTAAATCTGGGTTCAGATCTCAGCGTTCTGCAATTATTAGCTTTGTGAGCTTGGGCAATGAAGTGAAATAGAACTAACATTTCCTTGTTTTCCATATGCCAAATACCCATTTACCTTAACTCTGCAAAATAATCACTTTGCTCTCATTTTACAGGAGTCCGAGGCTTTAAAGGGTTAAGTATGTATTTCTGAAGTTAATTAGTAAAATGATGAGGTGGGAAACTTGTGAAAATGAAAGTAGACTTTTCTAAATAATGGTAGGTTGGTTATTCAGAAAAATTGAAATAGACAATTAGCAAGAACTTCCTTAATGTACTAGTAAAATGGGCCAGTTACTCCTCTTATCAGCATAGTCTCTCCCTAATAGGCAAAGCTGAATGGAAATGCAAATTATAATTAGCTGCTTAGTGAACCTGAAATCTAGAGGAAGGGGAATTAGTTGTTGGATCACCTTGTGACAGACTTGGTGTGGTGCATGTATCCTCCCCCCAGGCATGCATCCGGATCAGGGAACTCACTCCTAGGTACAATCGTTATTTATTAAGCTTGATCTCTGAGTCTCCCTCCCTTCCCATCTCCTTGGCCCCCTTGAAGCGCTCTTTTTATAGATCTTATATGCAGCCCATCTTCTTTCTCTGGGGACATTCTTCCATCAGACCGAGGGGATAGTTTACTTGGAGGCTATATATTGGTTCCCTTGGTTGGATTTTGGATGTTTCCACTCTGAACTGATCCTAATCATTTGTCTATTTTAATTCTAGCTAATCTTAGTTTGGGGTGTTAATTTGCTATTGTGTGTGCCTTGCAGGTACCACCTACATTTCTCCTTGTTAATGTGAGTGACAGGTTCAAGAACTGACTTACCCTGTGGACTGAGTTCATTTTTTTCCATTGTCCTGCAGTCTTTGATTACCAGTAGGAGGCAGTATAACACAGACTGTAAGAGCATTTTCGGGTTTAAGGTTAGGGGGACCAGAATCCTAATTCTTTTTATTGGCAAGCAAAACTTAGCTTCCTCATGTATGCAAAGTATATATGCCAGCACATAATCACTTAGTAAATGAAAACTATGTTTTTCATCATTCCCATTTTCTTTGCAGGTAAGTGTAACAAGATGCTTTTTGTGGCCTGGTGTCTCTCATGTCTCAGTGTTAGCAGTTTTATCAGTTTGGAGGCCACTTTATCTCACGCAATCACACTGATTCCAGAGAGCAAACCAGTTCCCTTTTTCATACCCTTCTGAGATCTTGGCCATCCAGTTCTTTGAACATTCTGAGATTTCTCATCACACATGCCATTTTTCTCAGCTTCATAAAAAATGCCTTGCATTAACTTTCTCCTACCTTAAAAACATTGAAATGAGAGTTTTAGAGTTCTTCAGGCAAGAATTCAGTTGGAGGTTGGGGTAGTTCACTCCTTTTATTATACACACACTTTTTTTGTTGTTTTAAGGAGGCCTGTTTTTTTTAGAGGAGTTTGGCCAAATCTTAGTATGTCACTAAGGGTTACTTTTTCTTATTTTTCCTGTAAGTAAGAAAAGTTCTTTTTCATTAATTTCATGGTGGTGACTAAACCATTATAGCAGCTTCTTAAAAAGTTTGATATTCTTGTTAACTGGACGTTAGTTGTTAAAGATTCCTCCTGGAAGAGTCTGTAAATAAGCTTTCAGAATCTGTCCTGGGCCTTCTATTTCAAAGAGAAGCCTGTAGTTCTTTATAAGCATATGTGAGGTGTAACATGTAAGGGACAGCATATAGTGAGGAAGGAAGAGGGAGAGAGAAACAATGATGAGAGTCATCTATTGGCTGCCTCCTGCACGCCCCCTGCTGGGGGATCGAGCCTGCAACCCCAGGAATGTGCCCTTACCAGGAATCTAACTGTGACCTCCTGGTTCATAGGTTGACCCTCAATCACAGAGTCACACTGGCCAGGCTATACCTTGTATTTTGAGTAACAACTGACTATGTCTTTATAGAATCAAGTTCAATAATTAGCTGATACAGGAATTGACCATTTGGCCTAGAGGACTTTAAAATTGTTTTAACAGTGATTATACCACTGCCTGTTGGTTCAGATCACTTTCTACCCACTTGTGAAATTTCATAGCTTACGTCACACATTCTGCCAACCCTTTCCAGTTTACTAACCCTGAAACAAGCACTCAGATGTATAGGTGTTATGCATTTAGTTAGCCTTTCCAGAAAGTAAATACTGAATTCTGATCTGGTCTGGTTGACATTAATAAGTGGACTATGTTGAGGTCATCACTAAAGCAAAGGTGAAACAAAGCTACCAGCCTTCTTTGAATTTGGCAAAAAATATGGCTCAAGGATTATTGCTTTTATCAATTTAGGAGGAAAATCTGAAAACCCTCTCACTAAGAAGAAGAAATATTAAAGATGAACCTATGCCCATTAAAGAACCACTTCGTATAATATTATTTGTATAGGTCCTAATATTGTGTTTGAATCCGTAATCATTTTTTGAAAGGGGACTATAATTCTGGGCAGGGAAGTAAATCCTAATTGCTTGTTGGTTTTTAGCTAAATAGCATTTTCTTTTTTATTGATTAACTACAGATGAGTTCACTGCTTGCAACTGAAGTTCTATCAGAAGGGTGGTGTAGATTTCCCTACAAATTGGTGACATTATCTAGCTCCTCAAGCTAAAATGCTGAGGACCCTGTGATTCTTTTCTCCCCAGTCCCCACAGTCTAATCACTCAGTTCTGATTTTTACCTCCCAAATATTTTTCCAAACTCTGCCTCACCACCTCTCCCCCTATTAACATTATCCATCTTCCCTAGTTAAGGTCCTGATTATTGCAAGGACTGTTAACTGTTACACAGTAGCTTCCGCTGGTCAGAGTATCTCCAGTCCTAGTCCCCCAGTATTAATCCTCTACTTAGCTGCCGGTCATCTCTTCTACTAATCCAATCTGATCACTCTGCTTCTAAAGCTCCGGCACCTATAGAAGTGATTCTTAATCTTGTCCGGGATTCTAATCTCTTAATAATCTGATGAAAGCTATAGGAACTTTAAAGTGTTAGTAAGTGCACATTTGCATTTATTGGGTTTTTGGATCACCCTGGAGTATTTTAAGAAATCTGGAATTGTAAGGATATTGTAGCAATCTTGGTTCTTTTTCTCCCACTATCTACTTTGCTTAGAATGCACATCCTTCCATCCTTTTCTTGCATCTTCTAAGGCTCTGCTCAAACCTTTCCTCCAAACCCCCCCACCCCCACCTCCGAGAAACCTGGATTAGATGCACCTCCTGTGTGCTCTCATAACACCCTTGTCATATTCTTCAGTGCTTTAGGAGTCTTCATCACTAGCGATAACTTTTTGCCTTTAGTATAAGAATTTCTTAACTTATTTGGTTCAGCAAATAATAATGGCCATTTATTTTAGCTATGTTTCACCCAAATTCTCAAGTAATACTCCCCTTGGAAAGCAACACGCACTTGACTTGTAAACCATTTGCTGCCAAGGGCACATTAAATAGGTGCTCTTACCAGTAGTGGAAAAGAAGTTGCTAGTGGGGGAACATCACTGTTATACAATAGTAATGAGAGAAAATCATGATTGAATAACTGCTTGATTTGTGTAGTTGGTGTTTAAAATAGAATGGGCAAATGTTTTGGTGTACAGGCTTTTGTCTGAGTTATTTTTAAAAATTAGGCTATTTTGTCTGATAATGGCGGAGAATTTCAGAACTTGGGACTAGCCCAGGAAATTGAGGACACAGTGACCAGAGCCTGAAATGATCACTACAGTTAGACATAGCCATGGCCTTCCTGCAGTGCCAGTTGTGTAATGTGCAGACTTTGAAGCAGTTCTTGATTTGCAAATGCTAATGCACTGCAGAGTATTTTATTTTAACTTAAGTAATTCTTAATTCATGTCCTTATTTTATATTCAAGAATGACATGATAGGTCCGGGTGAGGCCGTGTGCCCCTGGATACGGGTGAGGCTGGATCCCGGGTCCGGGTGAGGCCACGCGCCCCCTGGGTCCGGGTGAGGCCACGTGCCCCTGGGTCCGGCCGAGACCAAACCAGAGGGTGTCGGACCTGCATTACCACCATTTGTCCACCATCCAGAGCTGAGGGGTCAGTGCCGACATGTACACATAAGGAACTGGTGGACATTGATACTGGGTCTCAAAAGAACTGTTGGTCCAGAAAGAAACTCACTACAGACTGATTCATTTGCCTGTCAGCATAACTATTACTGCTCGTCTCACATTCAGTTCTTATAAGTATATCTCTAGTGACACATGATCTCGCTCATCTAGGGGAAATGATGAACAACATAGACTGATGAACAAGAACAGAACCAGAAACAAGGAGGCATCGATCGAACTATCGGGCCTCAGAGGGAGGATAGGGGAGGGTGGGGGGAGGAGAGATCAACCAAAGGACTTGTGTGCATGCATATGAGCCTAACCAATGGTTAAGTTCAACAGGGGGTTGGGGCATCCGTGGGGAGGGGTGTGGGATGGGAACGGGGGGATGAGGACAAATATGTGACACCTTAATCAATAAAGAAATTAAGAAAAAAAAAAGGAATGACATGATACATGTTACTCTGTAAATGAAACCCTGCTGGTGCTCATTCAGGTGTTTGATTTTTCTTACACTGAGTGGCCAGATTATTATGATCTCTGAACACATAATAATCTGGCCACTCAGTGTATATCCTATATAATAAAAGGCTAAAATGCAAATTGTCCCCTCGACCAGGAGTTCGACCAGCAGGCAGGCCGGCCAACCGCCCATGTCCCCTCGCCCTGGCCAGGCTGGCTGGACCCCACCCATGCACAAATTCATGCACCAGGCCTCTAATACACACACACGCACACACACACTGAGTGGCCAGATTATTATGCGTTCAGAGATCATAATAACCTGGCCACTCAGTGTATATATTAACAATGGCTTGCACCAAGCTGTTCACACTTTCCTCTCAGTACTTGGGATGTGAGCACTTCGTGGTGATTACTAACATTAGTGTACATTCAGTCCTCTGCACTTGCAGGCTCTGCATCCACCCAACCAACCAACCGCAGGTCAAACCTGTTGGGGAAAAAACATTACATTGTTGCTGACATGTACTATGGAGTTAGGCCTGCTATGGTTGAGCCTGTACTGAAGATGTACGGACTTTTTTCTTGTCATTATTTTCTGAACAACACAGTATAACTATTTACACAGCATTTCCGTTGTAGTGGGTATTATAAGTAATGTAGAGATTATTTAGAGTACACAGGAGGATATTCAAGTACTACCCATTTTATATGAGGAACTTGAGTTTAACATTTATGTTTTCCATTCACTTACAGGAATCAGAAATACCTTCAGAAGAGGGATACTGTGACTTTAATAGTAGGCCAAATGAAAACTCTTATTGCTATCAACTTCTTCGACAATTAAATGAGCAGAGAAAGAAAGGTATTCTTTGTGATGTCAGCATTGTGGTGAGCGGAAAAATCTTTAAAGCTCATAAGAACATCCTGGTTGCAGGCAGCCGTTTCTTTAAGACTCTATATTGCTTTTCCAACAAAGAAAGCCCTAACCAAAACAATACTACCCACTTAGATATTGCTGCAGTTCAAGGTTTCTCCGTCATCTTGGACTTCCTGTACTCTGGTAACCTGGTGCTCACAAGCCAAAACGCCATTGAAGTGATGACCGTGGCCAGCTATCTGCAAATGAGCGAAGTTGTTCAGACTTGCCGAAATTTCATTAAAGATGCCTTAAATATAAGCATTAAATCTGAAGCTCCGGAGTCTGTGGTTGTGGACTATAACAATAGAAAACCAGTTAATAGAGATGGTCTGTCTTCATCGCGGGATCAAAAAATTGCCAGTTTTTGGGCAACACGGAATCTTACCAATTTGGCAAGTAATGTAAAAACTGAAAATGATGGTTGTAATGTCGATGAGGGCCAAATAGAGAACTACCAAATGAATGACAGTGGTTGGGTCCAGGATGGTTCACCTGAATTGGCTGAAAGTGAAGCCCCAGGTCAAACAAAAGTGTTTATTTGGAATAATATGGGCTCCCAGGGAATTCAAGAAACTGGCAACAAAACAAGGAGGAAAAACCAAACTGCAAAGAGATTTATTTATAATATACCACCTAATAATGAAACAAGTTTAGAAGATTGCTCCGTGATGCAACCACCTGTTGCCTATCCAGAAGAAGATATGCCATTCATTAAGGAAGAACCGGGTAAATATTGTGCATACAAAGTTATTTCAGTTTTCATTATAATTCTAGTTGGCTACAATGCTGAAGTATGCTTTTTAAAGTTTTTTGTCATTATAAAATACACGTAACTAATGATAAATTTAAAATAGAAGGGTGAAATTATTCAAGCATATAATTTTCGTATCTTAGTATTTTCTCTAGGCCTGTGGATGTGGGTTATGCAAAGGCTGTGTTAATAATCAGGCATTTGCCTATACTGTTGTGTGGCATGCGGACGCCACTCAATGTTTAGTAATTTGACTTTCCCGCTTTGGACTCTGCTCACCTTTTTTGCACTCAGTGCTGGAAACGGTAAATTCTTTAGTTGTAATATGTAGTTTTTCATTTCATAACATTTTTGAGACCTAGTTAACATCCTTTACTCTTTTAAAAATATATTTTTATTGACTTCAGAGAAAGAGAAACATCAATGATGAGAGAGAAGCTTTGATGGGCTGCTTCCTACATGCCCCTACTGGGATTGAGCCTGCAACCCAGGCTTGTGCCCTGACCAGAATTGAACTCTAACCTCCTGGTTCCTGGGTTGATCCTCAACCACTGAGCCACATTGCCCGGGCAGCATCCTTTACTCTTTAATGTTTTGGGTAAATTAAACATTTATAAGTGCTTATAGAATTTGCAAATGGTAATAGGGTTATTCTCATTTGTGTAGAGCTGCTGTTCCTTCAATAAATATTACAGAAGCTGGAGTATTTTAAATTTGTCCCACTCTCACGTCATTTTCCTTAGTTAAGAGAGGCCTCTGAAATTTTTCTTTGAGACTTTTCAATATATCCAAAGGAGTATGTACAAGAATCAGCATATCACATTTGTTGTGTGGGTTTTCAAAATAATGGGATGGAGGGCATTATTGAGGAGTGGAAATAGATTGGAACTTTTCCTTAACATAACTTTTAACTGCCTCTGTCTAACTTTTTATTTGAAGCAGCAGCCCAGTGGGCTGGAGGTTTTCTCTGCAGACCCCAGACTTGTCCAGCGCCGCCCGTGTGATGCAATGCTTGCTTTGCCCTGAAGCTCTGTAGCTGTCAGTGTCTGATTTCCATGATGGTGGTCATGTGGGGGTGGAGTACTTTCTGTTAAAAAGAATTACTGTTTTTATTTCCTTTTCCCTTTGGGAAAGGGCAAAATGTCATAGTAATCCTGTGAAATGGTTCCTCTGGCTTTTTAGGTTTGGGTTTAATTTTCATCAGTCGAAATTTTGCTTGTTTGAATATCAGGTGTGTATAGTGAACACTGTTTGCTGGTCTTCTCCATCCGGTTTATAAGAGTTAGGACATAATGATATAGACCTAGGGATTGGCAAATTTTTACTATAAAGGGCCAAACAGTAGTAACTATTTTGGCTTTGCTGGTCATAAGGTCAGTTACTTAACTCAGCCATTGTAGTGTGAAAGCAGTCATACAGGATGGAAACATGCACATGGATGCGTTCCAAGAAAGCTGGATTGCTGACCCTTGGTATAGAACAGTGGGTGTCAGTCGTGCCTGTATGTTGGCATCACTTGGGTCTCTCCATTAGTTATTCTAGTTAATTGGTCTGGGATGTGGCCTGGTTGGTGGGATTGTTACAAGGTATACAGGTGATTATAATGTGAGCCAAGGATGAGAAGCACTCAGAGAGAGGAGAGAACCCAAATAGATTCAGGATTTGAAAATGAGCTCTTCTTCTTACCCTCAATTTCCTCATCTTTAAAATGTGCATAAAACCACAACAGCAATCATGGTCATTTTAATCCCTCTTAAAGTTGGGAGACTATTGAGGTTATTTAAAATCGGTTTTCCAGTACAGTGTAATTCCCACCAAATTCTATATAAAATGGTCTTACAGCTTCAGCTTGACTTTCTGTTTGAATACTTAGAATACTTTTATAAGCAGCCTATTCCAGTGTAGGATAATTAACTATGATTATTGGGAAGTTATTTTATATTGAGCCAAAAATGGCTTTGCTTTAACTACTTAATTCTGTCATTTGGGTAGTATAATATGAGCCCAACCTCTAACCTCTAATCTGCCTGATGATAACTTTGCAGATATTAGCATTTAAAGAATTTCCCTGAAGTCTTCTGGGCTAAGTGCTATACCTCCCACCTTGTGGATTCTTCCGGTCATAGACATGACCTGGCTTGTTTCAACTGGAAGTTTTGGTGGACAGAATAGACTACACCTCTTAGGCAAGTTCTGACCAGTAGAGAACACAGTGGGTCTGTGTTTACCTAGGGTCAGGCCTTGCTCAAGGTCATTCAGCTAGGAGATAATAGAGGCAGGTCTCATGTTTTGTTAAGACTGTCTAGTATAATAAGCATGTCAAACTCAGAGGCTATCAACGGGCCAAATAAATAAGGTTTAAGTTTGTGTGGGACACAAAAAATCAAAAGCTTCAATTTTAATAGAAGCTTAGGTTTATTTCTATAGAGCAGTGGTTCTCAACCTTCCTAATGCTGCGACCCTTTAATACAGTTCCTCATGTTGTGGTGACTCCCAACCATAAAATTATTTTCGTTGCTACTTCATAACTGTAATTTTGCTACTGTTATGAGTCATATGTAAATATCTGTGTTTTCCGATGGTCTTAGGCGACCCCAAAGGGGTCGTGACCCACAGATTGAGAACCGCTGCTATAGAGACATGCTGAATACAAAGGGCTGAAATAAATGAGTCACCGTTAACATAAAATAATAGAACATTTTAATAAAAATTAATATGTTTTCTTGAATATTAACTTACCAGACACTGAATAACTGCACAAATTAATAAGCGTAACGCAAATAAACCTATTTTTCTTGTTCTCCAAAAGCAGATACTTCCTGTTGTGCACACCGAACAAGTCAGTACAAGACTAATGATGTGGCAATCAGCTGCTAAAATATTCGCTGCTAGTATTAGTGGAGAGAGATGGTGTGCCTGCGTGTAGGGCAAGTAAGGGAAATGAATGCAACACGATTACAGTAGTCAGTTATTAGCAAATGTTGTAGCTCATTATTAATAATTATGTATAACAGGATATTGTAAAAATTAAGTTAGGAAGTTTTTATTAAAACGTTTTTTAAATACCGTTATATTGGCTGGGCCACAAAAATTTTGTGGGTCGCATGTGGCCCGTGGGCCACGAGTTTGACATGCTTGGTCTAGAAGACCCATTCTTTTTAAAAAACGAGTCCCTTTTAAAACTTCAAACATTTTTATGAACCCCGCAACATTGATTATACTTTCATTTTATGAAGGAAATAGAGGAAGTTTCCAGTGAAATAAATGCTTTTAAGATAATTTAGGTTCTATACCTAAATGTCTGGAGAGTTGTAAGCTCTTCACTTTTTCTCCAAGCATTGCTTGGCACATTTGGGTTTCTTACGCCTACAGTTTGTATAGCACAGCTCTCTTTTGCCGCATAATGTTGAAGCTGGTGTTTGGATGCCTCAAAAAAATGTTGTAAGATACTGAGAGAAGAAGACACACCCAAAGATAACTTGATTAAATTGGAGGCTAGCATGTCTGTTATTGGACTCACTACTCAAAGTTAGGTCCGCTTTGAATTAACATTAAGACTAATTCCACTGCCCAAAAAAGTCCCACGTGCCACCTCTTTACCCCTCCCTCCCTGTCCTCAGACTCCTGGCAGCAATTGAGCCTTTCACATCTCTGTTCTGCCTTTTCCAAAGTGCCATGTAGTCTAAGCAGCTTCTTTCAAAGGGGGACAGCCGTCCTGCAGGGTGACAGACTTCTGGCACTGAATTCTGAAAGGAATCTTCAGTGCGGTTTTGTCGAGTTGACACCAACCAGTATGACAGACAGCGTCCTCAAAAACATTCTATAGTAATGCAGCAGTAGACTATGTAATTGATTTCTATCTTTCATAGAAGCTGAAAGAATCCTATACTGATGACTAGATTTTTCTTAATACTGTACAAATACGTGGGGACAAGGTGGTCTTGGTCAAGGGATACAGAGTTAATCTAAAAACTCCTTTCTCTCATCTGTATTTCTGATGGGAAAACAGCTGCACAACATTTGTGAGTTGAGTTGCATTGGGTTTAAGCTTTATATTTTCAATTTTTAAAATTGCCTTTTGTCTAAAAAACATAATTTGAGTATTTATTAATTTTGAGAAAAGTAGGTATTAAGATACCTTAATGTGGCACATACTTGAATTACCTCCTCTAATTAGAGTAAACTCTGTAATTAGTTACCTGCTGACCACCACTTCTGCCCTGTTGTGTTTTGGGTGGTATTTGGTACTTGGCATTATTTTCATGTGCTGCAGAGTCTAAAAATGCTTTCTAAGTGACCATAGTTTTTAAGTTATTAAATATTTTTACACTTGAAAAATGGCCATATGATTTGAGACTTCTAATATTTTGACCATGTCACATGTGTTTGCTGTATGAACTATTTAAAATATGTTTAAAAACCATGGAGCTTGGGCTTTGGACTCAGTTTTGTCACTTAATTAGCCCTGAGTTTATCCCACATAATGTCCCTAATGGACAGGAAGGAAGGAAAATGTCATAATTCTAAAATCTTGAAAGCTGTAAAACTACATAAAGCTTTTTCTTAATCATTTTTATAACAAAACCTGATACCTAGATGGCAGCAAAACCAGCTATTGATAGTCTTACTCCCTTAGATGTGAACCTCTGTGTGTTTTGTTGCGGAAGTGCTGTTCTGATTACAGGATGCTACGTAAACCCCACCGGGAGTGCTGTAGTTAATACTTTCTGAACCCTGAAATGTCTGCCTTCTGGACCTCAACTCGGGTTTCGGACAACAGGTGATGGGCCTGGATCTTGGGCTAGTTTTCTTCCTCTAAGGATTCCAGATGTTCTCCCTCATTTTCCCAGCATCCTTTTGGTTGAATATAATTTAAGTGATGATGTTATTATTTTTTAAATAAACAGTTATAATTGGGTTTTAAATAGTAGTTTGAAATTCTGGTGCTCATTAAAAAACATTTTTTTTTTAGGATATGTTTACTGATTTGAGAGAGGAAGAGAGAAACATTGATCGGTTGCCTCCCATATATGCCCCAACCAAGGATCTAAACTGAAACCTAGGCATGTGCCCTGACTGGGAATCGAACCTGCAACCTTTTGGTGTACGGGATGTTGCTCCAACCAACTGAGCCATCCTGGCCAGGGCCCTGACACTCATTAAAAATATATATATATATATATTTCCACCAGTAGTTAATAGGCTATAAATATAGTAATGCCTAAGGCTCTTCAATATTTAATCTTGAAAGAATGCTAGTAGGCATCTATATGGTGGTAAGCCTGTTCTGCCATCTTTCCCCTTATTTATCTTTCCTCCACCTGTGTTCCTTTCCTCTCCTATCTGCCGTATTTGACCCAAAAGATGGCTGTGCTAACCTAAGTGAGAGCCCCTGAGGACACAGACGGTGTGGCCAGACCCCGGCTGGGTGCTGAGGAGGCTTATGTGGACCTGGGAGAAGGCCATCTTTGTGGTTTCCACCTGCCAAAGGCATTACGTTTTCTAAACCCTGAAAACGTCAAATCGCAGTTTCTATAACACTGAATGTTTGATTTCTGACACAACTTGAATATTCTGGGTGACCAGATAGATGTAAATTTTCAAAGCTTTCCTTTCCAGAAAAGTTGTTATATCCAAATATTACATTTCTGGGACTCCAAAGTAGTTTTCCATATCATAACTTGAGGAAGTTGGGTAATAAAAGTTTTATTTAAAACCCCAAGAAACTAAGCAACATGCCAGATGATGTTGATGTAAGACTGAGCACACGTGTTCACAGTGGGGTGGCCGTGGCACCCAGTGCAGTGTGATAGGTGTTCAGGAAGAAGCATGGGGAGAGCTCACTGAAGAGGCAGCAGTGGGGCTGGCCCTCAGATCGTGGAGTTTGCCGGAAGAGGGAGGAGGACGTGACCCACTGCAGCTGACAAGTTGGAATAGCAGGTAAAAAAATAGAAAGGGGCTGTCGCAGGGACATGAGGTTGGTGGGTAGGTTAGGGCCAGACTGTGATTCTCTGTTTGACGCGGTAACTGCGAATTTTTTTGATTCTGAGAAGAGAGGTTTTAACTAGAGATTCGATCTGTTTATATTTGCCTTTAACACAGAGCATTTGTAGGGTGTTGTTCATGGAGTGGGAAGTGACCCGGGAGCCCGGTGAGGTCTGGTCATGGCAGAAATGCGCACCTTGAGTAGTGCGAGGAAACGGGAGAGCCCAGGCTGGGAGTTGCAGTTCCGCATGGAGGGGAACTGAAAAACATGCTCTTTCCATTGCTTGTGAACCAGATTTTTAAAAAACCCATGACCAACAAGAGGTCATGTTTTAAAAATGCAATACATGTTAATCAGAATTATTTTAAAAATGAATTCTGAGGAGGAGGTTGCTTTATTATTTTTTTATATGATTGATTTCAGAGAGGAAGGGAGAGGGAGAGAGAGAGATAGAAACATCAATAACGAGAGAGAATCATTGATCAGCTGCCTCCCACACTCCCCTACTAGGGATCCAGCTCACAATCCAGGCATGTGTCCTCATGGTTCATAGATTGAGGCTCAACCACTGAGCAACACTGGCTGGGCTGGAGGATTCTTTAAAGATGACAATGTATAACTGTAAAGAACAGTGATAGCTGACATCTAAGGTCCACTTAAGATTTTGAAATGGTTGTATTAAATAAAGGGAAGTTAATAAAGTTGAATGCTGGTTTAGCAGAGTGTAGGTGAGGTTTATCTTTGCTCGTTTAGCAGAACAGTATATCAAGTATCACTAGAAAGTGAGTTTAAGATGGACAGCATTGCATATTGAGCCCTTTCTGGTTGCTTGCTGTGTGCCAGGCCACCCATTACCAGGAGTTCAGTCAATGAGCAATGCAGCTCTCTGCCTCTAGCTTAACCTTAGCTCCCTCATACAACAAGGATAAGAACATTCTTACTATTGTGACATACACATGGAAAGTTTGAGTGAGAAAGCATATACAAAAGGACTTACTGCTTGATGCATAAACTCTGTTCTTTGTCTTCTTGGGGGAGGGGTCTGCTATTACCTGTTCATGGGAGAAAGACATTTGTAAAAATAGAGGAAATTATACATGGCTTATCATTTAACTCTGATGATTTGAATATTACACAGCACACGTAATACCTGCTACCATTCAGAAAGCTGTTATCTTGTGAAACTAACGTTTTAATAGTTCTTTAAAAGGTCTGACAATTGTAGAGAGATCTTACCCTTTTTTGCTAAGTTTAAGTGAAATGCAAGATTTCCATAGCAAAGTCATGAATGTTAGAAAAGCAAATATGTTGAAGAGTTTACTTTTTAATCTTATAATTTTAGAGAAAACGATGGTGAGGAAGACTTACTGTGTCACATAAGGTCCAGAAGTGATGTGATGTATTGCTTCATGCATTAACCCTTTGCACTCGCTTGCTTTTTTCTCGATTCCTTTATTCTACTCGGGATTTAATTTTTCAAATACCCCAGATTTTACAAAGCGCGGCAGTAGAATAAAAAATTGGAGTTTCTTTTCATACAAACTTACTTATTTGGATTTTTTTATATTTCAAATTATTGATACATTTAATACAATTCAACATACGAGCTGCTACCGATGCTAACCATGTCGAGTCACACTCGACATCCGAGTGCAAAAGGTTAAGCATGCTACTTAGGAAAGCTGTTGTCAGCCTGGCAGAGCTCACCTGTGTTGAGGTTTGTTTTTAATACCAAGAACCAAGTAGCTGGTACCTCTCCAAAGAGATTTACTGTCTAGCACGGGTGTGGTTTTGTGTGGAGAGGAAATATGCACACAGGAAGACTACACTAGCCATCTATTGTTGCTGTTTTGTACTTAGTGTCCATGTAGGATTAAAGATTACAAATTAAATTCTAATACTTTCAAGATGGGGTAGAAGACAGACAGGAGATGTCTGTTTTAAGAACCAGCAGAGGAAAGCCTTCAACAGATCACTATAGAACGTTACATAAATGGAAATACCCCATACTTACAAACCCATGTGGGAATTTGACAAAGCGCCCTCTAAACACACTACACTTTAGAATTACTGTTTTTAAAAGATGGTGAGAAACTTAACATTGTTTGGATAATGATTTGAATTTTATTTTTGAATTTCAAAATACATTTAACTTTTCATAGTTAATAATGAATTTCACTTATTTTTCAGTGTATGGATGTGTTTTAGTGCGATTATACACCTGAAAACTGAGAAATTATTCTTCAAACACTATTAATTACAACTAAACTAGTAATGTTGCAAAGGGCAGATTATTTAAGTAGCATTTAACATTTCTTGAAAAGCTTTTTATTTGTTATGCATTTTTTATACATATACACATTTGTGATATATAATTTTATTCTAATAAACAAGAATATTTCCTTATGGATTTCCCTCTTAGTTATATTTTAATATCAGTTTTTTTCAACTTAATCACTTTCATTTTTTTTTAAAAAGGATGCATATTGACTAGAAACAATCCAGACAATGAGTACAAAATGAATAAATACAAAATACAAAAATGAAAGAAAAAAAGCCAAATTGCTCACTCAGAAATTACCATCATTAACATTAGGTGAACATCAATTGCAATATTTTTCTATGCATGTAGAAAAACAATAATTCTTTCCTAAAACTGGAATCATACCATAGATGCTGCTTTTAATATAAAAGTATTCATTAATTTTACTTGACTTTAAGAAAAAGGAAAACTGAAATGGAAGAGAATTAGTAGTTTAATGCATACTTATACATATGAATATACATATACACCTCAGGAGATATAATTTTCTCAAAAATTATGCTAAGGCTTAAAAATAACAGAATAATTCAAAGTTGGTATTGTCATGATTTTTTTTCTTTTTTTTTTTTTTTTTTTTTTTTTTTAATTTATTTTATTGATTTTTTACAGAGAGGAAGAGAGAGGGATAGAGAGTTAGAAACATCGATGAGAGAGAAACATCGATCAGCTGCCTCTTGCACATCCCCTACTGGAGATGTGCCCGCAACCAAGGTACATGCCCTTGACCGGAATCGAACCCGGGACCCTTGAGTCCGCAGGCCGACGCTCTATCCACTGAGCCAAACCGGTTTCGGCATGATTTTTTTTCTTTATTAAGGTATTACATATGTGTCCTTATCCCCCCATTGCCCCTCCACCCCCCACTCATGCCCTCACCCCCCTGTTGTCTGTGTCCATTTGTTACGCATTTTGATAAATATTGAGAAAATAAGACCCAAACAGTGTTCTGCTCTGAAGGACCAGGTGAAGGAGGGTGGTCTGTTTACTTCTCGGTCATCCTCCTGCTGTCCCGCCCATTTCCTCTGGGCATCACCCTCCCGTCTGCCGGACAGAAAAGTCCTGAGTGCTGCCTTCAGACTCCTCTCCGGACAGGTGTGCCTTGCTCTCTCTCCTGTTACCCAAACAGACTCCCTGGGAACCTGACAAATCTGACCATTTCTTTTTGTGGCATTTCTTCCATAGCTTTAACTTCTCCCCTTCTTAGTGACTTCTTCCTTTCATCTTAAAAACAACAAAGCTCTTACTCTATTCGGCACTCTTCCCTTTTACAGCCAAATTTCTCAGATTGTGTTATCTCCTAATTCATTCTCTCTCATTCTTAACACGGGCCATTGTTACTCTTCCTGCCTGCCCCACCCGCCCACTGGGGTGCTCAGGATTCTTGGATGAAATGAAAGTGACGCATATTTCAGGCTTCATCTTGAATTCTTGACAGCACTGTCACAGTGGACTACTTCTTGAAATACTTCTAAAAATCTTTTTATACCCTTTGGTAGATTATTAAATGCTAGGATTCCTCAAGGCCTCATCTGTTTACATCCATGGCTTTATTGGCCACGTGTATTCTAACGACTCAAACATTTCTGTTCCCAGCTCAAGCACCAAATATATAGTTTTTGGTACTAAATTTCTCCACCTGGAAGAAAAAAATAGTTAAAATGTTGAGTGTTTGTATAGCAGGCAAAGAGATAATAAGCACTTTTCATTCGTTGCAGTAATGTTAAATGGAAAGTGCTTAGCTATTTGCCTGGTAGTTCCCCATTTTATAATAAAACAGCTCTAAGTCTTCCCTGAGCATCAGAGTCCCCTAGAAGGCTTACTAACTCCAGGTTGCTGGGCCCCACCTCCAGAGTCTCTGAGTAGGTCTGTGGCAGGCTGAAAAATGCACATTTCTGGAAGTTCCCAGATAGCACTCTTCTGGGTTAGGGACTGCAAGCAGCTGTGGCGTGGTCCTCAATCACAGAAGCAAAGTAGCCTGCTTCACAGCGGGGCCGTGGCATAGCTGGTTCGAGGAAGTTCTAGTTCTTCACCCACTGTCCCCATCCGAAGCATATTATTAAACCTTTTTCTGAAGTATATTTCACTCAGTCAAGCTCACAATTGAACTTCCTACACCTCATGTTCCCTCCAGAATGGGCTCTTTCCTAAGGTTCCCAACTGCCAGTAGCAATAGTCTGGAACCGTACTCATGACCCCCACCCCCAACATCCAGTCTGTCACCAAACCCTGTCAGTTTTGCCCCACAAACTTTCTCAAATTCATCCACTTTTCTCCATTTGCCATGGCCATTCAGCCATCACAAGCCACCACCAGTTCTCACTTGTAGTATTAAAATAGCTTTCTAACTGATCTCCCTGTATCTCCTCTTTTTTTAAAAAAAATATATTTTATTGATTCTCCACTGAGAGGAAGGGAGAGGGATAGAGAGTTAGAAACATCGATAAGAGAGAAACATCGACCAGCTGCCTCCTGCACACTCCCTACCGGGGATGTGTCCGCAACCAATGTACATGCCCCTGACCGGAATCGAACCTGGGACCCTTCAGTCCGCAGACCGACGCTCTATCCACTGAGCCAAACCAGCTTCGGCCCTGTATCTCCTCTTGCCCTCCTTTAATTCCCTCCTACAACACCAGGAATCGTTTTTTTTTTTAAAGACAAATGAGACTAACAGCCTGTTTAAAACCTTTTACTGCTTTTAGCAAAAAAAAAGGCCAAATTCTTTACTGAAGCCTCCAGGAGTCTACATGACTATTTGTGTCTACTTGGAGTCAATTAAACTATTCTCCTCTCAGTCATTAATGGAAGTATGTTAGTTATCCTACTGGCCTCTTAGTATGATAGTACCAGATCTGGTGCGTGGTTTGGGATTATAGCTGCACTAGAACCACAGCTGGGTAGTGTTTCATTGTATGATTATATTTTCCCACCATAAACTTTTTTTTTTTTAAAATATATTTTATTGATTTTTTTACAGAGAGGAAGGGAGAGGGATAGAGAGTCAGAAACATCGATGAGAGAGAAACATCGATCAGCTGCCTCCTGCACACTCCCCACTGGGGATGTGCCTGCAACCAAGGTACATGCCCTTGACCGGAATCGAACCTGAGACCCTTCAGTCCCAAGGCTGACGCTCTATCCACTGAGCCAAACCTGCCAGGGCTCACCATAAACTTTTTAATCTTTAGTATTAGGAATCGGAGCAGTACAGAATGGTGATACCAAGGGTGGGTCTTGAATAGAAGGCAGAGGAGAGACAGTCCACAGTAAGTGGCATTTTAACACTGTCTTCAGAAACGTGTGATTCATTTGAGAGAGTAGGTAGTGCCAGTGGGTGAGTCTGGATTCCTAAGCAGCACCTGGAACATTATCTTGGACTCTATAAAATAAGGAGTTTGAAGATTATCGTAAAAGCTGTGGTTAACCATGGGTGATCTTAAGTAAAGGAGCAACTTAAAGATTGATGTTTTGGAAGATCTCTCGGGCAGTGTGTGGGAAGAGAGTGGTGGTGGGAGCACTATATTTGGGAAGCAAGGAACTGTTTGAGTCATTTACTCACTAATCAGGAGAGTAAAGACAAGTGCCAGTTGCAGGCAGTGGTAGAGAAACGGAAGGGATGGAACAGATTTAAAGGGATTAACATGTTAGTGTGCTTGCTTTTTTTTTATGCTTCCTATCACATCCTTTCCATAGTTCACTATGAACTCTTGGGAATGACCTCTATTTGATAGCTTCCTTTTTATTTTAGCTTTAAATGGTCCTTCCCACCTCTGAGCCATACGATGTTTTATACATCTAGTACTTAGTACCAGCAGTAGTCATCATCTTTTGGGTGCCAGACATCATAATTATAACAGTTGGTTTGCATTAACCTAATTTCTCTATCAAATCTGATACAAGTAGATGCATGTGAGGAAACTGACATGCGCTCATGTAGCCAGTAACAAATGGAGCTGGAGTACCAGTTCACCCGGCCTCTGCAGCTCATGCCTCTCCAGTACACTGTGCTTGCTGCTGAGCGTGCACTTACTCTTGTGGTTGAAAATCATGTCTTGCCCTTCATGCCTTGCCGTGTTGAGCAGGTGTTCAGCACTTGCAGATAGCCGCTCTGTGTGCCCAAGAAACAGTTCCAGAAGGGAGTGGTGGTGGGTGGCGGCTGTGGTGTGGCTGTAATAACAGATTATTCTCCATCTCTTTCAGATCTGGATGGTGCTCTGCTCTCGGGGCCAGACTGTGACAGGAATGTGAACACAAACGTGCTGGCAGAAGCCAGCTTGGGGCAGGATGGAGGCGATGCTGGTAGGCACAGCAGGACTTGTTGTCAACAGTATTACAGTGTCCTTTTAACCCCCTCCGCCCTGTGCAGTAAGAATTTAAAAAGAATACATTTAAGAGGATTTGAGGCTTGGGAAGTGTTTGTGTGCATGTGTACTAAGGACCTACTACAGTTTCTTTTTCTTAAAGGAGATGATTATATGTAAGTACTTTCATCTGTGGTGTCTATGATTATGATGGACTTTGGAAGCCTGGTAAATAAAAATAGATAGGTATTTATTTCTCCTTTGTTGGGTGGACATTTTAAAACTCAGTATCAAAAGTAATTATGATGACTTCTGTTAAAGATGGCATGAGAATGGTAATTATTAGAACGATTAATGCATTTGAATTAGCTTTGATATAAAATAATTGGTTGCTGGCTATAGAAAATGTTAATTCTAAATAGTAATATTTACCTGGTATATCAGCTGTACTTTGGGGAACAAAGAATTCATGAACATTCCACAGAATTACATGAATACATTATGAATCAATTAGAAAGGGAAAGCTTTCTTTACAGAAGAATGACAAGCTAATAAATATAGAAGAACTAGGGGCCCGGTGCATGAAATTCGTGCACTGGGGAGGAGTCCCTCAGCCCAGCCTGCACCCTCTCACGTACTGGGAGCCTTCAGGGGATGTCCTGATGGCTTAGGCCCGCTCCCAATAGGGAGCGGGCCTAAGACGCAGTCTGGCCTCCCTTTGCGGGGGCGACCGGGCTGATCAGGGGAAGGCACCAGCCCCATCACCCCGCTGCTGCAGCCGCCAAGGTATTTTCATCAACACTGACTCCAATCTCTTCACCATGAAAAAAATTATAACTTTCTTTAGGCATTTTCAAGATGTGTCTTTCATAGGATATGACATTTCTTTGTTTTTCTTTTTATCCTCACCTAAAGATATGTTTCCATTGATTTTTTTTTTTCCCCTTCCCTCCAATCCCAGGCTCGGCCCCTGCCCAAGCCTAAAGCCTCCATCCCAGGCTTTAGGCTTTGCGAGGGTTTCCTCCCTAACCCCCGCCACCTCCGATTGCAGGCTTGGCCCCTTCCCAAGCCTAAAGCCTCCACCCCAAGCTTTAGGCTTGGGAAGGGGGACCCCTCGCCCCTCTGAACGCAGGCTCAGCCCTTTCCCCTCCGCCCCTCCTATGGTCGGCTGGGAGTGACCTGGGTGCCGAGGAGGTTCCTGGGACCCAGGTATGTATGCAAATTAACTGCCATCTTTGTTGGGTTAATTTGAATGCATACTCTGATTGGCTGTAGGCGCAGCGGAGGTACGGTCAATTTACATGTTTCTCTGTTAGGTAAGATGATATTTTTGCACCCCCACAGGAAATAATTCAAGAACCTCACTCTATGGTGACATTATTGATGGGCTTCCAGGACTGAGCCACGGGGTGTGGGAATGGAAGGTTTACAGGGTGATGCGTCTTCCATTACAAAGGGATAAAGAGGTCTGATGAGTGACCATAAGTGCGTGATCCAACATAGTGCTATGGTGAAAGGAACCAGAACACGGGCCTCCTGGTGCAGTGGGCAAGCTGATGCACAGGGTCTGTGGTGTTCTTGCCCCAGATCTAATCACACAGGAAATGAGGTAGACGAACGTAAGTCCAGCTAGTCCAGATTCTAAAGGTCTAGTGCCAAGAAAGACAAGCAGAGGGACCATGGATTGAAGGGGACCAACCAAGCGCACCGTGTCTGTCATGATTATGAGTCCCAACAAGGACTAAAGGGGCATTTTGGGAACAGCTGGATATTTAACTATGTCATATGGATTAAATGACAGTCATTGTTTCAGCTTCTGTAGCCTAGAAATTTTTTAAAGAATTGATGGGGAGGGGACTATTAGGGGTACTTCTTACCAAAAGCTGTTGGGCTTTTGAATTCAGTATACACTGACAAAAAATGAAGCCAAAACTCGGAAGAAGCTCCGTTAAGGTGGTTTCTCCTAACTGTTGAAAGAATTTACAAAACAGGTTTTGAAATTAGTCGTTTACAGATTATTTGAGTTATATTTTGAAGACTTTTTGCTTGTAGAGAGAATTGCTGAGTATAGGAATGTTTTCTTGCTTTTGGTTTAGAAATCTGTTTCAAGAATGGGCTGGTTCAGTTGGGCTATGTGCATTCATACGTAGTTTTAAATTTGCACATACACATTTTCAGTAGGTAATGGTCTCTCTAATTTATCTCATTCTCAAAAAAAGAAACACCTTGATTTAGAGTCACTTGTCTTTAGGGGACACTTGGACCATTGGATTTTTTGCAACTGAGACGAGCCTTTATCTTACAATTTTGACTATAAAAAACATTACTTTCTTCTTAGTTTGCCATTATGGAATCATAAGCACAATTTTGCAATAGATTTTCAGTGACCTTAATGATCCTTCAGTGGGTTGAATTACAAAGGACCTTTCTTCAAGCTGCTCTTAGGTGTCCTACAAGATACCCCATTGATGTAAGAATTGGGAGAGATGACTAAGTTTGGGATAAGCCTTCCTTAATTTGAATTATTTTGAATTTCAGAATGCTCTTGCCTATTATTATCATGAACGCTTTTTATTATGTCTTTACTGTAGGTTATTTAGAAAAACATGGAATTTCAAGTATTAAAAATCTTTAATTCTGACTCTTGGATTATCAATTCATGTTTTAGGCTATTCTGTCTGTTCCTTTATGTAATGAATAATATTTAGTTGATATCAACATATCTAACATGATTTCTTATGTTAATTTTTCAAGTATTTTGAGCATGTCAGAAATACCATTTGCCAGAAACATTTATTCAACAAATAACTAAAGAGTATGTTTTGGACATTAAAAAGACAAAGGCAAGACAGGCATTGATTTGGACAAGAACTGTGAGTCACAAAGCTCAAACTTTAGGAATGTGAAGGTGATCTTTTCCTTCGTACACATGGACAAGGTGCCTCACTAGGATTCTGAAAACTTTCCCCTAAACAGCAATACATTATAGTTAAATTATATAATTATGGATTTGGGATTTCCTTCCTTTTTCTCTTTTATTCCTTTGTTTTTTGTTTTTGAGAGGGCTTTCCTAACATTTAACAAAATGGGTGGTTTTCTAAGCACAAAACAGTTTACATTGTTAGCAATGAAACGCGATTTTAAATCTCTGAGAGGCCTTTGTGCACTGTTGGGTATTGAGACTTTCACCAAAGAAGATGTATTTAAGTTCTTAAAAAATTTTTTTTAAATATTTTTTTATTGATTTCAGAGAGGAAGGGAGAAGGAGAGGAGAGGGAAAGAGAGATAGAAACATCAGTGATGAAAGAGAATCACTGATTGGCTGCTTCCTGCACACCCCCCACTTGGGGATCGAGCCCATAACCCGGGTATGTGCCCCTGACTGGAATTGAACTTGGGACCTTTCAGTCTGCAGGCCGATGCTCTATCCACTGAGCCAAACCAGCTAGGGCAGTTATTTTAATTTTTAAGAAAATTAATGTACCTGCAGTGTAGGGAAATGAATTTTTTATTTTTTTTTATTAATCCTCACTGGGGGTATTTTTCCCACTGATTTTTAGAGAGAGTGAAAAGGAGGGGGAGAGGGAGACATTGATGTGAGAGAGACATCGATTGGTTACCTCCCACATGCCCCCTGACTAACTGGGGCCAGGGCCTGCAACCCAGGTACATGCCCTTGACCAGAATTGAACCTGTGACCTTTCAGTCTGCAGGCCAACACTGTCTACTGAGCCAACCAGCTAGGACTGGGAAATGAATTCTTAGAAAACCCATTTTTTGACAAGCATTCCTTTATTATATCCATGGTGTACATGCGAGGAAACTTAATCAGTTGATGCAGAGTGAGCTGTGCACAGCCTGGAAAGGGGGGGAGTCCAGGCAGAGACCTTGAAGGTAGGACCATCTCCCCACAGAGGACAGCACTGAGGAGTCTGCTTGGAGCAGAGCGGCCAGGAGGGCAGTTGGAAGCAAGGGCTAGTCAGGTACTGCTTTGTAGGCGATGGGGAGTCCTTGGCTTCTACTCTGTGAGATGGATAAATCCTTGCAGGCTTTTGAGCAGAGGGCCAGCTCTGACTGAAAGTTTAAAAAAGAAAGCGGCTGGCTACTGAAAACAATCCAGAGGCTAGAGGTGATGGTGGATTGGATCTGGGTGGCAATAGCCATGAGGATTATGGATTCACATTGCCCAAGGATTCCCAGTACAAGGAATAGTCAAGATGGGACCAAGTCCAGAGGAGAGAATACCTATTTTAGCTAATCTGAAGATCCTACGGGACTTCGACTATTCTATTTTGATTCTACCTTCTTGATTTTCATTTAAGGATGAAACAAATGGTTTTAGAAAGAGATTTTGGTGAAGCCCCCAAAGGGCATTCAGTTACCTTGGCCTAGTTTGTCTAAAACCACCAACAAGAGTCTAATAATACAAGAACTTGATATTTGCAGTTTACCTGTTTATATATATATTTTTAAATTTAATCTTTATTGTTCAGATTATTACAATTGTTCCTCTTTTTTCCCCCCATAGCTCCCCTTCACCCGGTTCCCACCCCACCCTCTGCCCTTACCCCCTCCCGGTCCTCATCCATAGGTATACGATTTTGTCAAGTGTCTTCCCACACCTCCCACACCCCTTTCCCCCCGAAAATTGTCAGTCCACGCCCTTTCTATGCCCCTGATTCTATTATTCACCAGTTTATTCTGTACATCAGATTTTTTTATTCACTTGATTTTTAGATTCACTTGTTGATAGATATGTGTTTGTTCATAATTTTTATCTTTACCTTTTTCTTCTTCTTCCTCTTCTTAAAGAATACCTTTCAGCATTTCATATCATACTGGTTTGGTGGTGATGAACTCCTTTAGCTTTTTCTTGTCTGTGAAGCTCTTTAGCTGCCCTTCAATTCTGAATGAGAGCTTTGCTGGGTAGAGTAATCTTGGTTGTAGGTTCTTGCATATTCATCGCTTTGAATATTTCTTGCCACTTCTGTCTGGCCTGCATAGTTGCTGTTGAGAAATCAGCCGACAGTCGTATGGGTGCTCCCTTGTAGTAACTGTTTTGCTCTTGGCATTTTAATTATGATGTGTCTTGGTGTGGTCCTCTTTGGATTCCTTTTGTTTGGGGTTCTGTGTGCTTCCTGGACTTGTAAGTCTATTTCTTTCACCAGCTGGGGGAAGTTTTCAGTCATTATTTCTTCAAATAGGTTTTCAGTATCTTGCTCTCTCTCTTCTTCTGGCACCCCCATAATTCTGATGTTGGTACGCTTGGAGTTGTCCCTGAGGCTCCTTACACTATCTTCATATTTTTGGATTCCTTTTTCTTTTTGCTTTTCTGGTTGAGTGTTTTTTGCTTC
Organism: Ia io; assembly: GCA_025583905.1. Classification (NCBI taxonomy): domain Eukaryota; kingdom Metazoa; phylum Chordata; class Mammalia; order Chiroptera; family Vespertilionidae; genus Ia; species Ia io. The sequence goes on along the minus strand of JAJQQW010000019.1, from coordinate 2,976,524 downwards.
TTTGTATTTCAAATCTTTGACTTGATTCTTGCGATCCTCTAGTCTGCTGTTGGATCTCTGTATACTATTTTTTATTTCAGTCAGTGTATGCTTAATTTCTAGTTGGTCCTTTTTCATATCCTCGAGGATCTCACTAAATTTAGCGGCCTTTTCTAGAAAATTCTTGGAAAACCTTATAACTGTGGTTTTGAACTCTATATCCAGTCGTTTGCTTTCCTCCATTTCTTTCATTTGTGATCTGTTTGTTTGTCTCTGCATTTTGGCTGCTTCCCTGAGTTGATAGAGTGGCTTTGTGTGCTAGGTGTCCTATAGGGCCCAGTGGCTCAGCCTTCCCAGTTACCTGAGGTGGACACTCTTGGTGTACCCCTTTGTGGGCTGTGTGTACAGTCTTGTTGTAGTTAAGCCTTAATTATTGTTGGTATCACTGGGAGGAATTGACCTCCAGGCCAACTGACTGTGAGGATCAGCTGTGTCTACAATGGGAGAACTTCTGTGCTGGAGACACCCTTATGGGAGAAGACTTGCAAAAGCCTCTGTGCTCAGCTTGATTGGGGCGGAGTTTCAGGGCGGAGCAGGCAGCATTGGTTTCCCATCAGCCCTGCCCTAATAGGCCCCTGGGTCTCAGTGTCCTGTGGTAATCGCTGCAAGCACTTCTGAGAGAAAGCCGCCCTCAAGTTCCACCCGCTGCCAGACAGTCCAGTTGCACCCTGTATGAGTCTGGGTCCCCAGAGTCTCGCCCAGAACTGGAGTTCAGTGCATTTAGGAGCTTTTGTCTCCCTCCCGCTTGAGAAAGCCAGCCGCGCACTTAGTTGCCAGTCCACTCCGCGCACGCATCTCAGTACCTCTGCCTCCTGCAGCTCCTCTGAGTCTCAGTGTGCTTTTCTCTTTCCTTCTAGTTGTAGAATTTCCACTCAGCCAGCCTTCCTGTGGTTCTGGATGATGTCCGTTTTGTCTTTTAGTTGTAGTTTTGAAATTGTTGTGCGAGGCAGCAGTTTAGGTGTTTACCTATGCCACCATCTTGGTTTATTCTATGTTTATATTTTTCATCCTTCATCTATTTTTCTAAACCAGTTAGTCTTAAAACAAGACTATGTGATTGTTTGGGGGACAGAAGGAGACTGTCTAGTTCCACAGCTGGGCTTGGGGTGGTAGTCTCTAGTGACAGAATAATTAGGAAGAGTAACTATTTTAAGACAGGGTTCTGTGTTGAATATGTTTGAAAGATAGTATTTTCATTGTGGCCTCCACACACCATTAAATAGTATTTAGATTTACTTCACTGAATTTTCCCCTATGTTTGAATTGTATTTTAAACTTTAGTTTATTTTCTGTTTAAGATGTCTGCCAATCAGGATATTATAATTAGGTAATAAAGTATGAAGACATGTCAACTTTAGATTAAAATGTAGAGGTTTTTTTATTTAGCTATTTTAAATTAAGCTCTTCTATCTTAATTCTCATTTATCATTTTTTTTATTCCAGCAAAAAACAGATCTTTATTACCATTATTACATCGAAATCATTTTTCAATTGTATTAGGTACTTCACATGATTTCAAGTATGGCCTCATGCCTGGCCCATCAAGTGATTTCAAGTACGGATTGCTACCAGGTACTTCAAACGATTTCAAGTATGGATTGCTACCAGGTGCTGCAAACGATTTCAAGTATGGATTGTTGCCTGAATCTTGGCCAAAACAAGAAACTTGGGAAAATGGCAAGTATTAGTCAACTAAATATCTACAGAATTATTCTGAGTTGTGGTTTTTTGTTTGTTTTTTTTAATCAGGACAGTAGTAGCCCTATAATAGTCCCTGTTCTCAGGAATAGGTAAGCTTTTGAGAGCAAGTTTTCTGTTTATATATAAGTGCTTTTCTATGTGTTTTTTATTCTCAAAGGTGAATCATCTCTAAATATGAACAAGTTAAAATGCCCTCATTGTACCTATGTAGCCAAATACAGACGAACACTAAAAAGGCATTTGCTCATTCATACGGGAGTCCGATCCTTTAGCTGTGATATTTGTGGAAAACTGTTTACTCGCAGAGAGCATGTAAAAAGACATTCCCTGGTAAGTAACATTAAATATAACTGATCTTTGAGCTAAACTATGTTAATGTCAGTAAAATTTAAGGCATTTTAAGACTGTTACCTGCAGTTTTAAGGAAGGCTGATTATTAAATAGCTTTAAACAAAGAATATGATTTATGGTCTGATACTGAGCCTCATACAGCAAAAAATGGTATGTTCACTCACGGTTCAACTGGTGATTTGAGTGGTTCAAATGCATTCAATTGTTTATACCGTCCTTATTGGATTTTTCCCCCCTTCAATTAGGTGCATAAAAAGGATAAAAAATACAAATGTATGGTGTGTAAGAAGATCTTCATATTAGCTGCCAGTGTTGGAATAAGACATGGATCTCGACGCTATGGTATTTGTGTAGATTGTGCAGATAAACCACGGCCAGGAAGGCAACAAGTTGTAGTTCAGGGACAGGATACAGATTTCCCTCGGGATGAAGAGTACGAGGAGAACGAAGGGGGAGAAGCTGAAGAAGAGCTGGCTGATGATGGAGAAGATCAGAACCACCCGTCACAATGGGACGAGTTGGGAGACGTCTGTATGTCTCAGGATGATTAACTGGCCTACTCTACTCCTCAAGGATGCTGCATTGGGACGTAATATGAAGCGACAATTTGAATTGTTGAACTTGAAGGCTTGCAAAATATGGTACATGCTGGATGGTAGTTAAGTTGCTGTGAAAACTGTAGGGTCAAAGCCTTATAGCAAAATTTTTTTATATTTGCACAGGACTGGACAGCAACCAACCTTGTGGTTGGATTACATGGAGTCCCCACATCTTCAGTCAGTTATCAAAGTAAAAATATTTTTTATTTATAGGATATACAGTAACTCTTTGGGTCCTAATGAAAATGGATTACCTGTCTGTAAAGAGCTGACGTTTACGTACCAGTTAACCGGAATGAAGAAAATCCAGTTATGAGAATACAGTGACAGCTGGCCCAACTACTCTGTCCACCAAACCACTCAGGCTAGTTTGTACTAGTAGAGTTTTGTTTCTATTTTTATTTTTATTAATTTTATTTTTTTTAATACAGATTTTCAGTGAGGGGCCTTTTCAACCCCATTGGTTGTACTTTTCTGTATTTTTCCATTTTGATTTGCTTCATAAGTTAAACCAAGTCTCTTCTAGTCTTAGGTATTATTTCTCAGTTTTGTGCTGATGGGCATGTTTATAAGAACTGGAGAGGTAATTTATTGGAATGAACTAATTGACTTCCTCCATTCCCCCTTCCTTTTTGACATGAATTTTACTACTTCACAAATGAAGAATGATGTTGCAAAGTTACCGTGACGAAGTTGACAAATACCACTAAATGATTATGATTTAGAAGTCACTTCCTCTTGCTGCTCTAATCTGATAAAATGGTTCTATATGACGTTTTCTGACATGGTATTCGATTTTGGGTATCTGTTACTTTGGCACTATTCTTGTTTGCCTTTTTTTATTTTTGCCAGTGTACTATACCTCAGTCCTATTTGAAAAGACAGAAATCTGATCGAAAGAAGAGTCATAGAAACAATAAGTAAAATGATTTGTTTTATGATTTATCCTCCATGTCCAGTTTGGTTAGCTTGTTATGCAATATAAGTGAACTATCAGGTTTTTACTCTTGTGCCCTTTTACCATTAAAATTAACACAAAAATTGCATTCTCTTTTGTTTCATATTTACTGGGATATTCAGTGTTTTAAAATTATGATAGACAATTATTTTTTTCAATTCCTTAGTCACTACACCTTGGTATGCAGTCTTTCTAGTAGTCACCTTGATTCAGTGATCTGCAAAAGTCTTACAAATAAAATATTGAGGCTTTACAATTTATGAGTAACTGAATTTTTCAGGATACAAGGGGTGATATATTATAAAGTAGAAATTTTCAGGTTTATTTAGCCTGATGATAGATGAATTAGCTAATTGTAAAGCAGCAAGATGTCACATAATTAATATTAATATGCACAACATTATCAGGAACATAATTGTATATTACATCGAGTGAGGGATATCAAACTTTCAGCTTTCTTTTAAATAGAGATTGAGCATATTTTCCTGCTGTGTGGTGCTCCATTTGATCAAGGCCAAAACATTGATACTTTTCTAAGAGACACGCTTTCTCATTATCTTTGATTTCAGTAAAATGATGCTTAAATGTTAGACATCGATGTTTCTGCCTGGATAAATCAAAGATATAAAGTACAGTTACATGGTCAGATGCATCTTTCATTATCTAAACTTTATTATAGTTTCTACATAACTATAAAACATGAATAGTTTTGGTTTGGTTTTTAAGACTGAAGAGTACATCTTATTCTCAATGTTCTAGGTAAATGAGTAAAATATAGTTCTGGTGGGGTCCAAAGTAGACGTTAGTTGGGTAAAGATACTATGAATGAAAAAGTATTTTAAGCATAAAATGTTCTGCATTGTGAATATGTAAGTATAGTATAAAGATTTCTTTCATCCCATTTATCCCCCTCCTTTAAAATAAACCATAGTTTACAATTGGTAGATCTGTCTATATATAAATATATATTAAAGAGAAAAGATATATATCTGAAAGTTGCTAAATCTGCTTTATTAGACTGCAGGTCACTTATTGCATAGAAACTGGACTGGGCTTTACACTCTAATGTACTTTTTACTTTTCCCAAGGTATGAACTTATTCTCTTTAAGTTGAATTTTCTTTACTACTTAAATCATTTATGTATATCTGGTAAATTATGACCAAATTTCTGTTAGATTGCATACAGTAAATTGAAATACACATGTGGTACACTACGGGATTGTGCTTTTGCTTGGTTTAGTTGGAAGCAAGGTTTGAATGTAGATGGCTTGTTACTGTTAATTTAAGATATTCTATGATTGTCCATTGCCTTTTATGTTGTGTTATGACAGATCGGACTATATTTACTTTACCATATTGTTTTTAGATAAGGCAATCCAAAGGAAAAATGTTTATACTCTTGAATACATTAGCCTCAGCCTATATAAAAGTTTCTTCTTTAAAGTAAGCGTTTCACAAGAAACAGAACTGACAAACTTTTCTACTTGCTGACTCCCTAATTTATTTGTTCCATAATCTTGAGGGACTGCCTTTACCCTTCTAGATCATTTTAAAAAACTAGTTTTAGTACTAAGGTATACTACTGGATGTTTCTATTTTTTTAAGTATGTTCTTTTTCTGACTTACAGTACAACTTCAGGAAGTTGAGATGCTAAGAACTTAGGGTTGGTCTCAGAGGTAACACGGAATACCTACAGTTTGGTCTGTGGGGCCCTGGCAGAATTGTGTGTTACACATTTGCTGAATTTTTTTTCTTATAACTTAAAATTAAAAATATTTCAGAGCTTTTAATTTTAATGAAGGGGAAGAGCATGAACTGCCTCTTTCCTGTTCACTGTAGTACAGACCCTCTCAGATAAATCAAGGTCATGCACTGTTTCTTAGGCGTCTGACAGTCACCGCCACACGGTCCCTACACTGTCGGTCAGAGTTTGGCCCTCATTTTTCATAGTCACTGGATGTTTTGCTAAATTTCAGTACCACAGAAACTAAGAGCTGAAAAAAGAAGAGATGTTACAGGAAGGGAAACTGAACTGTCATGAGTAGCTTTAAAATTTGGGGGAAAACATTCACTGGTTTGGGTAGAGCCATCCTGATGAGAAGAATGAGGTGATGCATAGACTCGTGTCAAATGCTTAGAACACTGGCAGTTGTTCAGTAATAGACGGGAACCAAGAGAAAAAGAAGGAATGAGGAAGGGGGAGAGAGAAAATCGGGAAAGGACCAGGGCTTGGAAACTCTATCACTACAATATAGTGTCAAAGGCCTGAAAAGAACTGGAGCAGTATAATCATGGGGAAAGGATGATGAGATGGGTTTTTAAAATCACAAATTTTAAAACTTTGATAAGCTTTACTTATATTTTTAGGACTTTGTCAACATAGAATGAAGAGTTTATTTTTCTGAATAATGATTCCAAAAGCTACCATTTTTTAGTGCCTACACGTGCCGTTGCGCTTTATTTGATCTGTTCTCTCTAAGGTAGGTGCTATTGTCTCCATTTTATAGACGGGACAGGCTCCCAGCGGCCACCTGCCCGCTGTAGCAGCCGCAGGGCCAGGGCCAGGCCGAGCTGCTCCCAACCCCCGCCTCCGAGCCCGGCCCTTCTGAAGGCTCCACTGGGCCTCATGCAACAGCTTTTGTAGTTCACCCTCTTAAGGAGTCCCCTGAGGAGACATTTCCCTTAGAACAGCTGTTAGGAATCTAGCGTCTACGCCTTTCTCCCCACTGTCCCCAGGTGCACGTCCTCCCTACCTTCCTCCTGTGCAGCCATTGCTGCACCACCTGCCTAAAAACCAGACACCCAGCCTCAGTGCGGCATTTTCATTTTTAAATGAGGAAAGAAACATGAACCCCAGGTTTTGTGCCGTTCAGTCACCCAGATCCTTAAACTTAACTATGGTACAGGCTTCTCTGAGTCCCTTTCGGGTGTGAAGGGAAGCTTTGCTCCTGCTGTGGCCCTGCCTCCCGGCGGCGGGGCAGCTCTAGGCGGCCAGGCTGTGTGGGGAGAAGCAACGGTAAGCCCTGCCTTGGGACACTGGGGACTTAGATTTGGAGCACACTGGCTATTGGAAACACCGTTTTGGGTTGAGGAGAGGGGTGGTTGAAGCCATTATGAAATGGGAGAATCAGCATTTAACACTGTAAACATAAAAAGAACACTTTCTCTGCCTGCTGTTTGTAAAAGCTCTTTGGGAAGATCTTTTACGAAGACCAATTTTTAAATGTAATTTACCTACCTAGTATAAGTGTCCTAAGACATGTATGTAAACTTCCAAGACTGTTTGTCCGTGTATTAGAAAATACACAAGAATCTTTATCAAACCTAAAAATATAAACTTGTGAGCACTAAACTGCTTCTGGCTTGTGAATTTTGTTGACTCTTGATTTTTTTCATTCAATTTTTTTTGCATTCAAAATGTACACAATTAGGCTAATTGGGGTGGGGGGGGGACACCTTTGTAAACTTTGACTTATGTATAATTCAGTTATCTTTGTAGTTGAGGTTTACAAGTTTGAATTATATACTGTTTTAAGAGTTTTTGCTTATGTATCTTTATATGAAGAAAAGTGCATATAAGCGCCTCCAACTACCTCCTCACGCTGCATGGAGAGCTGCTCTGGAGCACAGAGTGGCTCTAACCAGCACGTGTCCCATCATGATGACTTGAAGGTTTCTCTACAGGTTTTAGAAACATTAAAGTATTTCCCCTGTAATTTACACTTATAATTTGGGGAATGGGTTGAAAAGCAAAGCTCAATCACTTTATCCCATATTTACAGCATATTAGATTAATGGATTATAAGTAACTGTATAAATTTCACGTCTTTAAAACTTGAGTAATAGGAGAAAACATACTAACTAGTTATTTAGGTTTTTGTGGTGTTAACAGAACAAAGGAGATCACAGAAAGGACCGGATGGTCAGGCTTGACTAAGGGATGAGAGTCACGATTTAGTTTGGAGAATGGCGAGTTCAAGGCGGGGTGGGTGCCCATGTGGCATGTAATGCCCCACCGCTTTAATTGTCATGAGGCAGAAGAATTGGGTGCATTCTGTGTGGTTCCAGGGGTTAAGTTGAGACCACTTCCCAAGATTAAAAGGCAGTTGTTAATAATTACCCAAAGATGAAATGGGATTGTTCACAAAAGTCCCTATGTGCACTGGAGCTGTTCTGGATGAAGGGGGCACTAGCTGGCGGCCTCTGCTTCGGCAGTATTGGCCAGCATTTCTATGGGAGGTGCTGTGCTTTAAACTTCTCAGACTGTGATAGTTCCCAGTTGTTTGCTTTGCTTTACTAAAAACAAAATATCTAATGGCGGATATTCTGACACCAAAAAGGGGACAGTTAACATTTAGAAATCATGTTTCACTTTATGGAAAAAATTGCTGCTTGAACTTTTTTCTTTTTCACTACAAGTCATCACAGACCAATGTGTGGAGGCTGGTATAGGAAATGGAATTCCTGGATCGATGGTTAGATAAGAAGCAGAGGTCGTTCAGGGCTCAGTCTCTGTCTTAACTACCTGATTTCTGTACTGAAGACAGAAAAAGTGCACCACAGATCTCTATTACGTGAATTAAAGGGAAGGAAACTGCTTCCTCGCTGCCCTGTGCCATACTTGCTGTGAACCCGACCTGCCCTTCAGCCAGACACTTTTCTTTTTTCCAACACAACCAGTTTGGCAATATGAAAGCATCGATCTTCCCACATTATTAGGTGTGTGTTAGAATCTTGGTGAAAGACTCTTCTTGGCACATGTCCCAACAGCTGGTGAGACAAAACCATATAACATGGTTTCAAGGTAATTGTGGATTTTTTTTTTTTTTTTTTTTTTTTAGGTTGAAAGAAACTTTAGGAGTAATAAAGAATTGATTCCCAGACAGGTTGCTATAGTGACTTTGCCATGAATTTTAGGACCGAAGGCCCCTGAACTTCCATTGTAATATTCTTCCCCTACATCAAACATATATTCAGTAAGTACTTTAGGTTAGGGAAAACTTGAAATTAGAGACTACAAAGTATATTCAAATACAGTACCTGGCACATAGTCTGAGCTCAATATTAAGTGAATGATTATTTAAAAGATATCAGTAACTTCAGGATTTTGCCTGCTAGTATCTAATGGCTGGTAGCTGTCAAGCTATATTTTGTTTAGAAGTAGTTTTGTGTTGTCAAGCACAGGATATGTGGGGTCACACATCCTGGACCCTCGGGACCCTTTTCCCCAATACACCCTAGGTGACCAGAGCCAAAGACAGTGACCAAGCCCAGTCTAGCAGATACTAGAGATCTCAATGCATGGGTCTTAAATGGGCACCATCTCCATAACTCGGAATACTTAGTGACAAGATTAGTGGTTGTTTGCTGCAAAATACTTGTTTTGAAATGACTAGTGTGGCCAACACTAATGCAAATGTCAGAACTCTGTATGCGCGGAAGATGTGGAAAACGGGAAGGAAGCCCAGAGGAGCTGGTTCCTGATGAAGGTGCTGGGTCGGAGGTTTTAGTTGCCACATTGTGAAGAGGCATGTGAGGTGATGGCACTTACGTTTTACCACGTGAGACAAGTGTTCGTGTGAAGGATTTGTGGAGCTTAGTACTTGTCACCCCGCCCCCCATCTTGACTCACCCACTTGGGTTACTAAACTGGGATGGTGGTATTTACATAGAGACACGGGCAGTTCTCCAAAGTAGGTTACACACTTAATTGTCAAGTAATTGTCCCCTAAATCATTAGCTAAAACAGCTAGCTCATTTCGAAGAACAGCAATTACAGAATCGGATCAGCCTCCAAGAGGCCTAGTCCACGGCCGCATCTTCATTATGGCAAAGGAAATTGAAGACATTATTTAAAGATGACATAAACAGCTAGTTTTATATGTGTGTAGTTTCTCATCAGTGATCATAAATGTGCCTCCATGTAAGATGTTACTGCATAAGTTAAAAGGTGTTGGTTAGAATCCTGCAGTTGCCTCTGGAAGCCGGGATGCCTAGGCTGTCTTGTCGGTTCTGCCGCTGTTGGTGACACAGCACACTCAGGGAGCTTCCCTTTCAGTCTGTGGGCACACATGTATTCAACAGACGCATGTTCAGTACCTGTGATGGAGAATGAGATCACACTGAACACTGCTCTTAGTTATTCTGCAAGCCATGGGATGGGAAAAGATGCAAGTTTAGCCACGCAAGGAACTTGATCAAAAAGGCCCTTCATATCAGAGGTTTTGAAAAGCAGGAGTAATTGGGAGGAGTGGACAGGTAGGATGACTAAAAATAGAACCGTGCAGATGGACGTAAGCTAGTGCACACACAGCACTTTGCATTCATTCTCTCCCCTTCGACATAAGACTTTAACCTTGAAAACATATCTTGAGTCTTTGGGGGAAAATATTTGTTACCCATAAAATTTTTGCATGGACCGTAATATTTTTTACTTAACTGGCAAACAGAAGTGTTATATTACCCATTTGCATCTTTTTCTGGGACAGGAATATATTACTTTCTAGGTGCCTCCTCGTCCTCTCGCTCTGCTGGACCACTCTAGGGTTAGACGAGCTCTTTTTCAGAACCAGTGAGGACTCGGGGAAGCTGGCATAGTGGGGTCGGCCTGGATGAAGGGCCTTTGACCTCGCAGAGCTTTCCTGTCCAAGAAAGCAGTGTAGTGAGAGCGTGTTTGTTCCACGTAGGTGCCAGTTAGGAAAAGAACGGCACCTCCTCTCAAAGGGTGAAGCCAAGCTGAGTCCCCCTCCCAGGTGGTTATTAAGGAAAGCGGTAGCTTAAGTACCTTTCCTCTATTTTCATGTGTTTTTTTTAGCAAAGCATATTTGCACCTCACCAAAAATCTCTTATTAGCACACATCTGAGTTCAAAATCCCGCTCATCTCGTGTTGCGGGGGAGGGGGGGCGGTGTATATGTGGTGTTTGTTTTATAGTTTGCTTTCAGTGGGATTCTCAGTCAGCTGACTTGTTCTGAGAGGACCAGAGAATAACTACTTTTGCTTTGTGGACGACAAGGTCTCTATCACAACTAGTCAGCTTTGCTGGTGTGCCACACAAGCAGCCAGAAACAGTGTACATGAGCAGCACGGCTGTGTTCTGATAAAGCTTCCCTTAGGACATGAGGCTTGGGGCTGTAGGCTGCGGGCTGCTGGCCCCTGTCCTTAACTCCTCCCTGCACCATCTCCCCACATTTCTGTCCTGTCCAGAGTTACAGATGTAGAGGAGCAGCAAGACTTAACACCGGTGGCATCCTTATAGCCGAGAAGGGGGCTCTGATTAAACAGTAAGACCTTCCATAAGAATTCCATTAAACCCCACATCCCAGTACACAAGGTGCCCCTCCACATTCCCTGGTGCCTAAATAATAAATAAGAGTCTTAAGAAGAGACTTTCACTTGCCAATAAAACTGTGTGTCTTCCTAATTCTAGACCCTGTATTGCCAGTGTATCCTGTGTTAAACGATATCCTGGCAATAAAGAAGCCCTTCACCCCTAATTGCACACCATGAGATTGACTCTGTAGGCTTTGGGAGTCTCACTGATGCCTGCATTTATAAAAAGTGTCAGTACAGTGGACTGTCAGTTATTCGGCCACAGCCTGAAAATGCTGAGCTTGTGAGGAACTGACCAGCGTATCTGGCCTGAACAAGGCTCTGCTGAAATGAATTCCCAAGACCAAAGACTAGCCAACGGGCCTGGGAGCCTGTGGCATTGTTTCAAGCACGTGACTCCCCGTTGTGACCCACTGAGGACAACCTGGTGGCCTTTGTGTCACTCAGTCTTTTGCAATAGGAGGCTCTCTCAGTCACACATGTCACATTTCTATAGGGCTGAGATCTTACTCCACAGCCTGTGTTGCCAGTTTGACTCACATAAACTAAAAAATTTCTCAAAGAAAAAATTTCTATTCAAGACAATTTAAATGTTGATCTAAAATAGTTTCAATAGTTTTTCAGGTTAAGATTGAAATTAATGAGAACAGATGGTCCGATCCTAAGGGATTAGACAAGTTTTGTTCTAACGGGATACTGCACCGTCGGGCGTGTCAGGTCTATTCTGAGAGGACACCTGATGGGACTCAGAAGCACCATCTGCAGCCCATCCACCCTGTACACTGCAGTACAGACTGAGCTTCAGTATCTGAAGGAACTACCCTCTTCAAGGCCATGAGTGACTCAGCTGACTCCTCACCTCTTCAGTGTTTGGCACTGTTCGTGACTAATTTCCTTCGACTCCTCTTTTGACCCCATAAGCATTCTTTAAGGGGCACTCTCCCAGCGTTCTTTCCGTTGGTATTGTCATTCAGTACCAAGTGACCACAGTGACTTCAACCTTAGTGACGTCCATCACTGGCCACTCTTCGGAGTTTACAAATATTTGTGTAATAACACCAGGCACTGTTAGATGCACAAAGGAGTTTTAGTCGCAATCCTAATTAGGGTCTCGGTTCTTTCATGAGCAGAAGGGTCTTTACATTTATATTCTGCTGTATGGAGTCTCACCATGAGCTGGGACGGCCTGGCAGAGTCACCCTTAGAAGAATTAAAACCGTGATTTTAATTCTTTCTCCAGCCACGTCCACAGTTTGATGAGGTGGTGTCTGGCTGCCTTATTCTGTCATATCAGCACATATGTACCTCTGCTAACTACACAGACTCATGGACTGTTTGAACAGAAGGACCTTAGAAACAAGGACAGTGTGTGTTTATCCCGCCTCTGAACTCATTCTGTTAACGTTCATAAAGCAGGTCATCTGAGCTTGAGACTCTCCTCCTCCTCCTCGCTCTGAGCTGCATCGAGTTGAAATCTGCTTCCTCCATCGCGGTGCCAGAGATTCATATCCTTCCACATACTGGTCTGTGTGACGGTGGACACTGGGAGGGGGGACACTGTATTTGAGCAGAGCTCAGGGCCTTAAATTTTTTTCATTCATAGTAAATAGTATTCTGTGTCTTCATTTCTGTAGAATAATATCAGAATCCATACTTGTCTACCCTTTTCCAGTTTAATGTTTCACTTTTCATTTTAAGGTTAATACTAATATGGAAAACTAATGCCAAAAGAGAGATTTTTAAAGAAAAGCATCCAGAAATATTTCTTTAAAGTAGAATTGTTAATTTGCCTGCACTACACTTAACGAGATTAAACTTGCTTCTCCAAGATAAGATTTTGTTTGCAGCTTGATATAAAAATTTTAATGTTGCTTAATCCTAGGCTTTCAAGAATCTCATAATTAATTGATTTTTATGCAGTATAATTTTACCATATATAAATTTAATGACTCAGTTCCCTTTAGAAAATGTATTACAAGGAAGATGAGCTTTTTCTTCTAATTGCGTTTTAGATCATATTCTGAAAGATGTGAGAAATATTTCGTTTCTATTAAATTCTTACAAAACTTCAGGTCCTGTGGCCCAAGCCACTCCTCTCCTTTATGCGTCAGGACAGATGTGTGTTGTGGCTGCATGGTCATTGCCTACCCTTGCTTTGAAAAGATGCAGAGTCCCGTGCTGGAGCCCGTCCTGTCCCAGAGACGGACAGTGCCCTCTTCAGGGGGCCCGTTCAAGTCTTAACAATTATTAAATGCTCATCAGCGCAGTATTTTGTTCTCAATGTTTGAATTTAAAAATATGAGCGAGGGAATTTCATAAAAATAGCTACCAAAATGCTTTTTGTAAGGTTTACTGCATGCTGTGTGAAAGTTACCACAACACCCTCGCTGTCTCACCTCAGCCGGAGCGTGGGCCTCCCACACTGCCCCGGGGGACCGACGGCATTGCCACTCCAGCCGCTGACGCACATGAGAGCAGGGGGATGGCTTTGCTCTTTAAGCACTTATCGCTCACTGACACCAGGGCATCTTAGATCATATTCTGAGAGATTAGTTATAACTTTCAGGTTGAATGTAAGCAATTTCTTTATAATATGATCGTGACTCTAATCCAGACCTCAGAATGGCCATTTTGGGGAAAATAAGCATAAATGAGGCAGACATAGTATTTTTTTGCAAGCAAAAAGTGACTAGGTTGCATTAGCTGGTTTTCCACTGTAAAAGTCCATTTTCTGCACATATAACGGAAGTGACTTGAAAAATCAGATTTGAGAATTTTTCCAATATATCATACTGTCATTGATGTGTCCTACTTTTTAATAGAACCTTTTTTCTTATATTCCAGCCTTTATTAACATGACTCGTTGTTGGAGATGATTAATGAGGCAACTGCAAAGGCAAAATCCAGCGTTTTGTATGTCCTAAGAGACTGTCAGCTTTATTTTTGTAGCCACATGTGCACACAGAAAGCAAATTTAACCCTGCCATTAAGGAGAAATCTTAAGCCAGTGAAACAAAAGATTAATAGACTGTAATCAAGTACCATCATAATCGTTAAGGTTCAAGTTTCCGTTGTAGGATGAATTTTGGACTACAGGACATATTTAGGCCTTTGTATTTTAGTTTCAGAGTTGAGAGTCAGGCTTGGTGAGAAGTAAAGTGTTATGACTTCTCAGAGCCACGGGGAAGGCACTTCTGTAAGTTTGATGCACAATCTATTGACAAGAGTATTGATCTGCAAACAAGTTTTCATGATACGTAGATGCAACTTAGAAAGTTTAAGAATAAACTACTGAATTTCATATGAACTTTACTTACTTGAGCAGGTATATTTGTTGAATAACTGAAGAATGTGTCCAGACCGACTGGGTATTTTTTCTGGCTGAATTTTATATCTATCTATATAAAAACCTAAGCAACCGAACAACCGGAACTACCGGTTGACCAGTTGCTATGACGTGCACTGACCAGGGGGCAGACGATCAAAACAGGAGCTGCCCCCGGCTGGTCAGTGCGCTCCCACAGCTAACCTCCCTGGCCCCGATGGGGACTGAGCAAGATGGCCCCGATCGGCCCTGATCACCAGCCATGCCGAGGAATCCCACCTGTGCACAAATTTGTGCATCAGGCCTCTAGTATATATACACTGAGTGGCCAGATTATTATGACCACCCCATTAGTACTTCGGTGGGCCACCTTTTGCCTTCAATACTGCAGCGCTTCTTCTTGGCATTGACTCCATGAGATGTTGAAAAGTGATGCGAGGAATCTGACACCATGCCTGATGAATAGCACCCATATCTTCATTTTTTTTTTTTAATATATTTTATTGATTTTTCACAGAGAGGAAGGGAGAAGGATAGAGAGCTAGAAACATCGATGAGAGAGAGAGACATCGACCAGCTGCCTCCTGCACACCCCCCACCGGGGGATGTGCCCGCAACCAATGTACATGCCCTTGACCGGAATCGAACCTGGGACCTTCCAGTCCGCAGACCGACGCCCTATCCACTGAGCCAAACCGGTTTCGGCGAGCACCCATATCTTCAGAAAAAAATCACTTCTACTGTCGTGGTAAACATCTGCTTCCCTTTTTATAATGGTCTGGCCCTCTAGCAACTTCAGCGCGAAATTATAGCTAATTTGCCTACAAACATCAGGTGGTCATAATAATCTGGCCACTCATTGTATATTGATTTCAGAGAGGAATGGAGAAGGAGAGGGAGGGAGAGAAACACCAATGATTAGAGAGAATCATTGATTGGCTGCCTCCTGTATACACCCCACTGGGGATCAAGCCACCAACCCTGGCCAGAATCGAACCCAGGACCCTTTAGTCCGCATGCCGACGCTCTATCCACTGAGCCAAAGTTGGTTAGGGCTCTGGCTAAATTCTTTTAACTAAATCTAGCCATGTTTTAGATGTAAATACAAAGCTAAGTAAGGATCCATTTTATCCTCAAGTTAACCTGAAGTGAATTTTAATCCTATTTTATTTGCCAAAAATAATTTCGATGTAAACATTTTTATTCTAAGGTAACCATGTGAATTTACTGCCTGCTTTTGAGTACCTTACTTCCAGGGGCACATTCTTCACTGTGTTTTTTGGCCCTGACTAGGACCTTTCTTACTGAAGCCTAACTGGCTGACAAATGCAGAGCAAACCTCAGAAGAGGGGCATTGTTCTCACTTGTAAATGACGCTCTTTGGGGATTTTCAAAATGTGCTCTGGGACCCTAGGGGTACTTTGAAGATGCCTCCTGGGCGTGGGCTTTGCTGGCAGAGCAGGTGGGGCCCTGGGCCTCAGCCAGACCTCCGCAGCTCCCCCTTCATCTCCTAGCTGTCAGGGCCGTTTCTTGAAAAAATGTCTTAACCTCCAACTTAATTTAAAAACAGTCATGGAAGATGACAACAACAACAGTAATCGTAGCTTTTGAGTGCTTATCGAGTGCCAAACCGTGCTTTAAATATTAACATTAATCCTTAAGAAAAAAACCCTTAAGGTCAAGCATTTTTATGATCCCTGCCTTACAAATGAGGAAACTGAGACTTGAGATTAAGAAATTTGGCCAAGAGGTCACAGCTACTAAGTGATAGACTTTGGACTCAAATCTGGGTGTGCCAATTAGTGTCTTAGTTGAAGTCAGGAATGGCACATCCAAGGTAAGTGTGCGCCACCCGGGTCGGCATTCGAGGCCTATTTATTGCCTCTACTCTAAGGTGAGACATCTGTGACCTCACACTTCTGATTAGGACGTCTCCCCAAGTCTAAAGGTATTGCCAAGTGGTTGTTTGGAGATTGGTAGTAGAAAACCACCAAATTAGCATAGATCCTATATGCACGTTTTCATGATGAAGCTGTTTTATGGACAAAAATCCCTAACTGTAACATCCTCATTCTCACTCACTACTAAGAGAGGATTTTTGTTTCTGTATTTATATATTTGTAATTTGTATACATTTATAAGCAGGTAATTATAAACACAATACAGTCCTCATAATCAGGACAGTTAGGATTTTAAGTTTCTCTTTGCATGCCTCCTGGAACAAAAACATACCAGTGCAGGCGGAGAAGCGGGGTGGGGGGGACAAGGCCTGGGGCACGTCTGCTAGTTTCCACTGGAGCAGAGAGCTCAGCGGTTTGAAGAACCTTCACTATTCCCACTGCCAGTATCTCTGCCAGGAACATCACAGCCATAGGGCTGGGTGGATGCCCAAAATTTTAAAAATGGAACCCCCTCCTCCCACCCCCAGCTGATTGTTCAGGTGCTCTTGCCAGGAGGTGGCCAGCAGTTCCTGGGCTGTGCCCGTCCTTACCAGGGAAAGCCGGTGCAATTAAAGTGTTTCCTGTTAGGTGCCAGACTCTAAGTGACTCATAGTAGCTCCTGCTTAAGACACGTCAGAGGCCTAAGGCGCTATTTAGGAACTTGCTATGAAATTACCAGGCAGTTCCAACCAATTTTTCCAGTACAATATATATGGAGAGTTAATAGCAAGTAATTTATAACATTCAATACATGAAAAAAAAATCTTGTCGTCTTTGTTGTCAACTGGTATTGAAATCTAGATTTCCTTAAATGGATGGACATCCCTTTTGTGAAATTATTTAACATTCATTCAGCAGACACATTAGTGTACAGTATTGAAATGATCTTCATATGACCATTATCATGGAACCCATTAAATCTTTTTTATAAAAATGTTTGAATATGACCTAAAATGTTCTGTATACGAATAAAAAGTTTCTTCCTAAAAGTATTTCTGACGCCTTCTCTGTTCAGTTGCTTGTGAAATTAGACATCGCGGGCAGTGGGAAGGGGAATGGGTCTCGGTGCCGGCCCAGTGTCCCTGGGTAGAAAGTGCTCTGCAGAGTGTCAGACCCCTCCTGCTGCTGAGGGTGAGGACAGGTCCCTGGTCACAGTGGACGGTGAGCGCCACGTGCTCTTTTCTCCTGGTTTTTGCTTTTGTGAGATGAGAACAGAATAGCCAGTTTTATGTTGTTCTATTCGTAGCTATCAGGGCTTGCTAAAAAAGACAACCAAAGCCATTGATTCAATTACATGAATGAGTTTAATTAGGGTTAGCAGCCCACATGAAGTGGAAATAGAAAAACCAACCGAAGAACTCTGTGATTCCAAGATAAGATTCCCAGAAATGGAGAAGGGAACATTATCTTGAGACTGGAGATTACACCAGGGTTATCACACGGTGACTGGTAGCAGGTGAGATTTGGTGAGAAAGGTTAGTTATGTGTGTTTGTTTCAAAAGCTTGACATTTCTAAGTCATTTTATTAAAGCATCTAACCCTAAACATTAAAAGTTAAAGTTTTGGATTTTGTTTTTTTAAAGTAAACATGCCACTGCCATTATTTGATGTACCACATACACACTGCATGAAAAATATCCCACAGAAATAAGTCCTTTTTTTTGTTTTTTTGTTTTATGTTTTTTTTTAAATATATTTTATTGATTTCAGAGAGGAAGGAAGAGAGCAAGAGAGATAGAAACATCAATGATGAGAGCAAATCATTGGTCGGCTGCCTCCTGCATACCCCTACTGGGGATTGAGCCTGCAACCTGGGCATGTACCCTGACCAGGAATCAAACCATGACCTCCTGGTTCATAGGTAGATGCTAACCACTGAGCCATGCGGTGGGCTCGCTGGCAATGTATTTTAAGAGTCATTAAAATGTTCATGCCCCACAATGCATTCCTAGGACACTGTCCCACAGCAGAGAGGATTTTCATACAAGGATGTTTTTGAGTGTTATTTATAAGAGAAAAATAAAAAGTAATGTAATTTCCAATTATATAGGAATAAATAAGGACAGTCTCATTATATTAGGATCCCATTAATATTTTGAAAGAGTGTTTGATAATATATTATCTTCTGTAAGCATATATATATATTTATATTTGTTAATCCTCACCCGAGGATATTTTTCTAATGATTTTTAGAGAGGGTGGAAGGGAGGGGGAGAGAGAGAGAGAGAGAGAGAAATATTGATATGAGAGCAACACATCTGTTGTTTGCCTCCCGCACACTCCCTGACCAGGACCAGAGATGGAGCCTGCAATCGAGGTATGTGCCCTTGACTGGAATCGAACCTGGGATCCTTCAGTCCATGAGCTGATGCTCTGTCCACTGAGCCACACTGGCCAGGGCTATCTTGTGTAAATATTAAGAAAAAAGACACAAACTGTAAAAAAGTAAGTACACCAAAATGCTAACTTTTAGGATAATTTATTTTTTTATCCTTTAGTGTATTTTCCACTGCAACAAGCAGTTTTTTTAATTAGAAAATTATATGATAAAAATTAAGAATCAAAGTATTTCTTATTAATTTAGAAAACTTAGTTCCATTTCATGATTTATGGGAATGTTGTTATTTAGTTGATTTGGTTGCTATCTTCTTCTTTGCTTTATTTCATTGTCCAAATATACGTATATAGCTTTTCTTCTGAGTTTAAGAGTAATAATGCTGTTAGTTTAAAAATATCTGAGCCCTGCCGGTGTGACTCAGTGGTTGAGCGTCCACCTATGAACAAGAAGGTCACAGTTTGATTCTCAGGGCACATTCTGGGGTTGTGGGCTCAATCCCCAATGTGGGACATGCAGGAAGCAGCTGATCAATGATTCTTTCTCATCATTGATGTTTCTCTCTCTCCTTCTCCCTTCCTCTCTGAAATAAATTATATATCTGAAAATACATAAAATTATGAGTAAATAAAAAAAGAGACATGAAAAATTCCACCAGAGACAGTCATTGTTAACATCTATTGTGTAATTCTTCAAATAATGTTCGCGCATGGATGTGGCGTCAGGGCTGGTCTCGGATACACACTGATAACGAACCACATTCAGTATTTGCAACTAACAACTGTTCTGGTGGCCCAGGGTCCATGCCTACTGGTGGCAAAATAGGTTGACTATCACCCTTTTCCGGTCTATCGATCGACAAATTGGTTGATCTAGTTTTTTATTTTTAAAAATGTGATCATATTATGCCCTTTTTTCATTTAGCAATATAGTAACATCCTTTTACATGAGTTAGTGTGGGTCCATTTCATCATTTTAATAGCTGCACTGTGTTTGATTGTGTGCTTAGAAACACCTTCTCCACTTCTAAATTAAGATAGCCATCTATTTTGTTTTCCAGTTAAGCTTATTTCCAGCTCAGTGGTCAGTGTTTTTCTGTAAAGGGTCAGATAGTAAATATTTTCAGCTTGTGGACCAGCCAGTCTCCATGACAACTACTCAAGTCTGCCCTGGCAGCGGAAAAGCAGCAAGAAGATACCTAGCAAGTGGGTGTGGCTATGCCCCACGAGAATTTTATTTGTGCACACTGAAATCTGGTTTCCTATAATGTTCACATGTCATTGTCAACCATTAAAAATGTACAACCATTTTCCTCCTCTTAGCGCGCCAATCACACAGAAACGGGCAGGTCTGATTGGGCCGCACGCCCGACTCCTCTGCGAGCCCGACGCTTCCCTTCAGAGCTTACGTCTTGCTGTGAAGTATGTCACATCACAACTAAGTTTCCCTCAGTTAGATGCTGGCCTTCTTGGAAAATATTCTTTTGATGGTACAGAGAATCCTGAAGGAATAAAGCAAAAACTCATACCTCTGACCCAGTTTGCTATTTCTATCACATGTTTCCAACCCAAGTCCTAAAACTAAAATTGAGAAGCGGGATGAACCCCTTCATTTCCGTTTTAGAATCACAACTCTCCTACTTCTCAGAACCTGAATGCACTCCCCGAATGCCTGGCATGTTTTATCACTTCGCTTCTTTCTTTCTCTGTAAAGTTTCCCCATGGTTTTTATATCTCACTGAGACAAACTGACTTGATATTGGAGGAGGAGGCCTGGCCTTACTGTTGTCTTCTGGAAGCCATATCCCAAGGCTCATAGGTGCTTCTTTTTTTATAGTTTGTGCTGCTTAAGTATTGCTGTGTTTTCTTAATTGACAATCACACCAAGGAGTACAGAGTATCAACAGTGACCATGTATTTAGACATGTTTTGTTTGCCAAGTACTCTCCCAAGAACCTAATGTAAATGATCTCCTTTAATCATCATGTGAACCTTGTGTGGTAGGCACTAGGTCCACTGCACAGGTTAAAGAACTGTGGGCCCGGAAGGGAGGGCACCTGCAGCTCCCCCGAGCCAGGTGGGAAGTGAAGCCGCTCTGTGAACCTTACAGCCACAGAGCTTCTGAGCAGAGCGCGCCTGCAGCCCTGTCGTTGTTGTTGTTGTTAATCTTCACCCGAGGATATTTTTCCACTGATTTTTTTAGAAAGAGTGGAGGAGAGAGGGAAAGACAGAGAGAAACATCCATGTGAGAGAAACACATCGATTGTTGCCTCCTGCATGCGCCCCAACCATGGCCCGGCCTGGGGAGGAGCCTGCAACCAAGGTACAAACAAGACTTGGCCAGAACCGACCCCGGGATCCTTTGGTCCGCAGGCCGACGCTCTATCCACTGAGCCAAACCGGCTAGGGCTGCAGCCCTGTCATTTATTTGCCACCCGATGAGGTATAATTTTTGTTGTCAAGAAAACCCTGTGAGAGGTTATTTTAATATAATTACTAAGGCCCATATCCCACCCAAAAGAAATTACAAGCTGGTTGGCAGCATGGTCAGAAGCTTAGAATGAATTCAGCCCAACAAACTAATTAAAAACAAAACAAACAGCTCTAGCTGGTTAGGCTCAGTGGATAAAGTGTCGGCCTGCAGACTGCAAGGTCCTGGGTTCAATTCCGGTCAAGGGCACATGCCCAGATTTTGGGCTTGATCCCCAGTAGGGGGCATGCAGGAGGCAGCCAACCAATTATTCTCTCATCATTGATGTTTCTGTCTCCCTCTCTCTGAAATCAATAAAAATATATTTTTAAAAAACCCCTGCAGTGTGATACCATACCACATGCAGACATTTTCAAGCACTGTTTTATGTATTATCCTTTCCTGTATAGATTTTTGTATG
This sequence comes from Ia io, assembly GCA_025583905.1. Lineage (NCBI taxonomy): Eukaryota > Metazoa > Chordata > Mammalia > Chiroptera > Vespertilionidae > Ia > Ia io. The sequence continues at coordinate 2,955,053 of JAJQQW010000019.1, read as the reverse complement.
TAAATATATAGATTTTTTTAGCATGGTCAAATCATTTTTATTTTCTGTATGGTTTCTGCCTTTGGTGTCTTGTATAGAAAGACCTTCCCCAACCCAAAATTATTTTAAAAGGCATCTATTTTCCTTTCAGTGTTTCTCTTAAAGGAAACTGATCTCCGGGTCGTTTGTGAGACTGCTTGGTCATTTGTTAGGAAGAAATCCACGTCAGAGAACCCAAGTTTAGTACACCTTTGCCTTGATTTCAGTCCCAACAAGTTGGACAATTTTACTGTCACATTCTCTTCTCCCGTTACAGGTCTTGCCATCTGAATTTATCATGTTCAAACTTCATGTTTGAACAGATTCAGTTCCCTTTGAAACTGCCTCGTGTTTGTAACTGCAGACAAGCCCGGAAGTGTGGAAGCTGCTCCTGCTCCTAGAGATTAATCTCGATTACCATCTAAGTAATTAGCTCACATCTTAAATGAGCTCTTCAATGGTCTCATTAATTTCCCAGGAGAGGAAGTTTAATTCAGAAATTGCCTGCTGTGTGGCTTTCTGTGCACGTGCGACACACAATGGCTGTTCCACGTGTTGCTTACGGGGAATTGGCCAAAATTTCAACCTCTCCCCAAGAGCCCCTGAATCCTCAGCGGTTGTTGTGATAGAGATCCACCGTCCACCCAGTGAGCTCGCTGGTTTCAGCTGGGAGGGCCCGGGCACTCAGGCCCTCTTCCTTCGTGTTTCCCGGCTCCGCAGAGGTTCTGTGTGGAGCTGTACAGCCTTCCTCTTCTGAAATGCGGCCGAGCAGCTGTGGGTTTCATTCCACTCACACTTCCCATTGTGTTGTTTTCTGCTTGGAAATGTCAAGCCATGCGGTTCTAAAGGTGAGTGGGAAAGGCAGCATGCTTCGCGGGCAGGGGTATGACCTTTGTGCGAAAGAAGAAGAGCAGCGTCCACAGAAGAAGGAAGCCCGCAAAGAGCATCTTGTGCGGGTGAATCCTCCCGAGCGGAGGAATTATGATGGTTTACACTTCCTTTGGTTATTTTCAAAATTTTGACATGAACTTTTACATTAGAAAATATTTATTTGGAAAAGAAAACATATATTCCCTTTTACTAAAATATATAGGAATAGATATTATTTGATATAATTTTATTTCTGAATTAAAAAATAAAACAGCAAAATATAAAAAATAATTATCAAGCCATTGACTTATTCTATAGCACTGTAGGGAATGGGAAGTGAAGAAAACCCCAGAACACGGGAAAGGAAAGCGCCTGGGTGACTGATAAATGAAGGGAAGACATATAGGTTCTGGGTATTGTTTCACATCCTTTTTTTTCCATTGATTTTTGGAGAGAGTGCAAGGGAGGAGGAGAGACAGAGAGAGAAGCATCGATGTGAGAGAGACACATCGATTTGTTGCCTCCCACACATACCTGGACCAGGGCTAGGGATAGAGCCTGCAACTGAGGTACATGCCCTTGACTAAAATCGAACCCAGGACCCTTCAGTCCGATGACCAATGCTCTGTCCGCTGAGCCAAACTGGCTAGGGCCCTTTTCCTTTTAATTTCTTTTATTAATGGAAATGTTTCTTAGAATAGGAAAAAAATCTTGAAAACCAAAAGATTTTTGTATTTATTATTTGGAAGATTGAGTTAGCTCTTTGATCATAAGCATGGGTGATTATAATTTTGCCATTTTGAGAAAACTTATTTATTGAGTTAGCATATAGAGAAAACTGCCCCCAAGAGAGGCTCAAATGAAGCCAGTCAAGACTTAAGTGAACTTGAAAACAAATTCAAATGGTATGTTTCATGTCTTGATCTTGGTGATAGTTATATGGGTGTTTTCACTTTACAAACATTCCTGAAAGGCTATACTTGAAATTCATGTACTTTTCTGTGTGTATTACATTTAAATTAAATTTTTTTCCTGTGAAAAAAATCTCACCCCAGCTCTGCTTCGGTCTTTCTGCAGGGCATTGGGGTACCCCTGTGTTTGTTTCCCCAGAACACTTCCTTCACATCCCCAACTCAAGATCTGGCCAATCATAGCCGCCCATCTCCTGGGCTCAGTGATTGGTGAGTATGCTTCTCAAGCAGGGCCAATCAGAGTCCTTCCCTGGGCCCCTTTGTGTTTTGTGGGAGGGACTCCAGGTGGTGAAGTAGGTGTCAGAGGGTATGTTAATTTCTGTATATAATTTAGAAATGCATTCTGCTACATTCTGTGTGGGTATAATCAGCATATCTGGTCTGGCTGCCTCCAATGAGCACCCACCTGCCTCTAACTTGCAGCAAAGCTGGATTATATGGAGATAGGACTGGTGCATTTTAATATTTCCCTAAATTCCTCTCCACTCTTTTTTTTATTTTCTTAGTATTGTGCTACTTTCAAATGTAATGATCCAGAGAGTCAGGAAGTGATTCCTCGCTATCTCATCCGTCCTCTATCAGCCAGCCTGTCGCGTGGAAAGGACAGGCTGCTTTTCTTGGTTACACCAGGTTCTCTACCCCGAGGATAAGGAAAATGTACCCCTCTTGCTTTATGGAACCCATGTGAGAAAGAAATCCATGTCTTACAAAGAAAAAGGAGCAAGATAAAAATTAGTTTTTACTGCTCCATTTTCAAGTGCCCAAACAAAACACTAGTCGCTAAATGTCATCTGTGTTTGTAGAATCACTTGCTTTAGGCAGAATGGAATTAAGTAACAGGTCTGAGCGGGTTCTGAAGCCTTGGTCCCTCCCACCCAGCCTTTTCCGAAGCTTTCCTTTCTAACCCAGTCCCTGCCCTGCGCAGAGGCCAGCCTGGGACTGGCTTATGAGAAGAGGCCACCAGACAGGCCCGGGGCAGGGGCACTGCTGCAGGCGGGCAATGGGCTGCTTCACCGAGGCTGTTCTTTTGTGCTTTTCTGGATCCTCTTCCAAGGATTCATATCACATTCAAAAAATATACCAGACAGCACGTGACTGATTCAGTTCCGACTGCTTTGGCCAGAGGAAAGAAAAAGGAGTAAAAAAGATAATAGACATAGAGCTACATGAGTCTAATTTTATTTATTGCAATTGTATTTAATATTATTTTCTCCTACACATAAGCATCCTTTCTGGTCTTAGAAAAAAGTATTCATACATTTCTTAGGCTTCCTTCACATTTACGTTGCTGTAGCTTGAATAAGTATAAGCGTGGAATATTTTGTTGGATGTATTGTGAAAGCACGTTACATCATTTATCTCAGTAAATGACTTACTTAAATATTTTAACACCAAAATGCCTGATACATGTATGTAAAAGCATACTCAAAATTAAGAATTATGTTGATTTATACATATGACTCTAAACATTAAAATTTAATTATGTAAATATATGTGACTTCATTTCTGGCTTTTGTATACTCTGTATATCTGTCTAGTATCTCCACATCTAGCCCTCCATGGATGGGGTTCAAAGAAATTCTGTGTACATACAAATGCATTTCTCCAAATCACCAGGAATGCATGCCATGAATAATTTCAAAGAGCATCAGAAATCATTCAGTCCATATAAACCTTAAAGCTTCTAAATATATGAAAAGCCATCATAAAAGAAAAAATTACAAATTATAGCAAATAAAAATGTACTACTCTTTGTGTATAAAGAATTATTACAAAACAGTAAGGAAAATCCAAATAGACTAATAGAAAAATGGGAATGGGCCATGAACTGGCAATTTACAAAAGAAGATATACAAGTGGCAATGATATCAAGAATGCTGGGAAGCAAGCCCTCCCACACGCTGTCAATATGTAGGAAATGCTGGAAACTGCCAGGAAGGCAGTCAAGTTCATGCCTTTGACCAAGCGATGTTGCATCCAGTAATCACTTCTAAGTAGTCATAGGTTAATGCAAGGGTGTGCATACAGATACTGACCACAGCGTTGTACACACTGTGAGAATAAAAACCTCGGTGTCCACTAATCACAAATAAAGAACCCAGGCTGAGGAGTTAAGCAAATTTTCCAAACGCACATCAAAGTGCAGGGTTGAATTCATACCCAAGTCTGTGCCTCCAGTCCCTCTCAGAGCCCCTAAGCCAGTGGCTCACCTGGGACTTTCCTGAGGTGCCTCTCATATTCTGGGATTAAGAGTTTGTTTCTGTGGTTTTCTGTCCTTCCCATGGCTCGGCCTCAGTGCCCTAGGCTCCAAGTAAGATTTTTTTCAACTACAGTTGACATTCATTATTACTTTATATTAGTTTCAGGCCTACAACCTAGTGGTTAGGCATTTATATAATTTACAAAATGATCCCCTGATAATTCAAGTACCCACCTGGCCCCTACATAGTTATTACAATATTATTGACTGTGTTCCCTATGCTGTACTTCACATCCCTGTGACTATTCCGTAACTGCCAATTTGCACATCTTATCCCTTCACTTTTTCCACCCACACCCCCAACAACCCTCCCATCTAGCAACCGCCAGTCTGTTCTCTGTATCTACGAGTCTGTTTTGTGTGCTCATTTATTTTGTTCTTTAGATTCCACCTGTGAGTGAAATCACATAGTATTTGTCTTCCCCTGTCTGACCTATTTCACTGAGCATAATACCCTCTAGGTCCATCCATGTTGCAAAGGGTAAGACTCATGTACGACTTCTTGGGGGTGGGGAGTGGTGGGGCAGTGGTGCTGAACGCCCTCCCTCCATGGCCTCCACGCCACTCAACACCCAGGCGGGCGGGCACACTGCAGAAGCCTCAGCCCAGTACGTCACCAAGACCAACTAAATTTCATTGCCTTAAGCCAGTGGTTTTCAAAGAGTGCATCATCACCCGAAACTTGTTCTATATACAAGATATACAAGATTCTGGGCCCCACCCAGAATCCACTGGGTGCACTGGGACAAGGGGCCAGAGGGTGGGGCCCCCAGTCTGTGCTGTAACAGGCCCTCGGGGACTCGGATGCGCTGAGACAGATGGCTGCGCTGAGCTTCCAGTATACAGTCCAGTACGTGGTTTCCACAGCCACGGATTCCACCAACCACAGATGGAAAATACTCAGAAAAAATGTTTCGCTGTTGCTGACCTGCACTAGGTAGCTAGGCAATATGGCTGTGCCTGTACTGACCATGCACAGACGTTTTTCTTGTCATTATTCCCCAAACAACGCAGCATAACCACTATTTACACAGCACTGATTACATTGTATTGGGTATTGTCCGCTACCTAGACATGATATAAAGTACACGGAAGGATGCGTAGGTTGTATGCCAGTCCTGCCCATTTTATATGAGGGACCTGAGCACCTGTGGATGTCGGTATGGACGGGGGCCCTGGAACCATTCCCCCACGGGTACTGAGGGACGACTGTCTCCTTTCGTGTCACCAGACCACACGCAATATTGGCACCATACACTGACCCGTTGAGAGTCTTTTTTTAAAGTTCTGTTTCTAACGAGCCCCAACCAAGTGTCCTGCAGAGTTCCAGGTGAAGCCAAGTAAGCTTCTGCTTCACTCCTAGGCTATGGCGTGAGCAGCCACGTGAGATTAGCTAGTAGGTAAAGCACAGAGACTACCATCAACCACGGGGTGTGACCAGTGGCCCAGTGAGTGCTGTGGAGGAGGAGGAGGGCTAAGCACGGACTGCAGACTCCTGTGCCAGCCTCAGGCTTGCGGGGCCACCCTAGGAAGCTGGAGAAGGTCATCGGTGTGTGTACCCCTCTGCTTCTCCAGCTGCTCATGGTGCAGACAAGGAATTGATGTCTGCAGACTCCTGATAACCTGTCAGTGCCTGTGACTGCATTTTCACAGAATATGTATATTGGTGGGTGGACCACTCACAGTCCTGGAGTCAAACAATGACGGATGCTGTCTTGATACTGGTTCCACATGATTGAAAGCGAGCGTCACTGTCATTTTTCTGCCCGTGGTCCCTGTACACTGCTACCCCCGGGCTGAGACGCCCTCTTTCAGACCTGAATCTCCCGATGCAGTGAGTGAGGAGGGCAGACGCTGAAGACAGGAAGTGGTGGGCAGAGATCTGGTCCTGGAGGCAGCGGTGGTGAGGTTCCAGGTAAGGGGACCAGAACTGGCCTGGGACCGTGCTTCCCGGCTTGCCAACCCCTCTTTTCTATCAGGACCCCCTTCTACCGACAATGATGTTCCAAAGATGCGCGTGCACATGTACACACACAAGTCAATGTAACATCACATGGTGTAATGTATGATGCATTTCTTTTTTCTGTTGCTTAGTTTTTATTTCATAATCATCAACTTAACTCTGCAATCCAGCTAGACTGGGAAGGGGTGAGGAAAATATGAACCCAATGAACTGCGGCGAGAGCACAAAGGTGACAGAACATTCCAAGCAGGTGGGGTACTGGGGTGCTCTCCTGGGCGACAGAAGGAATGGTCTGGTGGTTAAGATAAAACGCAAGTCAGAGTTCTTAGAGTTGTCCACAGTCAGCAGTGGTGATCTTCGGTTGGTCTTGCCATTCCTGGACCTGGCTCCATGGCTGCCACAATATCCAGGCCTTCTTTCACCTGGCGAAGGCCACACGCTCACCGCCCACCCACTCAGGCTTGGCGGTGCAGAGGAGAGCTGGGAGCCTTGTGCTGGGTGCAGCATTTGCCAGGACCTGTATGTTTCAGGATTAAATTCTCATCCTCAAATTTCTCCCCATAGACGGACTTGCCGCCTGTGCCATCATGGGTGTGAGGTCACCACCTGGCACATAAATCGGGACGTTCTGTGGAAGCAGGAACCTTTGCAACCAGATCCTTTCTCCCCAGTGCTGAGAGCACGGAGTGTTCTGCTGTCTTTGGAACTTTGTCTGCAAACAGCTCAAAGGAGATGTGGCCCAAGGGCTCGCCATCCATGGTGATATCGAAGGACACAGTGGGGTTCACCATGGCTGGGCAGAGTGACTCTGGGCATTGTCGTCTGCAAAGCCTATAATGCATTTCAAGTGCCTGCTACAGTGCCTGGTACATGACAGGTCCTATTATTGTTATTATTACTAGGGGCCCAGTGCATGAATTCGTGCACCTTGAAAGGAACTGTGGACCGAGAGGCTGTGGTAGGCACAGGAGTGGATCTCGGTCCATCTTCCATGCCCCTGCCCAGCCCCTCCCACCGTGGCCCCTGGTCCCGTCTGCTGGCAGAACCATTCCTGCCGCCGCTGTTCCCATGTGCTGACGGCGCCCAGTGAGCAGGGCTCTGGTGCCAGCTGTGGGTGCAAGCGGGGCCAGTGCCAGCAGCAGGTGAGAGCAGGGCCATCACTGGCAGTGTGTGCAAGCAGCAGCTGCTGCCCCTATCGCCCCTCAGGAGCAGGAGGAGGTGAAAAAGCCCTCAGGGGCAATCGGGGCCGGCGCCAGGTGCCTGCAGTAGGTGCGAGTGGTGGTTCCGCTGCCAGCAGCAGGTGTGAGTGGGTTTGGCACCAGCAGCAGGTGCGAGTGCTGGGTGGGACTGCGGCGCACGGGAGCAAAGAATTTTCAGTAACCACCAGAGGCTTGCCCCAATGACAGCCACCGGTACCCTGCCTTGGGCTGGTGCCTCCGCTCACCTGCTCCACCATCCCACCGTGGCCAACGCCCATCATGTCCTGTGCACTGCTGCCTGCTGCCGACACCTGCCATGTTCTGCACGTGCCCCCTGGTGGTCAGCGCATTCCATAGCGACTGGTTGTTCAGTTGTTCCACCATTTGTTCTATTTGCATATTAGGATTTTATATATATAGATTATTAATATTATTACTATTTTATCTTAAAAGTAATATTTTTTCTTTTCCCTCTCATTTACCTTTCTTTTCTGCTATTTAGTTATCTGCCTGACAAAAGCCCACTGTCATTCTCTGGGAAGCCCTTGCCACACCTTCCGCCTTCACACCCTCCTCTGTGTGGCCAGCCACACCGCGCTCTGTCCTGCTGTGCTGTGTCGTGATCACATTATGCGACTTCGTTGTGGTCAGCACTCCCCGCTGTGAGACCTTCAGTGACAAGCTGGGCTCTGCAGGGCTCACATCTTCAGGGCAGGCCGGCCTGGCCCTCAGGAGGTATGTCAGTGTGTCCTGAGCAAGTTGAGCCACAGAGGAACAGGAAGCCTGAGACCCTGAGGCCGCTGCCTTCGTGCAAGAACAGCCAACAGCCAGCCCATGCCCCCCCCACCCCGCGTGCCCCAGGCCCCCGCGTCCCCTTGTATGACATTTCACAGGTTTCACCGTCTTTCTTACTGAGTCCACATTTTTTGCAACAGTTTCCTCGTGTGTAATATCTTAAGCTACAATTTGTTCCAATTTTGTCAGTTTTCTCACATTTTCCACGGAAATCTTTTTTTTCTCAGAAATCTAAGACATTGTCAACTAACGTTTACTGAGCCCTTACTATTCATTTAGTTGACAGGTATGTATTGGATATCGACTACATGCCAAGCACTGCTCTGCATATGTTATAAAATAGCAGAGGCAGAGATTGGCCCTCTGGGATGGTCTCTACATGAACCATCATTGGACCACATTGTGACAATGAACTTCCCAGTGTCCTGGTGCTCTGGACCCAGAGCACTGGGGAGTTTCCAGTTTACAGTAATCTCTACCCCATGCTGAGTGGCAAGAGGCCGACCAGGGCTCGCTGACTGTGGCTCCTCGCTTTTTGGAGTCTACACATCCTTCTCTGCCCAGCCCGCCCTGGTCAGCGCTGGGGAGGCACTCATGAGAACTGCCCGCTACCCATGGGGCATCCGGTTCCCACTGTGCCAGGGAGGGACTCGGAGCACTTTGCACCCGGCAGCTTGGCCAGGACCAGGAGAGCTGTGCGCTGATCTCACAGCCAGCATTACTATTGGGGTGACAACCACATGGCACGGAACTTGGGGGCACCTGGTTTGATTTGTAATCCCTTGTTGAATGGAGGACTATTAAATAGTAAAGAGAAGAGAGCTGATCAAATTTTCCTACTGACGTAGTATTTAAAAACATGCACAATGACAGACTGTTTTACCCTGGCAAAAAAGACATGAACTCTCCCGTCTGAACCATGCTAACTCTGGGCCACTGGTGTTCCACATATTCTCGTGGCTATGGAGCGGACCTCCAGAACTTTCTCACCTTGCAAATCTGCAATGCTGTGGCCAGTAAACAACGCCCCTCTCCCTCCTGAAGTATGTGTACGTGGCTTTCGTCACAAAGCTCTAGAGTCCGCCCTGGCTCCCACATGGGTCCCCTAAAGCCCAGGAGAGAGGGAGAGGCCCAGACTGCTGTCTGTGTCTGCCTGGGGGGCATGCGTCCACCCGGATCCAGTGGCTGTCCGAGAGCCTTTAACAGGGGCTCTGACCTGAGCAGCACCAAGGAGTTGGGACACCTTTTGCTTGTTTGTGTGCTTTGGAAGAACTTCTAGAAACTGTTCTAGGAGAGAAAAGGGCCTCGGAGCTGTGGGCTCACCCCCGCCCCAGTGCTGGCATTCTCTCTCTGTCCAGCTCAGACAATAACCATGGCCTGTACGCACACAGCTCTGACGACACATCTCACCCACCTGAGTCCCTGCTCTGTCTTCCCTGCCACCTGCCGCAGCTGCTCTCTACAGACCTGTGCGCGTTTGGGCTCCGTGTCGGGTCCGGTTCCTGGCTGGACTGCTTCGGGCTGGCGTCCTCTCCTCCTGAGCACCAGCTGGATTGAGGAAATATGAAGAGAATATCAGCATGAGGCAGCTGAGCCTCCCACATCGGTGCAGCTCACCCTGCATCCCAGTCAGCAGTTCAGAGAGCAGCTGACTGTGGGGTGCAGCCTGGGAGGGGGGTACCCTACTGGGAACTCCCTCTCTTCTGTTTGGTCATTTCTTTGTCACAAAATAAATCAAAATCCCTGATGCCATCCTTCCTCTCATTCTTAGTCCATCTGGCTCTGCCCGACCATGGCGATGATGGGAGCTACCATGTCACCCTCGTCTGCTGCTGCGGCTCTGGGAATGGCTTTGTGCACACACGCATGTCCAGAGCAAGCTCCAGTACTGGGTGCTACGATGTAACTTTCACCTCCAGTGTAACATGGTCAAAGAGAATCGAAGTGACCAGATCACAGTGAAGGTCACCAGCCCAATGTGATGGGAAGGATGGCTAGGAAATGAGATCTATTAAAGAATCTGTATATTAAATCCTAATATGCAAATTGTCCCCTCGGGAGCTCGACCAGGAGACCAGGAGTTCGATTGCTCACTATGACATGTGCTGACTACCAGGGGGCAGCACGAAATGAAGGAAGGCCCGGGCTGGCAGCCAGAAGGCCCCGATCGGCCCTGATCACTGGCCAGGCCTAGGGACCCTACCCGTGCACAAATTTCATGCACTGGGCCTCTAGTCTGACAATAAAATGAGAGTTCATTAAGAAACTGCTAATAAATTTGGAAAATGTAAAGGCAGACCCAATCCTGAGAACAGTTTGAGAATTGAGCCAAGTAAAAATATTCCTAAACTATGTTAAATGTCATATTATATCTGAAATATACCAAAATGTATTTTTACAAAGACAAAAAGTAGCACATGCTATTTCCACACTGAACCCTGTATAAAGTGTTTTTGAAACATTGGTACATTAATATAGTCTCTACAGAGAGTTGATTTATCCTTCTCCTATTTCAAAAGTTTCCAGTTTGAATGAACTGTGCCTCTGAGTTGAAGATTAATTTGTGTAGAAGATTTTGTGCTGCAAAAAAACCCAAAAGGTTACAAAAATAATAAAGAAATAAGCAGCTCACACTTTGCTGATCATTACAATAACCTAATTTCTCTTGTGGCTATCTACCTACTAACACTCTAAAAAACAGGTAATTAAGTGTGTGTGTGTGTGTGTGTGTGTGTGTGTGCGCGCGCGCGTGTGTGTACACATAAGGTTTTATGAAATGTTGCTTTTCTTTTAAAAAAAATATTTTATTGATTTTTTACAGAGAGGAAGAGAGTTAGAAACATCAATGAGAAAGAAACATTGATCAGCTGCCTCCTGCACACCCCCTACTGGGGATGTGCCCGCAACCAAGGTACATGCCCTTGACTGGAATCGAACCTGGGACCCTTCAGTCCGCAGGCCAACGCTCTATCCACTGAGCCAAACCGGTTAGGGCTGTTGCTTTTCTTTACAACTATTATTCCCCCATTTCATTCCACTCCACCCCCTTCCATTGTATTCTATTCCTCTTCCTGTTCTGTTCTATCCTAGTCCATTTCACTTTAAAATGTCAATTGTGGCTCACAAAGTTGACCTCACAATGTGCTAATTGATCTGTGGAGTAGTATGAAGAACACTGCTCTAGTCTAGGGTACAGAATGGACAGAAACAAGGAATGTCTTCTCTCTTTACCAGCCCCAAGAACGTTGCCCATCTATGTCAGACTCGCTTCCACACTCCTTTTTCATTCATTCATTTATTCCTTCATTTATCAGAGGAAAAGCTATGAAACCCTGCCACAAGCTGGGTGCCTAGCCGGTTATTGGGAATGCAGTGATGGCAGGAGAGATTCTGGCTCTTATAGGACCAGCGGCTCTAAGGGAACTTGAGTCAGAGACATCCAACCCCCAAGGGAGGGGCAGTCAAGTGAGGAAGGAGGTGGGATGTGCTCTTGCGTCACAGCACCCAGCGCCGGGGAGTCATTTACTCAGAGCTTCCTGGTGCTAACAATGAGTGCGCTTTCTGAAAGGAAGGCATTGCTCTGGGCTCCGCTGAGGTGAAGATGAGTAAGCAGAGTCCCTTCACTGCTGCTAGCCTGATAGTCAGGGTGGGCGACACAGGAGTAATTACAATACATATAATAATGCATCAGACCAACGTAATCACTTTGGAGCTGCACAGAGTTCAGGAATAGTTAAAAACAGAGGAAATGGAGACTGCAAGCAGGGGAGGAAATGACCGATGAGGGCAAACTTTAGGGAAGGAGCCCGGTGTGGGAAGAGGTTTTCTGGAATAGGAAGAGATCTGAAAACTTCTTACAGGTTGAGGGAAAGATGGAGAGGCAAAGACAGGGCATGATTAACTGATGCAGGAGGTGTTGATGGATTTGGGGTGGGAATGGGGGGGTCAAGTACACAGTGGAGGGACCCACCTGGGGAAAGTGACTAAGATGGTGACCTCTTTCTGGCTAAAACAAAGGAATAATAGTCAAAGCCTGAAATAGTATTACATTTATTATGAAAAGTAAACATATTGTTTGACATGGTGGGAACTGTGTCATTAGGTACCTTTCCTCTTTTTTTTTTTTTTTTAAGAGAACATTTATTGGGTAAATTACAGAGAAAGAAGTCATTCCTAGGAGAAATGGGCTTAAGGAAACACGTTATGAAGGTAAAGGAAGGGCCCTTGGAGACTGGGAGTGAGGAAGCTAATGGTAACGTGCCTGGGGGTGGGGGGAGCACACTGGGTTCTCCATCCCAAGGGTTTGGGAAAATCCCCAGGAAAGACCTTAACAGAATATTTAGTAACTTTCCAGGTGCATCCATTCAGGGTTGTGGTCTCCACTGATTGATTGGCCAGCCTTCAATGCAGCTGGTCCTGATGTCAGCCAATGGATGGTTTAGTTGCTTCTCTGGGCCTGGAGCTAAAATACAACTGAGGCCTAGCTGTCTTCTCTAGGGAGGAAAGGTCAGGGGGACCAAACCACACGACCAGCATAAGCTATGGGAGGAAAAGCCACCCTGGGAGCGAGGTTCCGCCCTGCAATTAATTGTCCACTGCTAGGCACCTGGGGCTTTCCATCCTGGTGACCTTCTGCACCTGGCCCATCATCCTTGCTCTGCTCATGTCTGCCGGTATCTAACTGCCTACAGCTTCCCTCCTCAAGGATCTTGGCCCTGAAATCTTCCTGAGACTCATTTTCTTGAATGATGTGTAGCTAGCATTTTGTCCTGAAAGTACTCCTCATGTTGCAAGTCTCACTCCTCAGCCCTTTATTTCATCGATTTCTTTGGGAACTGCCAAAATGACATCATCTTTCACACCATGGCCTTTTGTTAACGTGTGATTAAAGAATAACATGCATACAGCAGAGTACAGGAAACGAAAGTGCAGAGCTTGACGTTCTCATCAGTGAGCACCTCTGTGTGTAACTTGTACCACTCTTAAGAAACAACACTGCCCGTACCCCAGAAGTCTCCCGGGATAGGGATCCCTACCAGGGACTCTCTCCACCCCAGAGTGACCCCTGTCCCGACTTCTAACAAGGGGGGCCCTTTTCAACAAGAATCTAAGCTCTACAACAGATCAATCCATATACAAGAAAGTATTTCTTTAAATGTTATCCAAATAAGGATACTATTTCCAACCTGTTCCTTCCCAACTGTTTACTCAAAATGTTTCTCTCACTCCTAGTTTGCTTAGTTGGAGTAAAGTGGAATGAAGAATAGGACAATCATGATATTACACTACATTAGTATAGTTTTGGTAATATTATTAATTTTTTTAAAGAATAGGCCAATCAGAAGACATTTTTTTCTGGAAGGCTCCCTTCAGAAAACAAATATTTTAAAATGAAATGGGAAGAATTAAAACGCCATAAGAACGAACCATGGATTTATATAATAAGTAACCTGTCTCTGGCTATCTTATGCATTTGATTCATTGTTGTATTTCTATTTTTTTTAAAAAAAGATATGTTTTTATTGATTTGAAAGAGAGGAAGGGAGAGGGAGAAACATCTATCAGTCGCCTCCTGCACGCCCCCTCCTGGGATCAAGCCTACAACCCGGGCACGTGATCTGACTAGGAATCTAACAGGTGACTTCTGCGGGCATGGGACAATGCTCAATGAACTGTGCCTCACTGGTCAGGAGCATTGGTGTCCTTTTAAAAACCAACATATGGTGCCCCTGGGTCCGGGTGAAGCTGGATCCCGGGTCCGGGTGAGGCCACGCCCCTGGGTCCGGGAGAGGCCATGCGCCCCTGGGTCCGGGTGAGGCCACACGCCCCTGGGTCCGGGTGTAGCTGAATCCCGGGTCTGGGTGAGGCCGTGCACCCCTGGATCTGGGTGAGGCTGGGTCCTGGGTCCGGGCGAGGCCGCGTGCCCCTGGGTCCGGGAGAGGCCACGCGCCCCTGGGTCCGGGTGAGGCTGGATCCTGGGACCGGGTGAAGCTGCACCCTGGGTCCGGGTGAGACCAAACCAGAGGGAGTCGGACCTGCATTACCACCATTTGTCCACCATCCAGAGCTGAAAAGTCAGTGCCGACATGTACACATAAGGAACTGGTGGACATTGAAATTGGGTCTCAAAAGAAACTGTTGGTCCAGAAAGAAATTCACTACAGACTGATTCATTTGCCTGTCAGCATAACTATTATTGCTCGTCTCACATTTGGTTCTTATAAGTATATTTCTAGCAACACATGATCTCACTCATCTAGGGGAAATGATGAACAACATAGACTGATGAACAAGAACAGACCCAGAAACAAGGAGGCATCGATCGGACTGTCGGGCCTCAGAGGGAGGGTAGGGGAGGGTGGGGATTGGGGGGAGAGATCAACCAAAGGACTTGTGTGCATGCATACGAGCCTAACCAATGTTTAAGGACAACAGGGGGGTGGGGTGAGGGATGGGAATGGGGGGATGAGGACAAATATGTGACACCTTAATCAATAAAGAAATAAAAAAAATAAATAAATAAATAAATAAAAATCAACATATGTTTTCATACTACTTACAGAATGAAATTTTGGAGAAAAAAAGGCAAGCCAGTCCACAGTCCATCACCAGAGATGCCACTATGTGTGATAGGGAAACACTGTCATGTCCACAGGAGGGAATGGTTAGGTCACGGCACACACATACTAGGACACCCTGTATGTGTAAGTGACGAAAAAGGAAGTAGAGCTACAGAACTGACATGGGAAATATCCACCATCCATCTGTAAGTAAAAAGCCTCAGAACTATATGCATAAAATGATGTCTCTCATGTTAAAAATGCACACATGAAAAAGGATTTGAATGTATTTTTTTATCCAAAAACACCTTCTTTGGTCTCACACAGACATGCCTTGTTTGTGTCAGGAGTCATCAAGTAACACTGGATACTCTTCGAGACAATGCTATTTGAGGACAATGACAAATGGCTATTTAATCTCTTATTCAATGCATATTTTTCGGTAAATAATGGTTTGGAAACCAATACAAAGTATCTTGTGGAAATGTCAGGTGTTTACAATGGTCACATTGATAGCACTTCCGTTAGGTATTAATCCATGATTTTTAGCATGTCATTCTCTTTCGTGAGACGGTAAAGTCATCGAGCCAGGTACGGTTTGCTCAGATCTATTACGTGGGAAGCTAACTTCGAGATGCAACCAGGATACTCCAAGGACGAGACCGTTGATTGCCAATTGCCTTGAAGTTGGTTCCTCATCAGAAACCCAGCTTCTGGGCACCCTGTTGCCACCACTGCCACTGGCTCCCTCCATGCTTTTTATGACCACACTTCCCCGGAGCCCGCCCCGGCTCCTCTGCACGGCCCGTTCCACCAGGCGCAGCGCGATGCCGTTTTCTTTTCACTTTATTACTACGTGTCTGCACGGCTGCGTTTCCACATATAATTGTAATTATTCCTTCAGGCTCTCCCAGGAGATGACACATCCTCAAAGGCAAGGGCAGTGCCGTATTCTTCAGAAGCCTTGCCCCGGCATAGTGCTCAGGTCCTGCCAGTGTTCAGATTATGGAACTTACATAGCAATGGTAGTCTCTAACAAGCAGGTCCTCTTTTTTTCAATTTTTATTTATTTTATTTTAAATTGATTTCAGAGAGAAAGGGAGAGGGAGAGAGAGATAGAAACATCAACGATGAGAGAGAATCACTGATCAGCTGCCTCCTGCACGCCCTCTACTGGGATTGAGCCCGCAACCTGGGAATGGAGCTGTGACCTCCTGGTTCATAGGTCGACACTCAGCCACTGAGCCACGCAGGCTGGGCAGAGCCTCTTTTAAATGAATATTTCCATCTGAACAGTTTAGCACCTGTGGAAGATTTTATTTTCCGAAATGGTCATCACAGAATATCCCGTCCAAGGGAAGGTGACACTCCTCCCATCAAGTAGTGTGGCCTATGTCCTCCTCTTGCACCTGGGCAGACCTCTGTGACTGCGCCATCCCGTCAGCACAGGTGCAGTGATGCCACATGACTTCCAACGGTAGGGCTTAAAATCTCTGCGCCTCCGCTTCGTGCCCCTGGGCACTTGCTTTGGCAACCCAGCCACTGTGCGAGGAAGCCACACAGGCCCAGGGGCCGCCTCATGCAGGTGTTCCAGCCGAAGTCCCAGCTCAGCCCCATCAAGGGTAGACATGCGAGTGAGTCTTCGGATGATGGCTCCAGCCCCTAGCTGTTGTCACCTGCTGTTGCCGCAGGAAGAAGAAAAAGGCTGTCGCTGTGGAGTGCTGTCCGGATTACAGATCCATGAGCAAATAAGCAGTGGTTGTTGTGTAAAGCCACTGAGTACGGGAGGTAGCTCGTTTCACTGAAGGGCCCCACTGACTCACCTGCCGTGGAAATGCAGGCAGGCTCAGCCCGGAGCCCTCTCTCCTGTTTCCCGATCTTATTCCAGGCGCATGAGAGGCAACATGGTCCAAAGGAAGGAGGATTAGAACCGGCAGGATGACCGCAAACTAGGACAAAAGTCCCTGGAAAATCAAGGGCCCATTAACTTTCAAACAGAAACATTGAAATGTATCTGTGATGCCTGGGTTTGTTTTTTGAAAAGGCAGAGAAAAATATGTTAAGTGACTCCAGAATGACTGTGGCACACTCGTAAAATCTCACTGAGGTGTTAAAATCCAGGTAGAGGTATGGGAACTTGATTCTCAAAAGCTGGTGTTTTGTGATGAAGAGCCTGTTACTTGCTGCGGGACGCGGCGAGATCTGCCCCAAGTCACTGAGCAGTCGGCAGGAGCAGAGTGCGGTTGCGGACCTTGTCAACGCTTTGACACGTTAAGCCGCATCATGATGAAAAAATCACACAGGAGTGAGTGTGCAATGCAGACAAGTTAACTGCCTGGCCCACAGGCTTTCCTTCCTGGGAAATTACTTGTGACAGTTAAATTAACCTAAGGACAGGGAGGCTGGCAAAGATTTGCATACTTTCCCCCATTATTTGTGAACTGCCAAGTTCTTTTGAGAGCAGAACAGTGCACTTTTCTATTAACAATGAGACACATTATTTGGGAGGAAGCAGTGAGGAACGTGGGGCTTATCAAGCATTTCCATCTCTGAGAAAGCTCAGCACATGACCCAAGCAGCTCTGCCTGGTTCTTTAATGAAGATAGAATGTACTATTTTTATTAAGAAATAAAAGCTATTGGATTCTAATTTTTTTATTCCCACTTAAGTCAAACTACCTACTTTTGTCTTTGAAAATGGCAGCTGAGAATCCAAGGAGCCTGACTTTGCTAACGAGGGCCTTCCTTCCAACAGCCACGCTGGCAGCCCTGAGTGCTGCCACCTCTCGGCATGCGACACCCTCGCTGATGCAGTTGGAAGAAACAGACGCCCAGAGCTCTGCTCTTCCCTTTAGTGTTTTTCCTCTTTCCTCTTTCACCTGTCATCTCCAGTGGTCGCCGATTTAAGCAAATGACAAATCTGATTCCTAAACACACTTCTGAGGTTTTAAAATCAGGGCCGGTTTCTAAAAGGAGGTGGTTAGCATCCATTGTCATGTGGATGGCCTCCGGAAACTCCACTCTGCCCTACTGCCTGCGTCTGGTGGCTGAGAGTCAGTAAATATAATTATTAAACCCAAAATATTGGTAGAGTCTATGCAGAAAGATGCTCATCTCGGTGTTGTTATCTTTAAAATGTCAAAGGGTTAAAGACTGTCACATGCCTTGCATGGTGCAGAGCTTACACATTATGGTTATGAGGACCAGTGAGCAACTAGGGGATCTTATCTGAGACAGGCCCGAACAGTGTGGTAAGGAGACTGTGATTACGGCTGTGGGAGGGAGTTCATAGAAAAAGGAAGGAAACACATTCAAAGGCTAACAAAGGTTGCACTAGGGTGACAGAATAACGGGGGATTATTTTTCTTCTCTCATTTTTCTTTACATCCTGTATAGGTGCTTATGTTATTGACATAAAAGTTTTTTTAAAACAATTGTTAAATACTTAACAATGCTTGGATCCAGCAGGAGAGATTAGGGATCATTTTGAGCTGCAGCTAAATATGGAAGAAGTCTTGTCCTATTCCCCAGATCACGGGCACACAGGTGCCATCGATCAGGGGACACAGTCCTCTTGCAAGTAAGCTCTGTTCCCTTTCCTAATTTTCCTCAGAAGGAGTCTTTGCTTGACTTCTCCACATAGCTCTTCCATAGACTCACCCGCACACAACTTGCAGTGAACCAAGGCATTCTGTTTATGAGTAGGAGTGAGTAATATTTTTCTTTTGAATTTAGAAAACAGCAAAGTGCACGTCCGGAATTGCAGAGCTGTTTTTTGAGAAAACAAGACACAGTCTATATGAAGAGATAACGAAGAATATACAATGCGATGCCATCAAAGGTAAGCCTGATTTTGAGGAGAAACCTTAAAACTCGCATAGGAAAGCCAGTAAGAAGGGGAAGTGGAATTTGCAAAATAGATGTAGTTGATCCACAAACTTTACAGGCAAGTGTTGGTATAAACAAAAGTTAGATTATAAGCAAAACTTACATTACATTGGCGGGGGGGGGGGGGGGGGGGGGGGGGGGGGCGGCGGTGTTTTGGGGTTCCGCAGGGTCTGGGTTGCACCCTGCAGGCGTTTGGCTTGCTATTCTTTCCTGAGCAGGTTACTACTGCAGTTCCCATTGTGCTTGGAACACAAATGCAGATTTGAGGGGTTCCCAGAAAGCTCTGCTCTCTTCCCTCCCCTTTACCAGGGGAGTTTCTTTGCCTAAACAAGTTTAATCATGGGTGATTTTGGTTTTCCTGTCCAATACACACTTTTGTTTAAAATATTATTCTAGTTATAAGCAGTTAATAATAGACAAATGCAAAATTTATAAAAAAATGTGTTTAAAGTGTTCATTTTGCTTTTACCCTGCATGCATCCAAAATAATTCCATCAAAAGCTTATATTCACTTCCCAAATATGAGACTAATATTCCTGAAATTCTGGCTGATGTCTTTTGGTCTCATGAATATCATTTTTATTTGCATATATTTGAAATAAAGGCAAAGGGCCAATAACATTATCTGTACCTTGCTTGAAGCCATTTCCCTCCCAAAAGAGTTCCATTAAAAAGCAGCATTCTCTTAGCAAATATATTTCATAATTCTGTCACGTGGCTGTCATAGTTATTTGTTAATATGGTTACAAGAAATTCTTCAAAAAGCAATCAGTTGGGTATAACAGCTAAACTAACTTTCCTCACCACTCAACCCCCGTAGAAAGCGACAGACAGGTCCTGGGGGGCTCCGTGTTCCCAGCAGGAGCCCCACGATCGGGGCTCCATGTGGACAGACTGCATCCACGCTCGAGCTAATGCCTGTGGGAATCAGCGAGCACCTGTCATTCAGCTGTCACACGATTCATGCGTGAGTCAGGTGCGTGAGTCACACCTCCTCTTCTTTTGACAGTAATCCTTTTTACTGCTCTAATTTTTGGATGTAATTTTAGTGGATTTAACCTGCATCAACTCAAAATTATGTAATTAATTATACTCAGCTTCAAATATAATTACTGTTTAATCTCAGCCTGTCAGCCCGACACCCAGCAGAAATCCAAACACACAACGGCAGGCATGGCTGGGTGGGAGCCTGTTCAGTTTGCTGGTTCCTCCCAGCTCACTAATTATATAAGTTGTATTTGTTTTTGCTTTAAAAAAATCTCAGGAATTAATCAAGTTTATGCCATTAACTTGGACCCGAGGCTTGGAGAAGTCAAGGGATAGCAATCCTGAAGTACGTTTCCCTTAATAGTCATTTTGAAAGGGTTTAGTTGGTGTAATTTATTAAAAAGTTCCTATGGTCACATAAACTTGGTCTATGCTGGTTTAAAAGATTAAGTAGGTTTCTTTACCATAGGGTTTCTGGGTCTTTAAAATGTTAATATATGTTGCAAATAACCTCCAAGAGGTGGGATATAAAATGTTTTCAAATTGCTTTGTACAGAGAACATGCTTTCCTTAAAAAACACAGCAGCGGCTTTATTGAGATATAACTCACATATGAAATCCCCTTGTTTTAAAGGTACAGTTAAATGACTTTCGTGACTGTACAGAGTTGAGCAGTCATCACTAAATCCAGGTTCAGAACACTCCATCGCCTCAGAAGCACCCCTGTTCCCATCTGCTGTCACTCTGACTTCCTACCTCCAGCCCCAGGTAACCACCAGCTGACTTGCCTTCGTATAGATTGGCCTCTTCTGGAAATTTTATCTGGCTTCTTTCACCCACATAATGTTTTTGAGGTTCACTCAGTTTTAGCCTGTATCACAAGTTCATTCCTTTTTAGTGACAAATAGTATTGCATATAGATGTACCACATTGTTTTCTTATCCTTTCGTGAGGTTATGGACATTTGGATCATTTCCACTTCTTGGTTACTATCAGTTATTATGAACATTCATGTACAAGTCTTTGTATAAACACATTGTTTCTTTAAAAAATATATTTTTATTGACTTCAGAGAGGAAGGGAGAGGGAAAGATAGAAACATCAATGATGAGAGAGAATCATTGATTGTCTGCCTCCTGCACACCCCCTACTGGGGATCGAGCCCGCAACCCAGGCACGTGTCCCTGACTGGAATTGAACCCAGGACTCTTGAGTCCACAGGCCAACACTCCATCCACTGAGCCAAACTGGCTAGGACTGTATGGACACATTGTTATTTCTCTTGAGAACTAGGAATGAAATTGAGAATCACATGGTAGATTTCTGCTTAATTTTTTAAAAAATATTTTTCTATTGATTTCAGAGAGGAAGAGAGAGAGAGAAACATCAGTGATGAGAAAGAGCCATTGATCGGCTGCCTCCTGCACACCCCACATCAGGGATTGAGCCAGCAACCCAGGCATGTGCCCTCACCAGGAAGTGAACCATGACCACCTGGTTCATGGGTCAACTCTCAACCACTGAGCCACACTGGCCGGGCTCTGCTTAATTTTTAAAGAAACTTCCAAACCGTTTGCACTCCCACCAACAGTGTATGGGAGTTCCAGTTCCACATCTTCACCAACTAGTGGGTGTGTAGTACTATCTGGGTCCCTGATGGCCAATAATGTTGAGCTTCTTTTCATGTGTTTATTGGCCATTCATATATCTTCTTTCTCAAGTACCTATATAAACTGTCCATTTTAAAGTTTATTTTCTTTTTAGTGTGCTGCAAGAGTTCCTTGTACTCTAGATACAAGACCTTAATCAAATATGATTTGCAAACATTATCTCTGTGGTTTTTCTTTTCACTTTTTAAATGGTGTTTTTTAAGCACGAAATGTTTAATTTTGGTGAAGTTCAATTAATGAAGTTTCTTCTTTTATCACTTGTGCTTTTTTTCATTGTATCTGTGAAGATTCTAAGAGTTTATAATTTTTGCTTTTACATTTAGATAGATGATTCATTTGGAGTTAAACTTGATTGTGATGGGAGAGAAGGATTTAAAGATATCTTTTTGCAAATGGATATCCAATTATCCCAGCACCTTTTGTTGAAGACTATCCTCTCCCTACTGAATTGCCTTGGCACCTTTGTTGAAATTCAATTGAGCATAAATGTAAGAGCCTTTAATATGTTAACGATGTTGTGACTCTCCAACTGGGAGGATACAGAATGTTTCCCAAAATGTTTTTAACAAGGAATCCTACTCTCCCCTTCTCCACCCCGCCCCCTTTAAAACAGAGGTTCTCCCTGAGCACACTTTAGGGAAAGCTTCTCTAACTGCTCAGGACTCTAACTCTTGATTGCAACTTTATTGCTTGCTTTTAGAGCCTGAGAGGCTGAGTGTTGTATTTGAAACTGCAACACCAAAGACATAATTTCTAATAATATGCTTATAATCAACAGAATAAGAAATGCATGTAAGGGCTGTGGAAAATATTTGTTATCGAATTAGCTCTCTCTCTCTCTCTCTCTCTCTCTCTCTCTCTCTCTCTCTCTCTCTCTCTCTCTCTCTCTCTCTCTCTCTCTCTCTCTCTCACACACACACACACACACACACACACACACACAAGGAAGTTTTCTTATGGGCTTAGTGGGTGAAACTTTGGAAGTATGGAGAATTCTGCAATGGTGTTTTTTAAATTTTTAGGGCAATGTATCTTGCTTGATCATGACATCTGAAAGTATCAGTAGTAAGGTGTTACAATAAAGAATACTTACTTGCACACACTTTATCACATATATGCACACACACATATATATATACATATATACACACGTTGGTGATATAGTTTTCGTTTTTAAAGGATTTTGTCTTAATATTCTTATTTAACCAAACATAATGCAAAATGCTGGATAACAGCTTAAACGACCTTGCTAAAATGACAATACTCTGCCTTTAGCATATTACAACAGAAAAAAAACTCAGTACAAAAACAAAAAGCGAAATCAAAATGAGTGTCTCTTTATCACAGTATTTATCTGCAGAGGACGAAAAATATAAAGGTCCGTGATGGGGGTGGGGGAGGGGGCGGAGACAGCAAAAGCGCATTGTCTGCGCGGAGCCTGGTGCCTGGGTGGCCCAATGGCAGGCACAGGAGGTCCTAGAAAACCACAAAAAACAACGCGTAATGCTGCTTTCTGCATATTTCAGGTGGCCTATCCCACCGCACAGATGAGAAGTGACGGCAGCCCTGGCCGGGCAGCTCCGTTGGTTAGCGCATCCTCCCTGAACGCCAAGGTTGCGGGTCCCATGCAGGTCAGGGCGCCTACAGGAAGCAACTCAGGAACGCCCGAATAGGTGGGGCAGCAAGTCGATGTTTCTCTCTCTCCAAAGTGAGTAAATAACAAAATTCAAAAGGAGAAGTGACTGCGTGCACAAGTTCCCAAACAGAAAACGACAGTCTTCTGATTTTGCCGCCCACAGGGTGTAGAGCGGGGGCTGTGTTTCCTTGAGAAACGTCAGCATATTCGGGCAGGGTTTGGGATGTCAAGCACCCGCCCCCATACACACCCTGGTCCGTGCTGGCATTCCTCCAGTTTGAGGCCAGAGCCCGCCTCCATCCTAGCCTCGCTGTTCTTTTTACGGGCCTGGAGTGCTCCTCGGAGTGTAAGTCTCAACCCTTCTTCGCGAATGGGTTGAAGTAATTGGCCAGTTTAGGAAATCCAGGGCCTAGTATATCGTTCGTTACCTGAAACCGCGCTGGCGGGTCGCTCAGCACTTAGGGCTGTTTCCCCAGGATGGTTGGGTACTTCCGGGCTACCCCCGCCGAAAGGCCGTTCGCGGGGGTGGTTTTTGACGGTTTGTCTTTGGCCTGCGTGTGTGGGCTCGTGTTTTTTCCCCGGGGCCTGTCACGCTTCCCTGCAAGGCCCGTTCCTCGAAGCAGAGGCGCGAGGCGAGGCCCGCACCTGGTTCAACAGCCGCCGCGCTGCCCGCGGGACCTTGGCAACCGCGCGGTGGGCGGGGCCGGTGACGTCACGGCCGGCGGCGCTGCCGGCCGACCTCCGGGTCTCGCGAGGGCTGGCGGGTTCCCGGAGGGATGGAGAAGGCCTGCGCGCCCCGCACATATCGGGCCCCCACGTTACTGTCCCGCGCGCGGGTGGCGGGAGCATCTCTTGCCAGCCCCGTGCAGTTCCGCGCCGCTCGACAGTTGCAGGACGGATGGGGCAGGGGGCCGATGGAGCCGGATGCAAACGGGAAGCCGCTCCCGCGAGGGCCAGGGGCGCACAGCTTTCCCGGGAGAATCCGGGTCCGGCAGAGCCTCCTCCCCGGAGGAGGCCGCCGCCCTAAAGGGAACTAGGGAGGCTCCCTCCTGGAGCGGCCTGCCCTCTGGAGACCTCGGATGGCAGGGGATGGAGAACCCGTGCAGTGGTGGGACGATGCAGTTGTCCACCGGGCTCGGATTTTTCTGAGCGAGAAGACCGATAGGAAAGCAGTATATTTGCAGTCATATGGAAACCAGCTGTTGTAGACGTTTTTTGTAAAACCGCAGTGTCGGTTCCAGCATCGGCACACCAGTTCCTCTTGTCTGTAAAGCTCTGATGCAGACCGCTACGGGGTGGTTACAGATAAACTCCCACGTCACTGCCAGTGACCACTAGGCTGTTTCTCAGCCTGTTAACCTCAGGGCTACTACACCTTGCACATGAAATAACAAATGTAGTGGGTGAGGGATGACATGGGGAGGAAGTGACCCGCAAATCTGGAAATTCCAGCCAAGTGATTATATATCCCTACTTAATGACTTGCATTCTTCACATGTCCAATCCTTCTATTTACTTTGCCAAGACAAACGCCCTTTGAACCCAAACATTTATTGACCCCAGTCCCAGACAAGTCACGGAAGAGGCCAGAGGGGATGCAAACCATCTACTTCCAGCCCAAGTACAATTGCAGGGACTCGCTGCTCAGTTTGCCGCCCCTCCCTCCCCGCCCCCAAACCCTAGTCAGGTCTGATTGAAAACCATCTGCATACAGCCATTCCAACTATAAGTACAGATATATTTACCAAAGTGAATGTAAGTGATTTTTCAGCTGTTCACACCACTGCTTCCTGTAGGTTGACTTTAATTACCTTAATACATTCATTCATTTTGATTAAATTAAAAAGAGGGGAGAAGAGGTAGGTTGTGAAATGACCCGAAATAGACACCTATCCTCAAAGTGTCCATACACTCTGGGAAATTTTCCAGAGGAAGACAATGTTAACCCATGCTGGGTTAACTTAAACTATGTTGTTCATTTGCTTAGATATATTAGAAGTGGGAAAAATTTCCCCCATTTATTTACAACCAACTTCTAGATACTTCTTGTGAATTATAGCCTGTTCTTTTTTTAAACATTTTTTTTTTTCAGAAGTGTGGACAGAAACACCTTTACTGTTTAGAAAATGAATTTTATTTTCTAGGAAAGTAGAGAACGTGAGAGCACTTACAAAGGGAGGGTCATTGTCATAAAACTTGGGTTTCAGAGTGTTGTTTGAAGGGCAATAGTGCCATGTACCCACGTGTCCATCATTTTAGAATCACTTCAGTCTGAACCAGCTCTTCCCCTCAGTGTTGCATTGCTTTGGGGAAACATCACACTTTTTATACTCAAGGAACGTAAGTTTATTTCAGAGAATGGTAAACAGGGTTTGAAACCCTGCACAGAAACTAAAAGGAACTTCTTGTGTGAGAAACTGTGGCGGATCAAGGATGGCTGCAAATTCTTTGTCACCACCTCTCCCTGTGTCCCCCGACTTTCCCAAGGTGGAATTTATTTCCTCTCCCCTTGAATATGGGTGGCTCTGGGACTGCTGAATTACTAGAAAGCCTGGGAGGTGGTGGGGTGCCCCTCAGAGTCTAAGGCTTAAGACGGCCTGGAGGTTTTCATTTTCTGTCTTTTGGGGGAGCCCCAAACTCCCACACCGAGGGGCCATGTGCCCTGCCTGGAGGGGGAGGAGCAGGCTGCCGGCCCTCCTGGGCTCCTCCAGGGGCTGCAGCTCAGCCACCCAGTGGAAGGCACCAGGGGAAACCAGCAGAGCCACCGGCTGAGCTGTCAACCCACAGAAGCTAGAAAGCAAACAAAGTGGTTGTCATCGTAAGCCACTAAGTTTGGGGTAATTTGTTTCTTAGCAAGAAATAACCAAAATAGAAAGCAAACCATTCACTGGCACCATCTCTTGGTTAACAGGGAATAGCTTTGCTTTATTGGAAAGACAGCTAGACCGCTTCTATGGATTGAGTTTTGGCTGATGATTTCTTGTGAGTTACAGAGGGTTCAGGCAAGGATTCCTGTAATTAGCAGGGGGCGGGGAGGAGAGATGGACTCAGAAAAGACCGAGGGAGTAGGGGGCAAGGAGTGACCGTGGGGCCTGGGCTGCTGGTGGCAGACATGAGGAACCAAATTAATGCTGTGAATAAAACCAGTGACCCCGAGGCAGTGTTGAGAGGAGTGGGGAGGAGTGATAAAAATAAATGCATGCTTATTCAAATACACATGTTTCTTCATATGCCACATCAAATTACCTTCTCCACTGCATTGTGGGAAATGCTGCCTAGAAGGAACACCCTTTTTATACCTCCTGGCTTCTTTTAAGAAGTCCTTCCGGAGAAAGTAAGTACATAGGGATTTTCTCATTAAAAACCCCCAAAACTGGGACATGTTTTCTTGCATAATGGAACTCAGATCTTTCTTCATTGCTCCATGTGACACTTGGCCCCATCAACACGCTTACACAGACACATTCACACAGAGAAACACACACACACACACACACACACACACTCACAGACCCACACTCTAATAACAGGGTGTTGTTCAAACTGGCAAACATTATGAAAAATTTTCAGCTTTTATATTTACGGAGTTTATTTGATACAAATGTTTTGGTATATTTGAAGGAAATTATTTTATTCATGTTTTCCAACATGTAAGAATAAAACCATAAAATTAAAATTACATCTTTGATTTGTATAATTATCTTCGCATTTAACTATTAAATTGAGATTTTTGTTATTAACCTTTCTTTAAAAATCAAAAAGAAAGTATGCTCATTGGGTAAAAGTAAAGCTTCTCTTGATTTTGAAAAATTCCAGTTTTTCCACCTCTGGAAGGCTTGGGTTACGGTCCCAGGAGCACGAATTTCCATTCCCGGGCCTTCCTCTATAAAACGACGGATCCCTGTATGGGAGTTTCATAAGCTGCAGAGGGGAATCGCTCGGCTGTGTCTTAAAGATGGAATACATTAAGTTGCACGTAATTTTAAAAATAACTTATTGTTGCAGTTGTTTCTTTCCTTACCCAGGAGTTACAAGAGCATTTTCTTTCTTTTTAAAAAGATTATATTTTATTGATTTCAGAGAGGAAGGTAGAGGGAGAGAGCGACAGGAACATCAATGATGAGAGAGAATCATCGATTGACTGCCTCCTGCACACCCCCTGCACACACTGGCCCAGCACAAAAGCATTTTCTTAAAATCCCTAAGCAGTTAATTATTTGGGCTATTTTTTTAAAATGCCTGGATTTTAAAAAATTGCATTTAGTTAGAGGACTTCCTAGATACCCCTTTGTGGTTTATTTTTTATTGAGAAACATTGATCCGTTGCCTCCAAATAGGGATTGAACCTGAAACCTGGGCTTGTGCCCTGACCAGGAATTGAACTGGCGACCTTTTAGTGCAGGGGACGATGCCCAACCAGCTGAGCCACACTGGCCAGGTGCCCCATTTGTGTTTTACTGTGTGATGAATTTCTCCTGTTCTTTCTCTACGTTTACACGGACTTGGGGCTGCAGAGCTGTGGGCAGTCATGGAAGTCACTAAGTTCTTATCCTGCCAGTTTAACTTGGTAACCGTGGCTGGGAGAGCCGTGTTTGCAAGTGATTAGTCAGAAAGATCTCGTTTTGTGTGTCAGCTTCTGCAGTGGAGGCGGGTTCATGGTGCCTCCAGGTGGGCAGAGCCGGACACTCTGGCCCCGCCTTCCCCATGAGAAGAGCCTCTGCAGGTGCAGGAGCGGCACTCGGAGCCCTGCTCATCCACAGGCAGGGGCAGCCATCAGTACGGCAGGCACTGCCCGGTGCTCCCGGCGCTCCGGGTGTTGGGGAGCACACGGGACTTGGTTGGAAGGCTTGTAAGGAGGACATTCTGGTAAAAGGGAAGTGTGTGGAAGGCCACCCGCCCTGTTTATCAGAATTCCGACTTAGGGGAGTATCGAAGGTGGCGCCCCTAATTATTCCCTGACCTTTCCAAACAAGTCTGTGCACGTGCAGACCCTTGGGTGTTTACTGGAATCCTTATGCCTAATCTTTGGGTGTCCTTGCTTGAAAGACACTACAAACACATGTGTCCTCCCACGATTACTTACTCTGATGATTGTATGTAAAAGATAAACTTTATCTCAAACTGCTGCAACTGCAATTGAGGCTGCCTGGTCCCTTTGGCCAGGCCGTCCCTTAGCCTCTCTTTCACAGTAAACTTTGTATCAGAGTAATCCATTCATCCATCGCTCAGGGTCTGCTGGTCAGCCCCGGCATCCGGGCACCTCTGAGCTGAGACCTGGCTGGTGGGATTCCTGCCCTGCCCTTCCTTACTCTGTGCCTCCATCCCTACATGGGACCGGGGTACCTTACAATGGAAACCCCCCTGTACGGAGAGTTCTTCACAAACGCGGTGTGTGGCCCAGGCAAGGCACTCAGCACCTGCAGGTCTTAGTGGACGGATTCATCGATCTCTGAGATAAGCAAGGACAAGCAACAGATGCTCAATTCAATAATAAAAAGAAGACGATTTTCCCACGTCCGTTTTTAAAAGAATACGCTGTCCTTGATTGCAAGACAATAATCTAATATTCCTTTCTGCCCCTTAATCCAGAAGCAAGAAGAATGGGGGTGGGTGTCACTGTGATGTTCCACCCCAGGGCAGGATGAAAAAGTTGTGACAATGGGGCTGGGAAAACAAAGAACATTGTTTGTTATTATTTTTATGTATTTATTTGTTTGTTAATCCTCAACTGAGGAAATGTTTCTCATTGATTTTTAGAGAGAGCAGAAGGGAAGAGGGAAAGAGAGAAACATTGATGTGATAGAGACATATCAATTGGTTGCCTCCCACAGGCACCCCGACTGTGGCTGGGATCCAATCTGCAACCCAGGTACATGCCCTTGATCAGGAATCAAACCCAAGACCCTTCGGTGCCTGGGATGATACTCTAACCACTGAGCCACTGACCAGGGCCATTTAGTGTTATTTTTAAAGGAATGGGGATGAATAGTAGTTACCATGGGACAAGGAAAGAAGCTTGTTAGGGAATCTGGAAGCCAAGGTGTGCGGAGTTAGAATGTGATGGGGAGACTGCCTGCCTAGCCCACATCAGGCCCTTTCCCCAAGAGGGACCTGGCTTCCCATTTAAATCAGCTTCTTACGCAGATGACTGGCTCAGGGACACCACGTTGAGTGACATCAGGCCAATTTTCACCCCGTGTCTGGAAATGAGATCAGAGATGGCCAGTGTGTAGTGTTCCCTGTGTAAGGTGATCTGAACCACGCCCTTCTGTGACCTCTCAGGCCACGTGTTCAGAGGAGCAGCAGAGCTGGTCACAGAGGTGACAAGGTAGGCGGCTTCAGGAAGGGAAATAGAGGCAAAAGGCAGAAGTGGGGGGTGGAGGCTGCCTTGCTCCTGGGGCCAGGCTGCACGCAGTGTGCCCACCTCCAGGGCCCCTCCAGTAAACTGGTGAGCATCCTGAGGTATCCAATCGAAAGCGGCAGGAACATGCTCACCTAGTGGAGGCTAACGAGGAGGCTCAGTAAAGAAAATGTCCTTGGCCCAGAAGTTGGGTTCTTAGGCAGCAGAAGGAAGGTGAACCCTGACTCTGGCAGCTGCACAGGGTCCTTGCACAAGCTGGCCCATGCCTGCTCTCCCTCCCCTCTCTGCTCCTCCAGGTTGGCTCATCCGGGCCTGGGACCCAGCCTCACCCGGATCCAGGGGCACACGACTTCACCCGGACCCGGGATCCAGCGTCACCCGGACTCAGGGTCGCATGGCCTCACCCGGACCCAGGGGCGCGTGGCCTCACCCGGACCCAGGGGCACGTGGCCTCTTCCAGACCCAGGGGCGCGCAGCCTCTCCCAGGCCCAGGGGCGCGCGGCCTCACCCGGACCCAGGTGCGCACGACCTCACCTGGACCCGGGACCCAGCCTCACCCGGATCCAGGGGCACATGGCCTCACCCGGACCCGGGATCCAGCTTCACCCAGACCCAGGGGCGCGAGGCCTCACCCGGACCCAGGGGCGCGTGGTCTCACCCGGATCCAGGGGCACACGACCTCACCCGGACCCGGGATCCAGCTTCACCCAGACCCAGGGGCACATGGCCTCTCCCGGACCCATGTGCGCGCGGCCTCACCCGGACCCGGGACCCAGCCTCACCCAGATCCAGGGGCACATGGCCTCACCTGGACCCGGGATCCAGCTTCATCTGGACCCAGGGGCGCATGGCCTCACCCGGACCCAGGGGTGCGTGGCCTCTCCCGGACCCAGGGGCGCATGGCCTCACCTGGACCCAGGGGCGCGTGGCCTCTCCCGGACCCAGGGGCGCATGGCCTCACCCGGACCCAGGAGCGCGTGGCCTCTCCCAGACCCAGGGGCGTGTGGCCTCTCCCAGACCCATGGTCGCGTGGCCTCACCCGGATCCAGGGGCATGAGGCCTCACCTAGACCCAGGGGTGTGTGACCACACCCGAGCCCAAGGGCACGCAGCCTTGCCCGGACCCGGGACAGTACCCTTTATCTTTATTTCAAGATTCCACTAGTCAATTAGCTAAGAAATGTTCTCTCCTTTCTCCTTCACTTCACCTGCTGAGCCACGATCATCCCAGCTCCAGTAGGCTCACACTTCTGGTTCCGAGCCAAAAGCTGCAGCCAGTCCTGGAAGTTCTGAGCGTCCAGAGCCTAGGAGCCAGCCTCTGCTGTCTCCTGATCCAGGTGCGAGAGGCTGGTCCCCAGGGGTCCCTCCGCAGGAAAAGCTGCGGCGCCCAGCTGCAGGCCTCTTCCAGGGACCCTGGTATCAGAGCAGCAGACAGGGCGCTCCATCTGGCTGAAACTGGGTGTCCATGCACCCTGGTGTTTGGGAGTTGGGGGGGGGGGTTCCCCTCCACCCCACTCATGGATCACCATGATGGAAGGATGAAGAGGAAGAATGGAGAGGGAATCCCACCTTCACCCTTTACGATCTGGGACCAGTCCTTCGGCTTCTCCAATTCCCGCACTACAGGTGGGCCTCGCAGGGCTGTGTGCGGAGTGCAGAGGGTGTGTCTAACCCTACCGCACGCAGAACATTAGCTGGTCTTTGTATCCAGGCAGAAAGCCTGTTCGACACCTCAACCTGTCACTCTTGTCCCCGTTAAGCTTCTCTGCCAGCATCACCCTCATCCCAAGTCTTGTCTCCTCTTCCACTAAATGACGTGTCCTGCGGACACTTGTTTTCTCACGTGGCAGTCAGGAGTCCCGCTTTATACGGCCCCTTTTTCCTTTTTTAAAAAAAAATATATTTTATTGATTTTTTACAGAGAGGAAGGGAGAGGGAAAGAGAGTTAGAAACATCGATCAGCTGCCTCCTGTACACCCCCTACTGGGGATGTGCCCGTAACCAAGGTACATGCCCTTGACCGGAATCGAACCCGGGACCCCTGAGTCTGCAGGCCGACGCTCTGTCCACTGAGCCACACCGGTTGGGCGGCCCCTCTTTCTTTTCCTAATGCTGATGAGGTCCAGATATAGGGTTGCAGCTTTTATTTTTCTAAGGAGAAATATTGCTTCCTTTCTGTGTAAACAGTACACGTGCTTAGAATTATTTGGTGATCAATACTAATTAGGTATTCTGTTCAGTGGATGCTTAAAGTTTTCATTCCAGACTTCCACCTAGTCACTTGGAATTAGTTAACCCAAACTCTGTATTGATTAAATTGTCACCTTCTTGTTTGACCTCCTTTGTAAGAAAAAACAAAGTCATTCAGTTGTATTCCTTTAAATGTCAGACCTAAAAATCAAACTGTGGGCATAAAAAAGAAAAAGCAAGACATGCAATTATGTTACAGCAAAATGCTGCTTATGAATTCAATTAAAATGAACTTTTGTTGAGACAAAAACTAGAATCCTATGAAAAATAGTTAGAGCCTCTCTTTATCTTTCTCTCTCTCTCTCCCCCTTCCCCCATTCCTTCATTCTTATTTTCTAATAAATCTTACTCAGACTGGGACCCCACTGGGAAATTTTACTTTTAGTTTGGGGAAATGTCAAATACCAGTGGTGGGAATATCAGCATGATTAAGTAACATTGTGAATGATCGCTTCTCTGTCACATGTGTTAAAAATAGTCCAGGGTATTTTTTTCTTTCTAAATTCTGTAAAAGGAAAAAAAGTTACCTTTGGACTAAAGTAAGGAGGGAGTGCTTTCCTAAGGGGAAACGCAGGGCGGTGAGCCTCAGCAGGCAGGGCACGTGCCCCCTCCCCCAGCTCTCGGGGGCCTCGGGACCGGCACACAGGCCACCAGGGACAGTGGCTCTGGAGAGGAGCAAAGGCCCTTCGGTTTTCAGTGGGAGAGTAAGTGCTGCTCTCTGAAACTTTCTGGGGGCCTCGCCTCTGGGGCAGGGGTCTCACCCTGTCCCCAGTAAGGCAACAGAAATTCAAACCTGACCCCTCAGCCGAGTCTGAAAAAACAGCTCTTCCCTTTAGTTCTCAGCCTAAAAGATGGGACTTAGCACCCGTAGTGGTTCCCACCCATCTTCCCATCTGCCCCCCATCCTGAGCAGCCTGACCTGCAGCCCCAGCACTGGGGACCCTGCACAGGGAAACAGTAGCCTGTTGCTCACTTTGGTCCCAAAAGCTCCACTCTTGTGTTTTCAGCACTCCTCCCGCCCCAAGCTGAGTCAGAGGAAGGACTAGGATTGATTCAGACAGAACAAGGGGGAAAGATGCAGGCCAAAGATTTCAGGGGAGGGTATTTCTAATTATCTATTCCTAGAGGCCAAATTCAGCAGGAAACTCTCAGCCCTCACGTGACTTGGAAGGTGCAAACCCACAGCAGGTGCTGCTTAGTCTGTGCCTCCTAACTTGCAGGTGCCTAAGAATTAAAGGTAATAAAGAAACTAGTCAAAATATAAGCAACAGGACAACCCCAAACCCAGGAGGCAATGGATCGATGTTTCTCTCCCTCTCGCTCTCCTTTCCTCTCTCTCTCAAATAACATAACATAACATAACATATACTCAGGTGAGGATTAAAAAAAAAAAGTATATACAAGTTAAAAAGTAAGATGGGTTATCACTGAATTCAGAGTATGTATTTTTAAATATTGCCAGAACTCTAAATACTCATGTGAACATACAGGAACAACTTGAGCTGAGTAGATTTGGGCCTGGCAGGTTGGTCTTTTCTGTATTTCTAAAGTTTACAATATTGCATAAAAATTTATTACGGGAAAACTGAAAAAGTAGGAAAGTAATGACTCATAAGTTCACGTCTACACAATGCCACAAAAGCTGGAGGATATCGAGAAATCCAGTTAATCTGTAAGCATATTTGACCCACAGTTAATTCAGAGCTATTCTAGGTAAGACATAAGGGAGGCCCCACCCTGTGGGATGTGAGGTCACAGAGCAAAGGACCTTGCTCAGTGATGGCTGCTTTGGGGTCTTCATTCCTGCAGCCCTGCCCGCTGACTGCTGCTGTGCAAATCTGGGCAGGTTGTAGGTCCTCTCTAAGCCTCAGTTTCTTCATCCATAAAATGGGATAATACTGTACTAGTATTTGCCTTCTAAGTTGAATAAATTTAAGTAAAATGCTAATATCTATAAATTTGCCGAGAATAATGCCTGGAATGCCGTGAGCCCTCAAAAAGGTCCCACATCAACTGGCTGGGCGGCAGAGACTGGGTCATTCATTTCGTGTCCAAGTAAGGGAGCATTTACAGCTTTATAGATGCAGTGGGACCTTTGCCTACATTTTCCATCTTTTCTCTTCTTTTTGGTCAAAGATAGAGTTGAAACCAGATGGGATGTCATATAATTACAAACCTACAGCTTTCCTGTTTCTTTTAGATTGGTACCTAATTTGGGAGTATGTGGGTAGATGAGGCCGAAAAGCATTCCTTTGAGTAATACCTGCAAACAGGAATTAGAGATTACAATTTTCAGAACAAAAGACAAAGCGAAAGCCCTGGCTCTACACAGAGAAATCCTGTTTTAAAACTTAGAGGATGCTTTGACCTTTACTTTATGAAAAACGGACAATCTTACATTCATTTGGCCTATTTTCTGCTGTGTGTGTGTGTGTTTTTTTTAAACCAAGTCCCCTGCCTGAAAGCTAAGCCTATTTATGGTGAGCACTGTTTTTTCAATTAGGTTTATTTTCATTTTCCCATAGGCCATGTTAGCTGAGAACGTCCACAAGTTTATTTTTCTTTCCTTTTTCCTTGCTATAATAACTTTAAAATAAAATATACAGCACTTAAATCTACTGGCTTTCTTTTGAAATCCTAAGTCTGAAATTGTTTGTTCTCACACATTTAGGAGTGTGGTCTAGTCCAAGTTTGTGGGGCGCTCGCCCAGTGTCACGATCACCCCGTTTTGCCCACTTTGTGAGGTGCCCTGTAAGCCGATGCCAAACAAATGGCCCTGGAGAACCACGATGAGTTTGTTACTTGGCTTTTCCCAGAAAACTTCTGTTGGACATCAGATGATATTGCTTCAGTTCCCAAGCTCAGGGTGGGCAATCCGTCTTCTCCACGGCCCCTCATTTTGGGGGGAGAGGGTGGGATTAAGACCAAAACCCTCACCACCTCCCGAAGAGTCGGGCCACAGAAAGGAGGCTCTGGCCGGAGAGGAGCGGGCGCGGGCCCGCCTGCAGTCGGGGCCGGAGCCCGCGGGGGCGGGAGGCGCGCAGCTGCAGAGCGGACTCCAGTCCCCGCGCTCCCGCGGCCCCGCCCAGCGGCGGTCACCCGCGGCCACCGCGTCCCCGCCCGGCCGCCGGCTCCCGCGCCGCCTCCTCCCCGGGGACCTGGGGCCGGAATGCCGCCACCACCGCCGGGGGCGCGGTGCCCCGGAGGGCGGAGCAGGGTGGAGCCGGGCGGCCGGCGCGCCCTCCGCCCAGCCTCCCGTCCCCCCTCCCTCCCGGCTCCCCCGCCCTTGCCCTCCGGCTCCCTGCCCCCCACCTACGCTCCCGCCCGCTTCCCTCCCTCCTCCCGGCTCCCCTTCTCCCGCCCCCCCTCCCTCCCTCCAGGTCCCTTCCTTTCTTCCTCCGGGCTCCTCCAGGTCCCCTCCTCCCCCAGCCCCTCCGCCAGGCCCCTCCTTCCCGCCTCCGCACACCCCTCCCCCCTCGCCCCTGGACCCCGCCTCCCCTCCCCCCGGCTCCCCCGGCTCGCGGAGCTCCCGCGCGGTTGCTATGGAGGCGCCCGCGGCCGCCTGGCGGGAGCTGCCCTGGGGCCCGGGGGACAGCGGCGACTCTGTCCGCGGCCGCCGCGCCTCGCCCCCTCGGGCCCAGGAACAAAGCGCGCCCTCCCCCGCTCGGGAGTGTCTGTGGGACCGCCTGCGCCCCGGCCCGCAGCTGAAGACCACCGCGAATCGCTGGCCCCAACCCCTGTGCGCAGGAGCCCTGGGGTCGGGGTGGCAGCTGCGCGCAACCGAGCTACCTTCCCGGCCCCCCCAGATCGCCCCCGCTTCTCCCCATCCCCACCCCCACCCCGGAGGTGTCACTGGGGCCGGGGGGCGGCCAGGTGGTCCCCTTTAACGGGGACTGTCCCTTTTTGTTGGGGGCTGGAGCAAAGGCCAGGCCCATTTACATAGGCAAATGGGGTTTGTGGCCCCAGTTCAGTGCAGTGCCCCACAGCTGACGGCTCTCACCGCGTCCGGACCCCACAGCGTCCCGTCTAAGGGGCTTTCTGTGCGCGGCCGTGCGCGTGCGGGTAGGAGCGACGGGAACTGGCGGCTCTGAGGTCGAGGTCGGGCTTGCGGAAACGCAGCGCGCGCCGGAAACGACCCGCCTGGGGCTCGCCTCGCCCAGGGAGCCGTCTTCCCCGACTTCGGCGGCTCCGTTTCGGGATGCAGAGCTTATCACGGAACCCAGAGCGCCGCGCAGCTTGGAGCTGGGGGCGGTTCCGAGGTCCTTACCGTGCACACTTTGGTCTTTGGTCTGCTTGTAAAGATGGGGAGGCTACACATACAAAGAGGCAATAAAGAGGGCTGGTGGGACTTAAAAGTTATTGATGAAAGATCTGATCTAATTCTTGTGATTAAACCCTTTCGCTCGGCCGGTGTGAGTCCGTAGCGGGCAGAAAGCGGCCGTCAGTTTAAAGTCAGTAGCTTAAGGCGTGTATTTAAAGGACAGTGTCAGGACAGGGAGGGACTTCATTCCAGAGAGGAGGTTCAGTGATCTCCCCAAGATCAGACGCTCTGGAATTTATGATCCCAATTGTGCGGATCCATAAAAGTTGGGAGCTTTCCAACACTAGATTTAGGAGCCTGTGAAAATACCTTGACCAGGAAGGAAGGTCTGCACCCCTTCCACCAGCCGCTGGAGCCACCAGCAGGTCACTCCCTAGAAGACAGGGAGTGAGAGGAATTTTTCCCCTCAGCCTTTATGTTCATTAACTTTAGCTGTGTCGGAGCCAGTTCTGGCCCCTAGAATCTTCCAGAACCCTGAACTGGAACTGGTGGCTTTGTGTCCAACAGAGCAGGTGCTGTGTGACAAGATGGAAAACGCATGGTTAGGATTTGCAGGAAACAGGAAATCAAAGCTGGGCTGGAACCCTGTCATGTCCTGTGTGTGTGTGTGTGTGTGTTTGTTTTTTTGTTTTTTTTGTTGTGTGTGTGTGTGTGTGTGTGTGTGTGTGTGTGTGTGTGTGTGTGTTTTGTTTGCTTTTTTTTTTTTTTTTTCAGGTGAGAGGACAAGTGACTATGACAGAACCTGCGCTCACCTTTTAGAAGGTAGGGTGGCTAATTTGGAAGGTAGGGTGGCTATCTTTATCGCCAATGAAAAGAATCCTTTCCCGTTTGAGTGTCGACCTATGAACCAGGAGGTCACAGTTTGATTCCCCAGTCAGGGCACATGCCCAGGGTGCAGGTTGCGGGCTCAATCCTCAGTGGGGGGGTGTGCAGGAGGCAGCCGATCAATGATTCTCTCTCATCATTGATGTTTTTATCTCTCTCCTCCTTTCCTCTCTGAAATCAATTAATAAATATATATATATATATTTTTAAAAATCCTTGAAATGGGTCTTCTTCCTGGGAGTGTGTTGCAAGAATTCTATTGGCTAAACCCTCGGCCTTTAAGCCCTAAGTGAGTTTGTGGTGAATTAGGGAGAATTTGTGAGAGCTGGAGCAGTCACAGGGTGCCACCCTGAAAGAGAATGAGGACTCACACACAGGACCTCAAACATGAGAAAGAGCAAGAATGTAAACTGGACAGGAAGTGGAAATAGGGTTCATTTCAGTTCTGCCTCTCAAACCAGATAAACTCAGTGAGTTTTTTCTGCCCCCACTTTGCTTGGACTCATAGAACTAGGATAACAGTGCCAACTGGGTGATGAGGGCGTTAGGTAATCAACACAGAAACTTGCAATTCTTGGAAAGGGGAGTTTTTAGAAGCACTAATAATGTGTTACATATTTAAAATAACTGTATACAAGGAAATTATTCTAAACTAGAGGCCCGGTGCACAAATTTGTGCACCAGTGGGGTCCCTGGGCCTGGCCTTCGGGATTGGGCTGAAACTGCTCTCTGACATCCCCCAAGGGGTCCTGGATTGCAAGAGGGTGCAGGCCAGGCTGAGGGACCCCAACAGTGCAGGGTCAGGGAGGGAGGCGGGAGGTTGGCCAGCCAGGGAGGGACTGCAGAAGGGCTCCAGGGCGTGTCCGGCCCATCTCGCTCAGTCCCGATCGGCCAGACCCCAGCAGCAAGCTAACCTACCGGTCGAAATGTCTGCCCCCTGATGGTCAGTGCACATCACAGCGAGCGGTTGAGCGGCCTTAGTATATCATTAGCATATTATGCTTTGATTGGTTGAATGGCCGACCAGTCGACCGGACACTTACCATATTAGGCTTTTATTATATAGGATGGACTCCGCACCACTACCACACACACATACTGCTTTCTCCCCCTTTACTGTTCTTTAGCTCTTGTATTGGTGAGCTATTGAGGTGTTACAAACAACCCCAAATCTCAACACCAAGACAAGTCATCTATTATAGCTCATGCATCTGGGGTCAGCAGGTCAGCTGACCTCAGCTGGGCACCTTATACGGGCATCTCAGGGGCTCCTGAGGCGCTGCCTTGGACTGAGCTGGCCAGAAAGCTCAGCTGGCACCTCTCTCCACGTCTTCTCTCCTCCTCCTGGGACCAGAGGACCAGCCTGGACACAGTCTCCTCATGGCAGCAAGAGGGGCATCGGAATCACCAAGCCCCTGAGGAGTATGTGTCAATAGTCAGGAGCGGACACACTGTCATCTCGACCTCATGCTGTTGGCTGAACTGGGTCACGTGGCTGAGCTCCAAGTCAAGGAGAAGAGATGAAGCCCAGCTCCCATAAAAAACAAAATAAAAAACAAAAACAAAAAACATAGAAGGGGAGTGGGCAGAGGGGAGGTAAAGAATTGGGGCCATTGATGCCATCAAGTACAGCCCTTGCTGACGTGTGACCTCTATTTTCCTTGGAAGTTTCCTCTCTGCCTGCTAGGCCGGGAGCTCTGTGTGGGGAGGGGTTCTGGGGGCTGCTTATTGCTCTCCTCAGGATCCAGACGGCGGCACATGATCAATGCTTC
Organism: Ia io; assembly: GCA_025583905.1. Taxonomy (NCBI): domain Eukaryota; kingdom Metazoa; phylum Chordata; class Mammalia; order Chiroptera; family Vespertilionidae; genus Ia; species Ia io. The sequence continues at coordinate 2,916,709 of JAJQQW010000019.1, read as the reverse complement.
CTAAACACTGATGAGTCCTTTAGGGGAATCACATCAGTTACGTTTAAAGCCCAAATTCCCTGCCATAGAACATAGTTTCATTAGTTCATCTTCGTCATCTGATTGAAAGAGCATTGCTCACGTTTGCTGACTTTAGACACTGCTGCTGTTTAGGATAAACATTACTTCTCAGACTTTAAAAACTTGCTAGATTTCAAAATAGCTGAATGTTTCTCTAGAACATATCAATAGGTACCATGTAAATGTAGATTATTCGATAAGCAGAAATCAGCAGCAGGGAAAGGTGGGTTTCACATATATTTTGGCAGAGAATAGATTGCTTCTTATGGGGGATAATATGGATATAAATCTCAAATTTCCAAAATTTGACTCTAAGAAGTCCTGAAGACCTTTGGATTTGAACTGTTCCAGGCAGTACCGACCCAAACTACCGTTCTTTGGCTTTGGGTCCACAGACAAACAACCATTTCTCTCCCCTCCACCCCACTGAATCCAGAAGACCAAGGGCAAAGGGGTTTTATTGAGGTCAGGCTTGAAAGGGGAACTCCTGTGCTGTCTCTGTTATTTAATCCCTTGAAGTTGGAATTTGGGCTGCTAGTTCCTGACGGTGACGGATGACGAGGTGGGAGATAAAGTAGGCGTAATGCCCAGTTACACAGGGAGCTTTGCATCTGTCCCTCCCAGCAGCAGGCTGATCCAGGACTCAGGAGGCAGCCAGGGCGTGGACACTTCAGTGAGTACCGGAGGTTTCATCATCCAAGCGACTGACTCCAGATGGGCAGCTTGATTCCAGGTGGATATCTTATTTTGGATAGAGAGGAATCTGGAAAGTTAGAAGCCTAGAGACATCCTGAATTATAGCCATTCTCTCTCTCTCTCTCTCTCTCTCTCTCTCTCTCTCTCTCTCTCTCTCTCTCTCTCTCTCTCTCTCTCTCTCTCTCTACCACACATACAAAATGACTATTACAAGTTATAAATGTAAAATGTTGCAAACATTTCTCAGAAAGGTTTCATCTACAAATGTAAACAAACACATTTGCCTTATTACTAGTGAGACCCTAAAAGCGCTCAAAGGGTCTGGTTGAACTTTCAGTCTTTTGTGTTGGAAGTTTGGAGATTTAGAGGTTCCTTCACTCAACAAACATTCACTGAGGGTCTGCGGGGTGCACCAGATGCAATTTGGCAAAGCCCTTGGCTCTAGGGAGCTTGACATCTTGGGGGATGACCTGCATGTCGGACAATTTCAGCACAGGGGGATAGAGGGTGTGATTGGGAAAAGGGTGGGGTGGGGGCAGTTCTGAGGAGGGGTACCAAGGACAATGGGGGGACACGGAGAAAGCAAACTAACATTGTAATTGCATCATGCCTTCCCATTGGCAGGAGTCCTTTGACATTCATTGTCCCCTCCCCCCATGTCAGTTTCCCTACCTGCAGGCTCAGGCCGGCATTATTTCCCTGATAGCCAGCAGAGGAGACAGCTGAAGGGTGTACAGCCTCAAGGTCAAGCACACTTTGTGGCATGGACCCTGAATCCCCCATGGGTCTCTCTGCAGGGCTGATCTTTCCTGGTCTCATCACCTCTCCCTTTCTGGGCCAGGCTTGGGTGACTTTCAGCTGTGTGGCTGGTCCAGGCGCCCGGGCCTTCAGCTCTCAAGTGTAAAAGGAGGACATTGTCCAGGGGATCCTAAGATCTGGAGACTCTGATGGTCTATGATTCCAAGAATCTCAGCTCCTCCAGTCCGTATGAGGAAGTGGGGTGTGAACGCAGTGTCTGTTTTTATTCATGTTTTGCGGAACCCCGTGGCAGGTCGGTCTTCAGTTCTTACAAATGTCTGTTTCAAGATGAAGAATTGAGGAACCAGCATCCTGCCACTTCTCTGAGGCCTCAGTCTCCGGGCAGGGTCCGCACGTACACTTCTGCCTCCTGAGTTGCTGATTCTTGTTCCTCTCTGTGAAATGTCTTTCCGAGGACCTTTCTCTCTCTCTTTTAAATATAAGTTTCAGGTGTACAACATTATAATTATACATCTGTACACACTACAAAGTAATCACCCCCCAAAGTTTAGTTACTATCCATCGCCTACCCCCACCCACCTTCCCATCTGGTAAACATGATCTGTTCTCTGTATCTGAGTTTGATTTTGTCTTGTTTGCTCATTTTTAAAAATTTTTAATTTTTTGTTAATCCTCACCCAAGGATATTTTCTCATTGATTTTTAGGGAGAGTGGAAGAGAGAGGGAAAGACAGAAAGAAATATTGATGGGAGAGAAACACATTGATTGGTTGCCTTCTGCATGAGCCTCTACCAGGGGAGGAGCCTGCAACCAAGATACGTGTCCTTGATGGGAATCGAACCCGGGACCCTTTTGTTCACAGGCTGATGCTCTATCCACTGAGCAAAACTGGCTAGGGCCTTTTTTTGGGGGGGTAATATTCCACATGAGTGAAATCAAACAATTTTTGTCTTTCTCCTTCTGACTCATTTCACTCAGCATAATACTTTCAAGGTCCATCCATGTTGTCACAAATGGCAAGATTTTATTCTTTTCTGTGGCCGAGCAGCATTCCATTGCATATATGCACCACTTCTTTATCCAGTCATCCATCACTGGACATTCAGGTTGTTTTCATATCTGGGCTATTTTATTTATTTAATTTTTGTTATAGCTTTATTTTATTGTTATTATTTTTAAATCTTTATTGTTGAAAGTATTACATATGTACCTTTCCCCTTCATTGACCCCCTCCATCCTGGCTCCGCCCCCCCAACCCCTCCCCCTCCCCGTCTCAGGCTTTCACCACCCTGTGTCCATGGGCCATGCATATATGCATACAAGGTCTTTGGTTGATTACCTCCCACCTCCCCCACCTTCCCTCTGAGACTCCACACTCTGTTCCATGCTCCCATGTCTCTGGTTCCACACCGTTCATCAGTTTATTTTGTTACTTAGATTCCACGTATGAGTACAATCATGTGATAGTTGGCTTTCTCTGCCTGACTTATTTCACTTAGCATGATACTCTCCAGGTCCCTCCATGCTGTCTCAGAGGGTAAGAGATTCTTCTTTTTTACTGCTGCATAGTATTCCATGGTATAAATGTACCACAGCTTTTTTTATCCACTCATCTACTTATTGTGGGCACTTGGGCTGTTTCCAGATCTTAGCTATTGTAAATTGTGCTGCTATGAACATAGGGGTACATACATTCTCTCCGATTGGTGCTTCGGGTTTCTTAGGATATATTCCTAGAAGTGGGATCACAGAGTCAAATGGCAGACCCATATTTAATTTTTTGAGGAAACTCCATACTGTTCTCCACAGTGGCTGCACCAGTCTGCATTCCCACCAGTAGTGTACTAGAGTCCCCTTTTCTCCACATCCTCGCCAGCACTTGTCATTTGTTGATTTCTTGATGGTAGCCATTCTGACAGGTGTGAGGTGAAGCCTCATTGTCATTTTAATTTGCATCTCTCTGATGATCAATGACTTTGAGCATTTATTTCATATGTCTCTTGGCCATCTATTATGTCCTCATTGGAGAAATGTCTATTTGGGTCCTTTGCCCACTTTTTAATTGGATTGTTTGTCTTCCTTTAGTTAAGTTGTATGAGTTCCTTATATATTTTGGATATTAATCCTTTATCTAATGTATCATTGCCAAATATATCCTCCCATACAGTGGGCTCTGTTTTTGTTTTGTTGATGGTTGTGCAGAAATTTTTTATTTTGATGTAGTCCCATTTGTTTATTTTCTCCTTTGTTGTTTTGGCCCTAGGAGATGTATCCATAGACATATTGCTACCAGAGATGTGGCTATAACTTCCAGTACTATCTATACTAATAATAGCCTAGGTGGTCGTCACGCTGTCACAAGGAGGCTGTGTGCGCAGTGGGTGGGGCCCGGCGGCCGCTTCACATGGCGAGGCCTGGGGCGGGCAGTGGTCTTGGGAACACAAGTGCCACCCCTGCAGCTGGCAGCCAATGATGAGGCAGAATAGGCCCTTGACATCAGGGAGGGGCGGGACCTGAGCACTTGGCATGGAGGGAATAGGACAGGCTCCGTGGGAGGGAACGCAGAGCAGAGCTGTGAGCGGAGCTGGTCGCGTTCAGTCGAGGTGACTCCTCTTCAGGTGTGACAGGCTGCAGTGGCCTGGCTGAGAGGGAAGGGGCGAGTGTGGTGCTCTGAGTGCAGTCACCATGGACCGCCCGGAAGAGGGGCCTCCTGCCAAGGCCCAATGCCTGAGCAGCTCTGAGCCCTCTCAAGACGACACGCCACCGCTGCCTCCACCTCTGCCACCACCACTGCTCATGTGACTGCTCCTGCCTCCACCAGAGCAGTGCCCAAGGCTCTGGGAGGAAATGGAGGTGGCACAAGTGCTGGCTGACATGAGGGGGTGGGATTGGGCCCCACTCTGCCCCTGCTGCCTCCTCGATGTCATTCTGGAGGAGGGGGGAGTGCGCACGTACTTCACCCTGGGTGCCGGGTGTTCCTACTGGGATCCTGATTTCGAGTCTGGTTATGGGGAGGCGCCCCTCCCACGGAGAGCCTGGAAACATTCTCTCCTGAGGAGATGGCTGGGGGAAGCCTGGAGATTGACATTCAGTTACGGAGCCCGATCCCGAGCTGGAGCCAGAGCCTAGCGGCTTTGGTGGAGAGGCCTTAGATACCTATAGCATAGGGGGAAGGGAGTACCAGGTGTTAGCCAGTCTACAGGGGGAGGCCATTATCATAGTGGAAAATGATGATGAGGAGGTGAAGGAGAATGTGAGGAAGAAGAGAAGGAGGAGGAGGAGGAGGAAGCAGAGGAAGAGGCTTGGCGGGCCCACGGCTCCACACGGTGCAGAGGCGGGGCCCGTGGCTCCGGTCTACCTCTTTGGGGCAATCCATCAGGAGCCCCGGGGTCCCGGGTGTCGCGTGATTTCACGCACCAGGGTCACTAGTCTGTATATATAAAAGCCTAAGCGATCGTTACTTCTGAATGACTGGTCGACCGGTCGCTATAGCACACACTGGCCACCAAGGGGCAGATGCTCAACGCAGGAGCTGTCCCCTGGTGGTCAGTGCATTCCCACAGCCAACCTCCCTGGCTGGCCAACCTCCCTTGGCCCCAATCAGCCCCGATCGGGACTGGGTGAGATGGCCCTGATCACTGGCCAGGCTGAGGGACCCCACCCATGCATGAATTCGTGCACCGGGCCTCTAGTGTTGAATAAGAGTGGGGGAAGCAGACATCCATGTTTTGTTCCTGTTCTTACGGGAAATGGTTTTAGTTTTTGTCCATTGAGTATGATGTTCACTGTAGGTTTGACATATATGGCCTTTATCATGTTGAGATATGCTCCCTCCATTCCCACTTTGCTGAGAATTTTTTATCAAAAATGCATGTTGGATTTTATCAAATGCTTTTTCTGAGTCTATTGATATGATCATGTGATTTTTGTCTTTCAATTTGTTTATGTAATGTGTCACGTTTATTGATTTGCGAATATTGTACCAGCCTTGCATTCCTGGAATAAATCTCGAGGATTTTAGCATCTGTACTCATCAGGGATTTTGGCCTGTAATTCTTTCTTTGTAGTGTCTGTATCTGATTTTGGAATTCGGGTGATGCTGGCTTCATGAACAGAGCTTGGAGGTGCTCCTTTATCTTGGAAGTCCATCGCTGAGCCTCGGCCAACCCCACCCTGTCCTCATCACTCGCATCCTGATCGTCCCCTAATTCCCGGTGGCCCTGCAGACATGTGTGTTCGCACTGCTCACCTCAAGTGCTTGCACTCTAGATGTCCGGCCCCCACAGCAGGGAGCTGCTGGACCCAGTGGAGGAAGGCATCTCACCCGAAGCGTGAGGGTGAAGGTGGGTGGAGTCAGACAGACCTGAGGCCTGAGCAGAAAACACCAGTCAGGAGAGAGGCTTGGCATTGGCTGGGCTATTTGTTTTCTGGACAACAAACAACAAATAGAACAGGGGAGAAGCAGATGGAGAAGAGGTAGAACAAGAGGGCTCCTTGGAGGACAGAGGCACAGAGGTGGCAAACGGAAGAAAGACATGAAATGGAGAAGATGAGCAAATCCCTGATTTGTGTCTGTCAGGGGGTTAGCTTGCTTGAGAACGGTGCGGGGGAGAGGCCATCCAACCCAAGACCCCACCGCACTGCCTGGCCGGGGCGGAGCTGAATGTGGGTGTGGCTGTTCAGCACACGCTCCTGGGAGCACAAAGCATATCACTTCTTTCTGGGTATAATTGTAGTGTTTTAATAGAGCGTGTGCCCCTGGGTATTGAAAAGCAGTTTGCGAGTATAGCAGCATTTCTTTCCTGTTACCTGTGGGCCTCCTGGTCCCACAGCAGTTATGGGAGGACTGCAGAGTGGGCACCGGAACAGAGGGGTCACTGCTCTCGCCTCCCAGGTGCAGGGGTCACTGCTCTCATAATCACAGCGTGTGTTCTGGGCTTGGAGCTTGGCTGCGTGCGCGCCTAGCAGAGGGTGAGCGTCTGTTTGAACGGGTTTCTTGGAGGCATCGGCAGAGCACACCATTCTGGCCCCCTCCTCCAAGCCTGAGGGAAGATTGCACTTGCAGTTGCCTGGAGTTCAGGTGTGCCCTGGGACTTCCTTTGATGAAATGGTTTAGAGGAGATTTGAGTCGCATCGAGAAGCTGCCGGGCCACAGAAGCCAGGGGGAGCATGTCGAGTTAACTTGGCCTGTTGAGCTCGGTGTCCTGGGTGGCTCGGATGAGCAGACACGCCCAGCTGCCCCCCCCTCCCCCCGCTCCCCCCAACCTGCACAGAACGCACAAGGAGTGACCCTCTGTGTGCTCGGGCGCTCTTGCTGCTGTGACTGCTGTGTAGCCTCCCTGTCCTGACTGATAGAGCTGCTATTCCAGGGACAAGGACAGTGGAAGGACTGGCTGCTCTCCATCGGAGCCCAGGTCTAGACGGGAGCCCTGTGGAGAGAGAAGTTGAGCTGGAACTTGAAGAGAACTCAGCGTGGGTGACTGTCAGAGCGGCTTATCCTAAGTGACAAAGAGGTGCTGAAATCAGGAGGGGACCTTGCCCCCCCCCTCTCCGCCCCCCTTCTCCCGGGCCGCAGCTGTGGCGTCTCCGGCCTGGGGTGAGGAGAGGATTTTTCCAGGCCTGGGTATTTCCACACCCTCGAGGAGCGGGGGCAGGTACGACACCCGGCAGGGAGCGCAGGAGCAGAGAACAAGGGTGGGTTTGTGACGGGCAGCGGGACATCACCCTGGAGACGCCCAGAAATAGCCGGAGCCGGGCAGAGCGGCTGAGGCCTGACGTTACCCCCGCGGCCAGGAGCCACTGTCATTTGGAATTAATGTTAATGGGACCTTGTGTGTGTAAGGACAGGCTTGGGAGGTGTGGGGACAGTGAGTCAGAAAAGGAGTCAGCTGCTTTGGTTCTGTCGGGCCTGCAGCTCGGCTGCAAATGGTGCTCTCGACCCGACAGCTCCTTCCGACCCAGTACCAACCCCTCTCACCTGGCCCTGTGGATCAGGTACAGTCTCTCCTGCGGTCAGACTGAATGTATGAGCTATTCATGCTTGAGGAAGGAAATAGAAATATAATATTTAAAAAAATAGTGTTGTTTAAACCACTTTGATCTCTAGACTTCATTACAGGACCAATTTGCTTTGTTCTTTTTGTTGTTGTTTTCTTAATCCTCACATGAGGATAATTTTTCCATTGCTTTTCAGAGAGTGTGGAAGGGAAGGAGGAGGGGAAAAGAGAGAGAGAAACATAGATGTGAGAGAGACACATCCACTGGTTGCCTCCCTCATGCACCCTGATTCGGGGCAGGGAGCAAACCTACAACCCAGGTAAGTGCCCTTGACCGGGAATCGAACCCATGACACTTTGGTGTGCCAGCCAACACTCCAACCACCGGGCAGTACCGGCTAAGGCCCTTTGTTTTTTTTTATGAAATAACTTTCTTTTGATTTTGAGGAGAGAGCCACACCACAACGACCTTGTCTGTGAAATGACTGACAAGCCACACGCCTCCCAAGTAGGGTTCATGGGGCGTGAGAGCGTTTCCAAGGAAGAAATATGAACCGAGCCGCGTGGAAGCACCGCACTCAGCTCCCGGTGTGAGTCTCAATACACAGAGACCGTTTTATTATAATTAACCCTTTGCACTCACTTGCTTTTTTTTCGATTCCTTTATTCCACTCGGGATTTAATTTTTTAAATACCCCAGATTTTACAAAGCGCGGCAGTAGAATAAAAAACTGGAGTTTCTTTTCATACAAACTTATTTATTTGGATTTTTTTATATTTCAAATTATTGATACATTCAAAGAGTAATTTTAATCTCGACATCCGAGTGCAAAAGGTTAAACCTAAATGGGGTTGGAGGAGTTACATTTTAACACCCTTCACAAACCACAGCTTCAGTCCCACTCACAAGGGAATGTTACTAAAAGCCTGCATTCACCTCAGGGCATCTGACCCCAGAGGCACCCCGAGAGAATTCTCTCTCTCTCTCTCTCTCTCTCTCTCTCTCTCTCTCTCTCTCTCTCTCTCCTGTCTTCAGGCAGTGCTGTGGAATTTCCTGGGCATACCTGTAGGGAGTTCCTGGCTTTGAGGACCTTTCATTTTCTGTCTCTTGTCCCCCCCCCCCCCCCCCCCCCCCCCCGCCAGTGTACACAGCAGAGCCATCTTCCTCTTGTCCTATAGTGTGCACTTCTGGGACAATCACAACGTGGAAAATAGCGTTTATTCTCTTCACTAGAGGCCCAATGCACGAAATTCATGCAAGGGGCTCTGCCTCGAAGCCCCGGCTGCCTCGTGGCCCTGCCCGCTGGTCCTTCTGGAAGGTGGTTCCGTCATCCAGTTTAATTAGCATATTAGCTCTGTATTATATAGGGTAGTCAATGTCGGATTGTTATCTTTGTTAATAATGTCACATTTCTTTCAAATATTCTAACATAAAACTTCGAACGGCCTTTCTAATAAGTCAACACAATTCCTCACCCCCACATGGTGAAGTAAGCCCTGGCTCCAGGTCACCAATTGGTAGCAGTGCTGGAACTCAGCTCAGGACTTCACGCTCCCTGCCGCGCCCCTCGCCCTCACCTGGGGGCATTGCTAACTAATGAGGGGGCTGGAAAGAACTTAGATCCAAGCAGATGTCTGGGCTCTGACAATTTAGGATAAAAAAATATTAAAAGAAAGTAAATAGTTGCCTGCACATTACTTCACCCAAACCTCTCCTGATTGCTTCTAGAGAGAATTACAGTGATAAGCTACCTGCAGCACTGTTTCCTGGGCGACTGTGCTGGGCCCCCTCGCTGTGAGGAGCTGCGCGAGCTTTATCCGTTTTCCCGGAAAATTAGTTTGCTTTGCAGCAAGGCCTCCGGAGGGTGTGCGAGACCCGGCCTACCTTCAGCCAGGCAATCGTATGATGTAGGGGGAACCACAGTGCGTTAAGACGCAGCGCTATGGAGAAAAGTAGCCATTTAATCTATTATCTTTCCAGCTTCAGGGTCCTGACCCCTGGGGTTGCTGAAAGGAGTCGCAGGATTGATGGAGGAAAGGGGAGGCAGCAGCCCTGAGATTCACTGGAGCTCTGATGCCTGTCCCCACTGCCTCCTGCCAACGGGAGATTCATTAAAGGAAACTCTTAGCGAAATGGAAGCTCTCCTGGCCCGTCTCCCCCTCCAGATGTCCACACGACGGCCGCCTGACAGCCAGGTTGTGAGTGATCAGGGGAAATGCGTCTCATAGGGGGATGGCCAGAGCACTGGGAAATACTTTATTTACTTTTAACTCAAAATGACAGAAACAGCTGGCAGATGGATGATGCTGTGTGTCAGGACCCACAAGGAGACACAGTGCTCTCCCGGTGGAGCCAGCACTCAGCAGGTCAGATGGGCCGTTCCTGAAGCCACAGGAGGCTGCGGTCCGCGTGGGAGGGGCCTAGAGGGTGGCAGCAGGGACAGTGGGAGGGGCCTAGAGGGTGGCAGCAGGGACAGTGGGAGGGGCCTAGAGGGTGGTGAAGGGACAGGGGGAGGGGCCTAGAGGGTGGCAGCAGGGACAGTGGGAGGGGCCTAGAGAGTGGCAGCAGGGATAGTGGGAGGGGCCTAGAGAGTGGCAGCAGGGACAGTGGGAGGGACCTAGAGGGTGGCAGCAGGGACAGTGGGAGGGGCCTAGAGGGTGGCAGCAGGGACAGTGGGAAGAGCCTAGAGGGTGGTGAAGGGACAGTGGGAGGGGCCTAGAGGGTGGCAGCAGGGACAGTGGGAGGGGCCTAGAGAGTGGGTGCAGTGACAGTGGGAGGGGCCTAGAGGGTGGTGAAGGGACAGTGGAAGGGGCCTAGAGGGTGGCAGCAGGGACAGTGGGAGGGGCCTAGAGAGTGGCAGCAGTGACAGTGGGAGGGGCCTAGAGGGTGGTGAAGGGACAG